>OY770147.1:10416469-11818969 GCA_963669345.1 Gortyna flavago
GTACGGCAGACACGTCACCGGTACAGCGACACGGTCGGATGAGCGGCTCGGAGCGCGCGCTGTCATAGCAGATCCAGCAGTCCCGGGCTGAGCCCACGCTGCCCACCAAGGAATCGGTTTCCACATTCTGCTGGAAAGGTGAAATGGTTTGTTAGTATATTGTTGGTTACGTGATACAAAAGCGATACACAGACCAGGTCAAGATGGCAAGATCTTCTAAAAACCTTCAGCGATGTTTGACCCACGCTCGCACAATCGATCGAATCGATTTTTTAACTAACTGCTTAGCGCCTAGAGTTACAAATCTAAGAGTGCGATAGTTTGACGCGCTGGGATGCGCTCTGTTGGATTTTCAATGCTTGGCTCAATACCGAGAGTCCATCCAGTGCGCGATAAAAAATATCACCCGTACGAATGTGGGCTTACTGATCAAATTCGGTTTAAACAAGTGACGAATGGGTGGGTCCAATTTTTAAACGAAAGAATAAAACCTTTTTTAACCTGGTTAAAAATTCTATCAGAATTTCGAATCACAACGAATTGGTGTAACGGGTGAGAGACGTTTCAAAATGACGGACTCTTATATAAATTAGACTTGGAAACAATTCGGTTCTCGATAAGACGTTACAAACATCATGAAGGACAACACAAACAAACAACCTAAAAACCGACGACCTCAACTCACCCGCGACTTGGTCTGCAGACCCAAGGCCGAATTAATAGGTCCTTCTCCATCCTCCTTTATTGCTAACGCTGGTTGGAAAACTTTAACAATAATCTTCGTGATCATACAGCGCCAATACAAGACTATTTTGAGAACGAACTGAGCCTTCTCAGTCCAGCATAGTCGGTAGAACTGGGTAAGAGTCTGGGAATATAAAACCAGATGGTTTTGAAATCCATTACTTGTGATTTTGAACCCACAATGAGCGTGAACCCGTACCAAAATGTGTACAAAACATTAATGAAGCAATAATAGCTGCAGACGACATATATTTGGAATCAACTCGCTTAGGCTCAGTAATAGAAATACACATAGATATCTACTTTTAAAAGGGAAGTTTTCGGGGACAATTTTTCTTCCAAAAAACATAAAATAACAAAATCCTTCTATGGGGACGAGAAACCAAATGATTACTTAAATTCTGAATGTATTTCGGTTTGGCAGACAAAACTGAATGGATGTGACTAAGAATATACTACATAGATGAACTTTTAAAAGGAAAGTTTCAGGCAAGTTATTTGCTCCGAAAGGTTATAAAAGGGCACTAGAGGGACGACCGACGAATTACAGATAATCATAGATATAATCGTTATGATATAATATTTCAAGAAATGCAAGAATCAGGATAATCTAAGTATCGTCGAGGTGTTCCCCGCTAATACTAAAAAATGTTTTTGGATAAGTTAAAATTACTCCAATAAATATAACAAACAATTGAATTTTTAAAAGATAATAGTTTAAAAAACTCACGTTTACTTATACATTCCATAATATATGACACCAAAGCGTAAGCATATAAAGCTTGAAGATATCTAACCGATACCACAATGATCCATAATAATATAAGACAACGGAGTTCGTTTTGTTACGAAGTTTCCGATACAAAGACACGTCGAAAAATATTCACAAAATAATCAGTGACAAATTGATCATAATAATAATCAGTGACAAATTGGGCATTTTGTAAATTTTGGCCCTTAAAAAAGTACTCGTTCTAATCGTTGTCAGGAAAATATCATAAAATCACACCTTGTTTCCCTGAAGGGTTAAGCAGAGGTGTACCATAGTACACAAACGTTTCGCCAGTTATGTTAAAGTCCATGTAATAGGGGGCGAGCCTATTGCGATCAACCGGGTATAGATCCAGACTGGTTGCTATACTGAAAAATTCTAGATAGAAAATCCCAGTAATACTGCCCAACAAAGGAATCAAACCCAGGACCTCATACTCAGCAGTAGCGCTTGCTACCACTAGACCTACCAGGCAGTCAAAAAATTAATTCAGAATTTTGGGTTTTTATCGTTTTGGTGACATTTTTTTAGAACAACGCGCCACATTATAACTGTTGTCGCTTATAACAGCAGTACAGATAAACAGACAACATCAATTATTCATGATTAAAATTTTATGTAAGTAAATAAGTACTTTCGTTGTATGACCTTTTCTCATAATCATCTGCCTAGCCTTTTCCTAACTATGTTGGGGTCGGCTTCGTCTCACCGGATGCAGGTGAGCTATTTTAAATGGAGCGACTGCCTATCTGACCTCCACAACCCAGTTACTGGGCAACACGATACTCCTTGGTACGACTGGTTCTCAGACGTTCGCGCTTCTGACAACCCGTAATGACTGTCAAATGTCCACGAATGACAGCCAGGACCAAAAGCTTAACGTGCTTTCCGAGGCACGGAAGGGTATGTAAAAATGGTCACCCATCCACGGACCAACCGCGGCAAGCGTAGCTTAACCTGATCGATCAACCCGTGCGGCTGTTATTACTTTCTCACAAGCGTTTCTATGACCTTTTGTCATAATATAACGAGTTATATATTCACTACCATTCATTTATACACAATTATGAATTGGTCACAAGCTGGTGCCAATGACCGACCGATATACAGTTCGTAGTTTATCTCAAGTTATCACGCATAGCTGCAATAAAATGTGTTTGTGTATTGTCATTTTGTCTCTGTTTATTGTTCTGAAGTTTAGTATTGAAATAGGTACGTACTGTCACCAAAAGATATCAGTAACCAGGGTCGTCCGATATAGTTGAAATTTAGTTAGGAACCTATAGATGTTTTCGAATGAAATTTAATTTGATAAATGAGCTATTAATTAAAAGCAATTTTATTCGAAAACATCCATCGGTTTCTTGCTAAACTTCAATTACATTTAAGACCCTGGTTACTTATCTCCTTTGGTGACCGTACTTTTAAATAGTGGACGATTGGGAAATTGTTTTATGTTTAGGTTAACAGCCACCATCATAATCATCTTCCTGCCCCTGTCCCATGTTACTTGAGGTCGGCACAACACGTTTTCTTCTTACATTCTCCCCTGTCAAACGTCACGCTCTCATTCATTCATTTAATTATCTTTTATTGTCATTCCACACACAACCCATCCATCTTTCCTTTGGCCTTCCTCTCCCTCTCCATTCATTTACATTATCATATTTATATAATACTAACAGCTATGGTACATATTTAGCGTACACCGTTACAAATATCATTTAAAAAAAGTATCCGTTATTTTAAAATAACGGTCTAAGTAACGGTTTTTGAAAAAAAATAGTGTCGTAAATATCTTTAAGTACCTGATTACCCATACTACAGTCCGGTAGTCGAGACAATGCGTTCATGACAGATGTCAGCGCGACAATTCTAGTAGCTAATAAAGATCAAATTCGCAAAACACGTATTCGTTTGTATGAAACTGACAGGTGTCAAGAACACATTCTCTCGACGGCCGGAATGTAGTTTGGTATAAAACTCTCGTAACTCTTAACAATGTTGTTTCTCATTATTACCGTACTAAGTGCGCCCCGCGGTTTCGCCCGCGTAAGTGTCGATCCCGTGGGAATATCGGGATAAAAACTATCCTACGTGTTGTTAATCCTGGTTATAAACTGTGTGCCAAATTTCATCCAAATCCGTTCAGCCGTTTGTGCGTGAAGGAGTAACACACATACAAACACACTAACAAACTTTCGCCTTTATAACATTATTGTGTTTGTAAAATGCTCATTTTTTCGTTTTACAACTTCCTCCCGTTCATATTTTTATAACTTTGGTACAAAAATTGTTTTATTTATTTATTGATAGCAATTTTATTGACATGAATGAATGGTCCCCTTTTATGGATTCCAAACGTATTACAATTGATAAAACAATGGTTTACTTGGCCACAAGTTATTATTTTAGAATAGCAAAGAGATATTTTTTTTTTTTTTGTAATAAAATAACCGACCGCGAATCGACGTGTTTACTTGAAAACTATTTAGTTTATTACGCGGCCATGAAATACATAATTGATTGTTTAACCTTTCAGAAAACTTAACGATAATTTTACACGTGTATTCCTTGAAATCGTATCGTAATTTGTAATCACACTAATATTATAAAGGCGATAGTTTGTGAGTGTGTGTGTTTATGTTTGTTACTACTTTACGCTCAAAGGGCTGGACCAATTGTGATAAAATTTTGTATGGAGTTAGCTGACACCCTGGATTAACATATAGGCTACTTTTGATCCCGATAATCCCACGGGATCGACACTTATGCGGGTGAAACCGCGGGGCGCAGCCAGTTTATTATAAAGTCGCGTAGTAAACAACACCGCGAAGATTACTGCGATTATCATACTAATCGAGACATCCATGCTTATACATTTATGTCATCGGCTAGACGCGCAACTATTTCATACATTTTGACCGCGTAGTTATTGCACGTTTTTTTATGAAATGGGGTCTAGGATCACGTGCTGAATTCATGGCTTCAGTTTGCGCGTTGATGTCCTGACACCCTGTATACCTAATTTGATTCCGATTTCAGAGATTTCTCAGTAGCAGCACGGAGTCTAGATATATGCCCGGTTACATAGAACTTAAACATAACTACAGGCCGATTCTCGTAATTTAAAACGTTGAAAATCTGGTCGCAGTCATCTCGGCGACAAAGAAATGTCAAGTACTTGTCAAAAATGTAGGGAAACTAGTGATGTTTGACAGATTGAGACTGAGATCAGACTGTGAACGTTCTTAAAATTACGAGAATTGCCCCTCAGGTCTGTGGAGATGCACCTATGGCCTAACCTTTCGTGGAATACATGGGAATATGTGTTTGGGAGATTTTCACGTCCTTTAGACATTCTTATTGCATTTTTCTGTCATGTTTATTTTTTTCTTTCTGTCTTTAGTGACGTACCTTGGCGTCATGATGGTTCGCTAGAAGATCCGCGAGGCGCGCGTCGTCTAGCTGGCGAGCCAGCAAGCGGCGCGGGTTGAGCAACCACAGGCGCTCGGGAGCCATTGAGTTCCACAGCACACACGGAAACCATAGCGCCACGCCGATCTCCGCCAGGCGGAATACTAGGTCGTGCCAGTTGCGGGATACCACTGGGACTCTGTGGGGAAAGACATTAAATAACTAACATGCTTATATTTAACATCTACAAACCCGCGCTAGGCTCGTTTAAAATTCACGTTTAACACATAATTATGTACGTCACCTTCGGGGACATGTTCACGACATCAATGGCATTCTTTAGGTCATCTGCGGCGCAGGTGAACGCACTTTGGACACTCCAGGAAGTGGAGAATGGTCTGATCAGAAGCACCGTACCAGCACTGGGTATTGGATCGACACTATACAAGCCACGATACGTAAGAGTTACTAGGGACTTAAAACTTTGCTTGAATTTAGAATTTAAAATAACATTTCTTACCTACCAGAAGACACATGAAGAAAGAAAAGAAAAAAGAAAAAAAGAAGAAAGAAAGAAAAGAAAAATGAAAAAGAAAAGAAAAAAATACTTTTTTACAAAAAAGAAACCCACCTTAGCCACGCGTACAACTAGACAAGAACTAAAGTGGATTCTTTGGAAGATAGCATAACAGGCTGTGGGCGAGCATGACTCAATATTCGCAAACTAAACGTTGTAGTCTAAATGGACCGCTTCCCTTAATTGAAACTTACTACTGCAGAGATAATGATCCTTGTCTATCATTAGTCCTTATCATTCTGCACTTGAATTGACCTTTACTAATGGTCTCAGCAAGATTTTATTAATTAGGACTTGAAAAGACGTAGCAGGAAATTAGTTGTGTTGCAAAGTCAGATATTATAGTACATTACGATACGAGTGCCTTAAGTAGTCCATTATTGCATGGCGTGAAATGCTGTGTATTAATAGACACTATTAAGTCACACGTATCGTACACTATTTTATAGGTCGTGTGACTTAAACCCGCATTTAAATCACACTTTTCTGTGTAAAAATGGACTACTTAAGTCACAGAAAAGCGATTACTTAAGCGCGGGTTTAGGTCACGCAACGCTATAAACAGCATATTTTAAGCACAAGGAGCCTGACATCCTTGTTCTAAGGTCATGTCACACAAACAATTATAAAAGTGGCTATGTCTGAGGAGACATGCTCTCCGATCTCTGCGCTGCAACTGAGGATGGTGTGAGTGGCGAAGTTTTTGGCAAATAAAATTTTACAGTACCATCGACACGAGGAAAAAGTAGCCAAAAAGCTAATCGAGTCGAGGAAAACATCAAGACTTCGAGAGGAGTCGAGGGATCCATCAGTCATGGACAATGATGGTGGTCTACTTACTTGGTCTTCCAGAACTCGCTGAGGGTCTCGGAGGCGAGGAAGCCGGCGATGAGGATGAGCATCAGGGCTTGGCTGATGAGGCCGAAGCGGGACTGATGCAGCTGTGAGACGTCAACGGAGCGAGGGTCCACCGTGCCGTCTGCTGCCAGGTCGGTTTGTATTCCCTTCAAACAAAATTCACTATAAATATAACATACTAGCTTCTGCTTGCAACTTCCTTCGCGTGGAAGTCGTAAGGGTCAGCGCAGACAGAGGAATAATTCTCGCGCAGTCTCGGGCATTTCTGACGGATGCGGTTTTTAATGGAGAACCTATCCAGCGGACGCGCGAGCATTTTTTTTCAGGTTCAAGCATAATTATATGCACTTTATTATAATAATTTTAAAGTTGTTTTCGAGTGTCTTAATAAAATCCTTTCCGCTGCGCTCCTCTCTGTCTGCGCTGACCCTATGACACCACAAATGTAAGCTATTTACCTAGCCTTTTTCCAACATGTTGGAGTCGGCTGCCAGTCTAACCGGATGAAGCTGAATACCAGTATTTGACATGGAGTGATGGCCTATCTGTCCTCTACAAGCCAGTTACTGGGTAACACGGTACCCCTAACAGGCACTTTACTTTGTGTGAATTATTTCATCACCACTGCTCTCAAAACGGTAAAGGAAAACATCGTGAGATAACCGGCATGTTGTTTGTAAGTTTGTATGTAGGGGGCAATCTCTGGAACTTATAGTCGGATTTAAAAAAATATTTTGGCATTTAATAGCCCAATTTTTGAGGAAGGCTATCACGCTAAGACCCTTAGTAGACGAGCAAAATGAAAAAATCAGAAAGAACACTAAGCGAAGTGTTAGGCCCGGACTCCACTGAAGCGGAGCTAGGCGGAGCGGAGCGGAGACATGCAGGAATCGACCAATCACAATATTTGAAATACTCGTCTCGTCTGTGATTGGACGACTCCTGCACGTCTCCGCTCCGCTCCGCTTCAGTGGAGTCCCGGCCTTAGCGCGGGCAGGCGATGGGATGCGACGGGGTTGGTCGGGGGACAAGAAATTTCACGCGGAAGAAGTCGCGGGCAGAAACTAGTATGCCATATTTTTAATATCCGTTTCCTTATTCGTAAGATAGGTCATGACTGGTACATTTTATGCGGCGCACATAAAGTAATGGTTGTCAGAATTACATGACAGTAATAAATCACTTCTGACCGATGCGATGTTAAAGGTTAGGAACGACGATGATGATTGATAGATAGGGAAATACCTAGAGACATTATGTAATAGGGAGGCTGTAGGCTCATGATCAACACATATCACTAATGATACGAAGGTACAGTCAGCGACAAAGTTCGATTACCAAGTGTGCTGCTGGGGAGTTTATTGCGAAACACACTTCTTCCTAGCGAAAGCACTAGGAAGTGGTGAAGGGGCGTTTTGGGGGACTGTCTTATGTAATTTTGATGTTCGAAAAGTGCTGATTCTCAGCCTAGTTTTGACTTTAGATTTTGATTCACTACTGCTTGTCATCTAAATTGACACAAAATTATACGTTACGTTGTATTTCAACATTTCATTATTTATTACTTGAGTCTTTTAATTTTACTTCTGTACGAAATTACCGATTTAAAGAAGGACCGGACAAAATGTTCCCCACGAGCAATAACAACCAAACATATGTCATTAGATAGGCATTTTAATAAAGAGCAATAACTACTTTGAGGTTTCTTCTAGAAATGGAACTAGTGATAACAAATTCAACATTAGTTCCATTATTTTCAGATTCTTTTAAAATGGAACTAGTGATAAAAAAAAACAGTCAGTCAGTAGTTCCACCATGGAACTGTTAATGGTACTAGTGACAACGAACCTTCATTTCAAATCGCTGTGCGAAAGAAGATATGGCGATGTTTCATAGGACGTACCGTCCAGGTACGTCCTATGAAACATCGCCATATCTGTGTCGGTGGGTTACGGAATATTTGAATAATTAATCACTATAGTGGTCTTAGTTTGAATATTCGCAAATGAATGCATTGCGATGATAACAAAATAATTATGATACCGTTTTCCTCACTATTTTCTTTACCGTAAGACGATTTTCATTTTCGTTTTTTAATCAAATCTAATCAAAATCATTCACAAAAAAAAGTTTTTAGCGGGGTAACTGTTGAGCAAGGGGCCTCCCATTCAAGGCAAGCCACACAGGTAAATACTGAATCTATCGATGGGGACGTCTAATTGGCAGTATGCTGCATAAATAATGTGTTAAAATCGTAGTTAATGCTCTTATTATTGTCAACTGAATCTATATAGGATTTGTCTCCGCTCCGAATAATATAAACATGGGAAAAATTCAGGAAAAAATAATAATGAAGATTGACATTTTCTCATACGGTTCGAAGTTCGCCGGGTCAGCTAATATTTAAATCACACTAATATTAATTTGTGTGTGTTTATATGTTTGTTACTTCTTCACGCTCAAACGGTTGGACCAATTTTGATAAAATTTTGTGTGGAGGTAGCTGACACCCTGGATTAACATATAGGGTACTTTTTATCCCGATATTCCTACGGGATCGACACTAATTCGGGTGAAACCGCGAGGCGCGGCTAATAAATATAAATGCAGGCTTAACAAGTTTTTTATTTGTGTTTTTTTTTTTGCAAACATGTAATTCTTATTATGACTAACATGACTGATTTGTAATCCCCATATTATTAATGTAAGTATATGTAAAATAATTATATAAACATTAAGCTAGATAGGTGATTAAGGTGGGATAGGTGATTAGGTGGTTTTTTATTTTTCATCTAATGAATTATAGCTTCAGTCTTTAGTCATTAAGCATAGGTACAATAGGCAATATCAAGACGTATCTTCCTTTAGATGATGATCACATCACTACTAAATAAGTAGGCAGAAAAAAAAACCCTATTAAAACACCTTGCCCGATCGGGCCCTGCACGTAGTAAATATTACGTTTTACGATTTTTTAGATGAAAATAACCGTTTCCCACATAATACTGATTTAGTTTGAAGAGTTTTTTCTCATCTATGGGTGATACTAATTGTGCTTTTAGCGCAGAAATAAGTACTATGCAATACACCTACATAAAAATTCAAAAAAAAAAAAAACTAACGATATTTAAATCGAAAATACAACTACCTAAGGCCTAAAATTGTATTTTGGATTTAAAAATCGTTCGAATTTACGTGAAGTAATCCGCGCGATCGTGTTAGGCTCTCTGGGGATGGAACCCTTTGCCTAGCAGTTGCAGTTCTGACCACTAGACCAACAACCAAGCAGTCCGGGGATTTGTGCCGACTTGATGGCAATAATCTCACCTCGTTATACACAGGTCTCTGTTTTGATACTTAAACATGTTTTAGGAGTAAGCAGTTGGAAAAAAGACAAGTTGCAGTATCGGCACTAGTAAAAAAATACCTGTGTTTCATCTAGCCAAATTCCTACCACGCGGGTTTGCGCCCGCAGGCGGGTTCTGGGGCGTGTGATGCACCCGCAAACTCCCCGTGTCCCGCATGCGTGTGGCATGCATGACAAGATAACTATACAAGAGATGATAGGATGCGGGCACGCATGCTAGGAATAAATCCGCATGATAGGAAAAGGGCTCGAAAAAAAGTAAGTATTATGATGTGCGTACCTGTTTGGTGACAAGGGTGTCCTGGACGTCATCGCCATCGTCTGCGCTGGACGGCCCCGGTCGGGGCGAGATGATCGTGCATACTTTAGTCTCCTTCAGAAACTCGCCGCGGAGCTGTGGGCAAAACAAACACATTTGATATAGTACCTACTATAATATGTAACTTTGAACAGTCTAATCAGAAATTGGAACAGTTTTATTTATTTACTAGCTACGCCCCGCGGATTCACCCGCATAAGTTTCGATCCCGCGGGAATATTGGGATAAAAGTATCCAATGTGTTAAATCCTGGTTATAAACCATCTGTGTGCCAAATTTCATCCAAATCCGTCCAAAGAGTAACAAACATCCATCCATTCTCAGAAACTTTTGCGTTTATAATAATTATTATAGTAGGATTAATAACAAGTGAAATATTAACCGTACGAAGACGGAATAGGCATTTACTTACGTATCTTAACGTCTTAACGTAGACTTGGGTGATGCAGAGACAAAACTTAATAAGTAGGTACAAAAAGTTTTTTTTTTTTTTGATTTACTGGGCTTATTGGTCGATTATCGACGACATAAACATTTGTTTTCATACACAAGCTGTCTCCTGCATATTCAAATACTTTTAGATTAATTAAGCCACATTTTGCGTATAGATGTGGTAATGAGTTCCGACGAGGAAGACCTGCTATGAGTTCTAGCAATTACAGACTCAATATCAAGGAGAAGATAGATTTCAATTCAGACCGTATTTAAGACTTCGAAATTTTGACATTTACCAATAACTACGGATTGATGACCGGTTTAGATATAGATTGGGCAATTTCGAAGAATTGGTTTTACATACGATCCGATGTGCAGATGTGATGTGAATAGAAGTGCACGGCGCGCGCGGCGGTTGTAAATTAAACAAACCCTTCCCCTCTCCACCCGCGCGGGGAATGTTTTCCACGCTTAGGTACCTATTACTTATTCGTAGCATACAGCTCGGAAAATAATAAAAACATCGTGTATGCGTACATAAATGTGTATGTCCACCAGTGAACGAAATTATTTTCGTTCACACGCACACATTTACAAACTACCTACACCTCACTAAGTTCACATGTTCACATGTTTAGGAAACCGGCTTCACTTTACCGTTTTTTATTTGGTCTGAGGGGTAAGGGGTAGTGTGCGTCAGGTCATTAGCTAACGAGATAAACAATAAGTATGTTATTCTAGGAATTTGACTTTTTACTTTGACTTTTTTTACTTTTGGCCAGCTTTTTGGGTCAAATACCCCTCTTTGGTTCGATGTTTTTGTGTAATGTTTCTAAAAAACGCGCACAGAAGACACGGCTTTAGCTGTAAGTTTCTCGTATAAAATTAAATGAAATAATATCATTGCAGGTAACCATGACATAACAGTTCTCCACCAACATTCCATAGCATTCGTTCCTACATACATCCTACATACTGGCACACAAAGATGCCATATACGTAAAACAGTAGAGACTTAGCGTCAAGGAGTGCGACCACATAATCTGCCAACGAGCAGACAATGGCACATTATAGCCACAGACGTAGCTAAAACGGGGATGGTCAACCTTTTAAGACGGCGGCGTCGACCAAACGCCGACCGTCATAAAAACGGAAAATAGTCCCTATTATCCGTTTTAAGAATTATAATAAAACTAAACAATGTAAAACTACCGTTTGTAATAATATTAACGTATGATCTTGTGGAGCACAACTTAAAGTGCTTATTTTCTGCATTTTCATTCTAAAATAAAAGAAATAACCTAACAAACGATGAAGGCCCCACTAGGTATTCGGCGCCCCCTTAAGGTGAAAACGCCAGGGTAGCCCGCGAAATTCAATTTTTTTTACGTTTTTTGCAATTTGCTGGCCAGTACTAAGTTTTATGTTGATTAAAAAACTTTTTTACAAAAAAAAAAATAACCGACTTCCAAAAAAAACACTACAAAGTGATAAATAACTTTAATTTCGGAAGTCGGTGTCAATAAACGAAAATGCAGAACCAACGACACCGACTTCCGAAATTAAGTTATTTATCACGTTGTAGTGTTTTTTTTGGAAGTCGGTTATTTTTTTTTGTAAAAAAGTTTTCATTTTTCACTTTTTAGTGGGAGAGTTTGTAATTTATCTTAGTTACAATAGCCTAATGTCAACTGTTCATCACCTTTTACAAAATATTGCTAATACATTTTTAGATTTTTGTTGATTTTTCAGAAACCGCTTTTCCGATTTCTATAAAATTTTCATGGGACCATTTGGGAAGTATACTCTTTCCAACAAAAAAAGAATTTTTCAAATCGGTTGGCAAGCGACGGAGTTATGCGCGAACAAACATAAAAAAAAAAATACAAACATCCGAATTGAGAACCTCCTCCTTTTTTAGAAGTCGGTTAAAAATATGATTCGCGGCCGTAACAAATATGTATTTACAGAATTATAATCATTAAAGTCATCAACACAACTCTCTAAGACCAAGTACCTAATCCTACCGAATGACTTTTTCAAGAAATCTTGACATTTTAGGATTACACTAACATATCAAGTTGCATTACTAATTTTAATGATTATAATTCTGTAAATACATGTTTGTTACGGCCGCGAATCGTATTTTAATCAACGTAAAACTTAATACTGACCAGCAAATTGTAAAAAACGTAAGAAAATTTGAATTTCGCGGGCTATCTTAGCGCTTCGCAGACATGCGTCCATGACATAACCGCTTGTGAACGTAGACCCTCCCAAAAATCGTTATAAAGAAATGGGAAGCTGAATGGAGGAATAAATCAAATAATGCACGCCCTTGGCAAATTGAGATCACCCAATGACGGAGAAGGTATGTGTGTCTTGTTAGCTATGTGGGCGTGTCAGTGGGTACTGTTACTTTATGTGCAATAGAAAAACCGTTTGCAATTCAAATCAGATTATAATTTCAAGAACAAATTAATCACACCAGCGAATCACACAAAATAGGTAGGTACACGACACAATCAGATACGGAACGCGGGACAGTTTCTGAGCGCATGTTGTTCGTACGATGTCCAAAGTCCAAGAGAGCCCGATCCAGCTCGCTGCTCGCTTTTCTAGGAACCCCACGAACTCAGGCTAGACTCTGTCAGCGCCACCAGATGGCGCTCGCGTTCCGAATAGTCAAACGAACGACCGGATGCGACATGTAGATATCAACAAGAAGAACAATCCCGTTTCGTGCCTTTGATAACCACTTAGGGTAAAGAAAGAAGCCCTATATTTTACAAGGAAACGGGGTCGTGACACATTATGGAAGAAGTCGGTTAAAAAGAACATGGTTGTCTGGAAGACGTTCTATATTAGGATACGCAATTAGGCAGACAATGGAGCATTATATCATTAGAATTGCTAGTCTATAGCATTGCACGATAGCACATAGGTACCAAGAATGACTCGATTACTGAACTTATCAAAAGATTTCAAGAACTTGCACGGCCATAACAATATGTCAACAAAAACAACACAATATTCTGTCACTTGACCCGCTTGGCTTATCCTGCTATTTCAGGACACCGGAATTATTATGGCTTATCCATATTCTGATCATCTTTAACTTCCTGCCTTTGTCGCATGTTACGAGTACTCGGGGTTGGCGCACCACGTTTTTTTTTCCATTCTTATATATATATTCTGATAACGTCATTAAATCCTAGTAATTGCACGCCAACTTCCGATCACTGTTTATTGCCATAGGTTCACCACCCCTGGCTCCTTTTGTGATCAGTTATGGTAACATCACGCCTCCATACAATAACAGTACCTTGAATGTTTAGATAAAGTACTCAAGGTCGGACATACGCGGTTTTCTATTGAAGCCCTTTTGTTGATACATACAAGTCACTCAATGCCATAGAATTGAAAGAGATCATTGTGTTTTAAAGAATTGACATTAGTGTGAAGTACTTTTTGTGTTACTTGAGATCGCTTCCGGGGTAATTAGTATAAAGGGTAGGATTAGTATAAAGTCGAGTGTTACTTGTTGTTCCTGTTTTTATGGTTTTTTTTTTGTCCTGGACTATTCCTGAGAACCTTCTGGTTACGGAGATATTGAAGGTCAAAGTTCCAACTTTTTGACCATCAAAAGTCCCTTTTATATGTCTATTTGAAATAAATGCTTTGACTTTGTTTTTCGACTGCAGTTTCGCTAGCTAATTTAATTTGACCCTGTATATGTAGCACAACTAATTAAAACGTCAACTTTTATATCGGCGTACTACAACCAGTTTTGAGGATGTGTTATTTCGTTCGCTGTGGGTTTCACACGCAGGCCTCACAAAAAGATGCATGTGGAAGAGGTTTTTCTCACATATAGAATCATCAAGAATATTATAATGTACCCAGGATTTTGGATTTTGTTTGTGTCCTTGGAGTCTCCGTTCTTCTCCATAGAGATCTACGTTTTGCAATGGGCAACTAGCTTCAACTTTCTGACTACCCGGGCCTCGATTCTGTATTATTCCCCGCGAAATCTTACCACGTGCAAACCACGTCAATATGGTGTCCTTTTTTACGACAAGGAATCTAAGTGTCAACAGTACGGACAACATGTATTTTGACAGCTCAAACCACGCCATTGTGTCATGGAGAATACATTAATAGCACATGTCGTGATAAGGTTAGGAACTGACGTGGTTTGGAAGTAAGGAATCCCTTGAATTAGGGTCCCGACCAACTCCTTGACAATTCAAAAGTGCCTGTAAATGGTTTAATTGAAATAAATGCTTTGCGTTTTAGTTTGACGAAAGAGGACGAGGGTGGACGTACGTCAAAATTAATCTGAAGTAAAATAAATAGTCCTTACCTTGAAGTACACCTCCACGCCGTAGATTAGGAAGAAAGTTACTACTATGAACAGAAGGACGGCGTAACACCCGTTGAACACGTGCTGGTAGAAACTCTGCAACAAAAGAATATCATTTAAGAATAGCATAATAAGCCTATAACATTCCCACTGCTGGGACTCAGGTCTTCTCTTTGTGAGAGGGTGTGTCTCAGTGCAGCTACGTCACTAAGTGCTAGCCACAGTTTCCGGGGCCCCATTGTTGCGTGTGCAAGTCATCCCCTGCCATTTTTTTTCCGCGTATAATAAAGCATTGATCAGACAGGGGCCATTGTCCTTCTATAGTTCTAGGTAGCCAGTCCACTTTAGCCCTCCAAACACATATTCCATTATCTTTCTTTTCCATATCCTGCAATAGTTCTACACCAACCGGGGTTTGTCCAAGGGTGTGCTTGCTTGCTTGGGGCTCCAGCCCCTCGTACGCCGTCAAAGACACTTTAAATAATAATAATGAGATTGCGACACAAAGCCTCGACCTGCTGTAATGCTAATAAACGCATTTTTCTTTCAAGAAAATTTAATTTCATTAGTATTCGACCAGTATGCAGTTCTAACCAAATTCTACACATTTTTGCTAAACCCTTCCTAATATACACCTCATATGTGTGATTATTTGGACGTACAAACGTCACCGTACTTCTATACATATTATTAATTGAAGTTGCTTAACGTGTCAGTCTGTGTGATCGCCTTGTCCTTCTAAACTATGCAACGGACTTTGATGCAGTTTTCACGATCATTTAGAGAATACATTCCGAAAGGTTCATGTGTATTAATTTAAATAATAAACTTACATATAATAGAGATAGAAAGAAGAGACTCGATGTTTTGTCTAGTCGCAAGAACCGTGCGAAGTAAGGGCGTTTCAACTCGCTCGTATTTACATAAGATTCACACGATTGAAGGTACTTATGTTAAACTGTTTTTCATGCATGGATAGTAGTAGAATAATTAGAATAAACAAACGCCGACGTTTTTTTTATAATTGGTCTTTGGAATCTTGGAACCATTAAATTGGGCAAAACGTACCATAGCATGACGATGGTGATGCCCGATGGGTTTCAATAGTTCTAACCATAAGAGAAATAGATTAAAGGTTTCAATGGAGTCATGAGCTCAAATTTGCAGTCAAAAATACGAAAACTTTTTTTTTTTCTTGATAATGCGCTAGACTATTCTATCGTGGTCATACATATTTACGGGTGTGGTACACACCATCAAACTGAACAACTTTCGCCATGGGACCAATAACGTAATCGCGAAAATATCAGCTATCCCATTTGTGTTCAGTAGGTATTTTTAATTTTTATCGTTAGCTAGCTGACCCAGCAAACGTTGTATTGCAAAAAAAAAATGTTTACGTCCCAATTTCAGACCTACTGAATATACACACAAAATTTCATAAGAATCGGTCAAACCGTTTCGGAGGAGTTTTGTTAGAAACACTGTGACACGAGAATTTCATATATTCGATATTGCGAAGACCAAATTTTACAATGGTCCTTATCTTTCAATATTCTTAAAAATCCTAAGAAATCCTTACCTTTTCCTTCGGAGACGTGCCAGCGACATTAGTAGTCAGCACTTCAGCTGCCAGAAGAGAGTAACTGATGAAGTTGAATGTTACAAACGCCAGGAATGACTTCGACAGGAACCTGGGCCTCTCCCAGCGTATGTCTCGTAAATGGAACACCTGAGGACAATGAAATAAAGGTATAAGGTATGGAGATATTTACTTTATAATAGCTTTAGTCCGCGGCTTCGACTGTGTAGGTCGGAAATCACTCCACGAGATAAGTACTACCGAGATAAAAGTATAAATCCTATGCCCTTGTGGAGACACCTACAATACCACATGCGAACTACGAATCACACTGACGTCACGCAAAATCCTGCATCACGCAAGTGAAGTTTACCGCGGAACTAGCATATATAACATCCCGACATCTATCGTCGGGCAGTAGCCAATCAGGCACAACACGGTCTGGTCAAAGGATCCTCCCTTTTCTATGGAGGATAAGTGAACTTTACACCCTGTTCCTCATACCTCTATATTCTAACCTCCTTATATTCTAGTCCACCTGTGTGTACCATTCCGTTTAGGCGTGAAAACATAACACACAACAGTTACTTTTGCATATTAGTATGGATTTCTCAGTAGCAGTCTGGAGTTTGGAGTTGTACCCGGTTTGTAGCAATAGGCTTGTTCCCTATGACATGTAACTTAAGTTTTTAGCGATATATGTGTGAACTGCAACCTTCGCCTTCGAAGAATACTGGCTTGATGTTGTTATGTCTTTATCTTAATGTAAGTTAAGTAATAGCTTGGCAAACAGACGCGGCCCATATAGTACTTAGGTAATTGTATTAAGAACGTATTGGGTATCGAATTATCGAGGAAAGACAACGATGAAGAATTATCGCTACCTACATGGCGTTTATTTTTTGTTGGACCTTTACTGCAAAATGAGCGATCGATCTCGCCTGGTGGAAAGCGACGGATGAGATCTATGATAGAACGAGTCGAATCAAACGAACGAACAAATCTAAATGTATGCAAAAACCATTTAGGTAATTGCGTAATGGAAAAGCCAAAAAAAGACTATGAATCACATCGTATCGGCTAAACTAGTAAACCAAGTTCAACAAACGAGGGGCCATTACGTTTGTCTTAAACTACATTACGGTATAGCAAATCCAATGCAAGGCTTCTACTCTCTAAGTCCGTCAACAAAGATAGGGGCCCATCCGAAAGCAATTGCTCCGTCAAAACAAGAGACAAATTCAATTTTTCGGACAGGTTAAAACACATCGGTGTTAGGAACAAGTGTCAAATCGTGTTGACATTAATCTTAGTTCGGGCCCCGAACTAATCTTATCGACGTATAAGTGATATAATATACAGAGAAGGAAATGCCCTAACTGCGGCCTAGACTGGAAACTAAGGATTTCGTGCTTAGTGTGGACCCCTATGGTAACATTCAAACTTTTCAGCTCGTTTTTTCTCGTACTCGGACTTCAGTTCGCTTCTCTTGGTCTAACGTCGGACTGTCACGGTAAAGACCCATGATTAAAATAGTAACATGTCACGCATACCAATATAGCCTATTATGTAAAAGAAATAATCAATGAACGTATGCGGCACTGGTATCTACTGTTTTACATACAGCCATAAACAATTAGATAATTATGTCATTTGTAAAGCACGTTGGGAACTTTGATGTTGATCGGGAAGAATAAAGAAATGTTTATTTTCTTTTGTTAAGTAATATCTTTGAACGCAATAACAACAAGTCAATTCTATTGCTAGGAGTAACTAAGTTTTCAATGTGGTATCAGCGGGTGTACTCTGAAAAAATTTCACCGCGACAACTAAGGTGAAGTGAGCTGTCATTCCATCTGATGCTAGAGATTGACACTATTGACAGCTCACTTCACGTAATAGATCGTAAGTAGCAGTGCGATTCTGTAACCATCTCACCGTGAAAACTTAGGTGAAGTGAGCGTGGAGTGAGCTGCCATTAGTGTCAATCCCTATAGCATCAGATGGAATAACAGCTCACTCCACGCAAGTTTTCACGGTGAGATTTTTACAGAATCGATATGCTTATAAAAGGTATTTAAAAAAGCTTGACATTCTCAAAAGACAACAATGAAGCATTGAAAGCAAGACAGCTTGAAATCAGACCTTAAAGGACTGCCTTCAAGTACATGACGTGTTTAGGAAATCCCGAAAAGAAGGCCCATTTTGGTCATCCGATCCGGATCTTCAGAAAGATATAATTATATATATACAAAACATCACGCCCGTCTTCCTCGAAAGGTTGAGGCTGAGGTATAGATTCCTATAGTACACTCACATATCGCCAGTTACGTTTAAATCCCATGTAATAGGGGCGAGCCCATTGCCATCAACCGGACACGAATCCAGACTGCAGGCTGCGACTGAGAAATTCGAGATAGAAAACCCTAATAGATAACACGAGGCAGGTAAAAGATATAATTATTAATTAATATCGTTACAAATAATTATGTGAAATAAAAAATATATCCTACATATAATCTATATCTATACTAATAATAAGGCAGGAGAGTTTGTTTGTTTGTTTAAACACACTAATCTCTGGAAGTACAGGTCGGATTTGAAAAAAATCTTTTTGATAGTCCCATTCTTGAGAAAGGCTATAGGCTATTTAACATCACACTTTGACCCTAAGGAGATGAGCAAAAAGAAAAAAGGTCAGAAGGATCGCTAAGCGTTATCGAACTGAGAGCGCAGGCAAGCAATGCGATGCGATGCGACGGGGTGGGCCGGGGAACAAGACATTTCACGCGGGCGAAGTCGCGGGCAGAAGCTAGTAACGAATAAGCACGCAAACTTAAACTATCATTTAACAAATTAAAATACAAACAAAAAAAATACTTAAACGTTTAAATTATCTAATCACCTAAATTATCTACTGTCAGTGAGATGAGACACTAATATGATTGGGAACGCCATTACTGTGTATTTATCTTTACGATAGTGATGCTTTTAATAATCGGTTCTATTATGTCTGTGTAATAATACAGTCTATTGTTTTAAAAGTATAAATAATAATTAAGTCACTTTGTTGTTATAAATTCACTGTCTATCTGCGGAATATCAAAAGATCATCTCAGACATCAATCTACATGGTCTTCATATAACCTGACCAAGATTATGTCTGGACTTTAAAAGAGACTGACCTCTGAGTTTGTTTTGGCCTTTCATCTCAGAGTAGTCAGATAGGAAACGCCGACCTCATCTAGTTTTATAAAAAATATGATTGACATGTAAAAGCGTTTGTGTAAACCTACTTACAAAAATAAAATCATTTAACATGTATACAATTTGCACTAGGAAGATCCAAAACAACCTTCAATAGAACTGCCAATTTGCGAACAATTGATCCAACACTTTATATAACGCAATTAAATATGACATTAATACCTCCTAGAGACTGCTTGCATACAAACTGCTGTATTTCATACTTTTGGAGGCAAACAAACAACTGGCGTATAGTCTGGAAGTGTAAGGCTTGATTCGAGGAAAATGATAGTGCCAACGAGAGATTGTTTGCAAAATATTAAAGGGGAGAATATAAACAGTGTTGAACCCAAGTTATAACATGGGTTTTCTATGTATTTTGTTTCATCTTCAATGGACAATAGTTAGCGTTTGTCAACTTCAAGCGATTTCTGTTTTAATTGCATAAGCAACTACAAATCAACTGAAACAGTAATGCTGCTGTAGCCTTTACGAGTTCGAACATAAGGTCCCTAAAAGTAAATTAGCTGCCCGATAGTCACCTCCTTTCTAGCCATATCATCTTTCACACCATCCATCCATCGTTTCTTTGGTCTTTCTGTCCTCCTATAACCATGGTATCCACATTCATACTTAAAATTTTCCTAACGACATTTTCCTCATTCACATTTCCACATATCCATACCATGACAACCGATTTCCAATGTACTTCTCGGTCACCGCTGCCACTTTCATACTTCATCTAACTTCTTTATGCTTTTGCTTTTTTTTTTTGTGTTTCGTTTTGTTGGCTCGCCGCCTATTCATCATCTGTATAACCTTATCCCAACTATATTTGGGGTCGGCTTCCAGTCTAACTGGATTCAGCTGGATACCAGTATTTTACATGGAGCGAATGCCTATCTGACCTCCACAACCCAGTTACTGGATAATACGATACCACTTGGTAAGACTGGTTGTAAAACTTTCGGGCTTCTGACGACCCGTAACGACTGTCAAAGATCCAATAATGACAGCTAGGACCAACGGCTTAACGTGCTTTTCGAGGCACGGAGGGTTCTCGGTATTTAAAGATGGTCACCTATCCACGGACCAACCACGGCAAGCGTAGCTTAACCTTATCGATCTACCCGTGCGGCTGTTATTACTTAACCTCGAGCCCTTCGCCGACTACATGTACACCTCTGCAGAATCCATCGAGGATTATGATATTATATGTTCTTATGTTATTTTCGTTGCTATTATAGGTCTGAGTCATCATAGGATATTCACAGGCTATCACGTTGATAATACCTACTTAGCGTGAGTAAATAGTAGGTATCCACTGACCTATTCTACATTTTATGGTTGGCTGCATCATATGACAATGGCGGGAAAGTGGATTTGCGTTGTAAAATAACGTTTCTTTTTGCAAAGGTGTCTGAAATGAGTACGAAACTGTAGTCAAATCGATATTATAGATATGTCTTTGTTGCTACAAGGCCACTAAACAAAGGCTATTAAAAAGGTACCTCAGAGGGCGGTGTAAAAGGCTATGCAGTAGAGATTTGTCCTGCTTTAACTATAGGGACAATAAGAGTTAAAAAGAACAGACTTTAGCCGCAAAGATGACTTATTATCAGCCAGTTTTTTTCCAACTATGTTAGAGTCGGCTTCCAGTCTAACCAGATGCAGCTGAATACTAGCATTTTGCATGGAGCGACTGCATATCTGCTAACAAGTTATTGGGTAATACTGGCTATCAAACTTTTGGGCTTTGGAGTACCTATACGACAGTCAATGATCTACAACGGACAGCAGAGACCAACGGGTTCACAAGGCATTCTCCGAGGCGCATAGATGATTGCTGTTTGATGATTTTGACGATTGTTAACAACAGCCCATACGGGGCCTATAAGTAGGCTAAATTTTTACTGCCATTACTGCCAACGATATTTTCTTAAAGAAGTCACAAATAACTATAAACCTTATCATAATTGCCGGCCTTTTAATAGTCAATTACCTAAGTAAATTAAATTACACATAGTAATTACGATTTCTGTCGACCTTATATTTACTGAACCATCAGTAACCCATATTTACTGAACTTGTATCCAAACTGTCATGAACAGTTGATTAAGGAAGTAAAAAATAGTGGTCATTTAACAGTAATTTATAGATAATCTCAGACCAAATTGTACGTCATACGTATCTAGGTTGCAAACGAGTTTTTTGTAAGCTGCACTTAGGTCACTTTCGAGGTGTTGAATTAAGTATTTCAGGTCATGTGCTTACACCTACTAAAAATAGATTAGTCTACATCACTTAGAAAGTAGGTTGAGATATACGCTATATAATTTTAACCGAATTGCTCAGTGTCATTTTGACATTTATTGCCAGTAGACCTGACCGCAAGATTATAGGTTGTTTCAGCGTCCTATTTCGGTCAATATTCCGAGTGGTAGGTACATTTATGTCTGTTTACTTGGAGACAACATTATCATATTATCTGCTTTACCATTAACTTATGTAAGCAAGAATATTTGCAAAAACAAGTAAAATCAATACACAGGGAAAGAACACGGATGGATGACTGCATACATTAAATAATCCCTAACTTCCTAATTTTACTCTGTCAGAGGTCAAAAGTTTGCTGTATGACAATGCTTCTTGCCAAATTACATGATTCTAGGTCAACGGGAAGTACGCTATGTTTTGATTCCGGGACATAAACGCCCGTATCTTTTGGTTGCGTTGACTTAGAAGTTTGATTTTTTCACTGCTTCAAGGGATTGCAGCCCTGAGTCGCGTTCCTGCGAAAAAAGGGTCTTGACTGACAGACAGACGGAAAACGAAGTTGTCTTTACAAGGGTTCCGTTTTTCCTTTTGAGTTACGAAACCCTAAAAAACTGCTGTTTCATAGAAAAGTGCAAAATTTACGCGGTCAAAATGTATGGCACAGCTAATTTTTTTTTTATAACTAACCATTATTTCACCGCGAGGGGTTCGAATCATGAACTGAATTCATGGTTACAAGTTGCGCTCCGGTAATTTTTTTTCCTGTTTTATGAAAGCACATAATGCGTGCAAAATCACCCATACTCGGAATAATCATCGTGTAGGCCGAATTATCATCTACGGCACTGACCGCAAGATAAACCCTGTTTCTGGGATTATTTCGGTCAACATTTATCTTTGTTTACTTTGACACAGAATTATCATATCTGCTTTTACCGGGAACCTTGGGAAACTTGGCCAGAACATCTGCATGAACAAGGACAAGTAATACAGTGGGAAAGAACTCAGATGAATGACAGCATCCTTCGTCATGGTCAAAAGGATCAACAAGAACTTTCTTCATCAATAAGTTCTCATCTCCGCAACTGAAGACTTTAACCGTCTCTACTAAAATTCAGTACAAATATCGTGTAACAAAATGGTAGAACCATTGATATTTAGGGGATATTTATTTTATAAACGTTGCTTATAGTTAAACAGTCTTAGCTTCCTTGTTCTTGTTAGTCTCTTTATTCATAAACGTTGCTTATACCTAATTAAGAGTAACTTTAAGCAACGTTTATGAATAAAGAGGCTAATGTCGTACTTTAAAGATCCCAACCCGAGTTTGTTTTACCATTTTTTCTCAGGGGTTGTTAGATAGGAAATGTGAACATCATCTACTAAGCTTATCATTTTTTTATTACGGCGTGTAAAAGTGTTTATGATATCCTATTGACTGAAGAAACATTTCATTTTCAAGTAAACTCTCCCCTGACTAAAAACTAGCCTGGACAAACAACAAACTAGATCCATGTGGATAATTGTGCCTTGAAGTTAATTCACACACTATTAAAACTTGGAATGTTCATACCCGTTAAGTCGCATCGCCTCCATCCTTGACCGAGACCAGAACAAACAAACAACAAGAGAACTCGTAAATCTATCATTAAGGCGACTACATGACCTAAAGCGCGGTCACTATCGGACTGCATAGAAAAGAAAGAGAAGCGCGATGACACAACGCTGGTAATTTATTGCAAAATATGAAACAATCATCTATTTACAAACTACTTAATAATAAATAATCCATCACTGAATGCAGTTTAGCATTAGCAATTTAATGGTATATTTTTAATTATAATTAAAATTGTAAAGAGATACACTGCTTTAAAAACCAACTTTTTGACCATTTTCAAGAAACCTCCGCCTTAATATAATAAAGCTGAAAATTTTGTTTATTTGAACGCGCTAATCTGTGGAACTATCAGTCGGATTTGAAAAATTGTTTTTGCATTTAATAGACCAATTCTTAAGAAAGGTTACTTAACCTCACGCTATGACCCTTAGGAGCCAAGCAAAAAGGAAAAAGTCAGAAAGAACGCTAAGCGTAAACAAATTAATAGGGCGATGCGATGCGACGACGGGGTGGATCGAATTTAAAGCGGACGTAGTCGCGGGCTAAAGCGAGTCTGTCATAAGTGTCGTGTTGCCTCCAACCTTAACCGAGACAAAAACAAACAAACGCCAAGAAAACTCGTTAATAAATTAAATAAATAAACAAATATACTGTTTGAACATAATAGTATCTACATAATAACCTTATTATGTCTGCCCCCACACTACCTCTTTGATAACCTTATCAAAGAGGTAGTGTGGGGGTAGACATCTAAACATTTCACATCTAAACGTTTCAATAAGTACGCTTTCTGTCAAAAACATTAGTCGTTACAATTTATTAGAATAATTAGTAGTAAGTATTAGTAGTGGTTATTTAGTGGTTGTCCTTAAAATTTGAAGTTTCATAATTCCGTACGTAAGTTACGTACATTACAAATTCGTTTGCATCTATTTAAAAAAAGAAAATATTATAAACATTTGTAGAGACGACTTACGCGTTCAATTTCTGTCAAACAAATCAATATTTCTCACTCCAAAATTCTACAATTCAACATCATCTTACAGTCACAACTAACCGAGTTACCGATGTAACTTCAAATAATTGAAACTACCAATAACTCCGTGCAATCAAGCGACATAACGATAAAAAAAATAATTGAGAAACGTGCTTCTGTTATCGGAGAAAATATAAAACTGGAAGTTAACGGTACATATTACAGTAACGTCGTGTTCTTAGACTTAATGATAAACGATTTTTTTTTGTATCAAAGCCAATGCAAAAACTGGTATCGAATGCAACGATGGAAAAGTAGACTCAGACATAGCCATGTTTAATTGCCATCATCATACAATTAGATTGCCAAAAGAAATCTTTAGGCAACTCTGTCTGTCTGTCTGTCACCAGGCTGTATCTCATGAAACGTTATAGCTAGACAGTTGAAATTTTCACAGGATGTGTATTTCTGATGCCGCTATAACAACAATTTATACTAAAAACAGGGGCTTCCATACAACAAACGTGATTTTTTGCCGTTATTTTATACGAAGTGTAAAATATTGTATGATGGTACGGAACCATAAAATTGTAAACACACATGACATTGTGTCACATTAAATTGTGATTCTGTAACCTTTAACGGTGTGAACTTTTGGTTGTTGTTACATTTAGGTACAAATTTAGTTGTATAGTAATCTGTGGAAACTGTTTCTGGATTGTGTTGAACTAATTGTTTACATATGTTTGTTATTGCATCTGTTTGTTTCCCAAATAAAATAAATAAATAAACCCTTTGTGTGCGAGTCCAACTCGCACTTGGCCGGTTTTTCTACGACCATCATTGAATTGACTTTTTTCAGCTCATTACATAATGAGTTGAAAAAAGTGGAGCAGAAACAAAAGTGGTCCAGTTGTAACGGACCCGACTTACCAAGTTGTAGGCCGTGGGTTTCCAACCCACACAGGCGGTTTATGTTGTGTGTAAATAATTTCATCACCACTGCTCTTAAAACGGCGAAGGAAAACATCGTGAGGAAACCGACATGTCCTAGAACCAAAAATTCGAAGACATGTGACATCTAGCAACCCGCACTGGGCCCGCGTGGTAGACTACAGCCTACAGCCCACTACCTCTCCAAGAGAGAAGGCCTGTGCCCCAGCAGTGGGAACATTATAGGCTGATGACACTTAAGAACAGAAGATATCTAGGTAGAGGCTATAGGGACAAAAGGATCAATAGAAATACATATGACCACAGGTTGGTTGAAGAAAAATGGTTTAATGAAAACAATATAACAGAAACGGAAAGCAGAGGAACCAGGAAGACTGTTGATACGAATGTCTTTCAAATGAACAGTGAAATATCAATGTGTCGATACCGGGGTCAAGGTCAATCAGTTGCAGAAGATAATGGGTCAAATATTGGCCGTGGACTTTATAACGATCATTAGGAATTATTACTATTATCTCAACGTATGGCAGACAGATATATAGTATATTATTGGCAGACAAGAGGACGGCGTTTTTTAATAATAAACCACGAACTGAATTTACCAGCTTTTCTCAAAACGTCAGTCCGGATGCCACTCTGCATTTTGTTACGCGATATTTTTGATGGTGGCCCCTGAGTTTGTTTCACCATTTCTTCTCAAAAAATTAAATAAGTCGAAATTACCTGTCTGACTAAGATTGGAAATGGCGACTCTATTCAGCTTATTTTTTTTATGTGTATATGACGTGTAAAAGTAATTACGATATCCTATTTACTGAATGAACAATTTCATTTCAACAAATGAAATGTCTCCAAGAAATAGATACAAATTCCAGGGCCGTAATTTAACCCAGGACGTTAGTACATAAATCTAGACACGCAAGATATTTGCGATTTTGCACTAACAACCAGAAAGTCGTCACGGTCATTGCCAAACAAACCAGATGCTAGCAGTCAAACTGGTTTGTTAGCTAACACTGAAGAACACTAATTGGCTTGACAAACTGACGGAAGTTCAGATAAAGAAATGAGGAAGTCAGGATATGTGAATTAAATGCATCATTGTGATATTTTTGGGAGAATAAATGTCTCTGGGATGAAGTGAGGTCAGGTTAGGACGTAATTAGAGCTTAAAAGATTAAGGTGGAAGCTTGATTACCTGCCAATAGATTCAGAGAAAATTCGCACCAAGTTGAAACGTGGTCCTACAGGACGTGGTTTCGGTATGAAAACAAGGAAGGACCAATTTTTTTTGGACTGATTGTAATTTTACTAGCATCATGCTGAGATAGGAGCCTTTTGGCCTTTTTTTTTTTTTTGTTTTGTATAACTTTGTTAATATCCCAATAATTACTTTTTCTTTCTTGCTCTGCTCGGATTGAGGATACAGTTGCATAAGAACCAGGTATTCTAGTAATACTAGAATATTTTTAGACGTTGAAATTCTGTAGGCTCGCCCTAATTTTGACCCCTAGGCACGCCACTGTAGTATGCACATTACCAAATAGCTTTTGTAAACGATAAAAGCGAATATAAAGCTGTGCTCAACTGCTCTCACCGACACCGACAACTGAGTTATATTTTAGTGTCGGTTTTATACTCGCTTTTATCTCGTTTTTATGCCTTCGTTTTAACGATATTTGACCATTGTTGATGTAGGTTAGTACCTTTTTTTTTTTTTTTTTTTTTTTTTTTTTTTTTTTTTTTTTTGTCGCTGAGAAATGACATTACGCATCTCCGCTCGTCGGGGGACGAGACGGAGTATGTGGGACTCCCTGTCAGGGTGGCAGTATACCCACTAAAACTCAGCGGTGTTCCCTCATCGCCTTGGTGAGGGGGTCATGGGAATCTGGCTCAGCCTTTGCGTCCACAACCCCCCCGGCGCATGCCCGCCTAGCTGGCGGGCCCCGCATGTCCCCCCGTCTGGAGGGCTACGGGAATGGCCGGGAACACCTGGCCATTCCCGTCCTGCACTGGTGGAAGCCTGTGCAATACAGGCGAGGGTGCCCCCGCACCCGTCGCCTGCTGGCCTCCACCTGGGAGGAGTCGGAGATGACCGTCATACTGACGTCTTCTCCGACCCCTCCTCCGCCTTCGGAGCGGCGCCGCGAGAGGGTCTTCCTCCCGCGCGCGCTCCGCCGCCTCCTTCTGGGACATGACATGTTCGCAGAAGGAGGCGACTGCCGCCCAGGACCCCTCGTCCCTCAGCATGGCGTTGACCACGCCGGGGAGCGAGAGGTCCGTTCCGATCGCCGCCGTGAGACTGCGGCGCGGCCCGGACCACGACGGGCACACCGCGAGAGTGTGCTGCGCCGTGTCCTCCGCCGCACCACAGTCGTGGCACGACGGCGTCTCCTCCCGCCCGATACGGTGCAGGTACGATCCGAAGCAACCGTGCCCGGACAGCACCTGCACCAGACGGAAGGAGAGGAACCCGTGCGACCGCTCGAGCCAGTCTCGCAGGACCGGCCCAATCGCGTCGAGGGTTCGGCGGCCGAAGGCTGCGGCGGCGAGGTCCCGCGTCCAGTGGACGACTATGGCGTCCTTCGCCTCCCGCCGGACGGCCTCCCGCTCTTCCGGGGCGGGGCGTTCTCCTCTCGCCCTCCGCCCCGCTGTCCATTCGTGCACTCTGGCGAGCACCCACGCCTCGAGTTCCCAAGGCGGGGTGCCGGCCAGAGCACACGCCGCGGAGAAGCCGACCGTGCGGTAGGACCTCGCCACCCGCTGGGCTATGGCCCTTTGGGGGGCCCGCAATGCAGCGGCGTTCTCCCTCCTGCGGAGGGAGTCCTCCCAAATAGGGGCCCCGTAAAGGGCCATACTCCTCAAGATGCCGGCATAGAGTTGCCGGCATCTCGCACTGGGCCCCCCCAAGTTGGGGAGCAGCCACGAGAGGGCGCCCGCAGTCTTCAGCAGGCGCGTCGACAGCCCGCTAAAATGCGGGCCGAAACGCCACCTGCTGTCGAGTACCAGGCCCAGATATTTCATCTGGGCCTTTACCTCAATGCGGACGCCCTCCACAAAGATGTGGGCATCCTGTGGCTGGCGCTGCCGAGGCCCGTGGAAGAACACGGCCTCGGTCTTGTGCAGCGCCACCGTCAATCCCAGTCGGCGGATCCTCCCTGCGACCAAGGATCCGCCCGCCGATGCCAAGTTGGCCGCCTCCCTGAAACTCTCCCCCCGGGCGGTGAGGAGAGTGTCGTCCGCGTAGCAGACGACCCTCGTGCCCCGGAGGAGAGTTCCCCGCAAGAGCCAGTCGTAGCCGACGTTCCAGAGGGGAGGTCCTAAGACTGACCCCTGTGGAACGCCGGCCCCGACTGCGTACCGCCGGACTTGGCCAGCCTTGTTTACGAGGACGATCGAACGATCCTCCAGGTAGCTGGCCAGATGTAGGTTAGTACCTACATCAACAATGGTCAAATATCGTAATATTATTTGAAGTCGCAAGTCATAGGTTAGTAGGCAATCGCTTGTGAGCACGCGCCCTCTCTTGACACCATCTTAGTTACTACCATTTACATAATGCCCAATTTATCTTGGCATACGGCGAAATAGGCAATCACGATAAATATACTGAAGAACATCACCGATAATCGAGAAAATTTATTAGTTGATAAGTACTTAAGTACGTTTATATTTTCTATGTCAGAAAATAAGACAACTGTATAATTTTACTTCGTACAAATTACATAACGACTTAGAATAATGGACCGTTTAATCAAGTTGTTCACACGCGAAGAATATTAACGAGAGCGCAAGTTAGTTAACTAAGTTAACACATGCTATAATATTTGTTGTCAAATGAAATGATTTTATAGAAATGGGTTTTTTTCTTTTTCTTCAGATGACAAACGTATCTTTCAGTAACAGTATAGTACGCTCGCGCGTTCTTAAAGTACGCTCATCGAGTTTGTTACTGTCTGTACTGTAAAACACTTTGAACCTATGTATATCACTGCCGGAGGACCAGAAAAAAAACTCTCCGTTGTCCATTTTATTTCGCTTCGATTGTCATCGAATCACCACACAATAATAGAAGAGTTTATGAAACAAAGACAGAAGTAACACTTAAAGATTTAATAGATACGTATAAAGGTAAGTAATGTTCAGTAGATACGTCGTCAGCCCTTTCAAGGTCGACATTGACAATGGATCAAGTTATGGGCCAATAAGATGGCAATACGCCAGACATATTACAAATGATTAATAAGTAACTTTATTTCTTATTGGATTTCATAAAAAAATACGTTGTTTTCAATTTCTTGATGTTTTCATCAACATCCGAGTCCAACAACCGCGTTTTGGATTGTGGCCCACTCTCTCTCTCAGAGAGCCTGTGACCCAGGATTGGGAACGTTAAAGGCTGATTTTGCTTTATCAAAAATATATTTCCCTTATCTTTTTTCCTTAATTCTTAATCTATTTTTTTTTTCAGCCTGTCTTCATCCATTGCTATGCCCATAGGCCTCTTTATGCTTTGCCAATCTCCTCGTTCCTGTGCCAGCCTCATCCATGTTCTAAACGCGATGGCAACAACTGACATGTCAATGGCAACAATGATTTGTTATGTTGTTATGACGGTGTTTGTTATATATTAGCACTAGCTGACCCGACAGAAGTTGTCCTGTTCTCAATAATTCAAACAAAAGTTCAAAGAAAAAGTACTTGCAGATTTTCCCGAATTTTCCAATTTTTCTTTTCCTTCAAACCTTATTCGTACTAATTCAAGACGAAAAAACGCTAACCAACGAACAGCATATTTTTTAAAATTCTTTATATAGATTATCAATACTATGAGATACATAATAAAATGTTACTGGCAAGATTATTATATTAAGTACTTTCCAAAAATTGTCTTGAAAGAAGGTGCAATGCACCTGTGACTTGTGACGTCGCCCGGTTAAAAATACGACTTTTGATGAAAGCAGGCGACCGCTACTGGAAGGACCACGGAATCTCAGCCATGATATCGAACGAGTACTTTACATACGTAAGCAAGGAACTTTTATTGACATTATGGAAGCGATTTAACATGATTTAATTATACATGCTTAAAAAGGTAAGGAAAACTTCGTTTTGAGAAAACAATTGGTTTAAATTGTTTTAGTTTTGGACCGTAGGACCAAATCTACAGTGTGTCAGGTTAAACGAGGGACATACTTTAATGGAGTGTAGTACCCATGAAAATGAACAACACTGAAATCGAGAAAATAAAACCAGCCGCTCTATACATTTATACTGGTATTACTCTATACATTTATACTCATATAACTGGACATAATGTAGGGAACAGCTGTTTTTTTTTTAATTTTTTTAGTCCGCCCCATATTCAAAGTTATTCAAATTTCTTACTTCGGACCTTTTTATTTGATCTTTTGTTTTTATTTTTATTTTTTATCTGATGTATGTACTATATGGTGTATTGTGTGTCTTTTAGTCTGTGCTAAATAAATTTATTTTCTTTCTTTCTTTCATTTTTATGAGTACTACACTCCCTTAAAGTATGTCCCTCGTTTAACCTGACACACTGAACAGTTCCGACACCCTAAAGCGTAACACACTATCAGTTACAATCTGAATCATTTTGAAGGATATTGCTTAATATATTGCTTCATATATTGCTTCTGCTTGCTTTGTATATTGCCGCACAGGTCGATCGATCAGGTTAAGCTACGCTTGCCGCGGTTGGTCTGTGGATGGGTGACCATCTTTACATATCGAGACCCCTCCGTGCCTCGGAAAGCACGTTAAGCCGTTGGTCCCGGCTGTCATTCGTGGATCTTTGACAGTCGTTACGGGTAGTCAGAAGCCCGAAAGTCTGACAACCAGTCTTACCAAGGGGTATCTTATTACCCAGTAACTGGGTTGTGGAGGTCAGATAGGCAGTCGCTCCATGTAAAATACTCGTATTCAGCTGCATCCGGTTAGACTGGAAGCCGACCCCAACATAGTTGGGAAAAGGCAGGCAGATGATGATGATGATATTGCTTCATATGTTCGAAAATTTTGTCTGTTCATCAACGTAAATAACGCAATGAATGTTGTTGAACTGTCAAAATGACAGCCATTGTTAGTGTGTTTCGCAAGTACCGTACCCCACTGGTCCTGTTTCTTTCAGTAATGAATTCCATTAAAAGGGAAGTCCAATTAAACACAAAAATGCCAATTATTGAAATAAAATAAAAACTAAGAAGAATATATCGACGGTTAAGAGGAAATAGGGTATAAGTGACAAAAAATGAAATGTTCAGGAGAGCCGTTCAAAGTTTTAAATTTTAGAAAAACTGACGTATTTTGTCATATATGATTTTTTTTGCTAGGGCATAAACGCCAAAAAAGTCATCGTAGAGCCATGGGAGTAAGCGCATTCGAAAGAGCGGAAAGTTTTACGTAGGAATACATAATATATGTATAACTCATTTTTGACCAAAATGTCGCTTATGCATATACTTCCTTTTTACCGTCGATATGTACTGCGTATTTATTTACTTAAGCCGGCAGCCTTTACCATGAACGAAAATCGTACATTGAACACATATTTACGTAGGAGGTAAGTTTTACGGGCTGGTGTCCGCAACTCCACGTCAAAGCGCGTTTTTTACGTACGACATTATTTACGTATCAATTATTTCGTAATATCTGTCATCAAATATTTCGGAATCAATGAAAAATCTCAAAATATTGCGCAGATGACCGAACGTTGTTTACTTCCAACATAACAAGTTACACAAATAAATAATAAAATTGAAGTGTCTCAGCTCTTGCTTTTACTAAATGCTTATGAAAGAAACTGTGAATTTTTTTTGTCTGTCTGTATGTTTATACCGGCTAATCTCCGAAACGACTGGACAATTTTTGATTAAAATTTGGTATGGCGATACCTTTAAACATTTAAATTAAACCCTGGAGAAGGATATAGGCTACTTTTTATCGACATACCACGCGGGCGAAGCCGCGAGCGGTAGCTAGTAGTGAATATACACGCAGGTTTTTACCACAAGAATGATATGACTTTGGAGTAGGCAACACACGGGGAAGAGTGCGAAAACTTTGGGCCGACTTTTGCCCAGCAATGAAAAAATAAGACTAACTGGCTTGTAGGTCTTGCGCTACTGTTGAGCATGAGGTCCTGGGTCGAGCAAAGTGTTATTGGGTTGTGCCATCTAGAATTTCTCAGTAGCAACCCGGAGTCTGGATTTGTGCCCGGTTGATGACAATAGCCTCACCCCCTCTTACATGACACATTTCGCCAGTTATATTTAGAACTGAAATGTGGGTGTACACCTCTGCCCAACCCATCGGGGGATCAAGACGTGATGGTATTTAATGTCTATTCTATTCTAAATCCAGTAGTCGACTGCTAAAGACTAATAATGACATTTAAGCGAAACAATTCCCAAGCAAGTAAACATATTTCCATTGACAATTGTTTAAAGAAATGGGTCTCACCAAAGACAATATTGAGAACGGATAATTAAACGGATACGCATTAGATAACATCCGATCATTCAAACCAGCATTCAAGACATAACACTCAAAGCAATCTTTAAAATATTACTAGCAGCGCCCCGCGGTTTCACCCGCGTTAGTTTCGATCCCGTGGGAATATCGAATTAATTTTGCTGCCAACATTATTAATTGCTTTGGCGTCTTCAAGTTTCGATGTTTGAAGGGACCAGTCTCGTATGCCAACTTTATTCCGAATATTCAAATCACAACTCTCATTCCTTAGTTTTTTTTTTTTTGAGCCTATATCGACTATTCTGCCAGAGTCACTCTTTGACAGTTGTATGAGATGGCTTTAACACGACAAACAGACGCAATGTCGATTTAAAAAAAAATTGTTTCCCTGACTATTTTTAAGAAGTCGCTTCGGATCGGAATACTGTTGTTTTTATATTTGCTATGTCTATATTTATAAGGGTAAAATTCATCAGCTGGTGAACAGTCAACAGCAGTATTAATCATACCAACTACATAGTATTTTGAAGAGGATGATTTTTACCACAGAACAGATAATTTTATCTGTTCTGTGATTTTTATTGTCGGCAACGGGAAAACCCACGAAAGGATTTTTTTATTAAGTCTACCTATAGACTATAGAGCTTCTTTATGTAGACTAAATAAAAATTTGAGGTAACTCTTCTCTAAACAAATATTTTTTTTTTTTAAATGTCTATCGTTTCTCAATAGTGATGAACATAATATATGTCAAGGTATAAATATCCGCAAACTAATTTCGGACCGCAACCTTACAGACGCAGAAGGTGTGAAAGTAAAGGAAGTAAATGCTAGCATGACGTTGACAAGAGAGAATGGTAGAAGAAAACGTGTTGAGTCGAACCAAACTAACATAAGACAAGGGCATCTGATGAAAATGGCTTTACAGATGCAAAAGGTATGAAATAAAAGGGAGTAAATGTTAGCGTGACGGTTGACAGAGGAGAATGGAAGAAGAAAACGTGTTGCGCCAACCCCAAGTAACATAAGACAAGGGCGGGAGATTATGATGACGATGACTTTACAAATGCAGAAGGGGCTACTTGTATACAATAACAACGAGACAAACGATCTGTTTGTTGAACGAAAACAAAAATAGACATGGTCAATGTTTTAGAATTATAATGTTTTGATAACTGCGTGTGTTTACACTCTCATTGGAACGCACTCGGTCTCAGTATCAAGTTCATGTTACCGCGAAGTTGAAGGTTGTTAGACATTGCTTCACATTTGTTGTTTTTTTAAGCGTTTTTAGCTGATGAATGCTTTATTTAGGTTTGGCATTTAAGTTAATAGGATTGTAATCAATGAAATCTGCATAGTTTTTTACCAACAATGTTGGGGTCGGCTTCCAGTCTAATTAGATGCAGCTGAATACGAGTATTTTACATGAAGCGGCTGGCCATCTGACCACCACAACCCAGTTACCAGGTAATACGATACCTTTTTTTAAGACTGGTTGTCAGACTTTCGGGCTTCCGACTAATCGTAACAACTGTCAAAGATCTACAAATGACAGCCGGGACCAAATGCTTAACGTGCTTTCCGAGGCACAGAGGACTCTCAATATGTTATGGATGGTCAGTTGATCACCCATCCACGAATACTTAATTGGATTGCAGTGTTTGGTTAATAAAACTGAAGACTGATTGAGATGAATATATGATAGAAAAATAATAACAATCGCACAGGTCGATCGATCAGATTAAGCTACGCTTGCCGCGACTGGTCTGTGGATGGGTGACCATCTTTACATACCGAGACCTCTCCGTGTCTCGGAAAGCACGCTAAGCCGTTGGTCCCGGCTGTCATTCGTGAATCTTTGACAGTCGTTACGGGTAGTCAGAAGCCCGAAATTCTGACAACCAATCTTACCAAGGGGTATCATATTACCCAATAACTGGGTTGTGGAGGTCAGATCGGCAGTCGCTCCATGTAAAATACTGGTATTCAGCTGCATCCGGTTACAATGGAAGCCGACCCCAACATAGTTGGGAAAAGGCTAGGCAGATGATGACTGATTGAGATGAACTTTTCAAGATTAAATTGTCAAAATAGAGATATAAATGACTAGACAATATGGATGAAAATTTGGACACAATGACATGTACCAGACCGCTATATACTATTTTAGAAACTTTTTATGTAATGGCTGTAAAATTGTTTCACAACAAAAACAGCGACACGTTTCTAAGCTTTCAGTTATCTACCACATAGACATAACAACTTAGGTTTTTTTTGTTTACGTAAGAAATTGAGCAATTTAAATTGAAATTCAGCGTGAAATAAGTCCTGAAAAGGAGTCTATTCCATTCTATGTACCGGAAAACATTTTCAGTAATGAAATGAATGACTAAACAATTTGTTGCTGTTAACTTTTTGAACCTCGAAAATGTTTATGAAATAATAGTAACAACCTAGTTTTTTGTCACTCATTAAAAACACATTAGTCATACATGTAATGAAAAGGCGTCGATTTATAGAAATATTGCTACGAATTTCAATATTACTTTCCCTGATAATTAATTTACTTAACAACTAAGTTTAGGTTTGATTCGGTATGTGCACAGGAAATTAATTAAAAAGAAATGTTAATTTAGTTTTTTAATTGTGGAATTACTTTTTTGTTTGTTTTTATTTAAATTTTTCTTTTGCTTTTTTTTATGTTTCTATGAGTGTGTCTAATTTAGTTTGTTGTATTCCTCTGAGAGTCCCAATAAATACTTGTTCTTTCTTATTAAACAACACACATATTATTTTGATGGAGTGTGAATCTTTAAATAATATCTATGTGCGACACTACGTTAATAAAAGCCAATAAATCTTTTTCGACTTTATGCGTGTATCAAAATGTTGATAATAAACAAACACTCTATGCAAAATATTCAGTAAATTAAAATCCATTAATAAAATAAATTTATGTGATAGGCACGCGTGCAAGGCATAGGTAAATCACGCTTTAATAACTTAATTTTAAAACAACATAATTGACCCAAAACACACTTGAACTTTATAACAATGGCAGTTCATGGCGAACGAAAAAAAAAGAAAGATAATAAAACTACATAGTCTTTCATACAGCCTTCAAAAAAGGAAGTGCATTCGAGTTCATCGCACTCACCTTGTCGGATATCCTATCCGACAACACGATAATCACAACACTATTAAAAAAAAACTTTCACAAATAAATCACAAAAAAACAACTGTCAATTTATTTATTTTTTTTAAATGAGTTCGCTTTAATCGAAATTCGAAAAAAGAACGCGTTTAAATTGTCGCGCGCGGCGCGTATGCCGTGTAGGGTGTATTGTAACACTGGCAGTATGGCCGGCGTTCTTGCGATTAGAACCGTGCGCGGATAAAAAGCTGAACGTACAAGACTACAATAGAGTTGTCAAAGTCGTCTTGGATGCAGAAGTTACATGAAAGATGTACCTACTATTTTAGTTAGGGCTGTATGTATGAGTTAAAGTAAGCAAGCCTTGTTCGCTAGCAAAAAATTCTTGTTATGCGTTTAAAATTAAAGGTTTTGTATGTTCTCGCCAATAATTTATTTTGGATTATATTAACTGAATAAATAAGTTTAGGAAAACAATATAATCCATCTTATTAGTGAAAAAATACCTTATAATGATAGTAATGTTAATAATACAAAACACACAACACCGGCAACACATAAAGAATTAAGTTTCGGAGGCAGGTTGCTCAAAGAACTATCAAGCCAAAGATCAGCTACATAGTTGAACATCCTCTCTTCACAAAATGCCTCAAAACAGGGAAGTAAGGACTCTCCGCCGCCACTTTCAGGATACTATTGTTACTGACCCTCATTCGATGCATCAGTGAAGCAACTTTTTATGCGTATGACTGCGTGGAAACCGTCGGTTCGGTTTTGCAAAAAAAATCTCTGATTCCGTCCGGAGCAGTCGCAATAGCAAAAATGTGTAACACTTTTCGCTTTTATATTACTTGAATGCTTCAGAAACGTTTCCAGGTAACTAAAATACAGAATCTTTTAATTTAAATTGATAAATGGATTGTCATGGTATATGGGCATGTGCTGCGGAAAATGTTAAGGAGAGTTTTCAGTATGAATGTCGGTCGAGGCAGCATGTCTTCTTCCATACTTCTCTGTCGTCATCTCGGTAGTCACCCCTTTTGTGACCATATCATCTTTCACACAGTCCATCCATCGTTTATTTGTTCTTCCTGCTTGTCTTGAAACGGTAATAACCCGACTACAAATTTTTCACCCACGGAAGAACCAATTTCCGAAGCAATTGATGAACTATCAACTGATCAAGATCGGAAGCATTATTGGAGTAATCAACTGCATTGGTCATCATTCTTCATTAATCGTTACATCATTTATTTTATTAGGTCCCGGAGTAGCGTTACAGGTCAAAGCAACATAGATCCCTGTTTGGTCGTCATTGGTCATAAAAGCGGTGAAGGAAAACATCATATTGAAACCGGCATGTCCTAGAACCAAAATTCGAAATCATTTGACATCTACCAATCCGCACTGGGTCCTCGTGGTGGATTACGGCTCACTCCCTCTCACAGAGAGGAGGCCTGTGTTCCAGCAGTGGGAACATTATAGGCTGATTATGTGGTCCTTGTAAGCAACTTGGGTTGTGTATGTCAGATAGGCAGTCGCTCCATGTAAAATACTGGTATTCAGCTGCATCTGGTTAGACTGTAAGTCAACCCCAACTCAGTTGGGAAAGGGTTAGACAGATTGATTGGTCCTTGTAAACAATTATTTGGGGTCACGCTAATATAAGAAGAACTGTAAGCATGCATCATGATGACAATGATCAAAGTGCGTCTAATCAAAGATTGAAGGTTCCTGACGACTGCCAAGGGTATAAAAGCCTGTTGATAATTCTGAGAAGAAAGGCCGAAACAAACTCAGAGGCCACAGTCTCTTTTAAAGTCCAGACAAAATCATGGTCACATCAAGTGAAGACCATGTAGATTGGTGTCTGAAATGGTCTTTTGTGGAAAGAACCACACAGATTGAGCGGACGTGCCCAGTCTGTGCACGCATTTGTCAAAAAAAATGTCATTTGTTTAAAAAAATCATGCCATTTTGGTGCTTGCGGACATTGCAATTAACAAAAACGTCCTGCTTAGACGCAGAACTACATGAAATTTCTTTGAAATTCAAAATTTAGGACAAGAAAAAGAGAAATGAGACAAGTGAAACGTCTTGTCCTTCCTCATAATAATATTTTATTTCCTTTTCGACTGAAAAGAAGCTCTTTTTTAAAATACCTGTATACAGCTAGACTAGATCACATGTTTCAATCAAATATACCAAATCTGACGTAAGTGCAGACTCTTACAAGAGTTACAAGTGATTTGTAAGTCTAATGTGAACAAACACGTGGACTCCATAAATGGATATAAGCAGACGTTACTGTTACCTAATAGTTATTAATTTGTCTAGACGCTGTTGCACCTACTGGATACGCCGTTTTTTTATCAAAATATTTTGTGTTGCCTCGAAGGTCATATCAGGAGGTAATTTTCAAAAGTGGTCAAAGAAGTCAAATCATTTTTTTAATCACAGGTTTACTCTGTAAATAGAAGCATTAACTTTATTTCTGGTATTGTTTAATAATCTTGAACTCCATAGTAATCTGTACTTGTTTAAATTACGTTTACCACGGAGTAATATTTACTCCGTGGTACTTACCATCCAAAGCGTCACAACAGCGTACATCATGACGGCATACAAAAGTTAACTTTTTTTAAATTTGGCATAAAATGGATTTGTCTGCTTTTGAAAATTACCTCCTGATATAGTGAACCTTATTGGTGAACTGCACACTGTAAATGATAGTGTGTATCAATCACGATCTGAATAATTTTGAAGGATATTGCTAATATATTGCTTCATATGTTCGAACAATTTGTCTGATCAACTACTTAAATAACGCAATGAATGTTGAACTGTCAAAATAAAAACCATTGCTAATGTTATTACCTCTCTGATGTATGAATATAAACGAAGCAAAAGGAGTATGTACAGATCGTAACAGGTGGCGTTCTATACTTTCTGCCTACCCACGTGAGAAGACGACTTGTATACTAGCTTCCGCCCGCGGTATCGCCAGCGAGGTATGTCGATAAAAACTATCCTATGTCCTTCCCCGGGATGCAATCTATCTCTCTGCCAAATTTTATCGAAATCCGTTCAGTGATTTAGGCGTGAAAAGGTAACATACAGACAGACAGAGAGACAGACAGACAGACAGAGTTACTTTCGAATTTATGATATTAGTATGGATTAGGTGATCCTACTAATATTATATATGTGAAAATTTGTGAATATGTTTGGATGTTTGCTCAATCACGCAAAAACTACTGAACGGATTTGGAGGAAATTTGGTACACAGAATAGTTTATCTAATATATAAAATTCTCGTGTCACAGTTTTCGTTGCCATACTCCTCCGAAACGGCTTGACCGATTTTGATGAAATTTTTTGTGCTTATCCGTTATCTATGAGAATCGGCCAACATCTATTTTTCATACCCCTAAATCGAAACTTACGCGGGTGAAACCGCGGGGCGCAGCTAGTATTAATATAATATTGGATACTTTTTATCCGGATATTCCCACGGGATCGAAACTCATGCGGGTGAAACCGCGGGGCGCTGCTAGTTGTGAATAAATTGTGCCTGTAAATGAGACTACGATACATGAGAAATTTTCTAAAACTATAACTACTCTATTCTCATAAAATTGAACGGAAGAAACCACTGATCTGAGGAAAAATGATAGCAAAGTGGATTAATTAATTGAATTGAATTATCTTGTTTTAGGTAAATTAAATTTATCTAACTAGGTAAATGCGCAAATAATTGCGCCAGTGACATTAATAAAATTATAATATAACTATCTACTATTAAGCTACATCACAATCAAACCAGATACCAATTTCATTTTTCGTAGATCTATGACAGTTACGGATAGTCCGAAGCCCGAAAGTATGAAAACCAGCCTTACCAAGGGGTGTCGTGTTGTGGAATTTAGACAGGCAGTCGCTCTGTGTAAAATACCAGTATTCGGCTGCATCAGGCTAGACTGGACGCCCGTCCCCAACATAATTGAGGAAAGGCAAGGTAGATGACTTATTATTTGCATAACGCTCGCAGACAAATTCTCAAACGTGTTCATAAATATACTACATTCGCAGAGACGTATATTTTACCTATCTGACGGCTTCCTGTATTCATCTGAGGGCTTCAGCCCTTGATCCAAATTGAAGCGAGAGCTTTTCAAGGTACAGGACGACTAACAAAACGTCAGGTACAAAAGCTTGTCAATACTGGTAACCTCACAGAACATATAAAAGGGTAACCTCTTCACAAGGTTTTATGTACTTGTTATATTAGCAACAACTAACCTGATCACAACAACTGCGTTTTAAGTAGTATTTATGTTTAGCATAAGCATAATAAGCCGATAACGTTCCCATTGGGACACAAGCCACCTCTCTGTGAGAGGAAGAGGACTGTAATCCACCACGCGGGCCCAGTACGAGTTGGTAGATGTCACATGTCTTCGAATTTTTGGTTCTAAGACATGTTTCCCTTTACCTTCACTGTTTTGAGAGCAGTGATGAAATAAATTACACAAAGTAAAAAGCGTGGGCTTGTTCCCACGACCTACAACTGGTAAGTCGTTCTGTTGTAGAAAAACATGGTTGGGATAGAAGGAAACAGTAAAGTGCAATCAATTAGACTGGATACGGAAGGCGAAGAACCTAGCGTTGTGTCTACTCCAGCCCCAAGGCAATAAGTTTTTGGACGATGACGCAAATAAAATAGCTAGTAGTAATGTCAAGTTGTCAATTGATTCGACTCAATTACGACAGAATTATTCGATGCCACCTTATTGTATTTAAATTGATATTGATCAATTCAACTACTATATATACCTGTGAATCAATCATTGAAAATCTACTTTCCATAAATTCTACTTCGATTTTGGTTCTAGTAAAAGTTATGAATATTTGTCTAATATAACTGTTTGTGTTAATGTGTCTTTTATATTGTATTGCGTTTCCATACCATTATCGTCTGTTTTCCGAATTCTTATGGTGTTCATTGTTATTTCCATTTTCTTACTGTATCTCTACCGGCCATCACGGCAGCTTTCTTAGGGCGAATTTCACCAATGAAACTGACATTTGCAGCATACCGCGTTAGACAGCTGTCAGTGTCATCATCGTTGTGAACTATTGACTCAGTGTCAAAAGTCAACAAATGTCAGCTCATGAACTTGAACAATGAAACTGAACGTGATCAGCACAAATACCCCATTTGTGTTGATCACGTTCAGTTTCATTGATGAAATTCTTCCGTAGTCACATAATTTATAATTGAATCTACCATTTTCCCTTTCCTCTATAAAATCAATGCAATAATCGGCACATGTAGGTTCATTATTATCGAGCTCACGTGCTGTTTAAAGATCACGATCAAATATAATGGGGATTGTTCAAAATTTCTAAACATTATATTTTATTTTATTTTTTGAAAATTTAGAGCATTTTGAGAAACTAATTTGAATATTTTTATGGTTGGCTCAATAGTTATTTTTTTATAATATTTAAAATTTTTAAGGTAGGTTACGTCATCAGTGGCACTAAAGATTAAGTGCTATTGCCTCACTAGTACAGAAATAAAAAATTACAATCTGTCAACACAACGTCATCCACACCTATCAAAGTGTCAAAGTATCAATCTAATAAAATTTTTCATTCCATAGCATTTCATTCCATTTTTTTGTATTCCATAGCTCTTCCGATATATTAAATATTGTCGATTGTTGAAACAATGTAATCAGATTTATAAACGAGATGAATAAGAGGCAAGTCGGAATGTTTAAATTTAATATATTTTTGACATATTATAATTTTACACTTGACACTGACGGATTGTAGACAATACTTGCCACTTACTTTTTATTTAACTTTTGAGGTAACGATAGTAAACTGTACGGTCGCAGGTGACGTAATTTGAAGGGCACAGAAGGTCAATCGTATTTTATCAAAAATATCAATAAATATTAATATTTTTCGTAAATTAATTAGTCCATAATGATTAGTAACGCTATTCCTCGAAATGGTTTTTCAATTACAACATTTAAAAAAATATGAACAAATTAACTACATTGCCTTCGTATTTTTTCATTTCCCTTTAATTTACTTCTGAGTAACCGTTACTTGCACGCACGCAGTGTTATTGAATCGACTTCATAGGTTTTTATCTACTTAAAGAAATCGCTTTTTAAATTAGGTATTACGTTGAATATTCATACGTACCCATTTATTGTTTAGTTATTTAGACTTTGACTTTGGTATCATTGCGTTTATATGATTGATGAAAAATGTTCTATCCAACAGCCCTAGTGTTGTACCGTCGGAACAGCACCTACTTGCGTAACACATCATCAATCACAATCTGAATGATTTTGGAAATACTAATCCAATGTAAAAAAAAATTACTGCTACGTCAACAACGTACTTAAATATCACAATGAATGTTGTAGAACTGTCAAAATAAAAGAATTAAGTGATAATCAGTTTAATAGAATTAAGTAAGTATTCCTGAAATTAACAATAAAAAATAAAAAATCCAGACTACTACTAAAACGTAAAAAAAAATGCTCACTTTTTCAACAGTCTAAAGATGCAGTTCGTGGCAGTTGAATTTCAATCTCAGATTTGATGCCACCAACTGCATCAGACTGCTTGGAAACTGAAATTGTCTTGGGCCACAGTAATAAGATAACACTGTTATATTTTGTCATTTATATTCATCACAAATAAACTAATGAGTGGTGATCGAAGCTAATTATGTTAAATATGTCGTTACAATCAGAGCACGTATGTCTATAGTCGTTGAATAAATACGTTTCTTATTATGTAGATTTTAGAGCATAATAGGGTACTTAAGTTGTTATAATTATCATTTATAAAACAATCGAATTATAAAACAATAGAAGCACACAGCCGCCAAATTAAAATGGAACTGGGCAGGTCACATCTGCCGCATATCGCATTTGCGAACGGAGAGCAGATCGGGTTCCGATCCACTGGCACGACCCGGTTTACATGGGGAAACAATTTAATCCGATCCGTCCCTTTCTCCCCCCGCCGACGCCCTAAGCCGAGATCCGTACACCATTAAAAAAAACAGCACCCGCCAGTATATTTACCTTATTACCACAAACCAGTGTTTATTATGGCAGTTTAAGCTAAACACCTTTTAAACACGACATAATTATATGGACTTTGACGTAACACTGACATTAGACACACGTTGAACAAGCGTTTAAGTTTTTATAGTTAACCCTTAATGTTCAACCTTATCAGATAATAGCGAACATCCCTGTATCATCTTAATTAACTCAGTGTGAGTAGCACGTGTTTCTCCACAGCCAGTTACAAAGTAAAATCACCATTTATATTGTACAGGCTGTACCTAGATACTATTTCGCATATGGAACGAAAAATAGTGTAAAATCTATACATACTTCTTTATAAGAGAGGTAAAATTTGTTTGTTTGAATGTAGGGGGTAATCTCTGGAACTCAAGTCGGATTTGACGAATTTTGCATTTGATTTCCCAATTTTCGAGGAAGGTTATAGGCTATTTAATATCACGCTGTGACCTTTAGGAGCTGAGCAAAAATAAAAAAAGAGTCGGAAAGAAATCTAAGCGAAATTAAACGAAGTGATAGCGCGGGCAGGTGAAGCGATGCGACGGGGTGGGTTGGGAAGACGGTGGCACAGTGCTGTTAAATAGCCTATAGCCTTCCTCAAAAAGTTGGGCTATCAAATGCAAAATTCGTCAAATCCGACTGGTAGTTCCAGAGGTTAGCGCGTTCAAACAAACAAACAAAATAAACAAACAAACAAACATTCATATAGGATTATCGGAAGGAAGGAAAATAGTAACCACAAACTATATTGATAGTAACAAAAAAAAAACCTGTAGACAGTTCCATGAATAAAATAAGCTTAAAACCACTTGCAAATCACGACCGAGACGTCGAGTTAAAAAATAAACTACGATCGATTCGTGGAACATTCGAGTTGCGGCCAAAGAATTGTACGTTATGCTTTACCGGGGATTTTGATCTTAGCATAATATTGACTTAGCCAAACGGTCATACACACCTACAATTTAGTTTTTTGTTGGAAAATGGAATATTCTTTACTTCCGCAACATAATCAGTAAGTATTACTGCCCGTATATTCTGTAAAAATCTCATCGTGAAAACTTAGGTGAAGTGAGCTGTCATTTTTCATTCCACCTGATGCTATAGGGATTTGTTAGGTCTTGGGTTTTATATTTAAAAGACAGGATGGCTGCTAAGTCTTGTATAATGATTTAATAATTAGAGACGACATTGTGAAGCACAGGCCACAGACCTGGACGCGCCGGAACAGGAAGTGATGGTCACCGACAATCTAGACTCCCGGGCAATGGATTGCGACAACTGGTGTTGCTACATCTAACAGGATTGACACTTAGCCTTCCGCGGCAGGCGGGCTATAACCCGGTACCGCTCACGCGATCTCACGATAGCCCGTTGGTCTCGTGGTAGCAAGCGCGACTGCTGAGCGTGGGGTCCTGGGTTCGAATCCCGTGTCGGCAAAATGTTATTGGATTTTTGAACAGATATAGATACACCCAGATAACGCAAGAGCAACTACTTCGCGTGCCCAGCTTACGTACAAAAATCGTAAGCCGCCACTTTCGTGCTCAGTCCTGAGTACTGCTGGCTGGGTGAGCGTGAGCGCTGGCACTAGGCCCCGAGCGGGGATGGGGCGAGACGGGTGCCGCACGCGGCGGCGTCTTTGAATCGATTTGATTTTCCCATCATTAAATGACGTCTACATAAGAAGCCCACAGTCCACCAACCAATTCATATCCGCACACTCACTGCTACGACCAGCTACCATTAAATTACCACCATCAGCAGTGACAATAACTGTCAGATAACATCTCAGATGGTCAGATAGTGTTTTCATCACTGAGGGGACGGTTGTAATTGACACGCGAGCAATATAATGTGGTTTTAATTGTTGGTTCATATGTGTGGACATGTGACTGAGGAGGATAGACGGTGTGAATCTATATCTTTACTAACAATAAAACTGAAGAGTTTGTTTGTTTGAACGCGCTAATCTCTGGAACTACCAGTCGTATTTGAAGAATTTTGCATTTGATAGCCCAACTTTTTGAGGAAGGCTATAGGCTATTTAACAGCACTGTGCCACCGTCTTCCCAACCCACCCCGTCGCATCGCTTCACCTGCCCGCGCTATCACTTCGTTTAATTTCGCTTAGCTTTCTTCCCGACTCTTTTTTATTTTTGCTCAGCTTCTAAAGGTCACAGCGTGATAATAGGTAGACTGGTAGAAAATGCCCAAGGCATTAAGTCCGCCTTTGTACAGTTTTTACTTGTGCATAAAGTTTTAATAAATAAATAAATATTAAATAGCCTGTGGGACTCGTGTATCCACATACTTACGCCACATATGAACATACGCCGCACCAACGGACGACATGCGGCCTCGGAAGCAAACGCGTACTGACGAGATGCGCCAGCGCCGGCAATATTTATAATGTGCGTATAGCCTTCCTCGAAAATTGGGCAATCAAATGCAAAATTCGTCAAATCCGACTGGTAATTCCAGAGATTACCCCCTAGGTACATACAAACATAATTTTTTTTTTGTTAAGTATTTTCTGGTGTACAATAAAGTATAATATGTATACAGGATGAAATTGAATACATGCGACAAATCGAAATGGGAGATTGTACTCATCATTATGAACAACTTTTACTATGGGACCAAACCTGAAATCGCGAAAAAAAAAAACAGCTGTTCCCTACATTTTGACGAGTTATGCGAACATAAATGTAGGGAACAGCTGTTTTTTTTTTTGCTACTCACCGTGAGTATATTAAGATGATACGGGGGATGTTCGCTATTATCTGATAAGGTTGAACATTAAGGGTTAACTATAAAACTTAAACGCTTGTTCAACGTGTGTCTAATGTCAGTGTTACGTCAAAGTCCATATAATTATGTCGTGTTTAAAAGGTGTTTAGCCTAAACAACTGCCATGATAAACACTGATTTGTGGTAGTAAGGTAAATATACTGGCGGGTGCTGTTTTTTTAATGGCATCTCTTATGTTATGTCAGCTTTGAAGGTTGTCGTCTGCTTAACCGGACTTGCCCGTGGATCTCTCAATAAATTAAGGCCTCCAGGGAGGGCTTAAAAACTAGGCGACTACACGCTAAGGGCACCCCCTGTGGGGTACGGACCTCGGCTTAGGGCGTCGCTGGGAGAGGGCAGCAAAGGACAGGCAGGATCGCAATTAGACGGGTGCAGTCGTTTGCTTTAAGGCTTTATATTATTATTTCAAGCTTTTCTTTGGCCAGCAGACCAGTGATCTTAGTCATGGGCAGTTCTGAAGGTTGGCTTGTAGGTTGCCAGGCCACGTTAACGTGGCTTGGAAATCTCTAAATAGACTTCAAACCCAAGTCGGCCGGAGCAAAGACAATCTCCACAGATGGGGTTTCAGGGACGGCTCAGAGCTCAAGTGCGTATGCGGCACTTCCCACAGACAATAGCCCAACTTCCATCCTGCGCCGCATGCCCTGTCACCTGTGCACATGATGATCTTATGACTACGTCAGGGAGCGGTGTTCACGCAGCTGAAATTTGGGCCAAAGATGTTTGAACTTTTTGCCATCGATACGCTTAGAAGAAGAAGGTTGGTTTATTGGAGCTGACCAGAGGGGCAATTCCCATAATTTTAAGAACGTCCACAGTCTGATCTCAGTCTCAATCTGTCAAAAATGCCTCTTAATTTCCCTACATTTTTGACATGTTTGTGACATTGATTGTTACTGAGATGAGATTGAGACTTGAATTTGAACGTTTTTTTATGTACTTAAAAAAACTAATTCATGTGAGATTTATGTGTAGCAGGCGGTTAAACCCTGTCCGCCTTACCTTAGGAATAAGTATATCAATCGTTTATCTCAGTCTTCCTTCATAATAATATTTTCACAACGAATTATTAAATTATTTAGAGTAACCGTAGGCGACATCTCTTGCCAAACAATTAAACTAATCCTATCCTCGCTGCAGCCTTCAATACTATAGCGCCATCTAGCGTCACATACATTAGTTTCACATAATATTCACAGATAGCGCTATACAATCACGCCTACAGTCATCGATAGATGGCGTTGTACTCCGAAAAGAGAGTGAAAAGCTCTTCTAGCTTTTATTTACTAGATTTTACCTCATATCGATCGCCGTACAAAATATAATCAGAGTGGCATGCAAGATTAAACCATTGCTGAAAAAATGACTTACCTCCGCCCAAAAGCAGACGATGAGGGATGATCCCGACATAAGCAGCGGGTAGTAGGCAGACAGCAGGCTCGTCGCCCATCCCTCTTGGAACGCCGACTGTAAGGACACAAACAAAGTGATAAAAACAAAACTAATTCTAATGATGCTTCTTCAATAACATAGAATGGTGATAACTCGATAGAATTAACCAGATTATTCGTTTATCGATAGTTTCCCAGTTATTAATCTTATTGTTTTGAAAACAACATTCTTTTACACACTAATAAACAACAACATGACTAAGACACTATGTACAACATTTACACATTCACAACATAGTTTTGAAGCCTACATATCCATATGCATAAAGCACCTTGCGATGGCCGTTTTGCGTGCGCTCGATCCACTAAAATTCCCCAGACCAGTCCCCCAGGGGACTACACAGCACTCAATGTTCCACTACGATCCCCCTATGCTGGAGATACTCTAAGTACTAATAAACGTGGATGTGACGCATGTTTTCCCCCCACGTTTTTTTTTTTGTGTTTGTTTTCTTTTTATGCGTCATTTTTGCCGCAAATAAACGTATTTTCTTTCTTCCTTTCTTTTTATCTTTACATATTCTTTCTATTCACGCCCCCTTTAAGTTTTCGCCTATAGGAAAGCGATAACGCAATTAGTTGCAACCTTCACTGCGCAGCTTAGTGCCGCATTACGTGTACTCCACCCCTTTTAAGAATTTTACGGACGAACTATTTGACCTTGACGCGCTTCTATTTTTTGAGTGCAAGAAAAAATTTACTTTTACAGTTACTATTTTATTATACGTACTTATAGACATTTTTTTTTCTCTTTTCAAACAATCATAATATATTTAGACAAGCTTAGAAATTACTGACATTACTTTGTCAGAGACTGGTGACTGCGATAGGAATACCTGTACATTGCAAAAATGGAACCGCTCTCTCAAGAAACCTAAGCCATAGGTTATATTTCTAGTCCCAATCTTTTAGTCGCAGCCCGAGAGACAAGAAGCAACCTGCACCCAATCAAAAATGTTTCACTGTCACTCACACTCACCGGCGAAACGAAGTAGGCTCCCCTTATCAGCGAAGCCAGGAACGCAACCAAGTACAGCATCTTCTGTGTGGTGACCTTGCAGGCACGGAGGAATGTCGGTGCCTTCAGACGGCGGTACTCCATCACCACGCATATTGTGAGCTGGACCGCGCAGACGAAGGCTACGAGGAGAAACACGCCGCCTATGCCTGGGAAAAGAGAGGGTTTTTATTTATTTATTTATTTAGAACTAGCTTCCGCCCGCGGCTTCGCTCGCGAGGTATGTCGAAAAAACTATCCTATGTCCTTCCCGAGAATGCAATCTATCTCTCTTCCAAATTTTATTAAAATCCGTTCAGTGGTTTAGGCGTGAAAGGGTAACATACAGACATACAGACAGACATACAGACATAGTTACTTTCGAATTTATAATATTAGTATGGATACGGATGTCCAACAAAAGATATCAACCATACATGACACATAAATGAGGGGCCCGTGGCTAAATATTAACAGCCGCATAGGTCGATCGGTCAGGTTTAAGCTACGCTTGGTCTACGGTTGGTCTGTGGGACCATCTTTACATACCGAGACCCCTCCGTGCCTCGGAAAGCACGTTAAGCCGTCGGTCCCGGCTGTCATTCGTGGATCTTTGATAGTCGTTACGGGTAGTCAGAAGCCCGAAAGTCTGACAACCAGTCTTACCAAGGGGTATCGTATTACCCAGTAACTGGGTTGTGGAAGTCAGATAGGCAGTCGCTCCGTGTAAAATACTGGTATTCAGCTGCATCCGGTTAGACTGGAAGCCGACCCCAACATAGTTGGGAAAAGGCTAGGCAGATGATGACATGACACATAAATAAAGGGCAACATCAGGTAATAAATAGGTGTACTCCTAACAGGGACTTGAAAACGAAATGAATTTCGTTCCGTTACCTCTAATGTTATCGTATAACGTTCCAAAATTTGTAACGATACTAAAACCTAAAAACATCAATATCGTTACAAAACAAAAACGTTGTAAAATATCATTTTCGTAGAACAATATTATAAGGAACGTTATAGGTGTCAGTAACATCACAGGTAACATTAAGCTTATCCGCTTGTAATAACGCTACAGGTAAAACGTTACCGATTCATTTGTAACGTTATTCTTCATACATTTTCGTCTTTTTCGTCATCTTTTAAGTCATGCATGACAGCTGGCAAAGTTGAGTATCGAAATGAATAACGTTATTATATCGTTATACTAATAACGATATATTGATAATATTGTTATTGAACAGTTTAAGATTTCGTTCTGTTTGTCCATTGAATGATACTTACAGGCATGATAAGGCATGTTAGGTCCAGCACACTCGTCTCCCGCGTACCGGATCTCGCACAAGCACGTGCCATTCATGCAGTCCCCACGGCCGCTGCAGTCAAGTGCGCAGCCGGCGCCGCGAACAGCCGCCGACATCACTGCGTCTGCGTAGTACGCTAGCAGCGAACGCATCTTATGGTGAGCGACGGTCACCGTCGCTTAGAGGTACTGGAATAAAAGAGATAGAATTGGTTAGTATAAGAAGTTACTTGGATCTGTTTATGTGAAACAGGAAACAGGGTATCATCATCTTAGCAGCCTAATTGCGGAACACACAATGGCTATAACTTTTGTTTTGACAACTCAAGAGCCATTCATGGCGTTATTTACGCTGTCGAGCAGACGAATTTTTAAACATATTATGAAGAAAAAATACAAAAAAAATACATTCTTAATAATTATATGAGTATCAATTATAGACATACGTCTATTGGGGTGTAGAACTGGATACCTATATCGTTGCTATGGAACTCGCATTCAATCATTCCGTACTCATAATATTCAGCAAAAAAGAAGTATCTCAATCTCTCGAGGAGGAACAGGGTACGTGATTCGGGATTGCGTTCATTCGGAATAACGTGATTCGGGATTGCGTTCATTCGGTATAGCGTGATTCGGGATAGCGTTAATTCGGGATAGAGTGATTCGGGATAGCGTTAATTCGGGATAGAGTGATTCGGGATAGCGTTCATTCGGGATAGAGTGATTCGGGATAGCGTTAATTCGACCTAACGTATAAGGGTCGGCATCATCACCACGGACTGTGACATACAATCCGCTTGCTATACATTCAAAGATTCCTTACTCATAATATTACCTATACTACATACCGAGAAGAGATTGGTAAGAAAAATTAATTACTAAATTAGATCTCATGATGTGAACAGGATCAAAATCAAAATATTTCACATAAACCTACATGGGCACTTATGAAACGTCAGAAGCTAGGTGCACGGTTCCTGGTCGTTCCCGATGGAGAAGAGCCGGCACGAAACTCCACGGATACTTACTCTTTTAAAATGCTTTAAAAGGCTTTTACAATGTTTTTAAATTACCGTGTTAATAGGGATGGCTCAATCGTTTAGTCGTACCTACAGTACTGTGCGGTGAACTCGTGGCGCCGCGCCGAACGGGTTGTCGCCGTACTAATCCATACCTAATCTGACAGAACGCAATTTTGTGATAGGGTTAAATAGAAAATGGTCTACAAATCTACAGTCTACAAGGCCTACAAAGTTCAAATTCGAAAGTAATTCTGTCTGTCTGTCTGTATGTATGTATGTTACGTTTTCACGCCTAAACCACTGAACGGATTTTGATAAAATTTAGCAGAGAGATAGATTACATCCCGGGGAAGGACATAGGATACTTTTTATCGACATAACTCGCGGGCGAAGCCGCGGTCGGAAGCTAGTATAATATATGAACATATTACAATGGAACTTTTGTTCGAGATATTTTCATAACACGCTTGGTGAATTGATCGATATGATAAGCTTGGGTGTAAATAAACAGGCAGGGCTTAGCAAACATCATCACAATCTCAGTCAAAATACATACTTACTTACACTTCTTGACATAACATCACATAACGCCAATAACTTGAAGAGTCATGCTGAGGTATACCTACCTACCCCCTTTCTAATAAACGAATTATATCAGACTAGCTTCTGCCCGCGACTTCGTCCGCGCGAAATATCACCCTCCCCCCACTCACCCTCTTAGGGGTGGAATTTCGACAAACCCTTTCTTAGTGGATACCTAGATACTCTTCACAAAGAACACACCCTCCGGATTTCATCTCTCTAGGACCAGCGGTTTAGGCTGTGCGTTGATATATCAGTCAGTCAGGACTTTGAATTTTATACACTCCAACTCGGCGGCGCCCACTTTACTATTAATTCCCCATATTGTTCACTTAATTAATAATTCCTCAATTTTGTATTTTGTTACATTTATTTTGATTGAAAGACTTCCTTTGTTAAAGTTTTAACCTCTCCATTATTTCATTTTAATTAAATTCCTAATATACATAGATGAATGGTTACACACCGATTTCTCTCTTTCAGCCGTCAGTAATTTGACATTCGAAAGAAGCAGACAAAGCGTTGTGTAAATTCAGTTTCGCCAGCTGTTATGTTTAAGGCCCATGTTGTAGTGTAGGGACGAGCCTATTGCCATCAACCGGGCACAAATTCAGACTCCAGACTGCTACTGAGAGGTTCCTGATGGAAAAACCCAATGGCACTTTGCCAGACCTGGGAATCGCACCTCCTGCTCAGCACTTGCGATATTTCTGGTAATTTCTACCGTAATTATTCGCTACTTGAATCCAACGGCTTCCAGCAACCTTCATCTAGTGGGCCTACTCTAACTGCACCTTCTAGTAATGTAGGCCCAACGTAATTATATCAAACGGTCAAACCCAGTATAAGCTGACTTCGTATTCTATTGAAATTCCGTACTACGCTAGGCCAGTTCAAGGGCAAAAGGTTACCACCAACATACGTACGTGACCTTCATTCGAGAGCTTTTTACCAGCAATGTTCCCCAGTCGCCCTTTGTTACACACACACGCGTGAAAAAAGGATGAGTTTCCCGGAAAAACTGATAACACGTAAACACGAAAAGGGCTCCAAAAGTACATATATAATATGACCGTGAAGTTATCGATTACTTGTTTTCGCAATTCCCTTTCGTAATATCAAATAGAAACCGTTCCGTGTTATTCACAATCGGTGTGAATATGATCTAAATATTATGATGTTGAACACATTGTAGGTCGAATGGTAGAGATTTGTGGGGATAAACAAAATAACAGCTGTTATTTTTCATATGTATTAGCTTCAAAACGTAATTTTCCAGAATTAGCATAATTCTGGGTCTGTCCCAAAGTGAGTTTATTCGCAAAATAACTTATCAAGATCTTCATGATATTTTCCATAGAAATCGTACAATAATGAATTAGAATTGCCACTGATACTGTCAAATTAACCAGTAATTAATTAAAAAGGCGTATATTTTCTTCTTTGGAAAAATAAATTCAAAAGGAACATTCGCGCTTTTGAGCATGTCGACATAATCATAAAAAAATATTTAATGACCTGCCCGGTTTCCCAACATTATTTACTACCGACCAATCGTCATAAAGACCAATACCTTTCTACTGTAGGTACTCCGCAGTCCGTACTACGACATGCAGACTCCTGACATAAGATCGAGATCGTGACGTACTACAGCTGCGCCTGCGCTTACGTAACACCCACGTGTTGGGACCGAGGTCATTGCACTGCTGCGCCTCTAAAATTATACGCGGCCTTACAACGACATTAAAAGTGCGACAACTGTTTTGTGCGTAGAGACGTTTTGAGGGGTGATTTGATAAAAAAACATTTTGAAAACTATGCCAGGTATGATAGATAAAACATTAATTCAGTGCACACAAAAGACAGCACAACACACAAAATCACAATTAAATGATAACAAATTACATGTATAAACATGTATAAAAAACATGTATAAACCACGAATAGAAAAAAAAAGAAAAACATACGTGACATTGTGACATGTATGACGAAGAGGTGCTTCGCTGACCCTAAAATAAATTGGCATTTATTAAGATGATGGACATCATACAGAAGAGCGTATTGTCGTATTGCTGTCTCCACATTGTATAAACTAAACCATGTCTCCACATACGTGTGTACACAGATCTGAGGGGAAATTCTCGTAATTTTTAGAACGTTCAGTCTGATCTGTCTCAATCTTTCAAAAATACCTCTATTTTCGCTACATTTTGACATTTGTTTGTCGCCAAGATGAGACTGCGACTAGATTTTGAACATTTTAAATTACGAGAATTGGCTCCTGATCTGTGCGTGTGAATAATTTCCTTCAACTATAAATACGTAGTTGCGAAACAATGATGTCTTGTAGTAAAAATATACTGCCAAGCCACTTCCCCTCTTGAAATATACCAAAGGTTGGTTGCCAAAGTGCTAAACCACACCGGCCCACATGCTGGATTACGGGCAGTTTCCTCACACGGAGTCGAGACCTGATTCCTTGCAGTGGACATATTATTGAAAAAAAAAGAGAGAAGGAAGGGAGGAGGGTTACTTGAATACATACAAATAAAATATCTAACAAAAAAAAAAAAATTTTTGCAGATTATGTTGGCAGCAAATGTAACTTTTTGTCTTCGGAAATAGAGAGAGATGTTTTCTGCATAAATGTCTTTGCATCTTCATAACAAACTCTTTAAAAATGACAATCTTCCTTTAGTAGCAAGTGGAGTAGGTACTTGTAGATTGTTATATAGTGATCGAGAGAGGTCAAATTGAGAGCGGGAAAACAAATGGCAAGGTCACGGCATTACTAAACTTGTCGGAAAGAGCTGGAAAATAATTATTCTCTAGCATAAAAACACGGACAAATGGCGTATGAGGCTTATGAGCCAGCAGTGGGTACAAAAATTATTTGGATGATGATGAACCCATCATTATTCATGGTTGATGAAAGATCAAACGTTACTGGAGGAAAAATACTCTAAATATTGAAGTTGGGTTCGTGCTTTCAAACTTGTATTTTACTCAGACTTCTTGAAGAGCTCACTGAATATTTTCTAACAAATACAATAATAGATTCACTGAAACAGAACCGCGTTTTGTTACAAAATAATTTTCATTGAAATAGAACCGCCATTTTGTTACAAAATAATTGCACAAGTCATTCATTATTACTACTATGCTCTATCAGGAATTCAGGAAGTTGGTATTGCCGATAAACACATTACAAAACCACTAACTATGATGGAAGAAAACAATAATTTAGGTACCTACATTATTATTTTGTACTCATTATGATTATTATAATGACCTTTAAAGCGCCTGACTGGGTTTCGAACATACGACCTATAACTCGTAAGTCGCGGCCTGCTCTCGCAACACATAATCGAAACTAATTTTAAATCAAAATTCATGTAACAGCATTCTAGAATAGATTTAAAATCATCCTTTAGTTCACCTAACTAACCTGTTTGTGTATATTTATATTTTTGCATTGCTATAGAATGTAAAGCCAATGTCGACGTTCTCATTATTATATTCCTTTATATTCTTCTTCTTTTTTTATTTATTTTTCGTTTTGTCCTTTACAAAAAGTTTATCAGACTAATAGTCTGTTCACTGGTGCTATTTGGTCGCTGGCTTTTCAAGTATCAATATAGCTATGGTTATCTGTCATATCTTCTCAAAACGGTAAAGGAAAACATCGTGAACAAACCGGCATGTCTTAAAACTAGAAATTCGAAGACATGTGACATAAACCAACTGGTGGATTACAGATTACTGCTTCTCAAAGAGAGGAGGCCTGTGTCCTGGCACAGTGGGAACAGGCGGATTAAGCCCCTAATTGAAAGCAACATCTATGGAAAATCGTATAGGTACGTTTTTGCATAGGCCGCGCAGTTTGCGAGTACTATGCATCTGAACTTTTCAAGGACACACACCAATAAGGTCAAGATATAACGGCAACTACTGGGACACAAGCCTCCTCTTGCCTCTAGAGGAGGCCTGTGTCCCAGCAATGTAAACATTCTAACAAGCTCCTAATTGACGACAAAAACTATACAGAACATCATGCAAAGGTTTCCAAAACATCCCTTTATTAGGAGTTCCGCATAGATCGCCGTTTGGGAGTACTCCGCATCTGACCTTTTTGAAGGACACCAATAAGGTCAAGGTACGTCCTTCACACAGCCGCAGTCCCGAGGATTCTCCAAACGCTAAGAAAAATATTAAAGGTTTGGGCTCCTGAGAGTAAAAACTTTTATTTCAATTGCTTACTTCGCAAAAACCTGACAGCCTTGAGGGTTATACTTGATGGTACATTTGTAAGTAAATAATATGGTACTTATGGTAAAATATGTGTGTTTGTAGTATTATGTTAATATGTGCCCGAGGGCATACATACAAGTTCCTTTAGATAGCAACATCTGTTGTCGTATGCCTTGACTTGTTTTAAATTGTTAAGAATATGGTTAGGTGAAGAGTAGGCTGTCCTAGTTTTTTCTTGAACTTAAACCCGTGACTTAAACTCAAGACATTTATTTCAAATAAATCAATTACAGGCACATTTGAATTATCAAGGGGTCGGTCAGTCAGAAAGACGAAGTTAGTTAAGCATCTGCATCTGTATCAAGACATATTTTGGTAGTCCAATGCGATTGCCGAACGTCTACAGTCTACACATATCTGCAAGATTTGGTCATCCACGCTGACTTGAAACATTCAAATTTGTATCTCATCATCTTTCATTTAATCTAGTTAACTCGCAGCTGGCGGCTTAAGCAGAAGAGTTGAGGCTTATTTAACAAAACTCTCACAAACGAACTGTCGCTGAGAATTCGAGGCGATATCAGTAACGATATCGAGCGCAGAGGTTCGGTCATAATGGAATTCAAAGAAGAAGGCATGCACTGAGCATTGTTAGCACTGGGATTTCACTGGATTGAATGAATGAAAAATCTTGCCCTGCAGTGGGACAATACAGGCTAGTTATTTTAGATTAGAATGGAATAGTAGGTCTAAAACCAAATCTGGCAAGATAAAGTTCATTTTTGGAGATACCACTTTATGTTTGCTTCGAAACTATCACAGGCAAGACGAAGAATTAATGTTCTAACGCCTCGACATTATTAAATAGTACTTGAGTCCTAATAATATAACCTTAAGTACCGATAGTAGCTCTTCGCTATTTTGTATTCAAGAAGCACTCGAGGCACCCTCTTCGAATAACCCGTGACTTGAGTAACAGTTTGTTATGATAGCTGACATAAATCATGATATAATTCGAGAATTTTGTTAGACGATGATACAGCTAACCTCGAAACGCAGTAGCAAAAGCTCTTTGACAGAAAAACGATCATTATTATGGTCTCAGGCAAAAGACGTCGAATATAAGCATCGCCACACCGACCGCTTCCCACATCCAGTGGAAAATTACCAGATTGTCGGTCTACCAACTGTCAGGTTTTCCATCTCCCTTTAAAAACCCAGCTCTTGAACCGCTTGAAAACATATTTTTAACACAGCAATGATTTAACGACATCTTGCCTACATGGCTAAACATTGCCAATATTGATCAAAGAGCAACCAATATTGGCCAACAAATATAACGCCAACCGACCCAAAACAAACGATTTAATAAGTACTTAATCAGACTACAAAGCAAGCCATTGGAGCCATTACTCTATAGAGGAGACTTCTAGGTTTAAGGTCATACACACCAAACACACAAGCACAACACACAATACAGGGCGTTTTCCTGCGCACTGCCCTCGTGCCTCGGTCGTGCGCTGACGCAGAACTGGGTCACAAAACTCGAGATAACTGTGGCAATTAGCACGAATGGTGGTCTATTTAGTTCTGGCTGTTTATTTGTATGTTCAAGTGGTAGTTTTCAAATAATTGGAGAGTTTGAAGTAGAATGGTAGGCTTTGTTAAACGCCAGGTACATTATAAAATCTAGCATTCAACCTACAGCACAAGTGACCTTTTCAAGCTAGCTGTTTTCCTGCTTATTTGTATAGTTTGTTGGATCCTTAAAACAAACAACATCACTCCAGGTTTTCCCCGAAGGATTCGGCATAGGTGTGCCTACCTATAGCACACACACAATTCGTCAGATTTGTTTAGAAAAAAAAAGAAAGAACGAAAAAAATGGTTATCGATAAACACGACGAAGAGAAAGAAAACAAAAAAAAAAACAAGTTGGGGGAAAATGTGCGTCACATCACGCAAAACGGCCATAGCTCAGCATAATGCTAAGACACTATGCGAGACAGAGCCCCAGCGCTGGCTGTTAAGTCCCAATGTAATAGGAGGCGAGCCTATAAACCTAAACACGAGACAGGAAAAAGAAAAATCGAGGCTAGGCGTATTCCTACAAGTCAAGCCTCATTTTCTGGCTTTCTACAATACTGGACGGTGGTTTGCCAGTTGCAAAAGGACCAGAAATGTTAGCTTTGTATTTTACGCTATCGCACACTGGCCTTGTATCCTACCTAACCTATGACACCCATCTGCTGCCAACACTACAATTTGTTTGTTCATTCATTTTAATGTGACATAACACAAACCTACCTCTACCAACTTCGTCCAAGGCCTTTACCTAATACCGACGGACTGAGGGACCTATATATGTATGCATCCGCACATATACAAAGGCCCATCCCTCCACGACCTTGAAAGATCCAGACCAGGCAAAGATGTGGAAGTGTCCTTTCCTGCATTATACATTATATTATTACACATTCAACTGATTTAATCCTTCAGTCCCCCAGTTTTTTGTGCCGGGAATTGCTGATGACTCCATTCCGGAAAGGACAACCCACACCTTTTTGGTTGTTGTTTATCACACTGTAAACTCATAAATACTAGTACTACCTTAATAAATTGTACCCTGAGTCCCTGAACAGTTCGGAATATGACCCACATGACCAATTAACAGCGAAGCCTTTCATGTATTGTTTGTAAACAATAGCATTGGCGTCGTTGAAGCCATTTGGAAATGAAAACTTGATTGCTTTTACGCCTAAACTATATGGCCGTTTATCTATCTAGCCCATAAAGCAAGGCGAAATGCCGTATAAAAAATAAAAATTTTGATACTTGATAAAGAACATGCGTCTGTAATGTTAGCAGTTACTATACTATACCCTATATGGGAAAACGGCGCGAGTTTATGTAATCTCTATTCAATCTAATGTTCAAATTAATATTATTGCAAGTTAAACAAATATCAACTTTATTTTAATGGGAATTTAGTTGATTTCAAAGTGACTAGCACTATTGAAAAAGTTATAAAAAATGTTTGAAGTTGCAGCGTAAACTGAACTTTATTGTATAGGATTTAAAGTTATTTTGCCATAAACTCATATTTATTTAAATTTTTGGCAAATAAATCGCGAATGCAGACTATGTGTGTTAGGGTCAGTTCACACCGCGACGCGACGCGGCGCGCAGGTTTCAAGATAGCAATACATTTATAGACCGTATCTACTATACAAAAAGGCACACAATTCAGTGAGGTAGGCCGCGCGGCGGGCGCTTGACGTAGCTCGACGTAGTAGACACCACCTCACTGAATTGTGTACTTTTTTGAGTAGTAGATAAGGTCTATAATTGCTATCTAGAAAACTGCACGCCGCGCCGCGTCGCGTCGCGGTGTGAACTTACCTTAGGAGTTTTTCTTCTTCATCCGTGACAGCATGATAAGACCGAGAATAGCTCATGTCATGGTGAAAACACTAACAATTCAGCAAGGTCAGTAGGGTTGACAGCTCAGGGTGCGCCGGACTTACCGTACTTTATTTACCACTGACACATTTTTGTCCACGGCTTCAACTGCTTGGATTTCGGAAAATATCCCAAATCCCGCCTAAGTATACATTGTTTTCATAATTATAACAATTGGTTTACGCGGCGCACGCCAGAGCTCCCATATCGACATGATTTTCTTCCGAAAAACAAATAAAAGTCGCGACACGTAAACACGGCCGTGATACTGGGCTCAAATGAAACACGTTTTCCATTAAACTGAATTAATTAAGATTATAAAACTGTCTGTAGGTATGTAGTTGTTATTGATAACATGTGTTTATAATTTATTTATATTAGACTAGATGCGTGACGTAGCATGATGCTCGTGACTACATAATAACAGCCGCACCGGTTGATCGAAGTTTAAGCTACACTTGCCGCGATCGATTTGTGGATGGGTCACCATCGGTTACATACCGAGACCCGTCCGTGCCTCGAAAAGCACGTCCGTTGGTCCCGGCTGTCATTCCAAAAGTCTGACTACCAGTCTTACCACGGGGTATCGTACAGTAACTGGGTTGTGAAGGTCAGATAGGATGTCGCTCCATGTACTGCATCCGCTTAGGCTGGAAGCCGATCCCAACATCGTTGAGAAAAAGCTAGGCAGATTGATTGTGTGAGACGCATAATCAATCAATCATGCTGTGCAAAGTAGCCATAACGGTTTCATACTGATGAAATGATTTAAAAAAAATGGAAAACTTGATTATGATTATGAGAAATAGATTCGCTGATAAAAATTATTAAATAATTTTTACCAATATGCTTCGCAGTCCAAAACTTTTACAATTAACGTGATTTTAATCGCCTAAAAAGTCCTCATTAACACTAACAAACGTTATCTGCATCATCGATATTGCACAAAAAATAAACCACTACCGTACATGTAGTTAAAACTCGTTTTTTAATTATAATTTTTTAAATATAATTATAATTATAATTTAAATATAACTAAAAGCGATATCGATAACCGTATCAACAAACACGTGTAGGCATAATATTATTTACTGCAACTGTTGGTTCATAATCAAAAACTCTTTTTTTTTTTATGGGCATATCTATCTAAATGTATTGAAAAATGTAACAACAATTCAGATTCAGGGTTCTAAATGGAAGGTGCGACTCGACAGTTCTGCTGGAGTCGGGAAGTTCCTGTCTTTGTGATTCTAGACCCGTCAGCACCATTCAAAAGCTGTATTTTTTATACAGGCTCAAAATAAATTAGCTAGCGAAACTGCAGAACGGTGTCGATATATAAACACGATAAAATAAAAATAACAAAGATTTGATGACTTTTTTGTGGGGTCATCGACCGCAATTAATGTCACTTGAAACATCAGTTTAATTAAAAATAAGTTTTTTTGTGTTACATACTTCACATAATACATATATTGTATGTCTAAACATAATAAAATAAAATAAAACAGATTTTCCCAACGCATACTTCAAGACTAAGTACCTACTATTAGTTATTCTGTGCTTCAAGTAACAACACGCCCATTGGTCGTTGACCCCAAAAACAACACCAAATATTTATTTCGTCGCATATTTTCGCATTTGCAGAGTTTCGCTCACTAATTTAACTTAACCCTGTATCTTCTTCCCAAGTTTTCGAAAAGCTTCCAGTTATCCTAAATTCCTGATAGACAGAGGCGAAGAAATTGCGTAGAGTCAAATCATTTCATCATAAGGTAGTACCTCATTTTGATAGCAGAATATCAAACATAATTATCATGTGTAGGTGTAAAAGATTTGGCTTTTATCTTATCGTTTGGCAAAATACTGAGCGCGAGCTACTTGTAAAAATCATAAGATCATGAAGTGAGTAATTTTTACTGTCGTAAAAGATTTTGCTGTGTGACTTTTGATTTCTTGCTTTCTTACTGCGTGCCTAATAGCATGAAAGAACAAAAAATAAATACTGATCAAAATTGTTAGCAACATCGCGTCAAAGCCCAGACCGTTTTTAGTAGAGTTGTTTCTAGCTAGCATCTCTTTGAAACAATTTGACGAAGAAAAAAAAAAGTTTTGTTGACATGTCGGTCATTATAAATTTGTCGAAGCATGGCAGCCCGGCTACTGGACAATCGCCCAGAGTCCCAGATGAACTTAATCGTAAGTACAATCACAAATAAAAGCTCTTTTATGAGCATTTACGCCGTACGGCATTTCAAAAAAATAATAATTTTGTTTGATGTTTTTTTCGAAAAGGTTCTTAAGTAACTTTTTAGAACTTTGTATCCTGCTTATGCCTATGAAGTTTCATTAAAATCGGTTCATTCATATCGAAAAACTAGGGCTTGAAAGTTTGTATGAAATACTGTACGGCGTAAACGCTCTTAAATGCTCTCTAGTAATCAAAAAGTTCGTATTATCAACAGATCTACCCGGACATCTACCAACCCGCACTGGGCCCGCGTGGTAGATTACGGCCCACTCCCTCTCACTGAGAGGAGGCCTGTGTCCCAGCAGAGGGAACATTATAGGCTGATTATGTATGTATGTATGTAACCCGGACCCTGGTCAGCTTCTTCTATACCAGGATGACAGTGCAGTGCTGTCCAGACCATGACCCACTTGCTAGAATGTCGTAAGTGTCCAATTGTCCACACACCTGCCCACCTTTGAGGATCTAATGAAGCCTCTGACGCTGCTCCTACTGGGCCCAACTAATCTAAGGCGCGGGACAAATACAAGAGGTATGGCGCGGGCGCGGCGCCACTTCTCTGATATTTCACTCAAAATTTATATAGAAGAGGTGAGGCGCGAGACAGGTAAGTATATATTTTGCATGAAATATCAAAGAAGCGGCGCCGCACCCGCGCCACACCTCTTGTATTTGTCCCGCACCTAAAAAAACGTACCATGCGCTCTAAAAAACGAAGACAAATAAAAAATTGCGCGTGCACGTGACAGAATAGAACTGACACTTCTTAAAAAAAATAAGAGAGATTTAGTGTGAGACAGAGTTATATCTTTCTTCTCTCTCATGTAACGAAATGTGCCTAAACATGACGCATCCTTGAAATTTCTCACTCAATTCTCGTCCCTTTATCGAATTGCCACTTAAGAAGTTTCACTTCAAAATCTCCTTATCAAAACTGAACATCTGAAACAAGCACCCCAAAACAAAAAACGTTCAAAAACTAGTATTATTTAGGATTTTTTCCGGTCTGATCCCCTGAGTCTCCCCCTCCACCCCCCCCCCCCTCCTCGATCCCCTGCTAGTTCTTCTTGGTAACCATCACACAAAACCGATGTTCATATTAATATTGACGAACGTCGGCTAGTTTACAGTCGCCTTGAATTCCTATCATTTGTCAACAAACTGATTGTTTACGTCACAGCTGTGTTGATAGTTTGCTAATCGCTTTTAGACAACATGTACAGAGGCCAGCACATCAAGCTACCCCAATCTGTCAAATTTCATTGATAGATTTTCAACTTTATTGCAAAGGAAATAAGGTTCATATTCAATTGGGAAAATTTGACAGATTGGGGTAGCTTGATGTGCTGGCCTCTGTACATTGTAAATTTTTAGAGCGTTTTAATTATTAGTGCTCTGAAAATTCGAGAAATGAGAAGGTAATTGCGTAACACAGTATCAGTAGCAATGGCTTTGATTTTGACAGTACAACAACTTTCATTGCGTTATTTAGGTACGTTTTTGAGCAGGCAATTTTATTATTTGGAACATTTGAAGCAATAGCTTATCAATATCCTTCAAAATGATTCAGATTGAGATCGATAGTGAATCGCAATTAGAGTGCTGGTTGAAATAACGCCAAAATTGTCGACTAACAGTGCGGCAGTGTTATAAATATAACAAAATATAGACCTTGCAGCAATACTACTTCTTTGCTAGTTCTTGCTATAAAGCCAGTTTTTTTTTTAAACCAACTTCTTCTAATTTGAAACAGAGGTATTAAATAGAGTGTCAAAAATATAGACTGAAACCACTACTACATAATAGTCCTCTAGGCCGTATTCTGCCATGGCGACCAATCTCAACAGACTTGCCTCCGGCGCGGGAAATATTATAGTGCACAAGTGTGTGCGCAGACTCAGGTGCACTCCCTCCACTCTCATAGTCCAATGGGACGGCAATCCGACACGACTGAAGAGAAATCGAGTGCAGGACCAACGGCTTAACGTGCTTTCAGAGGCACGGGCAACAGGGCGGTTACCTAGTGATGGTAACCGCCCTGTTGCCCGTGCCTCATAGTATTACTACAAGCTTATCAACCAGATGCGAGTTCTACACAACACAATCTGACGTCTTTGAATTTATTTATCCAACCGTAACATTTACATGATAGTTCTCAAAGACTGCCTACAATCTCGTGTAAAACATATAGAACGGTGGAGTTGGCCCCAAATATTTCAACATTCTCCGGCGATGCAGGTGATTTGGCAATCTCCCACAGAGATCCGAAACTTGGCAGAAAAATACAAGCATTTGTGCGACGAATGTACAAGTATTTTGTTCGACCTTATAATGAATTTATGTCCCAACTGAACATGGGTTTATTCCACTAAAGTTACAACTAAATTATTTTGGTGGATAGTGTCATACTGACATCAATTGCCAGCCCCTACACACTATCAACCTTTATCTGAATCATTTTTAAGGGTATTGTTCCATTCCATTGCTTCATTATGTTCGAAAAATTTGCTAGTTAAACAGCGTAAATAACGCAATGTATGTTGTTGAACTGTCAAAATCAGCTATTGGTGCTGATAGTGTGTTACGTGTAATTACCCCCCTGTTCTGTGCTTCTCGCAGCCAGCGCATTCCTGCTTCCTGCAGCAGGTCATCGGTCCAGCTTGGACCTTCCAACGTTATGTTTCCGGCACATGATTGCCACTGTAGAAGGTTTCAGCCCCATCGGCCATCTGTTCTTAAGAGCAATATGCCCGCCCACTGCCACACAAGTTTGGCAATTGTTTGGGCTCTGTCGGTTACCTTGGTTCTCCTTCGATGTTGTCTCAATACAGGGTAAACACCACCTCTTTTTTCCACCCATTTTTACTCTGCTAAGCAAGCCAGTCCTCTCAGTAGTAGTCAACCTCGTCTTGTTATCTACGACTTGGTCTGTCACGTTGAAAAATAATTTGAAATGAATTGGTATGCAATTATTTTAGAGTCCACGAAATACTGCTGGTCAGCTTAAAGCGCTCAACACGTTTCAACCAAAATAGAACCCACACGTGCTTCAGTCGATGCTCAAATGTCAGTATAACCAAAGATAACGTGATCGTAGAGTTGAATTATTTATGGTTCGGTGTCTTTGGACCACGAAGGTAGTAAGAAGTAATGGGAATCGCACGTGATTAGGTAACCAATGTGATGATTCGATGCTCGAGATTGAATCGGGGATATATTGATGTAATATGTTAGATAAATGGGTACTTCTTTTTTTTTGTAACATTTTTTTTTGCACTAGTGCCAAGGGCAGATTGTTTTACTTATGAACCTAATAATAAAAAAAACAATCCCATTAAATCAGACTGTGGGGCCATTCGTGTGTCATAGTTAACGCCTCCAACATGTACGTGATTATATAATTAGAATGTAATGCAGTTATCTGGGCTCCGCATGAAACTAAATATAGTCTCATGTTGGAGCGCATACAAAATAAATTTATTAGATATAAATATATGAGGGAATACGGGGTGTATCCATTTTATCCATTGAGGTATCCAACACTATTTATCTTAGGTATGGTCGGATATGATGAACTGAGGGTCAGGAGGCAACTCACACTTGTTACTTATATCTTTAAGATAATTAGAGGGAAGATACACAATGCGGATATATTGCAAAGGGTGGAACTAGTCGTGCCAGACGGGTATGTGGGTCGTCGTCGTCAGCCGCGGTTGCTGGCGGTAACACGCGCGCGAACTAACTTGCTGCGTGAGGCGCCGCAGACGAGCGCTCTTCGCACTCTGAACCTCATTGCTGATGACGTAGACATATTCTGTTGCGCTTTGGACGAATTTGGAAAAATAGCTACCTATAGAATTTGTTATGGTATGAGCATTGGAAATATTTAATTTTTAAGTGTACTATAATATCGCATTGGGTCTAGCCTGTAAGGATAATTGTATGTTTGGAGTGAATAAATAAATAAATAAAATATTCCGCAAAAGTACTATTGCAGTATCTTGAAAACTAAAGAGTCTTTGCTATCAAATATCAAAGCAACTAATCTTGATTAGTTTATAAACATATAGTTGTCCGTGAAACGAGGATGAAGACAAGGACAGACCTGCACTCTAACGATACCCCTTCGATTAAAAATTAACTCTAGGATAGACTTGAAACAATAACAATCAATGTTCTTCTTTATGCCTGCACCGGTGCACCGTGCTTCTGACGTTTCATATGTGCCCGTAGGTTTATGTGAAATAAAATATTTAGATTTGTTGAATGAGGGGACCGTGGCTAAATAATAACAGCCGCACAGGTCGATCGATCAGGTTAAGCTACGCTTGCCGCGGTTGGTCTGTGGATGGGTGACCATCTTTACATATCGAGACCCCTCCGTGCCTCGGAAAGCACGTTAAGCCGTTGGTCCCGGCTGTCATTCGTGGATCTTTGACAGTCGTTACGGGTAGTCAGAAGCCCGAAAGTCTGACAACCAGTCTTACCAAGGGGTATCGTATTACCCAGTAACTGGGTTGTGGAGGTCAGATAGGCAGTCGCTTCATGTAAAATACTGGTATTCAGCTGCATCCGGTTAGACTGGAAGCCGACCCCAACATAGTTGGGAAAAGGCTAGGCAGATGATGAGATTTGTTGAATGACAAAGATTTAATACCTAGACGATTTAATAGTGGTAGATTACAGCCCACTCCCTCTCGAAGAGAGGAGGCCTGTGTCCCAGTAGTGGGAACATTATTGGCTGATGTTGATAAAGACTTTACAAGCTTCCCAGGAGCTGTCCATTTAATGAAGAAAGCCAATGGTAACAAGTTAACAACTATATAATTTATAGCCGAAACTGCTTCAAAAAACACATTTCTTTAATTCGACTAGAAAGACAATCGCCAAAGCTCTTCACACTCCGTAAATAAAAGACTGTGAGCCGGCTAGACAGCAGACATCATATTGTGACGTCACTACATCTATTTGTGTACAAAGTGTCAAAGGTTAGGTCAGTAAAAGGTTGCTCTTGTTATATTTACTGCCTCATTTACTTTGCTGGTGTTAGGGTGAGGATGTTTATATTTAGGACTTAATGCTTCATTAAATATCTGGAGCACACATATCAGTAGCAATGGCTTTAATTTTGACAGTTCAGCAACATGCATTGCGTTATTTACGTTGATGAGCAGACAAATTTTTCGAACATATGAACTAGTGAATTAGCTATATCCTTCAAAATGATTCAGATTGAAATTATGTTATGCAATTAGGGTGATGATTCCATTCACAACACAGAACCGTGGCGTGGAACAACAGACAGGTGTGTTGCGCCATTTTTTCCCAGCTGAAGCTCTAGGAACACGCCACAGAGATGCAATGGGCTGACTTGGCTGACTGACGTCGAATAACGTGGCTGCACCTCCCACCAATGAGCGGCGAAGGATTGCACTTCTACACAGGTGTGCACAAAAATCGGATTCTTGGCACTGATTTCTATGAGCGAGACGGCCATGACATCGAATGACTACCACTCTAGACATTGTGACGTGGGGTCATACGCAACGTAACTTACACATCATAATAAACAAAATTTTTAAAATTATTGTTCCGCTTTTATCGGAATGTTAATAGGAAAGTATTTGGGAATGCAGGCTGCTAAGGGGTGCTACAGACATGTTGGGTTGGGGTGATTCGGCATAGCCGGACGCCAATTGAATAAATATTTTGCCGCTCAGCTGTGCCGAGTTGTGTCACAGTATAAAGATTATTACCGTGGTTGTGTGGTGTGAGTGTGTGACCGTTGCGGACCCAAAAAAATGTGAAGCACGCCTCACACAATATGCAGCCCCGCTACCAACAGTATCCAACTTTGCCGACGGCTAATATTTAACGATGACATGAACTACCTTAAAAATCTAAGAAAGAGAAGATGGGCATAAGTCCGCCTCTTCACATTTTTGTGCTTCAAGTATTAAATAAATAACCTAAAGCATTTCAAAAGTATTTTATTCCTCTTTAAACAAGCTTCAGACTGTCCAAATGGTTTCAAATTTCAGAAAAATAAGTGCACCTATTTTATAAATTCTTAATCAATCAATAAACTCAGCTACTTCTGGTCATAGGCCTCACCCAGGCTGCGCCACAACACCGTGTGCTCCGCCTTTGGCATCCAATCTTTCCCAGCCATCTTTTCAAGGTCGTCGGTCCATCTAGCTATCATATCATTACTGTCACCACATTGTTTTGTGGATAAAATATCGAAGAAGAGTACCATCGACACGAAAAGAAGATCAAGAATAAAGTCAACAAATTTAGCAGAACCGTAATAGTATATTGCCATTAGCTGAATTCTGCGACTCCCACGAGGAATATGGCCGCAGACTTTTCTTTACTTCATTCATGCGTCACGTGATTAATAAGGGCTGATTTGACCAAATCCAGATATATTTTTTTATGCGTGTAATAAAATTGACGTCTGACAGTTTTATTATGGAAAATCTGTCAAAAATTCAGAATTTATTCCCATGATAAAACTTATTTTAGGTATAAAAGTTTGCTGGGATTAGCCCTAAACATATTGCTACGAGCTTGGGGTTCGTAATAATTAAAAACTGCCGATTAAATAACCAAAAAATAGACACTTTAATTATAAACACCAATTACAACTTCACACTAATTATGAAACACAATTACACTACTGATCACTTCTAAGTCGCACTTGAAGATCGCTTTCCTTTCGATGTTTTCGCTTGTATCGCTTATCCAAGACTGTCCCGGCTCGCGGAGCATTCCCGCCTTATATAGGCCTCACATTGTTCTAGAACCTTCTATTGTAGAAACATCTAGAATGTTCGAGTACATTCCGGCCCCAACTGACCAGATGTCGATAGTTCTAGAAAGTTCTATCATCGAAACTTCTAGAAGGTTCTTGACACTAGTTCTTCTACTCGATACTAGATGGCGCTAGTGGTAACGAATATCAATTGTGGCGCGCAACACTGCCCCCTCCTAAGACATGCTCGTCCCGAGCATTATCGGCCCCATAATAACGCGCCAGTCGATCCACATGGACGATCTTAGGAGTACCTCTTGCACCTTTCTGTATCCGGTAGGTTACGTCATTGATCTTTGTCACAATCCGGTACGGTCCGTCCCATTTAGCTTGAAGCTTAGGAGATTTCCCTTTGCTGCGGACTGGATTGTGCAACCACACTAGTGAGCCTTCGTCGAACCCTTTATTGTTCATTTTGCGGTCATAACGGGTTTTCATCTTTTCAGACATTTGCTGGCCCGATTGTCTGACGTGCTCATAAATGTCATTCATTTTGTTCCGCAAGTCATTCGCATAATCGGTTATACTGCGTGGGGCATCAGGTGGTATTCCGGTGATCAGGTCAGCAGGCAGTCGTAATTCTCTTCCAAAGTTTGCGAAAGCTGGTGTCACCGATGTACTTTCATGAACAGCGCTTCGATATGACAACAAAAACGGTTGTATGTGCTTGTCCCAATCTCGTTGCCGATTTTCCACAACTTTTGCCAGGTATCTCTCCAATGTCTGATTAAATCGTTCCACCATTCCATCAGATTGTGGGTGGTAAGAAGTTGTTCTTGTTTTATGAGTACCCATAACTCGACAAGTTTCCTGGAATATTTGGGACTCAAAATTCCTTCCTTGATCACTGTGAATCTCCAAGGGTACTCCAAAACGGCAGAAGACTTCATGCACCAGTTTATCTGCAACTGTTGAAGCTTCTTGGTTTGGAATGGCGAAGACTTCCGGCCACTTAGTGAAGTAATCCATCACAACCATGAAATACTTGTTACCACTTTCACTTTCCGGAAAAGGTCCAGCAACATCTAGGGCTATTCTCTCCCATGGTGCACCAACATTGTACAATTTCAATGCACCTCTACTACGTGTCTGAGGTCCCTTTACAGCTGCACAGCTTGTACATTTGCGACACCAGTCCTCGACATCGTCCCGACAGTGGACCCAGTAAAACCGTTCTCGTATCTTCAGTAGAGTCCGTTTGACTCCCAGATGACCTCCTGAACAACCATTATGGTACAGCTGTAGAACATCCGGCACTCGAGCTTTAGGGACAACCACTTGCAGATGACAGCTGTCTCCTCGAGCATTTTCCCATTTACGGCACAAGACTTCATCCTGAATCACCAAGCTGTCCCATTGAGCCCAATAGCTTTTTGTGATCGAACTCATCGCTGAGACGTCACTCCACTTGGGCTTAGGAGCTCTGGTTTTCATCCACTCCAGAATCGGCTTAATGTCCGAATCTTCCTGCTGTGCACGTTGTAGGCTTTCCTTCCACTCGTTGCTGAGGTCTGTCCTGAGCATCCTCACAGGTACGACTTCTTTACTTTCTTGCCTAGTACAATGCTTGCAGTCTTTCTTCCTTACTAGCACTACAGGTGAACACCATGGACTAGATGAAGGTTCAATAACACCATCCTTCACCTTTCCCACAATCATGGTTTTCACTTCATTTTCACGTGCTACTGGCAATCTCCTTGGCTGCTTACGGATAGGCCATTCTTCTCTTCCTGCAGTTCGCTTTGGGCAACTGGATCGAAGGTGCCCCTTTTCCACACAATCGTAGCACCTAGGGCTGTATCGTTTATTACGATCGCGAACTGTAGCCGCTGCAACCTCCCTGATGCGGTGGGAACGATGATCCTGCCGCACAGCTTCCACCTCCAGCGCATGGGCCAAGGCGTCCTTAAGCGTTCCGTGGTGACCGAGCCTCACAGCAGCTCTAACCTCAAGGTCGCGGATGCCGTCAATGAATGCCTGCACCAGGTTCCCATCAATAAGCGCAGGTACGGACTGGTAAGCTTTGCGAACCAGCTTTTCCACTTCAAGGGCCCACTGCTGCAGGTTTTCGCTGCTGCGTTGCACGCGATCCTTGAGCTGCGCACGAAACACGTGTTCCAGGTGAGCGTCACCATACCGAGCCTCCAATGCCTCAAGGAGCTGCTCGTAAGTCACTTCCTTACCGATAGCTTCCAGAACAGTTAAGGCCTGGTCGCGCAGGCCTAGGGTGAGGGCAGTCATGGCCTGATTTTTATCCCACCCGTTCGCCTTCATGACAGCCTCGAACTGGATTTTGTAGGCCGACCAAGAAGAAGTTCCGTCGAATGGTGGCACTTTGAATCCACGTAGCGAAGGTGTTGTAGCTACGGGAGCTGCGATTCCATCCCCAAGTTTAATGTAATCCAATGTTTTCTTCACGTCAGCCATCACGGTTTTCTTCACGTCAGCCATCACGTTGTCAACCCGATTATTCACTTGGTCAATTCGGGTTTCTGCTTCCGACAGGCGGTTGTCATATTGAGCAACCTTATCCTTCATCTCCTTCATGTCTTTCCCGAAGGTAGCGTGAAGGTCCTTCATAAGGAGCATCTGCTCTTCCTGGCGGCGTGCCTGCTCCTCCTGTCGGCGAGCCTGCTCCTCCTTATCACGCTGGAGCTGTTCTTCCAGCCGAAGAGCCTGTTCCTCCTGACGCCGGGCCTGTTCCTCCTGTCGGCGAGCCTGTTCCTCCTGTCGGCGAGCCTGTTCCTGCAGCATCATCATCAGAGCAGCAAAATCTGGTGGTGATGACGCTGGAGCAGCTGTGGACGTTCCGGCCTCCGTGGTCGGTAGCTGGCCTTCCGACCTTTGTAGCGTTGCTCCACCGAATCGCCTCTGGTCCGTCTCCTGCTGGCGTTGACTCCGGGTACGGATACCCTCCGTGTCGTCCTTGGGTAAAATCGGCATGATTTTAATCCTTGCTTCTGACACCAATTGTTACGAGCTTGGGGTTCGTAATAATTAAAAACTGCCGATTAAATAACCAAAAAATAGACACTTTAATTATAAACACCAATTACAACTTCACACTAATTATGAAACACAATTACACTACTGATCACTTCTAAGTCGCACTTGAAGATCGCTTTCCTTTCGATGTTTTCGCTTGTATCGCTTATCCAAGACTGTCCCGGCTCGCGGAGCATTCCCGCCTTATATAGGCCTCACATTGTTCTAGAACCTTCTATTGTAGAAACATCTAGAATGTTCGAGTACATTCCGGCCCCAACTGACCAGATGTCGATAGTTCTAGAAAGTTCTATCATCGAAACTTCTAGAAGGTTCTTGACACTAGTTCTTCTACTCGATACTAGATGGCGCTAGTGGTAACGAATATCAATTGTGGCGCTCAACAATATTCTGTACAATCATTATTTACCATCATTTCATCCGAAAGACGTGGACATAGGTCTCCCCCACAGAACAGATAAAAGAGGTTTTATCTGTTCTGTAGTCTCCACCAAAAGACTGTACAATCATGTCCTATTACCAATCTCAAGAATGACTAGAATACGCGGAAATATTTTTATTATTTATTTGATTCTTATTTTTGACACGGTAATAATATCATTTTTGATTAATGTCCTATACTTTTTATAATATACAACTCATCAGTACCTCGCAATTCAAATTACTTGAGCAAATACATATTGTAGACATACCTAACTACTTACTTGACAATGTACATGAATATGTAAATGTTCACACTATAGGTACATACAGAGTGGTAAATGGCTAGTTTACATTAGAATGAGCGTAGTAGAGTGTAAGAGGAGCTAGTGGCTAAGTAATAACAGTCGCACGGACCAATCGATCAGGTTCAGCTACGCTTGCCACGGGAGGTCCTGGATGGTTGACCATCTTTACATACCAAGACCCCTCCGTGTCTCGGAAAGCAGGTTAAGCGTTGGTCCCGGCTGTTGTTCGTATATCTTTGACAGTCGTTACGGGTCGTCAGAAGTTCGGATGTCTAACAAACAGTCTTACCAATTGTGGTTGAAAGTGTGTACGCAATTAGGGTGCTGTTCCATATAACTCTTAAAGAACTCATAATATTTTTTTAAATCCTATCTGGTGTTAAATCTGATGTTAGCATCAGTATAAACGACTGGTTGGCTTAATTCAGGTCAACCAATCACAAGCTTACACGGGATTTGAAAGAAGATTGACTGATCAGAGTTTTTATTGGGCTTCTGGCACCAATGCGAAAAATACTATTAATAGTACTATTAAACTCCCAGTTTACAGCGATATAGTGTAATTACAACAGCCACTAGTTTTGAGGCAGACAGGTGCAGTAGAACAATTTCTATGGAAATCGCGCCGCGCCGCGCCTGTCTGCGGGAGCCATTACGGCCACTGGGCCATAATATTTTTACGACTCGGCATTATCAGCCTACAATGTTCCTACTGCTGGGATACAGGCCTCCTCCCTGTGAAAAGAAGTGGGCCGTAATCCAGTGTTCATCTGCGGGGTAATTGCGGAACACACTATCAGTAGCGATTTTGACAGGTCAAAAACATTCATTACGTTATTAACGTTGTGAAGCAAACACATTTTTCGAACATATGAAGCAATGGATTAGCAATATCCTTCAAAATGATTCAGATTGTGATTGATAGTGCGCAAATATACGACTTCTAATGATTTTAAATTCAACATCACGTCTAATCGACCGGACTGATTTCTTTGAAAAAAATAAATGTTATACTAGACCATTTGCTTCGTAATTTGATATGTGAATATTTGCAATAATATTTTTTTAACATAGTGTAATTAATTTGTAAAGTAATGTCTACCGCGGACATAAAAACGATAATCACGCAAACACTATCGGGTGTATTTTCATAAAACTTTCACCATATAAAAGACAATTTAATTCCCCGAATTTTAGTATACGGTTTTTATTTGTTTGGTGTTTGATAAAACAAGAATAGATGATTGTTTCATATTTTGCAATAAATTACCAGCGTTGTGTCATCGCGCTTCTCTTTCTTTTCTATGCAGTCCGATAGTGACCGCGTTTTAGGTCATGTAGTATCAGTGCCTTAAATAACGTTTAAAATCATTAATTACGCATAGTGTTTTTTACTGCAGATTTAGAAACTATATTTATGAACATAATGAGACCAATAGATCATTAATTCATTATATTTTGATATATCAATAAAAATTATTGTCAGTGGGTCGTCTTAGGGGCGGATTTAGTCATTTCTGTATTCGTTCATATAAAAAAAAAACAACAGTATAATAATCAAACAACAGTGCAATAATCGCAGATTAAAACTACTGACAAAGAAACTTCGTAAAACATGAGTCAGCCAAAACAGTCATAACAATATTATTACGCTTTTTATTTCTTTAAAAGACCATTTCAGATCTACATGGTCCCCACATGATCTGACCAAGATTATGTCTGGACTAGGGGACTACATGACCTAAAGGGCAGTCACTGTCTGTCGGACTGCATGAAAAGAAAGAGAAGCGCGATGACACAACGCTGGTAATTTATTACCAAATATGAAGCAATTATCTATTTACAAAAATCTATTGTTTGGGCTGAAAAGTTAAAATGTTGCTTGTAGAATAATCTGACAAAAAATCAGAATGATTGTATGTTTATTAGTATGGTTTTTATTGTAAAAATTAAGTTTTTCCCTCTAAAAACTTAATCTTCATGTTTTTTTTTTCTATCGTATCATATTATTTGGATTATGTTTTCGACACACTATCTACCTAGCATATATCCTGAAGAATGTCATACCTATTTTTTTTCCTCATTTTGTTTACTGTAGTCGATCATATACTTTTAGGCATTATAAAACTTGCGTTTTTTGCGTGTAGGTCCTGGGTCCTGTAAAGACCATTTCAGATCTACATGGTCCTCACATGATCTGACCAAGATTATGTCTGGACTTAAAACGAGACTGGCCCCCTCAGTTTGTTTCGCCATTTCTTCTCAGACGGGGGTAGTCACTTAGTCAGTCAGATAGGAAATGTCGATTTCATTTTAATTTTTTTATATGCAATTATTTATTCTGTAAATGGGATATCGGAACCGTAAAAGTGGTTTCGATATCCCTCCCATTTACAGAATAAATAATTTCATTTCATTTAACATACGTGTCGAATTGAAAAGACGTAAAAGTTCCATAAACTATGTCGATGCATAAAATACCCATAAACCAGAGAGAATTTTTAACATTTATTTTGTAAGTACTCACGCAGCGTCATTCTTGTGTAATTTCGCTGTAATTCCATGACCGTTACTCCTTTGCCAAAATATGATGCCAAAAACAAGGTAATGGACTCGCCACTCTCCACAAAATACTCCCAAATTGACACTGATCACTTAAAACACGACAAGAATTAGTCGATTTAAAAAAAAACAACACCAATCGACTAATCACACGAAAAAAAATCACTTATATAAACTTCCCTAAGACGACCCACTGGCCACTCCTTGGTTAAACTTTTGAAAAGCCAAATTTTCAAAATTGGAACACGTGCGCTAATAGCGCTGAGAAGAACAACACAAATAATGCTTCGCGTCGCGAGCGTTCTCGTTACAAAAGTGAATAAAATAATTATCAACTGAAGATACCGGCTCAGCCACTCAACGCGTACTGCGCGCTAATACCAATAGCGAAGCGAATAATGTTATCCAAACGTAAAACTCGTTACGTATTTATTTATTCCAAGTGTGTACAAACTTCTTTGTTCTTTTTAACCGACTTCAAAAAAAGGAGGAGGTTCTCAATTCGTCGGAATCTTTTTTTTGTGTATGTTCCCCGATTTCTCGAAGACGCCTGGACCGATTTGGAAAATTTTTCTTTTGTTTGAAAGGGTATACTTCCCAAGTGGTCCCATGATCATCAGGTCAGGATCTGATGATAGGATCCCAGGGAAATCGAGGGAAACCCTCAAATTTTACTGGCAAACCTATAGCGATTTGGATATTTTTTAGAGTAACTTGAGCATTTGCTCTCGGAAATCATCATTTGGTAAAGTGGAGCAGATGATGAAGACCACAGACGGCCATCGGAACTACTCAATGATAAATATTTTACGGATTGCGATTCGATTACTTTAATATGGTTGCTAAGCAATTTATGCTCGTCACAATGCTTATGGTGAATGGTTGTTGAGTTCTCCTGGTTCTTACCAGGAGAACTCCTCAACAATTAACGTCCCAGTATTGGGAAAAGCAATGTATTGTAGAAGGTGATGAGCAGTTGACGTTAGGTACTAGGCTATTGTAACTTAGATAAATCACAAACTCTCTCACTAAAAAGTGAAAAATAAAAACTTTTTTACAAAAAAAACAACCGACTTCCAGAAAAAACTACAAAGTGATAAATAACTTTAATTTCGGAATTTAAATTTAGAACGTTGACTTTTGACACGAAGGGAAAATGGTTCAGCACGAAAGAGATTTTAAATATTTATGGTGACGCGCATAGTTTTAACGCCTTCAACAAAAGTCTTAATACCTAGAGCCATAGATTATTATTTTAAATATTTTATAATGTTATATGAAACGAATTCATGTAAGTACCTAATAAAAGAAATAAATAAATACAAATAATAAAACTTGTTTGTTTTCCTTATTCTAAAACTACTGATAACACTAGAGTATTGTATTTTAGCTAGTTATAAACAACTTTATTTACGTACGTAATTACGTACCTATACGTACGTATCATACATACCAATATTGAGTTTCTTTAAAATATATTCGGGTATATTTTTGACTACTCTCCAAGTCCAACCATCTCTAGTTTACTTTAAATTAAATATGTAACCTATTAGATTATCGTAACGAGTAGGTAATTAAAAATCCATATTATTTTCAAATATATTCGCTCGATCGTTTTGAACTAGCAGCTGTATTTACGCCTGTCTGAATATTCAGGCCAGACTTATTCCAAAGGAAAACAATTCGGTAATTTTTAGGGTTCCGTACCCAAAGGGTATAAACGGGACCCTATTACTAAGACTCCACTGTCCGTCCGTCTGTCACCAGGCTGTATCTCATGAACCGTGATAGCTAGACAGTTGAAATTTTTGACAGAATGTGTATTTCTGTTGCCGCTTTAACAACAAATACTAAAAACAGAATAAAATAAATATTTAAGGGGGGGCTCCCATACAACAAACGTGATTTTTCGCCGTTATTTCATATGTAGTGTTAAATATTGTATGGTTGTACGGAACCCTTCGTGTGCGAGTCCAACTCGCACTTGGCCGGTTTTTAATTTCATTTTCGCTCCGTAGCACAGTGTGTAATTTTGACTTAGATGTGGCCAGATATATTTTATGTATTAATTCGAAAGAACTTGTGATACTTAATAATTGGTAAAAATTCCCACAGAAAAATTGTCTATATTTTCAGAGAAAAAAATTGTTTTGTGAAGGTCAAAGACCTCAAAGAAAAGTTATTGTTTTTTTTTCTCCAAAATTATTAATGGTATCGTTTTTTCCAATACCACAAACGACGTAATATCAGAATATTTATCCATATAAAAAATTAAGGAGCTGTAGCTTTGATTGTTAATGAAATACACGAACATTTTTGAATTTCACTTTTTATTGTTTTTTTTTTAACCCTATCATTACCGCATTTTTTTCTTTGCTATAAATATGTACATAACTGTTGTTTATCACGTCCTAAAAAATTACATACGTAACTCAAAGGGGTGGTGAGAAAAAGCGTTTCTAAATATTTTAGAAATTTCTATGGAAATAGGGTTGTCCAAACGATAAATAAAAACAAATAAAATAGTTATATTTTGTCGTTGTCGTCATTATCGCAGTCGATAAATACTTCGTCTGACGATAACACGATGTTGATATCGTCGGAATCACATTCAAATACATCGACAGTTTTTTGCAACAACTGGTCGCCGTGTATGAGTACGTTATCCTGAGTCGGCTTTAAAAGTTTTAGAACTTTTTCGGGAATTTTAGACCGCTTATTGTTTTTTTGTCTCTTGTCAATTGACATACTCGACAAAAGCGGGTCAGAAGACTCTAAAGCTCGGTGAATCAAGTCAAGAACGGTTGCTTTACGGCTGAACTTACGAGTGTGATGCTCACGATCGTAGCGCCAAAATTTGTTGAGTTATTCACAGGCTTGTTCTGAGAGCATTCCTATAGGTATAGGAATAGAATCAATAATTTGTGCACCATGCATTAAAATTTTGTGCATGGTGACAGACATGTTGTACCAACTGTATTTTTGTACATTATTTTGTTGCGACATCATTGCAAAACTCCTGAAACTTCTTAGATTTTATTTCTAAGCCGCGTGATATTTTCACCAGAATAGTATGTAGGTCATTGACGAGCCATTCTTCATATACCTAAAATAATCAATCAAATGACGATTTTATTAATGACCAGAATAAATTAATCAAATGGTTAAGAAGGTTAGTTCTGATCTTTGCGTTATGCTCGTGAACGGGTGCTGCTTGTGGTGACTGGTCGTCTTGCTGACCATGGTTTTATTGTTGTTATTAGTAATACCTAACTTGTTTATTAATTTTTACTTTGATGGTCCTAGTTTATCATTTGTGACTTCAAGTGACAGCTTTGTGAACAGAACCCAGCATTGCATAAATATGTAAGTTGTCACGCCCTTTATACCTGGTGTTGGCGATCGCCGCGCTCTCTTTACAAAGTTAAGAGTGACCTCACCGGAGCGGCATGGTGGCTCCGAGATGAGTGCGCTGCTGTGTATCCTGAGCCGCCAGACGTAAACATCGATATGATAGGCTCCAAATTCAGCATGGGAACATAAACAAGAGCAGCGTTGCGTTGCGACCATTGTTATATTAAGATTTTATAGGGCACTTTTTTGAAGACCTTTGTAAGAGGCAGTCGATTCATGTTTTAACCTATGTCTTTATTGTATTGAGTGAAAATATTATAAATTGTTAAACTATACTTAAAGTTGTTTCAGTTAATAGTTAGTGATTTAAGCACACATAAAGTTAACATCAGAAGTGGAACGCGATACCCACACACAGCTATGGGTAAACAAAGTAAGCGTAATAAACGCCTAAAACCTAAAAAACGCACACGTTCAAGTTCAAGTTCTAGCAGCAGTAGTAGTGCCAGGACTCCGTCACCTCCGCCGAGACACAGAAAACAGGTATCACGTAAGGCTGATACCTCAACTGTGAGTACATTGAATAACATTATACCAGAGTTCGATCCGCTGAGAGATGATGTGAACGCTTGGCTTAGTATTATCAGGTCCTACACTCAAACTTTTACATGGACTGATGAAATGACCCGTTATCAAGCTCTCAACAAATTAAAGGGTTCCGCAAAAGTGTGGTATGACTCACTGTTACGATCGGATAATCATTGGCCTACGTGGAAATGGAAGGACTGGACTCGTAAGTTGGCTTCCAGTTTTCAAATCCGTCGGAATATGTATGATCTTTTAAAAGATATTATTAACAAAAGGCCGTTAGAAAATCAGTCTCTTTATGAGTTTTATTTTGAACAAAAATGTAAAATAGATCGTTTATCTTTGGAATTTTCGGAACAAGATATTATTTCTATTATTGTCGGCAATATAGGAGACAGCGGTATAGGCGCATCGATTGAAGCGAATAATTTTGTGACATGCGACAGTTTAGCTAGTTTCCTACATGGTCGAACGTATACATCAAAGAGCGCGAAACAGATAGGCACAAACGCACGCGATCGCGATGGCCAGACGAAACTGACCAGCCAGAATCAGATGTCTGCTACTACGACATCAGAGACTATGCCCTCAGCGAAAGTAGTGGATCAAGCCGCATCTGCTAGCAATAATCAACTCGTGGGCCAGGTACAGGGTCGGAGGCAGATCAAGTGTTATCTGTGTGGTGGTAATCATAAACGAAGTCAGTGTGATGCAAATAAATGTGATTATTGTGGCAGGCGAGGTCATTTAGAATCGACATGCTACCATAAAAAGAACTCTGTTAAACCAGAGACACAAGAAACAAAATGTGTTTCATAATCATAATCATTTTCAGACCGGAATAAATCTATTTGCAATAGGTATAATTTTGAATAAGTTTTCTAAAACATAGGTAGTCAGTCAATCCATGACCCGCGAAATAAATTTGTGAAAACAATAATATGTACTTATTAATAATCTGCATCAAGAAGCATTCATTGATACGGGAAGCAGTTGTTCATTGATTTCTGAATCGCTTCCCGCATCTACTTTTGTTGCAAGGTTTCTCAAAAAAAAAAGTTCTAAATTTGTAACTCACAAGATAAGGGCTAATCTGAAAGCCGATTCGGTGTGTTTGACTCAGGTTGATTTCTATGTAATCGACAACCTGATGTGAAATATTGATAAGAAGAAACGTGATAGAGCGGGCTGACAAATTCAAATTTGAGTATGCGAATACATTGCAGAGTGTTGTAACACAATTAGTAATTTTGAGGTTGATAGCGATTTCCATCAGAATGAATTAATAACAATTTAAAAATAAAAAATAAATGTGGTGATTGTGTGATGCCAAATCAGCCCAAACTGGAGGCTATTCGAAATTACACCACTCCCAAAACAGTACACCATCTTCGACAGTTTCTTGGCCTTGTAAGCTACTTTTTACTTTTTAAAGTAAGAAATTTATTAAGAGCTGCGCTATGATCACTGCTTCACTTTCAAAGTTGTTGAAGAAGGGCTCTGTCTGGGAATGGGGTAAGGTTGATGAAGACACATTTCAATCGTTAAAAAACAAATTAACGTCGGAAAGCGTTCTAACCGTTTTTGACCCGAATAAAGATAACGTATTATATACGGATGCTAGTAGAAACGGTGTCGATGGTATACTTATGCAAATCAGCGACGAAGGTGAAAAACTAGTCCATTATAGTAGACAAACTACGGGAGACGAGAAAAAGTATCACTTGTTTGAACTGGAGTGACGATTGTTAGTTCGCTTCATAAGTTCCGATTATACATAAACGGATCATCTTTTAAAATAGTGGCCGTACGTTACGCATAAAAAAAAGATTATTCACCGGATTGTGCGTTGGGTTTTGTCCACACAAGAATTCTCGTTCGATATCGTTCACTGAGAAGGCACGCTAATGCAGCACGTAGACGACTAGAATCGTAACCCTATTCAGTCCGGAGAAAAATCAGAAACCGCGATCATTATGTCAATAACGGAAGCGGTTTGCTTTCGGTACAACTAAAAGATAGAGTTACAACGTAATTGAGCAATTATAGAATCAGGAGAGGCCGATGAAAATAAAGATATTTTTAACAGATATGTTGTCCTAGGTGGCAAATATTGGTTCCATAAAATGCGACATAATTATCATATAGAAATATATTAAAAACTGCTTAAATTGGATATATTTTAAGAATAAAGGCGGTCCAAAGGAAGGAGAAGTACGCACAGCGTTTTCACGCCCTTCATATTGATCATGTAGGACCTTTTGTTACGACTAAAGCCAAAAAAAAAATATATATATATATTGGTCATCGTAGATGCTGCTACATAATTTGGAATTATTTTGGTGGTTCGAACAACCAAATAGACTTGTGTAATTAAAGAATGAGAAATTATTTCTAAAGACATTCGGAAATCCTCAAAGAATCATAACAGGCGCCGCGACATGCTTTACTTCAAATAATTATGAACAGTATTGTACGAAAAGAAACACGTTTAAGTACACACTATTGCAACCGGTATGCCTCGCTCTAATGGCCAGGTTGAGCGTTTTAACAAAACTAACGATACAGACTATGCTAACGATACAGACGATAGGTGGGATCAGTACGTTAAAGCCTTACAACAAGGTATAAACAGTACAGTTCACAAGGCAACAAAAACTATTCCTAGTGAAGTTTTTCTCGGATACAGATTACGCACTTATAATAATAATTTGGCTCCGGAGATTGGGAACGGGCATAGGTTGAATGTAACTTAATTGCGTGAGAGGACAGAGACAAATATTAAGTCCAATGCGGAATCACAAAAACAACGTTTTGATACAAACCGTGCAAAAGCACGGGCAAAGTCGGAAGTTGGTACCTGTTTACAAAGGCCCCGTTCAAGTGAAGAAGGTATTGGAGAATGATGATGATTGGTGACGTATATAAAAGGCAGTGAAAGGAGCACTAAGAAGGCGTAACCGCTACTGAGACCATGAAACCATGGATACATATTGATGATTAACCATGGATAGGTACATATTAATGATTGAGAGATGAATTAAACATTATGTTATAACTTAAACCGTTTCTGCCCGTGTTGGCGATGAAGGTAATTTGAAATTTGTCGTAAGCGTATGTGCGAGTCAAGATAAAATGCTTTAAGTAATTATAAATGTCCCATATCGTAACTTAGCCGACCCCAACATAGTTGCGAAAAGGCTAGGCAGATGATGATGATCGTAAATTACACATTAAAGGTCGAGTGGTAGATGCAAATGGAGAACGAACTTGGAACGCTCAAGTGTGGAAAATCCCTTTGAGTGCAAGTGGTTCTGAAATCTGGGATGAACTTGGTACGCTTAAGTGTGGCTAAAGGCCCTTTGAGTGCAAGTCGAAAGGGGACAAACTTGGTACGCTTAAGTGAGGTTATAGGCCCTTTGAGTGCAAGTTGTCAAACCCGATTGTTAATACAATGTCGCTTTAAGCGCACATGATCTATCATTATTGAAGCCTACCCTCGGATACACAGTTGAAATAATGTGTAATGAAAGATGACAGTTATAATTGAGAACATTTGATAGGTACACAATGAATGCTTGTGCAACTGATAAATGATTAATAATTTGTGTTTCAGCACTTTATCTGAACTCGTGTGGTACCTGATGGGACAGGCACCTGGTAGGACGGCCGTGTTGGCGATCGCCGCGCTCTCTTTACAAAGTTAAGAGTGACCTCACCGGAGCGGCATGGTGGCTCCGAGATGAGTGCGCTGCTGTGTATCCTGAGCCGCCAGACGTAAACATCGATATGATAGGCTCCAAATTCAGCATGGGAACATAAACAAGAGCAGCGTTGCGTTGCGACCATTGTTATATTAAGATTTTATAGGGCACTTTTTTGAAGACCTTTGTAAGAGGCAGTCGATTCATGTTTTAACCTATGTCTTTATTGTATTGAGTGAAAATATTATAAATTGTTAAACTATACTTAAAGTTGTTTCAGTTAATAGTTAGTGATTTAAGCACACATAAAGTTCACTGGAGGCTTTTATTTAGGTAGTTATTACTTTTGATTTAGTATTTTTATTTTAGCTTGAGTACGTATAGATTTTTATGGTATTTGTTGGTATATTGGCGTGGCTAGCTAACAAATGGCAAATAATTTTATCGAATGTTCTGTGTCCTGTAATGTTAATTAGATACTTTGCAGATCTACTTTTGTATACAGTCGAGTATTTTATAACTGAACAGACAGCTGTGCTGCTGGGGAGTTTGTTGCGCCACTTCTTCTCCCCAGCGAAAGCACTAGGAAGTGGTGAAGGGCGGGCGTTTTGGGGGACTGTCTTATGTAATTTTGACGTTCGAAAAGTGCTGATTCTCAGCCTAGTTTGAATAAATGACTTTTGATTTTGATTTTGATTTTGAGTGACAACCATAAACAATTTTTTTTTTTAAATTATCTCTCATCACCCCTTTATTCTTTTGAGCTGATATTTTTTATTCAAATGTATTATTAAGTCGTACATATTTTCCATTAAAAATAAAATGCGGTAATTTAAAAAGAAACCGGCAAAAAAATATTTATGTTTTTGCAAAAACATTGAATAACGTCTTAATTATCCGCGTTTCGAATCTAGTTTTTGGCAATATTATAGTTTTGTATTTTCTTAATGAGAAGATACATAATTCATTCGTTACTGATGTACCTGAAAAAAGATATTGCCTTTCTATGGTTTCTATGGGGTTTTCTCGATAATTGCAATGTAGCCAAAAACTACTCAAAAAAAAATTGTCATTGTCTTTGATAAGCCTCCAAAATAGCAAAAGCTATCAAATAAACACATAAACTGAACTTGGCCACATGTAAGCCAAAATTACATACTGTGCGTAGTTGAGAAAATTTCACTTACTGTACTAAGACTTATGTAAGGATCATAACAGGTGACGATCTGTAATTTCTGCCTTGCCCCATTGGAAGAAGGCGGAGTTTATGTATGTGTTCTCTCCGAAAAGTTATGACCTTTTCCCTGCGAAATTAAAATTTTCTAACGTTTTTTTTTTTGCAATTTGCAGGTCAGTATCAGGTTGTACGAGTATGTTGATTAAAATATGATCCGCAATCGTAACTTCAAGCATTTACGAATACACAACTAATCTTAGGTACTGTGTGGCTGGCATCGACCTTGGCAGAATGGCAATGCCGGTAAATAGCGACAAGAACGCTGACTTCCTTCTCATTTATTATTCTAACCGTTTACTTACTAAAATTCTGATACTGAGGAGTTAGTGATCGTTAATAACACACTATCAATCAAAATCTGAATCATTTTGAAGGATATTGCTAGTCTAATCAATCAAAATCTGAATCATTTTGAAGGATATTGCTAATCTATCACACTAATATTATATAGGCGAAAGTTTGGGAATGTGCCTGTGTGTTTATATGTTTGTTACTTCTTCACGCTCAAACGGCTGGACCAATTTTGATAAAATTTTGTATGGAGGTAGCTGACACCCTGGATTGACAAATAGGCTTTTTCGAAAAAAATGTCTGCTTAGCACCGTAAATAACGCAATGAATTTTGTTGAACTGTCAAAATTAAAGCGATTGCTCATTGATATATTAAAAGGAGGAAGATACGTTATACACTAACATCGCAATCAGAAAACCTGGACTCGGTGCACGACTACATGCACCGAAACTCACACATCTATGATAAGTGTCATCACAGGCGTCAACCTACAGTCACTGATAGACAAGGACAGAGATAACAGCCGGCGCTGTCGTGCGAATGAAATCGTGTTAGCAATCGTACTCGCAACTCGTGAGATGTGCGTATGGTGTCTCTCACGCATGTTTGTAATATCTATCTCGCTCTCACAAACATGGCGAAGCAAACATTAAATATTATTGTAATTTTCAACAAATTAACGTTTTTGGCTGTACAAGCGAGTGATAAGTAATCCCGTGTGTCTTATTTTTCTTCCTTGTATTATTAAAACACTGTTTAGCTGCACAAGAAGATATTTTGATGTGTATTTAATACAAAAAAAACTGAAATTAAAGAGGTGTGTAATCAACGATGTTCTGTGCGCGACTGAGTGCCAACTACGGGCAATCACTTAGTTGAGTAGGACCAGGCGCTGTGACTTAGTCCCGTATCTACCTTTTTTAATACATCAATGCGATTGCTACTGTTAATGTGTTTCGCAATTACCCCGCTGTTCACGTTTTTCGAAACTTGTATTACGTGGGTAATTGTTTTTTTTTTTTTATATTTAATTGGGTTCGAACTTGACTCTAGTCTAGGTCAGAGGTGACAGAGACAGAGTCGACGATGGAGTGAGCTTACCCAGAAGAAGCCTATTCACTCTCACTTTGAAGAGATTCGGGTTGTATGCGCTCGGAAACACAGACGCAGGTAGAGAGTTCCACTCTTTTGCTGTGCGTATTAAAAAAGACATTTGAAAACGCTTAGTTCGAATTTGTGGAATAGCAACTTGGTAGGGATGGTAACTTGCAGTGCGTCTGGATGTCCGAAGGTAGAAGGGGGCCGGTGGAATGAGGTCGTGGAGTTCTTGGGCACACTCACCGAAGTATAATCTGTAGAAGACTGATAAGCAGGCAACATTGCGGCGATGAGCCAAGCTGTGAAGCTTGGCATCCACCAGTTTTACGTCGCCAATGAGCCTCTTAGCTCTGCGTTCCACCGAGTCAAGCGCGGCAAGTTGGTATTTCGCTGAGCCATCCCAAAGGTGGCTGCAATACTCCATGCAGGATCGAACTTGCGCTTTGTAAAGGGTTAAAAGCTGTCCAGGCGTAAAGTATCGCTTCACCCTATTTACGGACGGACGCCCAGCTTCTTGGCCGCAGTTTGGGCTTTGTAATCGATGGTCGCGCCAAAGTTAAGACTAGAAGTCAACTCCATGCCTAGGAGCTCGAGCCGATCAGTTACCCAGTAATTGTTACTTATTGGGTTTTTCCATCAGTAACTTCTCAGTAGCAGTGCGGGCTCCTCGAGTCTGGATTTGTGCCCATGGGCCTTAAACATACTTGGGAGTTTGGGACACTCAGAAAGTAATGCGAAAAAAAAATTTTAAAATCTACAAAGCTCGCAAACAATGTGGAGGGAAATTTTGAAATTGGAACGTACCTATTTTTACTTACAAATAATCATATTTTCAAAATAGATTATATCTGGTCAGTCTCTCATACATAAAAACTTTTTTTGCAATATTTCTGAGCGGCCTGGTAACTGGCGAAATGTACTGTAAACCTAACCCTTTGGAGTTTACGGGCGTCAAGTTATGTTCAATGTAGATTGCCCACGCAAAAAAGACTCTAAGCAACCAGGTACATTGAAATGCTTAACCCTTCCCATCTCCCATAGAATAGAATTCTCTTTATTATGTACACCAAGCGAATTACAGATGTAGAAATTTTACATAGGGTGATACAATGGGCGGTCCTATCGCTAAAAGCTTTCAACAATACTGCGGGTAGTCTGTGGTAGTTGCTCATTAACGAAACTCAGATGGAATTATCCTGTCAGATAACTTTAAAATTTTTAAAAAATGTAAGTTACCAGGATGAGGTGAAACAGGCCATAGACATAAATATTTTAAATTAAGTTTGAAACTGACAGATTTTTTACAATTTAAAATCAAATCTAATTTCAAATCAGAGAGTTCATTACAGAAAAAATACACAATAATATTTTATGCCATTTAGGGCTGATTTTTCAATCATCTGATAACTTTATTCGAGGAATAATTTTGTTACTGCTGAGCATGCGGTCCTGGGTAAGATTCCCGGGTCGGGCAAAGTTGTATTGGGATATTCATTCTGGAATTTCTCAGTAGCAGTCCGGAGTCAGGAATTGAGCCCGGTTGATGGCTATAGGCACGCCGGCTGTTACATGGGTAAAGCGCTGCCTAGCCCTTTGGTGAATACAGGCGTGATGATATCTGGCTTGGAAAATCCCGAAGCTGAGCAAAAACATGTTGTTTTTGTCATATATCGCGACTATGTGCCTATTACCTACACGGTCTAATTTGCAACGAATAGATAAGGTTATTTTTATGACAAATTAAAAGTTTAACAGTCGTACGTGTCTGCGCTCAAATGAGTCATCTGAAAGACTGAAACGGTTTTGTTTAGTCAATTTAGTTTCAATTCTATTAATTGGTGTTACTCTATTCACGGTCCTATGAATTTAGACGCCATCTTGTTACGGGCTCTCATTTCTAAACCCTCTTTTTAAATCGTTCAAACTTTCTTTGGCTTTAATTCTCTAAAAATCGTATCTTTTTTAACCGACGAAGATCTCAAATTAATTGAGGCCTTGATGATTGTGAGACTTTTGGTAATTAGAATTGACACATCTCAACAAGCCCAAGTACCACCCATCCAAGGACCATAATATTGATTTTCGCCAAAATATAGTTTAAGGACAAATGGTGAATGGTGATGTTCTTCATACCATAACACATGTCTTCAAGTGCGTAGTACTCGCAACCGGCATGCATGTATGACCAGATGTACATATAAACGTGGGAGTATGTAAGGATTGTAGCAGGTGGGAGTATGTAAGGATTGTAGCAGGTGGGGTTCTGTAGTTTCTGTCTAAGTGCCTACTCCGATGGGAAGGCATAAGTGTATGGGTATAGTTTAAAAAAGCTAAAAGGCTGATACAGGAAAACGGATGTTAATCCATTGACGCAAATATCATATTACATTATGTATCTAAGTACTTAATTTATTTAAATACCGTTTGGAACTAGTTTGCCAAGTTCAAGGTCCAGATGTTGAGTTAAGCGAAAACTTAACAGTTATTAACTTCGCAAGTCGAAGGTTACAACAATTTTTTTGTAAATGGCGCATCCGGGTACACTGGAAGCTTGGCCAAACCTCTATTTATCTATAAATAGTATTAAAATACCAGTTATGTTACTGGCAGACAACAATGTGCAGACGCCAGTACATCAAGCTACTACAATCTGTCAAATTTCTTTAATAGATTTTCACAAGGTTCAAAGTTGATTGAGAAAATTTTACAGTTTCGGGTAGTTTGATGTGCTGGCGTCTGTAAAATTGTACTTGGAACTACTTGGAACTGGACATTTCGGGAATTGGACATTTTGAAGCCTTTGGACATTTTGGGAATTGGACTTAAACCTGAACTGAGTAAAGAGTATTCTATTCTACTTTTGAAGATAAAACAAAAGCCGAAAAAAGCAAAAACCCGACTACAACTAAAATGGAGGTATTCCACTCAGAGCATTGCACCCGGGCCTCACCTGAGCAGTAAGCACTTCCACTAACCACACGGAAACACCATTTTGATAAGAGCGGTTCAGTGGAACAGTTTATCAATATTATTTTCAGTCCCCAACGGCACCTAAGTAAAACTACTTACCTAAAATCAGTGCAACTGCAACATGCAGTTATTTTAGTTCATTTTCAGATTCGCCACTAACTGCATCAGACTGCTTGAAAACTGATCTAGTTTTGAACGTTTTAGTCCTAAACCCTGTCTTTGCAGTCACACTGTCGGGTACAAAAGGTCATGCATTGTTCAAACTCCTGGACAGGCCCGCCGGAACTATCAGTACGGCCCCATCAATCACAATGTGAATCATTTTGAAGGATATGACTAATCCATTGGGTCACATGTTCGACAAAATTCGTCAGCTCAACAACGTAAAAAATAACTTAATGAATGTTGTTGAACTGTCAAAATAAAAGCCATGATTACTGTTACTAACAAAGTGACGTTTGTGTACAAAATTTTGAAAGTATTACACAAGCTAGTCAGAGGAGAAAATAGGGTTGGCGTGGGGGCGGCATTGTCAATTTTGCACGCGGGCGCTGAGGCGGCTAGCCGGCCTGCTTCCGAGTCAAGGTTAAAGTATAAATGCGATCAAAACTGAGTCAACAGCTCGTCCTCGAGTTTCCAGTTTAGGAAAGTAAGTAACTTCATCCTAGTTCCTACTTAGTATTCTCTGGTCTACCCAGCAAGGTTCGCTTAGTACAAAAGTTGACGTTACTATCGGAAAAGACACGACATGTTTAAGAGCGCCTAGTCCGGTCCGTGAGATTATAGAGGTATGAGGAACAGGGTGTAAAGTTCACTCAACCTCCATAAAAAAGGGAGCTGGATACAAAGATCTAAAAAGTTAGTTAAGAACATTTTCGAAAAATAGTGTTAGGTACAGCCAAATTAGACCGATTATAAATTTTCCATAGAAACAAAGATTTCCAGTAATCTTTTTTAAATGAGACATTAGACATTTCGAAAATGTTCTTTACTAACTTTTTAGACCTTTGTATCCTGCTTATGCGTATTTTCAAACGCATTTCATTAAAATCGGTTAGTACATTTCGAAAAAAAAAGGGCTTGAAAGTTTGTATGAAATGCCGTACGTCATAAACGCTCTTAAGCCAGTAACAACATAACGTCGCGCCTGTATTTCCAGTAGGGTAAGACAAAGGTATACTTATAGTACACCCACATTTTGCCAGTTATGTTTCAAGTGCCATATAATAGAGGGGGCTCACCCTCTGCCATCAACCGGGCACAAATCCAGACTATAGTCCGCGCAGAACTAGTTGGCCGCGCCTTGTGAGCGGTGGGACGGAGAGGCGGGAGAGCTTTGTCATTACTCAGTACGTGCATTGCGAACACTAGGCAAACCCGCCGCCCTCAGCCCCGTCCCCACCTAAGGCGCGGCCAACTAGTTCCACGCGGACTATAAGTGCTATAAGCCAGTAGTCCAATCAATACATAGCTACTCCTAAAAGCCCCCTTTCACATATCGGTACCCTTCATGTTTGTTGAAATTACCATGAATCTTTGGATCACGGCCACAAGGCTATCATGTGTTTTCAAAACCACACTGACAATATTATACATATAGGTCAGTGCAGATAAGAACAGTTCAATCTCTTAATTACATTAATTAAATACTGAAATAATGATTGAATGTGCATAATTGATGATATCATCGACACAGTATGAATCTTTTATTGTCTTCGGTATCATATCGGAGAGAAGATATACGCTATCGACTATAGGATTAAAATCTCTTTACAGATTCCTAATATGATTCATTCTCTTTGAATCATTGGAAGAACTGGAGCGTTGTTCTTCGGTCACCAACCGCACCGCTTGCCAAAACTATCAATCCTGTTTGGATGATTTTCTTTGAATACTAATCATAATTTTGGCATTGTTAGTTACCGCAGTATCGTTACTTAAGTCTTATACAGGTATTGGCACAATATCAAATAAAAGTCAGCTTATCAAATAGATTTTCCTCCACACATTCACATTTGTCCGAACATTATAGGATTATCTATCATGACATTCATGACACATCGAGGGAGGCATTTGCGTAACAGACTAACAGTAGCAATGGCTTTTATTTTGACAGTATAACAACATTCATTGCGTGCTTTACGTTATTGAGCAAACAAATTTTTCGAACATGAAAAGCAATGGATTAACAATATCCTTCAAAATTATTCAGATTGTGTTTGATAGTGTGTTATGCAATAAGGGTGCAGAACACAGAATGTTATAATTGAGGAGCCACCTTCCACAATAGCGAAGAACGGACGTCTAAAGAAGAATAACTGTAGAAATATTCTATAGAATTTCATAATTCTGGCAGTGATGAAGTCCAGTATCTTTATATTAGTAGCAGAGAACAGAAGTCTAAACAAGAACTGACAGCTTCACAAACAATGACGCATTTGCGCATCAAGACATCACGAATTATTTCGGCAGCCATATTGGATTGGTTTGTGGACGTTGGTAAATAAACTGGTTTGCCGGTCGTCGACATCTGGCTGCCATACGCACAATATAACGCAATCAAAACTGTACTTGTTGTGTGCGTACATGCAGAGATAAACATGAAATTACATTGGAGCCTTGCGTTCAATATTCTTTTAACACTCTAGCCGTTTGGGACTCACATGCTCAAAGCATTTGTTTAAAGTAAAAGTTTACAGGCACTATTGAATTGTTAAGGAGTCAGTCGGACAGAAACGTTTTGGGTGAGGGACGCACAGAACTGGGAGCATAATCAGCCAATAATATTCCCACTGCTGGGACACAGGCCCTCTCTCTGTGAGAGGGAATGAGCTGTAATCCACCACGCGGGCCCAGTGCGGGTTGGTAGATGTCACATGTCTCATGATGATCTTTACCATTTTGAGGGCAGTGTGGTGATGAAATGCAATGTGAAGCGCCTGCCTAAGTTAAACCCCTGCCCGGGGTAAACAGCTGCTCTCCGTAAGATTAGATTAGAAGCAGACGTCTTTTCCCTCTCTTTCCCATACAGTTCCCAAGAAGTACACTATGTCCAGTCGCCTAGATTGTCAGTAACTTTTAGTAGTTTTGTAAATAAATAGACTAACGCTAACCTAACATTGAACTATTTATATTACAATGTGTGCCGATGGATATCTTGTTTGCAATACATGCGTTGCGTTGCTCGTACTAACTATTAAGGTCTAACCTAGATTTATTGGCACTTGTATGCTAGGTTCCTAGTTTTTCTTTGATATATAAGAACGATTAGCGAGCTGGTTTTAAAAATAAATTACTGTATTTATTAGTTTCAGTTATTTTTATGAGAGAAAATGTTTAGAATATTTTTTTATTTATATAACACAAGCAGTGCGCCCATCGGCCGAAATGGCGATCTTTCATCCGCTATTCCTACAAGTATTTGTTCCGGGTCTTGGTGTTTTATCTATAATTATGTACGTATTTACAAAAAATATATGTATATAAGTAGTTCATCAGCCATCTCATTACCATAACACAAGCATTAGGTTGCTTAGCTTGGGACTATATGGAGTTGTGTGAAATGTCCAAGGAATATTATATTATTAATATTATTTTTATTTTTTATGCTTTAACATATCTCGGGACCATGGGGTCCCGGTCCTTTGAAAGGCGTACGAGAGGCCGAAGCTAACTCGCAGAGGCCCGTTGAACGTTTTCAATGAAATGAGGCACCAACCGCCGATTATCCCTGTTGGCACTATGCAAGTGCACCCAAGGACAACCCCCGGTTGGTGTAGGACTATTGCAGGATATGGAAAATATAAAGTTGGACTATGGGTTTGGGTGGCTAAAGTGGACTGGTTACCAAGAACTATGGAAGAACTATGACCCCTGCCTGATCAATGTTTTATATATACACGAATAAAATGGCAGGGGGTGACTTGCACACTCAATAGTGGGCCCCCGGAAACGGTCGCTAGCACATAGTGACGTAGTGCCAAGGGGGCAACATCTCCTGAGGTGCTTATGAGGAGTGGAGAGGTATTCCACGGCTATCAGGACAATCCCGGAAGTACGGTCAAGATCCCTACCAGCATCTTACTGGAATACTTCCTTCCTCCGAGCACATTTTCTCTTGCGAATCTCCAATAAAGGCAAGAATGAGGTGGGAGCTCTGTTCCTCGTCATTGTTCACTCCAGCCGGCCAATAAAGGCAAGCCAGAGGTGAGGAACAAACTTCTCCCGGGAGATAGGGTCCGTGGGGTCGCTACTGCCCAACAGCTCGCCACATGCTGCCCTGCGGGTTTCTGTATCTCTCTTGGTCTGGCTCCTCACCTTAGACCTGTTCCGGCAAAGTAAACTCTTCCGGCACAGGCCTAGAGTTTGGAGCGCGCAAGCCCCACCACGACGTCAACGTAGAGATACGGCGATGGGGTTAATATTATTATTATTATTCAACCCCTTTAGGAGATGAATTTACAAAAACCCTTTATTAGTGCTCACCTTTGTTGTTTATAGAACTCTTGTGCAAATTTCATGCTTTTAGACCTCGTGGTTTTAAGCTGTGGGTTGTCTGTCAATGTAGGTACGCAAATGAAAAACCAGTCAAGTGCGAGTCGGACTCGCGAACCGAGGGCTCCGTACGTAGTATGTAAAGTAAGTATGTAAATAGTTTAATTTTTTTATTGTAATGTAACTACAAATCTACGGTTTTACTTGTGCTACATAATAACTTAATAATAACTTTATAACCTGAGTATTTGATATTAATTTCAACTTGATAACTTCACGCATTTCTGAGAAAGAGGGTCTTGCCTGATGGACAGACAGACGGACAACAAAGTGATCTTATAAGGGTTCCGTTTTTCCTTTTGAGGTACGGAACCCTAAAAACTATTTATTCAGATGCAGTTGTACAAACTACAAAGAAGTAAGTATATCAAGACAAAGTTATTAATAATTCTTACAATCTTATTTCAAGCTTATTAAAGTCCTATAACAAACTCAATTACGTTCATAATGCTGTAGAGAAATAATAAAATCGACTCATGCATGCCGTGACAAATTAAAATAAAGTGTCTTTCTTATGTAGGCACTGCGGGCTACGTGACTACGTCGGTAACTCTAGGGTTGCAATATAACACAGAACTGGTGCCCTAAGCTGGCAGAAGCAGAAGGACGTGGCAGCAGGACGAACAGTATAGGCTCCGTCAAAATCTGGAAGGAGCACACGAGGGGTCGCAAACCTTTGCGACCTTAACTCCTTTCACATGACAGGAGTACAGGAAGGCCTTTGCGCAGCAGTGGGACAGCACAGGCTAGCAAAAAAATACCTTGTGACGAGGCAGATTATACAACAGGGCCCCAATTCACTATGACCACTTAACGATTCCTTACTCAAAACCACGTCAATTCCTTAGCTAATCACACCAATCTCGCGTTCATTTCGCGCGTTGTCGTTCGTTCATTGTGTCATGAGAAGGCCCCAGTTGCATCTGTCTGCTAAATATTAAAACAGTATGGTTTTTAAAAACATCACTCAACTTCTCACTCTCCAAACTATTCAAATGTTTGTGTACACGAAAAATATTTTTTACGTTAAAAATGCTATCACAAAAAATCTTTAGAAGAAGAGTTTACTGGTAGTGGTAACACTGACAACCATAGTTTCTTTTTTCTCGGTATTCATACTTAGCATGAAATTCTTCAGCGGCGACAAGCGTCATCAGATGCGATTTGATCGATGGTACGTGTCCGATTACAAATATTCGATAACGATAAAGAAAAAAAAATTGTATTACTCAAAATGAGATAATGAATGTTTAACCTTTGAAGTATTTTAGTGTTAAGTAACATCATCATCATCTACCTAGATCTTTCCCAATTATGTTGGGGTTGGTCTCCAGTCTAACCGGATGCAGTTCAATACCAGTATTTTACATGGAGCGACTGTTTATTTGACCTCTACAACCCAGTGACTGGACTGGTTGTCAGACTTTTGGGCTTCTACTATCAGCCAAGTAAGTAAAATAATCGACCTATAATGCTCCAACTGCTTGGACTCAGGCCTCCTGTCTGTGCGGGCAGTAGGTCGTAATCTACAACACGGGCTCAGTGCGAGTTGATGGATAAGTGACGTAATTAAATAAGAGATAGACCTGACATGAAGGAACCTAATCCAACAAAGACACTTTTTCTACGAAAGAAACCTTTTTACTGGAGCGTGGGTAGTGTCCGACGAACATCTCGTGACGTCATTTCTTGAGAGCTTTCTCCCTCGCGGCACATTTAGGCTAAGGGCTTGCCTTGTTTACAACTGTTCTGTAACTGGCATTAAAGAAACGTTTTGGAAATTTATGGCTATAGGGTTGTGAATGTGAATATATTACGAATCTTCATATAACGGGTTATAAAATTCTCTGGTATACAGGAAAACCGGTTGTTTTGTGGGTTGAATTAAAATAACAGGTACCTACCATAGACTTATAAAAAAAGATGGACTCCGCGCCACGCATATCGAAAGTGAAGCACTGTAAGTTGCCGACACCCCTCACGCTCACATTAACATCATAGTATTAGGTGATTACATATGAAATTAGCGTTTTGTCGTACTGACCACTTTGGTCTGAAATATCTCCTCTTTGGTTAAGAATTCCAAATTTAAATTCATTTAGCTGGTACATTTGAGTTTTGAAAACAGTCATTCATTTGTTTTTTCCTCATTATTTTTTTCTTTGGCGTCGCTTATTACCGCACAATGGAAAACATGAAATATTGGTATATTTACGAGTACGAGTTCTACCGTGGCACCAGTGCTGCAGAAACAGCTCGAAGGATTAATGATGTGTACGGCGCTGGTGTCGCAAAAGAAAGCACGGTACGTTTTTGATTTCAACGTTTTCGTTCTGGAAATTTCGACCTTCAGAACCAACCCAGTGGACGGCCGGAGACCAATGTGGAAAATGAAGAATTAAAGGCTATTGTGGAAGCGGATCCATCACAAAGCAAGTGATAAAACTGTATTAATCCACTTAAAGCAAATAGGGAAAGTAAAAAAACTTGAACGATGGGTACCTCATGAATTGAGTGAATCGAACTTGCAAACACGCGTCGACTGCTGTGTTACTTTGCTCAACCGACACAATAATGAAGAAATTTTAAGTCGAATCATTACTTGTGATGAAAAGTGGATACTGTACGATAATCGGAAGCGCTCGTCGCAATGGCTGAACCCTGGAGAACCAGCCAAATCCTGCCCTAAACGAAAATTGACTCAGAAAAAGTTACTTGTGAGTGTTTGGTGAACTAGCGCCGGTGTCGTAAACTACAGATTTCTAAAATCTGGTCAAACGATTACGGCAGATATCTATTGTCAGCAACTGCAAACCATGAAGGAAGAACTAGCTGCTAAACAACCGAGATTGGTCAATCGCTCTAAGCCACTGCTGCTTCACGACAACGCAAGACCACACACTGCACAACAAACAACCACTAAGTTAGATGAGCTACAATTGGAATGTCTGCGACATCCACCGTGCTCCCCGGACCTTGCTCCAACAGATTACCATTTTTTCCGGAATTTGGACAACTTCTTACAAGGAAAAAAATTCAACTCCGATGCGGCAGTCCAAACCGCCTTCAAAGAGTTTATTGATTCTCGCCCCCATGGTTTTTTTAGTAAAGGGATTAATGAACTACCTATGAGATGGCAAAAGTGCATAGATAACAACGGTACATACTTTGATTAATTAAATATATTTTACAAAAAAAAATTTACTTAAATTCCTCCCGTACAAAACACCAATTTCCTATGTAAGGACCTAATATACCGACCGGCCGCCATTACGCGACACATAGATCGGTACGTACGGTGCTTCACTTTCGATATGCGTGGCGCGGAGTCCATCTTTTTTTATAAGTCTATGGTACCTACCTATGTTTTGAGAGAATTTTCTGTTTATGAACCAAACGAGGATTCAAGTGTTGTACTGTCTATATATATTCATAGAGTTCAACTCAAGATGAAGATATAAAGAAATTGAAAGATTGAAGATATTTTTGAAAGATAATACGGCTAAAAAGGGGGTAACTACCGAGATGACGACTAATATAAAAGTATGGAAGAAAAAGATTATGTTGCGCCGACCACAAATAAAATGGGATAAGGGCAGGAGAATGATGAATAAGATGATAAATAAAAGGCAGACGTTTATGGAAGTCCGGGTTAAACTTCTTAATCCAGAGATTCTGATAATTACGATATCTCTATAAGGGGCCATTCAAGTATTACGTAAGCACTACAGGGGGGCGGGGGGGTGATTGCTTTGCTTATTTTTGATGACATGGGGGATGGAGGAGTCTGGGTGGTAATTACGTCAGCAGTATTTATTTTTTTACTTTTCGGATTTTCTACAAAGTTTAGTCGATTTTGGTTTGAACACATATGGCAACCCTACTTGTCTATGCTTGAAAACGAAACGCATATAATTGTTGCTCATGAATCAATATAGAAACCGGAACACATTGAAAAATGCATCTAAGTTCCTACCAATGTTTACGTAAGCATGGGGGGGGTAAAAGCTTTGCTTACTTTTGCTGATGAGGGGGATGGGGGGGTTAATAATTTCAAAAAATCTGCTTACGGAATACTTGAACGGTCCCTAAACAAGAATGTGGCAGGAGAAAACAGTCAGATCAGGATAAAAAAATATAATTGCGCCACCAATAAGAACATGAAATTTAAATGGAAGACGACAGGAAATACAATAATCATCGCTTTAGAAAGATATCAACTTACAAGTCGGGAACACAAAAATCTGAACATCGAAACACATGCACCAGACAACACCAGCTGGCTGGTTGGGCTATTATTATGCATTACACCACAACAAAAGGGTTCTTGTCCTAAAAATGGCAAGGCACAAGGAGCACAAAAGTCGGTTATTGGTTTATTATTTCGTGCAAATGTGTATTAGTCACTGCGCGATCGCCGGATGCGGTTCTTCTTACTTCGACGTTTTGTTGAACCTGACCTCTGTCACATAATAAAAATACTGTATCCCAAGCACGAATAAAAAAAAATCTAAATCGTTGTTTCATAAAAAAGTGCGATATCATAGGTTTTGGTTTTATAGGTTTTAGGTTCAGAATCATGTACTGAATCCACGTAACAGGTTGCAGGTCGACGTCCCTGCCACCTGTCACCGATGTATACTGCAATATGAAAAGTGTCAACCTCATAATGTCCATCTGTATGTCCTTAGCTATAAATCTCGAAAATTAGTGGACTAGCTTCAGTGAGATTTCACCGAGTATTTATTGAGGACGGTTCGTGATTTATTTCAGTTTGTTTTGGCGTTAACTCCACTTCCTTCGAATTTAATTTAAACTTTAGTATTATCAGTTGTAATGTTTGAGACCCAGTTTCTAAATCAAATAATTAAGAAGTCGCATCTTTGTACGAGAGCCTTTTCTCGTTCCTAATTGCTTTCCTAACTAAAACTACAGAAACACTTATCATCATCAACGACCAACTGAAATAATTCTCGTAATTAAAAGCGCTATTAAGCCAATTAGCAAAATATAGCTATGGAGACACGCGCCCCATTTCAGTCTAACTCACACAGTACACAGTATCTCCAACACAGCACATGAAAATATGCAGCGATTGAACGCTAACGAGGGCATTCCACACATTATGGGGATGTACACTCGAACAAGCTATTGGTATACATGCAAAAATATTCAGCTTTCCACTACACTGCCAATATTTAGTTATATTTTGTGCGTTATAACTTTTTCAGCTTATGGCATCCTTAATAGTGGTGTAAAATAATTGACTACTCAGCACACTCACACCATTGTTTAAAAGTAGTTGCAAGTTAGCTGCCTGTATACCAAATAGCTTGTTCGATCATACAAGCACTGTTTACTTTTACACTGAGATTTGTAGCTGGAATACGAAACGAAGAATTTCAAACACATATTCGTCTCACGAAAATCATGTTGTGCAGAAAGAACCAGAGCTAAGTACTCCTTTTTCAGAAACGCTTAAAGATAGTAATGTTTACGTTTTTCGTTCGAGTCCACGTTTTGAGGAAGTATACTGTCAATGTCAGCCGCATTGGAAAACTATAACGGTTGTGGGTGCACATATGCAGGGTGTTTGGTAGAAGGACCGACACAATTTTCTTAAGGATAGGATGTGTTATATTATTAAATCCGCCCCTAAGACGACCTACTGACCATACCACCCATAACTCCCGTATTAAGTGTCACGGTGGGTAATTGGGATAATAATATTATGTTTATTTTTAATCACCCGAAATATGGTCACAACTTTTTTGGTTATTACAACCAGCAATAATTGTTATCTGCAATGTACATTTATGTACAATTTTTTTTTTTTCTAGAAAATGACTCGGGTTCTTCCGAAATCGTAAAATTGCGTAATTAAAAATACTTTAAACAATTTTGTACAGGCAATTGGCATCCCCAATCCCTCAAAAATGTGCCGGTCCTTCTACCAAACACTATTTACAATTTTCCACAAATGGCGATAAACAAGAATATAATAATCACGTAAAAAAGAATAGAGAAGGACCACATGCAGGAGGATTGCGTATAACCGAAATTGAATTTCTATAAGAAGACAACAAATTACCAGAAATCAATCAAAATAAGAAAGACAAACATTTCAGAAATGACGTAGAAGACTAACAAAATGTGTGAATAATAACAAAAAGTAGTTTCTCATGGAACAGAGGGCAACAGTCGCCGGCACGTCACGCAATCACTAATGATGGCACGACAGGTTCTTAAAACTTGTTTGATGTCTGGGCCACAGTTTACCGTGTCTGGGCTTAGTAAGACAGCCAGAAAGAATGAGATTTTCTTAGAATATGACGTGTCATATCGTCATGTTCTAGTGAAGGTCATAGGGACAAAATAAACATGAAAGGTGGAGGAGTCAATCACTTTGTTAGTGAGTTCAAAAAAACTGATTAATAAAGTCTTTGAACAATAAATACGTGCAGTCAAATCTCGTATTACTCGACATGAGTTTATGAACAGACTCGCAGAAACAAGGGGTGCCAATATTGGTAAACGCAAGAGCTACAATTAATGATGTCACTTCTAACAGTAATTAAAATATTATCAATTATAGCGCCTTGCCAGTAGACTAGGTACTAGTCTACTGCTGATCATAGGCTTGTCGTCAAGGTGCCCAACCTACAGACAGAGATGTTAACTTTTGGGACACTAAGATATTTTCTATTGACCCAGAATAAAAGAAAACAAAATCTAAAATCCAAGATGGCGTCGCTTCCAACCCGCCTTCCATTTCAAGTTATCGAACCGCATAATGGTAATCGTAATACCAGTAATAAATAAACCAGCGATTGAATCGATTCACACGTATGCCAAGGCCAAGGGGAATCGTCACGTGCAGCCTTGGCGACAATGTTGGCCACCAATTGAAAATATTGCAGTGTAATTGATTGTATTCTGCTGATGTAAAGCATTGAGCATGTTAAGTAATGTTTTGATAGAGATTATAAGGAAAAAATGGAATCTTCGGCAACTTTTGAAGACAATTATTAATCAGCTGTTATGAATTTAGTCTCCAGTCCCGCAATCATAATCATGTCAGAGCGTTCAGTTGTATCAAATCTGATGAACCTATCAACTTCATAGCATAATCAGTCTATAATGTTCCCAAAGCTGGGACACAGGCCTCCTCTCTTAGAGTGAGCTGTAATCTACCACGCGAGCCGAGTGCGGGTTGGTAGATGTCACATGTCTTCGAATTTTTTGTTCTAGAACATGCCGTTTTTCTTCATCGTTTTTTAGAGCAGTGCTGATGAAGTTATTGACAGGAAATAAAGCGCCTGTCTGGGTTCGAACCCATGACGTATTCGTATGTTAGAGGGGGCGTTACCACTGGGCCAGCAATGCTCACACATCTACTTCATCAAAATCTTAAATCCATGGCACTGACAGGCAAGGCACAGTCTAAACTTGGTCGTAACCATGGATATCTATGGTCGTAACCGTTGGGTGTACAAGTATGAAATTTTGGACCAGGGTTCCTTTTACAACGAAAGTGACCACTAAGAAATTATTTTTGAGAAGTCATCCCCTAAAGGGTTTAAATAGGGGATGAAAGGGATTTAAAGGTTCGTGGAATACCTACGTGGATGTCACGTGATCAACTTTGATCGTTTTGAAACGTGACGCTTTACGGGGTTTGGTCCTATTATGTTTTCTGTTTGCATTGATATCAGCTATCGATTTATATAGGCTTCATGTATGGCCGCCATTTTGAAACAAAAAAAACAAAATGGCGTGACATGCCAGGCTACATATAAAAATCTTCAATCCCCTTTGCATGGAAGTTGTCATTTTTACCGATGTGAAATCCCATAACACGGTTTGTCTACTAAGCAAAATCATTATAATGATGCATGGTGGTTTGAAATTGATGAGAAAAAGATTACCGTAAGATCTATAATGAGTTACCCACCTGTCTAGACCTCGAGGTCATTAAGGGCGACAGAGGGACTTAGCCCAAATTCATTTTAATTGTCAAACAGAACCCACGCCTGGTTAACGATTAGTGTATGAAGTATGTTCTTACTTTTGTACAAGGGAAGGTTTTTTGCAAATCCCCATAGCTACTGGGTCCTACAAGAGCGGTGGACGCAAAATAACTGCCGCAGTGACAGCCGTCATGAAAATTACCGCAGCGGGGTTTTACTTTACGATGTCAAAAAACGCTCTCTAGAGAAACAGACCAACTTACTTTCATAATATAACATTTTAATGACGTTTAGCGACGGTAAATTGCGGACGCTTTGTGGCGGTTATCGCAGTCTTAGGGAACCCTAGCTTGAACGTACTACAGCTATAGGTTTTTCGGTAAAAAAAGTTCTTACATTCTCTCACCAGGCAAATAATTTGAGGCTTGAAGATACTTTTGAAGTTTATCATGCACCGTCCAATACATACCTGCGAACAAAAAAAAGTTATTTTAGTACAACACTTTAAAGCAGCATAAGTACAGCACAAAATGCAATGCCAAGAGCTGCAGTTGTGCGTCTGTGAGACCGCGTCGTTCTTCCAATCTATGTAACAGATTTTGGTACGGTTTTCACCATCATTTTGAGCATTTATTCCGGAAGATATTAATTTATCAGCCTATAATGTTCCCACAACTGGGACACAGGTCTCCATTCTGTGAGAGGGACTGAGCTGTAATCCACCACGCGGGCCCAGTGCATGTTGGTAGATGTCACATGTCTTCGAATTGTCGGTTCTAGGATATGCCGGTTTCCTCCACAATGTTTTCCTTCCAACCCGCACTGGGCCCGTGAATTAAGCGCAGGCCACACCGCTAGCTAGCGGGCGGGCGGGCTAGGCGGGTGGGCGAAGCGAACGAAGGAAACTATACAAACTACGCGAAATATTGGCGAGAAGCGAACGAAGGAAACTACAAACTACGCGAAATATTGGCGAGAAGCGAACGAAGGAAACTATACAAACTACGCGAAATATTGGCGAGCTAAACTATGGGGTTCACACCGAAAACTACGGACAGACGAGCGACGGGCGGAGCGCGCGGAGCGGGCTAAGCGGGCGAAGCGGGGGGCGCGGGGGGCGCAGATGGGAGAGCGAGCTCTTCTTCTTCTTAATTCGAAGAGAATTTAATAGTAATATCTTTTTTTAATATTTGTAGTTAAATCATCATCAGAAATTTCGTCGATATAATATGGCATATTCATCGTTCACAAACGTAAACACTACACTGCTATTCGAAAGACGAGCGTCGACTAGTCTATTCGAAAAGGGAGGACGGGCGAACGAACCGGGCGAGCGGGCTGGCGGGCGAGCTAAGCTAGCGAAGCGCGGGCGCGCCAACGAGGTGAACGAGTAGCTTCGCTGGAATCGTCGAATATTTCGTTAGCTTAGCTCGTTAGGTTAGTCGGTAGCTCGCGGTGTGAACCGAACTATGTAACGAGATGAAAGCTAGCCCGCCCGCCCGCTAGCTGGCGGTGTGGCCTGCGCTTTACGGCACTCTCCCTCTGTCTGAGAGGAGGCCTGTGTCCCAGTAGTGCGAACATTATAGGCTGATTATGCCATATTAAGCTGTGCGTTTTTCGTTGTTGGCCTATAATAATTTTGTTTCGCGTGTAAAGAACTTATATCAAGATCGACATCTAAATACTTTTTTACTGCGATAGATTTAGACTTCTAAGATTTTTGTTCTTGTCTTAATAATTCATTAATAACGATATCCATATTTATTTAATTTTATAAAGAAACACATTCCCTTGAACCATAAGCTCAACTTCTGTAAGATTATTACTTCTAAAATTGCATGCGCATGAACAACCTTTACTCGAACAACGTCAGTGTCGAAAATTCTTGTATTTTGCACCTTTGTTATGATCCTGTTTTTACTATATTATGTAAACTTTTTGCTGTTTCCCGGAACCGAAACATGTGTTGCACTGTTTTCATAATATTTGTCAGAGTCATCAACAATTTACGCTATGGGCTATAAATTACCATGTTTTAGTAAGTGTTGACGGATTTTAAAAATGTTTTTGGCTAGGGATCTATTAATATCTACACTACTATTTGAAGGTCTTTTTTGGTAAATAGATTGAGAGGCGAAACATAGGGAAACATAATTTCATTTTGTATGTAGTAGTACCTGTGGAGTTTTTGTTGCGACTAATTTGGGATATTCTGCTATTTAAAAACCTGATTAGGTATCTAACCGGTGACCAATCCACTGACGAATTCTAGTTAGCCGTTTTAATTAGATTATGAGTCATGCTCTAAATTACTAAAACAAATAATCTCAGTGTAAGTACCTATCTGAGATTTTCAGACACAAAGTTAGTTGAAATTTTTCCATTTCAGCTGTGATGCCTCATTATGAATTAACTAATAACGACGACGGCGACTAATAGAGAAGTATGTAAGAAAAATATGTCGCGCCAGCAGCATGCGCAGAGTTCCGACGACGTCGCTGCATTACTCTAGCATGCGTCGCGTCGTGACGTCCCAATTACGTTTTATCATCGCCTCGTGGAATATTTTCAAAATCAACGAATTTAGGGTTTGGGCTCCGCTCGCCCCTTGGGTCTTGCCCCTTTTGATTAACAGGTTCCACGCACCCCGTTTTTTATTATTTTGGTGTAGTGATCCGCCCCTTACGAAGGGGCGAGTGGAAAATTAAGTGAATGCTGCCATTCATACTCCTTTTAGTCTTGACAACACTTATGTAGCTTTTGCAACATCGACGGATAATCACTACGACCTATTCTTCCAACCAAAAACAAGGAACTGTAGACCTGAGGAGTACACGGTTTTAATTTCAACTCGATACCTCCACGCGTTCCTGAGATAAAGGGTCTTGACAAACAGACAGGTAGACAGACGGACAACAAAGTGATCCTATAAGGATTCCGTTTTTTTTTTTTTAAGTACGGAACCCTAAAAACACTACTCACATAACATAACATCAAGCCTGTATCACCCGAACAGTTAGGCAGAGGCGTACCTAGTACACCCACATTTGGCCGTCACATGTATTACGCGGCGAGCCTATTTCCATCAACCGGGCACAAATCCAGACTCCGGGCTGAAACTTAGAAATTTCAGATGGAAAAACCCAATAACACTTTGCCAGACCCGGTAATCAAACCACTAAACTAAAGAACAATAAAAAAAAACAGAACACTATAGACAAGAAACAGTACTTACACTAATATTAAAAGCATGAATTAAAACAATTTACCTTAACAAAAACTTATCAGCGAACAAATTGCTACAGGAGTCAGCGAACCAACAATAACTATCACTTCACAACGCGCGAGTTCGTTTCAGTACGCGCGCACTACATGTACTGAAACACAGCGTACTAAAATGGAAGGAAACAATTGATAAATAATACTAGTATCCTCATGTGATTATAATAGGTATTGACTAACAGTGACATATGGATTTTTACCCAACGTTCTTACTGTGGCTAAAAGTGGCAATGCTAGGGAGTTTTTTGCGCCACTTCTTCTCCCCAGCTAAAGCACTAGGAAGTGGTGAAGGGTGGGCCTTTGGGGACTGTTTCATGTAATTTCGACGTGCTGATTCTCAGCCTAGCTTGAATAAATAACTTTTGATTTTGATGGGCTAACAACTGTAGACTGTAGAACCGAATGCCGTTGGGGTATATGACCGTATATGTGTTCTTGACTGGAGCCCAAAATCGGACAACGTAGACGAGCGAAATAAGAGAGACGAGATCTTCGCAAGATAGCTAATGTCAATAGGATGAGAGCAGTCGAGGATTTAGTACAATGATGTTCGATTGGAGAAGCGCTTGTCCAAGATAGAACTGCTATAGACTGATAATGACGAACGAATCCTGCGACGAGTTGGTTCAGAACGTACACACAGTTTAGCCCGACTACTTTCATTTAACCATGTTAGTTATTGTAATTGGACGATTTCACATTCGCTTATAACGACATCGATCCAATACCGATACACTAAGTGGTTTTGTATAAAGACATAATGCGTTACGCAAACCTAAAGGAATTAGAGTAGTTAAAATGAGTATCATAGAGACACTCTCACGGGGAGGATAGAGCAGTCCGGATGAAGGTCACGGGAAACTGATGAATGCGGAAGGCACAGGACCGGTCGTAGTCGCGATGCTTAGGGTAGGTCTAGGTCTAGCAGTGGACTCTTTCAGCTAAATAATGATAATGGTGAATCAGACACAAGCGATAAGAGTAGAAGACTTCAATCAAATTTATACCTCTTTCTGATAAATTGGATCAGAATGCAGCAATATATTGAGTACTATCTTCTGCCCGCGTATTTTTTCTAAGTACCTATAAAATATAATATCCTATGAAACTCGGCATTTTTATAGCTTGCCATTAGTGAAAGTAGTTCCGAAGATTACCCCTACATGCAAACTAACAAATTTCACACCTTTATAATAAAAAAAGTAAAGTATAATATTTTTTTTAACAAAAACAAATACCTGCACAGTTGCTGTGACTCAAACTGTAGTTGAACAATGATGCTCGCCTTTCCTAATGTATTAGTTCAAGTGCTAACGCACTCTGCCAGTGCTTTGAGTGCGTTAGCACTGCCTCCGTGGCAGTAATGATGGTGTTTGCACTTTGTACCGACGACGTGGAACAATCGATAAAAACAGCGGATCTAACAATTGGATAGGAAAGCGATAATAGAGGCCAATGGAGAGGTAATGAGGCCATCAAGGTGAAATAATTTCATCATTATTTTCTTTTTTATATCTCGGGACCATTGAGTCCCGGTCCTTTGGAAGGCGTACGAGGGGCCGAAGCCAACTCGCAGAGGCCCCTTAGGAAATTTTAATGAAATGTGACACCAACCGACGATTATCCCTGTATGCACTATGCAAGTGCACCCAAGGACAACCCCCGGTTGGTGTAGGACTATTGCAGCATATGGAAAAATAAAAAGTTGGACTATGGGTTTGGGTGGCTAAAGTGGACTGGTTGCCAAGAACTATGACCCCTGCCTGATCAATGTTTAATATATACACGGATAAAATAGCAGGGGGTGACTTGCACACTCAATAATGGGCCGCCGGAAACGGTCGCTAGCACATAGTGACGTAGCGACAAGGAGGCAACATGTCCTGAGATGCTTATGAGAAGTGGAGAGGTATTCCACGGCTATCAGGACAATCCCGGAAGTACGGTCAAGATCCCTACCAGCATCTTACTGGAATACTTCCTTCCTCCGAGCACGTTTGCTCTTGCGAATCTCCACTCAAGCCAGCCAATAAAGGCAAGAATGAGGTGGGAGCTCTGTTCCTCGTCATTGTTCACTCCAGACGGCCAATAAAGGCAAGCCAGAGGTGAGGTACAAGACTTCTCCTCATCATTATTATTATTATTATAAGCCTGTGTTGTTCCACTGCAGGGCAAAGGCCTCCCTTCCCTCTTTCCACTTTTCCCGGTCTTCTGCGATTGTGGGCCAAGCCTTTAAGAAGGAGTCCAGCTCATCCCGCCATCTCTTTCTGGGCCTGCCGCGCAGTCGTCTTCTGCCATTGGGAATCCACTGAGTGGTGGCTTTCGCATATTGCTGCTTCGACATGCGTGATGCGACAGATAATTTCATCATGAATATAAAAAATGTTTGCTTATAATCAGAAATAAAATAAAAATACTAAGTATAAAACGAACTGTGAGTGAGTATGCCACATACTACTGTCATACTAGATTTTCCCCAATATTTCAGAAAAAATGATTACAGACTAAAAGGACTGTTTGCAGTGACCTTATTGGTGATGTTCTTCAGAAAGGTCAGGAGCGTAGTACTCGCAACCGGCGTACGTGTATGACCAGCTGTATGAACGTAAACGAGGCAAAAGGAGTATGTAAGGATCGTAGCAGGTGGCTGACGTTCTGTAGATTATGTCTACCCCTTTGGAAACGAAGCGCGAGTTTATATAATATGGTGATTGCAGTTTCTTGTGAGTATACCCGATTGATGATGATGTTTATATTCTTAAGATAGTCATCCAATCACTTTTCAGCGACAACCACAAATAGGAGGAAAAGTGACTTCAAAAATAAAACTTATCTCAACATAAACACCGTCCATTAGATGCATGGAAATACATGCACGTTATAACGATAGCGTGGACGGAAATTTCAGTCTTCATATATTTCTTTACATTTTACTACTGTGTTATGGTGAACTAAAACTAAAGTCGGATTCCCACAATCAAAGTTGCTTAAAAAAGCGGCGAGGTGACGTCATTATTTATACCGGGGCCACACTAGCTTCCGATTATACATTGACAGGACCGACTGGTATTAATTTCCATAATAAAGAGTACAACACACCGCATGTGTAAGTTTCAGTGCACGTGCACCCACTGCACCGTGTGCAATGAAGGCGGAGAAAAACAATTGACAATATTAACACCCTTTTGTCACATAAAATAAAATAAATAAATAAATAAAATATAGAGATCAAGATCAAAGTATCAAGGCATTGTTGTTGAATCCTTTTCTGAAATAAACAATGATATTGTAGGTAAGTACGTGGAATCATCTTCGAAATAATCTTTTCCAAAATATTTTAGGGGACACGAAATTCTACAAATGGTGTATGTGAATATTCATCAAGTTTTACAACGTTTTCCGAAGGTCGGGGTGACAGACTTACGTTTTATAGCTGCCCAAATATGATATCATAAACCTTCGCATAAAGATTTACATTGGGGATATGTATTTGCTTGGTCCCCGCTCCGAGGCACGGAGAAATCTCTGGTCATTCATCCATGACTTGTCAAGGTTACATAACCTCGTAGGATAAATCCATCTTCAGAGAGGTATTAGCAAGCTCTTAGACATTAATGGCGTTTATAATCGGATTGTAAGTATGGAGGTTATGCTAATTTACTTTGAAGATGAAGTTTGCAATAACAAAACACCGAGAAAATACAATGATGGAGACTATTTTATCTATGAACATATATCAAACACAACTGAACCTCTATAATCTTCAGACATCAAAACACAATAGTAATCATTCATTACTGTTTACATTGATAAGATCTAGACAGATAACAGAGTTGTTCGAAATGCATTACAAAGTGCGTAGAATTTCCTGATTCATAATCATACCTTATGTGGAAACCGTCAGGATAGCCCGCGAAATTAAATTTTTCTTACGTTCATTGCAATTTGCATGTCAGGTCAGCATCAGGTTGTATGACGATCTAAATCTAGTCAAACTGCCACATTGCTTGATATTCAGCTGTTTTCAGAACATCATAGATACCATTATTCACTTAAGTTTGATACAATCTGAACAGATTAGATTGGCGTCCCCACTTGATGCACTGAAGCACACACTACAGCACACACACACACAGCTGCAGCACTACAGCTGCAGTACTTTATTGTACTGTGACTTGTTATCAACTATTTCAGTGACAAGGTCATCATTGAATTCACTCAGTGCACATACACTTTGATAATACCTAAAGATTCGTCTGCACTCAATGCACCGGTATTTGAAACTCATGCATGTGAAAGTGTGATGAATTAGCATCATTGTTCTAACGGTTACCATTTGTAGGACTTTTCAAAGTTAGCACGTTGAACTGCAAACGGGTAGTGAACCTCATTTTCTTTCTCTTTTTATAAAAAAAGATACATTTTGATGTCAGATTCCATACGTATAATGTATATTGATTTAGTTTACATCCTATTTTTACTGCAAATAAAAACACGCTTCATTAATAACACTTATAGATTTCCTTAGCATAATCAGCTTTTAATGTTCCCACTGCTGGGACACAGGCCTCCTATCTGTTAGAGGGAGTGGGCCGTAATCTATCACGCGGGCCCTGTGCAGGTTGGTAGACGTCACATGTCTTCGATTTTTTTGGTTCTAGAACATGCCGATTTGAGAGCAGTGGTGATGAAAAAATAATTTACACCAAGTAAAGCGCCTGTTTGGGATCGAACCTACGACCTACAACTCGTAAGTCACAGCCGTTACCTCTGGGCCACCACTGCTCTTGATTTACTTACTTGATGAATAGAAGGCTGAAAAAGTCTCTCGACACAAAACAGTTCAGTTGTAAAACAACGAAGATAGGTACGATTTATTATAAACCAAAACACTTGATAAAAAGCGCATACTAATAAATGTAACGAAAACAGACGTTATCACAAAACACACCTATGACCTCATTGAGTATAATTACACGAATGTACCAAGAAAAGTAAAAATTACAAATATTAACAAAGGTAGTGAAAGAAATTAAGGTAAAGTTGACACAGATCATGAGATCACAGATATTTTCATACTGAACTAAATAATACTTGAGCAATTAGTGCCTTAGTAACATGTTGTTTGGAGAGTTTTATCAAAATATTTGTGTCAGTTGAGTCCTTGAGTCGAAAATGTACCGTAGAAGGCTTCTGAAGATGACAAGTTTGTAAAATATGGAATTGACGAGCAGCGAAAGGCCAAGTAGGTGCAACTTGAGAGAGGCTTGTTGGAGACAAAACCTATCACCGCCCGCCACTGCGACTACCGGAGCGGGGCAGCAGCGTGCGGGGAACGGGGGACGAGGTGCCGATCGCCGCTGACCTGCAGTGCTCTTCACTTGAGATACGACGGACCGAGAGGCGCGCGTCCTTACGTTCCTTACGTTCAATATACGAACCACCTATTATTACAGTCCGCTATTTTATTTTAACACCTCTGAGAATCGCCAACAGGCTTTATGATGTGTGTTTGACTTGAAAAAGCATGGCAGTTGACAGTATGGCATGCTCACTCAAAGGTCGGTTTCGATCATTCGGTTCCCTTCAAAATGGTTGAGCTGAATGGCGCTGATCCACGCGTCATGTCGTGAACGGGCGCCGTCAGTTGAGACTGGTCATCTCTTAGCTGCCAGAGCTTATCTTTAATTTTATAATTTAAATTGTTTTTGTACATTGTTCTCCCATGTAAAAGCGACAAGAATAATATACCCAGGATTTTGTAATAACTATGTCGATTCAAAAGAGTGTCCTTGGAATTTCTTATTCAAAAGTGCCTGTAAATGGTTTTATTGATGAAATAAATGCTTTGAGTTTAAGTTTGCTATGTCCAGTAGCCTGTGATTTTATCAGTGAATTGGTTCAGAGTATTGACCTCAGCATACAAGATAATCTTAGTGACTTTTACAACATCCAAGGGGACTGGGCTTTCTAAATCATATCAGTAAATTAATAAGTAAATTATCAATATTTACCAATTATTTGCCAGCTATCTCCAAAACTACCGGATACAGCTTACTTACTTCTGATAAGTCTATGGAAAACCCAGCAATTACACAGTACATAATTACATTATCAAGTACAGCAGTCATAAAATGTTATGTTTTGACGTTAAATGCTCCATTGTCTCTGATTCAGATACCAAAGGAGTTGTAGATGATGAAGTTGTTTAGTATCAAGATCTGAGTAGTTTTGTATCGAAGTTACTGTCACTCTAGCAGTGTCGCATCGACGGTTGAGTGGCGGCTGTCTTCTGATAACACGATTAACACGTGATGTCAGGGAAGCTTTCGTGCCACGTCCACTACGAAATGCTATATTCCAGCACAATCCTGATGATATTCAAGCTGCTGAACCACTAATATGATATCCACTTCTGTTAAAGGCTATCCTGCGCTGTTAGATTAAAATATGTATAATATACTATATACCTCTCATTTGGAGAAACATCGACGTAAATGTTTTTTTTTTTTCAAAAATGATTTAAATATGCCAAAGCACTTACAAAGCGTATTTACGTTAAGAAAGCATAAACGTAAAAAAAAAAACAGTAGCAGTTACGTCGATGTTTCTCCAAATGAGCGATGGGTAGTTATGTCCTGATGTCACTGACTTAGAATGAAGTAGTCCTTCATCATCTCAAAGGATTATATGGATTTTGGAGATAAGAGAGAATGACAACTGTAACATAACATAACCATTACATATCTTAGTATTGTGCAATAAAACAAGGGGCAATAACTCTGCGAACTAGACACTTTTCTCAAAGATTGGCAACAGACAGCTAGATAGAGATATAAAGTGAATGAGGAAAAGAGGCTGGATGGACTGTGCCAGAGATGATATGGCTAGAGAAAAGGGGTGACTATAACTGAGATGACGACTAATAGAGAAGTATGGAAGAACACATGCTGCGCTAAACCCAAATAAATTTGGATAAACGCAAAATAATGATGAAGTTGAAGGAGAAGGAGGAGAAGAGAGGCCTTCTTAGTCCTACAGTGGGACAAGTGGGGCATAGATAGATAGATAGATAGAATGCTCCTAATTATGAAAAAAAAAAAAATCGTTCAGTAGTTTTTACGTGAAAGAGTTATAAGGCATATATATAAGGCATATATCGTTCAAAAAATCAAAAAGATTTCAAATACTAAAGGCATGAACAAAAAGATACAATTAACTTTGAAACAAAGGGCGGGCCAGGTTCACATATATCAGGGGTAGCAGATGCCATAAAGCGTACAACTACATTCCAAAAACAAGGTGAAGAGAACTCGACACGATCAATATCTACGTATCAGTGGCGTGCACTCCATACATGCAAATAAGCTCTGCATACCCTGTATTCCCATACATACATGCCCATCTAAATGATAAATAACTATAATGAAAAAAAAAACATGGTAATTTAGCTTCGCGCCATCTATAACTTTTTTTGAAACTAACTCGTCGGAGCTGCGAACACCCGCCACCCGCGCAGGCAGCGCTCCCGTGAGCAAAAGCAATACTACTCCTTGCTTATTCTTCATACAACGCATCTCGTGTAGTACACAGATAAAATGTGACTGTGTGCGTCAAAATATGTGCGCGTATTGGAGTTTTAGAAGCATAGCTTACATTGCAAACCGTTCAAATTGAGAACCCGTAAAAGCACCGCTTAATTGTTTATTGCAGAGGGTCGACTTTTTTTTGTCGGATTGACCAAATGACCGACTAATTAGTTCGTATTAGTTCGTAACGTAATAAATTGCAAAGTTTTTTTCGCCATAATTTTTTTCTTGGCGCTCGCGCTATTCGCTAGTGATTGACGAGTAATTATTTAGTAAGTCTATTGTTTAAAATGGAAAATTATACATGTGAGACCTGTGCTGGCGGCAATGTATGTTTGAATAGTATATTAAGATCAGCCACGATGTTTTGTGCATACCCTGTCTGAAATCTCTGTGCACGCCACTGCTACGTATGAATAAATACTCGTAACTGTGCGACGAATAACGTGCAACTGACGTAGCAGGTGCAAAGATCGATATAGCAGACAATACCGAGACATATCCGATGAATAATTAATATTTATACCAAGTATGCTATCAGATACTCTGTGGTCCAAAGTCCAGCAGATACTTATATCGTGATCTCATGAATTAGAAAGGAAATCATCTCATCTAGAATCCAGGCAGGCGCTTTAAATTGTGTAAAATAATTTCATCACCACTGCTCTCAAAACGGTGAAGGAAAACATCGTGAGGAAACCGTACATCCGTCTCTAGCTTTATAACTGAAACTATAGCAGCGATATTTTAAAGACTCAGGGCACAGCAGATGCTCAAACAAGTTCCAATAGGGATCAATATTCATAATATTCATTCATAACGTAACCCATAGCCGCCCCTTCGAACTAATATCACCGTTCGCTTCGTGCTCCCGTTCAAGGCCGAGCTACAGCCTTGGATGCACTTGTTCAGTATCCCCATCTTTTTATAGAACATGTAGTAAATATAAACTACCGGTTTTTCATGAAGCCTTATAGAGGCTAAGCTGTGTATTGTGTAGCCACCCGGTCCATTTCATGCTTCAGAAACATTGTTGCAATCGAACATTATCCTTGTCTATATTTCCAAGTAATAATGGGAATCTTGGTATGTAAGGATGGGTGCAGCTGTCAACCCAGTTACTGGGTAACACGATACCCCTTAGTACGACAGGTTGAGACTTCGGGCCAATTAAAACAATGCTACAGATTAAAAAAAACAAGGTTAAAGTTAGTTAGTAGTAGTTAAAATTTAAAGAGACCAAGACATGGACGAAACGGTCGGTCTATATCTGTGGATGAAACAGTCATTTCACCACGTCACTCCCGAATTGCCCAACCGGTTTAGCTACACTGTGACAATATTTTACGGAACGGGAGATATAGGCGAGCGGCCACAAGACCATGTCACTGAATCACTATAAAAATGGAATTTCCGATTCGAGTATTTGAGAATATTCATTATCCTTAAGTTCATTTCACAGCATTATTTAGAGCAGATGAAAACAATGAGTAGATTGTCGGTTCACAATCCCTGTAAATAGAGAATTGGACAGCAGCGTGTCAATTGGATGAGGTCATTCTAGTTCGGTGCAGACAAAACCGTAAATTTTGCCGACAAAAGAGAGAAAAACACGAAATTTAGCCTATACAATATCAGATAGATCGATACTGAAGACAAAAGCTAGTGAGATAGACTCTTAATCCAATTCAATTTCATTCTAGTTTGCTAGTTATATTTCAACTTAACAACAACAATATGAGACTTGACAACAGTCGTCGAATGTTATATTTTTTTATATAAATTGTTCTCACATATAGAAGCAACAAGTATGATGTACACAGGATATATCTTGATTTAAAAGCGTGTCCTTGGAGTTTCTTGCCCGTTGTTCTGCATAGAGGTCTACGTTTTGGAAGTGAGCTCCCTTCAAGCTGACTTCACCTAAGTCATTCTTGATGCTGAAGTGACACCATCGCAAGCTCACTTCAAGTTCGCTCCACCAAAGTTTTCACGGTCACATTTTTGCAAAATAGACCAACAGATATTTTCTTTACAGAAACCTAGTCAGGATTTAAGAAACCAGCGCGTACCTATCACATAAAATAAAAATGATTGAAGGATTTCATTTTGACATTTCAGCAACGTTCGTTGCGTTATTGACGCAGTTGAGCACACGAATTTTTCAAACCTATGAAGCAATGGATTAGAAATGTCCTTTAAAATCCTCGGATTGTGATCAAAAGTGTTACGCAATTATGTAGCAGGATAACTCTAACTAAAATGCTTCTTCTTCTTCTTCTTCGTGTCGCCGACGCGACTGTATTTCAGATTTTGTTGGCCCAAAATAAACTACATGCTCCACCTCCTTTCCCGCCCTCTGTGTACAAATCACACACAGTCACATGCAGTCAAACTGACCTCTGCGCTGCCACCGACGACGCCGTGGAAGTAGCGACATTTTGGGCCAACAAGATCTAAAAAACAGATTGAAGCATACTAGTTAAATCAAGATCGCACTGATCGTCTGAGTCTGAACCATTAAATTCTTATCCAGATACCTACTAATGAATCCCAGTCACGATTAATTGACTTTATAATTATATAGCAGGTAGGTAGATTTTCTTAATTACTTGCAGCGTGTGGACGTGTTAGTCGATTTCTAGTCACGTGAAATAAATTAATTGGATACTGAGTAGGTATAGCGTTGATTAGAGAGAACGCATAAAAGTGCGTAGACTGGATTATTAGATAAGTATTTATAAACATAATCTTTTTCAGGGAATTAAAGTCAACGAAAGGGTTCGTCAGAAGTCCGAAAGTTTTACAACCAGTCTTACCAAGGGGTATTGTTACTGGGTACCTACATCATTCCAAAATATTAAAAAATAGTAGCCTACAGGTATCGGGACAAGGGTCCAAGCTAACCGGCGGTCAGGGCTCCAGAGAAAGGAAGCCCTAACAATGCGAGCCGTGTCCAGCCAGAAGTACCGTTTTCTGAATCAAGTCATGCCCTAGAACCAGCTGCCCATCGAGAGCCTCCTCAGGTGTTGGTCATGAGTCATTATTATTAAGGCGGAGGTTTCTTGAAAATGGTCAAAAAGTTGGTTTTTAAAGCAGTGTATCTCTTAAACAGTAAATAGTTCTGACCAAAAAAAAAAGTCATATTTTCAAGTCTTATTTTAAAAGTGATGGAACTCAAATCACACTTAGACGTATATTAATGTATCAAAAAAATCTTCAAATACACCTCTGACATTTCTTTAAAAGCAGTTTAACCCTTTTTTTTATTTATTTTTTTTAAGGATGGGAAATCATCAAATGACCCCTCCCGCTCTGGGTGGAGCGGAAGGGAGTGTCAGACTCTTACTGACTAAAACCCATCCGTGTTCCTTCCTTAGCCCTTTATATTCCGGGGCAGCGGTAACCCTTTCGGACAATCCCGCTGCCAGCAGTTTAACCCTTCATTAACAATTTTATTAATTAGAATTAAAAATAATACTTTTAATATAATTGCTAATGCCAAACTGCATTCAGTGATGGATTATTTATTATTAGGTAGTTTGTAAATAGATGATTGTTTCATATTTTGCAATAAATTACCAGCGTTGTGTCATCGCGCTTCTCTTTCTTTTCTATGCAGTCCGATATTGACCGCGCTTTAGGTCATTAGTCCCCTTAAAGGACTACCTTATGCCCGAAACTTTGTCTGCGTGAAATTTCGTGTTCCCCCGATCCACTTCGTCGCATTGCATCGCCGGCCCGCGCTATTACTTCGTTTTCGTTTAGCGTTCTTTCTGACCTTTTTTTCATTTCACTCGCCGTGATGTCAAAAATATAGCCTTCCTCAAAGATTGGGCTACCAATTGCAAAACTTAGAGGAAAGAGTTTTTCAAACCACCCGGTAAATCCAGAGATAGCGCGTTCAAACAAACAAACACTTCATCTTTATTAAATATAAGGATGGATTATAAAACTAACAAAACATTATACGCGTGAGTGGCTCTAGAAATTAGTTTAATTGCTCGGCCATTAAGGTCGGTTTTCTAAACCGTTGCTGAGGCACGAATCTCAATGTTAAGTAAATCACTTTAAAATAGTATGAAATTGGCCAGAGATTAATCTGTTATGAATCGAGACACCTACACATGCTGAGAGAGAATTGTTCTATAATATGGGGCTAAAATAATGTAACTACAGAGTTAATTTCGCAATTATAAACTCGTACAAACCCTGTGATAACAAATTTAAAATTGAACTACTTTCAAAATAAAGGTTTAACCAAAACTGCCAACAATCCAACAAATTTCAGTAGGCAACCGAAGCCAATTAATGTCATAAAAAGTCTGTAACGTTCGTAACGTTACAAAACAACTTCGAACAACCTAGCTAGCACTATAAACGTAATTTAATCAACAATACTCAGTTGAATACCAACCTACTTGCTTACAGAATACCTAACAAAATACCTTGACAGCGGGATTCATGAAAGTATTCCTATACACAGCAAAATGTACTCTATTCTTTGTGAAACAATGTGTGTTTTAGCTAGACATTCTACGTCCGTGAGTCCGCTTGCACTCAGTTTGCACCGAGTACAACGTTGAGTGTTGACGCAAAGTTATAAAAACTTGGAGGAGGACAAAGCCTCAACAATTTAAATGTTTAATGGTCAGATAATTGATATAAGAACTAAAAAGGTTTAATGTGGCTACTACGTACGGGTGGTTATCAGAATTCTGTTTTATATAAAATCTATTCCTATAATTTACGGACCGTTATTGGTTAAAATTAAGACTCCTGTAAGTATCTTTACTAATAATGTCGTTAAGACCTCATAGCTTTGCAAAGTGAGCCTCCCATTTGGAAGTAGCTATCACAGGTGAAATAAGTTTACGAATCTAATCTTATGCCCAGTTTGGCAATAAGAAATGCTACCAGCAAAACGATTCGTTCTTGTTTATAGGAACCAAGCATTAATGGATACTGCAATTTAGCAAAGCTAAAGTTGGGTGAACTTTAAATGGAACTAAAGCAATGACTTTGTAGTTTTTTATTCAACTTTGCGAGGTAATCAGTATTTGGCCGTGACGTAAGCAGAGCGTGAGACTGTAGAACAGGCGTAAAAGAATCTTATATTAAAAACTTATTGATATGTATTGTGTTTACGCAGAAATGGGCAAAAGCATCCGACGGAAAGGGCTGCGAAATGATTTCCTGCCTCCATGAGGTTTGGCTTGCAGTCAGCGGTCTTGAAGCTGACGAAACCAATGGGAAGCTCAGATACAGGCCCGAGACGAACAGCTTGGATCTCCTAATGTTTATAGGCCTGATGCCCGCTTTTAACCGACGTAAAAGAAGGGAGGCTCGTCAAGTCGAGGCGTATTTTTTTATTTATTTCTCTATGCGACACTTACAGTGGCGTCCAAAAGTTAGTTGACATATATTCCATTTCAGCTGGTGAAGCCGCAATATGAATTCAAATAAAAAAAAAAACAGGAAATCCTGAGGGATTACTTAATTATTTTTAGGGCTCCGTACCGAAAGGGTAAAAACGGGACCCTATTACTAAGACTCCACTGTCCGTCTGTCTGTCTGTCACCTGCTGCATCTTATGAACCGTGACAGCTAGACAGTTGAAATTTTCACAGAATGTGTATTTCTGTTGCCGCTATAACAACAAATATTAAAAATAGAATAAAATTAATATTTAAGGGGGGGTCCCATACAAAAAACGTGTTTTTTTTGACGTTATTTTATATGTAGTGTTAAATATTTGTATGGTGGTTCGGAACCCTTTGTGTGCGAGTCCAACTCGCACTTGGCCGGTATGGTACGGTACGGCAGCCACAGACGCGGCCGGCAGCCGTCGACACTAGAAGAGCTAGACTGCTCAGAGAGCGACTTTCTAGAGGAATAGGCGAAATAATTCCCAAGGACGAATGCACTTTCAATATAAGGTTGAAGCTCAGACCAAATAAAAAACCAAGACAACTGCTGTCAACAGTAAAGTGAGGCCAGTTTCGTAAATATGTGTGCACTTAGTGAGACGTAGTTTGATTGTAAATAGCTGTAAATGTGTGCGTGTGGGCGTGTGTGCACAGAGCGGAGACGTAATTTTGGCATGCCTCACTGCATCGTTCTTAGCGCTCTGTCTTGGTTTTTTATTTGGTCTGAGGGTTGAAGCAACAACGTAAAGTTTTAGTCACCCAGCTGACTATAATAATTATGTACAGACGCCAGCCCATCAAGCTGACAAATTTCCCCAATCAACTTTGAACCTTATACTTTGGCGATAAAGTTGAAAATCTATTAAAGACATTGTAGTAGCTTGATGTGAGTCTGTATTTTTTAGCTGCATGTACTCGATACTGCAGTTTCTACGTCAGTCTGGTAATTGATACAGTGGCCTTCATGACATGAATCTAACCATCCTCGAACCGCATTACATAATGTATATAATATACTTTACATATCATAAATTATAGTCGCTTTTCTTTTCTGTGTGACCGCGTTGTTCTCCTAATGCGCAACGGATTTTGTTGTGGTTTTCACCATCATTTATGGCCAAGTTTACCGCTACTACCTTATAAGTATGGATAAGACTTATATGGTAGTTGAGGTAAACTTGGCCAAATATTGCCAAATTATCTGGAAATTTGATTCGTACGGTCTTACCCCAGCGCCGAACTTACCCCAACATACTTAAATCGCGAATGCAGATTATTTGATAAAGGGAGAGTTGCATCATTTTTACCTCAATGCTTTGGCTCGCTAACCATGTTCATCATTCATCACTATTAATATTTAAAATCTACGCACAACCAACTGTTCTAAAATTAAACTAAACTCAACATGTCAATTGGCACAAGGAATAAGAACATCATAGAAAAGATGTATCATGCTTACGAATGTTATAATCTATGTCCATATTACACCAACTCTAATTTGGTTAGACATAAATTCCTAGTTCCATGGAATAATGGAAATGGCTGAAAAACTTAGCAAGTACAAACATTGAATACCAAAATACTGTGTAAATTGTGTGCTCTGAACTCTGAAAGTAGGTGGATACAATTTTATTTTGAATATATTGTCTATGGGAAGTAAGAAAATAACTATGGGGTGGAGTGGAGTGGAGACCACATATCAACAAGCATAGTGTGAGACGCCCCCCAGCTAGATGGGCCGACTACCTCAAAAAGGTGGCTGGAGCAGAAGACGGAGGACAGGGTGTTGTGGCGCAGCATGGGAGAAGCTTATGTCCAGCAGTAGACTGCGATAGGCTGAATTGATGGAAATTAAACAGAATGAACAAGAGATAGACAGGTGAAAAGGTGGGAGGATGATCTGCCCAAAAGTTGGTGAAGGTCAACTTTGGACAGAAAGCTTGTCTTCTTCTGCCAAGTCTTTTCCTAACTATGTTGGGCTCAACTTCCAGTCTAACCGGAAGCAGCTGTATATCAGTATTTTACATGGAGCAACTGCTTATCAGAAACAACTGAACAACCCAGTTACTGGATAACTAGGAATCTAGATATATTTAAATTATGTAATATTAACATTTCACAAAAACTTTATTATGATACTTGTAACGAGTTTTATATCGTTACATAGCTTCTCGCAAATTATTCAATTTCGGAACATTATTTTTGCTGTCATTGATTGTCTGTGGTGGTTGAGTCCCCAGCTGTCAATTTGACATCCGGCACTTTTGCGACCTTACTTCGTGGAAGACACATGATGTTCTGAATTATTTGATTCCATCCGGTGGAATCCCGGCAAACCTCGGCCTATCGATGCCGTAGGTCATTTCTACACCCTGAAGGAGGTGTCGAGGCAGTGATCCTCAATTTATTTGGTAAGATTTCATTTCTTTTGGCTTTGATTGGTCCACGTACATAACGCGTGTTCGTTACTCTTCAAAATTATTGTTTCAGGCTGTAGCTGGAATTCCCCTAGGGTGATTATTCGCCCGTCTAAATTTTGTGGCGCACCCAGGGAGAAATTTTATTTTTTGTAGAAAGGATGGTAAGTTAATTTTTGTGAACCACCGCCCGCCATACTTAAGAAACTACAAATCACATTTTAATCTTCTTTAATCTTGTTCCAGCCGAATTAAGGCGTCCCACAGTGGAACGAATGTATGGGAGCGGTTGGACGTAGACATGTCCGAAAAATAAGAGTAAAATTATGACAAACTAATGATGCCATCTTATTCGATTACTTAATGCCTTCATAAATTGTGGTGATGAATTTCTTCATAACTCCCATATTTCGGGAGTAATTTGAGAAAATGTGAAATTTTACTATGAAAATGAGTGTATCGAGCTCTCTCCCTCCTGATTCCGGGCTTGTTTCAAGTAGCGGTCTCTAATATCGTAATGCTATTACTAAGAGCTATATTTAATACTAAGACACATAGTGCGCCAAATGTGCACTTTCTGGGATAAAAGGAAATGAAAATTTAAAAAAAAAAACGTTTTTTCCCCATTTGTATTTACTTTAAACCGCAGACAGACTTATTAAGAGGTCTATAAATATATTATATATATACAGAAATATATATTAACAAAAATATTCACAAGAACTGATGAGAGTATGACTTTTAAGTAAGTTGATAATAAATTACCTAGTTTCATTAAAAGTACAATAAATAATTAAGATGTAAGCTCTAATTTACTAAGTTACACATTTTAAAACAATAACATCATTTAATTATCTTCGTCATCATCATCATCATCAATTAATTCAAATTCAGAATCGATGTCCGCTAAATCATTTATGTTAACAAATTCGATATCACTTTTCTCAGAATCCGTAAGCTCATAAAATTCCTTAAAAGAAGATTTTTTTACAAACTTATTTCCTTTTGGACGGATACTTGTAACAAGTGGATCAGAAGACAGTAAAAGATTGTGCATAATATCTTCATTGCATGAGATACTGCTATGCTTTCGAGAATGCCCCTCTCTATATTTTCTAAAATCTTTATTTCTAGCCTCAGATGCCTCTTCGGATAGAAAACCAATGGGCACAATTGACATGTTCTGAACTATGTCTGGCCCATGCATTAAAATTTTATGAAGTGAAGAAGGCATATAATACCATGGGTATAACTCCACGTAAAGCTTAGCAGTATCAAAGCAGAACTCTCGGAATTTAGTTACGTTGATCTTCTCTCCTGATGAAATACACTGCAAGATCACACAGATTTTTCTTAAAAGCATAGCATCTATTCCGGTCAGTTCAGCAGATTTAGTGTAGTTTTCAAAAAATCTCCTTGCCGAGTTGCCATTGTTGGTGGATCCACTGCCTTGTTTCACAACATCGAGAAGTAAGCCCGTTTCTCTTCTTACAGCCTCTTGAACTCTTTTCTTCCTGTCATCAACTTGCCTTTTTGCTATATCACCCCTTACTTGCCATGATTTTATGTCTAATTTGTAGGAAATGTGTAATAAGCATTCCATTGAGCGAATCCAAGCGTGAAGGGTGCTTAAGCTATATTTATACATGTCCTCGTTTGCGTGTTTATCTTTGATTAACTCTAAATTATTCATTTCTTTAGGACAAGCCTTGCATATGTCACACACTGAAGCTGCTGTATTGGATATAATGGAATGAATTTTACCATCAATCATTGTCAACAGCAGTTGGTGTTTGACACTAATTCCATCAGTGATGGTGGATGGAGTTAAGGCTTCAATCTCTGCTTCGATTTCAGCCATCTCTCTCTGCACATTTTCTTTGGTTTCCTTTATAAACTTAAACAATATTGGCCGGCAAAATGAAGTGGAAGATGGTCGCTCGTTTTCCCAAATTGTTACACCTTTTGAGACGAGCCGCAGTGGTACAAGACAAATCATAAAATTACTAGCAAGATCGATTTGCTCATCTTCACTCGTCCTTTGATGATAAATGCTTTGGCTAGATGATCCGTCAAAACCCCATTTGCTGGTCAATACGAGCTGTTGATTGGGATCAACAGGGGTTTCTAACGACCTAATAAGTCTTCTTGAGGTTAAATCCATCAAGGCTTGTAATTTGATTTTTGCAGAGCTCTCTGTAACTGTGGGATCTTCTTTGGCCGGATAGCACTTAATTTTTTCTTTAACCAACATGTAGTAACTCGGGTATTGAAGAGCTCCTTCTTGAGTGTTGAAATCCCGAAGAGTGTTATAGCGCCATTTCGATAAGTTCATCGATACATAAAGAGCCAATGCCTTCAAAGGGGATATTTCCCGTACCTGAATTGATTTACCTTCAATGAAGGCTTTGATTTTTGAGGCCTCTTCTGGATTCTCCGTCAAGTATTTCATAACATAAGCTGTATCGCTTTGTCCTGCCTTTTGAAGCGCCCTTTCGGCCGAAAACATAATTTCAGCGCTGCTACTGCTGCATGAAAGACTATATTCAGTGCGTCTTCTTTTTTGCCGGTTACTAAGGTCCTCAAAAGATTTACGAGGACTAGGATGTGTACAAGTTGAAGCATCAGATTTAGCAGGAGAAATTATGGGCTCGATGACGTCACTTATATTTTCTGTAGAAGGTTCCATATTTTCATTCTGTAATTCCGGCCATTGAATTGCAGCCTGTAGCCAAATCTCATGTTTCTTCCGAAACTTATCTGTGCTTCTTCCAGACTGTGTCCATTTTGCATAAATGCGGTAGCAAAATCGACGACACCAGTCTTTTAAACTTGTTTCAGCACTTTCACATAACTGAACACAACTGTTATCTTTTAAAACACTGAACAAATAGTTAAAGTCGCGTAAATCTTTATGTGCGCGTGCGCATAAAGCAACGTGAATATCAAGATTTGTATTAAAATTTGGAAAATACATTGCGAGATTAGCTTGGATACAACGAGGTGTAAATCAACACTGATTTTAAAGTTACTAATAGTGACCTATTTATATAAAATCCAGGTATCCCAGGTATCCTTTGTTAAATATTGCAAGGTAATTAGTTATTGTGATAATTAGTAAATGATGCATGCTAAATTAGTGTATTAAGAGCCATTTAGTAATTAAATAATAGCAATGTTCTTATCAGTAATCATTAGTGCATCAGTTTTATATGTAAACCTTAAGTCCCTAATTATATATCCTAATTAGCTTATATCTTCTCTAATTGGCTGCTCAGAAATGTTATTGTAATAAGGTAAACCTTTAGAAAAACGGTTTTAATCAACAAAATAAACAAAAAATAAAAAAATTGTGTTATAAAATAAACATCACTCTTTATCCCAGAAAGTGCACATTTGGCGCACTATGTGTCTTAGTATTAAATATAGCTCTTAGTATTAGCATTATGATATTAGAGACCGCTACTTGAAACAAGCCCGGAATCAGGAGGGAGAGAGCTCGATACACTCATTTTCATAGTAAAATTTCACATTTTCTCAAATTACTCCCGAAATATGGGAGTTATGAAGAAATTCATCACCACAAGTTATGAAGGCATTAAGTAATCGAATAAGATGGCATCATTAGTTTGGCATAATTTTACTCTTTTTTTTCGGACATGTCTACGTCCAACCGCTCCCATACATTCGTTCCACTGTGCGTCCTTTCTTCTACAAGGCGTCCTTTCTTATACAGAACGACTTTCTTCTACTACTTTCTTATTGGACACACACCTCTTGACGCTGAATTCCAGGGTTTTCATTAAAATTATCTTTTTTTTACCTAACTCGCAAGATGCAATAATAATAATAATAATAGCAATAATAATAATAATCTTAAAGTAATAATTCTAAGGCTAGTTTACCTAAGCTACTGGCAAATTAAACAAGGTATTAACAAGGTTATTTCCTTCGTTTCATTAACTTTGTTTACAGCTACCTCCGGCAGATTAAAGGTCTGGCTCTCCGAAGTGATTCTATCTGGCAAGTTTTGTTTATTTAAAACGTAGTGTGCAATCTCCAAGGCGCCCGAAATTCTTTTATTGTTTTATTTGTATATTTTTATAGGAGAACACACATTTTTTATAATTTTGTACTAGCCACAGTACATATTGGGCTCAGGTCTTCTTAATTTCATTACATTTATGGCTTACATTTGTCCATTACAAACATCCCGTGACATACTAGTACCTGATTACACCCGAGTACACGATTTAGTAAATGATGTAATGTGACTGCAATCTGCCTACTCTTATGGAGCTACACATATGATGATAGACTGTTTCTAAGTATAAGCTCGTAACTAAGTTGGAATTGATAAATAAACATTTAGCAAACAAAATTCATTAATAATACATATATAAACTCACACCTTCCCATGCGCGTGGGCAGAAACTACAGAATGCAAGCTGTTACGATCCCTACATTGTATACTCTTTATACCTCATTTACATTCATACAACTGGTCATGCACGCAAAATCATCAATAATGCTGCTCAAATTTACCTCGGTAACAACCAATTATCATCATTTAAAACTTAATTTAAAAAATATCATGCAATTTTTTTTAATTATGTTACTTTTAAGTGTAGGTCACACTTGAGTTGAGTTAGCATGCAACAATGCACTGCAGTAACAGCTTACATTGTTCGCCTTTTACTTTAGACAATCACACTGTCATTTGCCATCAAAATTGTATTATGATTACCATGGAGATTTCTATGCAAAAAGTATGCTGTTTAACCAAAGGTTGCATATATGGTATTTTGTGGCTTGCCTGGGCATAATCGGTTTACAAAAAAAAAAAGTATAAAAAAGTGTCTATCAAAAAATTATACACGAGAAAGTACCCTTTAGCCCTCCATTGTTTCATGATCACATATTTTAGTGACGCAACCCTGGTTTTTTTTACCGTCCAGTTAATTATTTTAGATATTAAACGCCTGTAAGCAGGCAAACATACAATAAATAGCAATTATATCTTTATTTCACTCACCAAATCTTGTTGTTATTGTGATGTCTGCTCAGTCAATCATCAGTAAGGAACTTCCACTTTTGGCACAACGAAACACATAACAAATAACGCACACACAAGTCACCGATATTTGACACGGAAGATAGTTCCGAATGTTGGGTAATGTAAATAATCAAACAAGTTATCAGAAAAATCAACAAAATCCATTCAGCAATACACCATCCAGCCCCAATCGTTTTGTTTCGTTTGACAACGGTTTGACATAAAAGGTTTAAAAGGTTACATCAAAGAGTATAATAATAATACGGGTTACATGCTCTGTGGTATGACAGCAATAGTGTAGCACATGTAGTGTAAAGAAAATGTTACTAATTTTTGTTAGTCGACTACTGTTGTTATATAACCACAAATAAAGGTATTTCAATTAAAAACAGATCCATGTTTGTATTAAATAACTAAATAATAATAATAAAATCCATTATGATTTAGTTTTTTTGAACTTCAATTTCAATCTGACAGGAATAGTGTGGACATCCCTATTTGAAGACCACAGATAATCGAAAAAGACGAATAAAATAATTTTGTTCCAATCGATTTTAATAGTGCTGTTACGCACAGACTAATATTTAGCTATAGGCGTTACGGTTTTTCGTGAATGAAAAAAAATATTTAGACAAAAACACCTTGCAATGATAATATATGTCATGGCTAATAACTAGTAAGTCGTAATATGTTATGTAAGCAAACTAAACTTAATCGATTTAAAATATTCAGCTAAATTTTACAACATGCAACAACAACATTTTATTGATTTTATCCGGTGTACAAATTAGATTCTCTTGTTTGTAAGAGCAAAATGTCAACATTTAACATTTTTATATTATGTTATATTATTTTAGGTACTTTTGGAATACGAATAACGTTTGCTGAGAAAACTCCGGTGACTTTCACTTTCAAGGAATATCAATATAAAGATTCACCAAAAAACGTAGGTTGAACGTGATTTATTCAAAATTATTGGCACAAACTTTATATTTTTTTTACATAGTGTAGTTATTTATTTCACTTATTATTTTTACCAATCCATTTTGTAAAGTTAAATTACTAATTCCTTGTCCCCATTTAAACGGTAAATGAACATAATCATCTGCAGCATGATGAACTGATGACAAATAAAAAATATTCAAATGTAAAAACTTCAGGAAATGACGTTCAGAGAATTCGAAACTGCATGTGAACAAAGTGGAGCTTGCAGTCATATTACGGGGCTGCTTAAAACACGGTGCGTGCGAGAATGCGTGTCACCGTCCTGCTATCGAGAACTTTACCAGACTGATGCGGTAATTTATTATTAATACCTACACTATCAATCACAATCTGAATAATTTTGAAGTTTATTGCTAATCCATTGCTTCATATGTTCGAAAAATTTGTCTGCTGAATAACGTAAATAACGCAATGAATGTTGTTGAACTGTAAAATTCCCACTGATAATGTGTTACGCAATTACTCAGCAGAATATAGTCTTGTAAATAACGCTAATAAAAGAAAAACCCACAGAAAATTAGTAAATGGGCATGTGATGATTAAATCATCATCATCTGCCTACAACAGTCCACTACTGGACATAGGCCTCTTCTATTGCACGCCATTCAACTTGATTTTCGGCAACTCATGTTCAGCTGTTGTTACCAGCCCCCCTTCAAAGACCGACGCTCCACCTAACCTAAGAGCGTGGGCGTCCTACCTTTCGTTTACTATTCTTTTTTCGTGTTTTTCAGCTTGAGGAGGGTGAAATCGATGTCCGATTAAACTCCTTCAAGGGATGCTTCATACAAAGAAGTGGTCGAACGAGAAATTGATTTCGTCTAAAAATAGTATCTTTACTGGTACTATGCGCTAATAAGATTATTAAAATCTTTCGAAAAGTGCGTTTTATGTTACTAGTAAGTAATGCTTTGTTAAATATTATAAATATCTACTAAAATCACATAGGGAACTGTCAATCAATCGTTTTAAAACTGCTCTAATCAGATGGCATAAAGACAAATCAGTTTATTAAAGATTCACACAGCCATTTTACTTTTAGAATTTCATAAATTCTTGACATTATTATTTACGTACTAATTTTAGCTTCACTTATTTAATTAATGTATCGTATCAATAATTTTGCGTACTAGTTTTGGCGAATTGTTTTAGCAACTGTGATAAAACTCGATCATCCGTAATGTACAGACGCCAGCACATCAACCTACTACAATCTGTCAAATTTCTTTGATAGATTTTCAACTTTATCGCTAAAGTATAAGGTTCAAAGTTGATTGGGAAAATTTGACAGTTTCAGGTAGGTTGATGTGCTGGCGTCTGTACCTAATACAATTCTTGGAAATAAAAATTCTATACCTAGGTAGTTAAAGGAATCTAAAAATGCTATAACTTGTTTCAGCTCTTCAAAACCACAGAAGAAGGAACATTTTTAAATGGTGTAATGCGAAAAGTATTTTAACCAATTTTTTAAGCAATTTTCATACGAAACTGATTCAAATGACAGTCAAATAATTGTAGCTAGGTACTGCTTTTCGGTGATGATGAAAAATGACGATGATTTTTTTTTTTTTCATGTATTTATTTTTGTCACCGCAATAGTAAATATTTCACCCTCACGCATTGCGGTACATTCACTTACATGTATTATACGCGTACTTGTTTAATAGAGGTCAGTGGGTACATGTAAACTTATTCAGAATAAACAATAATTACAAATAAGGTGCAAAAAGTAGTTAGTCAGATTTTTGTTTATTGCTATCGTTTACGCACACGCTGGACACCTGAATATTTTTTAAACACACATGCTAGGTTTTACCGACCTATTATAAAACCAGCTAATAAAAAAACTTGATATTAACAACATCAACAAATTATATCTAATTAGATTGTAATACAGAACCGCGAGTAATAAAGTATTCGTCACATATTTTTCGAGTTTTATTTGCCTACTTTTTATGCATTCCGAAAAGCATTTATACCTGTAAACTAGTGATGAAGACGAAGCAAAAGGAGTAAGAGGGTGTGTTTTTAAGTTCGGGGAATGGGAGGTAAGGGGGGTAAATAAAAATTCGCAAATACTTTTCTTTTTCTATATATTCATCTGCTAGTCCAATACATTTTTCAGATTATTCAATAAACATTAATTATGCATACCTTAAAAAAAAACATTTTTGTCCTCAAAATAAGCTGAAACTGCGTCCTTCACTTCTTCATCGTTTCAAAATTTCCTGCCACGAAGCTCTTTTTTCATATTCGGGAATAAAATATATAATAATCGCAGGGGGCCAGGTCTGGGCTATGTACAGAGGCCAGCACATCAACCTACACCAATCTGTCAAATTTCTTTGATAGAATTTCAACTTTACTGCAAAGGAATAAGGTACATATTAAATTGGGAAAATTTGACAGTTTGGGGTAGGTTGATGTGCTGGCCTCTGTACATGGTGGGTGGTTAAATATTTCGAAGCCTGACTTGTGTAGGGCAGCCAGGGCAACACGGCTCTTGTGAACAGGCACAAATTTTCAAGCAAGAGCGAGACGAATTTCGTCAATTTTCCTCGTCTTTTCTCTTTGATTCTCTCAAACACTCCAGAATTGACGGGTAGTGTTTTCCTGTTATATTAACGCCCATGTCCTTATAACCAATCAGCAGGATTCCTTCAGTATCCCACAAAACAGTCGCCATGAGTTTTTCAGCCGACTGCGACACCTTGAACTTCTTAGGCGGTGGTGTGCCTTTTTTATGTCACTGCATAGAGTCTTGTTCAGACTCCGGTTCATAATGCTGAACCCAGGTTTCATCTTCAGTCACAATTCGACTCAAGATACCCTCTTGATCTTCGTTACAGAGGTCCAAAAACGTACGTACACTCTCTACGCGCTGGTGCTTTTGCAGCGGCGTGAGTATTCTCGAGAGCAGTGGTGGCCCAGTGGTAACGGCCGCGACTTACGAGTTGTAGGTCGTAGGTTCGAACCCAGATAGGCGCTTACTTTGTATAAATTATTTCATCACCATTGCTCTCCAAACGGTGAAGGAAAACATCGTGAGGAAACCAGCATGTCCTAGAACCAAATTCGAAGACATATGACATCTACCAACCCGCATTGGGCCCGCGTGGTGGATTACGGCCCACTCCCTCTCACAGAGAGGAGGCCTGTGTCCAGCAGTGCGAACATTATAGGCTGATTATGAGCATTCTCGGCACCCATCTTGCACTGACCTTAGTCATACCGAGATGGTCATGAAGAATTTAAAAAATTGTTTCATCGGGTACTCCAACCATTTCTGCAAACTGTTTTTTTTTTCTTTAGGGTCTACATTATTAATTTTTCGACTTTAGCGGTGATTTCGGGTGTGGCCATCTCAATGGGCCGTCCAGGCCGAGGATCGTCTTCATGCGATTCTCGTACTTGCTTGAATAGGCGATGCCACTTGTAAACCATGGCTTTACAAGAGCAAAGTGTCTCCGTAAACGGAGGACATCTCTTCCGTAATGGTTTGGACTTTTTTTCCTTGCTTGGTAAGGAAGTTTATAATGGCGCGGTGCTCGATTTTCTGTATTGTGAACGCTGTCTTCCCGATTAAGTTGCTTGGTTGATGATAGTTCAGAGACTAATGAACCGATTGTAATAAAACTCGAGTGAACCACTCAACACGTTGAGGTACTAATGAGACATAAAAACGCACCTTCGTATGTAAGGATTATAGTTAAACGGTTTATTTACAACTATAGTAGGGATCATAGTGTGGCTCTCTGCAGTTTTTGCTTACTCCTTTGGGAAGAAGGCGTGAGTTTGTGTATGTATCAGCCAGTTGAAAAATATCGTAATTAACATTCATTTCGTTGTATCTACCAGCATGCTTCTTTTTCACGTGTCGATGACTCATATTTTTTCCGAACCAGTATGTTGAGACCGGGACAGCACTTTCGTTGTTCGGCTCGCAAGTATTGACGGGAGTACCAACCTAACACTAACTGACAAAACACAGCCGGGCTGGCTGAACTTCATTGAGTTATATTGTGCGAAAAGTTCATAAATTCAGAAAGTTTTCAGAATGTAGACTTCAAGTAGGTAACAAAACCAAACTATTTTTAATTTCCTTTTTCACCCATAGATGGCGTTCAAAAACTAATAGAAAAACATTTTTATTTCACAATCGAATAAACTACGTAAAATTACTTATCGATTGATACTTTATTGGAACACATTTATTTTATACATTCGTTATTTATTATAATGACAATATACAAATTATGCATTGTAGAAAGGATCGATATACTTTTAATTCAATGCTTACCGGTTTAACGGTTGGTTTTCGCCAGTGCTGGAAAAGTACGGTTCTTCCTTTCTCTAGCTTGAAAGAAAAAATAGTTTCACTTGCATTCGTGAGAAGCGGTCTAGTGAGAAATTTAGCACAATGGCGTCCCTATGCAGGCAAATTGTTAGAGGAAATGCATTTAAGAGTGTTCTGTTATCCACTGCCCGACGGGGATATGCCGACAAAAGTAAGACATCTTGATATTTTGAGTTAAAGTTTTTCATGAGTGTCGCCACCCCCTGTCACTAAAGTTACGTAATGTCAAATTTCCCCTAAAATTACATCTGGTTTGAATTATATTTGCGTATCCCAAAATGAAAGATAAAAGTCTTATATTTTTACAAAAAGTAGTAATTTTACTTTCGGAACTTTGTAGTAAAGTTATTAACTAAAGACGTCATCTTTCATGTCATACACGTTTTATTGATTATTTTTGTTATTGTTCATCGATAATGAATTAAAAAGTTACTCATTACTTTTCTAACTTAAAGTATGTTCACTAATTTTTCAGACTGAATACATTTATTGATTTATCTTCTGCCAGTACATCAGAATAAATTGATTTTTAGGTTATCTTTCTTATCATTTATAATCTCTGATTTGATTTTATGAACCGTACCTATGCTGCAGTTAATTTAAATAGTTCGATTCTACAATGATTAATTTATTTACTTTCTACAAAAAATTATAAGTTCACAAGGTCATTCGCTTTTTCTGACAGCTGAGAAAAATCAATAATAGGCAAAAGTCTGATCATGAACATCCTAGATCTTCAATGACTCGCCAAGGAGTCCTTACGTATATTTCATACATTGATAAGTCATGTTTTTTGTCAAGTCAGTTTATTTCTTAGTTACTTGGTTAAATTTTCCTGTAAGAATATTTAGTTCAAACCAGTTCCATTCTGACTTCCTTGTTCACATTAATACTTGATTCTTAGTGACTATACTTTTTATACAAATAATTTGGTTGAATCTATTTTTTTGGATTTTGTACACTAGTTTGGGATGAAACCAAACTAGGTAGTATACAAAATCTAAAAAAAAAAAAAATTGTTACGAAAGAAAAAAACTTCTTTAGCATTTTGTTTTCACCTGCTCATAATCCTAAACTTAAACATACAACAATGGAATATAAATATATATGTATATATTTCCATTAATTTGCCACAGTTTTACAAAAACAAGATGATAAATTAGTGGCATACTAAAAGAGCTTTGTTTCATACAGCATCATTTTGCCTAGTTCTACAGTTAAAAATGCCTTGAATTGTAATTGTAAAACGGGGTGGTGTCCATATTCTATGCCCATGTGCACAGTTTCCATATGGTAGGGAAAATCAATCATTAGATCCACTCCAGCTCATCAAGAAAGGCCAGCAAATTGTTGATGTTACTAAAAACTCACAGAGTGTACCTGGGTTTCCAAAAAACTTTTTCCTGTATGTAGCTAACACCAGGCAGTTTAGAAGCACAAAAACACCTTTTAAAATTACAATTGTTTTCTGCCAGTGATGCCCGATCCCCTGGAGCATGCTACCGGCATGGAGAGGAAAGAGCTGATGGCCATGCAGGCTGGCAACGATGATCCCTTCAACATGAAAGTGCTGAAGAAGAACGCGGGTACCCGTGACAACCCCACCCTAGTGCCCTCTTGCTTCGATGCCCGTATCGTCGGGTGCATATGTATGTATAGCCTAGATCTTAATTACTTTAGGTTGGGATATACTCTATACACCATTTGTTTAGATAATTAAATTAAGGTAATCAAAAAAACCACATGAAGTGGTTAACTGACTAAACATAATACCAGTCTATTCAGTTGTTATGCTACGTCACAGTTGTACTCTTCAATTTAGCAACATTATAATTCGTTAATAACTATTACGTTTAGTCGTATTACGTTTATTAAGTTTTTCCAACACATTGTGTAACGTAAATTGTAAAGTGACATGTACAGGTAGCATAACATGTTTTCACTAATTATTAAGTTTGGAATGCGAGACTGGAACAAGGAAAATTGGATAAACATTGTTTTTGTATCCCTTGTCAAAAAGGAGTTGACAAACCTATCTGATAAAACAGCATTAACGATATTGTAAATTGTTTTTCCCCTAGGGCATTTTAGTGCGTTTTGAAAATGCCACACCTCTACATGTACATAAATGTAAAGATACTAAACACAAGTGCTTTACTGATAATAAAACAAAAATAAAATGATTTTCCTGTTAACGAACTTGTCATTCAAGTAAAGTAAACAAATGTATGGCTACTTAAAGTCTTTGTATCTAAGTGCTTCGGTGTGCTAATATGCTAATATGTCTAGTCTATTGCTAAGGTATATTTTGAAAATTAAGGTAAAAAGGAACTAAGGAAGGGGGTGGGTTTAGGAATTAAGGTTATTTTTAGTTTTTTTTTTTTTCAAGTCAAGTACCAAAAGCCACTTTAGGGAACTTTGTTCCAAAACCTGCAGCAATGTCTATCTATCACATACAGGCATTTAGTACAAGATTCTGGTTATTAAAACTAAATAAGCCATTACATACATCTTGACCGCATAGGTACCCTTTTCTATGAAGCAGTTGTTTTTTTTTTTTGATAACTGATTAAAATTTCCTTCGCTAGGGGACTAAAATCGTGTGCTGTATTCATGGTTACAGTTTGCGCGTCAATATCCCTCTCATCCTGTATTGTACCTACTTAGTTGCAGCTTAAAATATTACTTAGAGAGGTATTTAAATCTTAATACACAATCAATAGTGTTATGGCAAACTGCCATAATAGGCTTGGATGGCTCTCATGTGATCTGTTACATGTTTTGTACATCTCCGTAGAAACAATGAACAAGAAATTAATAGGAGTAAATCTACCACAGTGATCTAGTTGTAATAATTTGATAGTACAGCCAAAGAATTACTTCTACATGAAAAGCGAGACTCACGCCCCTGCTCTCGAAATAGTGGAGGAAAACATCGTGAGGAAACCGGCATGTCCTAGAACCTAAAATTCGAAGACATGTGACATCTACCAACCTGCACTGGGCCCGCGTGGTGGATTACGGCCCACTCCCCCTTGGAGAGCGGAGCCCTGTGTCCCAGCAGTGGGAACATTATAGGCTGATTATGTGTATCCACACCCCTTGCCACTATGCAGCAGTAGGCCTGGCGGTAGTGCCATGCCACGATTGGCTTAGCTCAGTCCAGACAATGATAACCCTTGTACGGTGGTGCACGCAATTTTTTTATTTTACTTAAGCCAGCTCCATCGTTTTTCTTATTGAACAATACTGTGGTACCAATGTTTATAATTAACAATTGATTGTTTCAGGTGAAGAGCATGCCACAGCCGTCACTTGGCTTTGGTTACACAAGGTAATGTAACTGTTTTATACATTCTTAGGGCAGATTTCACCAAAGTCAGATATCTTTTATCTGTGGAATAAAATTGACGTCTGACAGTTCTAGTATGGAAAAACTGTCAAAAATTCAAAATTTACTTAAGATAAGACTTATTCTTGGTATAAAAGTTTGATGAAATTCGCCCTCATTAACAACAACGACAACCAACATAGTATATTAACTACTACTTATTATAAGGATGTTGTGAATATTTGATTCCCTTTCCTAATATAATGTTGTGCTTCTTCTTCGTGTCGCTGGCACGACAGTTGTTCTTGGCCCAAAACTTCGCCAGTTCCACGGCGTTATCGGTGGCAGGGCAGAGGTCACTGGCTGCATGTTTTGGGGCACAGAGGGCAGGATAGGAGGTGGAGCATAATTTGTGACCCGCTACCACATCCACCCCCTGCTGCCTTTCCGTCGAGGTAGCCCCACTTTGCGAGGTTCAACTTACACCTTCCCACTTGGGTTCGGAGACGGTTGAAGGACTAATGTTATGCTAAGACCATAAAAACAAATGATCGAGTCATTCTTTTCATAATTTTTTTGTTGGCAAATCAAACTTACAGGCAGTATAGTTAGTAGAGTTGAAGTATTTTATAAAAACAAAGAAATTTGGAAATATTAAATTGATTCTCTAAAAATTGATTGACCTTCTAATGATTTCCGCTTTTTTTTTTATAAATGTGCCTCAAATAACCTTTTGTCTTTCTGGCTTTTCATGAAAGTTGATCGTGGTAAGGGCGTCCGACCAAATAGAACTGTGACAAACCGTGCGCGATCGGAGCGAGAGGTGCGCGGTAGTGGCTGGCGAGCGCTAAATGATTCATGCTGTTTGCAGTTAATAGGCTATTTAGTATTTTAGGATTTAAACCAAGAATTATTTGAGGCACATAAAAAGAGGCACATTTATTATATTAGAGTGTACATATATTTTTTTTAGGACATCAAAATCGGAATTATTTTGGGTACACTCAAATACATGCCAAAATAAATAGTAATGCATGGAACAAAAGTCCCATAGATACAATAATCTGTTGCCAGTTTCATACGAAAATAATATTTTTTATTTTTGCTAATGAGTTCGTTTTTTAATTATTTCAGGACCACCCCCGCCGTTGCGAGTGCGGCCACTGGTACAAACTGATCGAAAAGCAGCCCGTTTAAACGCGTCTAAAATATTTTAGTTTCTATAGTAGTGGTGTAACACGCAATCATGCGCATCGCACTTCCTCTATGGTTAGTGTTACCATGTGTATAAAATAATAACAATCGAAGATGCGTTAGTTTGAATATATTACCAAAATCGACAAATCATTAAATAATTGTAAGCATACTTAAACACGTGTTTTATTGCCTGTGTATTTGTTGGGTTCACTTGTCAGTGTGTAGATAAATAAACAATCTTAATTACGGCGCAGGAAATTTTATTTTTGGTATCGGTGTATCCTATTTGACCTCTGTCCAGACTGGCATTCAGTCTTCATTATAGCAAGATTGATATTGTTCCCCATACCACCCATACTAAAAGATATTTAAATATACTTCCATCTTCATCAATCTCTCGTGGCCCTATCATACAAAATTGTATATATCATAAATATGGCAGTGATGCTAGATGAAAGAGCACTGTGCAGAATATATTTTTTTACTCCAATCCGCTGAACGCTGAAAAATTGTCCGGAGAATAAGAATTTTGTCTTTCGAGTGGATTTCATGTAAATCGCCATAAAGGTGCCGCACAGCGTACTGCAACGATGGTTATTGCCATGGTGTAAACGTGGCGTGGTATATCATGTCTGCTTATCTAGGCAAAAGAGAACGACCATGCCAGATTCACTCTGGAATCCTGCTGGCCAAAGACATTAAATTATTATTTAAATCTATTTGAATGTGGCAAACTAAAACGGTACCTACGTAAACTTTTTATATTATAAGGCGTATCAACAACGCTATCGCAGGTAGGTAAGTGGTTAGCGAGGAGGTGGCGCAATGGGCGAGGGAGAGAGCCGCCCGCCCGCCGCGGGAGACGCCCCGGGCGTCGGGAGACGCGTGACGACTCCCGGCCACCGTAGGCGCGGGCCTGCGGACGGCGAGTAATGGGTAGCTCGCCGTCCGATCAGGACCAGGCCCGTGCTGGACGGCGCGTATATGTTCCACGCGCGCCTCAAAGAGATGTCAACATCTAAGGAGGGGCCCGTCAGGGCCGAAGCCTGCCGGGGCAGCGGGATTGTCCGAAAGGGTTACCGCTACCCCGGAACATAAAGGGCTACGGAAGGAACACGAATGGGTTTTAGTCAGTAAGAGTCTGACACTCCCTTCCGCTCCACCCAGAGCGGGAGGAGTCATTTGATGATTTCCCATCCTTGAAAAAAAAAAAGGTAGATAAGTGATTGACGAAGAGTGGAAAGCGATTAAAATCAATTTATTTCTCATTATCAGCATCCTGCATTTCTGCTGCACCTTGGTCATCTAAATTCTAAACTAAAATTATTTTAAAGTACAGACGCCAGCACATCAACCTACCCGAAACTGTCAAATTTTCCCAATCAACTTTGAACCTTAAACTTTAGCGATAAAGTTGAAAATCTATCAAAGAAATTTTACAGATTGTAGTAGGTTGATGTGCTGGCGTCTGTACTTTGTAAAATTGTTTCTAAAAAGTTATCCGTAGAAGTAGTGATCCAATAAAAAATCCCTTCCATTAAAGAAAACTACTCATGACCTATTCTACTCATTTATATTTATTAGTCGTACACCTATTACACTAGGTACGCGATATTTAAGGCCCGATATTTAAGGTGATGTTTTTTTTTTGTGGGCTTTTCCTCAATTTGTCTTATTTCACCATCCTGATTTAGGGAAATGGTAGTATTCTATAGTGCTCTGTGGAAATGGTCCCTGAATATCGTGTAGTGTAAAAAGGCTTTTAGTAACTATATATATTACAGGTTTATATATATATATATAATATTACAGGTTTTTCGACATTAACAGTGTTAAATTTGCCGTAAACCAGTCAATTAGTTAATTATTTATTTAACCATATTCAACTAACATACTAAATAGTCGATTTTTGCGTGAATTTGTATGTTGACGTGTAGCTATACGTTTGGCGCGTTCAGAAATTATTACTTTTTTAAATCATTAGGTATCTCTCTTTCTCCTACGTAAATTATAGTATTTGTACAGATTTGTACGATCGTGCAGAAAGGGAAATAGGGAATTATTTCTTGATTTTTTAATTCTGTCAAATAAATCAAAAATGAATTTGTGTTTGTGTCACTCACTTGACCACAAAGTTACATGCTCTGTGCTTGACCGTACACTCTATCAAAAAGTACTCTGTGGAGCAGTACTTACCTATTGTTCTGAGACTTACCCTTATCTATGGCTTGACCACAGAACATATATACTCCTTGACACTTCACTTCAACTTCATGTTCATCACTGGATTATTTGCGCTGGGTTTTGCGAAATTAATTATTAAACCTTATTTAATTTCGCAATAGCAGCTAGTAGTAATTGCACAGTACGTCATATATTTAATGAAAGTTATTAAGAAATTACTTAGAAAGTTAGAAATGATAAGTACTCTTTTTTAAAACATTTGTTTGTCAACATTAAAAAATTTACGAAGTCTGGGAGTCCTCATGGGGGTTCCACAAATTATTCCTGAAATCTACCAGTTCCAAGAGAGAGCAATACATCTATGGATATACCTTAGACTATAAAACCTCCTATAAACAAGGTTAAGTAATTGGCTTTGTGAAGGTTTATTTCAGGGATGTTTTTATGTTTTTAGTGTTGAAAATTAATTTAAACAAAATACTTTATATTTTCGTTATACTCTAGCAATGGCGTTCATACAAGGTGAAGTGTACATAGCTGATGGCTTCGCAGATGACTGCGATGAGCTCATGCACCGCTGCCTGCAAGCAGGGACCCTCACATTCGAGATATTCTCTGACATATGGAAAGATATGCAGCTGGCTTGTGTATTCCAGTAAGTTTGTTTATTTAGAAATGGTACAGTGATCTTTATGGGCTTATGATCCTTGTAGTGGCTGTCACAAGACATAAAAGCAAACTATTTCAGATTTTTTTTAATGTCTAAGATGGTTATTAATGTAATATGGCTAGACTGAAAGCCGACCAAAACTCAGTTGGGAAAAGGCTAAGCAGATGTTATAGTATGTCTGTCAAAATCTACAACAAAATACCTAAACAAATTAGAGAGCTGCCATTAAATGAGTGCAAAACAAAATTTAAGAAATGGTTCCGTAATAATGTATTCTGTACTAGTAATTCTTAAATTATTATTTTGATAACAATTTAAGAATTACTATATTATTTATTTTTAAATAATTAACTTATTAAGGTATTAAAATTTACAATAATACACAATGACATGAGTAACTGGTTTGTGGAGATCAGGTTGGCAGTTGCTCCATGTACAATACTGGTATTAAGCTGAATCGGGTTAGACAGAAAACGCTAATAGCACTTTGCCGAATCTGGGAATTGAACCCAAGGTCTCATGGTCAGCAATAGTGCTTGCAACCGCTAGACCATAGGTTCTCAATGTGGGCGATGAAAACCTTTTGTGGGCATTTGAAACTTTCAGTAGTAAAAGACCTAGACAAAATTATATCTCCTTTCAGCTATGTGGCAATAGCTGTTTCAGATTCACAACAGAAGGTAAGTAAAAAAAAAAATTTTTTAAAATATATTTTCAAAGTAGGCGGTGGGCAAAATAAGGATTAGAACCTATGCACTAGCCAACTAGACCAGGAAGACAATAATATTTTTTTTTTAAATGTGAATATTTTTTATAGGGGAAGATCATCAGGTGCAGAGTTAGCCGAACTATCAGAAGAAGTACTGCACATAGCCAAGCATTACATGGTGGCTGATACTAGCAATTTTGAGGTGAGCTCTTGCATCAAGGCACCAAGTTTCAACTCAGTCAGATTGGTAGCTTGAAAGCATTTTGGTTAACTACTGTTATGCATTTCGACCCTGGTTTACTCAAGTTTAAAAGTATATTATTTGTAACTAACCTCTGTCCCCAACTTCTACAACGTGAAATTTCTTCCCGCGACCCCGCACGCATCGCCTGCCCACGCTATTACTTTTTCTTCGCTTACTGTTATTTCTGACTTTTTTTGGTTTGGCTTGGCTCTTAAGAGTAAACCAGGCGCGCGCTCGAACTCACTGGTGGTCATGGCTAAAAAGCATGCTGTCTCACCTAGCTTCGTGTCTGACAGAGCTAGTATCAGTGATGAGCAGTTAGACGCTAGTCTACATGCGCAACGTCTAGTTCTCACGCACAGAAATACCGTTCTGAACTGATAGGCGCGTAAAATAATTCGAAAAGTGCTTTGGAAAATCGAGTTTTATGAAAAAACCACTGCATGAATCAATTATAAATAAGTTTTATTGAACTCTTCGATAACTGAGCTTTGTCGGTACGGTTTTGGTTTTGAAGATTTTACAGGTCTTTTATTACTTATTTACACCCAAAGTTACGTTAAAAATAGCAAGAAAAACTAATCTTTGTTGGCTCATAACTTTTTAATGGCTTTTTATTTTAATATTCTGTTTCCGTACAGACACAATTCATAATAAGACAAAACGATATCATGTTTAACTTTGTATGCATAATGTTAAACAGTGGAGTAATACTCTCCCGAAATTTGTATAGAAAAAATATTTACTAGTGGCGCCTTAAGGGCCCTAGCATGCATGATTTTAAATAGCGTATCCTCTAGAATTGAGATATCAAATGCAAAAATAATTTTTCGAATCCGATGGGAAGTTTCAGAGATTAGCGCGCCTTCAAACAAACAAACGAACTCTTTATTATTAGCATAGATAAATGATAAATTAAGTATATTATATTTCTTGAAATTGTTTCAAAAAATAAATTATGTTCTGAAACTAGATGAGTTTGATGTTTCCTAACCAGCTCTGAGAAGAAAGACCGAAACAAACTCAGAGGTGACAGTCTCTTTCAAAGTCCTGACATGATCTTATTCAGGCCATATGAGGACCATGCAATTTACTGTCTGAGATGGTCTCTTCAGGATAGAACCACACAAATTTGAGCGAACCTGTCAGTCAGTGCACGCAAAATTAATTCACTTCCTGTAAAACTGATCAAGTAGGTTCAGTAAGCCTGCAATATTATTTAGTTTTTGCTATATGGGATTGCAGACCCCCTAGTCTGAGTCCCCCTGGATCTATGGTTTCATAAAAAGAGCAATACCTACGCGGTCAAAGTATGTAACTATGTAAGCTGTCACTCCCTATAAGCCTGGAGGCTTTTATTTAGGTGTTAAATTTAGTTTTTTGTTGTGTTTAGTTTACATTCTATTTATTGGTATAACGGCGTGGCTAGCTGACATAGCCAAGTGTCCTGCCCACTTTCATTTCAGAGCCGCTACATGTAGTCCGACTTCTTGAACCGTATAAACGTTTACTGATATAAAAACCTTGCCATGGCAGGTAAAAGAGATCAAAAGCAAGGTTCTTAAAAAAAAAAAACGTGAATAGTCTGGGGACCCCCGTCAGGAACGTATTACATTCACACTTTCTCAAGAAAAAGTGTGAATTTAATACGCGTTTTTAAAACAGAGACATTTAGTATACGTTTTAGAAGCTCTTTGCGCTTTATCGCAATCTTGGATTTTCATTTAGGGGCTAAAACTGAGGGTATTAGCTTCAGCACCCTCGAAAACCATGAAAACTATCTATTTCTATTAAAAAAATAAATAAAGGAAAATGTCACATGGAGGGAGCATAACGCTTTTTTGTTACGTGACGCTTTTTAACCGACTTCTAAAAAAGGAGGAGGTTCTCAATTCGGATGTTTGTATTTTTTTTTTTATGTTTGTTCGCGCATAACTCCGTCGCTTGCCAACCGATTTGAAAAAATCTTTTTTTGTTGGAAAGGGTGTACTACCCAAATGGTCCCATGAAATTTTTTTCGAAATCTGACAAGCGGTTATTGAAAAATCAACAAAAATCTAAAAATTCAAAAGCAATATTTTGTAAAAGGTGATCAGCAGTTGACATTAGGCTATTGTAACTTAGATAAATTACAAACTCTCCCACTAAAAAGTACAAAATAATAACTTTTTTACAAAAAATAATAACCGACTTCCAAAAAAAAACACTACAAAGTGCTAAATAACTTTAATTTCGGAAGTCGGTGTCGTTGGTTCTGCATTTTCGTTTATTGACACCGACTTCCGAAATTAAAGTTATTTAGCACTTGGTAGTGTTTTTTTTTGGAAGTCGGTTATTTTTTTTTGTAAAAAAGTTTTTTGCTAGTTTGCTCCTACAGGAAGCCGTGTTCCAAAAATTATATTTCTACCCCAGGAATCAGTAGCCGGCCTCTTCCTTGTCTACAGCCTGATGCACCTCCAACCATACTCAAACTTCGCATCGCTCCGTATCGTTCAAGAAGACTTACGGGCTATAGAACGCATAGAGCTGGTAGCCAGACGTGATAGAAGACAAGATGTTCTATATGTGCTGGGCTCGGTGCTCATACAGGGCCCGGTGCAGTACCACGCTGTGCTGCGGGAGAGGGGCATGGAGTACTCCATCAGGAAGTATTTGGAAGGTACGTGGTCGGCTATAGGCACCTGTTCCACCGCCTCGATCGACCAGTTATCAACGATTTTCTCGCTGACTCTAGTTTATATTGTTCACACCGCTGGCGAGTACTCGTTGACTGCAGCGACAAGAGGTATAAAAGAGAGTACTCGCTCAGCGACGCTCGCTTGGCGGGCAGATTACTCTCTGAGAGCTGGCGCTTGGTATCTACATACAATCAATTATCAACCCCTAGGTAAGTGAAAAGGGGTCATCAAATTTTTAAGGGGACGATTTTAATGCTTGCTTCGAAAATTTATATAAATAATCTTAGGGTCTAACTTGTAAACGTACTGAACACCATCTGCCTAGCCTTTCAACTATGTTGGGGTCGGCTTCCAGTCTAACCGGATGCAGCTGAATACCAGTATTTTACATGGAGCGACTGCTGCGTATCTAACTCCACAACCCAGTTGCTGGGTAATACAATACCCGTAGGTAACGACTGTCAAAGATCCACGAATGACAGCCGGGACCGACATCTTAACGTGCTTTCCGAGGCACGGAGGCGTCTCGATATGCAATGGGCACCCATCCACAAACCGACCTGATAAATAAACATACTAAAACTTAATTGTCTTTGTCATCAGGCTACGCAACCGTAGACAAGCTTGGAGTTCGTCCTAAAGGCGTATTCTACAGGCAGAACACAGAACTGGATATAATACGAGAACTAAGGAATCTAACCGTTCGTTATACCAAAGCAAAGGAGAATATCCCAGGTAAATACAGAGACAAAGTAAATTAGATTGCGAAACTTCGCAGACGTGACGTGAACAGGATAAAACAAAAGGAAACAGATATTCACAACTTTTTATTTTTTAATTTCTGAAGGCTTGCTCTTGAACTTATAATTTAAGTAGAACATTACCAGCGCACAGTGTTTTAAGAAGTTAATTTTTCTGACATGGCATCTTCTATATAAATAAAAATGAATCGCTGAAATGTATGTAGGCGCACCAAACGACTGCACCAAATCAGGTTTTTTTTTGTTGTGTTCGGTATTGCCAGGACAAGGTTTGTATGAAAGATAATTTCGGAAATAAAAAACCCGTGCGAATCTGGGACGGGCCGCTAGTTTTTAAACAACTACAGTCAACAGCAACAGTCATGTCTTGTTTTCTCCTGCCTTGCCTTGTTAAATAAACATCATGTACTTCCAGGTGTGCCACGCGATGACCGCAACCTCAACTACTTGGACGCTAACTTCGCCACTGAACTGGGCACCTCCTTGAAGAATATCATCAGCGGGATCATTAATGATGAAAACGGAGGTAAGATTCATTTACTGGCAAATACATGAATTCAAAATCAAATCATTTATTTCAAATAGGCCTATTAAAAGGCACTTTAGAATAACAACATTTGCAAAAAAAAAATTTAATTGAGCCCCCCCCCCCCATCCCACATGTCATCAAAAATAAGCAAAACAAAGACCCCCACCCCCGCCCCTGTAGTGCTTACGTAATAGGTACTTGAATGGCCCCTTACCGCTTACTAAAGGCCTCATCTACAATTTTTTTTTCAGCAATGGCTTTTTATCAACAGTTGCTATCCCATTTCTGACTAAACGCCTCACCCAGTATTTTGTTATATTTCAACAATGACTTTCAGTCAGCATTTTGGTTCACTGATCAATATTTTTCAGGAGAATCCAGTAGTAGCGGTGATGGTGTCAAGAATATAAAAAATAAAGCTATGAAGGCCCAAGTGAAGCCCATAAGACATAGAGTTGCAGTCGACAATAAGTATGTATTGCTTTTTTTTAATAGTTTTTTACAATTTGTTTTCATGTAGGTACTTTAACATTTCAATTTATAATAATATTATTGTGGCATGTATTTTATTCCTTGGTTACTAACATAATTTCTAAGTTTACTTACTAACATAAATATGGATCACTGAGTCTGACTTAAATAAATTATTATTATTATTATTATTATGCTGGGTACACATATCGTCGCACGCATGACTAAAAGTCCTATCTCATTTTTTAGCTGATTTGATTTAGGACAACTACATTTTTCTATTAGTCTTTCTTTAAATTTTTTTGCATTTCAAAATACTATATTTTGAGATCCAAATAACATAGAGGTACGACGGTTACTGAAACATGTAAAAAATCACGAATAGAAAAATTTAGTTGTCTCAACTCAAATCAGCTAAAAAATGAGATAGGACTTTTAGTCATGCGAGCGACGATATTATGTGAAACGAAAATGCCGTCCAAATATAACGGGTGTAAAAATACCCATAATGGAGCTGAAAGTTACTTGTTCTTTCCGTTAATATGTTTTTTTTTTTTTGTACTGGACCATACCTGCAAACTTTCTGGTTTCGGAGTTATTAAAGGTCAAAGTTCTAACTGTTTTGAGGTTGAGGTTTTTAAATGTTATAATAAAATATAACTTAACTTTAAATGCTCCCACGATATACGGTTGCATGCGCTCATAAGGACAATGTTTTGCGTGTGTAAGTAAGACATTCAAAGGGTTCCATGTAAGCATGAAATCACTATCTATACTTGAGGATCTTAGCTTCCCGACTCAAATTTTCACACTAAAAATAAAAAAAAAGGTTGTCTCCAAAATAAAAGTTTCTCAGTTTGATCGTCTGTACCACAACCTTAAATATGACCGCACCCTTCTTACACATGCTGTATATATGAAATAATATTAATTTTTTTATGCCTGTCTAATATTTTACCTAAATTTCACAATATTCAAACCACCACAGATCAAAATCCAGTAAACCCAAAGCTAGTACATCCAAAAACAATCCAACCATAGCCAACAACAACAGAGGCAAAAAACGTAGAAGAAGAGCATCCGATTCCTCATCTCACAGCGATTATACCGCGAAAGGCTCCGACTTCGGGACTGCAGAGGAGCTGCTAAGTGACGAAGACCTGGACCTGACGAAATTCAATAAAACAAATTCCCAAGATGAAATGAATCTTGAATTTGACACTTTAGACGCTTTAAGAGGAGAAATCAGTCATCCCTATGAGATAGAATTTATTGATGAATTGGAGCAGCCTTCGACTTCTGGGCTGAATTCACCATCGACGTCAACTACGGATACTAAGAAGAGAGATTTGAAGAAGTCAATCGTGAAATCTAGGTTTAAAAGGATGGGTATGTTGCCTGTGGCTAATTTTGACACTAAATGATAGGTCATTTAAAAGCTGGGATAGATTGATACTAGCATAATTTATCATTCTCACCTGTCGAAGTGCGCCTGCTCTATGAGAACTCGCACATTCATGCCTCACAGTTGTCACATTCGAAATCCGTGGGGCACATGTTTATTTTTAATAGCTACTGTTTACATTGAATCTGAATGGCACGGCAATCAGTCAATTTGCTAAACTTAAAACCTAATTTCCCTGAATTAACAATACAAAGTCCTTTATTGAAAGAAAGAAAACGGATGGAGACGTTTTTTGATGACGTTGAATAATACATTATAAGGCGATGTTATAAAGTGCAGTTTTACAAACCTTGGCGCAAATAATATTAAACGCGCTCGTGCAGACCAGATTGCACTTTATGGAACTGACAATGAAGGTTATTATTCAATGTCATCAGAAAATGTTCTCTCTCCTTTTGGCCTACGCTGAACCTAATAAATAAATAATACTCCACCAAAATCTAACATAATAATGTCGTTTGTAATTAAATCCATTTCATTTTCCCAAAAATATTTTTGAACTAAAATTATGGATGAATTCGCAAAGGACAATTCAAAAGTGTGTTACTAATTCCGTTTAGTAAGTGATTGCGTAAGAAATTAACCAGCATAGCTATTCACAACCACTTGATACGTTTCTGTACCGGAACGTTAATCAATGTTATCGTAGGAGTCCTCTAAACGCTGTTCACAAGTCAAAAACCTGAAAATGTTGTCAGTTTCAGGGCTGATTTTTCCAACGCCAGATCCTGTTATGATAGTTGTAAGGTAATTATAAATAAATAAATAATAATTTTATCCGAGGAATAATTTTGAATTTTTGACAGTTCTTCCATTCTAAATCCGTCAGACGTCAATTTTATTCCACGAATAAAAATTATCTGTCGATTGATAAATCAGCCCTTATTCATATAGACGAACGTTATTCTTCTGACAGCTGTTTGCTGTCGGGGGCATGGCAAATCAGGTTATTTAAAGACATAAATTACCTGACCATGAACCATCCGACAGGTTATCGTATCGAAAATGACAATTTTCGAAGACCAACAACAACAACAAAACAAACAAATCAACATCCCAAATGTCGACAACCTCTATATTATATTATTTTTAAGGCTAGAATAATTTCATATCAAACATTCAGCATAGATATTATAGCCCTAAAAAAATTTGTATTCCAAGTAACCGAGTTCACAAGCTCGTCATAATTTATACTACCTGCTTAATTACCAATCTACATAATTAAGTAAGTCTGGATTTGTTCTCGAGAATAGGCTCGCCCCCTATTACATGGGCCTTAAAGCCTTAAACATAACTGGCTAAGTGTGAGTGTACTTACTATAGGTACACTTCTGCCTAATCTTTGCACCTTGGGGGAAATAGGCGTTATGTTTTGGAATAGTATGTAAGAAAAGCTCTGTTACTTTATTTTAATTTGTTTATTTTTTGTAGGCATTTGTATTGAGTTGTTATGTGTTCGACCGCTAGAGGCGCTGTGTTCACTTCGTTGTATATTCGAACACTACCAATTTTTCTTTATATATTTGAAGCTTATAAGCCCTATTTTTATGATAATTTGTATTATATTTTTCATTTTGAATTTTTTATTAATTTCTCACAATTAATATTATTATTCATGTTTTCTGTGATAATAATTTAGTTACTTTATTATATTAATTGTAAAAACTTGTAAAGTGTAAAACAGGGTTATCTATATGTGTAAACTGTAATATATGTAATAAATAAACATTTGGAAGTAAACTATTGTATTTTATTGTTTTCTTTACTTTCTGAGGGTATTTTTTAAAGTAGTGAATCTTCAGCTACCCTCGGAAACACGAAGTTGAACGAAGTTCACAGGCATCCCTGCTTCAGTTACTAGCTACGGCACCTATTCCCAACTTAGGACTGCTTCTGAGAGGTCTTTCACATCAACAAAAGACATGTTAGAACCGATGCGAGAAGCACAGAGCGTAATCACAATCTGAATCATGTTGAAGGATATCGCTAATACATTGCTTCATATTTTCTAAAAATTTGTCTGCTCAACAATGTAAATAACGCAATGAATGTTGTTGGACTGTCAAAATTAAAACCATTGCTACTGTTAGGGCCGGTGCTCACTGCCGGCACGGCACGGCTTGGCATGGCAAAGGTTTTTATTACTAATCAAGTTATTTTGAATTATAATTCAATGAGTTTAGAGTTCATGTTACTTTATTTCGATACCACGATGCCGCGACGTGCCGCGGGATGCTGCGGCATGACGAGTCATGCCGTTTCATTCCACGGGTTGCCGCGGCACGCCATTGCATCTCGCGAGACGTATGGGTCACTTTGTGTCGAGGAATTATGATTGCTAAGCTAGTTGAAATAAGGTTGTAACTTGTGCAGCGGTCATTTCGGATAATGGGGCGCAGTCCGGTCGGTGCGCGGGGGCAAGGGAGGGAGAAGACGCACTGGCGCACGCGCGTTTTTTGTCTCTCACACTGATACCACGGCATGCCGAAGCACAACCTGCCATGCCACGGAACGCCGCGGGATGCCGCAGCACAATCTGCCGTCCCATGCCGACAGTGAGCGCCGGCCCTTGGTGTGTAACGGAATTACCTCGCCGGTCGAACTGGCGATACTTGGGAGAGGACTATGTCCAGCAGTGGACTTGTTTCGGCTGAAATGATGATGAAAAGACGTACACGACATTTCTTTATTGATATCTAATAATTAGGTACATTATAATATTTACTATACAATTTAATAACGTATTCTTTGTAGGACACTTTTTTTGAACTTCACTTTTTAGGCTGGCCTACAGATAAAAGGTTATAATAAACCAGAAGTTAAATTATTAATACTTTAAATTCATAAATGCTGCTTACAATACAGGGTCAAATTAAATTAGCTAGCGAAACTCCGCAGACATGTTGGATAACGATATTTGAACATGAGTTTTTTGGGGTCATCACCGCAGGTAGTGTAGTCACTTGAATATCAGTTTAAAAATAATCAGCTTTCTTTGTGTAAACTTCACAGACGCGATGGGTATGATATTTAAACACGATAAAACAAAAAATAAAATAACACATTTTCTCATCTCATGCTTCAAGTAACAATAAAACAACACCAGCGGTCGTTGACCCCAAAAATCATATATCATATATTTTTTCGTGTTTAGATATCGGCACCCATCACGTCTGCGGAGTTTCGCTAGCTAATTTAATTTGACTTTGTACATTATATTGAAAATTAATTCACATAATTAATTTTAAAACCATAGTTAAAACGCTGATTCTTACGGGCAAGTTAAGCAAATAAATAACTTAAAATATATACAAAATACGCAGCAGATTAGGCCTTAAATTAAGTATTGTTATTATATTAAATGTTCTGTAAATTAAAGTATTGATATAAGTAATGTAAATTAAGACAATATTTTATAGTAATCGGAGAGTTGCTGCAAGTTACTAGAACTTGAATTTATAGTTTAAAAAAAGTATAAATAACGAATAAGAACCTATTATTGCAACACAACTCTCCGAAACATGTCAAAAATGTTAGATCCACATAGGATCCGAAGTATGTTCTAACTATAGTTACGTATTCCGGGTGTAATTATCTAAAGTCGTCCTTTATTGTAAAACTAGACTATCACAATGATCAACAATCACTAACGCAGTAACACCTATCTGATTCTATTCGTTACATAAAAGGGTAATATTTACGACGAAGAGCAAAGGCTACGTGCTTCATTTTTTTTTTCTGATAGTTTATGAAATCTTGGTGAAATTGTTATGTACACAGTCAGAGTCCAACTCTCACTTGACCTTGTCTATGCCATGGACTTATTATAAGTCCATCATGGTCTATGACAGTTCTTGGTTTTGCTGCCGTTACCTATCAAAACCGTGTTTGCTAATGTAAAAGTAAGTTTTATGAGCTCCTGTTAATATACCACTTCTACATACTCATACGCACACTCTCATTCCCACATACACCTTACATTCTCATACATCCCTAGCATGGTTCTTAGATTTAAAAAAAATCTATTTCTATTAATAAACTAAATTAACACGTTGACTGCCAAGCAACAGACACAATAGAAAATCTATTGTTCGCGGTCACCGGTGACCGCGTTGGCAGTCAACGTGTTACATAATTTTAATAAATTAAATATTTTTTTATAAATGAAATAATTATGAATGAATACTACTGTGATTTCAAACAAACGTTAAACGTGTTCAGTACAATAATTGAAATATATAAATTGGTGACCTGACTTACAGGTTTTGTTTAAACTTAGTTTAGGCACCAGTCTTCCACAAATTAAGTACAAAATTGTACCTGTAGACTAATTTAAGCTATAATTTATGGTAAGAAAATAAAAATCTATTCTATATAGAATTGTTTAAATTTCTGGTTTACCATTTCATCATCGTTGTCTTGTCCTTATCCCAATGTATTTGGGGTCGACACAACCTGTTTTTTTTTTCTACCATACTTCTCTATTAGTCGTCATCTCGGTAGTCATCCACTTTCTCGCCGTATCATCTTCCACAGTCCATCCAATAAACGTTTCTTAGGTTTTGCCCTACTCTCTCCCTCTGGTCTACATGTACTAGGAAAAATATGTTATTTTGTGGAGGATTATGATAGACAGATTTGGTTGCGAACTAAACATTTATGAAATTAATAAAGTTGATTTAAAAACTAGTTTCCGTACCCGTAACCTTTGCCCTGCGCCGTTGAATTTAGCTTTTTGCCTAAACTCATGTATCAAGCATTTATTAATTTGTAATACTTATATATTTTTATTATGTATACGTAAAATGGTACCTAAATGATGATGTACCATCGCGGCCTTTTCCGCCTGATCACTTAAAAATTTTTTCGCCTAAATCCTGCGGCGCGGCGGCGGCGGCGCCAAGATAAGTTTTCGCCTATTAGGAAAGCGATAACGCAATTAGTTGTAACCTACACTACGCAGATTAGTGACGCGTCACGTGTACTCCTTTTGTGAATTTTACGGACGAACTGTTTGACCTTGGCGCGCTTCTATTTTTTGAGCGCAAGCAAAAATTAACTCAGTGGTGGTCAGGCGGAAGTGTCCGCGATAGTACCTACGTAGCACATTCAGTTGAAAACGCAATGGAATGATTTTAAATGCATTCAGTTATTCTATTAGCGTTTTGATCATTTTCGTATCTTATAAATGGGCGATGTTAACAATAGTGGGAAGTATAAAAATATCTAGGCCTTCAAGGTGTGCTGCAGAATCTGATATTTATTAATATCGGAATTATTTCATAGAGATTTACTAGCGTATAGCCCCTGTAAGTTCAGTTGGATTTGATGCTGCTTTAAAATATAACGCGTTTTATTCAGAGATCTATTCTACAGGGTCAAATTGAATTAGCTAGCGAAACTCCGCCGACGTGAATATGGCTATCGATAAACAAACTTGTTTTTTTTTTTTAACAATTTGATGAGGGTTTTTGGAGCCTATATATATCGATATCTCAACAAGACAAAACTAGAAAAAACATATTTTCTCAGCTCATACGTCAAGTAACAAAACATCAGCTGTCGTTGAACCCCAAAAACATCAAATTTTAATCTTTTTGTTTTCATTTTATAGTGTTTAGATTTCGATACTCATCACGTCTGTAGAGTTTCGCTAGCTAATTTAAAACGACCCTGTATAGAGTATTAACAAGTTTCGTTTGCTTGGTTTGCTAACCTACAAGATGGTGCCATTAACCCTTTTCCCTGTATCATTAAGAGTAGTCGTAAGATCAGTGGGTTCGTCCTTCCGAAGTATTCAAGATAATTGCGAAACCTACAAGAGTTACTGAGATCGCTATTCCAAGATTTCATAAAATATTATTCTACATTTCCACTCGCATTCGAGAGCAGGTGAGTATAGTCTAGAGCATTAACTTGTAACAGAACATCGAGCATTCGCCATTTTATAATTTTATCGAACACGACACTCGATGTTTTGTTACAACCTGATTTTTAAAACCAACGAGCGTATTGGAGTTACACTTTATCGAGCAAAAGCACAAGCGGTGCCTGTAGGTTCGACATTTTAACAATGAACGCACAGTAGTAAGAAATTTTACAGGTAAAAATGCTCACTCGCCGTGAGCATTACGTCGAACGCAGCGTCGAGCATTCGCAGGAACGTTACATTAGATGGTAATGCTTTTGGAAACTGACTCTTTTGCCTGCATTGTATCATTCGTAAGAACTTTACATTACATGGAAATGCTCTGGTGTATACTCACCTTTCGAGAACCAAACACCTATATTCATATACCACCTCTTTCAAACTACTTCGAGACTTCGAGCTATAAATTCGAAGAAGAATAAATTACGTATAACCACAAACTACACGTTCTTATTTCAAATTTGACAGAATTTCGTTAAACTTGCGTTCTTGCAACTCAAAGATCACGTAAAAAGCTGAAAAAAGGTAATTATTTAACAATTGTCATTTCGTTCTACTATCGCTAATTCGTCGTCTTCGCCGGAAGTGTTCGTTTTGGCGTCAAAATGCAAATTGGCTTCGGAAGAGCCGTTACTTGATTCGTGAGACCTTGGGCTTGCGCTCGTCTTTCTAACGTAAAGTATATTTGAGTCTAGTCTGTTGTGATCGCTGAAATAAGCGCTCCCATCAGATATTCGGTTTAATTTGTGTATCTGTTCTCTTAATTCGCACACTTGGCTATACAACTTCTTATTTTCCCTCAGTATTGCTATATTTTCCGTTTCCAGCAACTCTCGTTTGCTCCATTGTATTGTGTTTTCCGATTTCAGCCTCTCTATCTCCATTTTTAGTTCAGCGATCTTTTCTTCTAAGACTTGTTTGGCTGCTATTTCGTCTTGCAGCTCGTTTTGGAGCCTTTCAACTTCACTGTGACTAGAGTCAGTAGATCCTAAGGTTCTGTCGCTGTGAGTTGCTTCCAATTTAATGTTGTGTAGCTCTGCGGTTAAGTTTTCAATTTTGGCTTGAAGGAATGCTTTCTCGTCTTTCTCGCTTTGAAGGATCTTACTTGTTTCGTCTAACCGCAGTCTTAGCTCGCTCAATTTGTTAGCGAGGACATTGTCTACGTTGGAGAATTTGTGCGAGTCTAAGGAGGCTCTCTGTCGCATCGAAGGTTCATTGGGCGATAGATATCCTACATTCTTCCGCCTCAGCTCTACGCCGTCTTCAGTCGTGAGATCGCCAGCTAGTATCCTGCTCTCTCCTATAGTTAAAAGCTTTTCGTTGTCTCTTTTCAGTTCGATCAACTGTTGTTCTAGGTCGTTCTTTTCTGTTTTGGAAGTCGACAGCTCTTTGGAGAGTGTGTCAACTTTGTTTTTCAGTTGTTTTGATTCCTCTCGTGCTTTGTTTCGTTCGTTGCGGACTTTGCTCCACTTCTCGCGCCAGTTGGCCGTGCAGTCGGACCACCAGCGCATGGTTTTCTCCATCTGCGTGGCCCTAGCTCTTGCTTCGTCGAGTTCTCGTTGATAGAGGGCCTCTTTGGCCTCCCAGTCCGTGTTTGTGTATCGCATTGCTGGTCCATCGTGGTCTCTGCTCCGCCGGTGACTGCCTCCGTGGGAGCTTTGAGCCATTTTTCATTTGATCTGAGGAAGAGAGAAGATATAAATCAACTTTTTAACCGCCCGACTTCGTAGATATACGACCCTGGCGAAATGGACACGAAAATATTTGTCGTCGGTGTAAGCGGTTAAATAGTATGATAGAACACAAAAACGAAGTCTCCAGCAGCAAAGCCTCATCTCCACTCAACTTTCACACCCTTCTAGTACTATGGCCTGCGAGCTGCCCCCGTGCCCGCCGTGCCCCCCGCCCCCTTACCCACCATGCCCGCAAATATGCCCGCCGCCCCCGGACCTACCGCCCTGCCGCAGCAAGCCGATCATGCGCGGCCTGCACTGGGCGCAGACTAAACGCAAGTTGACCCAGGCGATTATTATTTCTCTTGTCGCCGGTGCAGCCGTCTTTGTCATGGGGGTTCAGAGAAAGGAGGCCTACAAAGAATATTATAAGTAAGTAAGACAGGATTTAATTTTTTTCCACGCGGGCGTAACCGAGGGAACAGCTAGTCTATAATAAATGTAATTTGGATTCGCGATTTATTTGCCAAAAATGTAAACAAATACGAGTTTATGGAAAAATACCTTTAAACCCTACACAACAAAGTTCAGTTTACGCTACAACTTCAAAAAATTTTACAACTTTTTCAATAGTGCTAGTCACTCTTCACTCTGAAATCAACTTAATTACCTAGCATTAAAATAAAGTTGATATTTGTTTAACTTAAATAATATTAATTTGAAACATAAGTTTGAATAGACATTAGGTTCAATGTCTTGTAGGTACTTGGAGTCAGGTCAGCACAACACATTCTCTACTTCCTTCCTCCCTTGCCAACCGGCTTGCTATCATCCACTCTCTTTTCTTTGAAATCGTCCCTCTCCCTCACATAATCTATGTCTTTTCTCTTTGGTCTGGTAACAATGAATGTAGCAGATTATTTATCACATAGTTTGCAAGTCAAATCCTTATTGTTGGATTCAAATATTTGCATACAAATGTACATATGGCCAGCCAGTCATTTGAAATTACTGATAAGTATTTTTGAACTGATTTTTATAAGTTATCCACTTCCTGTTTCATTGACAGTTATGAGATTTACATCCACTGCAAATACATCTATTTTAATTTATAACATTCCAGATTTTTTTTTGTATCCTATTTTTTGTCCCACTGCTGGGCAAAGGTGTCCACTTTTTTCTTCCAAACCTCCTTTTTTATTCTAGAAATTACTTGTGAAAAAATATAAGCAATTATTTATTATTTTGTTAGACACCTATCTATCTAGCAGCTAATTCGCTGATGCATGTGTGTCAAATAGCTTGGAGATATTTTATCTGTCCAGTCAATTCTTGAAGCAAATATAAAAACCACTTCACAGCCAGCCAAAAGCTAGCAAATACATATGTAAAGTCATGGTAGGCATCTCAGTCCAGAGAAACAGATTTTCTTTGGATCTGCCAAGCTAAGTGTAACCATAAAGGAGATCATTCACAATTCATATATTTTGGCCCAAAAAATAAAAAATTCGGGCCATTAAAACAAAATGTTTGATGTGGATTAAATATAAAATCCTTAACATTTTTTACTTTGAAGACAAACTCGTGTGCCTAATGGTTTAGTTGTCACATGCGAGTTTAGCAGCAAAAAAGTCAAATAAAATATTTTTTACCTAGTCTGTAACAACTTAGCTGCCTCGGCTTATTTTTAATTATTTTATTTTTGGATTGTTGTTTGCTAGTATTTGCTGTACTCTGGATGCTTTTAACGCGTACGTCTTTTTTTTTACATCATTCTCACATATAAATTCAACATTAATGATGTCACTAATATTTTTGTAAAAATATAATTTAAAAGAGTGTCCAACTGTCCATGGAGTTTCTTGCCGACTAGCTGACAGACTTCTTGACAATTCAAGTGTGACTGTAAATAAATGCTTTGAGTTTTGAGTTTAACCAACAGGTGTTCGGGTTTGGCATAATAGTAAAAAAAAAATAGGAATTGGATGGTTTTTCTGAAACTGATTTTTTTTCTGGCCCTTACTTGAATGATGACCTTTCTAAACTGAACAAATTTTACAATACACTTTGTAGAACTGGACTAGGAACACAAACTAGAATAGTCACAAATTTATTGAGGTAATGCTTGTTCTATTAAAAAAAAAGTTTGTTTTTAAATTTTTGACTTGGATGTAGTTACCAAGACAAATTTAAAAACAATATTTTATTATTACTGGTTTATGATTCATCTCATTTCACAATTTTTCTTGATTTTTTTTGTACTACTTATCAATTTCCTAAAATTATCATTCCCTAAATTATCATGTCAGCACTCTTTCTCTATAAAAAAAGAGTAAAACATAATTGATTGAACTCATTATCGCAATCCTAAATCTATGCCTAGAGAAAGTATTGGTGATATTTTGATGACCGTAAGCATTTGATACACTATTATTAATGGAAGCTAAAATAATTTAATACATGATATTTACAGTTAAGTTCTCATAACATAAGTTCAATAAATACAGTTAATACCAATGCAATGTCAAAATACTTACATTCGTAAGCTGTTCGTGAGATTGTGACTTAAGTCAACAAAACACTGGCAGTTTTGTTTATTTATCAACAAAAATAAGTATTGCACTAAGATTTTTGAAGCAGGCGTTTACATGGGCCACCATTTAACACCATGTCATTAATTGTAAAATAATATTTTCTATTATTTACTCCAAACAAAATAATAAGCATCACACGCAGTGATCATTTCATTAATTTTTTTCATTTACTTTTTTTTCTTTGCGGGATTTATGGGGTTGCTAGCATCATACAAATAATTTTAATAAAATGATTGACATGTGTAATATCTTTAGTCGATTTCTACTTACTAAATTAGATTCAAATGTGTTTTTTTTTTTCAGGAGAGGTTGTTTTGATGATTGGGCTGATGAAATGGCCAGAAAAGGACTATTTCAAGGGGTACCAAAAGAGAGTTTGAAAGATTTTACATAAAAATAAGGAAAAGAAGAATTATAAAGGGTTTTAGTTATTTTAATAACATTGTTAATTATTGAAGTCCTCAATGAGTTTCGTAACATGAACATTATTTATATTGTAAAATATTCTCTGATACCGAAACTTCGATGTTGACTAAAAATTATATTATTAGAAAGAGCACTGTTTTATTAATTTTTCACTGGGTTTCATAATCACAAAACCTCACCACGTCACACTACCACTCTACATAACTCTGATCAGACCAACTACCAAACGAAGGGCGAAGGGGATTTCAGAGATGCGAGCGAGCGACACACTGGCTATATAATGACACTCGCTTTTTTTTTTTTTAAAGGTTGGGAAATCAAATAACCCCTCCCGCTGTGGGTTGAGCGAAAGGGAGTGTCAGACTTTTACTGACTAAAACCCATCCATGTTCCTTCTTTGCCCTTTGCGTTCCGGGGCCATGGTAACTCTTTTGAACAATCCCGCGAGATGACACTCGCTTGGAGTTGCTCTTTGCAACTTGAGACGTATTCGCTCGCCTTCAGTAAACTTTTAGTACCTACCACGCGGCATCAATGCATGATCAACAATATTTTGATACCATGAAGATGTACCACCAACGAGGTGACGCGGACGGTACCTGAGTAGTACACACGGCTACACATCAAGCTATACATTTCCAGTTTGAGTTGACCTCGCATTGTATAGGTTTTTCGTACAATCAGAAGTCAGCTTATACTGGTTTTGTATAGCTTGATGTGTAGCCGTGTGTACAGTAGAGAGCCGGCAGCAGTAATATTTAAATATAGCCAGAAACCTTCGCGAAAAATTTTGAGCATTTATTAGAGCAGCCCGTTGGTTGGGAGGTGTGGAATTGTAGATACACAAGCTCAGCAACACTCTTGTGCAGCAGACTATTAGAGGCACAACAGAAGGCCAATTCTCGTAATTTAAAACGTTCAAAATCTAGTCGCAGTCTCATCTCGGCGACAAACAACTGTCAAAATCTTGTCAAAATGTAGGGAAATATATGAGGTATTTTTGACAGATTGAGACTGAGATCAGACTGTGAACGTTCTTAAAATTACGAGAATTGCCCCTCAGATCTGTGATGTGTGTGTGAGTCCAGTAAGCTTTGCCTGCCGTTTACCTCTAAAACGGCAGGCGAAGCTTACTGGACTCGAGGAGGGTACCTATTCTGACCCACTCCACACCATTCACAATCGTGTTCGACGTGTTCGTGCATCACGCACTTATCGTCCAGCCAAATAGATGACCAGCGAGGTAGTGAATCGACCCCTTGACACTGACAGGGAGAGGCTTATTTTTTGCACACAATCCGCAAAAGTTTATGAGAAATATTTCTAATAGCACAGTAAGTATGCCGGGACCGCTTGTATGTACAGAGGCCAGCACATCAAGCTACTCCAATCTGTCAAATTGTCCCAATTGAATATGAACCTTATTCCTTTGCAGCAAAGTTGAAAATGTATCAAAGAAATTTGACAGATTGGGGTAGGTTGATGTGCTGGCCTCTGTACATACAAACACGCCTCACGCTCACATTTACATCATAGTATGCCGACCGGCCGCCATTACGTGACACGACAGCGTCAATCGTCAATCACGCACTCATAGATCGGTACAGTGCTTCACTTTCGATATGCGTGGCGCGGAGTCCATCTTTTTTTATAAGTCTATGTCTTATACCTTATTGCACTGTTCACCACTCTTGGCAGAGAGAAATCAAGCAAACAGGACAGGAGCAGCAAAGCAATACATGTACACACGGCTACACATCAAGCTATACAGTTACAGTTTTAGCTGACCTCGCATTGTATAGGTTTTTCGTACAATCAGAAGTCAGCTTATACTGATTATTTACAGCTTGATGTGTAGCCGTAAGTACAGACGCCAGCACATCAAGCTACTACAATCTGTCAAATTTCTAAAGTGGAAAATCTATCAAAGAACTTGAGATTTTCAACTTTATCGCTAATGCACAAGGTTCGAAGTTGATTGGGAAAATCTGACAGTTTCGGGTAAGTTGATGTGCTGGCGTCTGTACATCAGTAAGGCTGCTCTGCTTTTTTGGTCACGCGGCCTCACGCGGGTCAACCAAGACTTTACTAGATTTAATAGTAAAATATATGGATTGAAAAAAAATTACTAAGCAATAGGCAGGACATTATTGATTAGTTGTACTCAAAAGTTAAAGTTACTCAATATTAATAGTAAAAAAAGAAAATAAAATTCACTGTAATTAATACAACAGGAAGTGATTCGTTTCGTTATTTTGCAAGGCGGCAGCCAATCAACATGCTGTGAATTATTATAAAAACATGGAGATAACACCATCAACCAATCAAAAATAGCCTTCAGTGGAGCATGAAAGGCTGATGACATGACTTTGATACAGCGCTGAAAATTCAAAAATAATCCACACAATATTAAAATTACACACCTAATAAAAAGTTTGACACTCCTGAAATAATTTATGAATAATTTTGCGTGATCTTACAATTAAATATATTTTTTAAATCACAATTTTTTTTTATAAAAAGTGAGAAAAACATACGCTTGTCTAAAGCTACGTCACGTATGTTTGTCTACTGCGAGTCAGTGCGCATGTCAAGTTGAAAATTGCAAATGGCGGCCGTTGTTATTGTTCGTACCGAATTAACTATTTGTAAATTATATACCAATCTTTTTAGCGATTTTTCTAATGGACTGATATATTGATGCGATGCTTTAACTTCTCATAATTCGGCGCGACACGTTTTATGTACGTTTTTAAGTGTTTTTAGTGTTTTTTTGCTATTTTATGTGTGTCATGCAAATGGGGTAAGCTGGAATTATCGGATGTCGCTTAGGTTGTTTTGGATAGTTTCAATAAGAAAATGGAGTGAAGTTCTGTGACCTAAAGTGTTATAATGGAAACTGCATAAAGTTTTTCAACTATCGCTCTAGTATTAGAGTGTAGCGAGAGACGGGAGCGGCTGTAATTTACGAATGTTCCATGCTGTGACTGTTCTCCCCGTACATTTCAAAATGGCTGCTGCTCTTCACGATATATGAGCTTTGCGTCACTGGAATATAATTCAGTGGATTCGATTCGTGATGATATTGTAGTGATTCTAGTCTTGTGATCGTCTGTGAAAAAGCGAAAATAAGCCCCGGACGGTTTCCCGGGTGCACCAGAACCGGGACAGTAGTGGTGTGTCATATGTTTTTGGTGTAGAGTGGACACTGGCCATAGGACCGATATTGCTTTGCGTCCGAGCCGGACGGTAATGTTGCGCTTGATTTTCCATCATGATTTGGGACACAAGGGAATAGAAATTGTGTGGAATTGAGCGGAATGTGACATTGTATGAGAGGTGAGTGTATTTTTTAGTTTATTTACATTCCGCGGGGTGTTGGGTTGTGCGATGTTCATTACAAAATGGACACATTGGTGGGTGACAGGACGTCGGTCCGCCGGCGAAGACATGCCCCGCGCGGCGCCCGCCTGAAAGCGGCGATTCCAGCCGAAAAACTTCGCATTAGTGTCACAGTGCTAGATTTTGTAAAGTTGTGTAACATGCCGCCGTGTTGTCGATACGCAGTCGTGTTACCACGCACGCCGAGTGGGATGCCTCTGAAGGATATTCAAGCTGTAGGTGTTATCAAATTTGCTGTTATAAGAGTTATTTTCGTCCTATTACCTGTTTAGTGTTTGCAAATAGTGCAAACTGTCAAATATGTGTTAGGGTTAATAGTTCAGTAATGCATTCCACAACAAAACAGCTTTATATAAAAGTTTTTAATTTAATTCTAAACTTCTACAGAGTGATATCCTATCCACTGAAGGGTACTAATATTCACAAATTAACAACTAAGTAGGACCATAGACAAAACACATAACCTATTTGTATAACACATGACAGATTAGTGATTAATTGATGGAGATAGACAACCTTCTTGTTTTAAAATTGCTTGTCTTGGAACTATTGGTGTATAGGAAGTGTGATCATTATATTTAACACATACTTTACCTGGTTTAGAACTGATAATATGAAAAACTAACATTGTTTCAGATTTTATTAAAACAGAACTACCTTAGAAAAAGTATTCCCCAACTTTATAATTCAATTGAATTGTGAAATTACTTTTTTGTGTATTTAGTAAAGTTAAACACTGCACCTAATTAGAATGATCTAGCATTTACTTTTACTCATTGTTTCTTGTTTTTTTTTTAAACTAAATAAATAGTTTGGTAAAATAATTTTAGTTCAGAATCGTAAAATATTACATTACTTAGTAAATTACAATAACAAACTCAACATTTCCAATCTGACTATCCATAATTGGAAATGGTGAAACCTCAGGGGTCAGTGTCTTAAAGTACAGAAATAATCTTGGTCAGATCATGTGAGGATCATGTAAATTAGTTATACTTAGCAAGCATACTAAAGAATATGAAAAAAATCAATTAAAATTTCAATAATATTAGAAGGATAATTAAACTAATAAGAACTATGGATTTGCATTGAACCACATCCGATAATTTCAGGAAGTTGGTAGTGACTATCAATGTTTTATGATAAGGTAAATGAGTACCTATCACGGATTTGTGACTGGGGAATTACTCAAAACTAAAAATATTGTAACTAATTTTTTTTCAATATTTAATTTTTATTTTTGTGGGTCAAACATGACCTGACAAAGATTATGTCTGATCTACTCAAATCTGTTTGGTTCTTTCTTCAAAAGACCATTTCCGACACCAATCTACATGATCTGACCTAGATTATGTCTGGACTTAAAGAGACTTATGACCTCTTGGTCTTTCTTCTTAGAGTAGTCAGTTAGGAAACACCAAACTTGTTTCAAAACATAATTTAATTTTGATACGTAAAAGTGTATTTTTGAACCAATTTACAGAAATAAGTATCATTTCATTTTATAATACTTGAATTTGTTGATTATTTTTTGGTGAAGGGTTGATAAGCCCAAAAATAGTAAAAAATATATTTTTATCTAAGGGCTGATTTTTCAATCGTAAGAGAAATTTTAAATGAGGAATAAGTGTGATAGGACAGTTCTTGTGTAGAAATTATGTCAAACCGCCATTTTTATTCTTCAGATAAAAGTTATCTGGTGATTGAAAAATCTGCCCTTATAAGTTTGTTGTCTTGTTATGTCACCAAAACTTTAGTTTTGTGATTAGCAGTAGCCTGATATACAAGCTAATTGTTTTGTTATTATGAACTTGTAATTATTAATTACAGTTTTTTTTAAACGTTTTGTAAATGGTGTTAGGCTTTTAAGGAATATATATTAACTGTTAAGCTTGGGTGTATTAAACATTTTTGCCTACCCCCTTTCAGGAATACAGGTGTATGTTATTTATCAAATAAATTTATTGGGTAACAACACTCCTTAAAATTTTCTTTTACTTTTGATTGAATTAATAAAAAAAGAACATGTTTTTTGCTTTTAATATTTGGCAAAGGTCTCATATTTTCTATATACATGTCTGTTTAATGCTTACAAATCAGTGAAACACAAAATTTCTCTCAAACATAGTTTGTGACCACAGAGGTCAGCAGTTTTCTCAAATAAGGGTTAGGTTGCACTGTAATCTGAATATCTGTCAGTATGTTACTATTTTGCATGTAATTAAATATTACTCCTATGAATGCATATACAACACACTTTTTTTTTTTCCAGAATAATTATGTTGGGAATTGTTGTGTGCCTTTTAGTTTGTGCTAAATAAGTGTATATTCCTCTCTTTCTCTTTGCAATAGATTGATAAGGGTCTATTAATATATATAAGGGTTTAATAATATTTTACTATCAAATTATACAAAAACAGAGATGCGCATTTTATTATCTAAATTATATATATTTTTGTTGGTTATTTTCTATAACACTATAATGTATAATCACATAATTTTGTAAATATGGGCTTGTGTTTTTGGAACACATTGTTGTAACATTAAAAATCATACCAGGCTTTTTGTTTTTAATCGGCAACTGTGCTATAGTGAATTTTAGAATCAATAATACTTACACAATTTTATAAAATAATGTTAACTTATACAGAAAATTAACATCTTTTTTATATTTATCAAGTTATTTATAAATACAATGCATATATAACCTCCGCGTTTTTAAATTGTTTTTTTTTTAATACTATGCTTTTATTTACAATTCATTAAAATTTCTGAAAATTTTTTTTAATTACCCAGTACAAAACGGTAAAAGAAAACATTGTGAGGAAACCAGCATGTCCTAGAACCAAAAATTCGAAGACATGACATTTGCCAACCTGCACTGGGTCCGCGTGGTGGATTACGGCCTAATCCCTCTCACCGAGAGGAGGCCTGTGTTCGAGCAGGGGGAACATTATAGGCTGATTGTGTTGTTATGTTATATTTATAACCAGCAATATGACCTTGAAGAAATGTGTTAAGAGCTTTATGATGTATGGCATTTCATACAAACTTTCAAGCCCTTGTTTTTCGAAATGAATGAACTGATTTGAATGAAACTTCATACGCATAAGCAGGATACAAAAGTCTAAAAAGTTACTTAAGAACATTTTCGAAAAATAGTGTTACAGCCAAATTAGACCGATTTTAAAGTTTCCATAGATTCATTGATTTCGAAAAATAAGGGCTTGAAAGTTTGTATGACATTCCGTACGGCGTAAACGCTCTTAAGAATAAACAAAGAAACCTGGTTACGTTCTAAACATAATTTTCGTATGAATTAAACCAAAAATAATATGCAGTGATAAGTAGGTACCATCATTATAATAATGCACACTATCACAATAATTCCACATTTTAATAATAATATTATATTCTTATCATACTATGATGTAAAGTGTGATGTCATTCCCGCTTGATATAGTTTTAATTGGTTTAAAAATAATAACAATTTAAAACTATGATAACTTCAAATTGCTCTCGAGGAAAATGCTAATTTTACTAAAAATAATTACCTGTTTAGTAAACTTTTTTGGTAATTAGTACCTGCCTGTCCTTAGTTTTTTTTTTTAAACTAATCTTAGAAAGTATAAAGTGTTCATTTATTTTTCTAACTGTTCTCATTGTACTTTCTTTAACCACCCAAAAACAAAACAAAAAAGTATTTGCCAGTACCTAGTGGACCTACGAAAAATAATATTAATCAGGGTAAAAAATAAATTACTTAAAACTATAAATGTGTCTAAATAAAGTTTTTTTTGGGAATGGAAGTCTTGGTCAATTAATATTTGCTGATGAGTAATCTTTATAATTGATGACACAGTTAATGTGTTGTTTTATAAAAAAACATAAACACAGGTGACTGATGAGGTTAATATCCATAAAGTTCCTACAGCACACTAATATTATAAAGGCGAAAGTTTGTGAGTGTGTGTGTTTATATGTTTGTTACTTCTTCATGCTCAAACGGCTGGACCAATTTTGATAAAATTTTGTATGGAGGTAGCTGCCATTTTTATTCCGATATTCCCACGGGATCGACACTTATGCGGGTGAAACCGCGGGGCGCAGCTAGTATAAAAGTTAAAAGAGAAAATATTTGGTTGCCACAGAAGGGTAAGGGAAAGTATTTCAAGTTTGAACAAATCTGAAAATTAAATAATACACTTGCAAGTTGTAATGTACATTTATGTAGTTATTCCTATTTATTATATAAATTTCTATTTACATGATTAAATTGACGGGTATTTTACAAATCTGCTTCAAATACACAAGAAAACACTGATACAAAATTTATTACAGCGTTAATCTACTGTTATTTACTTTCTTTAATTGTTATTTATAATATTGGGCTAAATTTCTCTTTTCAAATTGTCAGGTTTCTTTAATTTTTTGATTTCAGTAGTTAACTGTTTTAATTAAAAGTCATTTATTTAAATTATTCTAAGAATCAGTCCCCCAAAACGCCTGCCTTTGACCACTTCCTAGTGCTTTAGCTGGGAAGAAGTGGCGCAATAATCTCCCAATAACATAATCAGCCTATAATGTTCCCACTGCTGGGACACAGGCCTTCTCTCGGTGAGAAGAAGTGGGCCGTAATCATCACGCGGGACCAAAGCGCGTTGGTAGATGTCACATGTCTCCGAATTTTTAGTTCTAGTATATAAAAATACTAGCTTCCGCCCGCGGCATCGCCCGCGAGGTATGTCGATAAAAACTATCCTATGTTCTTCCCCGGGATGCAATCTATCTCTCTGCCAAATTTTATCGAAATCCGTTCAGTGGTTTAGGCGTGAAAAGGTAACATACAGACAGACAGACAGTTACTTTCGAATTTATAATATTAGTATGGATAAATGTACTCTCATAAAACAACTCAATTTTTAAAAGTCAAGGAAACAATTACTATTATAAAAATGTTTGTAAAAAAATATACAATAGATAATTGATAATAACAGTGTTTATGTTGTCTTTGTCCTCAAATAAGTCCCTTTGTATTTCTTATGGGAAGAGTGACAGGAGGTTAGGTTAGGGGTAAGTCAGGTGAATGAGAGTGCTATCCACCTGCATAATAACAACATACAACTATCTATACTACTCGTAATAATAAAGCTGAAGAGATTGTTTGTTTACATACTCATACACTCAGCCTATAATGTTTCCACTGCTGGGACACAGGTCTCCTCTGTGTGAAAGAAAATACGTTTATTTGCGGCAAACATGACGCATCAAAAGAAAAAACATAAAAAAAAGAAGAAGGAAGGAAGGGATAATCCGTAATCCACCACGCGGGCCCAGTGCGGCTTGGCTGATGTCACATATCTTCGTATTTTTGGTTCTAGTACATGTCGGTTTCCTCACGATGTTTTCCTTCACCGTTTTGAGAGCAGTGGTGATGATATAATTTATACAAAGTAAAGCGCCTGACTGGGTTCGAACTAACGACCTACAACTCGTAATTCGCGGCCGTGACCGCTGGGCCACCGCTGCTCACTTTGTTTGTTTGAACGCGCAAATATCTGGAACTACCGGTCGGATTTAAAGCATTCTTTTTGCTTTTTATAGCCCAATTTTTGAGGAAGTCTATGGGCTATTCAACATCCAGCTAGTACCCTTAAGAGCCGTGCCAAAATAAGGAATAACAATAAAAGCTAAGCGCAAACGAAGTAATAGCGCGGGCAAGCGATGTGATGGGACGGGGTTGGTCGGGGGTAAAAGAAATTTAACGCGGACGAAGTCACGTGCAGAAGCTAGTTATGATATAATAATGAGCCTTATGATGAAGTTAGTATTTATATAAACAGCTAACTTATCGTTATGACAATGTTGTGACTATGATAATTCAATATTATACTTGAACACTAGCTTCTGACCGCGATTTCGTCCGCGTGATATTTATATTTTTGGGTTCCGTACCCAAAGGGTAAAAACGGGACCCTATTACTAAGACTCCACTGTCCGTCTGTCTGTCTGTCACCAGGCTGTATCTCATAACCCGTGATAGCTAGACAGTTGAAATTTTCACAGACATGTATTTCTGTTGCCGCTATAACAAAAAATACTAAAAACAGAATAAAATAAATATTTAAGAGAGACTCCCATACAACATACTTGTTTTTTTTTTTGCCGTTTGTTATATGTAGTGTTAAATATTGTATGGTGGTACTTAACCCTTCGTGTGCGAGTCCAACTCGCACTTGGCCGGTTTTTTTAAACATAAAAATATACATAAATAATCCTAATTCCTCTGACACTCGGATATATTGTAACTTCCAATTGTAAGAAAGAATTATCAAAATCTGTTTATGTCTGAAGCTTACGTCACAGAGAGGAGGCCTGTGTCCCAGCAGTGGGAACATTATAGGCTGATTATGTTATGTTATGTGTTACCTCCTACATACAGACTCACAAATTTTGTATACATTACAACAAAACCATTATTATACAAAAAGGAAAAGCTTATTAAAATGAGTTGTTAATTTATTGTGTTCCAACCACTAAAACAATTTTTAATTTTTGGGTTCACAGAAAATGGTAGCGAAATTATTCAACTTATGATTTATTTTCTATGAAACTTCCATTTTAGTCGTAAAGCCGTGAATCGGCCGTTCTTTGTAACTTTGTAAGCATCGGGTTACCGCGTGATTTTATACTTATAGCCCGCGTTGCGCCCGCGCGGGTTAAATTACGTGGTACGAACGCCGCACAGTGGAACGAATGTATGGGAGCGGTTGGACGTAGACATGTCCGAAAAATAAGAGTAAAATTATGACAAACTAATGATGCCATCTTATTCGATTACTTAATGCCTTCATAAATTGTGGTGATGAATTTCTTCATAACTCCCATATTTCGGGAGTAATTTGAGAAAATGTGAAATTTAACTATGAAAATGAGTGTATCGAGCTCTCTCCCTCCTGATTCCGGGCTTGTTTCAAGTAGCGGTCTCTAATATCGTAATGCTATTACTAAGAGCTATATTTAATACTAAGACACATAGTGCGCCAAATGTGCACTTTCTGGGATAAAAGGAAATGAAAATTAAAAAAAAAAAAAACGTTTTTTCCCCATTTGTATTTACTTTAAACCGCAGACAGACTTATTAAGAGGTCTATAAATATATTATATATATACAGAAATATATATTAACAAAAATATTCACAAGAACTGATGAGAGTATGACTTTTAAGTAAGTTGATAATAAATTACCTAGTTTCATTAAAAGTACAATAAATAATTAAGATGTAAGCTCTAATTTACTAAGTTACACATTTTAAAACAATAACATCATTTAATTATCTTCGTCATCATCATCATCATCAATTAATTCAAATTCAGAATCGATGTCCGCTAAATCATTTATGTTAACAAATTCGATATCACTTTTCTCAGAATCCGTAAGCTCATAAAATTCCTTAAAAGAAGATTTTTTTACAAACTTATTTCCTTTTGGACGGATACTTGTAACAAGTGGATCAGAAGACAGTAAAAGATTGTGCATAATATCTTCATTGCATGAGATACTGCTATGCTTTCGAGAATGCCCCTCTCTATATTTTCTAAAATCTTTATTTCTAGCCTCAGATGCCTCTTCGGATAGAAAACCAATGGGCACAATTGACATGTTCTGAACTATGTCTGGCCCATGCATTAAAATTTTATGAAGTGAAGAAGGCATATAATACCATGGGTATAACTCCACGTAAAGCTTAGCAGTATCAAAGCAGAACTCTCGGAATTTAGTTACGTTGATCTTCTCTCCTGATGAAATACACTGCAAGATCACACAGATTTTTCTTAAAAGCATAGCATCTATTCCGGTCAGTTCAGCAGATTTAGTGTAGTTTTCAAAAAATCTCCTTGCCGAGTTGCCATTGTTGGTGGATCCACTGCCTTGTTTCACAACATCGAGAAGTAAGCCCGTTTCTCTTCTTACAGCCTCTTGAACTCTTTTCTTCCTGTCATCAACTTGCCTTTTTGCTATATCACCCCTTACTTGCCATGATTTTATGTCTAATTTGTAGGAAATGTGTAATAAGCATTCCATTGAGCGAATCCAAGCGTGAAGGGTGCTTAAGCTATATTTATACATGTCCTCGTTTGCGTGTTTATCTTTGATTAACTCTAAATTATTCATTTCTTTAGGACAAGCCTTGCATATGTCACACACTGAAGCTGCTGTATTGGATATAATGGAATGAATTTTACCATCAATCATTGTCAACAGCAGTTGGTGTTTGACACTAATTCCATCAGTGATGGTGGATGGAGTTAAGGCTTCAATCTCTGCTTCGATTTCAGCCATCTCTCTCTGCACATTTTCTTTGGTTTCCTTTATAAACTTAAACAATATTGGCCGGCAAAATGAAGTGGAAGATGGTCGCTCGTTTTCCCAAATTGTTACACCTTTTGAGACGAGCCGCAGTGGTACAAGACTAATCATAAAATTACTAGCAAGATCGATTTGCTCATCTTCACTCGTCCTTTGATGATAAATGCTTTGGCTAGATGATCCGTCAAAACCCCATTTGCTGGTCAATACGAGCTGTTGATTGGGATCAACAGGGGTTTCTAACGACCTAATAAGTCTTCTTGAGGTTAAATCCATCAAGGCTTGTAATTTGATTTTTGCAGAGCTCTCTGTAACTGTGAGATCTTCTTTGGCCGGATAGCACTTAATTTTTTCTTTAACCAACATGTAGTAACTCGGGTATTGAAGAGCTCCTTCTTGAGTGTTGAAATCCCGAAGAGTGTTATAGCGCCATTTCGATAAGTTCATCGATACATAAAGAGCCAATGCCTTCAAAGGGGATATTTCCCGTACCTGAATTGATTTACCTTCAATGAAGGCTTTGATTTTTGAGGCCTCTTCTGGATTCTCCGTCAAGTATTTCATAACATAAGCTGTATCGCTTTGTCCTGCCTTTTGAAGCGCCCTTTCGGCCGAAAACATAATTTCAGCGCTGCTACTGCTGCATGAAAGACTATCTTCAGTGCGTCTTCTTTTTTGCCGGTTACTAAGGTCCTCAAAAGATTTACGAGGACTAGGATGTGTACAAGTTGAAGCATCAGATTTAGCAGGAGAAATTATGGGCTCGATGACGTCACTTATATTTTCTGTAGAAGGTTCCATATTTTCATTCTGTAATTCCGGCCATTGAATTGCAGCCTGTAGCCAAATCTCATGTTTCTTCCGAAACTTATCTGTGCTTCTTCCAGACTGTGTCCATTTTGCATAAATGCGGTAGCAAAATCGACGACACCAGTCTTTTAAACTTGTTTCAGCACTTTCACATAACTGAACACAACTGTTATCTTTTAAAACACTGAACAAATAGTTAAAGTCGCGTAAATCTTTATGTGCGCGTGCGCATAAAGCAACGTGAATATCAAGATTTGTATTAAAATTTGGAAAATACATTGCGAGATTAGCTTGGATACAACGAGGTGTAAATCAACACTGATTTTAAAGTTACTAATAGTGACCTATTTATATAAAATCCAGGTATCCCAGGTATCCTTTGTTAAATATTGCAAGGTAATTAGTTATTGTGATAATTAGTAAATGATGCATGCTAAATTAGTGTATTAAGAGCCATTTAGTAATTAAATAATAGCAATGTTCTTATCAGTAATCATTAGTGCATCAGTTTTATATGTAAACCTTAAGTCCCTAATTATATATCCTAATTAGCTTATATCTTCTCTAATTGGCTGCTCAGAAATGTTATTGTAATAAGGTAAACCTTTAGAAAAACGGTTTTAATCAACAAAATAAACAAAAAATAAAAAAATTGTGTTATAAAATAAACATCACTCTTTATCCCAGAAAGTGCACATTTGGCGCACTATGTGTCTTAGTATTAAATATAGCTCTTAGTATTAGCATTATGATATTAGAGACCGCTACTTGAAACAAGCCCGGAATCAGGAGGGAGAGAGCTCGATACACTCATTTTCATAGTAAAATTTCTCATTTTCTCAAATTACTCCCGAAATATGGGAGTTATGAAGAAATTCATCACCACAAGTTATGAAGGCATTAAGTAATCGAATAAGATGGCATCATTAGTTTGGCATAATTTTACTCTTTTTTTTCGGACATGTCTACGTCCAACCGCTCCCATACATTCGTTCCACTGTGCGCCGCACGCGCATGTACGATGTTACGCAACTATACACGTGCTGCGTTAGTGCGTAGACACCTTTATTTGCATGTAAACAAAAATATTCATTAATAGTTATTTAAATGTAGATCTATAGGTTGTTTATTTTAAATAAAATGTTGTATTTTAGTTTGGAAACATTTAATAATGTTAGCAAATGAATAGCTGCTTCTGGGGAATTTGTTGCGCCACTTCTTCCCAGCTAAAGCACTAGAAAGTGGTGAAGGGCGGTCGTTTTGGGGACTGTCTTATGTAATTTTGACGTTCAAAAAGTGCTGTTGTTGAACCCCTATAGCACGTTTCAAGACCGTGATAAAAATTCGTGCATTCACGAAAATAGCCAAGAAGTTGATAAATTGAAGATGATCGTTAGAATTATGTCATCATCGTCATCATAATGTTGATGAGATGACATGTTTCTAAGTTAATTTTTGCAGTAATAATAATAATCAGCCTTAAATGTTCCCACTGCGGGGACACAGGCTTCCTCTCTTCGAGAGGGAGTGGACTATAAATACTGTAATCCACCACGCGGACCCAGTGCGGGTTGGTAGATGTCACATGTCTTCGAATTTTTGGTTTTGCGACATGCCGGTTTCCTCACGATGTTCCCTTCACCGTTTCGTTTGTTTAGCAGTGTTATTATTTCATTTATTGTCATAGTAAAGTGCTCTGTTCTAGTCTGAATTTATCTGGCAGGTAAACTCGAAACAACACGCGAACATAAACAGAAAAAAGTCATGCAAGTTTTATCTCATTATTTTTAGGGTTCCGTACCCAAAGGGTGTCTACGGGACCTTATTATTAAAGCTCAACTGTCCGTCCGTCTGTCATAGGGCTGTATCTTTTGAACCGTAATAGGTAGACACTTGACATTTTCTGAGTGTGTACCACTATGGCCGCTATTACAACAATTATTATACGAGAAACGTTAAATATTGTATGGTGGTGGGTTCAGTAGAACCATTCGTGTACGAGTCCGACTGGCACTTCGCACTGTACACGGTATTTGCTTTGGCCCGCGTAACCCACACGTGGTTAGTGGATTTCCGTAGCGTGACATTTCACGCATGACTAAAGACACCCTATTATCTTAAGCCGGCTTTACACCGAATGACCGAACCAACCTCATGCCACCGTGAAGAATACTAGATTTTGTGGCGTGTGTCGCCTTGTCACATTCTACAAACGCCAACATCATGCGACATTGCGACCTAAGCAGCCTTAAATTCATTAGGACGAGCTGGTATAAATTTGTACCGCTTGAACTGAGCCTATCGCAGGTCACTGCTGAACATAAGACTCTTCCAGGCTGCGTCACATCACCCTGTCATCCGCTTTCCATATCCAGTCTGTCCCAGCCATCTTCGTTCCACACTACGCTTACCGATACGCCGTCTCCACTCCTGGACTCGTCTACTCCACCGGCCATCGACAAACATGGCCAGCCCACTGCCACTTCAGCTTGCTTACTCTGCAAGCTATGTCGGTAACTCCGGTTCTTTTCGGATAATTTCATTTCTGATTTTCAACGACCATAGCCCGTTCCATAGCGTACTGAGCGACCTTGAATTTGTGGACCAGCCCAACTGCCAGTGTCCACGTATATAACCTGCGGCAGATTATCTTATATCAATGCAACAGAATCTTGTCGATTGATCTTAACGCATAGGAAATGACGCACAGAATCTGTAATATTCTTATAAAGTCGCGGCTTGACGCGCGAATTTGGCCTGTCGCACGAATTTGTGCGTATTTGAAGTATGCGGCATGCGGTTCTTTGGCATCACATCATTTTTCAACATGTTGCCCGGTGTAATGCTGTGGCTTTATTTACATTTTTCCGAAATCTAAATTCTACAAAACAGCCCTGCACCACTGGCTAGTGTTAAGCTGGGAAGTGTCGTGACAAGCTTCCCAGCAACTAACACGTCTTTACCTGTTTAGTTATACATATAAGGCAATTTACAAATGTTCATAATCAAGTTTATCCGAGGCTTTCTCCTAGTATTTTCGATTTACGCAAGCACACGTGCTACTTGACGCGCGACGCCGCGATTCCTTTTCGACTCGCGAGTAGTCGCGACGCGTCTAGCGTTCGACTTCATACTATGGTCTGTCTAAAAAGTAAAGGATGAAAATGTAAACAAATCCGTACCTGTGGACGCCAATTTGTAGTTCCATTTACAAATTGAGTGCTTTGATTTTATTATTTGAATATTTAAACCCGAAGTTCTAATTTTAAATCACCATAAAGATGTTCTTCATTTGACAATTTTATTGAGGTTAATTTATTATTACCTCAATTTTCGTGATGATTTTCAATTACTCTTTAATAATATTATTATTCAAACAATTTTTAGAAAAAGATGTGAGATATAACGTTGAAATCTAATACAGATGAATGTATTACTAATTAACTTTACGGAAAATAATTGCGTAAGAATTTAACCTAAATAGGGTTTATTTACATTTTTGTCAGATACTTTTGGAACAAACTGCAATTGATGTAGGGGCGATATCGCAAATCGCGCCGCGTTTTTACGGTCGGCCTTTATAAATATACATGATTGTCTATCAAATAATAAATGTTCCTAATGATATCTCTTTCTGCAGCATGGCAGCGGACAGCGATGGGCTAGGCTCGGCGGGCGGCGGGTCGTGCGGCGTTGTGGTGACGTGTGAGGGCGACCTGCGCGACCCGCGCTTCCCCGCGCGCCTGCGCCGATTGTTGCGCGAACTGCGGGCGCTGCTCGCCGAGCCGCATCCGCACACGCTCAAAGTTAACAAGGTAAATGTTACACATTTTTTTTAGTTTATAGTTTTATTATATTAGTTCTTAGGAAATGTCTTTAGAACGCAAATAATTATAAAAGTTTGTCCTCTTTTTATTGGCAGGACAGTGATAAACAGGCAGGTTTCATAAAGCGTTTATTAAAATCAAGGTTTTTTGAATTATTGCTTAGTGAGTTTTCAGAGATTAAACAAAAATTAAGAGTGACACTTGACAGACTTAATATTCGGCGCTACGATATTAATTTTGTCGCGTCATGTGTTACAAGTGTGTTTCAGTCTTTATACTAGCCGACCTATTCTGTAAAATACTCACCTTTTTGATTTTTACAGAATAGACCGGCCAGTGGCGGTCCGAGAGGGGGAGTCGTGGGGGTCATGACCCCCCCCCCCCCCCCGCAAAATCATTCAAGCTGTCGAGACTCTGAATGATTTATTTGCCTTACTACTTGAGCCACGAAAACCCCGATGGGCATAATATACAAAAACATTAAGTACATAGGCATGGCAGACTTGGCTACTGCCGACAGAAGTAAAAACTGTAAAACTATGAAATTACAGTGGGTTTTTTAACGCGCCTAAAAAGTTTTTAATTTAAAAAGCCTGTTATAAAACATAGAATCTAGGATGCAAGAGCGAGCCAAGCAAACTCGGGATTTGGGCACCCCGGTTGTACGTAAGGTTCGAAAGGCTTAGGTTAAGGCCAGATTCCTAAACTGCTGTAAAACGAGTTTTAAGTTTTCGTCATAATTCGATAAAAGTAAGTTCTCTTTCTGTATGATGGTTAAAAGAAAACAGAGACTATTCAAGGTGTAAAATTAAGTAAAATTTTCAGGCTCGCTTCGCTCGCTCTTGCAATCTACATTCTGTTGATTCTTGAGCTTTTCTTCGTAAATCGACAAAGCAAGTAATTTATAGTCATTTGTGAATGATCGAAAAAAATCTAACCTATCCGAGAGTGTGCATAATTTTCGAGCTCACTTCGCTCGCTCTTGGATTCTACATTTTATTAATTGCTTGGGCTTGCCTGCATAAGTCGACAATGTAACTTCTATTTCAGCTTAAAAATATAAAACAAAACCTAACCAAACCGAGGCGGGTTATTAAAATTTTCGAGCTCGCTTCGCTCGCTCTCCCCAACCTACGTGATCTGCCGTTCTAATACATACGACCAATTTGGCAGCATTATAAAGTAACACCCCCCCCCATGTAAAAGCTGCGTCCCTAGCATAAGTAATATGGAGCTGGAGATAAACAGGAACCTTAAAATATTTTCACGCCTTTAGTCCCCAAAGTGTTAGGCAGGGGTATAGTACTTACACTCACAGCTATTTATATGTACGTATAGAGGCGGACTTAATGAAATAAAAAGAATTTACTTTCTTTTTTTTTTGAATTTACTATTTTTCAGTTTAGTGTAAAATATCAAAATACACAAATTGGTATTGAGAAGTCTCATTAAAAATACCTACTAAATAAAACCTGGAGCTTGTCCTATACTTTTTCGGCATAGTATAGAAACTGCGTATTCAGGTGCATAAGCATTTCTAAACATCAGCGAAAAAGTTCGCTTAATGCTTACGAGCGGTTCGCATGTCTTGTCTAACGACAAAGATGTTCGCTAATCTATTTTTTTTATTAAAAATAATTATCTGCGCCGCCTCCGTTCTACTTAATTATCGTTAATGTGTACGCTTCCTAACTACACTTCGTCAAGACAGTAAACATTTGTACGAGTTAGCCGGCGGCGTCGGAGAAATATAATATGACTGGCTTTTTTGCGTCAGCCGTCGTACGGTGACAAGAGTGACGTAAACTCTGATTTTTAAAGTCAAACTCAAATCATTTATTTCAATTAAACCATTTACAGGTACTTTTGAATTATTGTCAGAGTCCGTCAGTTAGTCAAAAAGTAAGCTTAGAAATGGGCAACTCCATTCCAAAACCTAGATCTCTATGGAGAAAACGGACAAGTAACTCAAAGGATGCTCTTTGAAATCAAGATATTACAAAATCCTGGGTACATTATTCTTGTTGTTATATGTGAGAACAATGTAAAAAAAAAATATATATTTAAAATACACCCCGGTAGTTAAGAGATGACCAGTCACAACCGACGGTGCCTGTTCACGAACATGACGCGTGGATCAGCACATTCAGCACCATCCAGCTCAACCATTTTGTAGAGGGTTTAATTTACGACCTTTTTTGTCATAAAAATCAGAGTTTAGTGACAGACAACGCGTCTATCTCGGTATCTTCTGATGCTACGGCTACATTGTCGCGATAATGCGAAGTATGCGAACTACACTGCGCACTCTCTCGCACACCGCTCGACGTCTCGCTGTACAACAGAGAACGAGCGAAGTGTAGTTCGCGTTATCGCGACAATGTCACCGTAGCATGTGTGTTCCACGCATTATATTGTTTTTAACATTAGACACATTGAAATGACGTTTGTTTAAAAATAGTATTTACTTGATAAAAAATAATATAATAAGTCATTCATTCATTAAACGCACAGCCTAAACCATTGGATGAACTGCGTCTAGAAGCATGTTTTTTTTTTACTAAATTTCCTTATAATTATTACAAAAAAAAGAAAATATATATACAGACGATTTGAGAACCTCCTTTATTAAAAATTCGGTTAAAAAGTGGGCACTAAGGAAAGATCTTTTGAAAATGCATCCCTAAAGGAGATGAAAGTTCGACATTTTTGCCGATGAGGATCCCATTACATCGGGCGCATGGCTTGTTATGTAATAAATTTTTAATCAATTATAAGCTTTTTTCGCCTTTTTTAGGGTTCCGTACCCAAAGGGTAAAAACGGGACCCTATTACTAAGACTCCACTGTCCGTCTGTCAACAGGCTGTAACTCATGAACCGTGGTAGCTAGACAGTTGAAATTTTCACAGAATGTGTATTTCTGTTGCCGCTATAACAACAGATACTAAAAACAGAATAAAATAAATATTTAAGGGGGGCTCCCATACAACAAACGTGATTTTAGTGTTAAATTGTATGGTTGTAGGGAACCCTTCGTGTGCCAGTCCATCTCGCACTTGGCCAGTTTTTTTTTCACAATAATATTCGTACCCGAAAAAAAAACTGCTGTTTTGGAGATGAACACTGAAAGTGCTAGATTAACTTTAGAGTTCTGTATTTTTTTTTTTGCTCTATGGTATCGACACACATGACATGACATAAAGGGACAGCGAGCGTGTGCCAGCCGTACTCGCGTTTCACGTATGAGATCACTCTGCGTGGTTCCTCACAGCGACAGAAGTAAAGCCTCGTGTACATTGTGATACGATTTGTATCGGGCACTTATTTCTGAAACAGTGGGGTAATTGGGTAACACACTAACAGTAGCAATGGTTTTCACTTTGACAGTTCATTCAGTTCAAATTTTTCGAACAAATGAAGCAATGGATCAGCAATATCCTTCAATATGATTTAAATTGTTATTGAAAGTATGTTACGCAAATTTATTTAGGTGCATTCCTTAGGACATAGAATTTTGTGCTGACAACAAGATTGTCTCTGTCGAAGGACCATACAACGTCTCTTTACAAGTTTTCTCTCCCAAAATATTTTCTTTGAATTCTCCGTTACTGACACAAAAATATATTCAGTAAAGTACAGTATAGTAATCACGTGTACAATTTTGTCATTCGAATTTGTATTAAATTAATAATTCCATATATAAAATACAGCTTCTCATCGCCAGCTCAGCCAAAAGACATCCACTCGGCATATGTAAACTTGCTCCAAGAATCGCCTGTTCTTTTGGGAGAATCTAAAGCCTGTATTCCACTACAATGATGACAGATGACACTGACAGCTCTTGAACGCGGTTTAGATGTGCTGATCGCGTTCAGTTTCATTGGTGAAATTGGCACTAAGTTTTCATGTGGTCAGTGTAAAATCTAATACAATAACAAATCACTGGTCAATCTTCAGCGTTTGATGGTCTACCATTGTACCTACGTGCTATTGATAAAATTTGGTGTCTTCCTCAAAAGCCATTCATGACTAGTTGAAGTTACTGGAAGGAGAGATAATTTGACTTTTCTGAGAGTGTTTCCAAGGTGTTATAGTTGATTGCGGAAGTCACTTCGTGCGATAAAATATTTCTATAATGGAATTAGCAGCGACCAAGGTGTGAACTCTAAGATGTGCAAGCATTCTGAATAAGTGTGTAAAATCTATAATTTCTTGGTTGTTATTTTCTAACGTTTTCTGTCATAAAAATATATTCTTAGCCATTTTATGCAAAACCTGGTTACTAGGTACGGCGTTTTATTTATTTAGTCATTAATTTTAGTTGCCTTAATAATTTGTTTTTACTGTAAAAGTTAAACTAAATGATTTATGGTACCTGCACAGATATTAAAAACAGTTTTAGCCACAAAGAAAAGTAAAATATTTTTTTACATATAGTTAAATAGCAACAAAAACGTTACTCATTTATTTTATCTTCCCATAAAGTTCCCTAGCTTTAGAGCCAGCCAATTAGCGAAGTCCGAACAGCACCTACCTGTCTGAAGCAATGGTCATTGTGTTTTAGTTTTGTTTAAAAATAATTATCACGTAAAAAATATAATTAGATTAGAATCGCTTATGAGTCATATAGGCTAGATTGTTATTACTTACTTACTGAACTTTCTTGTGCGTGAACGCACGTGTATAAGTGAACTCTTTTTTTGGTCAGCTTGGAGGTTGTTGTGACCGGGCCTATCTTGTGCATCACATCATCTCACCAATATTATAAAGGCGAAAGTTTGAGAGTGTTTGTATGTTTGTTACTTCTTCACACAAAAACTATTTAAAGGATTTGAATGAAATTTGGCACACAGGTAGTTTATAACCAGGATTAACACATATGGTACTTTTTATCTCGATATTACCACGGGATCGACACTTATGCGGGTGAAACCGTGCGACGCTGCTAGTGCCTTAATAAATTAAGGCCTGACTTACGAGTTTATAGGTCGTGGGTCCGAACCCTGACTGGCGCTTTACTTTGTATAAATTATTTCATCACCACTGCTCTCAAAACGGTGAAGGAAGAACTTCGTATGGAAACCGGCATGTCCTAGAACCAAAAACTCGAAGACATGTGACATCTACCAACCCGCGCTGGGACCGCGAGGTGGATTACGGTTACGGCCCACTCCCTCTCACAGAGAGGAGGCCTGTGTGACTGTGTTCCTTAGGGCACCCCCCCTGAGAGGAACCTGATCTAAGGGCGTCACTGCGGGAGGCCAGCAAGAGACAGGCTCGATTGGATTGTGTGGACCTTCGTCAAAACAAGTCTTTGTACAAAACAAAAAACCACAGCTTAATAAGTTACGCACGTCAAGTACCGGTCATCGGAACTTAACCTTTCTAATTAATTCCAAATCAATCTTATTTTATCATTTCTATGAATCAAATCTTCTTGTCGTTATGCTACTCGACACGCAATGACGACCCCCTTTTACTCTTCCTATTTCTATTAACTTAATTAAACCAATTTTATTACATAATAAAATGGACAATATTAGTTATTGAATAAAATTACGTAGTCAATTTTATTAAAATGGCGCGCGGAAATTATTCCGCCAAATGGCAAAGTTTAACGCAGTTTATGCAGATTTAAAATTAAAACAGAAAATACGGCTTTTTTCCTGTAGCTAACTACAGCCATAAATAACAAAGTGGTTTCTTTTTTGTTTTTTTTTGCAAATGTACTCTACACGTCCTTATTTTGACGTTTTTTTTTAAAGCGGGTAACGTACGATTTGAACGTCCTATTCACGTTATGCCTGCGTTTGGAGGGGCGCTCTTTTTAACGCGAGGTTTTTTTTTCCGCTCATTGTAATTTCAACGTTTGGCTTAGGCGGCGTGAGTTGAAAATCCAACCGAACTTTTTCAACGCGCTCGGGATGCGCTCTGTTGGATTGGATTTTCAACGCTCGGTTCGATGCCGAGAGTTGAAAATCCAAAGTACGGTCAAAAACTTAGCGCCGTCACGGTCAAAAAGTGTGCGGTCGGGGGACCCCCGTCAGGGACGAAGTTCATTACGCGATGCTCGCACACACACTCGTATAATAATAGAAAGAAACAGAGAGAGAGAGAAAATCGCATGGAAGGGGCATAACGTTTTTTCAGCGTGACGATTTTTACATGTCAACTACCGCAAGCCGCATCAAAGAACTTTGTCATTCGAAAGTCACTTCTGACTCATGAAGAGAGACACAGATTCACAGTTTTACTGAGTTGGTCGCAGTAACTAAACCAGGAAACCCCGACCAAATGGGTTAGGTTAGGTGTTCCAAAAGCGCCCGTGCCAATGTAGGCTTAAATTGGCTCTGAGTTTTCATCGTAAAAGCTAAGTTTGTAAGGCTATTTGGGTGGGGCTTAACCAATCAGCCACAAATTTTTTATGAGCCAATATACTTGTTTAGTTTCTCCCGGCTCCAACGACACTTCCTAGTTAACTATTGCGTTCCTTTTTATATCGAGTTTAATACTTTATCCTCTATTGTTATGTTAATTCTTGTTTGAAGAGGCCTTTAGCTTTGTGTTCCTGCTGTCGAATGTAATAATAGAAAGTATTTGTGTAAAATGTTTTATGTTCCGTATTTTTAACCACATGGGGAGTTCCAGTGTGTATTATGGCTTTTCCTGTCTACCTTTATTTTGATCTACCTATGCCTGATTTACCTCTTCTGCTTTATAGGTATATAGCTTCTGGGCGCGACTTCATCCGCGTGAAATTTTTTGTTCAAGACTTTACTCATTGAGGAAACGCGAGTTCCGTCGTTAGACTATTGGTCGCAAGCTCTATTGCTGAGCATGAGGTCCTGGGTTGGATTTCCAGATCGGGCAATGTGTTATTGGGTTTTTCGCCCCCTATTACAGGAAAAATGTGGGTGTACTATAGTCTATAGGTACACCTCTGCCTACCTAACCTTTGGGGGATTATAGGCATGCGTGATGTTATGTTATGTGTGAATCGGAGTTTTTCATAATCATAATAAGTTTAATAACAGTCCACTGCTGAACATTGACCACTCCAATTGCTTGCAGTGACGTAACTGAGCTCGATAGCGGTCAGCTCTACTAGAATTTGTTTGTTATGATCGGGTGCTGACCGTTTGCTAGACTAACTTGTTGAAAATAATGTTTCACCTTTTGGGTCGGAATAGGAAAATATTAAGGCCGCGTCCTAATCAAAAGCTATCGCCGCGCGAGCAAGTTATCGTCGCGTTCATATTATGTTTCTTTTTGTTAGGCGATCCGGAATGCGTGGTCGTGCCGAACGCGACGATAGCTTTGTCGCGCGACAATCGCGTGACCGCGATCACTTTTGGTTAGGACGCGGTCTAATATGTCTTGGTTTTGTGAGTAACCTAAGTATTAAAAGTTGACTGTTAGTACTTCGAGGGATGGAGTAACAAGGTGGGAAGTTCCTCTATTGAGAAAGAATACTCCCTGTATTCTGCCATCATCGGTTGTTGTATATTTATGTCGCCACATTGCCCTTCTTATTTCGAATGTAAAACGAAACCCGACCAAATTCTATGGAGGAATCTTTCCTGGTGAATGTACCTAAACTTGGTATTGTCTTTCTAGGTGGAGCCTTGGAACTCTGTGCGCGTAACGCTGTCGGTGCCGCGCGCGGCGGCTGCCCGGCTGCGCGCGCTGGCTGCAGCGGGCGCGCCACAGTTGCGGGCGCTCGGCATACTGTCAGTGCAGTTGGACGGCGACGCGGCTGTCTCGCTGCGGCTGCAGCATGGAGCCGAGCTGAGGATCAACACCGATCCTGATGGTGAGTAATACTGGCTGACGGTACTTGCATAAAGCAGTAGATTTTCCGGTTCACATCATTGCAGGTTGATTAACGGAAAGAAACGGATACAATATTTTCCGTGTTTCTTTGCTATTTTGTCCGCACCGACCGGTACCGACTTGTCTTTACAGGGAACCCGCGTCTTTATGCAAACACCCTTACAACGTTGGTCCACCCGCCACCGTCAACGGGACGTCAACGAGAAACGAGATCATTTGAACCGAGCGTGACGTCCCGGTGACGGACGTGAGGTGTTTGTTCATAAGTCCTATGAAACCAATTCTGCGAGATCTTACCAAAACTGTCCCTCCAGATGCGAGTACATCGAGATCGCAACCCAACGCCGAGCTCTTAGCTGGCTTAGGCGGCATCGGTCGCATGCTCTCGGAGCCGGACGGCGCCGGCAGCAGTAGCGCGGAACCGCCTGCGCCGCCCGCGACTTCCGACAGCTTTAAGTCGCCCAACACCGTGTGCCCTATGGATGGAAAGATACCGCACAACATTCCCACGCATACTGCGGCTGATCGATGCGAGTTCCCGTTTGGAAGTATGACGCAGGCGAGGGTGATACATCGCAAGGAGAATACGCTGGGTGAGTTGGACGCTTTCAACTTGAAATCGCGAAAAAAATAAATCAGCAGTTCCCTACATTTATGTTCGTATAACTCGTCAAAATGTAGGGAACACCTTTTTTTTTTTTTCGCGATTTCGGTATTGGTCCCGTAATAAAAGTTGTTCATAATGATGAGTACAATGACCCCCTAGAGTTATGGGATATAAAAAAAAACACGTTGTATAAGGTCACTTAATAATAAACTTAGACTGCATATTGCTAAAGTTGATAGTTGATTAAATGGCAATGGTATGTAAATATCAATGATTCTGGGCACAAGTATAACAAAGCATCCCATCCCTCTTAGGGTAAAAGTACTCATGAAGACATGCAGTTATAAATTTTTGTGGCTATGTTCGTTTCTATTGTAATTATTATGCCCATTTATTGTTGTTCCAAATAAAAAACTTTTTAATGGAACAAATTTTGTTGCACCCTAAATGTAATACTTAGTACTTACCTAAGTAAAATGCATTTTTTTCGCAATTTTATAGTAAGTCTGACATAAACTGTACATTGTTACTTTTATCCACTTAAAAAATATTTTGCAACAGCATCTCATCACCCACACATTCACGTTCCAGGTCTATCGGGTCCTCCTCCCAACATAAGGCCGCAAGCAGATGGCCCGTTCGCGCGGCCGTCGACGTCTACGTTCCCGGGCCCCCCGCCGCCCTACCCCGCACCGCCCGCGCCCCCTGCGCCCCCTCCCGCGCCCCCGGGACCGCCCCCCGCGCCCCCGACGGTCGCCATGTCGTCCCCGCTGCTGGTGAACTTGCTGCAGAACGATGCGCCGGCGCCGTCGCCGAGGCCGAAGCCGCCGCAGCATCCTGCGAAGCTAGATAGGCTTGAAGATGGACAGGTTAGTGTTTAGCTATTTGTACTCTTTTCTTTCATTTTTGTTGACTTTGTAATTGAAAAATGTTATTTTTATAATAATTCCCTTGCTAGAGTTAGACTGTGTACTAGGTGACGTGCAATACGGAACATGATGGCATCAAATGTGCATGTCATGTTGCGTAACAAATTATTGTTCCCTAGTGAATATCACTCTAAAAAGTTCCATATTCAAATGTCTTTGTGTTTAACGCAACATGGTTTTGTGTTAATTAAACAAATTCTTTTAGATACATACTGAATGCAGTGTTGTCAGCAATACAAAAATATGTTGTTGCAACTTTTGATTACCACAAATACTTTACGAAAATTTTCTTACGTTTTGATGCTATTTTCAAGTACAGAACTATAATAGTTAGAATGCAGATTTCTCCAAGTTAGAATTGGCAATTAAATGTCTTGAAATAGTCATTCAATAGGGTAATTTGAACTTAGAGAGTTATATACAAAATTAATATTTGTTACGTTCACAAATCATATTTTGATGAACATACAACATAAAATTGACATGTCAATTGCAGAAAGCGTAAGAAAATTATAATTTCGCGGCTATTTTAGCGCTTCCCACTTAGTGACATTTGACTTAAACATCGACATTGTTATCCCCAGGTGGAACTAGCAGTAGGCCGGCCTCCGTTCGCGGAGTACCTGCGGCCGCGCACGCCCGCGCCGTCCGGCACGCTCGCGCCGCCCGGCACGCCCGCGCCGCCCGGCACGCTCGCGCCTCCCGGCACGCTCGCGCCGCCCGGCACGCCGGCGCGCTCCCCGCTGGCGCGCGCGCCGCCCGCTGAGCCCGCGCCACGCCGCGTCGCGCCGCCCGAGCCCGCGCCCTACAGGGTACAGGTATGTAATCACTCCTATATATTCTTTATTTGCGTACACCGATACCACAGTTTACTAGGCCGCAGGAATCGGCTGGATGTGAGAAGCACAAAACCGGTCCGTTTGGCGATGCTTGGGGGAGGCCTAAGTCTATAGGCCGACCGCTTAACTGAGACGTTGCCTGAGGTAGCCGCACATTGCGGGAGGGGTGTCGTGACGTGATGCGAGAGTGAGCGTGATTCGTCAACATGTGACAACTATCACCCCTCCCGCACCGCGCAGCTACTTCAGGCAACGTCTCAGTTAAGCGGTCGACCTATAGCAGTGCACATCTTTCGGCTGAAATGATAATAACGAAGATGATATATCTCGTTTGTGAAGCCTGACTCTAAAGCTAGTTATACCTGCGTCTCTTTCGAATGTTAGCTTATTTTATGCCACAGGATACAATATAAAAAAAAGGCAATTAATTTAGTCAAGCCTCTTATTCATAATAACCACAAATTGAAATACTTGCTGAATATTGTTCCCTGCAACATCTAAAATGTCGCTGGAGACAGTATTTCGCAACGTTAACCAACAACACTGCATCATTCCTTAAAACCTACAATTTGTTTGAGAGGAATTTCATAAGATGGTAGGGCTATTATTTAATGACGACCATCTTTTTGTCAGCGGTTTTTTTCTACTGTAAACAAGTCACCACTGAATGAGACTTTGCGACCGTTGTGACTACACTGCGCCTAGGAAACCCAAGTCAAATTGATCTGATCACAGTAATGAATGGCCCCTCCCCCCCAGCAGGTCCCCCCGTCCCCCCCGGCGCGCGTGCCGGCGAGCTACAGCTCGTTCCCCGCGCCGCCGCCCTACCGCCAGCAGCTGGCGCGCCCGCTGCGCCCGCCCATGCACGCGCAGCACGCGCAACATGCGCAGCACCCGAGGGTCACGCCTGAAGACTTGCAGGCTCTACTGCCGCCTCCTACTGCGTCTATGGATCAGAAGACGCAGTCGAGTTTCCAGGTGGGTTTTGTATATATTTTGGTCCGAACCGATGGACCAAAATGACCGAAATACTAATAACCGAATGATGATGGACCGAAATACTAATATTAACATAATTAGGAAAACCGAAAATTTTATCAACCTAGGTAATATAGGAATAGTATAATATGTAATACATTTTTAAGAACCAGTTAAATGCCCCAGATGCCACATATAGGTTAGACCTTATCTCCAAAGTAATAATGTGGTGTACAATCTCAATTTTGCTTTTACAATGATATTGATAACCAACTCTGGCTCATGAAAGTTCTCTTTAAAATGACCATACTTTAGGAGAACCTTTTAATAACCAGAATTTAGTATCTTTGATGTGGAATATCCAGCCATATCATCAAGATGAGCTTTACAAACAAAGGCCTAAAACTACAATATAATATTGCAAATATTTAATCCTTAAACCTTCTCACTTTCCAGGAGTTCCAGAGGTATCAGCAGCAGTACATAGCCCGCCAGCGCGCCGCCTCGCGCGCAACCTCTCAACCCGACTGGAACGAGCCTTACCGGGACCTCGCCCTGTTGGACCTGCCTGACAGCGACCTCGAACACCTCATGCCCACCCTCGGCGACGACCTCAACCTCGACGAGAGCGCCTTCTCCGCCATCTCAGAACTCGACGCCAGCGCGAAGCTAGACATGCTCCTGTCAGGGAACAACGCCAACAACAACACCCCCGATTCCGTCCTCCAGGACATCACCGGTGATCATTACACGAGTAATTACGAGCCGAGACACGACGTGCCTTCTAAGTCGGACGCGTACGACGGTCAGGACGCCTTCATGCCGCCGCCGCCCGTGCCGCAACACTCCAAGTTCAGGAGACAGGACTCTGAAACTGAACATCAACAGAATACGCCGACGACGGTACAGCATACGCCGCCGGTTCAACATACGCCGACGTCAGCTCACACGCCGAATGCGATACACACGCCTACGACCACACAACACATGTCAAATGCTGTTCATCATATGCCGAATGCGGTACAACACACGCAACATATGCAGCATACGATGAATGCGGGCCAACACCACATGCATAACGCGGTCCAACATCCACCAAACGTAGTTCAGCATACGCAGAATTCGGCGCCACATATGTTAAATACGACGCAACATATTCTAAATGCGACGCAACATATGCAAAATGCGTCCCAACAAAAGCATAATGCGACGCCACATCTAAATGCAGCGCAACATACGCCGAATACTACGCAACATCAAAATGCCGCGCAACATACGCAGAATGCTGCGCCAGCGTTCAAGTCTCCACCGTCAAGTGCAAGCCAAGCGATGCCTCCTCCTCTCAAGTTGCCTATACGAGCGACGACCTCCGTCGCCACGGCAACCGTCGGCTCACAAGCCTCGGCACAGGAAATCGAAGAGCAGAGTAAACAGTACCTCATCAAAACCCTCATGAGGGACGACGAAATACCGCCTCCGAAGGAACAAGAAAAGAAAGTCGAAGAGGTCACCGTCGCGAACTGCGAAGTGAAGGAGCCGACCGTAGAAGCCGCGCCCGAAATGTTCGGCATCGCCAAGTCAGCCACAGACGAGGATACGCGGAGAGCTGACGAAGAGCTCCGAATAAGGAATAAATTAGTCAAGAAAGAGCGAGACGACAAACTCGCGCAAAAAGGCGGCAAGCCCCGCACTGTAAGTGCGAAAGAAAAGCCCGCCACGCTCAAGGACAAGATCGTCCGCGACAACAAGACCACCAAAGTTGCCTTACCACGTCCCCCGCCCCTCAAACTCCCCGCGCCTGCCCTTGACGCACCAAAGTCACCGCAAACTGAGAAAGAGTCAATAAAACTCAGGCTAAAACTCGACAAGAACGAACCCGCTGTCCAAACGGTTTACAAAGCAGACATCAGCTTCGTGAACCAACAGAAAGGTGACAAGCCCACTGACGGCGAACTCAGAGTACCTCCTCTACACATAAGTCTACGAGGAAGGAACTCCGCCGTCATAAAAAACTCTAAAAAAGAAAAGAAAAAGTTCGGCCCCGGTGATCTCCACACAAAGAAGATTAAAATCAGGAAATCTTCTGAGTCAGACGACAAGTCACATCGGAGGGACTCTGACGAATCAATAGCCTCAAAATCTAGTGAAAGCACTGAGAACAAGACTGATGATGAGTATTTAAACGTGAAAGGCATTAAGCTCAACAACCATTATGAGGCGGACGGCGTTAAAACAGAGATAACGGGCGACAACAACGTCGTCTACAGAATGAAAACTATCTCGAAAAACGCCCACATAGTCACCAAGTCACATGACTACAAATTAAATAACAAAGTCCAGAGCTTAGACCTCAAAATGAAGAAAAAACTAAAAATACTCAGCGACAGCAGCAAATCATCAGACAAGGAGCGGGACAAAGAATGGAGAAACGACACGCTAGACAAGGAAGGGAAATACGCGCAAAACGAGGGCTACAGAGAGCCGAACAACCACGAGGCGAAGAAGAAGTTAGCTACTCCTAAAACAGAAGTGAAATGTGATAGTGTGAAGTCCGAGGGGACAACAGTGCAATCAGACGTTGATAGTGACGTAAACTTAAACGTAAACCAAGTTAATCAAGTAAATCAGTGTAAATCCGGTGCTAGTGAGTGTGAGAGGTTGGTGAACTGTCATAAGGACTTAGAATGGACGCTTAGTGGCGACGTGCCTGAACCTCAGCATTATGCTGAGTCGCGGCGCGTTGCCGAAGATGACAATAAGTTGAAACGGACAATCGCCGAAAGTGCAATTACCTCACCCAATGGACTGCTCGCCTCTGACAAGAAGAGGAAGGTCAGCCATAGTTCCTGTACAGGTGAGTTCATGTTATGAAACAAAAGACTAATAATATAAATATTGCGCGTGCAGCACCATACATGTGATAGAAGTGAAACTTCTTAAAAAATAAAGAATAAGGGAGATTCTGTGTGAGACAGAGAGAGTTATAATATTTTCTTCTCTCTCATGTAACGAAATGTGCCTAAACGTGACACATCCTTAAAATTTAATTCTCTTCTAGGCTAGTAGGCTACTGAGAAAACTAATAGCATCTCAAGTCAGGATAGTTTAATGGTGTTCTACTTTTGAGCTAGTAGCGCCCTCACAACCGAACTTACTATCCTGGCTTATGTACTAGCCTTGAGTGGCGGGCGATGACAATAGGCACCTACCCAATTGGATCATTTTACTTTACGGCCTAGGCATCGCTATTGGCTTTATGATATAAAAGATGCTCTGAGACTACTGCATGATGGTTCGCCGGCTCGCCGCCGGGTTAGTGTGCTTTCTGAAAGCAAACATTTATTACACAACCCATTATCGATCATCAGTTGTCATCAATTTGACTTCTTTTTTATAATCTGGAGACGTGATAGCGACTAAACGTACAGTACACGGCCGTTCATATCGAACAGAGTTTTAGAAAATGTTCAGCTTTTTAGAGATTCATGTCTGTCACTGATACCCATACCTCTAAATACATACATACATATATATACCTCTAAATTCTAAGGGCAAAGTTCGCGCATATGGATACGCATTTGTACTGGAAACATTGTTGTAACTAGGATATGGACTAGTGTGCAGTTACGTAAGCATAACTCGTGCAAATAGACGGGACTGTTTTGCCGGCGACGACCATAATTATCAGTACTCGCGAAGAGTTCACCCTTTTTATGGTCATTCATTCACAAACACTTATAGACATAAGATTCTCCGATAAATAAAAGAGGGCTAGAACTCTTTATAGATATGCATGCTGCCTTTAATCTAGCAGATGTAATGAACAGTTCACCATTTGACGATCACTAAAAACCTCATTACAGAACACGAAAAAACATAAATCTGCTTACGTTCCAGAACCTCCGGGCTCGACGAACGTGGGCACGATACCAACGAGTCGCGTGGAGTCGCCGCCGGCTTCCCCGCGGCGGAAGGACCGGCCCAAAGACAAGTCCTACTGCAAGCTAGTGGCCGAGCGGGCCACCAGGCCGGACGACAAGTTCGGCAGCCGCTCCCCCGCCAGTCAGGCGCAGGGGGAGGACTCGGGGATTGAGTCTATGGATGCGCTGTCTGAGAAGTCGCCGAACCAGGCCAGTCAGTCGCCTCCTGCAAGGTAAATTGCATTAATATTCAGTTTGTAAATGATTATTGTGAATGTGAGGACTGTGTGCGATGTTAAGTGACTGACATCATCAGGCAAACTCTCTGTACAGCCTGTACAGGTAAATCATGGTTCTTTCTTCAGGAGTCCATCTTCGACATCAGGTATTCACCTGATTATGACCTATAAAAAAGACCTAATAAGTAATATCTAAACGATAAAAGAGGCACTTAAAGACACTTGGTTGGGGTCAGTGCTTCTTCTAAAAGAACGGGCCTTAGATAGGTTATAAAATATGTGACGTGTAAAAGTTTTATTTACAACTAACAAAAAAAATATAATTTGTCATTGTAGAAAGGAGCGCCTCGACATGCCCCGCTCCACCTCCCCGGCGTCCGTGCAGCGCATCATCGGCGTAGAGGCCCCGCCTGGCGAGCTGCTGGGCCGGCTGGCGCGAGCCGCGCCGCGCTACGAGCCCGCGCCGCCGCCGCTGCACCGCGACATCGAGGCCGAGCTGGCCAAGATGCACGCCGACGTCAATGGCGACGAGCGCCCGCCCGAGCCGGCCGCGCCCGCGGAGCCCGACAAGGTCAAGCTGGAGGACTTCGACCCGCCGCCCAGCAGGGTCTCGCCGCCGCTATACACATACTCCAATCAAGAGAAACTCGGACCCGTCGACGACGTCAAGGAGGAACGGACCGAGAACGGCGACGCGATCACAGAGCGACCAGAGACCGACGAGAAGAGAGAAACCAAACTAGAGAGGTTACCACTTAAAGCGGATTTCCCAGATAAAAGTCTGCTCGAACAGCTGCTCATCGAGATCCCCACGCCGGACTACGCGGGCAAGAGGCCCGAGTCGCCCTCGCCGTCAGCACTCGAGCGCGTCGCGCGCAGCAGCGTGCGCACGCGCTCCAGCAGTAAGCTCAGCAGCCCCGCCGACCAGCCGCGCACGCCGCGCCTCTCGCCCGCGCTCACCAAGCTGGAGCGCGCGGACTCGCCGCTCGCGCCTAGAAATTGCGTGCGCGCGCCCGACGACAAGACCAGTCCGCGCGCCACGACCGCGCCAGCACGCGCCGCTCCGCCCGCCAAGCGCCGGCGTCGCGAGTCCGAGAGCTCGGGAGCGTCCACGCTCAGCTGCGACGACGACGCCGCGCGGCCCAAGAAGAAGCCGCGCAGAGACGCGCCCCGCGCACCCGCGCCGCCCGCGCCCGCGCCGCCCGCCAAGCGGAAGGACTCTGACAGTGACAGCGACGAGCCGCTCATCTGCAAGGTGCGCGGCAAGGTGGGCAAGGCGGTGCGCGGGCAAGCGCGCGGCAAACCGGCCGAGGGCGTGGGCACGCGCCGCTCCGTGCGCCACGGGCCCACGCCGGGGCCGCCGGGGCCCGCGCCGCCCGGGCCCGCGGGGCCCCCGGCCGCCGCGCCCGTCCGCAGGAAAACGAGAAGTGCCGGTGAGTCCCGCGTCAATACAGACTGATCCGTTGCCACTTTTCCCCCCTGTCGGGCGGTGCTGACGTAGTATGTTTGGTGTGGGCGCAGTGGGCGAGGGCGCGGGCGCGGCGGCGGGCGTGCGGCGCCGGCGCGGCTCCAAGGACAAGTGACGGCGGCGCCGCGCGGAGCCCCGCGAGCCCCGCGAGCCCGGCCAGCCCCGCGAGCCCGGCCAGCCCCACGCGCCCGGCCAGCCCCGCGCGCCCGGCGAGCCCGCCCAGCCCCGCGAGCCGCGCGCGCCCGGCGAGCCCGCGCCCGACTGACGCGCGCCCGGCGTGTCGGTGCCTCTAGGTAACGCGAGTGGTCTGCGTGTGTCGCTTGATCTCCCGCACGACTTAGCGCACAGAACGTTATACACTGGTAGAATTTGTGACAGTCCGTACGACTACATGAGCGCTGATAACGTTCACTGATAACTGTCATGCAGGCATCGCGGCCGCGAATACAGACTATTCGATCTTTTGTTTTGTACCAGTTTGGGTCACGATTGTAATAATATGTATCTAAAATTAACTAAATTGTAAAATATGTTGCGAGTTGAAAATTAATCCGAAGTGATTTCCACTAATCCGCGATTGGTAATTGTTCATTTTAATGAATCTCAATTAATTAAATCGATTGTGAATTAACACCAAAGTGTGGAGACTAGTAAAGTTGCAATACTAACGTTTGAGAGATACTGTGTTGATATTTAACATGAGAATTGTGTGTTAATGTGTATTTATGAAATCGGATGTATCAATCGTCGGCCGCTCTTTGCTAGAGTTCTACGAACAGCGACCGCGAACCATAGACAAAACGACCCAAAAGCAATCAAAATCAAACGGTCGCAAATTTAATTTTATATATATACAAGTTACTAAATAAGTATGAAAACTGGATAAACCAGTTATATTTTATTTATTTATTCCAAGTTTTATCGTAGCCTTTGCATGCTCCAATATAATAATGATAGTATTACAAATCTAATTGACGAAAATACTAAATTTTAACCATCACTGGTCGCGTGGTCGCTGCTTGTATAAATCTTCCGTCGCTACTGGTCGGGGGAATAGAAATGGATTTAGCGAAATTGATTTTAGAATAGTTCAATTTTGTTGGTCAAATATTATTATCGATTAAACTTAAAAAGAGTCCGACCCTCGAACTACTCGATAATATCGATAGTTTTAAGTGCCACTTACTAGATTAGAATTTAAAGCAGTAGCAACTAATAAATGGTGGCAATAATAATGTTCTAAATATCACTTTCATTGATCATTCATCCATTCAGTCCATAATTACGAAACAACGACGAAATCTATTCTAAAATTAATTCTTTCTAAATCCGTCCTGCAAACTTTATTTATCTATTGATGATATTCACTATCGATAACGAAACGTTGATCGATAACGCCGGACCCAATCAAATGCTGGCAGTCACACTGGCGGTATATTTATTTTTAGTGAACAAATGTTACCATTCACTATAAAAACACTCGACTATTTTGTTCTTTTAAATGTAAGTTAATTTCTATCGCGTAATTTTAAGAATGATTGTCTATAAGTATGGAAGCTGACGCGCTAGTTCCAGCATTCTAATTAGGCGATATATCAATTTAAAAAAAGGTGTAGTTAGTACAGAATTTAGTAACCATAGGTACATAATAGTGATGTTGATAAATCGACTAATTGCAATGCTAAAGTTCGCGCGTTCGCAGGGAACTTGAAACGTTGCCACTTGCAAGACTCTGTGGAGTTTGCGCCGTGGGGAGCCTTAGTTTACTAGTGAATAGATGTGTATCATTATTGTACAAAATGCACTCGACATATAGGCACATTGTTATAATAGTAAATAATACCCGAGAGATATAAAGAGAATGAAATAAATGCATAAAGTTAAATATTTTCATACGTTTTTGCACGTAACTTCGTGACGTCGATTCGGTGACGTGATCGCAGCGTTGTAGTTTTTATAATGTTTTGGCGGGAGGACGGCGTATTTTATTTGTAATATAATGTGAAAAGTCGACCAATTAACATCGGTTTTCAGCGACTGTTTCAAATTGCTGAATAAAATCGATGCTAGGTTCAGTTTCGAGGCGGCGTTCTCCCGCACAAAACGCTGGCCGCTATTACGATGTAACGTTAGCGTTTTTATATTTAAGAGAATTCACGACCAATAATTGTAATTAAATGTGGAACTTGATAATTTCTTAGTGAATGAGATAATAATCACGACTGAATGTTTTAACAGTTTGTCTGTTCGGGCTTCCAGTATAACTAAAATTTTATTTTGACGCCCCATTTATTTCGTTTTCCCTCCATTTGTCGACTTATGTTCCCACCATCAATTCGACTCATTTTATTAATCGAAGATTTTACACCAAATCCATAGACAAGGAACCAGTGAATCTTAGCTTCTATTTCGCACTAAGCATAGTCGATTATCGAATGAATTTAGTTTTTTCTAATATATAAGAGACGCTAGTGTTTTTTATCACGATTATTGAACACTCGAGTATAGGTACGTGTGAACTGTGAACTCGCTCGCCTTAATGTTCATCATTTACAATAAACGATTGGTTGTATCTAAATTGAACCTTGCAATACACATTTTGCGGACAAAAACATAATAATAAATAATATAATTAAATGGTGGACAAGACGACATGGGGTGTCCTACAGATCTATTTTTAATGAATAATATTTATCTGTCGACGCGCGGTAGTGGATCGACACATCTGTAGGCGTCTGTGGCTCGTGTAGACTTGTTTCGTTCCTGTGAGTAGGGATACCCAAAGCAATAATATTTGGATGTGACATTTTATTTAAAAGCACATTTTAGACAGCTTTTACACTATTAGCTTAGATGGCCGTACATAACAGTATTTTATAATTTCTCCCGAAGTATAAGTTCATTTGTTCCCCCTCCCCTCTTTTGATGACGTTCAATGTTAGTCGGACAGTGATGATAGTGCTACAATACATAACGTGTATAGTAAGTACGTAGATATAATGAGAAAATATTTTAATAATTAGTAATGAATTTATTGCCTGAATAAATTGTGCCCTATAACTGTGTGCCGTGGTATTTGTCTGTTAATATTAGTGTATAGAGCGAGGTGCGGCTAGTCTGAGCGGTGGACGGCGGGAAACTGTTTTGTAAACAATACTTTGTTTTTCTTAAATTATTAATTACTAAATCGGTCCGGCCGATGTACAATCTCTTGTAAATTTTTATGTATAGATGGGGATATTAATATATGTTACGTTTTAAGTACTTGTTTTCTTTTTAAAATCATATTTAGTTTGGGGAGTAGCGTTTGTAAATAGACGTGGTGGAGACTAGCGAATCGGTCCCGCGAGGAGCGACTCCTGTAGACATGCGAAAGCCTTATACTGTAATATAAAAGTATGACTTGCAAGCTTGTACCATATAATTATAGTGAATGAACTCTCAACTAGCTGTGTATATTGGGTGTATAGTTATCATTTTTAGTTTATTTTGTTTTGTTTTTATTTTCGACTAATGATAGTAATTTATGCCGATAAATAAATATCTATATTGTACGTTTATATATCTACAATGAAGAAAGAGAAATACAAATAGTTTTAATAACACTTATAAATATAGTCTAGGGGTTACACCACACGAGAGTAGGATATAGTTTTGTTTACATTCTATGGAACTTGTAAATACATGCAGAAATAGTAAAATGAAAGAATTGATACAATAAAGTTAACGTTATGTTATTTGTAATATTTTTTCTAGTTCGTGTTGTGCGGCACGCGCCGCGGGGAATCAATTTAGGACAATGATAAACGATGCCTGCAAACATTTTTTGTTGCTGGTAATTTTATGAAGTTCAGTTTTATATTGTGCATTATTTTCTCTGTAAGTTGCTTTCACTGTCGTTTCTAGATTATTTTTAAAAATCATATAATTATTATATTGATAAAAAGTACGATGAGTCAAGCTGATTATCATCATATTATAACGATTGAAGAAATTATATTGATAAAAGTACGATTGAGTCATGCTGATTTATCATATTATTACGAATGAAGAAATAAGGAATATTATTGTTCTGCTATTATTAAATTTGTAAAGTTAGTTTATTAATAAATGAATAAAAAATATTTTGTGGTTTTAATTGTGGAATATTTATTCGAACTTTCCCAATACAATTCTCCATATACACATTACTACATAAACATGCTGCCATGCTGGCCAAAACTTGCTGCACGCGATAAATGATGTATCCGAGCATGGACGTATAATACGTCCATGTATCCGAGTGAGACAGCACTATATTGTGAGCTCCGCTTCATGGCCAGGCGTAGTAAAGAGTAGTCTATCCATTGACCTTAACATACTTGTCAGTGAGTCTATCGATATCACAGCGCGTACCACAAGTTTCGGCCTAAGTCCCAGCTACACTGATGTTTTCATTTCGAATTGGCATCATGGCGAATTGGCCGATAATCCAGAGGATAAGAAAAGGAAAATTATGTTTAAAAACCGGAAGACATGTAAAATCAAATAATTCAATTACTGAAAAGCTGGCAACACTAGCTAAGGGTGTTGTCACATACAACCGGTTGGTCGATAAAAAGTAATATTTTTAGTCAACGTTGGTTTATTACTCTATCAAAAAGTACTCTGTGATTACTTCTCACCATCCAATCGATCGAGTTGGTCGGATTAGTCTTACGTGCCTTGCTAAACGCAGAAAGACCGATTCCGTCCTACTAGTTAAACTCTATACAGCAATATTATTGAGCGATGTTAGTTCACTTAGGAAATAAAATGGTCGACCGAGAATTATTGCAACATCTAATTGGAAACTAGCAGCTGATCCATAAACAAATAACAATATTTAATTTATTAAAACTGATCGATCAAGCGGTCCCTGCCGAAGTCGATGGCCCAGTTGTTTATACAACTGAACGCTGTACTAATCAACAACGAATCAAATCATTTCATGATAAAAGGGACGTATGCGTCGTCAATCTCGGTTACTAATAAACAATAATTATTATTGTGCTATTGAATTATTGATGCAACATTTTTTTTACGTTAGACTTCTGCCTGAAACGGAACGTTGCGGAAAATCAATGTTGTTGAGAACAAACACGTGATAATTCAACCAATCAGAAAGCTTAACACTTGACATTATTACGCCTTCTGATTGGCTGATGCTTCAAGCACGTTGTAGTAGCCAATAGGCATGTAGATTCGTAACGTAGTCATCATTCCGAATTTTTAGACAAACGAAAACAGTTGCTATTTGCAGTTGCTGTTCTCGTGTGCTTTGCGATTTTACATAAAAATACCTAAATAAATGTAAGTATCAGAGTATAATTGACTTTTTAAAGGTATTTGCTTGTAACAAAAGTAGTTTACGAAAAGTTATAACTTGATCATAACGAAAGAAAATGCTGTGAAAATGTTATGTAAGAACGTTGTCAATTTAGACACTCGTAGTCATGAAAATAGTTTTCCTCATTCCTTCACAACTCGTAATATACAATTAGCCTTTCTTTTCATTTATGATTCTTCTACTGCATTTCATATTGATTTTTAGTTATTTGTATGATGTTCTAAATTCAATAAAATTGCTGTCATCGTCTTAACTGATTTGATAGTACTTTAAACAGGGGGCCTAAAAAGGCCACTTTGGCAGAATCTTTTAGGGATAACATATGAATCTTAATAAACAGTTAACTGTTAAGTTAATCGTGTCAAATCCCATTGGTGAGGGATTTTTCAGAATTTTTTTTTGTCTGTGGTAAAATACCAATCAATCCTTTATTTAGCCAATCTCAATATTTTTGATTATACTTACGTAGTGCAGTGAAAAAAAGAAAAACACGGACTGTGTTCGCCTTAATATGATTCATAATGTTATCCTTTTATGATTCTGCCAAAGTGGCCTTTTTAGGCCCCCAGGACTAAAAAATGTACAGGTATCCCTTTTGATAGGAATGATAATGTCACCAAACCAACTCATTGAGAAAATGTGTATTATGATAACTCATGTTTAAACCTTGAGTATTTAAATCTAATTTCAACTTTAGGTTGCAGAATAGAAGACGTATCGATACTAACCTCATGCGAAGACAATACCAATATAAATGAAAAACTAAATTCTGTACTAAACTCTACAATAAATTGGATGACAGAACACAATCTTGAAATCAACTTCAACAAGACTAAATTAATAACCTTCCACCCCCGCCAAAAAATACCAATAAATATCAATTTTAGCTTTAACAACATCAAATTAGAAGTAGTCAATAAATTCTCCCTATTAGGCCTAGACATTGATACAAATATAAATTGGAAGCCACATATTCAAAAACTAAAAGCTAAGCTATCAAAATTTTCGTATGCCCTCCGTGAGATTAAAAAAACAACAGACCTTAAAACTGCTCTGGTAACTTACTACGCATGGCTCAAATATGGTGTAATCTTATGGGGCAATAGTACCGACGCACCCACGCTATTCACTTTACAGAAAAAACTACTCAGGATTATAGTTAATATTGAAGAAACTGACAGTTGTAAGCCTCACTTTCAAGAAATGAAAATTCTTTCCCTACCCTCTCTCTATATTTTTGAAATGTGTAAATTCGTACGTAAGTACCCAAAATTCTACACCAAAAGAGAAGACATACAAACAAAATTCACACTTAGACATAGAAACAGGCTCAACCTACCAACGTCACGACTAAAAATGCACTCCGACAGTACCTATGTTATGTCTATAAAATTATACAATAAGCTACCAGAACCCATTAAGAATATAGATAAATATAATATTTTCATAAATAGATTAAAAACATTCCTAATAAATAAGAGCTATTATAGTGTAAATGAATACTTAAATGATAAATTATAAAAGCTTAATAAATTGATAAAATATTGACATTATAAAAATACTAAGTACCTAACTAAAATAAATATAAATCCAAACCTAGTACCTAAACTTATAAAATATTGACATTATAAAAATAGTAATTAAAATAAATAATAATCCATACCTAGTAAATTCATAAATTATTAACATCATAAAAATACTAATTAGAACAAATATTAAACCGTGCAATAATTTAAAATAATATAAATCTATACCATCTTATAATATAAAATACTAGAAATAAATAGACCTGCATATATAAAATAAATAGAATAAGTAAATGAATGGAAATATAAATACATAGGTAATAGGATGGAAAATATTGTAACTTTATAACGAGGAAAATTAATAAAGCGCTCTTCCTCTCTCTTACTTATTTAAAAAATTGCTGTGCCCGACAGGGTCCATAATTGTTTCTATTATTTTTTATTTACCACCTGTAATTGTACATTATGGATTGCAATAAACGATTTGATTTGATTTGATTTGAATTTAATTTAAAAAAGATCAATAATTGCTAGTATGTCTAATTATGAAAATGTTCCCCACTGCTTTATTCCAATCCTGAAATCATTACTTTCAGGACATTGTATCAATGCTCCCTTCTTAAAGTCCTTTACCTACCATTTAGTGTTCATCACCTGTTAAAGATATCATCATTCTCCTGCTCATAACCCAATTTATTTACGGTTCGGCGCAACATGTATTTTTTTTTCATTCTTCTCTATTAGTCGTCATCTCTGTAGTCACCTGCTGTCACCTGCCCAAGATAGACAGGTTGAATAATTAAAATGACAATAGACCTACATGGTCTTCACATCATGATCGGACCAAGATTATGTCTGGAGTTTAAAAGAGACCTCTGAGTTTGTTTCGGCCTGTCCTGTGACTACTCTGAAGTAGTCAGATACGAAATGCCAACCTCATCTAGTTTAAAAATGATTGACATGTAAAAGTGTTTACATACAAACCTACTTACAGAAATAAAATCATTTATCATTTACCACAGCATAAACTATTCTCATTGATTCTCATAAAAAAGTCCCTGTCTCAACCCAGATGGCAGACAAGGCTGTATCCACTGCGAGCAAGCCCGTGATGAGGGGGCTCCTCAACGCCCAGATCAAGAAGAACCTGATTGTGTCTCTGGTACTAGCTGGAGTATCAGCTGTAGCTGTGAAGCAGCTCGTCAGCAACGAGCGCAAGAGGAAGTATGCTGAGTTCTACAGGTAAGGCTTACTACTTTACTGTAAATAATGAAATAATAATAAAACGGCTGAATCTTGCCCTGCTGCAGGACAAAGGCCTCTTATACAAAGAAAGCATGCGCATTAATCACCAAGTTTGCTCAAAAGGAATTGGCAATTTCAAACTTATATTAATTTTCCTGGTTTTCTCATGATATGTTCCTTCATCAATGTCAGTGATGTCCAAGATAAAGTAAGAAAGTACATTTATTTTATTATGAACTAGCAGCACCCCGCGGTTTCACCCGCATAAGTGTCGATCCCGTGGGGAATATCGGGATTTATCCTGATTCCGCGATTCGTTTTTTTTAATACTTTTTAAAGTATTCTATGTGTTAATCCTGGTTATAAACTATCTGTGTGCCAAATTTCATCCAAATCCGTAGTAGTTTATGCGCGAAAGAGTAACAAACATCTGAAACATCCATCCTCACAAACTTTCGCATTATTGTAGTAGGATTTGTAGTAGGACTAGCAATTATTTATTTGCATAAAACATGGTATATAAAGTTGTTCACTATAATATTATACATGTTTTGCTTATATCATAGCATGCAAATAGTATGGGTTACATTACAAAATGTTTCCCGTCAACACATTTTTTTATGCTGTAAAAATTATTAGTGATTAACCATTTACGTACTTTTTTTTAAACAATCTAAGATCTAGTTTTTAAATCACTTGGAATTTTATTATATACCCGAACACACATGGCTAAAAGGGAGAATCATAGAATAGAAAAGGGAGAATGATCCTCCCTTTTCTATGCTATCCTCCTGAGGATCCTGGATCCTCCGACCAGACACATGTCCTGTCCGGTGGGCTATTGCCTACTGCCCGACGATTGATGTCGGGACTTTTCATAATATGCTTGTCGTGCATCGAAGTCGAACTGCTTGTCTGCCTCTGCAGGATTTCGCGCGACGTCGGTGTGATGCGTAGTTCGCATGTGGCGTTGTAGATGTCTCCACAAGTATATTCGGAACGTAACATTGGTTTATTAATTAGTAAATTTAACAAATACATACTTTAATGGAACCTGGCAAATAAGAAGATACTATCATGAAAATAATATGTCTGAGAGAAAAAATCTAATAAAAATAATTTATTTTGTTTCCAGGACATACGATGCCGAGAAGGAATTTGAAGAGATGAAGAAGAAGGGTCTATTCCAATCCTGCTAAACGCGAACAGTTATAGAGTAGTATTAATTTAATTTCGCTGTGAAAATGATTTAATTATAAATAAATTAACATAAAAAAATAGATTTTTTTATTTATGACAGATACAATTTAACATCAAATAAAACTCAAGTACCTATCATTTTGAGGATTCCGTAGTCAAATTGCAAAAACGGAACTTTTATATGAAGTTCGACCGATGAGACCGGTGACCGGTGGTTCGTTCGATGAGTTCGTGTGGCTTGCTTGCCGTGCTAAGAGATCTATCATCATCCGAGTCAGCTCGGAGAGTCAAGACGAAAAAAGGACGATATTGTCGGCAAAACGTAGATTGCATAATCTCCTTTGTCCGACCATAATGTCAGTTTCTGCCCAGCCTGCTTCCAGCTTTCTGAAGACTTACCTACGGCCATGAATAACTTCGGAGACAGCATGTTTAACTCCTATATTGATTTGGAAAGACGGTCCTGTCTTCTGTTTTAGAATTGATTTTAATAGCTGCAGTTTTGTTTCTATAAATATTTTGCAAAAGGTTCAAGTACGTGGTGTCTATTTCTTGATTCTGTAAGGAGTCGAAAATTGAGGTGTGGCTGATGCTATTGAGCAAAAGCTTTTGAGTAATCTAAGAATGCAATGTAAAGTGGGAGGTGGAACTCTTGTGTGTTTCTCGACAACCTGCAGGGTAATTGCGTAACCCACATAAAATTACATTTTCGTTCTTTTTGACAGGTCACCCACGTTCATTGCGTTATTTACGTTGTTGAGCGACGAATTTATTAAACCTATAAAACAATGGATTTGAAATATCCTTCAAAACTCGGATTGTGATTGGGTGCTGGTTGATGGAGTGAAGATGGTGTCAGTGGTAGAGGCGGCGACGATCGAATCCGGCCTGTTCGGGAGGCTGATGTTTGTCTAGGGCTTCGGCTATTCTGTTCTCGATTGCTGCAAGTGTTGCTAGCAATAAATAAATAAACAAGTATTTTTCCAATAATTTAATCAGGACATCAAGTAATACGTAACTTTCCAGAATACATAAATAATTTTAACAATTGAATCGATTACACCGTTGCCTTATCGATAACATTACATTAGTCACTTAGATTTAACTCCAAATTGATCGCTACTTTGACTAACATAGAATATCAGTAAGACAGGGACCAGCCTGTTTCCACTACAACGTATTATCAATGCTAAAATAAATAATTTTAAAGTAACTGTTCACATAACGATAAAAAAAAAACATCGAAAAATGTTGTTAATTTTTTGCACTAATAATTTATTGGTGTCAACAGGGGGCCTAAAAAGGCCCTGTGGCAAAATCATAAAATAATTCGTATCACGCAATTTCATCTGCATGACAGTTTTGTATGGCGATTCGTAAAATGCTATAAATATGTACACCCACAGAACAGCTGTTATCTTTTCTGTGGGTACACCTCTGCCTAAACCTTCAAGGATATATAGGTGTGAAACTGTCAAACAGATGAATTGCGTGATATGAATTGTTGTATGATTCTGCCAGTGGCCTTTTTAGGCCCTCCGCTCTATGCATTCCATTGATTTTCGTTCGAAACGATGCAGTAATGATCTCCAGCGAGCGAATAAGGAACGCATTTTCAAAATACGAAGGATATTTTGATTTTAAAAACGCTTTTAACTCATTGACCTCATACCAGACACTACTTGAATGACACTTTAGGTTATTCACACGCGGACCATTCGCGAACGATATGTACTTACTTGTGGTTGTGGCCAGCAACAGCCACTTTTCATAAAGTTGAAGCTCGCCGCTTATAAGAAGACTCGAAAGGCTACGGCTCGTTAAATGTATTAGAAGTGGCTGTACTGACCACTTCTGGCGGTCGAAAGTGGTTCACATGCGAGTGACCTTAATGTCCTCGCTAGAGCGGTCTAATGGTATTAAAAATCAAGAGCTCCCACGTTTTGTACGATAGTTATATACGCTTGTAGGGTTCCGTAAACACTATCACGAACGAAACTCATTGAGCAAACGTAACAGCTTAAAAGATTTTAATCCTATGAAATAAACAAAGGTTCGTAAACGGTACAAACAGGAAGCTGTCTTCATGCACCAGGCATTTCGAAATTAATCTTAATATAGTCTGCGGACGGACAAAATGGACGACAAAGAAAAACAGAAAGATTTACGGAACCCTCAAAATTAAAACAATAAGACTGGCCACACGCGAGCCACTCACCTTCGAAGACAGCCAAGTGGGTTTAACAAGTGGCTCGTGTGTAGGTTGCCTAACGTACTGTTTCATTTTTTAATTATTCAAATGAATAATTTTAAAATTAGAAGTTACTTATGGCAGCGGAAGTTACGTTAAATAAATCACATAGAAGACATTAAGATTCAGTTCAATCACTTTACTCAATTAATTTAGATTTAGAATGAGATAAATAATCATCGTTCATTCTTTAAAAATAAATCGAATTTATTGTAATTTGTGATTTTCAGTAATAATTTTAAATTATCATACGTTTTTTAGTCAAATGAGGTATTTACGTAGGTATTAATATTTGGCTTTTATTTTTATATTATCAGTAATAACAACCGTTTTAATGTACGTACGTTTTTTAAGGCAAATGTTAGTTATTAACTAAGTTTCAATATTTTACTTTATCTATTGTGTTATAAAGTAAAGGAGAGAAATTAATACTTAAATGACTGATATCCAGTTGTGTGGTTCTATGACGTGTAACAACAATGATTACTTATCTCACAACAAGACGATTACAACTAGATTATTATAGTATAGATTGCTTTGGTCGTATATAGTTTTTACAGCCACCGACAAAATAAACAGATCCAAATTAAACGTGCTTTAGTCCAGCCAAAACGTCCAACAAATTATTAATAGAGGCATGCGTGCGTTTTGGGTAGGTATACACTTGTCTTTGAATAATGTTTTGTGGTGGATAAAACCTTTTAAAACTAAGGCTTTGCGAATTTCAAGCTAGAAACGAACCAGACTCAGGTAGTCATTGACTTATTTGGCCTAACATTACCTACTTTAAGTATACCCAAAATGCACGACTAAAATGACAAATTGACTGCATTGATTTAACATCGACAAATAAAAAGTCTGTTAAATTTAATTCACTAAGTATGAGATTTAAATGACGCATACCTAAGTACAAACGTCTCGTGTAATTAGGTACTTACAACTGTGTCAATTGGTGTATGAGTTAGCTGCATTTCATTGCTATACTCACACTTGTGGGATTCCACTTGCGTTTGGTAAGGCAATGCAGCCTTGCGGAAACGCATGCCATAGATGAACGCATGCGCCTAGCCCTCCCGTATTATTATTATACTCTTTGGCTTAGCCTCTAGCGCACTGTGTCGTCGCGGCAGTTGATGCACTAGCCTCATGTTATACTAAGCTACCTATAGGTGATTAGGCATACCTACCATAATTACTTAAGTATTTGATTTCGGATCATGAAATGATACCTAAGTTAAATCCATCCGATTGGGTTTGTTGCTACATTGCAGATCAACAGTGCTATTTTGTAAAAAATCACAATGAAGTGCCAATAGTGTCAATCCCCAGCATCAGGTGGAGTGACCACTCACTTGAAGCTCCAATTACCTAACTTTTCACGATGAGATTTTTACATAAAGATCGGCTTAAAATGAACTATGACATGGTGATAACTTAGGTAAAGTCACAGTTAGGAGCAGTTATTTAGAGGTTTAAATCGTCGATGTTATCTCACGCATACAAAATAAAATAAAGTGAGTGCATTAATTAGGTAACTATTGTGTGCATCCCTTATTATTAATCAAACATGAATGATTATCCTATAATTAATTTGCTATTTGCTTATAATATAAGAAGTATAAAATGGCAGTAGAAATAAAAGGAATTTACAAGGATTATTTAGTGGAAGTCTAAATTGAAATAAATAATTATCAACAAAAGTTTTTGATAAGGTTATAAAACGCTAAGGGTGATACTAAGCTAGATTTTTATATCCGAATTTGATGCAGACAGGATACATTTATTGGAATTAAACCTTAAGGGGTGATAGATGACAGAATTAAAATGGCGGATATTGGCGCCAAAATCGAATTCGGAATATAAAATGCGGCTTAAGCCACAAACACATGGCGAACGCCCAGCGGTACTATAGCACATCGAATCTTAGAAAATGTTTGGCTTTGTAGAGCTTCGTCTCTGTCGCTCCTGTGTGACAGTCTATTTCTAGCGCTCGATGTGTAATTTTACGCTCCTAGACTAGAGGCTCTTTTTGCTCTATTGAGTCGTAAAATTTTTTGTCACAGGTGTGTCACAGTCAGTCACAGGTTTGTCACATCTGTGAAATTGTCACCGATATTCTATTGAAAATACAAGATGGCGTCGTCGTTAGTTCCGATTTTGGCCACGCACTAAAAGAACTTTGTTTTGTTGTCTATGTATTATAATTGCTGAATTGATCATTTATCAAAGAACTTACACATACACACAAATGTCATATATATCTAATTATATTTCCACGAAGAAAAACCTCGTGAGCAAGGTATGTGGATATTAGAGGAACGATCGCTTTATGATCGTGGCCTAATAAGGTCGAGTCCTAACTATAACTAAAATGACATGAACCGGACAGCGTGGTCGCGCGGACAGAGGGCGATTTTCGGTTTTCCGAAAAAAAAGTGACATACAAACGAGACGATCGCGATTGCGCGTATAAAGCGGGGCTTACATTATCATGAACTAACACGATGGTGATCTTATGTTATCTGTTCAGATTAGTTGGCTGAAACAAAATATTATTTCTATATAAACGACAGTTAGGTGAATTTATCAGCTTTTCAAAAACCGGGTGTTAGTTAGCTATAACCCGAAACGTGAAACTACTGTTTCACGACACTAGTTTAATTCAATGTAAACCCCAGTTAAGGATTTGTATGCGAATTACTCACTCAAGATCAAGTCACATTTTAAATTTGCCTTTCGATGAATGAAAGATTATTCTATAGGACCACCCAGCCTTTTACTTAATTGGCGATTTCCAAGAGTGTAGTAATATATCGAATAACTTGGGAAGAAAATGGTAGTCCAAAAAACGAAATACACTTAGCTGTAACCTTAAACCTATTTTCACAAAATTACATCTAAACATCAACATTACAGATAAAGAATTCACTAAATACAATTTATTTAATTTAATAATGTAATTATTAATAAGCGTAATAGATCAAAACATTAATGTTTTTTTTTATTAATTTCTTTTTTTTTTCGTGTCACCTCGGCGATACTAAGCCACTGTGATTGCTTGTTTTTTTTTTATTGTAACCCAAAGATAGTTTTGAAGCCTCATAAGGATTTTTTTCTTTAAAAATAAATACAAGAGAAAAATAAATCTTCAACATGCATTGTACAGGTAAATCAGAAAAGATATGCGCTTCGGTTTTAATCTTCGTGTTTCCGAATAAACACGAACATCGCGCCACAGAGAAATCCCCACAGCTTCTAGGTTTTGTACTGCTGTGCTTTGTATACTACAAAGTATTTTGTATACTATATTTGTATACTATAAAGTAAAGTACTACTATCATTGCGCGTTTGTATAAAGTTTTGTCTCTGTTGGGGTATCTGCTCCGGTTGCAGATCGTCATCTATCCCTCAAAAGTTTTAAAGAGTTTTTGGAATTCTATAGAGTTATTAATACATAATTTTGTAATTATGGTAATACAAAATAGGCAAGTACTTCCAAGGGTGTTACAGCTCTTTATTAGATGTCATTACACGCGTTCGTATTTCTGAAGATAGACGATTATTCCCGAAGCGCATATTATTTTGAGATATCTGTATCTTGTACTATTTTGATGATGTCCAACACAAAATTACACTGGTGCTATACCTCACCCATAGGAGCTATTGAGATTCATCAATTCATTTATTTCGCGATTTATTTGTTCTGCGATCATTGAGATGTCATACACAAATCGAATCTAAAATGTAGTACAGTATAGCACTGTTCATAATCTCAGATAATTTACATTCCATCACCACTTAATTAGTTATCTACTTTAGTGAAATTTATTCTAAGTTGATTTTTGAGTGACCATTTGTAACAAAAAGATCCTAATAAGTTTTTAGTTGCAATGGAATTTGAACTTTGTTGAGTATTATATTCAGTTTTTTGTTCCATAACTTGAAAATTATCTCAAATTCCTGGCTCTAATAAAACTGGCTGGCTGGTAGTATCCTGTAAAAATCTGTGAAAATTTTGGTGAAGTGAGCTTGTTGTGAACTGTCCTCCCATCTGATGATAGGGATTGACGGTTCACTTGAAGCTAAATCACGTAATTCACGTAAGTTGTCACGGTGAGATTTTAACAGAATCTGTAATGAAATAGCTGATGTATGATGGCCAGTGCACGTCTGACGAGGCGCAGCGTATTGCGGTTGTCTTTACCAAACAAATATCAACCCTGCCTAGTTGAAATAAAGTTGAAAATAATAATTAATAAACTTTTGCGTCGGACATCACCCAAGAAAAATATACGAAAAAAATAAAAAGTGGCTTTCAATACTTCAAATCCTTTGCCCAAACATTAAAATCACTTCTGGACCTGCTATGAGTTCTCCAACCCTTTCACTTCGAAGGTTTTTCCCTCTAGATTCTCGTCTCCATAATCCCGGTCATCGAATTCAGAATCTTTGCCGTTTTGGACTGACTCTACGGCGGGCCCATGGAGTTTGACACATAGAACCTCTTTGTAGTTTTCTAGAGCGAGTGCCAGGACTGAACCGCCGAGGAGGACCTCGCAAGATGTTATTCTTTCTGGTGGCGTGTAGACTGCAATCAGTTTTCCTATGGAAAAATAAAGAATTTTGTAGTTCTTTTACTCATAAGGTTACAATTGAAGGGGAGAAAAAAAAACATATTAAAAAAATATAGATTGGAGCTATAATCCCTATAATGGTCCCTCTACTTATATAGACAATTATGGAAGAAACCCCAACTAAACTGGGATTGGGTAAGAGAATGAACATGATGAGTAATGTCTCATGTGCCTGTGATAAGCCTAGTTCTTGCCAGTCCGATGGGACGGCAATCCGACACGACCGGAGAGAGATCAGGCGTAGGACCAACGGCTTAACGTGCGCACCGAGGCACGGGGGTATCACACCGCCAACTTCCAAACTCCGGACTCCAAGCTTTCTACGTGAGTGAGGGAGGAGGGAGTGCACCTGTGCGTGCGCACACTCGCGTGCACTTTAATATCTCCCGCGCCGAAGGGTTGTCTCCGTTGTGATTGGCCACTGTGGCTGAAATACGCTCTGGAGGACTTTATTTATTCTTACCAGTATGCAAGTCCCACAGCCTTACGGAGAGGTCCCTGCAGGTATCGTCCGTGGACATCAGCACTCCGCCGGACTTTGCCAGCCGCAGCATGGAGGGCGCCGACACGTGCCCGCGGAGAGTGAGGCGGCAGTTTCCTGGTGAAAGATTAGTTATTGAGTCTAGTGATAAAGTTGCTGTTACTGTGTGTTTACCGTTTACATTCCAGACTAAGTCAATTGTCAAAAATAAACTTAAAACTCTAACAGAACTGCTGTGCAAATAATGGGCATGTTTGGAGTCACTGCTATAATAGTGACTGCAATCACAGCAAAACTTTTCATTCGTGACACCTTTCTGGAAACATCCATCAACGTTCTAAAGCAACAAGAAGTTGGTATATAGCATATTTAGCCCAAACCACTCTCGCCCTACTAACTGTCCACCATCTTCAATGTCTTTCCTCCATCTTTACCAAAACTGACCTGTAACCAAATCCCACACCAGTATCCTGGTATCAGCGAGCCCGGAGACCACGCATCCGTCCACCGAGCTGATGGCCAGCGCCACGGTGTCACAGCCTGGCTTCCACTTCTTGAACAGCGTGCCTGACTGCAGGTCGTAGACCACTATGAAGTTCGGACTGGGCTCGTCCAGCTCTCGCGAGACCACGCATACGTAAGAACCTGGAAAACAGAGTGTAGGCTGGTTATGACGAGATGTAAAGGTGTCAACTGGTTGAGTTTATGGCCCATACTTCTCCATATGAAACTACCTTTTTGGAAGAGGAAACTAGATTCCTTTTTCTTGTGACGTAAAAAAAATACGAATTGTCTTTGACTTAGTTATGATTGTGGAAACAAATTCATAGCGTGAGAACATGGGGTCGAGAAATTATCTTCCCCTGGAACATGTTAAAAGGCGTAGCAGTGGCAAGGAGCCAGTGAGTTTATTTGGGGATCATAATCTTGTGATGATCAGCCTGCTGTGTTCCGTCGATACGCGGGAGTTCCAGTGCCTTAGGCATCTTCTGGGCACGCTCGTTCCATTAAAGACCTCATCCATCACTTTCCATCAGGCGTGATCGAGGTCAAGAGCGGGTCCATTCAGCAATAAAACAAAAATGATGCTGAGAAGAGGAAGGTCACCGTGTCACACTTGTCGGTATAATTTTTTGTTGGATCCTTCTTTTTAGACTAACAATATTGGGCATTTTATGATAGAAATAAGAGACCATTTAACATAACCAACATAATTTATGGATTAAAACCAGAAGGGCAATTTTAGCAACAACATTTGATTTAGAACCTAATTTTGGAATTTTACTTTTTGGCTTAGTAGTCTATAATTACTAAATAAAATAACATTTCAGTCCCAAGCTTACCCTCATAAGTGATAGCAGCCTTGGATGTGATGAAGTCGTGGTGCGGTATCCTCAAGTCATACAGCAGTTTCCGAGATGTGAGCGACCACACCAGCAGAGGGAACGGCTTCTGAGTTTCATCACCACATACTAGCACCCTGAAGCATCAGAGAATATTTAGATTGTGTATTTTGTTTAAACAGAAAATCAAGTGATATAAAATGATTGAATCAAGTGATTTATTAGATTTTTTTTTTTTTTTTTGTGATATAGATATAACATCATTTGCAGGCCAATTTGGCCAGAGATCGCACAAGACATGTTTTGAAGAAAAAAGGGGAGGCCTTTGCACAATATAGGATAACAAAAAAAATACGAAACGGTATAATTTTAGTTTGGAAGGTTGATTCTTAATTACGTTATTTCAGGAAGAACTACAAAGAAGTAGTAAGTCGAGCCTACAGGACAGGGGACGGTTTCAAGTTGAAATTAAGTTAGAAATGGAAGAATACAAATACTTATGCTTTTGTTTCTCACCTTCCATCTCCTGAGACAAGCAAGGAATTAAGGAATCTGTCTTCTCCAGCTTTAAATGTCGTCACACAATCACCTAGAAAAAATAAAGAAGAATAAAATATGTTTAGATCCTGTGTCATTTCCCCAACTACCTTGGGGTTGGTTTTCAGTCTAACCAGATGCAGCTGAACACCAGCATCTGCCTGTCTGACCCCCACATTCCAGTTACAGTATAGTTGGTAAGGGTTTTTATTAGCCAACTGTGCACTCACCAGTCTCAATGTTCATGAGGTTGACATACATCCTGTTCCTGGACAGTGCGACCAGGTGCTTCGGGTCGTGTAGTCCGTAGTATGGCATTTTTTGGTTCATCACGCCTTTCAGCGCCACCAGGAATGTACCCTGCGAATAACAACGGTTTATATTTTTTTTTTCTACTTAAGTGCCACAAAGAAACACATTTGGGTAAAACGACTAACTATTTAAGAATATACTAACATAATTTAGAAATAGAAACTGAAAATCTAGGCAGCCTATCACCGTATCTTATAAACAGTGTTATTTTAATGTAACTTCGGTGTGAGAGAGATAGAGGTATACAATATGAATCCTCATCCCTTTTTCGCAATGGAACTGCAATGGCTTAGAAACTTCTTATTGCGGACCCTGAGCTCAGAAGATCTTGCACTCACTAGTCCACAGAGACAGGTACTTAGAATTTTTCAAATTTATTTGAGAGTTGTATCTCGCCTAAAGACGAAATCCTCACTTTTGCAAATCTGCTCTATCAATCTACTAATATAAGGGTAACTACACGCCGAAGATGCCTCACTGCGATACCTCGCGATCGCAGTTTAGTTTGCTACTTCGATGTCACCTCCATATAAAAGAAATGCATGCTAATAGACACGCACGCACATGCCGAAGGATACCTCACTGCAATACATCGCGAGCTGCGTGGAACCTCCACGCAGCTCGCGATGTATTGCAGTCCTTCGATGCCTGCATGAAAACATTTTGTTTTTATATCGCGGTGGACAGCAAGCTTCGATATGTCCAAATCGGTTCAAGTTGTTCTTCAGGAGTAGTCTAAAGTACAGCACAAACACAGGACTGAGCAAGTGAGCATTCAGGTGCGACTGAACCGACGGTGGCGCCGCCCCGCCATCGATGTAGGAATAGCGAGTATCGACATCGAAGTATCGAGGTAGCGATTACGGTAATTACCATAAGTGAAAGTCGATAGAAAGTGTAACTCACCTGATCTAAGTTATAAACTCTAAGCTCCCTGCGACATAGCACCACACATTTATATTCGTCGATTGGCACCAAGTTTATCGGATGGGTCACACCGACCATCTTTCTGACCATTTGACACCTGAAATATAATGAAATTGTTTTAATAATAGATCAAGGTTAGAGCCGTTTGTGAGTGCGCATCTCTGTTTGGCTAGGCTGGCTCCTTCTTTGGCCAATGAATTAGCATTGCGATTCAATGTGGCAATGCTGTCAGTCTTCTGGGCACGTTTCCGGATGACAGCGATGCGGACGAGTACTTCGACGCCTAATTGTCCTTTTGTTTTTGTATTTATTTGTATAGTAATTTAGAAAAAAGTTGATATAGTTAGTTAGGATACAGATTACAGAATAAATGAACTACTAAGTGCAAACAATTTTCAACACTTGGTTTTCACCTGATTCTGTGACAAATTTCAAAGATATTATAATTGTAAAAAGGACAGAAAAGGATTAATTGCTACTGCAGCTATGCATCTGCAGCATGCTACTGCTATTGCAGTAGCTTTGTAGTAACCGCACCCAAAGGGTAAAACGGGACCCTATTACTAAGACTCCGCTGTCCGTCCGTCCGTCACCAGGCTGTATCTCATGAGCCGTGATAGCTAGAGAGACGAAATTTTCACAGAATGTGTATTTCTGTTGCCGCTATAACAACAAATACTAAAAACAGAAAAAATAAATATTTAAGGGGGGCTCCCAAACAACAAACGTGATCTTTATGCCTTTATTTTATGTGTAGTGTTAAATATTGTATGGTGGTACGTAACCCTTCGTGTGCGAGTCTAACTCGCACTTGGCCGGTTTTTTTATACTCACTTCAGCACATCCCAAACGCAAATCTCCTCACGTTCCGTCGAGACAGTCGCCACAAACTTGCCCCTGCTATCAAACCTCACGATCAGATCATAAGTCTTCGAATCAAACCCTTCATTCATCGAAAACTCCCTCTTTTCCTTCGTATCCATAATCTTCCAGAAATCCAAGTTCTCAGGATACAACGTAGGTACTGGAGGTTCCCGAATCTCCTTCATCCAGTCCTGGACAATTTTGCTTTTGATCTGATGTCCATTGCGTTGTCTCTTCTCCATTGTCATTCGAAGTAGGCCGTAGAATTGTCGATGGTCATAATCTAAGGCGTAAGAGTGCGTTTCGAAGACGTCTTTGAGGACTTCAATGTGCTCTGGTAGGGGGTCGATGTGTACCAGGGCTATGTCTTCGAGGAAGTGGCAGCAATCTGTGGCTGCTAGCTTGTCGTGGACCCAGTCCAGCTGGGTGAAGTATGGCTGGTTGGCGAAGGTTTTAGGATCGTCTTTGTATATGTGGTAGTGCTGGAAGGGAAGCTCGTCAAGTTTTCGTGTGTTGTAACTGTGGAAAAAAATGGGTTGCCTTGATATTTTTGTTGGAGAGTGATAAGTTGTTCATATTTATAACTGGGCAAATGTTGAGCATCATGAATGTTACGTTAAAAAATGCAAGAGGTACCTTAGGTACTGAAATTCAGATTTTCAAAAATATTGTATTTTTAATGTTATTACCAATTCGACAGCACAATAGTGTAGCGGCATCTACATCGCCACATGCGAACTACGCACCACACTGACATCACGCAAATTCCTGCATCGCGCAAGCAGAGTTTACCGTGTGAATACCATACATAAAACGTGCCGACATCAATCGTCGAGCATTTGCCCCCCCAGACTCAAAACACGGTCGGAGGATCCTCCCTTCTTTATGGAGGAAGAGTGAACTTAACACTCTGTTCCTCATGCCCCTATAGCTGCTGTATTAAGAAGCCATTATGAAGTAGACAGACATATATCCTTTCTTTCCTTGCACGTCCATGCATCTCTTCTTAAAGGTTACTTATGTTTGTAGAAATACTTACTATTCTTCAGAGAACTTGTTTTCTTGTGATACCAGACGGCCAGCCATCTTGGCATCGTTCTCTGAATACCATTTTCCCTGCAAATAGAAAATTTGTATTATATCAAAATTATAAAAGCCTCAACAAAACTTTATTTATACTAGAATATTATAAATGTGAACGTAACTCAGTTTTTCAAATTAATGGCTGAACAATTTCGATGTTTGGCACACAGGTGGGCCGTGAGTTGGGTCAGGACTTTTTATCCCTTTCTCCAAGTGGGTGAAATCGTGGGCAAAAGCTACTGTTAGTGCATCATCCCACTGCTGGGCAAAGGCCTCTCTCCATGCCTTTCAGTTCTTTCAATTCAGGGCTAAAGCGGACCACTGGTCGTTTGTTTTGTCCAGCTCGTCCCGCCATCTTCTACGGGGTCTGCCGCGACGCCTTCTACTTGTGTCAGGGCTCCACGTGGTGGTTATTTTGGCCCACAGCTTATTGGGCATACGGCAGACGCGGCCAGCCCAGTCCCACTTCAGCCTAGCGGATTTTTGAGCAATTTTATTAAGTACATTTTACTAGGTTAAACAGAAAATTAACATTTGCATTAATAAGATGTCTAATATTACTTCATTATTAAATTAGCGAGCTGTCATCTATAAAGTGGTCCAAATCGTTTTTGGCACCAGATTCAAAGGAGTAACTGACTTAGTAAAAGCTATAAAGTGGCGCCGACGGGGCTGACCGACATTCTTGTCGGCGGGACTCCAAAAATTGTTTATGATCTAGCTATTAGGAACATACCAAGGTGTATTTATCTCGACAGTTCTAATTTTCAGTACATATTTGACTTTAATAAATACCTCGGTAAAAAGATTCCCAGGTATGGGCCAGATATATTTTTTATTATTATCTTCGATCAATAATTATTGATCGAATATAATAATGACGGGAACTCCAAGTGACTCTCGGCTTCGTTATGCGTCTTTTTAAACTCATTATAAGCGGCATTTGATTACAAAAGCTGCGTTAATCATCAACACGAGTCAGTCGTATGAGTTTTGAGTGTTTTGCGTTGATATCTTTGGATACACCCCAGGAACATTACAGTCGGACCTATATCTTCATTTCAAGAGAGCTGCTCACCTCGTAATAGTCTATGAGCGTCTGTCGCACGGCCGCGTCGCAGTCGGCCAGGTACCTGTCGCTGGCCGCGCTGGCCAGCGCCGCGTCCCGCCAGCGCGCCGCGCCGCGCGCGTCCCAGCGCAGCCAGGGCGACAGCAGAGCGGCCAGCTGGGGCCACACCAGGGACGCAGGGGCCCACGGTACTGTGGGAGAAAGATATTGTGTAAAAACTACAAAATGGCTTCACGTAATACGAGTTGCAATCTGGGCAGACAGATCCTGCATCAATTTTGAGCATACCTTTATCTTTTCTCTTTGATCGAGGCTATTCCTATAATATAATTCATATCGGACGTCTTTTAACTTAACTGAAAATCTACTGGATAAAGATAACAGAACGCCAATTACTTAATTGAAAACGTTTAAAAATTTAGCACAATCAGCGACAATCACTGTCTAAAACTTGTTAAAAATGTATCAACATTTCAGGTATTTTTGCGAGATTAAGACTGAGATTACAAATTACAATGCACACGTTCTTAACCTTTTAACCGCTTACGCCGGATTAATCCAACAAATATTTTCGTGTACATTTCGCCAAGGTCGTATATTTACGACCAAATGTCACAGCTCGTTTAATCTGCTTGTTTATTTATTTAAGCTGTATTCTATCAGGTATTTATTTTTCGATTCACTGTGCCGGGCGCTGGGGGCACGACAACTGATATGAAGTCGGGCGGTTAAAAGGTTAAAAATACGGTTATTGCCCCTCAGATTAACCGAAAGACGGTCCTTGACCTCTGAATTGACAAACACTAGGTATTATTTTCGATATCTAACTAGACAGACATATTGCAGAGTGTCAAAACCAAGTTCAGCGAAGATTCCTCTGTGTTGTTTTCTGTGAAATATGACATTAGGTACATCACGAAGCGAAAGGCAGAGGTGTATACAGGAAATTTTTTTCACGAAAAATTCATGACAAAAAAATCTGCTGTTTCATACATTTTGGTCAAGTAGGTATTGAACTTTTGTATTTTTTTTTGAGATTTCAGATTTGGTCCCATAGTGAAAGTTTTTCATAATCATGGGTAGAACACACTGTAAAAATTTGGATGGTGATCTCCCTGTCTCCCTGTATAGTATACCTACATTTAACCAGTAATGTTTAAGTTACATGTAATAGGGGGCGAGCCTATTGCCATCAACCAGGCACAAATCCAGACTGCTACTGAGACATTCCCGATGGAAGCATCCAATGACACTTTCGTTCTTTATTCCGTTCTGCTGGCCAAATAACTTAGTCTGTGTTTAAAAAAAGTTGCTTTTTTCAGAAAAAAAAAAAAACTTAATCAACTCACAATAAGTCTCCTCACTCCTGAACAGTTCATCGTGCGCCAAGATATCTAGTATCTCAGTATCATCAAGCCCTCTCCTAGACGCGGTCAGCAGTGCGAGGCAGGTCTTCACCCTATCAGCTCCCAATGCCGCCTCTGTGGTGATGAGGATCTGCGTCAGCTGACCTTCTAGGTCTTCGCAAATTACCAGTTCTGGAGTTGTTTCGGGTTCCGATAGTTCGGTGAAGGTTTCTGCTGATAGCGAGATTTGCCATGCTAGAATCTGAAAGTTAAAATGGAGACACAGCATGAGCCTATAAAGTTTCCACTGTAACGGATCAAATTCGCAAAACACGTATTTGTTTCTATAAAATTCAGTGGTGTCAAGAATGCATTCTTTCGTCGGCCGCACTGTAATTTACAATATTTTATTTATTTACGTTTAGCCGTTTGGGGTCGAAACGGTCGGGTCATGGGGCTCGAGTGCAAGTCTCCATTTTAAGGAAATTTCTCGCCGACTGGTCGACACTTCACGTGACCAGAGGGCTGGGTCGTTCTTTGAAACGCTTTGCTCGCCAAAGAATTTGTATTGCCATTCAACGTGGCAATGCTGCCCGTCTTTTGGGTACGTTTCTGGATGACAGCGATGCCGACGAGTACTTTGACGCCTAAGTGTCCTTTGTTTTTGTATTTATTTGTATAGTAAATTAGTAATTTAATTTAGTATCTATTGTAAATAGTTATTTTTTAAGAATTAAACTCATATTTGAAGTTTTATTTACACAATTAAATATTAACAAAATAAATGGTGCAATACGACCGACTATTAGAGCAAGTGTGTTGAAAAGTTCTTTGGTGTACGGTCTGCCAATCAAAATTAAACCGTAATGAAAACCAGTAAAGTGTAGTATTATTTTGTGCGTCGCCATATGAACGCTAAAAATATTAATTTTTTCCGGTATTATTGATGAAACTGAAGACGTTAAAGTAGTGACAATCTAAAACCAACCTTAGCATAAAGCGGTAGAGTACACTTTTGCACAGCCTTCACAGCGGACTCTGGAGGCGAGGCCGCACCAGTCTTGCTGTAGGTGGCCGCACAGGCCGTAAGGACGGCCTTAGCCTCATCAGGCCCAACCGGTGGTGCTCTGACCACTTTGGGGCCGTCTTCTGATGATAATACCGCCATGATTGCTGAGCTGGAAGGCTCGTCTTTTTCTATGAAAGAGAGTTTGCAAGTGAACATTTTGGTACAGGCTGTTAATTATTTTTTGGTTTGACATTCTCACTCTATCAAAAAGTATTCTGTGTTTGACATGGAGTAGACTATAATCGAAAATGAATACGTTATATTGTAAGCAGTTCGGTACAGTTCACAATTTATCTACAGTTTACACGCGAGATAGGTTAGTTAGGTATATGTCACCGTGACATATACCCATGGCATATACCTCCATTGTGTGAATCATATTGTTGCAAATGTATTATAATTAAGATGGCCTTTCTACCTTCGGTGACCGTGACGATCATCTTGACGTTGTGCGGCAGTCGCTCGGGCAGCCAGCGCGCGGCCCGCAGCGCGTCCGCCCCCACCACGCACAGCAGCGCGCCGCGCATGCGCCCCGCGCCGCCCAGCAGCTGCGGCAGGGCTGCCGACAGGGACCACACGTCCTGGACACAAATGTTAACACATCGATTACATTGTCTGATGAATCTGGACACAAAGAGTCATCGGTAGTAGCGTCAGTTTTTGGACACACTTGGAACAGTTGGAGTCATCGAAAAATCATCTGATGTTTTTGGACATAAAAAATCATTTCATCGACAAAAGAGTCCGATAATTTTGGACACAGAGACATTTTATTTTATCGATAATTGTGTTCTATTATTCTGGACACACAAACGTTTTAATTAATCGATATTTGTTGTCTGATAATTCTGGACAAAACATTTGCAATATTCAACAATAGCGTCCAATTGTTCTGGACGCACAAACCTTTTTTTCCTGCTTCTTTAAAAGACGACAGTATTTTTATAGCAAGACATGGCGCATACTTACATTACGTCCTCGATACACCGTCCCGGTCATAAGCACGTGACACTGATCCACGATAGACTTGAGCAGCATATGAGAACTGCTCGACGCCGGCGTTAAGCCCACGAACCTAGGAACGAAGGCACATTGAAGTTATTGGACAGGGATGACTGCGGCTGAATGAAAGCTGTATAATGACTGTGGAATGACACCAAAGTTTAAATAGAAATACTGGTTTTATTTGCCCCTTCGTGTCGATGTTTTAAGATTTAAATATAGAATCCCGCCTTTTGCAATTCCCTAAAAATAAATACTTATATATGGATATATTTTTTTTGTATAGGACAGACTATCAATTAAGGTCAACGGATGTAGGGAATATGGATGGTATTTTAGTATCACTTCTCGATTTGATCTTGTTGGCTTCTCTTTATCTTGGCACAAACTTCAGGAAAATTGCGCATGCTTGACAGAGTCACGAAGTTGACATCTTAAGGTGCACCAGAGGAACGCTTAGTATCATCACTCGTTGGAGTCTTACAGTACATCTTAATTCAGTCATTACATGCTCTTACCTGACTATAACAGCTAAGTCTGGCTGGTATGAATGTGCGAGTGTGACAGCGCGTGCCACTAGTGTTGCCTTCCCGCAGCCCGCGCCGCCGATCAACGCCAGGGGCACTGTACTGTCACCTGTTATATACCTGGAATATTGGAATTATATTGTATAAATGGAAAAGTAGGAGGCACTTCTCAAAACCTTATCTCCAGCAGTGAACTGATAGGTTGAGTTGATGTCCCAAAATACAGGGCCAAATTAAATTAGCTAGCGAAACTCCACACCCGTAATGGGTACCGATATCTAGACAAAAAAAGTTATTTTTTAAACTGATACATCAAGCAAATACACACCCAGCCGTTGTTGACGCCAAAAAACGGCAACATTTAAAAAAAAATTATATCTGTATCGTAGGTTCGAACCAACAGGTAGACAAACATAAACTAGCTAGACACTTTACATTTGTTTGCTGCCACAGTCAGTTTTCGGATTTCGGTCGGATCGGTTTTGAGGGGCTCGTGGCTAAATAATAACAGCCGCACAGGTCGATTGGTCAGGTTAAGCTACGCTTGCCGCGTTTGGTCCGTGGATGGGTGACCATCTTTACATACCGAGACCCCTCCGTGCATCGGAAAGCACGTTAAGCCGTTGGTCTCGGCTGTCATTCGTGGATCTTTGACAGTCGTTACGGGTCGTCAGAAGTCCGAAAGTCTGACAACCAGTCTTACCAAGGCATATCGTATTACCCTGTTACTGGGTTGTGGAGGTCAGATAGGCAGTCGCTCCATGTAAAATACTGGTATTCAGTTGCATCCGGTTAGACTGGAAGCCGACCCCAACATAGTTGGGAAAAGGCTAGGCAGATGATGATGAATCGGTATTTAGATTGGTTGAAGCCCGTAGTAGCCAAGAAGTAGGTTACTCACGTCTTCAGCTCATTGAGCGTGATTTCTCTGTTAGATGTACACTGCGCCGCCTTCTGACAGAACGCGAGGTGCTCGTTCACCTCGTCAAACAAACTGCAAAGATAACAGTAGGATATTATCAATACTAATATACAAAGAGACTAGCTGCGCCCCGCAGTATCACCCGCGTATGTTTCGATTAAAAAAAAAAACTGGAGAGGGCCACCCTTAGGAGTATGAAAAATAGATAGTAGCCGATTCTCAGATCTACTGAATATGCATATAAAATTTCATAAAAATCGGTCAAGCCGTTTCGGAGGAGTATGGTAAACACTGTGACACGAGAATTTTATATAATTATAATTAGAAGATACATTTGTGAGTTTGTATGTACCTAGGGGTAATCTTCGGAACTGCTGATCTGTTCCGAAAATTCTTTCACTTATTGCAAAATATCTTATGGCACTCGGCAATACTGTAGAGTATTGCCGAGTGCCATAAGATATTTTATGTACAAAAAAGAAATTTCATATTACACCATTAATTTTGTAAACAATCAAAGAGGCTAATGGAAAATTGATTGTGTTTGAAACAATCTGTAGATTACATCTTTCACAAAATGTATTGTGTTATTGTAAGTATGTTGTATTGTGTTTAGTAGTATACCTAGTGGTTGTTTTTTTTAATGTCTTGAAATTTTTACAGGGTGTTCTACCCATGAATATGAACAACTTTCACTACGGGAACTACTCTGAAATCATCTTCATGGGTAGAACACCCTGTAAGAATTTCGAGACGGTTAAAAAAAAACATCCGGTATTGTTGTGTTTGTTGTTTGTGTGTTGTATGTTTTAATTTTTTTTTTTAACTGTGTAATTGGGACGAGAGCGTTAAATCACTTCAAAAATTGTTCAGTGTTACCTGGTAGGTATCCCGTTATACCCAGCCGGCATATCGTTATCAGCGACCAGCGCGTCGAGCAGCGCGTCGAGCCTGTCCCCGAGCGCGCTGCTGACGCCCTCGGTGTACTCGTCCTCGCCGCCCGGCGCCGTGCGCCCGCGCACGCTCGCGCGGATCACGTTGCGCTCGCTCAGGTGTTGCTGCGGACAGAAAGGAGAGTTGGAAGTTAGGGCCTGTGCACACCACGTTTTTTAAACGCGCCGTTGACGCGCGTTTGTAGCGATACAGATGCGATACGCACGCGAGTCAGACGCAACCTGTAGATAAAATATAGGATAAAAGCGCGCTGTCGACGCACATTTCTAAAACGCGCGACAACGGCTCGTTTATTTATTTATTTATCATCATAACTTAAAGCTATCATTACAGGTTTATTTTAACCTAATGCGATAGTCTACGTACAAGTGCCTTCTAATAAACTTAAATCTATTTATACTTAATAATACACTTTGCGCACACTTATGCACACCTGTGCACACCACGTTTAAAAAACGTGGTGTGCACAGGCCCTTAGGGAGACGAAATTATACATTAATTGTGTTAAGATTGAAGATGGAAAGTGTATATTTTCACTTTATAAGGGGAGAAGGGGAAAGGGGAAGGGAGTCCTACAAATTTATTTATTTATTTATAATTACCTTACAACTATCATTATGTCGCTCTTATACACCTCAACAACAGCTTCAACAGACACGCCGAATATTTTTTTACGGTGACAAATTATTTTGTAATATCCTTATAAAAGAGGCCAGTCAAGTGGAGAAGTGGTAAGTAACATCTAATGGATGTACAGATGCCAGTACGTCAAGCTACCCGAAACTGTCAAATATTCCCAATCAACTTTCAACCTTATGCTTTAGCAGTAAAGTTGAAAATCTATTAAAGAAATTTGACAGTTTGTAGTAGCTTGGTGTGCTGGCGTCCTAAGAAATAGTCTTCTCATTTATCGGTCCTTGGCTAACACAAGTGTTGAACCTAAGGTTATCGCTTCATTCATCAGGCTGCAGTTGTAGTCTCAAAACTAAAGGCCTACCTTCAAGTCCTTCTGCAGGTTGTTGAGCCGCCTCTGCAGCTCGTGGTGGTGCGCCATATCGGCGGGCTCCTGCGGCTCCTGCGCCTGCGCCGCTCCGCCCGCGCCTCCCGCGCGACACACCCACACGCAGCGACGAGCCGCTTCCACGCTCATCAGGACCGTGTGCTGTACCTCCTGGCGGGAGAAGATTGCGTGTTAGAATTGTTACATAGATATGAATAAAACCAAACCTCGAATTATGACTTTTTAACGCAGAACCCCAATAGATTAAGAATTGAAAGAAAATCACCGACTTTTGACAGTAATGGATCCACATCCGTCTTGAAAAAAGTCGTAACAATTTTTTGACAGTTTCCTCACAGCAGCTAAAGATAATTTTTCTTCGACGGCGTTGTGTACCTGAGTGTGAACCGACCTGTTCCACCACAGTAGTGAGATAGGCGTCGCAGGCCTCCTGCGGTAACGTCCGCACCAGCACGTTGAGCGTCTTGGCCATCTCGCGCCGCCAGCGCGCCGGCGCGCCCCGGACCAGCCGGTAGCATGGCGGCGTCGTGCTCGCGTCTAGTGTGTACCTGGGTTAAGACGAGTTGAGGGTTAGGAGATTGATGATGAGATTCTGGAGTTGAAAGCCGCTTTAACTCCTTTTAAACGGGATATGACAAGATCTAGGCAAAATAAACTATTTGCGAGATTTCATTGAAAAGTTGATCATGACGATCCTATGTAAAAAAAAAAAATTTGCTGGCGAGGCGACAACAGCTTTTGGTGGTTAGATGGACCTTTTCTAAATTCGCAAGCACAAAAATGGTGAGCACTGGATTTTCAGGTCATTTGTAAAGTTAATATAATGAAAATAAAAAATAATCTAACAAACAAGCACCAAATACCGTGATAGCTGTCAATGGGGATAGATACTATGGATAGCCAAGCTTGGCTAGTTTTATGGAAGCTTTAATTTGTTCAAATGTGATCCTTGATACGGTCCCAAATAACCGTCTTTTATTTCTTTCCTTCATCTTTCAAATAAGTTGATCTTTTCTTGAAGGTAATAAGAAAATGCGTGTAATTCAATAACTTCTTCTACAGAAACTTTTTTGTAAGTAGTTGTTTGTTGTTTCGTTAGGAAGCGTACTTTTTTTCGGGATTATTTACAAAATATTGTTTTTAAGTAAATGTCTTACCATTTGTTCAACAACGCCTTATCACTCTCATCCTCAGCGGTCTCGAGTGCTGCCTTGAAGTCTGCACACTCCAGTGTGTGAGGGAGAAGAGGAGTGCCCAGCCCAGAGTTCAGGAACAGCACCGGGACCACTGCTCCGAGTTCTGATTGTCCTGGAAGATAATGATGAAAGTTCAATAAATAGCATGACATTGATTGTACCGGAAAGTCGTACTTGATTCAGAATTGTTATTTAATTAAAAATAATAATAATACAATTAAATTATTAATAAAACCAAACGTAACCAAACATTTTTGGTGCAGTAACATTAGAGGCATGAGGAACAGGGTGTCAAGTTCACTCATCCTCCATAAAAAAAGGGAGCATCCTCCGACCAGACGGGTGTCGTGTCTGGTGGGTGGGCAACTGCCAGACAATTGATGTCGCGTCGTTGTATATGTATATGCTAGGCGCGCGGTAAACTATGCTTGCGCGATGCAGGATTTTGCATGACGTCAGTGTGATGCGTAGTTCGCATGAGGGGTTGTAGATGACGCTACATGTTAATTATGGAAATCCATATCGTACTTTTGACTTCAACAACTTTGAATATGCATGCAGTCTACCTAACAACAAAGGTTGTGACGTCTTACAAATTAGAATTGTATTAGAATCTAGCAAAATTGACAGCTTTTGGCCAGGATGGTGAGCGTCACACCAGCATCCTATTTGCGTAAAACACTATCAATCACAATCTTGAATGATATTGCTAATTCATTGCTTCATATGTTTGAAAAATTTGTTTGCTTAACAACGTAAATAACGCTATGAAGTATGAATGTTGTTGAACTGTCAAAATTAAAGCCATTGCTGCTGTTAATGTGTTACCCCGCAGTTACTATATCTAAACGATTCGTTTTGTTTATCACAGCAAGTGTTTGTTTTAAAGTAGCACAATGGATAAATAAAAAGCCGTGTCCAAAGACAATTTTACTTTCAAACGTTACTAATAGATTTGTAGGATTAATTTCGTTACGACACAGTGATTACGCTATAATACTTAAGATATAGGATTGTTTTGAGTTGAGCTACACGAGTACGATTGGACTTAGACTGGTGTTACTCGATATTGGAGGCAAATGAGTTTTTTTTAGAGATTTCAGTTTAAAAGATACTTACGAGCCAGCTCAGCAATACAGAGGACTGGGAAGCGATGGTCCCGCTGTTGCTCTAGAGGGGACCGCCAGTGAAGATCAGCGACGTGCACACGCCAGCCGCGACGACGAGCGCGCACGCGCAGCCGCGCGGCCGCCCCGCATTGAAGCGCGCCTTTTTCTGCGCAGCAGTCTGGAAATGGAAGGAAGACATGTAATGAAGGTAATTATAATTTTAGTGAGTAGTGTACATTTTAGATTTGATTTCACTACATATTATTTTCCTAAAGGGGATTTGACGATGACGATTCTATTTTGTTTTCTTGAAACATGGGGCTGTACACTGACCTGTATTATAAGTACACTTGTTTAATAGAGGTCAGCGGGGCTGTATGTCTACTTTGGTTTCGTAAAAGGACTGGCATTGCTTGGTTAGCCGCAAACGCATCTTATTTTTGCTCTAGAAAATAAGTAGATAAAGTTTGTTTGAGTGTTTTCTGGTTTTCGTCATCGCCAAGATAGCCGAAATTGAGAATGCCAGGGTTCTACTTTTATTAGAATCGTTCTATTATTTCCAAACATGATGAATACCTAAGTAGATTTTTCAAGAGAAAAAAAAATCGAACTCCATTATTTTACTTAAACCTAGCCAGGTAGTGTTTCCCAGTATTGTCTATAGTCGGACTTTTAATTAGCTGCAGTAAAATGACAGCTTATGGGTTACTTAAATTACTGAAATTGGCGTATTTTTGTTTTTTCGCGGCCATAAACCAAATCTTGTTTTTCTAGTACAGAATAGTGTAACAAACGAAACTTATTTGACATGCATATCTCTAAACGCAGTCCGAAATGAGTTATTAAGAAGTGTCATTTTACTGCAGCTAATTAAAAATAGGAGTATAGGTTTCTAAATTAGGACAATATTGACATTTATGATTATTATTTTTGAATTATTATAGGGACATTTATTTATTTAATTTAATTCAATGATATAATTTTAATGGAACTATCTATTTACTGACTGCATGCTATGATTAATAATTAATTTCAATAAAATATGTAGTCTTATTTTATATTTGCATGCCGAAATTAAAGGCAGAATAAGAGAACTATTCTGTACATCTCACCAACCTTCTGTACCTTATTTATGCAAATAAATGATTTTGATTTTGATTTTGAATGCAATATAGTAAAAATATGTACAATATTTACCGAAAATGCTGCTTTTCATACTTCTTCATCTGAAAAACCCAATGATCAGCTCAACCTACCATTCCTATCTTTCATTAAAAAAAAACAATGGCAAAAACCAGTTCAATATTCCAAAAGCATCTTCAACGACTTCCTCACCTTGCGAGTCAGCAGCGCATACATAGATCAGCATGGCCCTGCGTCTCCGGACCCTCAACCCTGGCACCTTCCCCAACAGACAGCAGCGGTGTTCCTCCGGCAGAGCACACAGGTTGCTCGGCATGGGGGGCCCACCCAACACGTCCTCCCGCGGAGACGAGCATGCCACCGGAGAGGACAGGGATATCGAGTCTGAGGAATAGAAAAAAATGTTTTCGGATTTTTGGTTCTAGGACGCGTTCACACCGTTTTTAGAGCAGTGGTGATGAAATTATTTACACAAAGTAAAGCGTTTGCCTGAATTCCAACCAACGACCTACAGTTATAAGTCGGGGCCTACTGGCATAAAAAAATTCGTCCGCATCGCTGTCAATGGAATAAGTACCAAAAAGGCTGGCAGCATTATCACGTTGGATGGCAATGCTGATTCTTTGGCCTAAAAAAATAATATAAAGGAAGAAACTAATAAAAAATAGAAAAACACCAAATCAATATTGCCAAAACAAAACTCACTTTGTACCTCTTACGAAACCAATAACTCAGCCATTCCAACGAACTTCAAAGGGAAAACAACTTTTTAATCCCACATAGGCATCTTTCCTAAAATAAACTACCAAGTAATACGCCACAAGGGGCTGATGTAAAGAGGGAAATATACATATTTTATCAGCACACAACATTCATTAAGTAAATGGTGGCCATGGAAGTTCTTTCGCTGTTCGGGCCATGCTATTACTGATATTACAAATGTTAGTAGTTTTATTATTGTACATCTTGTTTATTTTCGTGTTTCTCGTTTTAAAGTTATGTTGAATTTCATTAGGTTAAGTCAACAGTTACTTTAAGCAATTGAGTTATTTTCAATTGGAATATGCAGGTGGAGAAGTGAATATTCACATTCTTTGTTAGCTAACGGTTTCCTAGAAAGGCGGTGGCCACATAGCGTCCGCAGTGACAGCTGTCATGAAAATTATGACAGCGGCAAATATTTAAATTGTTAGACAGCCATTCAATTCAATTCAAGCTTTATTGCATCCATAATGTGCACATACGGGTTGTAAGTATAAAACAATATAATCAATTATGGACCCTGTCGGGCACAAAAAAAAATTATAAGCAGGAGAGAGGAAGAGCGCTTTTATGCTTTTCCTTATTATTAAATATTTTATCTGTTTCTAACAATAGTATTTTTTTTATATATTATTTATTACCCATTTATTTATTCTCAGAATTAATTTGTGTAAGTGCAGATTTATCCAACGCCAGATAACTTTATCAGAGGAAAAATTATGAATTTTTGACAGTTCTTCCATACAAAAACTGTCAGTCGTCAATTTTATCCCACAAATAAATATTGTTGCTCCATTGAAAAATCAGCCCTTAATCAATATATTTATTATTATTTTTTGTATTATAATATTTATTAATATCGTTTATTTACTTATTCGCTCAAATATTTTGTATTGCACTTAGTTTATTTAATATACTTAGTTATTTATATAAATTATTGTTTAATATGTTTCCTATTTAATTCAACTCTTTTTTTATTATTTTAGTTATCTGATAAGCAGTTGTTTCTATTTGTTTTTTAATTTATCTGTTAGATATTCGTCTATTGTGTAGAACTTTTATTAATTATGAATTGTTTTAATTTATTTAAAAATTAATTGTTTTTTTTTTTATGTTTTCCATACAATTTGACCGCGTAGGTGCACTTTTCTATGAAACAGAAGGTTAAAATTGCTACGCTACGTCTAGAATTATGTCCTGAATTTATGGTTACAGTTCACGATGTCCCTGTCTTATTACTTATTCGTAGGTCCCTGTCAAGTGTCACCCTGTATTAAATAGGGCAATGTTAGCTTCCCCATTCCACGGCCACGCTTGCTTGGGGTAGTGAGTGAGTATTAGTACCCTGATAAACGGCGTAAACTTTAACCCTGACTAACAAAACTATGAAAATAAACTTTTCGGGGCGTAACCTTCCAATCCAACTTGTTGATTTAAATAGGCGTATCTACTCTACAGCATTCATTTGTTTTACCCCGAGTTTTAGGGAACGCTTTATCAAACAGTGGAGTTCAATAAGCTACATAAGTATACATAAACGGGTAAAGTCAAGTAAAGTCGTTACGGGTAGTCAGAAGCCCGAAAGTCTGACAACCAGTCCTACCAAGAGGTATTGTATTACCCAGTAACTGGGTTGTGGAGGTCAGATAGGCAGTCGCTCCATGTGAAATACTGGTATTCAGCTGCATCCGGTTAGACTGGAAGCCGACCAACATAGTTGGGAAAAGGCTAGGCTGATGATGATGACTTTTGACTAAAATGGGTAAGGTAAGCTTCCTCATGTCATGACAATTTGCCTGGAGTAAATCTTGATCTTGATTGACAAGGCAGTCAAAATAAGCTTTTAAAGGTGTAACCTTCCAACTTGTTGATTTTAATATGCTAGGCTAGAAAGGTCGTTTTAGATAAGGTTCAATCCAACAAACACTCGAATATGATCTTGCTGACCATGGTTTTATTGTTGTTATTAGTAATAACTTGTTTATTAATTTTTACTTTGATGGTCCTTATCATTTGTGACTTCAAGTGACAGCTATGTGAACAGAACCCAGCATTGCATAAATATGTAAGTTGTCACGCCCTTTATACCTGGAGGCTTTTATTTAGGTAGTTTTTCTTTTTATTACTTTTGATTTAGTATTTTTATTTTAGCTTGAGTACGTATAGATTTTTATGGTATTTGTTGGTGTATTGGCGTGGCTAGCTAACATATGGCAAATAATTTTATTGAATGTTAATTAGATACTTTGCAGATCTAGTTTTGTATACAGTCAAATATTTTATAACTGAACAGACAGCTGTGCTGCTCGGGAGTTTGTTGCGCCACTTCTTCTCCCCAGCGAAAGCACTAGGAAGTGGTGAAGGGCGGGCATTTTGGGGGACTGTCTTTTGTAATTTTGACGTTCGAAAAGTGTTGATTCTCAGCCTAGTTTGAATAAATGACTTTTGATTTTGATCAACTGAGTAAGCCTCTACGGACATAATGCCAAAATGAAAGACTGTGTGATCTTTACTGGAAATAGTACAAATGCTCAAATGCACGAGTTCAACTACAACATGAAACAGGGGAAACCGTCACACACACACACGCCAGTAGCGAGTCCTATGCACCTGACCTCAGTCAGTCTATACAATTCTCTATCCACGTGTTTAACACTTTCACAATAGATGCTAAGATCTTTTATAATATTATTATCGTACATAAGAACTATTCGCCGTGGTGTTCACAGGACAGTATCATTAGTTAAATAGAGAATCCAAAATATTTAAACCTTGTATTGTAAAAACTCAGTAACATTAAGGCTATCGCAGACAGGTGCGACGCGACGACGCGACGCGGCGACGATATGACGCGATTTTGGTAGTTGGACCTTCTACTTTTGTGTCTAACGATACGTGGAATATCGTCTTATAAAAATAAATTTTAATACTCACCCGACACACTAGATCCGATTGGTCTTGGTCCTTTCAACTGCGGCCGGCTCTCTTTTATGGAAGACGAGGCCTCCAGTAGATGGTGCGCCGGCATCGCCTGAGGGTCGGCGCTCGCGTCGATGGACGGCTTCGTGACCCGGTACGATGGAGACCTGCGCGAGCAGCAGTTTGACCTGATGAGAATGATTGCTGCAATGCTGAGTGTGAAATGGAATGTGGTGAGGTGGGCTGCAGACTGCAGAGATTGAAGTTGAGCTGCAGAGTTTAGTTGGTGAAGTAGCGATGTTGTACAACGACGATGTTGTGGTGGAAAAACCGTGCCATGTTTGTTGCCATTTTAATAATATTTAAATAAACAGCCTATAATGTTCCCAATGCTGGGACACAGGCCTCCTCTTTCTGTGAGAGGGAGTGGGCCATAATCCACCATGCGGGCCCAGTGCGGGTTGGTGGACGTTACACACATGTCTTCGAATTTTTGGTTCGAGGACATGCGGGTTTCCTCACGATGTTTTCCTGATAGAATAAAAAGATTCTATGTTTTATGATATCTATCTTTTTTTGTTTTTGTATTGATAAAATATGTCATTCATGAGCTTGTACATTGGCCAGCAACACTAGTTCAAAGTAGACACACGCCATTAGACACTGTGCCGCTTCAGTTGCCTTAACCCGTTCTTGTACCCAATATCTATTCGTAAAATAATAATAACATATATTTTTTAAATTAAATCATTTCTTAATAATGAGATATTTATTGTGAGGTATCGGCCCCGACTTGCGATTTTACTTTGTTTATTTAATTTCATCATCGCTGCTCTCAAAAAACGGTGAAGGAAACGTTAGTAGGGCCTAGAGTATTATATTATCTGTGGTAGGGCTACTCAAGTCCCACTAGCGTGCAGTGCTTGCAATAATGTGGAATGCAGATGATGAAACATCAGATAAATAAAAGCTAAGATAAAACTTATATTTTTGTTTTATTCTCGTTGAGAACATTAAAGTTAATTAATCAGTCTTTCAGATATGGAACATACAAAAGAACATGTGGAAATATAAAAAATCTTATGTAAAACAAAATATCGTTGAAATTATAATACAGGAACTGTTACCATGGCTTCACATGAATTTAACCCTGCGTTGAAATTTCTCGTCTGTTATAAAAAAAAAAATTGCTCTTCCATACATTTTGACCGCGTAGATATTGCTGTTTGCTATGAAACAGCAGTTTTTTTTTCGATAACATACGAGTACAATCTACGTTAGGGGGTCTAGAATCATGTGCTGAATTCGGTTACAGTAATTTGTGCGTGTGTATCCCTGCCACCCTGTGTACACAAAGTGCTTGGCCAGACTGGCAGTGCGGGGCGGGGAGCGGCGCGGGTGCGGGAACGCGCGCGGTCTGCCTGTCCGCACTCCGCAGTCGAGCGTGGCTGCGTTCTGCGTGTTGTTGTGTCCAGTGTATGTCAAATTATAATATGGATGAAGAAGACTTATTTTCACTAGAAAAAAGCTCAAACTAGTTTGAGAGCCCCGGTCCCCGCACGGCTACTTGTATGAACGAGCTATGGCGTGAGTTGCCCGCGCGCTCCCCGCGCCGCTCACCGCTACCCACTATGGACACTCAAATGAAGTTCTTATGTTTGAGTACGCCGCGCCGCGCCTGCTCCGCGCCAACCCCGCGCCCCCGCTGTCAGTCTGGCCAAGCACAAAGTCATATTCATTCGGTCGGTATAATTCCTTAATCCATTATCAATTAATATGTTTAACCTATTTGCTTAAACTAAAAAAATATAAGTTGCCCTTGAATACTCGTAGCCTCGTAGCGCTACGGCTACGAGGGCCTACGAAGTTCGTAGCGGGCGGCGTAGAACCGTTAGTATGATGGATTTTGACAGAATACTTGAACTTTATAATTGGAGAGGAGGGGCTTGTGGCTAAATAATAACAGCCGCACAGGTCGATCGTTCAGGTTAAGCTACGCTTGCCGCGGTTGGTCCGTGGATGGGTGACAATCTTTACATACCAAGACCCCTCCGTGCCTCGAAAAGCACAAATTACAGCCGTTGGTCCCGGCTGTCATTCGTGGATATATGTTCAAAAAACGAAAATGCAAAACCAACGACACCGACTTCTGAATTTAAAGTAATTTTTCACTTTGTAGTGTTTTTTATTGGAAATCATGTGTTTGTTTTTTGTAAAAATGTTTTTTATTGACAAATTGTGACTGAAACCAGACTGTGACCGTTCCTAAAATTACGAGAATTGCCCCTCTGATTTCTTCAGCCTACTTCAAAGGTCTTTGACAACCTGAAGGCTACGAGGTTCTACGAACATCGTAGCACCGTAGCAAGGCCGTAGTATATGTATAGATTTTGGAAGATTACAATCATAATAATAGATTTATTCATTCATTCAGCAGATTGAAAGGTGGGCTATAATAATGGGTAATGTAAGATCTATTCAAATTCATGTTTCCAATTGATGCCAATCCCGTTCAAGCAAATATCAACTTTATAACAGTGTAATTAAAGTTGATTTCCGATAGAAAGTAATTGAAAAAGTTATATAAATGCTTGAAGTTGTAGCGTAAACTGAACTTTATTGTGTAGGGATTAAAGGTATTTTTCCATAAACTCATATTTTTGTTTACATTTTTGACAAATAAATCGCGAATGCAGCTTAAATGTATTAGTTGTACTATAAAATTTATATAACATCTCGACTTTATTCCTGAAAGGTCTAGACAGAGATGTAAAGTACACATATTTAAAAGTAAAGTAGTTTAAATATTATTTCGTTTATTGCATTTACATAATATTAACTAAATTTTTATTAAAACCATTTAAAATTAGAAAAATAGTAGCCCACCGGTATCGGGAACAGGGACCAAGCTGAGGAGTCCAGAGAGAGAGGAACCTCATAACAATGCGTGTAAAGAAGTACCGCTTACTGAATCATGGTAAATTTTTAGTCAATTATGAAATAAAAATTGCTGTTCCATACACTTTGATTGCGTAAGTATTGCACTTTTGTATGAAACAGCAGATTTTTTATTTGAAAACCGACCAAAAATTTTATTCTTTAGTTAAGAGAGTCTAGAATCAAGTGCTAAGTTCATGATTACAGTTTGCGCATAGATATTCCAACCAAATTGTAAAGGAGTCGAGACAAAGTTTGCGACAACGGTCCACATCCGCACTCTGTAGCGGTTTTATCGAGATAGCGTATAGACTAGCGACAGTTTAATAGCCTAGATAACCAGTGAACAAGTGTTCAATTCTGTTAAATTTTTCCTATATGACTGTTTATGTTATAAAATCTTTGATTTCAAGTAGTATCCATACTACATACTAATATTATTAATGCGAAAGTAACTCTGTCTGACTGGGCAACGTAAGGACCCTCTCTTATTACAGTCAGGGCCCTATACCACCAAACTTTACAATTTACAAAACATCATTTCGTACCCAAATATTAAAGTGGTAATATTATTGGCAAAAATATAATTTTTGGTGCTTTTAAACCCAAAGAGCAGCCAGGGGGTTATTTGTAGATTTATGCTGTAATAGTTAAAACATGTTCGGGATGTTGTATTCAATTTTAAGTTGGTATTTTTGAAACGTTATGCTTAAAACACTTGTTATAAAAATATAATTTTTGGCATATTTTATCTCAAATAGCAGTCAGAGGGTTAATTGTAGACTTTTGTTGTGATAGTAAAAAATGCTCAAGATGTTATTGCTAATAAAAAAACAGTACTTTTTTCTGGCCCCGACGGCGACGGCACTTTAATTTCTGGTTATACAATATTCGCCACTTGAATGATGTCCTTTGTAAATCTTACAACTGTCAGTACCACAAAATTCTACGCTTAGCTTATAATTATGTAAATTGTAGTGACAAGTCTACTGTTTACATATTTGTAATTTCTGTGTTACGCAATATTTTCAATTTTTTTTTAGAATTGTTTACTTGTAAATTTTGTGGTATAAGGTCCAGAAGGCCAATCCCGTAACGTTCAAAATCTAGCCGCAATCTCATTTCAGCGACAATCAATGTCAAAACTTGTCAAAACTGTAGGGAAAATAGAGGTATTTTTGACAGATTGAGACTGAGATCAGACTGTGAACGCTCTTAAAATTACGAGAATTATTATTTTTGTGTGTAAAAAGAACCCATAACAAATCAAAACTCGCCCTGCATTGAACACCAAGGGTGCTATAATTACAAAATACACCTGTCTTGCTAACACAATTATCAAAATATACAGTAAATATTAAGTAATGCGAGTACACACAATCCACCTATAAGTCGATCAGGGGGCGACCCGCCCTATGGGGGAGTGAAAAACGGCTGTAACACAAACTAGAGGCGCGAGTTTACTTTGATAATATTGGGGTGTTGAGGCACTTCAAAACAGGGGTGTGTTCCGAAGCATGGCTTGGTACAGACGCCAGCACATCAACCTACCGGAAACTGTCAAATTTTCCCAATAAACTTTGAACCTTATACTTTAGCGATAAAGTTGAAAATCTATCAAAGAAATTTGACAAATTGTAGTAGGTTGATGTGCTGGCGTCTGTCTTGATACAGGTGTTAATTTTAAATGCCGTAAAATTATTTTTCTTTTTAAACTGGCATTCTGGTCATATAAAACTATTTAAGTAAGCTAAGATAACACAGTAAGTTTGAAATTAAATTTTTATTTATGTAAGTAGAGATTTTAAGACACTTTCCACTGCTAGAACACAGGCCTCCTCTCTGTGAGAGGGAGTGAGCCGTAATCCACCACGCGGGTTCAGTGCGGGTTGGTAGATGTCACATTTCATGAATTTTTGGTTCTAGGACATCCCGGTTTCCTCACGATGTTTTCTTTCACCGTTTTGAGAGCAGTGGTGATGAAATAATTTACACAAAGTAAAGCGCCCGAGTGGCTTCGACCCTACGACCTATAACTCGTAAATCACGGTCGTTACCACTACACCAGCATAGCTCTTACCGAAACCGATACTAGAGAAGAATAATGTTATAAGTATTAGATTTTTAGATGATTTATACCGGTTTTCGAAAGGAAAATATTTTGGTCTGAAATCGCCAACACACAAGTCACCGAGATTGAAAACATCTATAACCACCCCGCTTTACTACAACATTATGACGCAGGTACTACATGTTAATATTCATCGAAATTCCATAGAAATAAATCAGCTGTTACCAACTCCATCCCAGCCGTACGTTAGCAAGGTGAGGGCGTAATAAGCAGACAATATTGACAAACGCTCTGACGTCAAGCCATTTTGTGTACCATCGCGACCCTTTTTTTGTCTGTTACTGAGGGAAGATTGATATAGCGAAATATAACATAACACATGACATAACATCACGACTGAAATCCCTAAAAACTTAGGCAGAGGTGTACCTTAGTTTATACCTATATTTCACTAGTTATGTTAACTCCCATGTCATAGGGGCGAGCCTATTGAAATCAACCGAGCACAAATCCAGACTCCAAGCTGCTAGGGAGACATTTCAGATGTAAAAGGTCAATAACACCTGGAATATTAATTGGAATAATGTTAAAAATCTGCACTTAATATCAAGTTTTTGAAGACCCTGCAAGCTTACTGGCAGAAGGCAGTTAGGCAGAATTTGAATGAATACAATAAACGCGGAGATAGGCATTACTACTGTACTCGTGGTAGAGAAAAATTAGCTGGCTACCAACACACCCTGGCTAAATTAGCTGGCTACCAACACACCCTGGCTAAATTAGCTGGCTATCAACACACCCTGGCTAAATCTGGAAGGTTAATTCATATCATGGGTCCATCGGTATACAATCGGCTACCAGCATACCTACCACGAGCTCTTAACGCGATCCACTTTAGGACCTAAACTGAACTGTTCTTCTAATTCGTACCAAGACGTCAGTTTAACGATTCAGTTTAGGCTGTGCCATCTGACAGCGATTATCCCAAACTGAGTCGCAAGTTTTGGTTTCATTCATTTCATTTTGTACTGTATTTGGTACCATGACGTCCTTATAGCAGCTCAGCTGAATCGCTAACTGTCAAAATAAGCGATTCAATAAAAGTTACTATTTCTCTAACAAAAACTGAAACGTTTGGTGAATTATTGACGAAAATAAAGTTTTTTAGTGGAATTTTACAAAAAACCAATGTAAGTGTACTTTAATCTTTCTTTTAAAGTGTAAAATACCTATTTTACATGCCTTAAACCGCATTTGTTTTTCTTTAACAGATGTCCTTTTTCGACTAGAATGCAACAAAAAAAGCACTTGCAAATTATTGTCATAATCTCGAGGCAAATTGTACATTTATTCACTTTCTTAATAGATTTATCTATAGACTTCTCGAAAGAATTATTTAGTTTCAGTACATATACAAATTATACAATGTTTAATACTTTCGACAATTCTTGAAATCAAAAGTTCAAAACTACACTCTGGTACGTTCAAAACAGAAACATTGTTTTATTAAGTCGAAATAAAAATATTGTTTTCGTATAATAAATAGCAAAAGGTAAATAAATATCTACTTTGACTAAGAATTATTTTAACAATAGTTACCGACTTACCGTATTAATCTTTGAGTGTCTGTTTTACTATAAAGTAATGATATTGAGTTCTGAACAAATAAAATGTTACTTGCTTCTGAACGAGTCTAACACTAAAATGTGCGCGAAACAAACTTATTTGATAATAATAGTGTTGTCTCTTTTTCACCAGAAACGTTTCAAACGCGGTTCAGCAACGAATTGCGATCTTTCATTCACTTTCAACGATCCAAATGCCGCTGAGCGTATTGGACGTCATGGTACGACTGTAAGCGATGCAGTTTAAGAACCTAAACTGAAATGTCTTGCTTTTGAATCGTTTTTAAATAGTTCATGGTAGGTCTCCAGATGAAGTTGTAAGCGCAACGTCTGACAATGCTTTCAAAGCGAAACTTAAAGGCTGGTTAACCGACCAGCAGTGCGATTCTGTAACCATCTCACCGTGAAAACTTGGGTGAAGTGAGCTGTCATTAGTGTAAATCTCTATAGCATCAGATGGAATGACAGCGCACTTCACCTAACTTCTCACGGTGAGATTCTAACAGAATCGACCGGCAGGTATTATATTCCCTAAAAGAACGGTTTTATGTAGGTAATTGATTTGATTATGTTTAGGTATTTGTCTGCTTTTTTTTGTTTTGACGACTTGTTATTCTATGAAGTATGTTTTTCTTCGTCTTATGCCAGTGGTGTCTAAAAAAATCTTTTAAAAACAATTCATAATGCCAGAAAAAACTTCCAAAGCTTTATAGATAAGTGAGCAGGACTTCATCAAAAATATGTTCCTATATGTAAATAATTCAACTCCAAAATGCAAAAACAAAATACCCATACTTAAAAAAAACGCCAAAACACCTCCAAACACAAGTATGAAAAACCCTGAAAACTACGTAAATACTAACACTTCCTTAGACACACACACAAACACATCAACTACGCAAGTACGTGCGAGGCGTGGCAAGGGGAGGGGCAATGACGTCACGGGCCGACGTCAGCGTGACGCTGTACCGACCTAGTTTCAAGCGGGCTTTCAAACCCGAGAGATATTGCGTTGTGTGAATTGATTCGGTATTTTTATGTTACAATTCAACGGTTACATGCGTAATAGTTACCAGATGGGCAAATCTCGTATAATTAATTAATATATCATTAATTATGAACGTTCAGTCTGATCTCAGTCTCAATCTGTCAAAAATACCTCTAATTTCCCTACATTTTTGCCTACATAAATTGTCACTGAGATGAGATTGCGACTAGATTTTTAACGTTTATAATGTCGCCAATCATAAATGATAGGGTTCAAAAAACACTACTACATATAAAAAATAACTTTATGGTCTTTTTTTAACTTAACTTTTTTTTTCTTTAGTTTTTTATGTTTTAAAACTAGATGAGTTCGGTGTTTTCTAGCCGACTACTCTGAGAAGAAAGAGCGTAACAAACCAAGAGGTCACGCAGTCCAGACATAATCTTGGTTAGGCCATATGAGGACCATGCAGATGGCATTTTGAGGAAAGAACTACACAGATTTGAGTGGACCTGTCTTGTCAGTGCACGCGTTATCGTGCAGCTCAACTCAGAACACTCCTATATCTTGAGCAATGTAGTAATGTATCTTGTGTGTCGTAATCCTTCAAATCTATTAGTAGCGTTTGAAAGTAAAATTGTCTTCGGGACGCGGCTTTTAATAGAACTATTGTGCTACATTAAAACAAACACTTGCTGTGATATTTTTTTTTTTGTTTGGATATAGGAACTGCGGGGTAACACATTAACAGCAGCAATGGCTTCCAATTTGACAGTTCAACAACATTCATAGCGTTATTTACGTTGTTAAGCAGACACATTTTTCGAAGATATGAAGCATTGGATTCGCAATATGCTTCAAAATGATTCAGATTGAAAGTGTGTTTTTACGCAGTAAGGGTGCTTGTGATTGGGATGATGGGATTATAGGACCTAGATATTGTGAGGATCACTGATAACTATTACTGATTATTTGAGAACTATTACTGTACCTACTTGTTTTTCATTCTATTAGATTTGATAAGACACAATCAGCTACTAAAATGTTTTTTCTTTTTGAGTTTTTAAACCCCAAGTTGATTATTTGATTAACGATATTTTAAAAGAATTAAATCGAATTTTTTTTTGAGTAATTATTTTCTGTGACTTTTTCAACTTCATGTGTACTTTCTGAGTTTATCTTGGGCATTACTGACAGCTGTGAAGGAAAAACATCGTGATCGGAAGGCTTTACTTTGAATAAATTATTTCATCACCGCTGCTCTCAAAACGGTGAAGGAAAACATCGTGAGGAAACCGGCATGTCTTAGAACCAATAACTCGAAGACTCTACCAACCCGCACTGGGCCCGCGTGGTGGATAACGGCCCACTCGCTCTCACAGAAAGGAGGCCTACGTCCCAGCAGTGGGAACATTATAGGCTGATTATCCTACTTAATCCATACTATCCATACTAATATTATAAATTCGAAAGTAACTCTGTCTGTCTGTCTGTCTGTATGTTACCTTTTCACGCCTAAACCACTGAATGGATTTCGATAAAATTTGGCAGAGAGATAGATTGCATCCCGGGGAAGAACATAGGATAGTTTTTATCGACATAGGTACCTCGCGGGCGAAGCCGCGGGAGGAAGCTAGTAATAATATTATAAATGTGAAAGTTTGTGAAGATGTTTGGATGTTTGTTACTCAATCACGCAAAAACTACTGAACGGATAGGGATGAAATTTGGTACACAGATAGTTTATAACCAGGATTAACACATAGGAGACTTTTTATCCCGATATTTCCACGGGATCGAAACTAACACGGGTGAAACCGCGGGGCGCTGCTAGTTCTATATATAACCACTTCGACAAGCTCCATAGTTTTTTTAAAGTCGAGAACAAAGCACAAAGCTTAGGTATGGCTTCAGCATTCAAATCAAGGTCATTTGATAACAGACTGGTAGCTACGCAAAGTATTCAATGACGCTTCAATGACGCTTCAATGACGCTTCAATGACGCTTCAATGCCGCTTCAATGACGCTTCAATGACGCTTCAATGACGCTTCAATGTTGCTCCAAAGGTGAAAGAAAATAATGGTTTCATGGTCAAAAAGTGTATCAAATTTGCCAGCCTTTAAAATTAATGTTTAAAATAATTAATATATTTTCGAATCTTTATTAGTCACCCCTGACCCCATGTGAGGATTCGAAAAGGTGGTTCTTAAAGGTAGGTAAATTTAAATGACGACCGATCACGAATAATTTGGGATACTATAAGTACAGGAAAAAGATGATAAACTTGACGTGATAGATTGGTCAGAAATGTGGGAATTATAGCAAAATGAGAATGCTATATTACATAGGCACTCTTTTTCCCATAATGATTAAATCTTCATCAAGGAGAATAATTATACCTAGTTGCCATTTACGACGGTGCTGAAGAGACATCATTTATCCTCAACAAATTCCTAGACACGTTGCATAAATAATAAAAATCTTCAACAAAACATGAGGAAGGAAACGCCAGAAAACTTTTAAAACAAAGAAAATATACACCACATTCAACTTCCATACATTACTCATACGTACAAAAATATTCTAGGAAACTAAAACGTTTTTATCATAGTTATAACGAATTATTTTAACCCGTAGTAAACAGTTCGCTTGTGAACCATGCCAAGTCGAAACATGTTTAGCCTTGAACTGCTACGAAAGGTATGAATCAAAGAGTACTTTGTATATACGGAAATAGAGAGCCATCTTGCGCGATTTGAACGATAACATTAAAAAAGCGCCCTCTGCGATTAAAATACTAAACTACATCCGTGTCAGTATTATAATCGCGCGACCTAGATCCATTCATGGTCCAACTGTTTTCTATAACAGAGATAGTAAAATTATACCGATATAAGTATTCAAAATCTGTTTACTACAACATATTTAGATATTATTTAAATTACACACCCCCTTACTAATAAACGTATTATATCAGACGAATAGTTACACACCGATTTCTCTCTTTCAGTCGTCAGTAATTTGATTTTCGACAGAAGACAAAGCGTTGTGTAACTATACAGACGATACACAATGTTTATTAGTAAGGGGGATATAGGTACAACGAACGATCACAGCAGACAACGAACGATCACAGCATTCACAGCAGAACGACATCAAAACAACAACAGCCATTTTTGTTTATTACTTGCCAGTGCTGCCAGGGCATATATTTAAATATCTCTAAATTCTTACCAAAGTATGGAAGATCTTTTTATTTAAAAAAATTTATCAGCAAAAATGACTTATCATCATGGACACGTATGTTTATATTTAATTTATTCTGACGAACCCTATATTTACAATAAACACTCTTTGCTTATCTCCAATAATAGAACTAATCAAGCTTCTATGTAGCAAATAATGAATTAATTATGGCAACACATTCTTAACAGTACTACTAATATTATACCATTTATTTAGGGAGAACATTGTAAACCTTAGTGTAGTATTATATTTTGAATATTTTTTATTTTCCTATATTATACGCCACACTAGCGCCTCTGATTGTACAATACTAAACTGACAGATTATTATACTACGAAATTGTAAAGCTAATAACCAGCTGGAAATATATCTTTTGTACATGTCATTTGTAATAAGTTGGGTTATCACAATGCTGTTGCAGGGTTTCTACGAGTAAGATTGTAAGGCATGGTATGAATGCTTGTAAACGAGATATTTGGACACAAACGGATGAAAAAGTGGTAAAAAGAGGGTAGTGGTAAATACTTAGCAAGTGTGATTGATTTCTTGCAAGAAGCTTGCGTCTATGGGGGGACGTTACATCTGCGTGTGGGCAGTAAATAAATGGCAACTAAAATGCATGTTTACGGATTTGTACAACGCTATGTTTGATCTACACACATCAAAAGTGTCTAGGGATCAAGCATTTTTATGCGGATTTCTTGAGATTGAGATGTGGCTTTGTAGTAAATTTATGATTTTATAAATTTATATGGATCCTTTTTGGTGCATTTCATAATTTGAATCAGGAACTGTGAATCAAATTCGAGTAAAAGATGAAAATCAGCTGTCAATATTTTCCCTATAAAAACATACAACGCATTGAAGACATTATTAGTGCTACTGTTTCCCTACTACTGATTAAAACCAACGTTATTATGGAGCGGCGACGTCATTTAAGCAGGGAAGAAATGCTCAGAGCCGTGGAAATGATAGAAGCTGGTTCCCGGCAACGTACTGTGGCTTTAGCTCTGAATACAAGTCAGAGTGTTATCAGTCGACTTTGGACACGTTACCGAAGCACTGGTACTGTGGCTGAGCGCCATGGAGGACGGTATCGCTGCACCACACGGAGACAAGACCGATACATTCAAATCTTAACTCGAAGAGCTCCAACAATAACCGCCATGATGTTAGCCGTGAGGCTTCATCACTCTTCAGGGAACTTAATTAGCGACCAAACAGTCAGAAACCGCTTGCATGAAGTGAACCTTCATTCCCGAAGACCGCTACGGGTACCACCTATAGCAATGCACAATCGTAGGATTCGATATCAATGGGCTCTTGAACACAGAAATTGGGCAGAAGAACAATGGCGTTTCGTGTGCTTTTCTGATGAGTCTCGTTTTGGTATGAGACCGGATACAAGACGTATACGACACTGGAGAACCCCTGGACGCCAACAGCGATTAAAATCCTGCCAGGAAGTCCATCCTTATAGTGGTGGAACCATCATGGTATGGGCGGGTATTTGGATCGGCGGAAGAACTGAGTTGATTTGGATCAGAGGCAACCTCAACGCTCAAATTTATGCTGAGACGATTGTATCAGACGTCATCGTTCCTCTACAAGTGCAAATCGGTCCCTTATTTCAGTTAATGCATGATAATGCACGACCGCACACCGCAAGAGTTGTAAGACAGACTCTCGCCGCAGCTAACATCAATGTCCTGCCCTGGCCTGCTCAGTCGCCAGACTTGAACCCGATTGAGCATGCATGGGATATGCTACAGAGAAGAGCTCTGCCGAATATGGAGGGTATCCAGTCGCAAGAAGACCTTTTTTTGTTGTTGCAACGAACATGGGCGGCCATTCCACAGCGTGATTTGGATGAACTCATTTTGAGTATGCCAAACCGATGTTCTTGTGTTGTTAGTGTTCGCGGTAGGAACACGGATTATTAATTGTTTAAGTTACCCAATAAAATTTTAAAGAAAACTGTTATTTCAGTCTTTTTTTCGAACTTTTGTGTTAGTGGTTCAAATGTCAAAAATCCCTTTATTAGGAAAATGGCAAATTTCTTTATTAATGCAAAGGTGACTTGGTTTATCGTTACTGTGACAAACGAAAACACTTTATTTGATGAATCCTTAAAGAAAATTTTAATTAATATCAATCAGGAGAAAAGTTATTGCAAAAATATATGTTGATCCCTAGACACTTTTGATGTGTGTATATACAATATGTCGTTTTGCATCCTCGTCAAATTTCAGGAGGCTGTTATGAAAGACATAAATAATCATATACAATAACGATACCTGCTCAATAATAAATACATACTTGTTTTTTTTGTTATTTAAGTTTGACAGTATTTCAGAATATACCACTTGCAAAGAACAGAATCGCCCGTAGCGTATGCGGTAGGCAGTGTCGCACGACTATGACGCTGTGTGCGTGCGTGTCGACGACCGGCAGGCCCCGCCCACCTAACAGCGGCGCGTGCGGCTAGCAATAGCAAAAATCACCTACGGGCATAAACTGTTGATAATTACCTAGATCATTTTTAAGTTTAATTAGAATGCGGGAATATTAGTTAAAAATGACTCACTATGCGCCAAGGAAAGGTCAAAAGTCAACGTAGGTAATGCAAAAAACGTAGCCAGGGCTACATCACTTCATGAACTTGCGCGCGATAACTGCCTGTAAGCCCAAGCGGCTGCGAAACGATAATAACTCTATGGGCGAGCGTTTTAGGCACAGTTTAGCACGCAGCGGTCGCCGACGACATGAAAAATGCTATTATCGCGATAGGTAAGTATAGGAGATTTTGTAGGGAGTGAGGTATCTGTTACAACTTAATAATTTGTGACGTAACTATCAGCTGATTAATAAAATGTTAGTTTTGCTTATAAAATGTATTTCATTCCTGCTAATCGGACAGTAAGTAATCCTAAAATTGAAAATTTATCTTAGTTATAAAACGTGTAGGCACGAAATACGCGCCGTGCGTAGTTTAGATAAGTAGGTAATAATAAAAACCTGTAGGAGTAGGTACGTAGTTACCAGCTTTGATTAATAAACTGTTAGTTTTGCATTACGTATACAATTTATTTTATTTTTGATAACTGGTCAGTAAATAATGAAATTGGGAAATTGTAAGTCGTATCCACTGACCCGTCCCGCTTCCCGAGAACTGCAGCGGCTAGGCTTGTCCCCAAATATTCCGCGAATTATTTTGTCGGCGCGCGGGGCGGGTCGCCTGCGCACTTATACACGACTTTGTTTACTTATTGTTTTTATTTGAAAGTCATTGTTTTCTGCAATGTATTGTTTAATTATTATCTGTGCATGAAATTGGTTGATTTCAAATTTTCCTTCCTACTTAACGGGCTTAGGACCGTCAAAAATACCTCAGTTAGTGTACCTATGTACTAAATCTAAAATGGTTTTTACTTTGTAATAAAAATGGAAAGCTTCGCTAGTTAAGTATTGGTAAAGCTTTTTAAGTGATACATTTGTTTAGGAGCACTGGTTATCAGATATTCTAGGTATTTTAGATGTACAAATAAATAAATTACCTACGCTAGCCGGAGGTATTGTTTGAAGTGTCCACCTTCACGTTCTAAACACAATCTAGCACGACGTCGCTGGTTTTCTTTTAGCTTTCGCAACACAAACACATTCGTTTTTACAGTGTCGAAAGCACTAACCACTTTTTCCCTCAATTCTGTAACACTTGTTATGTCGTCTTTGTACACTAGTCTTTTAATGTCTCCCCACAAATAAAAGTCCAGGGGCGTTAAGTCCGGAGAACGTGGAGGCCAGGCCACAGGTCCACCGCGGCCAATCCACTGATTGCCGAACCTTTCGGTCAAGTACTCGCGTACTTGACGACCGTAGTGAGGAGGGGCACCGTCCTGCTGCACTGGTAAAACAAGTTGCGATGGATTGCCAGGGGAACGTCATCGAGCATCTCCTCGACGACTTGTCGTAGTAGCTCCAGGTAAGTAGTGCTGGTAAGGTAACCCTCGATGAAACTCCACTAACTCAACATTGGAGTAGTTTTCCGTCATCGTGTCGTATTTAAAACGAAATGAAATGAGCGCGAGCCGGGAAATCGCGAAAGACGTGCTCACGACGGCGACATCAATCACACTAGTCGAAATGTGGGCGTGGCCGGGTGGGGTTTAGGGATAATAGTAGGGCGCTGGCGGAGGTGAGGGAGCGCGCGCGCAGGGGTAGGCAAAATTATTGTATCGTATAAACCACATGAGTTAACTACTCATGTGAAGCCACGTTTTTAAGTGTGTGTAAAAGGGCAATTGCAGTGCGGTATCACACGGGTCGCGTTTTAACATGCGTGACCCACACATGCCGATTTCCGAAAATTAGAAAAACAATAAAAAAATTACCTACTTATTTTATTATTGATTCGTGTCGAGAATCATTAGCATAGTTACCTCCTTGAATTTGACGAGGATGCAAAACGACACATTGTATATGCCAATAAACGCATTTTCTTTCTTTTTTCATTCACAATACAGGAGTTTACAAGAGAAACCTTAGTGGGCTTTGTTAAAAAATACAAACCCAAAGTTTTCCTTTTTCATTCTACGTCACTCACTCAAAAGCTTTGCGTGAAGAGGGTAGTTTGTTAGAATGACAGGTTGACAGACAGTGCATGGTGAAAATTACTGGTCGAATTCAAACATGAGTTTACCTATACAGGGTGACTTGTAATTCTAAATATCCCTTCCAGGACGTGATTGTGACACATTAAGCACCCCACATAGCCTAAGCGAAGTCCATGGGATTCTAAGAAGTTTTGTGTGTTGAGCAGTGGACGCAGTGGTCCCATTGGTAACGGCTCCGACTAACGAGTTGTAGGTCATGGGTTCAAACACAGGCAGGCGCTTATTTTTTATAATATAATGTCCCACTGCTGGGCAAACACCTCCCTACTCTCTTTCCATCTCTCTTTGTCCAGAGCTGCCAAGGACCAATCAAGGCAGGTGCTTTACTTAGTGTAAATTATTTCAGCACCACTACTCTCAAAATGTTGAAGGAAAACATTGTGAAGAAACCGGCATGTTCTAGAACCAAAAATTCGAAGACATACTTCTATGACATCTTCCATGCAACCCGCACTGAGCCCACGTGGTGGATTACAGCCCACTCCCTTTTGAAGAGAGGAGGCCTGTGTCTCAGCAGTGGGCTGTGGGAACATTATTTAATGCTGATTACTAGCTGCGCCTCGCGGTTTCACCCGCATAAGTTTCGATCCCGTGGGAATATCGGGATAAAAAGTAGCCTACTTATATGTTTATCCAGGGTGTCAGCTACCTCCATACCAAATTTTATCAAAATTGGTCTAGCCGTTTGAGCGTGAAGAAGTAACAAACATATAAACACACACACACTCACAAACTTTAGCTTTTATAATATTAGTTTCTGCAGAATTCGTCATTAAATATATCTTTTCTATAACCTCTCAAATTGAATGGCCATTTATGCTATTTTATTTCGTTGTATGTATAGTCGCCGAACAGTCTATACTCGTTGCATTTTCAATCTTAAGATCGCTTTTAGCTCTTTATTATCACAATAATATTATAAAGGCGAAAGTTTGGGAGAGTGTGTGTGTGTGTGTTTATATGTTTGTATGTTTGTTACTTCTTCACGCGCAACGGCTGGACCGATTTTGATAAAACTTTGTACGGAGGTAGCTGACACAATGGATTAACATGTAAGCTACTTTTTATCTCGATATTCCCACGGAATCGGTATGAATGTGTTTACGCCGTTGAAACCGTATAATGTATGTTATAAAATAAAGAGCTAAAAGCGATCTATAATAAAATTCCTTTGGATGGATTAGAGACAATTCTGCAGGTATATTTTAACACATCTAATGGACACTAATAACCCTTTCCGACATAATATAAAGGCTCTGTAGCTCGATTGATGAGGTTATACAAGTCTTATTAAGGTAATTAGCACTCCAATACACTGCAAATTGTTAGTTAATGTTATTAGTGAAAAACACAAGACACTCTTTGTAAAAACCTTTCGCGGCCGCCAGATGACATGGTGTACCTGGACGAAATAATAGAAATTATTTGTGAAACAATGTTGTGTTACAATTATAAGTAAAAAAAAAATAAAAAAAAATATAAAAAAAAAATAAAAAAATAATAATAATAATAATATTTAATATAATAAAATTGTAATTTTACGGCAATTCTTCATCCTTGGTTTTAAAACGTGAACTTGTAGAGTAGGATGTGAATTTAACTAAAATTTTAATATAGACTAATGTGCTACCCCCTTGACGCCCAGACGACCCACTGACCGTTTTTTTTTTGAAAATATATATTAAAGAGTACTGTTTAAATGTCCGGACTTTTTTGCAAATGACCGGCTATTTGTCAAGACTTTTAAAAGATTGAAATGGTAAAGTTTAGAAAACATTAGCTACTGCTAAAACTTTGAAAAGTCTATTTCGCTTGCGACCATTATATTATCAAATAACAGTCGCAAGCGCAATTGAGTGCGAGGTTCTGGATTCGATCCCCGAATTAGGCAAAGTATTATTGATTTTTTCGAAACAAAACTCTACTAACTTTTAACTTGCGTGCGAACAAAACCGAAAGAATGGCGTCTTCAATACATTTAAAAAACACTGCAATAATTGCAGTATCTCCTCATAATGTGTTCTTTATTAATTGTTTACTCCGAGAGCGAGTACCTACGACTGTGCGTGAGTTATATTTAGACATTTTAATTTTAACAAACGCCGCGCTGACATCGACCTAACGTGGACTGTTATTAAGATAGACGGGTATTTAATGTTATGTGATGTTTCACAATCATTCTGTGGGTCGTTTTGCGGTTTTGCCTATTAAAAAGATTATTTTAAGATTTGTTCCACATTCGCCCCATATTTGAGATTCCTGTTTCGCCCCACATTTGTATTAAACAGGGTTTTAGCTCTTAATGGATGGTTCTCTATCTACTAGTTTAACTTCATTTTCGTTGCAAGTGTAGTTATCATTACGAATAACATTTTATTTTGTTTTTTTGTTGGCTGCTGTTTGAGATTGAAAATGACAAAAATCATATTTTTATAACAAGACGTGTTTAAAGCATAACATTTAAAAAAGACCAACCATAATTGAATATATAATATAACATTCCGAACATGTTTTAACTATTACAATACAACATAGATCTAACAATTAAGAGGCATTTAAGACAAGTTGAGTAAAGCTATGACAGAATGGTACCTCAGAGATGGCAAGAGGAACAGGGAAAGACAATATAAAACAAGGGAAGACGAATTTTAGCTCATTGGGGTATCATTTTAACAAATGTCTACGAATTAGACATGCAGGTTATTTTCCTGCTAAACGTCCCAATATACAGGGTCTAATTAAATAGAGTAGCGAATCTCGACAGACATGATTGGTTTCGACATCAAAACATTGTTTTAAAACAACAAAAAAATTACTTTTTTACTTTAGTTACTTACTTGAAGTATAAGTAGAGTTTTTTTTTTTTTGTTAGCGATACCCATCACTTCTGCGGAGTTTCGCTAGCGAATTTAATTTATTTAGTGGTCACTTTTGGAACACTTGTGCATAATTTCATGCTTCTAGACTCAGCGATTTAGGCTGTGCGTTGTCTGTCAGTGAATGAATGAATGTCTACGTCCCAAGAGCTTCCGTAACTATCCAAAACATTTCGACAACACTATTTTTTTTTTATTAATGTTCAAAATGTATATCGCAGAGTTTAAATCATTTTACAACGTGTCCCAAAATTCAACGATACGGGCACCAAAGGGTGCACCTGCTCATGACTATTCAAGTTTTTTTTTTTTTTCAAATACCTACCTATTTCAGTTTTTTTTTGTATCGGCAACATAAGTAGCACTGCTATCCACCACAACCCTTAAAAATCCCAGAATAACTGTCGTTTTTACACAAAAATCAATCAAAATTACTTTTTCCTTGAAATTTTCAAAGTTTTTTACTTTCAGTCCACTTTGTAATTAACGAAAAAGAAAAAAAAAATTTTTTTTTCTCAAGTAGACATGATCAGGTCTACTCTCTGGTGCCCGCTTATCGTTGAATTTTGGGACACGTTGTATACTAAAAACCACAGAAGCCTTTAATGGCTATATGGCTAGTGAGTTCGGAAATATATAACTAATATTACCTATATTACTACAAAGAAACAAGACAGTAAGCTTGTAAGTTTCCCCCCCGCTGACGCAGAGTCTCCGCCCCCAGCTGGTGGAGGAGGTGGTGAGCGCTCTGTTCCCTTCACGGGGGGAGCATACTCCCCCGCCTATGGCTCCGCCAATTGCGGTGCCCGAAGCGGACCACGCGGACGACGACGACGACATCCCTGAAGTGACCGGGGTAGATCTGAGAGTGGCGGTATGTAGGCTGAAGGCTAAAAATACCGCCCCAGGGCCCGACGGCTTGCCGGGTAAAGCCTGGGCCCTGGCCTCGACGGCTCTCGGACCCCGACTGGAGGCGCTCTTAAGCGCATGTATGGAGAGGGGCCAGTTTCCACTCCGTTGGAAGACGGGGAAGCTGGTCCTCATTCGGAAGCCAGGGCGCCCTGCGGACTCTCCGTCCGCATTCCGGCCCATCGTGCTGCTCGACGAGGTCGGCAAGCTCTTTCAAAGTCAAAGTCAAAGTCAAAGCATTTATTTCAAATAGGCACATAAAAGGCACTTTTGAACGTCAAAAATTACAATGAAATAGAATTGATTCTAGTCGCCCCTTCCAAAAGGTAGTTTTCGTATGGAGAAGAATGGGCAAGAAACTCCACCGTTACTCTTTTAAAATGTTTTACAATATTTTGTATACATTAATTATATAATAAAATAATATGTGAAGACGATGCAGCTAAAATAAAATTACTATACCACAATAGGTAAAAGAATTAAAAATGAAACCTTGACATATAAATTAATAATCTGATAGATACATGGTGCTCACATATTTACAAAAATGGAAAAAGTAAACGATTTTGATAAAATATATATATATATATAAAAGCTATTTTAACAAGTAATAAGTCAGGGTGTGAGTTAAGAGTAATTACAGAATGTAAACAAAGTAAAAAAGAATAAATTTACAATTAAATTAGCAACCAATTTGATTTTGTCTAGACTCTAGATTGTCCTATGGAGCAGGACCAGCATGTTTCCAAGCGTTCTTATCCTGGATATAATCTTCTAATTTATAGTATGCTTGTTTACTAAGTGTACGTTTAATGCAAGTTTTAAATTTTCTTTCATTTAATTGCAATATATCCCAAGGTATTTTATTGTAACATTTAACACAGTACCCCATAAAAGATGTATGTACTTTGGCTAACCTGAAAAATGGTTGATGTATTTTATCTTTATTTCTAGTATTAAAATTATGTCTATCGCTTATTTTATTAAAAAGATGTAGATTTTTTCTTACATACATAATATTTTCATAAATGAATTGGCAAGGTACCGTCATAATATTAATCCCTTTAAAAATTTCCCTGAGAGATTCGCGGCGACGTAGATTATAAATGGCTCTGACAGCTCTCTTTTGCAAAATAAATATGGATTCAATGTCAGCAGCTCGACCCCATAGTAAAATGCCGTACGACATAATGCTGTGAAAGTAGCTAAAATATACTAAACGCGCAGTTTCTACATCTGTTAACTGTCTTATCTTTCTAACAGCATAAGCGGCCGAGCTAAGCCGCCCCGCAAGAGATGTTATGTGAGGTCCCCATTGTAATTTCTCGTCTAGCGTCATTCCTTTGAAAGAGTGATTGCGGGCCGCCTCGTCGGGCACCTGGTGAGGACGGGGCCGGATCTTGCGGATAGCCAGTTTGGCTTCCGCAAGGGGCGCTCTACGGTGGACGCCATCATGCGCGTGAGAGCCCTCACGACGGGGGACGCGGTGTCCCGGGGTGGGGTGGTCGTGGCGGTGTCACTCGACATCGCCAACGCTTTTAACACCCTGCCCTGGAGCTGCATTGGGGAGGCACTCCGGTATCACCGGGTGCCGACCTACCTCCGTCGAATAGTCGGGGCGTATTTGACGGACAGAGCCGTCATCTACCCCGGTCGCGATGGGGAATGGAACCGGCGAGAGATGTCGTGCGGTGTCCCACAGGGATCGGTCTTGGGGCCGCTCCTGTGGGACATCGGTTACGAATGGGTGCTGCGGGCAGACCTCCCTGATGGCGTCGGCGTAGTTTGCTACGCCGACGACACGCTGGTCCTGGCGCAGGGGAGGTCGCATCAGGCGGCGGCCGACGCAATGACATGCGGGGTTGCGATAGTCGTGGAGAGGATCCGGCAGTTGGGCCTCGAGGTGGCTCTGCACAAATCCGAGGCCATGTCTTTTCATGGGCTTCGGAACGGGCCACCATCGGGATCCCAACTGACGGTAGGAGGGGTTCGCATCGGCGTCGAGACGACGATGAAATACCTGGGTCTCGTCCTCGACAGCCGGTGGAACTTCGTCGAGCATTTCCGACGTTTGGCCCCCAAACTGGAACGGGCTGGGGCCACTTTCAAGCGGCTCCTGCCCAACCTGAGGGGGCCAAACGCCTCCTGCCGGAGGCTTTACGCGGGGGTCGTGCGGTCCATGGCCGTATATGGCGCCCCGGTGTGGGCGCGTTCACTGCGGCTTCGAGCCGCCCACTACCTGAACGCGCACCAAAAGGTGGTAGCCATACGGCTGATACGGGGGTACCGCACGATCTCGCGCGAGGCGGCAAGCCTCCTTGCCGGACTGCCGCCATGGGATCTGGAGGCGATAGTCCTCGCGCGCCTCTTTGAGTGGCGCGCGGAGGCACTACGCCGGGGGGAAAACCCGCTTCCGCGGCAAATTGCTGCGGAGCGGACGGACCTCCGGCGCGATCTCATGGCGGCATGGAAAGCGCGACTGTCGCAACCCAGCGCAGGGCACGCCGCGATAGCGGCGGTAAGGCCCCTCTTTGAGGAGTGGCTAGAGAGGCGTCACGGCGCCCTCACCTACCGCCTGACGCAGGTCCTCACCTGACACGGATGTTTCGGGAGGTTCCTGCACATCATCAGGCGGGAGGAAACGCCCGGGTGTCACCACTGCGAGGATCGCCCTGAGGACACGGTGGAGCATACGGTGGAGGCCTGCCCCGCTTGGGCAGAGCACCGCCGTGTCCTCGTAGAGGCGATCGGCAGCGGCGGCGACCTCTCGCGCCCGGCCCTGGTCCAAGCCATGGTCCGGGGCGAGAGGGAGTGGGAGGCAGTCACCTCCTTCTGCGAAGCAGTCATGCTAGCGAAGGAGGTGGCGGGATGGGCGAGGGAGAGAGCTGAGAGAGCCGCCCGTCCCAGCCGCCGCGGTAGACGCTCCGGGCGTCGGGAGCCGCGTGACGACTCCCGGCCACCGTAGGCGCGGGCCTGCGGACGGCGAGTAATGGGTAGCTCGCCGTCCGATCAGGACCAGGCCCGTGCCGGACGGCGCGTATGTGTTCCACGCGCGCCTCAAAGAGATGTCAGCATCGAAGGAGGGGCCCGTCAGGGCCGAAGCCTGCCGGGGCAGCGGGATTGTCCGAAAGGGTTACCGCTGCCCCGGAATACAAAGGGCTAAGGAAGGAACACGGATGGGTTTTAGTCAGTAAGAGTCTGACACTCCCTTCCGCTCCACCCAGAGCGGGAGGGGTCATTTGATGATTTCCCATCCTTAAAAAAAAAAAAAAAAGCTTGTAAGTTTTACATTCAAAGAATATTTTAAGTCTTTGCTTATTTTATAATATAATATTAGCACAATTAAAGATGGCAGTAAGTGTATCAAAATGTAACAAACAAATTACAAACAAACAAACAAACTAACAAACAACACTACAAACTATGAATATGTGCTAGAGTAGGTACATATTCATAGTTTGTAATTTGCAGAAAATGCTTTATTAATAAACATTTTGCTTTTTTAGGGTTACAGTTAGTGTACTATACAGTTAGTGTACTAGTACATCAAACGTGATCGCTTATAGCAACACCTGATGAACGAGACGAACTCAATCGTCGCCACTTTGATGTTTTGCCAACCGACTGTCGCTGTGCAAGCGAAGGAGGACAGAGGGTTCAGTTGTAACAGAGTTTCGACTCAAAGGTGTTAATTAGGGGTCGTGGCTAAATAATAACAGGCGCACGGGTCGAACGAAGGCTAAGCGACGCTTGCCGCGGTGGGTTCGTGGATGGGTGACCATTAATTACATATCGCGACCCCTGTGTGCCTCGGAAAGCACGTTCAGCAGTTAGTTTCGGCTGTCATTCGTAGATACTTGAGAGTCGTTATATGTATCAGAAGCCCGAAAGTCAGACATATCAGTCTTACCAAGGGGTTCGTGCTATCGTGTTACCCAGTAACTGGGTTATGGAGGTCAGATTGGCAGCTCCATGTAAAATACTAGTATTCAGCTGCATAGTTAGACTGGAAGCCGACCCCAACATAGGAAAAGGCTAAGCAGATTATGAATGAAATATCTTTCGATACAGTCGAGGGATTGATGCCTATAATTAAGGGTTTATTTATAAACGTTGCTTAGAATTAAGTAATGACTAGTAATTTGCAAGGAATTTAAAGATTTGTATTATTCATTAAACTAACAAACAAAAATAAAGTCTCCATTTATCATTTAGCGAATTTATTATATTGAGAGCTACAGTTTTCAGCGGCTCTTTTTAAAAACATTACGCTTAATTTAGCACGTTAAGAGTACAATTTTAGCGTGCACGTGGACACTATAATATTATTGGCAAGAAATCGGCAAACCAAAGAAGAGAACTTCGAACAAAACTCCTAAAGACGATACTCATATTTGAATAACATTGAGAATCATAATTAGCTTATAACATTCCCACTGCTGGGACACAACACAACAACAACGCTGGAACAATTAAAGATAAATTAACTGTTTGTTTTCTATTAATAAAATTAAATTTTATTCGAACACATCCATCGGTTTCTTACTAAATTTCAACTATACCGACGACCCTGGTTACTTATCTCCTTTGATGACCGTACAACTCATAAGTCGCGTCTGTTCCACCATATTCTCAGTTCTCCTTGGAATCCATACTGTTATGAAATAGGTCTTATCTCAAAACTGCAATCGTTATATCACGAGAAAATCGCTACCTAAAGAAGAAATTACACCTCTGAATAACCGATCAGAAAATATGGCTTGATGTTATACAAAAACAAACAATCTAATCTATGTTGGCGATTTATTTGCCAAAGATATAAACAAATATGAGTATTTGTAAAAATAACTTTAATTGCTTCACAATAAAGTTTAGTTTACGCTACAACTGCAAACATTTATAAAAAAACAGCTTAATAACCACTAAAATAAAGTTTATATTTGCTTAACTTAAAAAAACATCAAATGGAAACATAAATACATGAATAGACCTTAAATGGCCCTTCTGCATCCAATCTTGCTGTGGCCAGTGCATCGCGTTACTGACGCGCTCGCATCGCCCTGCCACACCAGTGACCTCATACCGATCCAACGATTACTATTCCACACTACACAGTACACAGCGTCCATCACTCCCTGCCTGCATGAAATGCCCTGTGATGTCATTACTTTCTATTAGGTTCATGATAGCAAAAACTAAGCGTTTGGACCTAATTTACTCTGAATGCGCTTTTGAAAATTTAAAGGATCATAAACATTTAACTGTTTGATGTTTTAGAAAATTTGGTTACATCAAAAGGTGTGTTAAAGTATTATACACCCAATGAAATAGCAATGAAGGCCAATAAGTTTAAGAGTTTAGATAAAAGTAATATTTAGTGACGAATTTTGGGAAATTTTCAAAAACACATATCATAGGGTTGTCTCCATTGATGTTTTTTTTTGACATTACTAACCATTCATTATTCTAAAGTAGGCAAAACTAAACTAGATTAGAACTATCTTTTCTGCTGATAACAACGCGATATAAAACCCGATATAAAAAATTATAAATATTTTATATATATACACACATCAAAAGTGTCTAGGGATCAACATATATTTTTGCAATAACTTTTCTCCTGATTGATATTAATTAAAATTTTCTTTAAGGATTCATCAAATAAAGTGTTTTCGTTTGTCACAGTAACGATAAACCAAGTCACCTTTGCATTAATAAAGAAATTTGCCATTTTCCTAATAAAGGGATTTTTGACATTTGAACCACTAACACAAAAGTTCGAAAAAAAGACTGAAATAACAGTTTTCTTTAAAATTTTATTGGGTAACTTAAACAATTAATAATCCGTGTTTCTACCGCGAACACTAACAACACAAGAACATCGGTTTGGCATACTCAAAATGAGTTCATCCAAATCACGCTGTGGAATGGCCGCCCATGTTCGTTGCAACAACAAAAAAAGGTCTTCTTGCGACTGGATACCCTCCATATTCGGCAGAGCTCTTCTCTGTAGCATATCCCATGCATGCTCAATCGGGTTCAAGTCTGGCGACTGAGCAGGCCAGGGCAGGACATTGATGTTAGCTGCGGCGAGAGTCTGTCTTACAACTCTTGCGGTGTGCGGTCGTGCATTATCATGCATTAACTGAAATAAGGGACCGATTTGCACTTGTAGAGGAACGATGACGTCTGATACAATCGTCTCAGCATAAATTTGAGCGTTGAGGTTGCCTCTGATCCAAATCAACTCAGTTCTTCCGCCGATCCAAATACCCGCCCATACCATGATGGTTCCACCACTATAAGGATGGACTTCCTGGCAGGATTTTAATCGCTGTTGGCGTCCAGGGGTTCTCCAGTGTCGTATACGTCTTGTATCCGGTCTCATACCAAAACGAGACTCATCAGAAAAGCACACGAAACGCCATTGTTCTTCTGCCCAATTTCTGTGTTCAAGAGCCCATTGATATCGAATCTTACGATTGTGCATTGCTATAGGTGGTACCCGTAGCGGTCTTCGGGAATGAAGGTTCACTTCATGCAAGCGGTTTCTGACTGTTTGGTCGCTAATTAAGTTCCCTGAAGAGTGATGAAGCCTCACGGCTAACATCATGGCGGTTATTGTTGGAGCTCTTCGAGTTAAGATTTGAATGTATCGGTCTTGTCTCCGTGTGGAGCAGCGATACCGTCCTCCATGGCGCTCAGCCACGGTACCAGTGCTTCGGTAACGTGTCCAAAGTCGACTGATAACACTCTGACTTGTATTCAGAGCTAAAGCCACAGTACGTTGCCGGGAACCAGCTTCTATCATTCCCACGGCTCTGAGCATTTCTTCTAAATGACGTCGCCGCTCCATAATAACGTTGGTTTTAATCAGTAGTAGGGAAACAGTAGCACTAATAATGTCTTCAATGCGTTGTATGTTTTTATAGGGAAAATATTGACAGCTGATTTTCATCTTTTACTCGAATTTGATTCACAGTTCCTGATTCAAATTATGAAATGCACCAAAAAGGATCCATATAAATTTATAAAATCATAAATTTATTACAAAGCCACATCTCAATCTCAAGAAATCCGCATAAAAATGCTTGATCCCTAGACACTTTTGATGTGTGTATTATTAGGACTTTTCCAATAGACAGCGATGCAGGCGAATTTTTTGATTCCTTCCTCCCTTTTTATACATGTAAGTAATAATTAATTAAAAATTAAGACAGTGAAGCTGTAAAATTCATTATGTAGTACTAACTGAAGTACATTTTAAAAGTTAAGTAACTTCTTATGTCTGCATCTACTTAATAAAATATTAAAATCATTCATTCATTCGATGACATACAACGCACATCCTAAGCCGCTGGATCTAGAAGCACGGAATTTTGCACTAGAGTTTCTTTTATAACGAAGACTAGCGACCCGCCCCAGCTTCGCACAGGTGCAATTTTGTTTCGAATTTCCTAAATTTTCTTTCTGTTACAAAGCTTGAGAACTGGCAATACCGAACACAACAAAAAAAAAAAAAATATCCAATTTAGTGCAGTCATTCGGAAGTTATGCGCGTACAGACATTTTGGCAACTTCGACTTTTGACTTTTTTTTTCGACTTTGTTTTATATAAGGATGAGCAGTAATGAAGGATTTTAGAATATTCATCCCTTTAAGTGGTGAAAAAGGGGATGAAAGTTTGTATGGAAATTCATAATTTCAGCTGATGGGAAATCTCATCGGGCACACGGCTTGTAGCAAGGACCATTGGTGGTCCAGTGGTATCCTGGTAAAGAACACACCCTCCAAATTTCATGTCTGTATGACCAGCGGTTTAGGCTGTGCGTTGATATATCAGTCAGTCAGGTCTTTGAATTTTATTTATACGAATATATAGATTATGCTATGTATGACACGGCTTGTAATATTACAATCATGCTGCTCTCAAAATCAAAACACGATTACAAACTTAATCAAAGTAATCAATATTAATTTACTACGAACTTCGACGCGCTACCAGACCACGAAATTAGACAAAGACAATACAAATCAATCAATGAACGTGATCAAAGATTAAAGTATTAGACAGACGCCTGTCAAAAGTTTTCTACTAAACTTTCATAAGGCGCGGGCCAGACAGCTGGGTCGTGAGACAAGGACGGGACGTAGACCCAGTGTCCCTTTCACGTATCTTCATTGTTCTTCATGCAAAATGTATTAACGCGATCTGGCACCAAAAGATACAGGACTGACGAAACGCAAGCACGTTAATTTTCCGGCTGCGTCTTATTGATAAAAAATATACTGACGAGACGGGGACAAATTATAAAATGTCAAAGCATGACACCGCTACAAATAATAGCCGGTTGTTCTAAACAAAAACGAATCGTTTTGCTTACCAAGCAATGGTAGCATTTTTTATTGCCAAACTGGGCATATAAATAGATTCGTAAGCAAATTTTACCTGTGAAAGCTACTTCCATTTGGGAGGGTCTCCTATGCAAAGCTATGAGGTATTTTCTTCATTATTGGTACGAGTCTTAATTTTAAATTTTTAACCAAAAACGGTCCGTAAGTTATAGGAATCGGCCATATAACGGACAGCATGAACTGTTTTTGTCCAGTCCGTTTCCACGCCTCGCCTCTATAAACATAATTTGTAAAGTCCACATCTCGTCCGTGTTGCGTCTGTGTCCCGTCCTTTTCTCACGTCCCTTCTGTTTGGCTCGCGCCTAAGATAACAAAGTTTAGCCGTTGACTTGAGGAGTTTATGCTGTTCTTGTCTTGTCTGCAGAAGATTTATTGCGTGGACTTCGTAATGGAGTTTATCTATAAGTTTTAGTTTATTTTAGGATAGACAGCAGGCCACGTTGTTCGAAAAACGGCATGTGGAAGGAGGATTTATAGTTGTTTCGTGAATAAAGAAGAATCTATGGCGTACTACCTTATTAGAAACTACAGTTCTTTCACAGTTTAGTGTTACCTCTGATTTTGCATCAGTGTCAAAATCACAGTGACCTTCATTCTCATACAATAAGGTTGTTGCCACTGACAATCTGTGAAAATCATTGTGATCTTTATTCTCATCATAACAAGGTTGCTGTTGGGTTGCTACTGTCAGTAAATTAACTGTGAGCGGACGGTAGGTATTTTCCCTCTGACGGCAACCCAAGCAGTATTTTCTTCGTCGTGTCAATGGCACGACACTGTATTAAATTTTGTTGGCCCAAAACTTCGAAACTTTAATGGCATCGGCGGTGGCGTAGAGGTCGCTATGGTTGTCTTACATTTCTCATATAAGCGATTTGGTGTTCATATATGTATTGTATACTAGCGGCGCCCCGCGGTTTCACCCGCATAAGTGTCGAATATCGGTATAAAAAGTTTCTTATGTGTTAATCCTGGTTGTAAACTATGTGTGTCCAAATCCGTTCAGCAGTTTTTTCGTGAAAGAGTAACAAACATACATTCATACATTCTTCACAATTTTTCATGTTTATAATAGTAGTAGGACTTACATATCATACAGTAATAAAACAAGAGTAAAGGACATAAAAAATGACGTTTAAAGATAGAGATAGTGTGTTTTACCATAATTTAAAAAATGGTCAAAGATTGTAGCACGCCTTATCGACACGGGCAAGGCATTCCATAACAGTGCTGCTTGAACTGTAAAAGACTTAACATAGACGTGCCATAGTTAAAAAAAATGTGTTTTACAAAAGCTGTGCTGCTGTGGAGTTTTTTGCGCCACTTCTTCTTCAGAGCAAAAGCACTAGGAAGTGGTGAAGGGCGGGCGTTTTTGGGGACTGTCTTATGTAATTTTGACGTCCGAAAAGTGCTGTTTCTCAGCCTAATTCGAATCAATGACGTTTGATTTTGAAACTGCCATCGGGTGAATGTTATCTACTGGGTTTTTCCATCAATCATTTCTCAGTGCGCTTGCGAAATTAAATAAATTAATGATTAAACTCTGTGAATTCTTTATCAAGTCTGTTTACAAAATTAGAAATGTAATTAAAAACACATTATACTTAGTTCAAAACGTGTGTTAAGTATAATAAGCTTTTCGCTTATTGGCATAGAGACAAAGGTATAAAGGTGCTTGTTTGAATCCTATTAGCGACACACAATGGCTGGACAGATTTCAGGGACCTCCACCCTTGTGTGGAAAGTGTCAACTGATGTATTGTAGCCTAGATGTGACCAGGACAAATAAACATCTATTTAAGTGCTGCATTCAAAAGCTCTGTCTGTGTGTATGTTCAATCCGTTACCTTTCAATTCCTTAATTAAATTTGGTTAAGTTAAAAAAAAATGCGTAGGTATGTTACGATTTTGGCGCGGCCCCGGCACCCTAATTGCGTAAAACACTTTCAATCACAATTAATATATACACACACACACACACACAATTAATAATTTTGCTGGAGATTGCTAATCCATTGCTTCATATGTTCGAAAAATTTGTTTGCTCAACAACGTATATAACGCAATGAATGTTCTTGAACTGTCAAAATTAAAACCAATGCTTAACTTGATTAACTAACTTATCTTGATGTTTTATGTTTTTCGTTGTTATTTGCTAACTTATTTTTCTTTTATAAAATAACTACTAAGTTTCAAAATAAAATGGATCTACTACAATCATGTCTTTCGTTATCTCATAGACCGAGTCACACGGTGAAAAGTATATAGTGCAGCGCAGATAGCATGTCATGATAGGTCACGCATGACAGCACCAGATGTAGGACTAGAAATCGTAATGTTTTCCGTAACGAGATAAACACAGCATTACATTTTTAAATCCATGATTTTATAAACCTCATGCTTCGCAGGCGCTTTTCGAGTTAAGTTGGTGGCCAGACTTGAAATGGATTTTGCTTGAAAGAAAGTGGACAGCCATCCAGACTCCAGTACAGCAATCCAGACTCCAGTGCTACTGAGAAATCCCTGATGAAAAACACAATAACAATGCCCTACTCGAGCTTAGTACACTTGCGACCACTAGCCCAACGAAGCAGAGGTAGAGAGAGGTTTCAAAAGTGTTAAAAAAAACCTTTTTTTAGCACACACTGGACAATGGGCATTAAAAAACCTGCATCCTTATTGCGTAATACATTATCATATTATCAATCACCATCTGAATCATTTTGAAGGATAATAATAATCCATTGCTATAGTTCGAAAAATAACGCAATGAACGATGTTTAACTGTCAAAATGGAAGCGATTCCCACTGTTACAGTTTTACGCAATTATCTACTTCTCACTGATTTTGCGCTGATAAGAGAGAAAAAAAAGATAATATAAAAAAAATACACCACAAACGTTTTAGTAAGAATTCATATATTTTTAAAAGCGTTTACGAAGTACGGCTTTTCATACAAACTTTCAAGCCCTTGTTTTTCAAAATGAATGAACCGATTTTAATGAAACTTCATACGCATGCAGGATACAAAGCTCTGAAAAAGCTAGTAAAGAACATTTTCGAAATGTCTTATTTAAAAAAAAGATAACTGGAAATCTCTGTTTCTATGGAAAATTTAAAATCGGTCTAATTTGGCTGTAACACTATTTTTCGAAAAGGTTATTAACTAACTTTTTAGACCTTTGTATCCTGCTTATGCGTATGCAGTTTCATTAAAATCGGTTCATTCATTTCGAAAAACAAGGGCTTGAAAGTTTGTATGAAATGCCGTACGTCGTAAATTTTAACTTCCTAATGTTTACAAAATCCACTCCTCAAAGCTAGATAAACGGTAGAACTGTCCCAGCAATTTAATGAGCGTCTATTTTGAAATGATATACGTCTATTTATTTTCCAGTATGGCCGCGAGGACTTACGTGCGTCATTTTAAGTACCAATTTGATATCATTCAGATGATTGATGATGCCGAGTTATGGGATGATTATAGAGTTACTAACTTACTATTATTGATGCAGTCAAATGTGTGACGACTGTTTTATGTAAGTATAACTGGAAAACTGCTGCAAATAAATTTATGTACGGCAACTTCAGCATTTTTGATTCTCTTGGTAAATTGAAAAAAAAAAGACTGGCTTGTGGCTAAGTAATAACAGCCACACGGGTCGATCGATCAGGTTAAGCTACGGTTGCCGCGGTTGGTCCGTGGATGGGTGACCATCTTTACGTACTAAGACACAGACACCTCCGTGTCTAGGAAAAGTACGTTAAGCCGTTGGTCTTGGCTGTCATTTGTGGATTTTTGGCAGACGCTACAGGTCGTCAGAAGCCTGCAAGTCTGACAACCAGTTTTAACTAAGGGTATCGTATTATAAACTGGGTTGTGGAGGTCAGATAGGCAGTCGCTTCATATAAAACACTATAGTCGGACTTTTAATTAGCTGCAGTAAAATGACAGCTTATTTGTTACTTATGACTGAAATTGGCGTCTTCTTGTTTTGTCGCGGTCATCAACCAAATCTTGTTTTTCTAGTACAGAATAGTGTAACAAAACGAAACTTATTTGACATGCATATCTCTAAATGCAGTCCGAAATGAGTTATTAAGAAGTGTCATTTTACTGCAGCTAATTGAAAGTCGGAGTTTAGTACCTACCCAGCTGCCTCCAACATGGTTGGGAAAAAGCTAGATGAGGCAGATGATGGAAAATTGAAAAGAATACTTGACGTAGTGTACAGTTTTATTTGAGAAAAAAAAAATACTTCGGATAACTTTACCAACAAACTTCAAAATTTTTTCAACTAAATGTACCTAACATCAATTTTCATCTTGACATTTTAAAACAACCATGCAAAATGTTAAGAAAAACCTGAAGTTGCTCCGTGACGAAGTGGTCATTGTGATTCAAAGCCGCTTCCATTCTCTATAGCTCCGTAGTGACCTACTTACTGGTATGACGCACTACTGACGTCACGCTTTGTCTATGGTTTTACATTGTGTGGCGTGTAATTGTTGGACGTATGGCGTTTGTTTTATTTATATGCAGTAACGATAGCGTCGGTACACTATGGTTGATCTTAGACTGTTAATTTTAATGAAAATTTGCGTCGAAAAAAAAAAAAAAAGGCCAGAAAATAATAATTTATGTTTTTTTTTTAATAATTTCTGATCATCTATTAAAATTAATAGATCAGAACCCACTCTTAATCACAATCTGAATCATTTTGAAGAATTAAGTTGCTAATCCATTGCTTTATATGTACGAAAAATTTGTCTGCTCAACGACGTAAATCCACCACCGACCACGTCCACCGACTTCTACTCTTACTCCTTCACAGTGCACGCGGTGCGGCTGTATGGAATTCACTACCGCCTGAAATTAGGGACTGCCAAACTGTTTTTTCAAAAGAAGAGTGAAAGAACACTATCTTTCCACTTTATCATAGTTGTGTGTGTATTTATTATTTTGATTACGTTATAATTAACATTCTAGTGATATTTATTTTAGAAGTATGTATGTTTATTTGTATGTAAGTATGTAAGTATATTCTCATAATATTTGTCTAGTTTATTAAGTGAATTGTTTTTAAATTTTATGTGTTATTTTGGGCACTTTTGAATTGTCAAGGTCGGTCAGTTAGAAATATGAAGCTAGTTGCCCATTCCAAAGCGTAGTAGGTAGCTATGGAGAAGAACGGGCAAGAAACTCCATGAATATCTACTCTTTGCATCTTGGTAATAATCGAATTAGGTACCAATTTTTACCCCAACTCTACGATAAGCATTTGAAATATATGATCAGAGAATATCAAATCAAATTACAGCTTTTCAAAAGGTCAGCTAGGATTTCTGTTCCTTAGAAATACGATGAAGATACTTATCAATTTTTTTTTACCCTGAACTGTTGACATTTTAGCTTATAGGGTGTACCGAGCTCTGTAAATGTCTTTTAACGCCCGATTAAAAAACAAATTATCTGGTTATTCGTATATTTTCTCGGCTAACAATTAGTATACTCAGTTAAGTATGCATCAATCTCCCTAGCCTTTCCCAACTATGTTGGCGCTGGCTTCCAGTCTAACCGGATGCAGCAGGATACCAGTATTTTACATGTAGCAACTTCTACCATAATATAACTTCAAGAGCACGAGCAGTTACTATACTTACAGAGCGGCTGACGAGAGAATGCGTTTTTGACACCTGTCAGTTGCATACAAACGAATACGAGTTTTGCGAATTTGATCTTTATTAGCTACTAGATTTGTCGCTCTGATGAGTCTGACAGGTGTCAGGACCGCATTCTCTCGACGACCGGACTGTATACATATTCTTAACTGCAAAATAACATACGGATATTTATAGTCATCACATAGTTTTAATAACTTTTCCTTTTGTCTTTATTATTCGTACAACAAGTTAATTTAACTATGGAAACGTGTCTGGTCATATTATTAGCTACATGTTAATGACAGTATTATTATAGTCAGCTTTAATAAAATTAGAAATTCTGACATTTTTAATGTACTCGTTTAATAGGAGAGGGGAGAGGCTAGAAGCATTATATGTTTATTTGTATATGGCCTACATTGTGTAAATATATCTATGTATACTAAGTTAGTATGAAATGTTATATTTGACTGTAACGGGCGATATGTGTTTATAGGTTTGACCTTTTGTGAAACAAAGATGTGGAAAATTCCTTTTTTTTTATTACTGAATAGGCCCGCTCTTAACCTCGATAACGCCTCATGGAAAGCGATGGATGAGGTCTATGATGGAACGAGCGTGCCCAGAAGATGCCTAAGGCACTGGAACTCCCACGCATCGACGAAACACAGCAGGCTGCTTGACGCCGGATTCCGAGCTCCGGAGGGTGGGTCGAAAACCAGGCGGGCGTTAGCCCTACTACCGCAAGGGTGAATTAAAATGAAATAATCAAGGGGTTAAAACTTTAACAAAGGAAGTGTTTTTAATCAAAGTAGTTACAAAATAAAAAATTGAGGAGTTATTAATTAAGTGAGCAATTTGGGGAATTAATAGAAGAATTGGCCAGTCAAATAAGGTGTTGGTTTGACTGTCCAGCGCCGAGCGCGAGCGTTCAGTTGAGTAACTGGCGGAACAAACTGTGCTACACGAGGAGGCTTCTTCATGCATTATTCTACAGTCACGGAAAATAATTGTTTCTCTTGACACGCTAAGTACCTAAAACCCTTGCGAGTTAACTACAGCCGCCGGAGACATCATACCACAAAGATCGTTACTTATATTCATTCTGCCTAGTCTTTTCCAATCTGTGTTTAGGTCGGCTTCCAGGCTGACGCTGTAGCGCCACTCGTATGTACAGTACCTACTGTTCAGTACAGTGTGGGGCTGGGCCGCATTCCAGCGAGGTGCCTAGTTAATTCGCATGAGTTGTAGGTACGCCAATTTGCCGTGTAAGAGCCATTTCATACAACTGTCAAAGAATTACAGTTGTGATTTGAATACACGAAAAATTTAGGTTGGTAATCTATTTGATGAACAAATAAGTTTCCTGAATTTACTACCGATTACTTGAAAATATTGAAACATCAACTAAGAGCAATAAAAGGCTTTTGTGCTACGAACATAAATAAAATGATTACTGTCCAAAATAATAGACATAGAGAGATATACTTTATTAACAGTAATAGAAATAATTCAGCATTATTGTTTTTTGGTATGCTTTGAGTTGGTAAACCCTTTTATTCACTTTTTCAGTGACTGAAGCTAGAACCATGACATTTAATTTTTTATAATTAACCCCCTAACTGAGATGAAAGTATGTATAGAAGTTCGTCAACTTTGTCGATGGGAAATCGCATCGGATACATGGCTGGAACTAAATAAACTTGAACAAATCCAACCTCAACACACCGACTATTTTACGCGCCTATTATAATAGGCAGAAGAAACGAATACTCGTACCTATTGAATCATTTACGATCTACGTTGTCTATGGCAGCGCGCCAAAATTTGACGAGCAGCCATTTTTTTTTAAACGTCTTGTTTACACACGCTAAGCATGCAATAGCAGATGATCCTCGCATTAAAATAGTTGTTAGATTTAATTGATACGCTCTCGATTTTATTAGATTCCTTGTTTTAAAAAGTGTGGTTATTCTTAGGTCCTGCAACCATAAACAAGCTATAATTGAGGTAATTGCGTAACACATGAAATGGAAATCGATCGCAATGCCTTTCATTCTGACAGTTCAGTTGAGTACGTCGTTGAACAGATGTATTTTCAAACCTATCAGTCAATGGATTAGGAATTTCCTCTAAATTCCTCGGATTGTGATTGAAAGTTTGTTATTAACTGTCATTTGTACGTTTTAGTAGCTGTATTTTCTTTAAGTTTTGGAAATGACAATTTCATTAAATTAATTTAAATATCATACGTTGGCATTTATATTTGTCACATTAAAACAGATTTACAGCATAAACATTCAACAGTAATTAATAATCTCACGTGCACTTAGCAGCAATTTCCTACCCACCATTTTTCATGAAAATTATTTCCCGCCAACTCAAATGTCAAAAACTTTTTAATAGAAAAGTGACACGGCGCTAATTAGCAAATAGTCATTTATCTATCACGAATCATATTTTAATCAACATTCGACCTGACACTGACCTGCAAATTGCAAAAAAACGTAAGAAAATTTGAATTTCGCGGACTAGGTACCTTTGCGCATCCCACCTACCTATACCTAGAGAACTTTTTTTTAAATCAATAACCTGTAAAACTTTTTTTAGCCAGTCTTCACTCCCATGCATTATATCGTCATAGTTTACGTCGAAATGCGTCAGATCGTTCAAGCGTTCAAGCGTCAGCGCATTGACTGAAAAAGTTGTAACCAGGCCATTACTGTCGAAGAAAAGCGTCATAGATAATATCGTATATAACGTAGGAAGCCAATTTAAAACCTCTCTATGGATTGAAATGGAGAAACGTCACGAAGATGACCATTTCGAGAACTTGCATCACCGATATATGGTACTTAAAACGTCTGGATCATCCTGCGGGGTAATTTCGTAACACGTGTCTTGTTGTTGTTGTTAGTATCTTGAACTGTAATTTTGGCTGTACTTTCATTTTGATAGTACAACAACATTTATTGCGTTATTTACGTTGCTAAGCAGACAATTTTTTCGAACATAATGAAGCAATGGATTAGCAATATTCTACAAAATAATTCAGATTGTTATTAAAAATGTGTTTCGCAATTAGGCTGCCGGGCAGCCAGCCTCGCTACCATTCTGCTGACTGGCTCATACTCCACCATGGAGAGAAGAAATTATAGAATTTCATTAATTTGTTTTACATTTTCATAGGACATAATTCAGGGCTGAACTTCCGTCTAATTACAAAACAAAATTAAGTTCAAACTAGTTAGTTTAAACCATCGAGCCGGTTTTTGTATTTCGAACCTAGTTCCAACAAAAGTAAAGTTCTTTATACAAAATAGACAACTTAGACTGGGGTATAAAGCTTTAAAATCTTTTTCTTGATAAAGAGCAATTCAAAAATGGCTCGATGGTTTAAACCTGGGTTTATATGTAGATAAATCTTGTAAGTAGGCCGATAGAGTGTCCAAAATTAGCTTGCAAGAATCTATCTTGAAATTAAACTAAATAAAAGTTAAACGTTTATCGACTCTAACATTATTTATCTCATAACTGTGTGTTAACTTAATCATGTTGTAACTTGTCCATTGTCCGGCTTATCACTGATTAACGAGCCATTGATAACAGATATCACAAAAATCGCGATGTTTTGACGTCATGAGTATGACGTAGCTTAGCTAAAATGGACTACTTGACGGGCACTGAGATACTTATAACCTTTTTGGCGCATAATAGCCAACTGCCTCAGGCATTAAGTCCGTCTTTGTACCTTTTATGTAGCAACAAGTTTATTAAATAAATAAAATGAGGAAAGCTGGACAATGTGCTCCATAATGCCATAAATGTGGGTTTACAGTTATGTTGAGTCAACTCAGGCGATCTAAATCTTGCTGTGAAAACTTAGGTGAAGTGAGCTGTTATTGGCTGTTTTTTTGTTGTACTTAATGGGCCGTCTGGGTCTTTTTAGTGCAGCCGTGAGGCATACTTTTCAGCTAGTTTCTTACATAGGATTTTTCACTTTTTATTAGATTTTTATTTATTTTTATTTTACCATTGTACATAAATGGATAGACAAGAAAAAACAGAACAGAAAAATAGGTACAAAGGTGATGCTTATTTCATAAGAAATCTCTTCCAGCATTGCGATAGGATAATTAATAGAGATGTAGACAGCGTGTGAAAGAGTATAGGAGACAAAAAAATTATACATAAAATTTAAAAACAATTCACGTCGAGCGTACCTACCTACAACATGTGTACCGATAACAATAAAATTTCTATTGTGTCTGCTAATTAGACGCGCGACGGGTTAATAAAACTAGACAAATATTATGAGAATATACTTACATACCTACATACAAATAAACACACATACTTCTAAAACAATATCACTATTAGAATGTTAATTATATTTTATTTGTTTTTATCCGATGTATTTGTCTGTGCTAAGCATGTGCTAAACCCATGTTTAGCTAAATAAATGTTTTTTTTTTTCTTTTCTTTCAATCCACTAGGGAAAAAAATATCTTCATCCTAACATTAGTGCAAGATATATTTTTTTTTAATCCAAAGTGAGAAATTTACTTTCAGACGATTAAAAATTTGATTATCTTTTTCAATTTTAAAAATATAAACACATATTTCAGGATCTACTATTCAACTTAAACTTTTAATCGATCTTTTAAACTTAAAATCAACTTTTAATCTTAAGAATATTTTCTGACCTTCGTTAAAAAAAAAACTTGCACTGATGTTAGGAAGATAGATAGAGTACTCTTTATTATATACACCAAAGAAGAAAAAAAAAGAAGAAGATGTATTTTTATACATGAAGGGGCATTTCATGATATTTCATTCATTCATCGCAAAAAAAAAACATAAAAAGAGCTTGTCGAAAAAAGCTATAAATTTTTAAAGATGTCCCGGAAGAACTTCCTCAAAATTTAAATAAAATATTCATATCTCCTAAACTATTTTATATTTATTTATTTTCGGATACCCCTAGGTATGAGGAATCAATTTTTTTTTATTGATGTCACTATTTGGACCACTCTGTTGTATATAAAATTCAAAGTCCTGACTGACTGATATATCAACGCACAGCTTAAGCCGCTGGTCATTTACACATGAAATTTGGAGGGTGTGTTTTCTGGGAAGAGTAGGTATCCATTACGAAAGGGTTTTTCGAAATTCCACCTCTAAGAGGATGAATGGGGGGAGGGTAGAAAATTCACGCGGACGAAGTGGCGGGCAGAAGCTAGTGTTGCTATTCGAAATTGCTTTAGAGAAACAGTATGTACCTACACACTTTGTGGGCTCAACCTTCAAAGTCGATCACATCCGCTCTGGAGAGTGAGCGGAAGATAGTCAAATGCGGAAGGAAGCTTGTAAATTACATTTAGCTCTCGTTTGAGAACAAATTGGTCCGTTACAACGTTGCACTTTGTATCATAACGTAAACCTCTCTCCCCCCTTTATTCCCCGAAGGATACCCACATTACCCACCTACATTACGCCAGTTATGTTTAAGTGCTATGTAATAGGGGGCGAGGCCATTGCCATAAGCACAATCAGCCTAAAATCTTCCCACTGCTGGGACACAGCCTCCTCTCATCGAGAGGGGCGGGCTGTAATCCACCACGCGGGCCCAGTGCGGGTTGGTACATGTCACGTGTCTTCGAATTTCTGGTTCTAGGACATGCCGGTTTCCTCACGATGTTTCCCTTCACCGTTTTGAAAAAGCAGTGGTGATAATAATAATTTACACAAAGTAAAGCGCCTGACTGGATTCTAACCTACGACCTGTCGACTCGTAAGTCGCGGCCTTTACCACTGGCCCATCAGTGCTCTATTGCCATCAACCGGCACAAATCCAGACCTGACACACAGCGGCACATTCACTCAGATGCCATTTACGCGGGTGCCCAATGTGGAATACGTCCAAATCCAGACTCCGGGCTGCGACTGAGAAGTTCCTGTAGCAGCCCGTACTCTGTATCATGCAGGGTTTAATTAAAGCTAATTGATAAAAGTAGAGCATAAAAAAGAAGTTTGGATTAGAAAAAATATGGGAAAAAAATCTGGCTATTTGAGGGGATTGGTACTAGGAAGAGTACTACACACAGTTCCACACTTCTAGATTCTTCACCAAAAATAAAGATAGGTAGGTACTCAAGCGGAAAAGTCAATTGGGAAAACTAAAGCTACAGTTGACCTAGAAAAGCGGTGGTCGCCACATAACAGTGCAGTGCAGTACAGTGTAGAGCAGTGACGTCTGTCATCAAAATGATGACCGCGGAATTTGACTTTAGGGTGTTAATAACGCTCTCTAGGATAATTTCACCAACTTACTTTTATAAATAACGTTTCAGTGACGTCATTCGAGTCACCGCAATCTACTGGACATAAAATATATATTTTTTTTATTTCACATTCCATTTACAAAGTATGGCGGGAAATATAACTTTTTAATTCGAACAGGACGCAGGCGCGCGTCTTGGCTCACGTGCATGGCATTAGTATGTACTACATAACCACACGGGCCACGGCCCGTCACAGAGTATATTTTAACAACATTATAATTTATTTTTATATCTGTACGCGGCCTTCATACACCTCGTAAAGTATTCGTCACTCGCCAATGATGGTTATTGGTTAATTCTTAGAATAATAAATAGCATATTTATTACTGTTTATTATTACTTACGCGTTTAATGAGGATTTTGGCGCGCGTTCGAGCCTAATCGCGCGTTCTTTACGGAATTCAAATTGCGAATTTGCGTGGTTTTCCGGTGATGGGTGAGAGTTGGGACAAATATGTTTTTAAATATTTTAGACGATCATTTCACATGTAGATACAATACACATTTAATTATTTTAAAACGTAGAGAGGAATAGCTCATCCAAAATTATAAACCACGGGAGCGTTTACGTTATACATTTTAATACTTGTGCTGCATTTTTCACATTTTTCGCATCCGATATAATCAAATAACGCGCCTGTGGGGGAGTAGCTTATAGCCCAGATTAACACATACCTATTATTATGATACTTTTATTCCGATATTCCTACGGGATCGAAACTTATGCGGGTAAAAACGCGGGGCGCTGCTAGTTTGTAAATAAAATTCTCCTTGGATGGATTTAACAATTCTCAGAAGGTACGCTACACCTACCCGGGAATGGGAACTGTGCTCAATTATTGGAAAAGGGGTATTGGATCCTTGTAAAGCAGCATGACGGGATGTTTATCCGAAAATAGGAATATTTTAGCAGAGGTCGTGTTTTTTGGGTTGGAAATCAGTTATGGTGATGGGAGAATCAGCCATGATACAAACATTATATACAAATAAACTTACGCCTCTTTCTGGCCTTCTGATCATGGTCGAAAGCGCACTAAATTCGGACTTTTAATTATAACTTTTTAACGAAATTGAAATAGTGATGTGACTGAAATAGTAATCGACTCATTCAAGTAACATTCAGTTCCGATCCATGTTAAATTGATTTTCTAAAATCTTTTCTTCTCTCTCTTTCTTCTTCAATCTTTTTTTTTCTTTTCTTTTCTTTTTTTTCTTTTCTTTTTTTTTTTCTTATTTTTGAGGTTTTTGGTGTTTTGTAAATAATCTTGTACAGAAAACGTTATTTCTAATGAAAACTTAAATTTATTAAAAAAAATGATTTATTATATCGATACCTATAGTAGGAGTTTTAGCGTAAAAATTGAATCAAAATTATATTTAGTAGACTATGTATTTACGCTGATTTGAAACTACAACATATACTTATATTTTATCCAATCAATAGTTCAATACAAATACTATTTGATTGTTTACGGTTAAATCAAAATTGGTCAATTTCGAATATCTAAATTAAAACGATGTTTTATTTCGTTTTAATATCATTACTAGTAGAGATAGTGTGGCAACATTTTTTAACGAAATGACAGTAAGAAGTGTCATTTTACTGCAGCTAATTAAAAGTCGGAGTATAGTTAGCGGAGACGGCCATTTGCCTATTACTTGAGAATTTTGAACATGACGCCCGGAAATAGTTCTATGTGTAATTTTCAAACATCCTTTCTTCTATACAAAAATATGCAGAAGCTCATGAACACAGACTTCATCATCACGTGAACGTCGAGGCGATCCAACTCTTTGATAACTGAATTAGTGAGAATACTAAAAAGAGTACCTATAACCTTTTAAGTTAGTTTAGATAAGAGTCGTGTAAGTGAACTTTAAACTACAATGCAAGTGCTGACTATTATACAGAACACGTGAATCAAGTGTGTTCCCCTTATAGTGAACTAGTAGAATATCGGGATAAAAAGTATTCTATGTGTTAATCCGGGTTATAAAGTATCTATGTGCCAAATTTTATCCAAATCCGTTCAGTCGTTTTTGCGTAAAAGAGTATCAAATATATAAACACAATCACAAACTTTCGCGTTTATAATATTGTGTGACAAGAATGACGTTGTTGGATTTCTTAATTTTACAGTTACTTAGGGCGCATTCGACCAAACTTGTATACCTACCTAGAATAAGTCTTATGCTGAGAATAATTATTTAATTTTTGACAGTTAGTCCATACTAGAACTGTCAGTCGTCAATTTTATTCCAAGAATAAAAGTTATCTGATAAGAGTTTTTTTTTTGGTCGTCACATCGCATTACGAAGATATACAGATTTTTTTCTAGATGCAATGCAACTTGCACGAAAAATGGTATATATGTAACGAATGGTCTTGTTCAACGAAGGCACCAATGGGTTACGCTCAAGGAAAAAGTCGTGCTGAGACCAAACCGCCAACGTACAAAAACCAAGCCTGTTTTCTCTGATCTGTTTGATTTTTTGCATTTGTAAAGTTTTGCTCTGCACTACCAGCTTTCAATTTTTTTTAACGTTTGTCATTTGGCAGGAAAAATGATTGAAAAAAAAAACAAAAATTGACCGAATTGGCCAATAGACAAAATAATTATTATATTTTTTTAATAATTGGGGATCCCTGTCTACAATATGTGAAATTCTTGAAAGTTCCCTTCCCTTCATATTTCTTTCTAGATCTGTTTTGTTTTTTTTATTAGAGTCAACTTCTGTTTTTATTATGCACACGTGTTTTTGTGACATATAATTTGATGTTTTGAGCCCGTATATCAAGCGAACATTGAATTGTTTGTAGTTTTTTTTTTATCCCACGTATTTTAATTTAATAATTATATGAGTGATTTTTTGTATTCTTATGAGAATATAGTTATCTCAAACCTTTGTAAAAACCAATTTTGCTTCTTTTTCTTTTTATTTACACAAAAACCACGCTTGTACCACACATACTTATATGCTATCAGAGCGGACCACTCAAGCGAGCCAACACGTCGCCGCCCGTCATGTGATTGATCCGTCTGAGGGCACAGACACTCGACCATGCATCCTAATTGCCACAATTATGAGTATCATCGTTGATGGTCATTTGGCCGTGTAGCGCTGTGTTTATGCGACACTGGAACAGCGAATTTTGTTGATAACAAGATTCGCTACTGCTCTTAGTCTTTCTGCATATGTGCAGTTTAGTTCTTCGTGTTTCCGAACCCCACAAATAGCTGGATTGCTAATCCATTGCTTCATATGTTCGAAAAAATTGTCCTATCAACAATGTAAATAAAGCAATGAATGTTGTTGAAATGAAGCTTTCAAAATGAAAGCCATTGCTGCTGATAGAGTGCTACGCAATTATAGATCCAAAAAAGCTTATCAATATTATCGTTGACTAGCTGTTTACGGCTTGCGTGACTGCAAAGAACTACTTTCACATCGCCATTACAAACGTTTAGTATAAATAAAATATTAAACTCGCTATTTCCCCTTCTTAGTTATGCACCCCTGAGTCCTTGACCTTCTATTGCAAGCATTTGTTTTCACAATCCTTTTGGTCATCAACATCTACCTAGCCTTTCTCCAACTATGTTGAGGTCAGCTTCCAGTCTAACCGGATGTAGCTGAATACCAGGATTTTACATGGAGCGACTGCCTATCTGACCTCCATAGCCCAGTTACTGGGTAATAACACGATACCCCTTGGCAAGACTGGTTGTCAGACTTTCGGGCTTCTGACGGGTAGTACGACGAGGTTTTACGACTGTCAAAGATCTACAAATGACAGCTAGAACCTACAGTTTATCGTGCTTTTCGAGACACGGAGGAGTTGATATGCAATGGATGGTCAATTGGTCACGCATCCACGAACCGACTTCGGCAAGCGTAGTCATTTAGCCACGAGCTCCCATTATAATCGTTTAGTATAAAATATTAAAAGCGCTACTTTCTCCTTCATAATTATGCAAGCTTGACCTTCTGCAAGCATTTGTTTTCACTAGCCTTACTGAAAAGGTTTCCTTTCTAAAATAACTAGCAAGTCGCTTAAGAAACTAATTGTTGTAAATTAGTTTTTCTCGCAACTTCGTTTTATAAATAAAGTTGCCTTTTGTGGTTGATGAAAATATTTTTTTCTTTGATGACAGGCTCGTGTTTCACCACTATCTTACCTGATGGTAAGCAGTGTTGCGGTCGACGATGGTGTACGCTTGTCTTTACGAAATCTATTTGACACTTTGTGGGACATAAAACGCTCATAGGCGTAATAATAATAAAACTTTTATTGTGTCTCGTTCAGTGTCCGTCAACCGACTGATGGAGACGAATTATATCAGCAAAAACAGACAAATTGACAAGTTACCGTTAAATCTTCAGCATTGTACCCGGGATATCGCTCTCAGGAATCGTGCTTACGACCCAGACGGACTGCACCGCAGCAACCGCGCGTAGTCGATATAGTCAACTAAACAGATGGACTTCATTTAAACTGCATGCCAGCTTTCGAAGCAGTTAAGTCAACTGCATCTAAACTGCGATGTTGCAGCTGAAATGCAGTCACCCTAAGACCAAAGTAGTAAACTTTAACACCTGATCTTTTAAATTGAAAACGTGGCAAACACTATCCGTGAAAATCACCTCAGGTTTTTCGCAAACACATTTGTAATTTGGTGCGCAGCAATTCCCTATTTAGAAACCTGGTGTAAGTTCCCAAGATTATCAGAACAGTTATCAAAAGTTCTAAAAAGACCGGACTTATAATTATCACAAACGGTCCCCCCTAATGTTATATTTATAGAGAAAACAAAAATACTTGTTATTCTCGTTGATTTAAAAAGACCCCTTACAATTAAGAAAAGATTACACCACAAACAATGGGCGTTCCGTACGAAACTTGAACAATGGAATAATTAAATTAAAAGGTTCTTTTTAAGTTATTTGTTTTGCTGAATAATAAGATTCTGGTCAGATATGGAAGTTGGGTTTTTTGCTAAAATGCTGTTGTTTTTCAAGACTTGTTGTAAGCAGGACTGTTAAAGATCTGGGAGACTGGGTATTTAACTGTGGATGAGTTAGGGTTATATCATCATCACGCCTATAATGTCGAATGGTTAGGCAGACGTGATATACTAAACCCACACTTCGCCAGTTATGTTTAAGTCCCATGTAATAGGGGGCGAGCCTATTGCCATCAACCGGACACAAATCCAGACTTCTGGCAGATATTGAAAAATTCCTGATAGAAACGTTCCTTCCTCGTGGTCAGACTTACTGGTCAAACTGATTTGACCACGAGGAATTCTGTTCCGGATAGTCAAACAACTTAGTTTTACGAAAGATATCCATCCTTTGTTATAGTTCGTAAATATACTTATACGGTCATTAACAAATGTCTATAATTATCTTAGTTTATTTAAAAAGTACCCAATACTTATATCGCCATGCATTAATAGAAATACCCACTAACACTTACAAACACTTTGCCCGAGCTGGGAATTGAACCCAGGACCTCTTGCTCAGCACTCAGCAGTAGCACTTCCGATCAACGAGGCAGTCGTATACTACGGTGTTTTGCAAAATAGAAAGTTATTTATTAAGTATATTTTTAGACCGGGGTCCGTGGTTGGTCTGTGGATGGGTGACCATCTTTACATACCGAGATCCCTCTGTGCCTCGGAAAGCACGTTTAGCCTTTGGGCCTGGCTGTCATTCGTGGATCTTTGACAGCCGTTACGGGTAGTCAGAAGCCTGAAAGTCTGACAACCAGTCTTACCAAGGGGTATCGTATTACCCAGTAACTGGGTTGTGGAGGTCTGAAAGGCAGTCGCTCCATGTAAAATACTGGTACTCAGCTGTTGCCGACCCCAACATAGTTGGGAAAAGGCAGGCAGATGTTGTATTATTAGCAAAGGCCTCTTAAATACAGTTAATAAGACTAATTAGATATACGAGGACAATGTGTAACTGAATTGATGCGCATTATGAAAGTAGTTTGTTCAGAATCGTTAACTGAATCCATTTGTCATTTTTAATAGTTAGGTATTGGTAATTTTTTGACCAAAAATAATTAAAACTACATAAATTACTGTCAGTCGCACATCCGCTGTACACTGAAAACAAACCAATTAACAGACGAAGAATCTACTACGCTAGACCACGGTATTGTTGTCTAGATAACATTACCGTGGCAGACCCTTAAACGTGTGCGACTGTGTGCATGCGTAGATTTGTAATTTGACCACTATTGTCTCCCACAATCAGTATAACAATTAATTTAATAAAGTAACAATGTGTTTTACAGAATAATACATGTATAATAATACATACAATAATGCATATCACGACAAATTCATTCAAGAGATGACAATTTGCTTCATGCTGCATCTCAAACAATTTCAAACAAGCGTCTAGCTGCTATAAATAGATTGTAAGTACTTATTTATATTTAAATTCCTCATGATTTAAAGTTGTCGTTTCGTCTTCACTTTAAAATAGCGAATGAATCACACACATTCATCGTGCGTAAAGTATTTTAGTTGAAATACTAAAATATGATTCATTCTATTTTGGTTGGGAATGAAGATAAACACAAGCCGTTTGACAATTCACGCAACTTCGTTGAGTCTAGATAGTGTTGTTTTTGCAAGGAATAGGTAGATACCACAGGCCGCGACTTACGACTTACGAATAGTGGTGGCACTATTGTAGTACGTAAGTTTGCTTTTTTAAATTATTTCATCACTGCAGCAGTGCGATTCTGTAACCATCTCACCGTGAAAACTTAGGTGAAGTGAGCTGCCATTAGTGTCAATCCCTATATCTCAATGATAGCATCAGATGAAATGACAGCTCACTCCACGCAAGTTTTCAGGGTGAGTTTTTTACAGAATCTACTTGCTGCTCTCAAAACGGTGGAGGAAAACATCGTGAGTAAACCGGCATGGCCTAGAACCAAAAATTTGAAGACATGTGTCATCTAACAACGCGCATTGGGCCCACGTGGTGTATTACAGCCCACTCCCTCGCACAGAGAGGAGGATTGTCTCCCAGTTGTGGGAACTTTATAGGCTTATTATACTATATGCTATTTAGGTTAGAATGAAGATAAACATGGCTGTTTGATAATTCGCGTAAGTTCGTTGAGTTTATTGCCGTATTTTAGAACTCCACAGGATATTCTCTCTTTGTCCAGTCGGCTGAACGGATTTCGATGAAATTCACGGGTAGAGGGTCTGTGTGCATGACCTAGGTTATGATATGGGAATACTTTTTATGCCGACAATACGGTCCCGTTAGATAATTTCCGACCTCCACGCGGGCGAAGTCACGGGCAAAAGCTAGAATACATAATAATGCTGGATGCAAATCCAGTAATCCTACAAATGAGAACTATTCAAATCTGGGATGAAACATTGATGCAGAAACAAAAAAAGTAACGGACAATAAAAAGTTTGTCGTGGTCGACCGGATTCGGAAGTTAGGGTAACCAGGTGAAATGCATTGTGAAATGAAACGTCTAGGTCTTGGGAACTTTAGAGACATCAATATGGCTTCTGCGAAGTTTCCAGTTTTGAGCCATTCATCATTGGAAGTTAGGAAATTTTTTACCAATGGTTTAGTAGGTATGATTTTTAAACTCGTAAGTCTTGTAGATGATTTATTTCATTTCATCGTGAGGAAATCAGAGGGGCAATTCTCGTAATTTTAAGATTGTTCACAGACTGATCTGTCTCAATCTGTCAAAAATACCTCTAATTTCCCTACATTTTGACAAGATTTGTCAAGTTTTTGACATTTGTTTGTTGCTGAGATGACACTGCGACTAGATTTTGAACGTTTTTAATTACAAGAATTGGAGTTTGTTTGCTTTTTTGTTACGCTTTCACGCTAAATCGGCTGAACGGATTTGGATAACATTTGGCACATGAGTAGACCATCATGACCTGGAGAAGGACATAACGGGCAATAGGGACATGGGCTACTTTTCATCCTGGATCGCAGACGAAGTCGCAAACAACAGCTAGTAAACAAAATATATCAAACATAGACTTATAAAAAAAGATGGACTCCGCGCCACGCATATCGAAAGTGAACCACCGTACCGATCTATGCGTGCGTGATTGACGCTGTCGTGTCACGTAATGGCAGCCGGTCGGCATACTATGATGTAAATGTGAGCGTAAGGCGTGTTTGTACAAGCGGTCCCGGCATACTTACTGTGCTTCACTTTCGATATGCGTGGCGCGGTGTCCATCTTTTTTTATAAGTCTATGATATTAAATAAGTCAGAAATTACCAACCCGCCTTGAGCAAGCGTGGTGATCAATGTTGTTCATGTCAGCTCTGTATGAGAAGCGGCTTTTGCCCTTTTGGGACAATCGCAGGCTGGTATTATTCCGTGCTGGACGGCGCGTATATGTTCCACGCGCGCCTCAAAGAGATGTCAGCATCAATGCAGGGGCCCGTCAGGGCCAAAGCCTGCCGGGGCAGCGGGATTGTCCCAAAGGGTTACCGCTACCCCGGAACATAAAGGGCTAAGACTCTTACTGACTAAAACCCATCCGTGTTCCTTACACGGATGGGTTTTAGTCAGTAAGAGTCTGACACTCCCTTCCGCTCCACCCAGAGCGGGAGGGGTCATTTGATGATTTCCAAGGCTGGTATTATTATAACATACACAGTCAATCTGTCATGGACAGAGATGAGAAATAAAGGATTAAGTTTGTATGAAATGCCGTACGTCGTAAACGCTACGACGCGACGTACGGCATTTCATACAAACTTTCAAACCCTTGTTTTTCGAAATGAATGAACCGATTTTAATGAAACTTCGTAGGTACGTACGCATAAGCAGGATACAAAGGTCTAAAAAGTTAGTTAAGATAGCCAAATTGTCTGATTTTATTTTTTTATAGAAACAGATTTCCAGATTTACAGGTTTTCTAAATAAGACTTTTCGAAAATGTTCTTTACTAACTTTTTAGACTTTTGTATCCTGCTTATATAATTATTAATAATAACTTATTATAAAAATAACAAAAAAGAAATGTTAATATGTACTTACAAAAAAATGAAGGAGCTACGTCTGCCAACACAAAATATTTCTGTGAATAAACACTTTTTCATTTAAATTTTTTTTTCATTGTCAATGAATCGGTCAGTTAGTCAGAAAACCGAAGTTAGTTGCCCATTGCAAAACGAACTTCTCCATCTTTCTTTCGGTAACAAATTACTTTTCTACAAAATCCCATAGCAGTCGGTTTGATAGCTTAGCAGTACCACCAAACAAAAGGAAACTAATTGTCACGTTTTTTTATATTGGGAATCACCATAGAATCTAGGCGAGACTGCACTGCGTGCTACTGAGAATTATGCAGCTGCAGTAAAAGACGTCACGAACACTAAAATTGTTTCTTGACGTAGAAACTATCTACCTAAAAACGTAAACAAATATGAGTCAATGGAAAAATAACTTTAAAACCTACACAATAAAGTTCAGTTTACGCTACAACTTCAAACATTGTTATAACTTTTTCAATAGTGCGACTAGCACTATTGAAAAAGTTAGCACTCTGAAATCAACTTAATCACCATTGAAATAAAATTGATATTTGTTTAACTAGAAATAGGGTAGGGGTGTGCAGCACTGCGCACTTTTACCATCTATAATATACTATACTTACTAATATTATAAATTGGAAAGTAACTCTGTCTGTCTGTCTGTATGTTACCTTTTCCCGCCTAAACCACTGAACGGATTTCGATAAAATTTGGCAGAGAGATAGATTGCATACCGGGGAAGAACATAGGATAGTTTTAATCGACATACCTCGCGGGCGAAGCCGCGGGCGAAAGCTAGTAGAGTTCTGTGGAGCAGAAAATAGAGTAAAATTTTCGCATTTTTTTTCGTTTTTTGCCTGATGTTCTTGGATTTGACCACTATGTCATCATATCACTTTACTTTTCTACTCCAGACAGGCGCTTTACTTTGTGTAAATAAATTCATCACCACTGCTCTCAAAACGGTGAAAGAAAACATCGTGAAGAAACCGGCATGTCCTAAAACTAAAAATTCGATGAAATATGTGACATCTACCAACCCGCACCGGGCCCGCGTGGTGGATGACGGTCCATTCCATCTCACAGAAAGGAGACCTGTGTCCCAGCAGTGGGAACATTATAAGCTGATTTTACTATTTTAATTAAACCCTGCAAGATATCATGTTAACTAATATTTGTTCTCAAACGAAAGCTGAATTTAATTTTCGAGGTTCCTTCCGCTTTTGACTATCTTGTGCTTACTTTCCAAAGCGGATATGATCTACTTTGAAGGTTGAACTCACAAAGTTTTCGCTGTCGTAGGAAACCCTACCGTTTGACCATACTAACTAAAGTCCGTCCAGAATTCAAATTGCGTAATACACTTTTTTCATAAACTTAATGATTTTGATGAATTTTGCTAATTACTTCATACGTTCGAAAAATGTCTGCTCAACAACGTAAATAAATGCTGTTAAACTGTCAAAATTAAAGCTTCTCACTATGAAATGAGTTATTGAAGTGCCACAACACGATAAGAAGAACTTTCCTATCTTACTTGCCGTTAAGTGACGATGCGGTGCCTGATAGGACACGCTAGCGTGTGAAAAGGCAGGTAGGTTCCTATTTTGTATCGGGAAACAGTTCCGCTTTTATCAACTTTTCCTGAATCCGTGAAGCTTTTGAAGATTACAGCTACCAGTCAGCCACCTATCGTCTGACGACGTGTCGTGTCTGGTGGATAACTACCCGATGAGTTTCTAATCTATCCATCTGAGAATTTGTAAAGTTGCGAATCTGTCCAGTTGCTCCGGAGGGGATTGATGTTGGGACGTTGATGTTAGTTGCGCGGTAAAATTTGCTTGCGTGATGCAGGATTTTGCGTGACGTCAGTGTACGTGTAGTTCGCATGTGGCGATGTAGATGCCTCCACATGTTCGACGTATATTTTCAGTTCAGTTTCAAGTTTGGTCTTAGACTTTTTCTTTTAAGCGCTCTTATCTTGGCCTTAGTGCTAAAGTATATTAAATGTATTTATTGTAAATGTCACTGGTACACCCGGACCCCGTGCAGTATTGTCTCATTTTCTCTTTTCTCCCTTTAAATCCATCCAAAGGTTGTCTTTAAAAGATCGGTTTTAGCGATAAGACCGCCCATTGAGCGTATGAATGGAATTTTACAAAGGGTGACAACCCTTTGTAAAATTCCTAGAAACAAATCTATATATATAAAATTCCAAGTCTGACTCATATATGAACGCACGGCCTAAACCGCTGGTCATAGAGACATGTAATTTGGAGGGTGTGTTCTTTGTGAAGAGTAGGTATCCACTAAGAAAGGGTTTTTCGAAATTGCAGCCCTAAGAGGGTGAATGGGGGGAGGGTGTAATTTCTCGCGGACGAATTCGCGGGCAGAAGCTAGTTTATAATATAATATAGACTATCTAAGTATTAAGTAGCTTATAAATCACTAAGAATACAAAATATATGATTTGTGAACAAAAAATAAAAAAAACTGATTCCATCCAATACAATTGTTCTCTATTCTTTAGAAGCCTTCAAGATCCTTCAAAAATAGGTCCGTATTACGACTTATTCAGTAGTTTATAAATAACAGAATTACTTATTCGAACCTGCAAGTATTAAGGCGACTACATGACCTAAAACGCGGTCACTATCGGACTGCATAGAAAAGAAAGAGAAGCGCGATGACACAACGCTGGTAATTTATTGCAATATATGAAACAATCATCTATTGTTGATTTATCAAACACCAAACAAATAAAAACCGTATACTAAAATTCGGGGAATTAAATTGTCTTTTAAATGGTGAAAGTTTTATGAAAATACACCCGATAGTGTTTGCGTGATTATCGTTTTTATGTCCGCGGTAGACATCACTTTACAAATTAATTACACTATGTTAAAAAATATAATTGCAAATACTCACATATCAAATTACGAAGAAAATGGTCTAGTATAACATTTATTTTTTTCAAAGAAATCAGTCCGGTCGATTAGACGTGATGTTGAATTTAAAATCATTAGAAGTCGTATATCTGCGCCTTAACCGCCCTTTCGGCCTTACTGCGAACCAGGCCCATTGTCGCTTACTCGTGTGTAAGTTCATTCGACCGAACAACACAATGGCGACTGCTAGTAACAACAGGTAAAGTTAATTAAACACTCATGGGTTTTTTCATAAAAGTAAAAAAAAGAAATAAAGAAAAATACTTACTTTATTTGTGACACACCCAGGAAATACAACTAGATAAAAAGGAGCTTTTAAAACTAACAAAGTTACATTAAAAAAAAACCAAAAATTTAAATGAACCAATAAAAAAAGAAAATCATGTACTAGGCCAAAAAGGCTCGCTATCTCAGCATAATAATTAAAAAAATAAATAATACAGCCCTGGTATTTTGAAAGGGCGTTGATCCTTGATTAAAGATTAGCACACAAGCATAATGTATTGCGCGCGTTACATTGCGCACCGGTAGTGCGGTAGTAAACAGCGAATTTTCGCACCAAAAATCAAAGTCCAGCAATAATTTTTGCACAAAGTTACTTAGTTTAATGTACAGAATGCTTAGTTGACTTCGTGATGGGTCTTCATGTTAAATTACGTCTAATCTATGTAAAACATCAGAATGTTGAATGAAAACTGTAATACGACTATTTGCACACAAATAAAACTAGGAGTTTGGATTATTATTAGTTTTCTATAATAAAGTAAAGGTAAAACAGGCAACATTTTTGTTGTAAATGAAGCCTTGCAGAGATATTAACTGCGGCCAAAACTCCGAAAGTCCGCACATTCCGACGGCTTCCTCATACTTTTCAGGAATGTTTTTCTTCCTATTTTGAAATTTTATTCATGTCTTTAAGCACTTTAACCATAATAGCACACCTTGTTTCGCGATTCGCAAGCGGCTTTGCCCGTGTACAGCAGACTTTTAATATAGCATGTGGCACTCAGAGATAATGTAGCTTCCCATTTGTGAAACAATAACCGGAATCCGATCAGTACTTCCGAAGATGACCCCTTACGTACAAACTCACAAATTTGTGATTTGTGGCAGGGTGTCCGTTGGTTTGTTACCTACTTCCTAACACCTCACCTTTGACTGCCCCGTTGGTCTCCTGGTCGCAAGCGTGAACGTGGGGTCCTGGGTTCGATACCCAGGTCCGGCTAAGTGATATTGGGTATTTCCATTAGGAATTTCTCAGTAACAGCCCGGAGTTTTTAAGTTGGCTGTGTGATACCCTCGCGCCTCGGTCGTGTCGGATTGCCGTCCCATCGGACTATGAGACTCAGGAAAGAGAGACTGTACCTGTGTTTGAGTCTGAGCACATACTTGTACACTATAGTATCTCCCGCGCCGAAGGCTGGTCTCCCCTGATACTGGTCGCCATGACTGAAATTGGGTCTGGAGGACTATCAACGGAATCGATTTCAACTATATTTTGCACATAGTATGAACACAACGAAAAGAACAATGTAGGATACTTTAAATCCAGGCACACGAAGTAGGTAGTTTCCCTAGGCTGGTAATGAAATCACAAGTTACAGCTATTTTACATTATTTTAAGGAAAGATGTCTGTGGCAGGAGCATGAACATTCTGTTGCTACGGTTCTAGACGTTCTAGTTAAGAAGTTCTAGAAAAGAAGAGCGGTGAATGCCACTTAGCGGCCGTCATGAAATTATGGCTCTGGGGCATAGACATAAAAAAAAAGATGGACTCCGCGCCACGCATATCGAAAGTGAAGCACAGTAAGTATGACCGCTTGTACAAATACGCCTCACGCTCACATTTACATCATAGTATGCTGACCGGCCGCCATTACGTGACACGACAGCGTCAGTGCAGGTACTAATTACGTCAAGTAATAAAATAAAACAATGCCATCTCGTTGTAAAAATAATTCTGCATCCCAGAAAAAGTGTCAAGGAATAACTTATTACAGGTTATGACATGCCTCAAATCACGCACACATAGATCGGTACGGTGCTTCACTTTCGATATGCGTGGCGCGGAGTCCATCTTTTTTTATAAGTCTATGCTCTGGGGTTTGCCTTTACGGTATCAAAAACGCTCTCCATGGAAACACACCGCTCTCCAGGGAAGCGCACTGCTGTGGAGTTTGTTGCGCCACTTCTTCTTCCCAGCGAAAGCTCTAGGAAGTGGTGAAGGGCGGGCGTTTTGGGGGACTGTCTTATGTAATTTTGACGTTCGAAAAGTGCTGATTCTCAGCTTAATTTGTATAAATGATTTTTGTTTTTTTTTTTTGACACTAACCTACTTTATAAATAACGTTCAGTGACGACGATAAATTACAGACGCTATAATTATGGCGGCCAACGCAGTCTAACGAAACTCTAGTTTTACAGATCACCTGTTTCATTCTGTCTTACAAAAAATCGTAAATCTTCATGTAAGTACATATTTTATTACTTTTTTCCAACGTAGCGTAAAACAATCAAGAATTTCGCGGAAAAATCAACACAACAGACTGCTCGAGAGAGCAATCAAGTGATTGAATTAGAAACAAAACCTACAAGAGGTATGAATTATCTGAAATCAGAGCCTACCTAGTTATATCCTGGGAAGTGATTACATATACCATGCAGCTCACTATATTTGTCTGGCTGTTTCTGCTCGCTACCGGAAAGGCTTCTGAACAAAATTATGAGGAAAGCACTCGATAATCCAGTGTGGGTTTGGAAAAATGGCGATAGGTTATTCTGGGAATGTTTCGATACTGAGAGCATCCTTTTTTCTGTTGTTACTGGGAATTCTTCAGTGAAGTCCTGTTATGATAGTTGTAATGTAATTATAAATAAATAAATAAGTTACCGTGGGTTTTATTGAAGTGAAAACTTCTTTATGCGCGTTGGGCATTTTTTGAGATGGGAAAGAACCATTTAACTCGCGCCACTGTTACCGTAACCGACACCGGTTCGGATGTGTTCGGCTGTCCTCGGGATGTATTCGGTTTTAATGTATATCCGATATGTCAGTGAGTGATGGCAAAGTATTCTGTTTGTGTTTTGTTTTAACTTCTGTTGGCACTCCCGGAGTGCCACTGTTTTTTTCATTCAAGATCTTGTAATTTGCGATCAATTCTCGGGAGGTGATGTAAATCGGTGGGGATTATTAGTTTATACATTTAGGGGCTTGTGGCTAAGTAATAACAGCCGCACGGGTCGATCGATCAGGTTATATACCTACCAAGACTCCTCCGTGCCTCGGAAAGCCCTTAAACTGGTGGTCCCGGCTGTCCTTCGTGGATCTTTGACAGTCGTTACGGGTTGTCAGAAGCCTAAAAGTCTGTATTACCCAGTAACTAGGTTGTGGTGGTCAGTTAGGCTGTCGCTCCACAAGCCGACCCCAACATAATTAGAAAAAGGCTAGGCAGATGATGACATTACCAGCGTAATATTCTCCCACTGCAGGGCAAAGGCCCCTTTCATAGAGATAAGGCACGAGCATTAATCACCACGCTTGCTTAAGACGAGTTGGCGATTTCAGACTAAATAGGTATAATATAGGTAATAATAAATAATAATAATTGTTTATTTATAAAAAGGGGATACATTTACAATGATAGCGCACAGTTGCTAATTTGCCTGAACTATATTAAGTCCATGTTTCTTCAAAATGATTAACTTCTGATATATAAGCTCAGGCTCTATTTTCATTATCATTTTTGCCTAATTCTACATTTATCGAAATAAGTTTGAGAACCGGAATTTTGTCTTTAGCAAAACGACATGCGACATCCCAGACTTTTCTAACAAATAAAGTCTTATGAAAATTCTAGTTCAGTTTTGTTGTTCAATATTTCTGCACATGTAGCATTAAAAACGGGTTTTGTCGACGGAAGAATAGACAAATTGACAGATTTCTAAAGTAATTTGTAATTTTGTCTATCATATTATGTCATTTTGTCTATTCTTCCGTCGTCGACAAAACCCTTTTCTATGGTGGTCATGCTACGCGTGGAGCGGATATGGACAGCGGACTGCATCCATCTTCACTATTTATATCAATACTGTATTTAATTTGTCATCTTCGTCTACTGCAATGTTTTCTGAATTTTCATTATTGATGGTTTATTTTAACATGCTTCTTGCGAATTCTACCTTAGCGTGGATTTTTTGCTGTTTTTATGGCCAGGTTTGAGGTTTTGGCCAGTGTTACAACAATTGATCATCACAGAGTACTTTTATATCTTGATCATTGAACCTAAGTGTATTGGGAGATTGTAGCTGTGTAATGTCTACTGTTTTAATCATAACTATTAATGTGTTCATTCATGCTATTTATCTGCTTTTGTTAATGTGTGTGTCCGTGTTGGCACAATAATTATAAGTGGATATGTACTTAATTCAACGAGTTCAGTATTCATACGAAATTTTGCAATATTTCCTGACCATGTCCAAGGTTGTTTTGTACATTTTCTTAATATTTTGGTTTCTTTGTAAATTTGGACAACCTGTAGGCAAGCGCTGTCGATGTATTGATTTATTTTGACGATTTTACAACAGTGCGCTTATCTCAGCGGCTACCGTACAACAACTATTATACATAAATAACGACGTTGTTTTCTTCAACACATTTTGTTAACGATAGTATTGTGAGCGTCTCGACCTTCACGCGTCACTCCATAGTCGTCGGTACTCACTCCTCAGAATGTTGTGATACATTATCCTTGTCCTTGTGTGCTTGCCCCGAACTACAAGAGTTGCCCATCTCGTCGCCGGCTCGGCCGCGCCGCCCTTAGCTTGTCATCACCCGCACCGGCACCACATGCACTACACACAGTTGTCACACGTACACACGCGACCGACCCGGCTAATATCTATTTTATTGTAGTAATTTAACATTTCCCGGCGTCGCGATCGTTTCGGGCGGTAAACGCGAGCGTAAGTGCTCGCGTGCGGTCGCGACGCGCGCTCGCCGCCGAATAATCGATGCGCAGTCTCCCCCCGCCACACCCGCGCGCGCCTCTCGCGCGCCTGCTCATTATCTACGCTTTTCACGACACATGCCGCGATGAGAGCTTTTCCGAACCGTAGAGGTTTCCCCATTTTCTATATTGGCAATCTTTTAATTCCGCTACTGTCCGTAGCTTGTAAAAAGCGTATATTTTCTTGTGCAATAAAATCCACCAAACCTATAAATCGATCACGTCGAGTTCAATTTTTACAGCTCAGTCATCAATAATTTCATAGATTCTTCACTGAAGTTAATGACATCTTGGCGGGAGATCAAAAGATTAAGCACGCTACATCACAAACACTTTTCCTCGCCACTAATACGACACAACACAGCATTATTTATGATTATGTATTGTAGGTAAGAAGTATAATGAAAAACTTTCTATACTAAATAACGCTAACAATGACTCAAAGAGGTTTAATAGGAACTCCAGAAATGTATAAAACCTTCACCGACTGGCAAGCAATGACCGCTACATTCGAATTTAGAATATTCTTAAAATAAAATTTAATGTCGTTTGTTTCTGTCTTTCTCTGCAGCAAGTGGTCACAAGTACTACAAACTTCTAATATTTTGATTTATAATTTTAAGTAAACTGTAATAAAATAGAATATTTTTCTACCGTTGGCATCATGCCCAGGTGTTTTATAAACTCTGTGCGACGTCTCAAGAGGAGTTTCATACAGGAATTTGGTGAATTATCAGTCGAAAGTAAGTCACTTTGTATTCGCAGAATTCTTACAAATATTTTTGTATCCTATGTAACCGAGGGGCAGTTTGTGGTATAAAATGAAAGGGAATTTGTTGTTGTACAATACTTACTGCCTTTTCCGTGTTTTTCCCGTTTTTTCAGCTTCATATTCACTCATTTCCAAACTTTATCATTCGAACCAGACTGACAGTGTCACGATATTTTTTTCAATTATAATATTTTTTTTTATAGCCAATTTTTAAGAAAATGTGACGCTTGAAAACATAATGGTATCATGAATTATGTTTTTTATTATTTCCGCTAAACCTAGACTGAGTATTTACTGAGAATTTGTTACGGTTGAAGACCGGTGGAATTTTTACGATTCTCTTGGAATATGTCGTCTATTTGTTTGTGATATTATTTGGGGTGGGGTGGTGACCTGTAGATTTTCCTGTAATACCTGAACGTGTTAAATGGTCAGTACACAGTGAAAAACAATTACCTATTAAACTAGGCTAATTTTTATAAATTGTTAATATGTTAAAATGCTTTAAATGTTACATTACGATCGAATGGAACAAGTCAGTCACCTTTATAGGTGTGACTTAGGCTACAGAGGTTTCATTAATAATACTTTGTTCGACCTGAGAATCGAACCTGGGACCCCACGTTCGGATTCACGTTTAACTACAGTAATGAGGGATGAAACTATCTATCACATAAGTTAACCGTAACTTATCTGAAGGTAATAATAGTAATAGTCATTTGATTCCAAAATTTCAGTAAACTTGACATCAATGAGACTCGACCCCTACTAGGAGTAGTGCTATTCTGTAAATATCGCTCCGTGATAACTCAGGTGAAGTGAGCTTAAAGTGAGCTGTCATTAGTATCAATCCCTATAGAATCAGATGGAATGACAGCTCACTTCACCTTACTTCTCACGGTGAGATTCTAACAGAATCGACCGGCTGGACATCCTGTATGACAGGGGTCGAAGGAAGGTCGTGAAACAGGTTACAGTTCTCGTCGTAGATGACATAGTTGACTGCTTCTCTCGAAATAGCTAGAAGTCGTAAGTCTTGCCAGTCAGAGCGCTGAGAACGATACAGCGAAGTATGCTAAAACTACACCTCCGCTCTGTGCATACACGCTCACACGCACACATTTACAATCAAACTACACTTCACTAAGTGCACACATGTTTACGAAACCAGCTTCATTTGACTGTTGACAGCCCTGTCTTGGTTTTTAGGGTTCCGTACCCAAAGGGTAAAAACGGGACCCTATTACTAAGACTCCACTGTCCGTCTGTCTGTCTGTATATCTGTCACCAGGCTGTATCTCATGAACCGTGATAGCTAGACAGTTATTTCTGTTGCCTCTATAACAAAAAATACTAAAAACAGAATAAAATAAATATTTAACCCATACAACAAACGTGATTTTTTGCCGTTATTTTATATGTAACTAGTGTTAAATATTGTATGGTGGTACGGAACCCTTCCTGGCCGGTTTTTTATTTGGTTTGAGGGAGAGTGCTATCAATAGCGTCAATCTCTAGCATCAGGTGGAATGACAGTTCTCTTCAAACTCACTTCATCTAAGTTTTCACAATGATATTTTTACCGAATACCTCAGCAGGAGTGTGGTTGGTTTTACCGCTGACACCCATAACTAACAGGTAGGTAATGTAGCCCGTGAAAATTATGACCTACTACCATAGACTTATAAAAAAAGATTTACTCCGCGCCACGCGTATCGAAAGTGAAGCACCGTACAGCATCAATCACGCACACATAGGGCGGCCTATGTGTGCGTGATTGACGATTGATGCTGTCGTGTCACGCAATGGCGGCCGATCGGCAATGTCGGCATACTATGATGTAAATTAGAGCGTGAGGCCGTGTTTGTACAAGCGGTCCCGGCATACTTACTGTGCTTCACTTTCGATGTGCGTGGCGCGGAGTCCATCTTTTTTTATAAGTCTATGGTAGTAGGTCATAATTTTCACGGGCTACATTACCTATTAGTTATGGGTGTCAGCGGTAAAAACAACCACACTCCTGCTGAGGTATTCTGTAAAAATCTTATCAAGTCTATGCCCATTATAGAATATTATTGTTAGAACTAACGTGAATATGAAAGCATTTTTATGTTCTAAACATTTTACCTCTATGAATCTAGTTTTAGTATTTTATTTGCTCAATTCCATCTTTATTTAAGTGCCAATCTATTTTTGGCTACATTTTATAACTACTTACATACGCAACAACCATTTTCAGATGAAATGAAATCGACGCGAATACCAAAACCAAGCATCAAACGGCAAAAAAATCTTTTAAAAACCAATGAAACAGTATACCACGACAAAGTGCCAATTTCCACGCGATTCTACCTTCAATTACTTAAGAAAAGTCAGTTCTTACAAAATTTTCAAGAAACAGAACCATACGAATACGCTTCGGAAAGCGAAAAAGCTGTCAAATCCCCCGAACTAATCGCACCAAAAAACAAGATTTTAATAAAAAATCATACGGAAAAAACCTACAACTTAAGATCTTCCGAAGCAAAAACGGAACGCAAAACGTATGACAAGACGCATCGAAGGAAACGCACCGGCTGCGACAACGAAACGCAATCCATTTCCGAACTGATACAGGAAGTCAACAGGAAGCGGAAGCCGAGGAAGGAACCGTTGGCGCCAATTATTGAAGAAATTAAAAGCAGGGAGCCGTTGAAATTCAGTAATAAAGGTTTGTTCTGGCTTTGTGTAATACACTTTTTGCGTAGGTACAGTTTTGCTTATACTCCGACTTTTAATTAGCTGCAGTGAAATGACACTTCTTAATAACTCATTTCGGACTGCGTTTAGAAATATGCATGTCAAATAAGTTTCGTTTGTAACACTATTCTGTACTAGAACAACAAGAGTAAGTTGATGGCCGCAAAAAACAAAAAGACGCCAATTTCAGTCATTTAAGTAACACATATGCTGTCGTACTATAGTGCACTTAGGGCACATTTAACCAAACGTTTAAAGAAAGAAAAGAAAGAAAGAAAGAATAAAGTTTATTTGGACACAGTTCATGAAACACAAAATACAAAATTACAAAAAAAAATGTTTCAAACAACAATAATGTGTGTCTCACGGCTGCGCCAAAAAGGTTCATTTTCAGGTTCAGTTTATACCTAGAATAAGTCTTATCCTGAGCATAAATTTTGAATTTTTGACAGTTCTTCCATTCTAGAACTGGCATACGTCAATTTTAATCCATGGTTAAAAGATATCTGACGTTGGTAAAATTAACCCTTATGGTAATTTTATGCCGAAGATGCTCGCTATCGCGATCGCTATTTCGATACTTCAATGTCAATACTCGCTATTTCTACATGGATGCTGAAAGCTCAGTTGTCCAGGTTCTGTGTCTGTGTTGTAGTCTACCTACTTCAGAATAACAAGTGGACCCGATTTGACCAATCACGAGCCCACATCGATGCTTGCCATCCATCGACCGCTATGTAAGAACAAAATATTTTGTTTTCACGTAGGCATCGAGGTAAAACCCCAAGCAGCCCGCGAAGTATCGCAGTGAGGTCCATCCTTCGGCATGTTTGTGCGTGTATTAGCATGCATTTAATTTTCTTTTAATATGCCATGGAGGTGACATCGAGGTACTGCGATCGCGAGGTATCGCAGTGAGGCATCTTCGGCTAGTAGCCTTGGCTTTTGCTGTTGATTTTTTTGAGGACGACCAAACGCCGACCTCATCTAGTTTTATAAAAAATATGATTGACGTGTAAAAGTGTTTGTACAAACCTACTTACAAAAATAAAATCATTTCAAGACAAAAAGTAGGCACGACTCTGTTATGAAATAATTATTAAAACAAAAGTGTCTGAGCACTTCAAAAGTACCGAAATAAACAAGCCCGGTATCCTACTTTTGTTTACAACAATGGGTTAAAAGCTAACTTTTAACAAGAGTTTCTTCCATTTTTTTTTGTAAACAACATACTTTTAAACAAAAAGGTTTAATATGTTATCTAGGCCATATATGTTAAAGTTTGCTAGCCGAAACCTCCAACATTATGAAACAATAAATTGTCATAAAATGTAAGTCAAATTGTTTCTTGTGACACGTCAAGCAAATTCCTGAAATCTTCATTCATTTTCGTTGAAACAGATTTAAGATTATTAAGTAAATAATTAAATGTCTTTGTTTTTTGTGCATTTTTCTGTTTGTGCATTTGCCCACGGGGCGGCAGGGATGTAAAAACAAAATATTTTGTTTTTACGTAGGCATCGAGGTAAAATCAGGGTAAAACCCCCAAGCAGCCCGCGATGTACCGCAGTGAGGTATCCTAAGCGTGCGTGTCTATTGGCATGCAGTTGTGTTACATGGAGGTGACATCGACTCGCAAACTGAAACCACGAATTCAGCACATGATTCTTGCCCCCGAGTTGACCCCCTAGGATATAAATTTTTCGTCCAATATTTAATAAAAAAATCAGCTGTTTCATAGAAAATTGCAATACCATAATACACAGTCAAAATGTATGGAACAGCAATTTTTTTTGCAATTTGGTTCAGAATCATGTACTGAATCCATGGTTGTCCCTGCTGTTTAGTTAATATTTTTTTAATAGGTACTAGCTGCGCCCCACAGTTTCGCCCGCATAAGTTTCGATCCCGTGGGAATATCGGGATAAATAGCCTATGTGTTAATCCAGGGTGACAGCTACCTCCATACAAAATTTTATCAAAATTGGTCCAACCGTTTGAGCGTGAAGAAGTAATAAACATATAAACACACACACACTGGCACTCACAAACTTTCGCCTTTATAATATTATAGTGTGATTATATTATATATATTTATATATTTTAGTGTGATGTGATTAATGGCTACCTAAACACTAACAGTGTCCCTGTCGCCAGGGGGCTCAGAAATCGACAAGATAGCTGAGAAACTCAAGAGTCTGGTGAAAGCCAGTGCTGATGAGAAACTGGACAAGGAACTCCTCACGTGCACCGAGTCTTTTGACAAGGATAGCGCCGATGGTCCTGACAAGGATGGAGAAGTCACGGAGAATGGTGAGTGGCAGACTAGATAAGTGGCAATCACTTTCAAAGCGTTTCGTATTTCTAAAACGACTTTCAATGGATTGACAAACTTTTTGGTAGCTCATGTCAATCCAATACATTTTTGACTTTTCCATCATTATTGTTATAGCTGATAGAATGTTACTGTATCTAAGCGGCACTAAAAAGCTGAGAGGATAATTGACTCGTAAGTTAACTGCAATACAGTTAACTTACGAGTCAATTATCCTCTCAGCTTTGAAGTATCCTCTCAGCGTTGAAGTTATGGGGAGACCATGTAAAAAACATAGCGCGAATTGCTTTACATCTCTGGCGAGAACCCATTGGTTAGTCGAAACATCTCCTTTCCGCTTTGTTGGAAATTATAGGCCCTAAAAAACCATCCATGAGTTTGTAGCTGCATGCGTGAAGGTTTTACAGAAATAACCTATTGCTGAATAGGACACAAGATCAGGAAATGTCAGGACTTGAACAATATTTTTCCAATACCAGTGCCTGACTTTGCGCAGTCCTAGCTTTTGAATAAGCTCTTAGTTTACGAATGCCTGTTGTTATTGGTTTCCTGCCTCGTTGGTCTCGTGCGACAGCTGCTAAGCGTCGGGTCCTGGGTTCGTTTCCTAAGTCGGACACAGTGTTATCGAGTTTCTCAGTAACAGCCCAGAGCTTGGAAGTTAACGGTGTGGAACCCCGGTGCCTCCGAAAGCACGTCGGGCCGTTGGTTCTGCGCCTGATCTCTCTCCGGTCGTGTCGGATTGCCGATATCGGACTATGAGAGTGAGGGAAGAGTGAGTGCTCCTGTGTCTGCGCACACACTTGTGCACTACAATATCTCCCGCGTAGAAGGCCTGTCACCTCTGCGATTAGCCGCTATGACCGAAATTCGGTCAGGGGGACTATTATTATTGGTTCCCCTTTATTTTTCGGGTTACTCAAATAATAAATGCCTACAAGCGCCTCACGTGTCATCGGAACTGCGAATAGCGATAGGCCTAGTTGACTCATAGAATTTTAAAAACCAAGTAAATATTTATTCCCATAATACAAGCTCAAGCTTAGCTTGGCAAAACTGTTTTTTTTTTTGTTTTTCTTTCACGGTCCGCTTGTCTTGTTTTCAGCTGACCTCTATGAAAGTTAATAAAATTTATTTTGTCAGTAAAATTAAAATAGAAAAGTTTTGACCTCACAAGTTCCCGGGGGATGCCTTAAAGGAAACTTTATTCGACCCGGTCGAACGGACAGCTAGGAGTAAAACTAAGGGCGCATTCGACCAAACTTTTATACCTAAAATAAGTCTTATCCTGAGAATAATTATTGAATTTTTGACAGTTAGTCCATACTAGAACTGTCAGTCGTCAATTTTATTCCAAGATTAAAAGTTATCTGACTTTGGTAAAATCAGCCCTAAATAAGTAAACGGAAAACGGAACTCTAGAATAGAATTTATACTTTCTTGTGACACATAAATCATCTACGCAAATCTGTAGAATAAAATATCTAGAGGTATTTGTGTTGATGCAAGAATTTTATTATTCATGCTGATTTATACAAAGTTCACGAGCGCCTACGGAGTTGCGGAGAGCAATAACTCGCTCTCTCTCGTAGGTAAAAGCTTGCTTATGTAAACCCGTCGTTGCATCGTTCAGACTTTAAAATTCGCCCGTTTTTATTTAAATTCTCTCTCAATCATTCCATGAAACCAGACCACTGTTGCGTTCTCCAGTGCTAGGCTACTCCTCTCAATAAATATAATTTAATTAGAAAAGGTCTAAGTATGAAATCACTTTTAGCAAAGCCTTTTGGGGTCCTGCGCTTGATCTCTTAGCCCACCCATTAGACTGAAATTGCGGGAAGAGAGGTACGTACACCTGTGTCTGCGCACACACTTAGCTGTGCACTATGATATCTCCCGCGTTGATGGCTAATCTGGAGAACTATTAGTTAAGAAGCGTTTTTATTAGTTACTTTATCTGACCCGACAGACGTTGTCCTGTCCAAATTTCAATGAATAGAAAGCACTTTCAGTTTTCTTTCCAGTTTTCTGGGCAAATAAAAAGCCGTCCTCAGGTGATGCGCTTACAAACGAACGAAAAAATTAAAAAGCGCTAGGTACCTACTTCAAAAAATTACATCATGGCAATGTTCAAACGTTCAAACAATAGGTGTGAACAGACCAGAAAGATTAAAGTTTTTGACGATATGACATGAACACCTATACAGAACCTCCGGAGCCCCGGGAGTGGTCGGAGCCACGTCGTTGTGCACGCGACACTCACAACTGTTCGTACTGCGGCAAAGGCTTCGACCGGCCGTGGGTGCTGAAGGGTCATCTACGGCTTCACACAGGAGAGAGACCCTTCCCCTGTCCTCATCAGCTTTGTGGAAGGACGTTTGCTGATCGGTAAGTAACTGTAACTATTGCAGCTGTGGTGGCCCAGTAGAAACGGCCACAATGCAAGTTGAAGGTCGTAGATTTGAAACCTAGGTGTGAAAATTATTTCATCACCACTGCTCAAAACGCTGAAGGAAAACATCGTGAGTACCTAAACCGGCATGTCCTAGAACCAAAAATTCGAAGCTAAGACATATCTGCGAATTTTTTTAATTGCATTTTGACATTTCAACAACATTCATTGCGTTATTTACGTCGTTGAGCAGACAATTTTTTCAAACATTATGATGCAAAGGATTAGCAATATCCTTCAAAATGATTCAGATTGTGATTGATAGTGCTTTACGCAATTAGGGTGCTGTACCCAGTTAATGGCAATAGCCTCGCCTCTATTTTATGGGACTTTATAACAATAATGGAGAAATGACGGTGTACTTATATACTTATTCGAGGAACACAGGTGTGTCACTATGTTATGTTGTAAATGCTGTCGTCACATGCAAACATCCCCACACTGACGTCACGCAAAGTCCTGTATCGCGCAAGCAGAGTTTACCGCGCAACTAGCATACAAATAATATCCCGACATCAATCGTCGGGCAATTGCCCACCAGACACAACACCCGTCTGGTCGGAGGATCCTCCCTTTTCTATGGACGATGAGTGAACTTTACATAAACCCTGTTCCTCATACCTCTATATAATTTCCAGTTCAAACCTCCGCGCTCACCAGCGAACTCGTGGCCACCACACTTGGCAATGGCGCTGCACGACATGTGACAAGGCGTTCAGTCAGCGACGGTATCTAGAGCGGCATAGGGACGACGCTTGCCGCAAATACAAGTAAGCTCCTTTCTTTCCGTTCCCTTTATTTCCCTGGGCATTACGAAGCGTCATACCTTTGCCTGTATGATACCATGAATACCTACAATTTTGTGTGGAAATCGGTTCATGGCATGATATGGGACATGTCATGCGGAGGAATGAGTAAGATATGAATGGCCCCTAGCAGGTACACAAGAACCGACTGCGTGGTTATCCAATGAAATGTCCGAAGTCTAAAAGTCACAAAAAATGTTCGGGGACATTCAAGACGACATCACGCGGGGAGCGGGACATGTCAGTGGACTAAAAGATAAAAAAAACACTATTAATGATTGGACGTAATCCATACTGTCCACTTGCAACTTATATTGTACCGCAAGTCGACTTGCATTGTGTAAACGTTTACAGCAAGTCGACTCAACGAAAACAACAAATGATCAAAAATTTCTAAGGTGTTTCTAAATTTCTAGTTAACTCGGAGATTTAGACGAAAACAAAAATAAATGTTCTTTTAAAACGATTTTATTCAATTTCTCGCGGCCATTGATGTTTACATCTTTGGAAAATTTAGAAACGCCCGACCTTATATATTATACCTACCTAATTACTTATCTACTCCTTTCCATTTTGTCCCTAGAATGCACACGCGAAACTCCTTAAAATGCAATAGTTTAAAAGCTGCACCTAAAGCAGAAGTAACACTGCCCGTGCCGATGTACGGTATTATAAGACACAACCCCGACTCCAAGGCAGCCGTGGACACCACCAGTGAATGCTGTGAGGGACCCATAGACCTGTCGATTGGGAAACGGAGGACGGAAGAGAATATAGGTTAAGATTATACGATTAGAATATAATGGAGAAAGTGACTGATTTGATTTTGTGGTTTTATTTGTGTTATACAATGAAAAGAAGCTCTTAGTTCAATTTGTTGTCAGTTTGAAAGTTATGCAATTCGCATTTGCATTTCTTTATAGAAATGCAACATAAACATAACCAGCAATAGCTTTCACGTTGACAGTTTAACAACATTCATTGCGTTTACATTGTTAAGCACACACATTTTTCGAACAGAAAGCAATGGATTAGCAATATGACAATGATTCTGATTCAGATTTATAGTGTTACACAAAAATAATGTAGGTACACGGAACGATGCCTGTGGCATATAATATGTTTATTGCTTCAATTTAATTTTATGCCAGAAGAAACTTGCATCGTTGAAATGGGACTTGAGGTGAAAAATTTCAGATTCTTCGATTACAACTTGCAAGTATAAATATGAAGACCTGGCTACAGGCACTTGCATGCGCAAGCAGTGTACTTGCATAGCAAAATACATTAAGGAGGCGTTTACGAATCTAACAAAAATAAGCAGTTTTTCGGTACATTTTGCGGGAAAATGATACGAAACCAAATCTAACTAATAATTACCACAGATAGATTGCTCCTTCATCTTCAAATATAGCAAAATTTTTATTCGAATAGTTTGGTTTATAATATTGTAAAAAATTATTTCCGTTGCCTCTTCACACAAAATTGACGATATCGTAATGACTTTAGGTACATTTTTCTTCTATTTATTAACATAAATTTATGTATTTAAAAATATTTTATGTAAGCAGACATGTTCAACTCAAAATGATTGTATAAAGAACTATCAAAATGTTACCAAATGGCTCAGAAAAAAAATAAAAATCGAGTCTATTTTTTCACATATTTAGCTGTAACATGTGAATCTTAATGCACTGTATTAAGGGTTATTTTACTGGTCACTGTCTTGCTTTATTACACAAAAATTTGTAATGAAATATTAGTCTGCGCCGTATATACAAAGTACTCTTTGGTCTGCGCTCAGCCGCCGTCGTGGGTGGACTCTGTGTCGGTTGTAAGCAGCAGCTTGTGCTGAAAAAGATCGCTGTACGGATAGAAAATATTTGACATACCAAACTTGATACTTCACGCATTCTGTATGACTATCGTATGAAAGATTTTATTCACAGTCTTATATTATTTTTTTAGAAGTAAGTAGGGATTATTCATATTTCGTTTCGGTCATGATGGAGTCACCTGAAGGTGTACTTCGAAGACTGCTGCTGGAACTAAAAGACGAGCTGAGCTAGGTGTGCCGAGTTTGGGCTCGTATTGTTAGTTATGTTGAGACCTTACCTTCGGAATTGAGGAAGTGACCTGCAGGTGTACTTCGAAGACTGCTACTGGAACTAATAGACGAGAAGAGCTAGGTATGCCGAGTTTGGGCTCGTTTTGTTAGTTATGTTGAGACCTTACCTCCGGACTTGATGAAGTGACCTGCAGGTGTACTTCGAAGACTGCTACTGGAACTAATAGACGAGCTGAGCTAGGTGTGCCGAGTTTGGGCTCGTTTTGTTAGTTATGTTGAGACCTTACCTCCGGACTAGATGGAGTGACCTGCAGGTGTACTTGGAAGACTGCTACTGGAACTAATAGACGAGAAGAGCTAGGTGTGCCGAGTTTGGGCTCGTTTTGTTAGTTATGTTGAGACCTTACCTCCGGACTTGATGGAGTGACCTGCAGGTGTACTTCGAAGACTGCTACTGGAACTAATAGACGAGCTGAGCTAGGTGTGCAGAGTTTGGGCTCGTTTTGTTAGTTATGTTGAGACCTTACCTCCGGACTAGATGGAGTGACCTGCAGGTGTACTTGGAAGACTGCTACTGGAACTAATAGACGAGAAGAGCTAGGTGTGCCGAGTTTGGGCTCGTTTTGTTAGTTATGTTGAGACCTTACCTCCGGACTAGATGGAGTGACCTGCAGGTGTACTTCGAAGACTGCTACTGGAACTAATAGACGAGCTGAGCTAGGTGTGCCGAGTTTGGGCTCGTTTTGTTAGTTATGTTGAGACCTTACCTCCGGACTTGATGAAGTGACCTGCAGGTGTACTTCGAAGACTGCTACTGGAACTAATAGACGAGCTGAGCTAGGTGTGCCGAGTTTGGGCTCGTTTTGTTAGTTATGTTGAGACCTTACCTCCGGACTAGATGGAGTGACCTGCAGGTGTACTTAGAAGACTGCTACTGGAATTAATAGACGAGAAGAGCTAGGTGTGCCGAGTTTGGGCTCGTTTTGTTAGTTATGTTGAGACCTTACCTCCGGACTAGATGGAGTGACCTGCAGGTGTACTTGGAAGACTGCTACTGGAACTAATAGACGAGAAGAGCTAGGTGTGCCGAGTTTGGGCTCGTTTTGTTAGTTATGTTGAGACCTTACCTCCGGACTAGATGGAGTGACCTGCAGGTGTACTTCGAAGACTGCTACTGGAACTAATAGACGAGCTGAGCTAGGTGTGCCGAGTTTGGGCTCGTTTTGTTAGTTATGTTGAGACCTTACCTCCGGACTTGATGAAGTGACCTGCAGGAGTACTTCGAAGACTGCTACTGGAACTAATAGACGAGCTGAGCTAGGTGTGCTGAGTTTGGGCTCGTTTTGTTAGTTATGTTGAGACCTTACCTCCGGATTTGATGGAGTGACCTGAAGGTGCACCTTCCAAAAAGTTATTTTTTACTTTGTAGTGTTTTTTTTTGAAAGTCCGTTGTTTTTTTTTTTGGACAACAATTTTTATTTTTCATTTTTTATTTGTACCTGCCCAACACAAATTTAAATTACTTTAAGCAAAATTCATAAAGCTATACTTTATAAAGGTATACCTTATCCTGAGGCATACCTAATATTTATTCCTCAATTTTCATTATTGCACCTACCATTGTTTGTCTCTGCATCACCCAAAGGTTGACTGGTAGAAAATGCCTATGGCATTAAGTCCGCCTCTGTACATTTTTGTGCTTGAAGTATTAAATAAATAAATAAATACCTTATCCATTAAAAAATGAGAGAATTTGCAAATCCGTCTATAGAGATATGACGGAGCTATGCCCGAACATACATAAAAAATAATTACTCCTTCTTTTTTGAAGTCGGTTAATTATTAAATCAATTCATAAACTTTTGTTTGAGAGAATTTGCAAATCCGTCTATATAGATATGACGGAGCTATGCCCGAACATACATAAAAAGAAATACTCCTTATTTGAAGTCGGTTAATTATTAAATCAATTCATAAACAAAAAGTTATGCCCGAATTTACTTGCAAGATTAGAGGTACTCCAATAACAACTTTGACAGAAATGAGGGTGTACCGTGGTATACTAAACACATCTGCGTACCCCTTTAGAGGGTACAGGCGTGATGTTATATTGTGTGATTGCGTAAACAATGCATACATATGCGACAGCAGCAATCGCGGCTGATTTGCTGGCATTTATTGAAGCCTTCGGTTGTCTGTCTCCGAAACTCTTCATCACTCTTCATCACTTTATTCCGGAATGGTCTATTTCGGAATAAAGTTAAACCTCTTTCGAACAAAAAAGATTTTTGCAAGTCCGTCTATATATTATTATGACGGAGTTATCTAACCTAACACCCTTACATTAAAAAAATATATGTATAAGCATCCGAATTGAGAACCTCCTCCTTTTTTGAAGTCGGTTAAAAATACTAGATAAAACGAATATAAATAAGCTTTTTTTAAATTATATGTTTCAAAAAGCTTGTCGCGCAAATTGTTAATACATAGGTACTTTGGCATGTACTTGCTTACCAATCAAGTAAGTAAATGGTATCTACTTTTATGAACATTTCACGGTACAAACTTTGTGACAAGAACGCATAGTAAGCTTAAAAAAATACATGCCTAAAAATTAAATAAAAATAGGCTCAAGTATCAAGTCGTGTCAGTTTACTCATAATTTCGCCGCTTCGCGCATGTCGCTGTGTGTGTGAGCCGTGCACGTGTAGTAGTAAGACTCAATACCTAAAATTGAAGCGCGTCAATTCGTAAACGCGTCCTTAACTTGGACGGTGTACCGCAAATTGTAATTTGCGCAAGTAAGATTGAGCTTGGCATGCGCAAATGATGTTCTTGCATAGCAAAATACATAAACTTTAAATTTCGATTTGCGAAGTAAGGGCCTGTGCACACCACGTTTTTTAAACGCGCCGTTGACGCGCGTTTTAGAAACGTGCTTCGACGGCGCGCTTTTATCCTAAATTTTATCTACAGGCTGCGTCAGACTCGCGTGCTATCGCGTCTGTATCGCTACAAACGCGCGTCAATGGCGCGTTTAAAAAACGTGATGTGCATATGCCCTAAGATTGAGCTTGGCATGCGCAAATGATGTTCTTGCATAGCAAAACACATAAATTTCAAATTGCAATTTGCCCGGTTACAAGCCCAATCTTGCGATTGAGCTTGTAGCCGGGCCATAACAACTTTATAGTTTCAAGTTACTCTATTGGAAGCCACAAAAGAACTTGCACTCCACTCACACAAATGTTTTGTGGCAAGAACTTGTGCAAGTATACTTGCAAATAAAATTAACTACTTATCATATTTTGAAATGTTTTATTACATTCATAAATTAAATAAATAAATACAATTTGTACAACTTAGTTTCACATTGTTATTACATCTAAGCGTTTGCTTTCCGTTAGAACTACGTTTTTGATCCCCAGAAATAATTTGGTAATTGCAAAATGCACTTCTTACAGAGGGTACACAGATTGATGTTCAGTTGCAAGTTTTATTGCGCAAGTTGACGTGCGTGACTGACTTGCAGAAAATGTAGGTACAACGCTACAATATGCTTCTGGGGCGTGACCAAAATCGGAACGAAAGCCACCATCGTTATTTTATCTCCACAATTTCACAAATGTTTATCAATAACGCCCTTCTGTTGATGTCATTCAGGCGCCAAAAGATTATTTTACAGCTACTATAAACATTCACAGCAAGCCGGCTTTAGTAATATGTACTTGTTAACAAGGAAATTATCAAAAGCTGCGCCAGCAAGAATACAGGGTGTGTCGTAATAAATGGATAACCTCTTAAGAGGTCATTGTACTTATCATTATGAACAAGTTTTACTACGGGCCAAACCTCAAATCGCGAAAAAATAATCAGCTGTTTCCTACATTTTAACGAGTTCTGCGAACATAAATTTAGATGGAACAGCTGATTTTTTTTTCGCGATTTCATGGTTGTTCCCGTAGTAAAAGTTGTTCATAATGATAAGTACAATGACCCCTTAAGAGGTTATCCATTAATTACGACACACCCTGTATATTGTGACACATAAACATAACATACAATTTCACATTTAATTTTGTGCATTGCGACCTTAACATTTATTATACCTATACACTGCTAAAAGGTTCTTTTGGCGCTCAAATGGCGTTGACAGCGGACACTGTTGGTAAACATGTTTTGTGTAATGTAATAAAAGGAACAAGATGGCAACGTTAGTACCGATTTCAGCCACGCGCCAATTGATCCTTCAAATCAAATCATTTATTAGTTTCCTTGTACAGATATACGTAAGAACGTCACATATGCATGCAAGATATGTGCTTGCATAATCAGAAATGACCCTATTAATTGTCTATCTACCTTATATTTGTAAGAGAATGGTACAATATGGAACCAAAAACGTAGATCTGACCACAATATTCACATAGCATATAATTAAAGAGGTTTTTTATTCACAACATACTTAAGCTTTGAACATTTTCTACGTAAGCTAAGTAAATCCGCCGCATATAAAGTACATACATAAAGGTAGCTGTCAAACATGTTGGCTGCTCTAAAAAAAGGCATATCCTGCGTGGCAACAGGGAATCATTTTATTGGCGGCAGCCGTAACTTCTAAACAACGAGATAATTGCGTAAAGTTTAGGTTTACTACGAGAGCGGTGCAGCGGTGCCGTTATAGCGACCGCAAAATGACGGCTGTCATGAAAATTACTATATGGGTGTTCGACATTACCGTGTCAAAAGACGCTCTCTATATAGACGGCCGTCATTTTGCGGCGATATATAACGGCAACGTTTTCTTAGTAAACCCAAGCTTTACACACTTACATACATTGTCAGTGTCTTTTATTTCGACAGTAAAACAACATTCATTGCGTCATTTACATTGTCGTGTAGACAATGTTTTTCAAAAATATGAAGCAATGTATCTGCAAAATCCTTCGGATTGTGATTAAAGTTTGTTACGCAATTGCTGCGCTGTCGATGGCCATATTTTTTCTACTATTTTCCGCTGCAAGTACTTGTGCAAGTATAGTTGCTAATTATGTTTTCGCAGATTTAGATGATAACAAGAAGTAAGTGATGGTCAAAGCGATGGAGGAACCTGAGAAAACTTTGAATCTATTCATGTGTGAGACGGCCCTCACGTGCATTTGAAACCGTCATGAGCGAAAACCTACAACCGCCCATGATAGTTTAAACCAAATTTAGAGCAGCCAAGAAGTTCGACGCATTTATGAAGCGCATAATGACTACTTAAGACAATGATGCTTGGCACTTCTATTAATTGCAAAATAACGTAATAGTGACTATTTTGGCACTAACTTAATAGTTGACACTTTTTTTTAGGTTTGTTTTCGATTACTTTTCGTTTGAATTATTGGAACAACCATCATACATGACTTAACATGACGAATATGACAATACGAGGCTTTAAATATTTTTGGATTTGGACGTGACTCTAGTAGAACACAGTTAGTAGGTACCAGAATCGCGTTGCATCGTCGCGTCGCGGCTGTCTGCGAGAGTCTTAATGTTACTGAGTTTCGACAATACAAGGCTTACATATTTTTGGATTATGTATTTATCTAATGATACTGTGCTGTGAACACCACGGCGAATAGTTCTTATGTATGTACGATAATAATATAAAAGATCTTAATATCTATTGTGATAGTGTTAAACACGTAGATAGAGAATTTTATAGACTGACTGTCTGGTCAGTACTCGCAACCGGCGTGTGTGTCTGAACAGGAGACAATTCCCGTAATTCTCATCATATCATCATTCGCACTCTCATCTCAGCGACAATCAATATCAAAATCTTGTCAAAAATGTAGGGAAATTAGAGGTATTTTTGACAGATTGAGACTGAGATCAGACTTTGAACGTTCCTAAAATTACGTGAATTGCCCTCAGATGTATGAACGTAAACGAGACAAAAGGAGTGTGTAAGGATCGTAGCAGGTGACGTTGTGTAGTTTCTACCTATCCCATGGGGAAGACGGCGTGAGTTTACGTAGGTATGTATGACTGTCAGCAATACCTTATGTAATGAGATAGCGATTGTCTTTGACACTTCTGAATTGCTTCTATTTGATTTAGTCGGGCAATACTTTAAAAGAAATCGTCCCGTGACAGCCGCTTTCTTGGGCTCCAGATGTTGGTTAACAAGTTTGCATACGCGAAGGAGATAAGTTAATATATTTTTGTCTCGTTTACTCTTATTACTACTGGGTCTAATAGGTGTGTCCCATTATTATTATTATTTAGTGACATAGTTTATTGCTATATATGTGCACGGTTAAACACAAAGACAAAAATAAATACTTAGTAATTTCTTTGCAGCCTCATCATTTTGACTGGTAAAGTGGTAACATAGTGCTCATACACACAAGCAAAGCGCGTCGGCAACTGCAGCCGTCCGAACCGACGAGTGTCGACGGCTGCCGTCAACGCGGGTCGGCGGCAGCCGCCGACGCGTCACGCGGCAACTGCAGCCGTCAACACTTGTCGTTGACCCGTGTCGCTCATGTGTATGCACGAGTAGAATTCACAAATAATATTGGCTTACTGAGTCTTTTAAAAGCAACAGATAGGAACCATTCGATTTTAATACAGGAACCGAACGATTAAACTTTGATTTCCTAAGAAAGCTGTTCCGTCATATAATGGCCGTCATGAAAATGTCATTTTCACCAGTATTTGACATTAAGGTGTCAAAAAACGCTCTGTATTTGGACAGCCGTTATTGTGTGACCGTTCATCGCTTTCTTAGAAAACCAAAGCTTTAGTGACGCATGAAGCATTTACAGACGCCAGCAAATCAACCTACCCGAAACTGTCAGATTTTCCCAATCAACTTTGAACCTTGTGCTTTAGCGATAAAGTTGAAAATCTATCAAAGAAATTTGACAGATTGTAGTAGCTTGATGTGCTGGCGTCTGTACATTACAAATTTTAATAATTAATTGATCTGCGATTTATAAGCCACAGGCACATTACTGTGTCGTGTTGTGTCGAGACTCAGGATACACCAATCAAACGAATCTGTTTAGGACTACGTCAAATCACAACGAGTTTTGATTGGCTAACACTGCGTCAGAAGGCGTCACGACACGACACAACACAGTATTATAAATCAGGTTTAAGTAATAATAATTGATGGCAACACAATACGTGTCGGTAATAATATATTAATATAATTTTATTTTAATATAATATGATTTAGGTAATACATGAACTCAGAGCGGTGACTAGTATGAACATGAGACAATTTGAAACTAACTACATTAAATATAGGTGTTGTTTTTATTAGCTAAGCGACTAAACTGACGGCGAATGAAAAACGCCAACGTATTCTCACATCGTCATTGGTTATCGATTGTCAAGAAACAAAAATGTTTTTGATTCATTTTTTTATCAACGCTGCATTTTCTATGCATAACCAGCCAATAATGTTCCCACTGCTGGGACACAGGCCTCCTCCCGGTGAGACGGAGTGGGCTGTAATCTACCACGCGGGCCCAATGCGCGCGTTTGTAGATGTTAAATGTCTTCGAATTTTTGGTTCTAGGACATGCCGGTTTCCTCACGACGTTTTCCCTCACATTTTCTATGACCTTATCTTTATTTTACCTTTTTGCACAGACCCTGTTGGCCTATTCATTAACTTTAGAGCCAATATAATAACCATACCGCGCCATCTTTCATAATCACCTCATTCTAGTCTGCGTAGTATCAAAACAACACCCTGGTGCCGTATTAATGGTTCCAGTGTAAGAGAGAGATGGATATATTCGCAAAAAAAAATATCTGGCACTTTATCAAGTCACGTTGCAGTATAAAACTGATTTACGTCCGTCACCTCACACATCAGGTCCAGTTGAAAACCAGCGTCAGGCGCTAGTTGTCTGGCATTTTTGCTGAACTGGGCCTTTTTGGTGCAGCCGTGAGGCACACTTTCCTGCTAATTTCTTATATCGGACTTTACATTTTCTATTTGATTGTTATTTATTGCTATCTGATGTACGTATCTGGTGTAATGTGTGTCTTTTAGTCTGTGCTAAATAAATGAATTTTCTTTATCTACATGAACGGTGGCACCATCCCTTTTTCGCACTGGAATGACGATGGCATTAATATTTCGTAATACAGTCCCTGTATTACGAAATATTATTAACACATATATATTTGACACATTCTGACATCTTATTAAGCTACGCAACAGCAGATTTACAAATACACTAACGCCTACAAATATTTAGAATGTTTTTGTTTAGTCGGCCACTTATGTTCAAAAGGGATTTTATCCATTTTTTTAGTTTCGTGCAAAAGGTGGCCAAGGCCATATTGTTAAAGTTATGCGTTTTCACCATCGTTCCCTCAAACACTCCCTAAAATCACACTTATATTTTAAGGGCGAAAGTTTGTGAGTGTTTGTTACTTCTTCACGCACAAATCGCTGGACCAATTTTGATAAAATTTGGTATGGAGGTAGCTGACACCCTGGATTAACATATAGGATACTTTATATCCCGATATTCCCACGGGATCGACACTAACGCGGGTGAAATTTCGGGACGCTGCTAGTAATATTATAAAGAGAAAAAAAGAAGTTTGTTTGTGACACTTTGACGCTAAAACAACTGAACGGATTTGGATAAAATTTGGCACATGGGTAGACCATGACCTGTATTAGGACATAGGATACTTTGTATTCCGATATTCCCACGGCTATTCATTTATGATTTGCATAGATCCTGTATTTATATCATTTTTTATAGAGTTGCAAATAATTAAGAACTGATATAACTATAACGTTGTGTAATTGTGGCCGACGTTACAACGAATAAAAGCTACAATAAAATAGACACAAATACAAAGGCACCTGACTATTAATAAATGCACTTATTATTGCTGATTATATTATACAGATCGTAATTATAGGGGTAAAATCTGATAAATTTCCAATGATACGATAGAAAAAGGAAATCTTAAATCGAATATTCCCGACCAGTAACACCAAAAAAAAGTTTCATTCGTTCACAGTGTGGGACGGGACTTTTTTTTTTGCTTATTTTCGATTATACCCGATCAGTAATACAACAGAACAGCCTAGGGTGGTTCAGAATCATGTACTTACTGTATGGTAACAGGTCGCGCCTCGATGTCCCGCACCTTTTATTTTCATATTTTTGAATTCTTATCAGACTTTACTTATAACAAATTCCTACACAACAGACAAGCAGATAAAGCGAAGTCACAGACGAAAGCTGGTCAAATTAACATCGATAATAAGATCTTAAGATAGTGAACCTTACACAAAGGTTATAAAGTACAAAATTGTGCGATACACATACAGAATTTTTTGTATGTTGGACGTTTTTAAAACAAAGGACGAGAGAATAATTGCCTGTCTCCCAGTCTCCGAAAAGGCAGTATCCCACAGATAAATAGGAATAGAATTTATATGAAATTATCTGTCACATAAATTAATTATTGATGCTTAATCGGAGATAGTGAAACAGGCCATACTTAAAGGTAGCCCGCGAAAATCAAATTTTCTTACATTCTTCGCAATTTGCAAGTCAAACTGCATTAAAATCCGTTGCGCAATTTAATAGATCTAAGCTTACAGATAGTGGGAGCGACTTTGTTTTATACTATGTAATAATAATAAAGATAATCATAAAATCATTAATAGAACTCGCTAGGTTCATATTAGCTTAATGAATGACCATTTCATAAAATCATAACTTTAGAGGCGAATTCTAACTTATGGAGTGTATTGCCGATTTTTAAGTCCCATTTTTTACGGTCATCATAATCAGCCTATAATGTTCCCACTGCTGTGACACAGGCCTCCTCTCTGTGAGAGGGAGAGGGCCGTAATCCACCACGCGGGCCCAGTGCGGGTTGGTAGATGTCCCATGTCTTCGAATTTCTGGTTCTAGGACATGCCGGTTTCCTCACGATGTTTTCCTTCACCGTTTTGAGAGCATTGATGAGTGGTGATGAAATAATTTACACAAACTAAAGCGCCCTGGGTCCGCGTGGTGGATTACAGCCCACTTCCTCTCACTGAGAGGAGGCCTGTGTCCCAGCAGTGGGAACGTTATAGGCTGATTATGTGTATTTTAAAGCGCCTGTCTGGGTTCGAACCTACGACCTACAACTCGTAAATCGCGGCCGATACCACTGGGCCACCACTGCTACGTAATATCATACAACCTGATCTTGACCTGCAAGTTGCATAAAACGTAAAAAAAATTGAAGTACGTGAGCTACTTTAGCGCATACCCCTTAATTTAATTGTACTATTCTTAATTGAAAGTAGGTAATTATCAGGAACAAATGCTACTTAGAAAACTCGATTCAATTTTTACAACCAACGAAATATACAGGGAGATTTTTTTTTCAGCATACAAATTTTTAGAGTGTGTATACCCTCTAAAAATTTTAGCGAACGTTCTACCTATGAATATGAACAACTTTCACTATGGGACCAACTCTGAAATCACGAAAAAAAAAATCTGCTGTTTCATACATTTTGGTCAAGTAGGTATTGAACTTTTGTACTAAACAGCAGATTTTTTTCGTGATTTCAGAGTTGGTCCCATAGTGAAAGTTGTTCATATTCATGGGTAGAACACCCTGTAAAAATTTGGATGGTGATGAAAAAATCTTCCTGTATAGGGGGATTTTTAGACATGAATAAGGCTGTTAATTTAGTCATTTGCACCAATTAGGGGTGATTCTACTCACAAAAAAAAAACATAAAGTATGTAAATAGCATATCACGGTTTTTTTTATGTAACTACAAATTTATGGTTTTCGGATTTTTTCCCTTTGTTTGTGCTACATGACCTTGCTTCTTGCCAAATTTCATAATTCTAGGTCAACGGGAAGTATCCTATACATTTTGATTCCCTTGAGAATGTCGAAATATACGTTTTTTGCGACATAAACGGCGTTATATTTTTTTTTACATTAACTTAGAAGTTTGATTTTTTCACAGCTTCATGGGACCGCAGACTTAAATATATGGTTTTGATTTCAGCTCGATGCCTCCACGCGTTCCCGAGATAAAGGGTCTTGACAGACAGACGGACGGACGGACAACAAAGTGATCCTATAAGGGTTTCGTTTTTTCCTTTTGAGGTACGGAACCCTAAAAACGACCTTTTGAAACAAGGGAAGTCTTTTGTAATATTATATTTGAGGGCTTTAACAGATTCAAAGGGGATTGAAGATTTTTATGCGGAACCTGGCATACTTACTGTCGCGCCATTTTATTCTATTTTTTCAAAATGGCGGCCACGTATAAAGCCTTTAAATGCAAACGGAAAATATATTAGGATCGAACCCGTCAAGCGTCACGTTTCAGAGTTATTAACGTCCAAAGTTGATCACGTGACATTCATATTTTTTTAAACTTGCATACATTTTGTTGTCAGCCACAGATTTATATAAGATTCATGCGTGGCAACCATTTTGTTAAAAAAAAAAAAAAACTATATATATAAGCAGACAGGTAAGTATGCCACGGACCTCCAAAGCCCATTTTTTATTGATTCTTTATTTCCACAAAATAAACAGACTATTTGCAAGTTTTTTTTTTACTAACTGGTTATGGGTTTTATTCCGAAAGTTGCAGTAACAGATATAAGTGACTAAACCAACAGCCTGTCACTTTTAGTAACTTCTTTATAATTTTTATCATAAAGTACTATAGATTATGGTACACATTTTGTTCATGTAAATCGCTACTCAAGTCAAAAAGGTATATAGAGGACTCTTTCAAAAGTTTTTCAAAAGGTAAAGGTGAAATACATAAATACACTATTCACTTCATTCAATACGTTGATATAAATAGCGCCTCCTGTCATACATTGTTCGTAAGTCTATCTTAGATAATGACTGGCATAAATCTAGTTTGGTATAAAGTTTGGATTTCGATTGTAATTTCATTGTTTTTGTATAAAGTTTAAACCTTTGCATAATTGATCATAATTTTAGGGAACAAATGTTACACTCACTATAGACAAACTTTGTGTTCTTTTAAATTACTAAAAAAAAACAAGAATATTTTTTCTATATTTTAGCATAAAGTATCAACCGACTTTATTCGAAATTCAATTTATGCGAAAGTTATGACTTTATACAAAAAAAATATTTGGGCTAGTTATAGAAAGATACACATTAGCCTAGCTGTTTACATTATAAGGGCGGTGGTTCACGGAGACCCTCGCTATGTCTCGTGCGGCCTGCCATGTCCAAGATCGCTTTGGCATCAGGGTTTACATCCAGGACACTTAGATCGCGTTCATCCTGTAAAAATACATTATTAAGATGTTTTTTTTTTTATCACATATTAAATTAAGTACACACCCGGTTACTGGAAGGCGAATCAACAACATGTAAAATTTTGTTTTTAAACCTATCCATTCCAACATTATTGTGGTGATTACCCCTTCAGAAAACGGGTGGACTATTCTGGTAGATACAATAGATCTATTGGGGTATGAAGCTAAATATCTCTAAATAACTTAATTGCCAATATCTACAGGGTCGAATTAAATTAGCCAGTGAAACTCTGCAGACGTGATGATTTAAACACGATAAAATAAAATGATTGGATGTATTTTGGGGGGTCAACGACCGCTGGTAGTTTTGTTACTTGAAATTTGAGTTGAGGCAAACTTTTTGCTTTTGTTTTATCGTGTTTAGATATGGAAATCCATCACGTTTGTGATGCTTACAGTTTTTTTTTTAAACTGATATTTCAAATGACTCCAGTAACTGCAGTCGATGACCACCCCAAACAATTTATAAGATTAATTAATTTTTTGTTTTATGCCAATGAGGGTTTTCATGAAAATTCATAACACAACTTTGAGAAGAGGTCTTCCAATATAAAATATATGATGTCGATCATCATTCGTTTCATTCGTTCGTTCATCATTCAGTCACGAATTACGACTAAAGAAAATATAGGCGTTTTGACACTTGTGACAAGTGTCAAAGCGCCTATATTTTATTTAGTCGCAGGTGCCCGGACCTGACGTCTCAGTGCTGCCATCTAGTAAACGTCATTTTTCAAAAACCCTCAATCAAAATAACCCTGTAATCTCTAAATACCTTATATACCTAATTCTATTAAACTTTCTACGTGGCTACATTCAAATCTACAACAGTGACTACTGATTTTAGAAAGGAATGGATTTAATGATAAATGGACATTTTTTTTTCTATTTTAACCTACATTTATTACTTGGTACAAAATGATTTTGTAAAGTCAAAAATAATTACATTCTTACTTTCATATATTTCACGGCCATGAGCCCAGATTGGTATCCAATATTGACGCATAACTCCAACATTTAACTTTTCTTGACTCATTATTTTATATACAAGAAGACTTCATGGTCTGTCTTTTAGACTTCATACTCTGACTTTCAAACTTCAAAGTCTAAGGGTAGGGTACTGAGGCCACACTTTGATTTCACTTTGCTAAGTAAGCGTCACATACGCAAACGAACATTATTTGTTTAAAATTAATGTTCATATTCGAATGCAGCGCTTACTCACGAACGCTTATACGAATATGAACATTATTCAGATAAGAATAAGGTTTATATTCGTCTGGAACCATTAATTTACGTAGTAACGACTAGTCGTAGTGTTTTAGACTTCAGTCTTATTGCCTTACTTCATGGATTAACTTTGTAACGTCACAGTCTAACTTTCTGACGTGACAGTCTAACTCTCTGACGTCACAGTCTAACTGTTTGACGTTAATGGCCCTCGTCTCTGAAGCCCAGGCTTCGTGACGCCTTTTTCCCGCACAGTTCTAAAAAATTTCGGTCAGGCTGATAGGAATCCAACACACTTGTTTTACTAGTGTGTGACGTGGTTTCTTCGGCCTGGTAGAGGGTAAAGGACAGGTTAGGATAGGATATAGGATGCTGAGTCTAGGATGCATAATCAGTCTATAATGTTCCCACTGCTGGGACACAGGCCTCCTCTCTTCGAGGGAGTGGGCTGTAAACTACCACGCGGGCCGCGGTTTGTTAAATGTCACATGGCTTCGATTTTTTGTTTCTAGGACATGCCGGTTCCCTCACGGTGTTTTCCTTCACCGTTTTGAGAGCAGTGGTGATGAAATTATTTACACAAAGAAAGCGCCTGCGTGGGTTTGAACCCATGATCACAACCCGTAAGTCGGGGCCGTTAAGTATAGGATGAATTCAGAATCTTAAGCCGATTTAATTCAGACGCTTCACTTTTTGCTTGAAAATTAACCACCTCATTCTTGCCCAGTTGATCTAGTGGGCGCAAGCGCTCATGCAACGAAGGTGAGCTTTAAGGAAGATTTTTTTTTAATATAAAGAGGTTAAATTGAAGGTTTTTATAAGGAGCCTGGTATGCCTACATGACCGCCATTTTGTTTTCCTTTTCAGGATGTCACGTGATCCACTTTGAACGTTAATATCTCGGAAACGTGACACTTTACGGGGTTTGGTTTTATTATGTTTTCTGTTTGCATTAATGTCAGCTATTGATTTATACAGCGTGATTTTTTTGTCGTCTGACAAAGGTGGTCCACTCAATGTATCCGACATAAAATACCTCTGGGCGTGTTTTTTTTACCATTAATTAAGATAATAGCTACAAAGAAAAATAAATAATACATTAGATTTATGAAACATATGAACTGTTAATAATGTTTACGTATCAAACAGTAGAACATACCTAATCATCGCACGAGTCGATTAGATAGATCTTCGCTCGCAACAGAATGTTTCAACTGCGTTATGTCACTTATGCATCATAATATTGTTTTTTTTTTCTCTTAAATACCGTTTTTTTTTTTTTATGAATGTATAGTAGTCATTAGATACATGAAGTGGGCTGCCGTTGTAAGACGACTAAAAAGTCACGGTGTATAGGTTACATGCGTAGAAGCAATTTCGAAAAAAAAAAATATGGCGGTCACTTAGGTATGCCATGGACCATCAAAGCCCTTTGTATGGAAGCTCGTAAATAGCAGGAAGGCAGTCGCTCCATGTAAAGTACTAGTATTCAGCTGCAGCCGGTAAGACTGGAAGCAAACACTAAAATAGTTGGAAAAAGACTAGGCAGGGAGATAGACATTCTAAAATGATCTCCACTCACCCCATCTCGGTCACTGTCGGGTTTCTCCCCCACGCCCCACACCTCCAGGCTCTTGATGTGGAAGGTGGGTTCCTTGCTGAGCCGCTTGTACCCGCGGTAGGTGCTGCAGGACTCGGCAGACGAGCCCTGGCCGAACGGGTCGCCGTCAACCCATATGCCGCCAAAGTTGAACTGCCCACCCATTAACTGCAAATTTTGTTGTTAGATGGATATAGTCTTTAACTAGTTTTTTTTAGCAGCATCGCCTGCGTGGAGGTCAAAAATTATCCCTCGGGCACATAATCACACTAGTCACATCCCATAGTGAAAGTTGTTGACACTCATGGGTAGGAAACCTTGTAAAAATTTTGAGACGGTAAAAAAAAATCCAGTATAATTAAGCTAGTTGCGCGGTAAACTCTGTTGCATGATTGAAATGATGCAGGATTTTACGTGACGTCAGTATTATGCGTAGTTCGCAAGTGGTATAGAAGCCGCTAGAGATCTATGTTAATTATGATGTCCCTTCCACCCTGCACAGTATTTTTCTACTCACCAATCCATTCGGCAGCGTCTTAGCATGGTGATTAATATACTGGAAGTGGTCATTAAAGTTAGATGAAGGGTACACGCGCATCTTGGGTGCTAACGCGAAGAGGAACGAGTCGTCAGAGCCCACGAAGTTGGGTCCGAAAGACCAGGACGTGGAAGCGTAGCCGCCGAAGATGTAGCCCGAGTTGTCCTCGATTATCAGCAGAGAGGGGCCCTGGTCTATGATGCGGCCTGAAATGAGGGTTTTATATTTAAAGTTGATGTTTGCATACTGAAGGGAAATTAAATGTTTATTTCTGTAAGTAGATCTTTTAAGACACTTTTACACGTCAATATTTTAAAACTAAATGGCGCCGGTATTTTTAGCTGACTGATCCTTAAGAAGAAATCCGTTTGGGGTTGAAACACAATTTAAGAGTCGTGGGGCCCGAGTGCCCACTTAGTATTTCGAGACATCGCCAAGCGGTTGGTCGACGCTTCACGTGACCAGAGGGCTGGCTTATTTTTTGGCCAAAGAATCAGCATTGCCATACAACGTGGCAATGCTGCCAGCTTTTTGGGCACGTTTCCTGTTGACAGCGATATGGAAGATTTTTTTGAAACCCTATGAATATTTCCCCTCTCCTTTTAATATAGGTACTTGTACATACTCGTATTATTATTTTAAGACTGTTAGCTTTTTAAATTATGTAAATATAAGATATGCCGAAACTCAGAAGCCAGGGTCTCTTTTAAAGTTCATACATTATATAAACCAAACAGTACGCAGACGCGATGGGTTCGATATCAAAACAAGACAACACTTGTATGATGTATGCTACATACCCGTCATAGTGGAGAATGACTCTCCATGTATGTGTGATGAGAACAGGAACCTCCACTTGCCCTGGTGCTCCTTGGGAATGTGATTGTTCAGCCACACTATGTGCGACAGGTCGATGAAGGCGGGGTAGTCGGGCATCGCTTCTAGACCTGAGGGAGAGAAAGAGATAGATTTCTCGTCGGTAAAAATAACGATCTTCAATATTACCTTTTATCAACCCCCATTTCAAGAATTTTTGAAAATTTTAGCCGTTATGAGAGGAATTCTTGTGCAAAATTTCGTGCTTCTAGACTCAAAGGGTTTTATTTAGTAGATTTGTAAGACAATAAATGACGTTATAACCCGGAGGTTAATGAGGCCGCTTCTCAAGCGAGGTGTTAGTTCTAACTTCAAACTTTGGCAAGTATAAATGTGACTATAAATTGTCTAAATAAATTATATACTTATGTCCTTTCTTGGTTTCAGTAAAATAGCGGTGTAGGAAATCATCACGACTAAACCTGGATTTTTAAATTGACATGGTGGTGATGTTCGTACCTTCTCTGAATGAAAAAAGACCCACACAGGGTCCGGTAACGGTTAGAGGCAAATTTTTTTTTTTTAAATAATTTTCTACGTGTGTTGCGCACAGGTTTATAGGATGTTACAAAAGATTGTATTAGGTTCACTGTTCTAACCATAATATGAAAGCAAACTGCAAATATTGTTTACAGATGCAGTCAATTTTAAAATATTGTCATACAAATTAAATAAAGATGGGTTACAGTTTTACGAAACTGTTTGTTTTAATCTCTAATTTTGTTTTAACGGAGAGACTAGCCTGAAAGTTCCTCAGCACAGGAACATGCTGAGATGGTATAAAGAACTTGTAGATGATCTGTAAGTGTTACCTAGAGGCATGGGCAGAAGGGACGGCTCGATGCGAACCACTGGCCCAGGACTCTCGTCCGCAGACCTGTTGTTGGTGCCGTACAGGTTCACGAACACCACCTCTGACATCTGACGTAGGAGTGTGTTAAATTGGAGCCTGCAAAATAAATAACATCACGAATATATTCCTCGAAAATATAGGCAAAGGTGCACCTCTTAACTACATACAGTTCAACCAAAAAAGGCATGCGCTTCGGTAATCTTCGTGTTTCCGAATTAGCTCGAGCGTCGCGCCACAGAGTAACCCCCCACAGAGGCAATGCTTCTAAGTTTTGTTCTATCACTCTTTGTAGTAGCGCACCTACCATTGCGCGTTTCGATGAACTTTTTTCTCGGTTTGTGCGTTTTTTCAGATCGTCATTTGTCACTCATAAAGTATTTTGGAATTGCATAGAGTTGTTAATATATAATTTTGTAAACACAGTAATACGAAATAGACTAGTCGTTGACTCATCGTTGTAACAGCTCTATATTAGTTTACTTCATCGCGCGTTCGTATTTCCGAAGATAACTATAACAGCTACCCCCCCCCCCCCCCCACTTTCTCTGTCCTTATGAGAGACGGGGAGTCTGTAAAAGGCACCCGGAATTCCGAAAAATAGACAGAGATGTGATCCATTCTTGCCTCGCCTAAACCACCCTAGATCCTTTTAAGACGCCAGCTTTAGAACTACACAACGCTCGCTTGGGAGACTATAATAGGGTTAATCCAGGGCCTATCTTCGACCTGGTAATGGAGTAAACGAAATGGTACGTCCATTTATTAAGCTGAGAGGTTGTGCGCGCGTTGATAGTGCTATCAGTGTCGCCCTCCACACTTCGCCGAGCGCCTGGATGTGTGAAGCTCTGCCTATGAATGAACCCTTTCCTGATCTAGGTCTTAGCGCGCGAAGAGTTTCATGATATTTAATGTCAAACGATCAAACCGCATACCTGGTAGTAAGTCGTCACGGCCGCCTATGAACGTCAGTAATACCAGAGGATTCGCAGCTCCCTCCTGTATGTGTCTTTTTCAATGGAGGGGGAGAGAAGTATCTTAAAAAGGCGCACGGCCTTTGGAAAATAGACCGAAAAGTGTGGGATTCTCACCGAACCTTAACCACCCCGGGGTGGTTCTCTTAGGAGACCAGCTTCAAAATCGCTCTTGTGCACCACCTGTTAGAGCACATCCCTGGACAGACTGTAAAGGTTCACCCCTTCGTCCTACTCACCATTTATTAAGCTGAGAGGCTGTGCACGCGTTGATAGTGCTATCAGTGTCGCCCTCCACACTGGCCGCTAGGGCTTCGCCGAGCGCCTGGACGTGGGAAGCTCTGCCTTTGAACCCTTTTTCGATCCAGGTCTTCGCGCGCGGGGATTGTGAGGCTTTTAGCACCTTTATGTATGTTGAGGCTATGCTTTCGCAGTACTGTGGACAATGGTGGAATATGTTTAGTGCCAACTTGGAAATGGGAAGATTATAAAAACTGCCCATTTTCTTGCTAGAATATTTTTTTCAAAATCCGTGAACACAGATCAAAATGTTTTAAAAAGTTAAGGGCAGTCTCCTAAGACCGTTTTCTTGTAGCGACACCGGTACAAGCGCCCCGACTCTTATCACGGGCCATTAGTCAAAACCAAATACAACAAATATTTTTTTTTAAACCGATGAGCGAGCAAAAGAGAAAAAAAAAATATTCTGCAAAAAATTTTTGAGTGCCGGCCAGTCCCTACGGTAGGAGTCAAGCTCGTCCCGCCTTCGTCTTGGCCTGCCACGATGGCGTCGTGCATTTAGTGGGACCCAATCGGTGAAATTATTTTAGGTGCATCGTCTTCACATATTATTTGTTATATAATTGATGTACTTATGCAAAATATTGTAGAACATTTTAAAAGAGTAACGGTGGAGTTTCTGGCCCATTCTTCTCCATACGAAAACTACCTTTTGGAATGGGCGACTAGAATCAAATCTATTTCATAATAATTTTTGACGTTCAAAAGTGCCTTTTCTGTGCCTATTTGAAATAAATGCTTTGACTTTGACTTTGAAAAACCCAATTTTGTATTTTGTCATTCTCCTGTCTGCTTTGGAATACACGCTTTGCAAAGATAGCTTCGCTTTATTATTTTAATCTTTCTTTTAATTAATCTGGTCAGTCCATTACTCACACACATAAGTTTTCATCACTATTGACGGCTCACTTCAAGCTCACTGCACTTAAGTTTTGGCGAGATTCTTATAGAATAGTACGGCAGGTCATCTTGACATACCTCTCTTAACAGCTGGTAGGGTAATTCGACGGAATCGTTGTAGACCATGCCAAGACTGTTGTAAAGTACCATCATCCGCTCATCAGAATTGCCTGAAAGAGAAGGAGGGTTATTCCAGGTGTGCAGTAAACCGCTCTAAAGACATATGGGGAAGTTTCTGATATAATTTTACGTTACTAATTACGAAGTGGCAGGAACATCGATGCGTAAACTGAAACCATGAACCCAGCACAAGATTCTAGAACCGTAGCGTAGAAAGGGGTTTGAAGGTGTCGCACCATTTTTTTTTTTTTATAGACTGCGGCCACGTATGAAGCCTATACAAATCGAACCCCGTAAAGTATCATGTTTCCGAGAAATTAAGGTTCAAAGTTGATCACGTGACATGGATATTAGATTACTAAGTAATTTGTGGTATGGCGCTTCATATAGAAATCTTCAATCCCCTTTTACGTCGGTTATCAAAAAAAATTAAGCTGTTGCACAGAAAAGTGCAATACCTAAAAAACGTGTTCAAAATGTATGGCAGAGCTAATTGCACGACTAATAATGCGAAGCACTAATGGTTCAATTTTTTTTGCTTAATTATTTGTTTTTTATTGTTGGCCTTCTTTCTGCAACTGTTTAACGATAGTTATACTCCTGCTAGTACACAGAAATTTAATGAAGATTAATTTTGTAGGTACTTTTCAAAAAAATATTTAATGCCTACTGCATTAAAACGAAAAAATAACAAAAACATTTCTAAAAAAAATCCCGTCAATCAAGTGTGAAACTGAAAACACTATAGATTGCGAAAAAATCAACTAAATGAGTTTTTTTTTAATGGCTCTTTTATTAAAAGTTGTATAATTATAATTAATAAAAAACTAACTAATTTAATATCTATGGCTTTTTTATACGATCAATAGAGCATTATGAGTCGTGCACTTTTGGATTCTCCAATTTTTTTTAATAACCGGTAAAAATCTCAACGAGGTTTCAGAATCATCTACTGAATACAGCAGGATGTACAGACGCCAGCACATCAACCTACCCGAAACTGTCAAATTTTCCCAATCAACTTTGAACCTTACACTTTAGCGATAAAGTTGAAAATCTATCAAAGAAATTTGACAGATTGTAGTAGGTTGATGTGCTGGCGTCTGTACGTCGACGTCCATACCACCTTGTACAATTTAAGGAAAAATGAGACTCACCTCTTACATTAAAAACGTACAACTCTGCGAATCTGTTGAAGTCACAGGATGGATTCTTGTGCGTCCCGAAGCCGAACAGGAAGTTAGTCAGGTACTGAGCTAGGCGGGGGTCTATCTGAGGACCCCAAAACTTCTGAAAATATAAAAGAAATTACTTAAAAAAAAATCAGTAGGGACATTTGAAATAAGGGGTTTATAGTTGGGGGTTGGCTGGTAGTAGGGGTTTTTTAGGAAGGTATTCGTATTTATTCTAATAATCATAATTTTCGAGCTATGTTTTGTCTCTGCAACCCTAAGGTTTACTGATAGGAAATGTTTTAGGCATTACGTTTTTTTTTTACTTGTGCATAGTTTTAATAAATAAGGTTGGGAGCTCAAACGCTTGTAATTGCGAGATCATTAAATACGTGACTTCGTGTCTCTTCGAATAAAATATCTAGCCACGAATCCATTTGGATTTTTTGGGATACACGGAATAAATCCGCAGAGCCTAAACCGCTGGGTCTAGAAGCTTGAATTTTTGCACAAGAGTTTCTTTTATAACAAAAGTAAGAACTTTCTCGATTACTTTCTTTGAAAATGGCGAACTTTCATACCCTATTGAACCCCTTTAAATAGGGATATAAGTTTGTATGGAAGTTCAACATTTCTTCCAAAGGGAATTCGCATCGGGCGCACAATTTGTGTATTTAAAAAAAATATTGCTGAATGGGCCCGCTCTTGACCTCGATCACGCCTGATGGAAAGCGATGGATGAGGTTTATGATGGAACGAGCGTGCCCAGAAGATGCATAAGGCACTGGAACTCCCACGCATTGACGAAACACAACAGGCTGCTTGACGCCGAACTGCGGTGGGAGGGTGGTCTAAACCATGCGGGCGTTAGCCCTACCACCGCAAGAGAAGAGTTGGCCAGTTGTTGTTGTTGGTGCGATTGTCCAGGACGCGCCGAGTGCTCGGTTCAGTTGAGTAACTGGCGGAAGAAACTGCGCTACACGAGGAGGCTTCTTCATGCCTCAGTCCAAATAAAAAACCAAGACAGAGGGCTGTCAACAGTAAAGTGAAGCCGGTTTCATAAACATGTGTGCACTTAGTGAGGTGTAGTTTGATTGTAAATATGTGCGAGTGAGCGTGTATGCACAGAGCGAGGTGTAATTTTGGCATGCTTCACTGTATTGTTTGGAGCGCTATGTCTTGACTTTATATTTGGTCTGAGCTTCATGCATCTCAAAAAGCATTTATAATTTCGAATGGTAAAACGGACTTCAGTTCTTATCAGCCAATTGATAAAGGTTGCATCTAAAAAGCTCTAAACTAATCTAATCAGTTACAGGATCACTTAACGCCACGCTCCACAGCTGAAACCATTCACCACGCCTGCGCAATTCACTCCCATTACTACGGACTGTTTGTTATTCTATTAGCAACGCCATCGCGATTATCGTAAACGTTTACAAACAGGGCTATGAAACATTTGGACTGTACCTATCTACGGTCCAAAATAATAGGCTATGACGTAGCAGTGGGTATTAAAATTATGCAAGATGATCAGAAATCGGTTGTCATGGTACGTATAGCCACGCCGAGACCCTCCGTGCCTCGAAAAGCACGTTAAGCCATTGAACCCGGCTGTCAATCCTAGATTGACAGTCGTTACGGATAGTCACAAGCCCAAATCTAGCCACCAGTCTTACCAAGGGGTATCGTGCTACCTAGTAACTGGCTTGTGAAGGTCAGATAGGCAGTTGCTCCATGTTAAATACCGGTATTTACCTGCACCCTTTTTTGAGTGTGGTAATCAGTTGTCATGGTATGGGCATTTAATGCGGAGGAATGAGGAAAATATAGAAAGAAAAAGAAAGAAAGAAAGAATAAAGTTTGTTTGGACACTGTTCGTGAAACACAAAATACAAAATTAACAAAATAAAAATAATGTTTCGAACAATAAGTGTGTGTGCCTCACGGCTGCGCCAAAAAGGTTCATTTCAGCAGGTTCAATATCGTGAGGAAAGTTCACGGAGGGGTATCGGTATGGAAAGATCCACGGACCAACCGCGGCAAGCGTAGCTTAACCTGATCAATCGACCCGTGCGGTTGTTATTACTTAGCCACGATCACGATGGTCAATTTTTCTTTTATTTCATCTGTTACACCAATCGCGAAATTTTAAAACTAAACTAAACGAGAAATTCTTTTGGGACTGACTTTATAACGCTCCGCCAAAAACCAGATTTTATTGAGGCCAGGGCTTCGGCCCTGACGGGCCCCTCCTCTGATGCTAACATCTCTTTGAGGTGCGCGTGGAACACATACGCGCCGTCCGGCACGGACCTGGTCCTGATCGGACGGCCAGCTACGGGTCCTACCATGATGTGAACAATTGGGATGTCTGACTGGTAGTTCCACAGATTAGAGCGTTCAAACAAAATCTTCAGCTTTATTATTAGAATAGATAGATTTTGCACGGCTGGGCCCTAGTCATGCCAACCCGTACAAGTGTGTAGCATTCCTAAGGTACATATTTAAATTTTCCACGTGATCTCGCATACTGAAACTTCTAATTAACAAAAGCTATTTCAGTGGAGCAACAAAATAAATTTTACTGCTCCAGCAAGATTGAAATGTATTCGAGCATTCACTTTCGCAACTATTGTTACGATTATGAAACCTGCGTTGTTAGCAGAAAAAAGCCAACCCTTTTCTTCCAGTGGGTTTCGTAAAGGACCACAATGGATAGGACCACCGCTTTTTGTCTACTAAATTACTGAATTTCATCATCTGGCTTTTCCCGCAGTTCCCACCTTCCGTGGCCCACTTGCAAGTCCCTGAACCGCATCCGAACCAAAGTGGGAAGACGTAACTACGATGTAAGTGGGGCTACCTCGACGGTACGATAGGCTGTATGTGGAGCTGTGGCGCAAACTATGTCCCACCTCTTATGCTGCCCTTTGTGCCCCAAAAAATGCAGCCATAGTGATCTCTGCGCTGCCACGGACGATGCCGTGGAAGTGGCGAAATTTGGGCCAACAAAATCTTATTCCCCGTCGTGCCATCGACACGACGAAGAAGATCATCTGCCTAGCCTTTTCCCAACTATGTTGGGGTCGGCTTCCAGTTTAACCGGATGCAGCTGAATACTAGTATTTTACATTGAGCGACTGCCTATCTCACCTCTACAACTCAGTTACTAAGTAACACGATACCCCTTGGTAAAACAGGTTGTCAGACTTTCGGGCTCCTAAAGATCTAGGAATGACAGCAACTACTGAACTTGTGAACCTAAGATGTAAACCTGTACAGTCGCCATTTCAAATGACCGTTCGGTTGAATAGATAGAGCATTAAGTACCACGTTATTATCTAAGACGACGATGACGACGACTTTCTTATAAAGATGGCGTATACATTTATAGCTCAATCATAAAAGTATTTCGGCGGGTCAGGCATGCTTGTATGTAAAACTTTATGTGCTTTTTATAGAGGCTTGCAAGACAAATATAAAATTTAATCGTTTTTCTCTTAACTGATTCATCAAAATTATTTTAATAGCGGGTTCAATCTATTTAATAAATATGTAAACACTGTCTCACTCAAAGAAGCAGTCAGGTTGATGCTGCCACTAATGTCATCTGTCAGTCACCACGAATGGCGGGAAAAGGTACAAAATGGAGTGGCCACGCCAAGCCTTTCGTGCAAGAGGCTTGGTGTGGTGTGGTAGTGAGTCAGTGTTATTTTTTTTTTTTGAGAATGGCCTCACAGTTCTACCAAGGAGGTGGTCGTCCGCTTAGCCGGACTTGCCTTGCCTCAATAAATTAAGGCTTCCAGCCAGGGCTTAAAAAGGACAGGCTGGATCAGATTATTGAGCCAGTGTAGTAATATAATCAACTTAAATACGGAAGCTACAGGATTCTACAGTGGGCCTCTCCTTTCCCCCTTTAGCACCGAAAATAGAAACCCAGTACCTACTTAATGTCCAAAAATTCCTAAACCGTTTGCGAAAATAAACCAATCAATCAGGCGTCCATAGATTCTCATTATATTTTTCTCACAATATTTAAGGTCGGCGGCATCCGATATTTATGGTATGTGCATGGTTTTCTTCAAGCACAGTCTATGGTTATACTGGCCGTTGTTTAGATTTGGGGCCAGGAAACCCGCAGTTCATAGCGTGCGAGCGATCGGTTAGACGGTCACGTAGTATTTCAATATGTTCATCAGGCTTGGTTTATTAGGTGCTATATTTGGTGAGAGTATTATGACTGTGACGTTTCCGCAGTACTTAAATTGGTAGGTAATTGAACCATATCCGGCAATGCGTTCCTTATAGTATTTTGATAGCAGAATGATTAAAAAGTTCCGAGTTAGAATTAGCTTTACCAACTCAAAACAATTTTGTAAATCACAATCATATCCTCACATACTCGTAAAGCTTCACTCACTAACATTCCTATATATTCTGTTCATATTTTGATCTGCTTTACTATTTAGGGTTCCGACCTTAAAGAAAATACAGGAATTTTATAACATCACTTTCTTATTCGTCTGTCACAGAGGTTTTTCTCGATGTAACGTAGGATTTGAATGTCGGGTCTCCATAACGCGAACACAGATCGTCAGTCAAAGATTCATTTCGTTTTCGCACGAATTAATCGCTATTACGACACTATACTCTCATAATCGCTCTGCTGCCCAACCCGCTAACCTCTTAGCTCCACAAACACCTACAAGATTCCTCCACATTGTCCGACGTATAAACACTATGACGTTCATCGATGGCGGACTGGCAGTGGGCATTCGATGATCGTTTGGCTGTCCAGATTTATCGCACCAATCATGATGTGTTTAGGCGGTTAGTGAGGTGCGGCTTACCTGACGAATAATTTGAGGAGAAATATCGAGTGACAATCTTGTTGGTCAAAAGCGCGTATTTTCAGAGTATTGTCTTTGATCACCGATCGCGATCGTGCCAAGTACTTCGTCTTTCTAAAAAAAAATCTCAGTAGATTTTCAGCCTGGATTTGAGCGCGGTTAGTGGCAAGTTCCAATAGAATCGCCCGTAATTACATGGACATAACGCATCGGCTAATTAGCTACTAGTGCGTCTAACCAAATAGTAATAACTAGTGAAATGTAGGTGTAGTTACTGTGCCTACACCTCTGCCAGCCCATTCGGGAATTTATTATGTGATCAATCCTCGTTAAATGATAAATGATTTTATTTTTAGGGTTCCGTACCTCAAAAGGAAAAAACGGAACCCTTATAGGATCACTCGTGTGTCTGTCTGTCTGTCTGTCCGTCTGTCACAGCCAATTTGCTCCGAATCTTATGGACCGATTAAGTTGAAATTTGGTACACATATGAATCTCTGTGACCCAAACACAGACGTGTAACGTAAATAAATGAGTTTTGAAAATGGGAGTCATTTTTGAGGGGTAAATAGACAATTTAAACAAAAAGTTTCACAATCTGTACCGTGTGACATATCAAATGAAAGGGCTTACCGTAAGGATCTCAAATATATTTTTTTCATAATTTTAAAGTGAATTGTTTTAAAGTTATTTAAGACAATAGACGGAAATTTACCATTCCCCCCCCTTATCTCCGAAACTACTGAGCCTAAAATTTTGAAAAAAATACAAAAAATAGTTCTATACCTATAGATTACAGGAAAATTAATAAGAAGTCTATGATCTTGAAACAACATGGTAAATTTCTCAATATTGTGCGTACAAACTTACATTTTCAGTTGGAATGTATGGGAGAACATGTTTTTCAACTACAATGTTAAGTTTGTTCTTGGGATAAATTCATTCCAACTACGGAACCCTTCATTGTGCGTGGTCCGACACGTACTTGGCCGGTTTTTTAAAGTAGGTTTGCATAAACACTTTTACACGTCAATCATATTTTTTATAAAAATAGATGAGGTCAGCGTTTCCTATTTGACTACTTTGAGAAGAAAGGCCGAAACAAACTCAGAGGTCACAGTCTCTCTGCCGGGGCAGCGGGATTGTCCGAAAGGGTTACCGCTGCCCCGGAACATAAAGGGCTAAGGAAGGAACACGGATGGGTTTTAGTTAGTAAGAGTCTGAAACTCCCTTCCGCTCCAACCAGAGCGGGAGGGGTCATTTGATGATTTCCCATCCTTAAAAAAAAAAAAAAACAGGTCACACTCTCTTTTAAAGTCCAGACATAATCTTGGTCAGGTTATATGAAGACCATGTAGATCGATGTCTGAGATGGTCCTTTGAGGAAAGAACCACACAGATTGAGAGGACCTGTCCAGTCAGTGCACGCACTTGTCAGAAATCGTGCAGCTCAACTCAAAACTTAAGGAGCTCAACGATTATACTATTACTCCACATGAGAGGAAGAGTTTGCCCTCTGTTGGTAAAGCTATAACAGGCCTACTTAAATAATTATTTTTGGTGCCTGCAATATACAAATTAGACGCTACAACTCCTTTTGACATAACATTCAAGAAAGAAAGAAAAACGTTTATTTGCGGTAACATGTTTACCGCAAATACACGTGTTTTTAATTTAATTTTTAACGCAGAGAAAGAACAAACAAATATTTTTACAAGTTGGGTGAAAATGTGAGTCAAATCTACGGAAAAGGCGATCGCCCAGCACAATGCTACGACCATATGACATTTTTGAAATAACCAATTTCATTAAGACACGAGTACATGACCTCGTGTATTCAAACTGAAGAACAAATCAACTAGAGACTTTATAAAACCTAGAATGCATTAGCTGATTGCCAAAAGATATAGATCGAATGCCGCCGTTAATCGCTGTCTCTATTAATGTAATTAGTAAATGGACACAGTGGAGACTATTATAGCAATAAAAATTTATTTATTTGTTGGTAGCACTTGACGATAGGCTAGTAACCGTTGTAAAGTCAGGGAAAATGATTGCATCAGACGGTTAATTTTTTGTTAATTTTTCCCTTTCGAAACGTCTAAACAAAGACTCAGTCAAAAGTTAAAAATGGATTCACTAGTGAACCGATCCATCGATGTTGGATTTTGGCACTCGGCAATCGGAATCTTTCACTCGCCTCCAAACGGTCGAAAAAATTAAAGAAGCAGATGAACGAATGAAACGTTCATTCCTCTAGTTACAATTTTGATGTTGTCGCGTGAACATGGAATGAAAAGTGAAGCGTATGATCTTTCTCCACATAAACTATCACGAGTACGGAGTACCATCCATCAATCACTGTGCGAAACAAGAAGGAAACTCACGAAGACATACATGAAATAACTCCGTACCCCAGAAATCAATATCGCAAATTGAAGTGAACACCACCACGCCTCCATACAACCAGTTACCAATAAATTACATGGACAGACAAACAGACTGCTGACGTCAGACCGCCATACAAACAAGGCTGTTTAAGTCAACATTCAGTACTTATGTACACACGGCTACACATCAAACTATACATAACCAATATAAGCTGACTTCTGATTGTACGAAAAACCTATACGGGTCAGGACCAAATTCTTTGTATCGTTGCACAACGGAAATCACAACGGAAAGTGTTACACTGGAAAAAATGTATCACAGTGGAATTTGTAAAGGTATGAGCACATGATAGTAATAATAAAAAGGGTATATAATTAACAATAATATTCTGTACTCTGTGTTAATAATAAATAAATTAAAAATCTACCTAAGCTCATTTTAACTAACTGTTTATGAAACTTCTGCTAAAAACAGAAAGAAATTTATTTCTAGTCACAACACTAGAAATACATTTCTGTTTATAACAGAAGTTACTTTAACAGTTACAACACATTTGTATTAAATAAAAAACGTTATTCTGAATTACGAAAAATATATTTTAATCTTAAATCATAATACAACCATAAAAAAACGTAACCTTAAAAATAAATTTGGTCTGAAACATCACCCAAGTAATATTCGTTTGAATTTAAATGCTGACAAACTTGAACTGTTTTGACAATCGACGCTCTAGTTACAATATCGACATCTAGTTTTTTTTGTATTTTAAATTTCAATACCGGATTTTTTATAGTTTTTAGAAACGAGATTGAATAAAATGTTTCACTATTTTTCGTTTCAATGTTTTTAATGAACCCTATGAAGTGTTTCCAGTGCTTTCGTTGGAAATAACGAACAATTACGCTATCATTTGCTAAAAAAATTTCATCATTTTCATCTGATGCTGACCCAACCACATCCTTCTTGACACCGTCCCCGAGTTCACCACCTGTTTCGCTCTCTTTTGTCCTTTCTAATTCTTCTGTCTCCCTTCCTTTATGTTCATTTTTATTTATCCCTTGCTCGACGTTTACACCAATTTCTTTATCTCCTGTTGCCCTTTCTAGTTCCTCTCTTTCACTCATTGTATGTTCATCTGGTAATGACCTAAGTTCGTCAATATTAAAATCGTCCTTAAAGTTTTTATCTATTTCTCTTCCTCCTTTTATCAGTATATATTCTTCTGTCTTTCTTTTCAGATTTCCATCTGATAAGGAATCAACCTCTACACATTTTTCTCTATATCCTGTAGTATTTTCCTGTTTTTCTATTTCCTTTAATTCTTTAACATAATCTTTACAAGTTTCGATCTGCTCTTCAATGTACTTATCCATATCATCATCACTATTCATGTTCACTTCTTCATCATGTAGATTCAGTATCTCCGACTTTGTCATCGTAGGAATTCTGGAAGTTGATGGAACGGGGTTTGCATAAATATCGTTGTCCTTCTCTGATTTCTTTGAACTTATAACAAAATCCTTGCCTATTGGTTTAAGTTTTTTAAGTGACATTGGCCGAATTCTTGTCATGTTGATATAATGGTAATTGTCTGGCGTGATCCGAATTTCTGACAAAATTTGCACTCCCTCGTGTTTATTTTTTACTTTAACTATATTGCATGCTTTGTTTGCTAGCTCTGCCTCATTTTCTGCACTTTCTTCGGTTTCCTTTTCCTCACTAATCGACATTGCAACAGGGCTTTCAGTTTCACTCCATTCAATTTCATCATCACTTTCGATATACATAACCTCGGTATCAGTATTCTCAGAGCTAGAAGACAAGTCTTTATTTTTATTATATGTTTTTCTTGTTCTCTTTTGTCCTTCACTTGACGTTTTCCATTTCTTTTTTCTCTGTTTAGTCGTTTTAAGTACATGTAATTTCACAGAAAAGCAATCACAGTTTCCTCGTGCACAAAAACAGCTTAATGGTCTGTATTTTATTAAATTTTTATCCTCAGTAGCGATTATCTGATGGAGTTTCATGGTTGAGGGGATTACTTGAATTCTCTCAGGGCTAGAAATTGTCATGGCTTTGATATTCTGTTCGGTAACATAAAAAGTTTTTATGGTTGTTTCAGTTTTAGCTAATGCTGTAAATGCTGATTTTGCATCCACTATATCATCGCCATATGCAACTCTTCTATCCAATGTCCTTTTTATCGCTCCACCGACGCCATCAGCCGCACCTTTACCATGAGAGGCCTCGAAGAATGACCACGTTGCTTGAACGAAACCTGCTTCCTTCGTTTTCTCACTAAAAAGGAGGAAAATTTTTTTCTGACGGTATTGAGTCGTTGGTCCATCTGAATAAAAGTGTACGCGGTCAATCGTAGGGTGTTTTTCTTTTAGATACCTTAATAAAGGTTCTAAGTGGGCCCATATAGCCTCAGGATCGTGTTTTAGTGACGGGGAAATAGTGCAAAAAGATAAGGGTGCCTCATTTTTTATGTACGCAACGCCAGTGTGCAAGGTGATTTGTTGTTTTGATGAGCCGAAATGCATGGCCTGTACTTCTTCAGCCATCTTGCAACCGTAATTTTCCGAGAAGTCACAATGTATTATGGCTTCATTCTCTTGTATTTGTTCGATGGATTTTTTATATTGTTTGTACTGATGATAGATGTTAAAATGATGTTCTTTGAATTTGATAAGGTCATTTTGAATCAAATCGATGAGTGTGGTTAACGAACCAGTTCTGTTTTCTTTGACGGTTTTTTTAGTAACTTTACGTTCTCCTGATTTTTCAAATACGTGGTTTTTAGTAGTCCACTCAAACCAAGAGACATTCTCCGAGCATTCTCCTGTGATATTAATGCAAAGCTTTTTCCCAGAGCACTCTCTGCATTCTGAATACATGCAATTTTTGGATTTTACATCACAAGCTATCTCAGAGACCAAATCGTTTAAATCAGTTGTTGCTATTACTCCTAATTTCTTTAAACTTTCAGCTTTAAAAGTCAGGTTGGCATGTTTAACGCAAGCACATGTGTTGCGATCGCCAATAGTTGGAGGAACTATATAAAATGGCCGGTATCGCTTAAAAGTAGAATAGGATAAAGTTCCACCTTCATTTCTGTATGAATTATATAACTTAGGTAATGTGTTTAGTAGAAATCTTTTTTGTTTTTTGTTTTTTTTCAGGGTCAAGCATTCTTTTTTGCCGGCAGTCATTCGACTAACATCATCTCTCTCAAAGAATTCTCTGATCTCTTTAACTGATTTTAGTCTCCTTTGTTTAATTGTTGAATAATGTCGTATACCGCTCTTTAGTCCCAAACATTTGATTAGTTTCTCTTGCATATTATATTTCCTTACTGTTTCACTCTGAACAAGTTTCTTTAGAATCTTCCTTTCTGCAAAAGGCTTGGTCTCTTTGTAGGTTTTTTTCAGAGACTCTTCTAGGACGTGATTCTGTAAGAGTTTTTGTTTGACTTTCTGTTTAGTTTCCTCGGATACATGAGGAAGTTCTTTTTCGACGAATATAGACGATTTGGTCAAAGGAGTTAATTCGTTTGAACCTTGTGCGGTAATTCCTTGAAAGCTTTCAGACGGAGTTACACTCACAGTCCCTTTCGCCGATTTCAGGTTATTTAATTGTTCTGTAAGTATACGAATCTTTATTGTACGTCGTCTTAATATTTTTCTTATATTTTGATATTTCACGTTCAAACTTTTGACCTGCTCCTTTAGTTTAAGATTTTGTCGGGCTAGTTGACTTCGATAACGGCGACGTGACTTCTCTTCAACAACTGCTAATGGTTCCTCTTCTCTTGTTTGTGTTTTCTTACTTTTGGCGTCCCGCCACTGTTTCCTCACCTCTTGCTTTTCATTTTCATTCATATCATCTATTTTTCGTTTCTTAGCTTTCGTTCGCTCTGCGTTCTTCTTTTTCATTTCTTCAAATTTTTGAGGATTTGTCTCTTTCAATTTCTCGCGATACTTCCGACATCTTTCCGCTACAGTTAAAGGCATCTTCTGCAAATAAAACACAATAATTAACATTAGTATACTGCAATATTGTTTCCCATAGACACAAATATAAACACACACACTTTGTATTTGACATAAATATTGGCGGATAGAGCATAGATTTACATTTTCAGTCTTTATTTACCCGAAAACAACAGTAAGATTACTAATAAAAATGAGAAAAATATTTCATATTTGCCTGTATATGTTTATGTTTCCTTTTGACCGTAGTGATTTCAATGTAAAACTATGCTCCTAGTTGTGTAAAATACTTACTTTTACGTATGGAAAAAAATGTTACGTATGGAAAACGTACCACATAGATTTTTTCAATTATAACCTACTTGACGGGATACGCATATGATTTTGACAGTCTGATTGTAAAGAATAACACTGTTATTTAAAAAACTTGATTCCACTAAAACACTCATATAGACATTTTGTACTTACTACTAAAACATTCCCGAAGTGTGTTTCAGTGAAATCGTATTTTTCTAAATAGCACCGTAAGTCTTTGCGTCAAGTTTCGAGTTTGCATGAAAAATTTAAAAAACTAAAGTAGAACTTTAAACTTTTGCTTGACAGAAAGGTTTTGCGTTAATTTAATAACACCTTGTTTATTACCTAATTTTATAAAATACGGAGCTAACTTTAATTTATTAAACGAAACTGTGATATGCACCTACCTTTACAATTTTCCGTTGTGACACGTTGCACAATTTTGTGTCATTCGTAGCACACTGGAACAAAAAACCCGCGAAAACCAAACTAATAATGTTTGGAGTTCGTAAATTTAACTGGTAAACGAAAGCACACTAGTATATTCCAATACCAAATTAAGTAAACTTATAGATGTAAGACTGCAAATTCACAGAATTAGTCTGGAAATGGTTCAAATATCCACACAAATACAATAATTTATAATGACACACTTGGCGCGGAAAACGTTTTTTCGATCGACAGTAAAACAACATGGCCGCAGTATCCTGAAGTTGGTTACAGGTAATGCGCCAGTGCTGCCACAGAATATAAACGAAATTCACAGTTGTTAGTTATTGAAACACTGTATGTCTGGTGTCGCACAACTGAGTGTCACAATGGAAGCATTTTTAGGACACATTTATATTATTTATTATTACAAAACTGATTGTGCTTATTTTCAGTTTAATGATTAATATGATATCGTTATACCCTAAAGGCTATTAAATAAATTACATACACATGCTCGCGGTTTTTTTTATAAAGAATATTTAATATGTTCTTGGCGAGCTGAAATAGGGACATTTTTAACCCATCAATTAATGCAAAGAATTTGGTCCTGACCCATACATTGCGAGGTCAACTAAAACTGGAAATTTATAGCTTGATGTGTAGCCGTGTGTACGTCTAAATATTTTAGTAAAGCTAAATACACAACGGAGGTTAATTCTCAAAACGTACAAGTTAACTAAACTTACAGGACCACAATTGTAAATTATTACGTGTTCTAAAGAACCAAAATGAAATGTCGGAATGAGGACCATAGGCTTGAATTGTCAACTCAGCTCATGATGACAGCTGCGACCGCGTGCTTTCAGAGGTACGGCTACGGAGGGATCTCAATATACAGGAAGAAAAAAACAATCTGCTATTCCCTACATTTTGACGAGTTAAAATGCGAACATAAATGTAGGGAACAGCAGATTTTTTTTCGCTATTTCATTTTTGGTCCCATAGTTAAAGTTGTTCATAATGATGAGTACAATCTCCCATTTCGATTTGGCGCAAGCTTAGAGCAACGCGGCCTACCGGTATCTACCGGTATGGTAGGCCGCGTTGCTCTAAGGCCGCAAGTTTTAAATTTCAAGCTGTAAATGGTCACCCATCCAAAAACCGACCGCGGCAACCATGGCTTAACCTTCGACCGATCCGTGCGGCTGTTACTAATTAGCCACGAGCTCCGCTAATGGAAGCAGTGACAGTTAACTAAAACGTTTTGTGGAAAGAAAAGATTGTTTACTCACAACCGAGCGCCAAAGTTTACCCGACCTAATTACCTACTCGAAGGCTTGCGCTTGCGCGTTAAAAGTGCATAAACACTTTTTATTCTTCTTTTTATTAACTGCCTGAGTTTTGAATATTCATACCAACTACCAAGGACAAATTATATCTGAATCATTCGAGATGTGAGTTTCTTACCCGTTCGTCTCCATAGGTACCTACCTACGCTTTGGAATGGGCAACTAGTTTCATATTTTCTGACTGACCGACTTCTTGACAATTCAAAAGTGCCTGTAAATGGTTTAATTATTAAATAACGGGGTTATATGCTGTGGTTGTACGGAACCCTTCGTGTGCGAGTCCGACTCAACCTTGGCCGCTTTTTAGTAGGTGCTCTCAGGGTTCGCAGTCACGCTTGCTACAATCATCACAATCACATTTCCACTTGGGGAATATATAGCCTTTCAGGCTGGAGTCATGAACATAGTTCCCACAGACAGAATAACCAAAACGAATGAATGAAGGGAATTATAGAAATTTAGTTAAAACAAAAAGATGTCTAACCTATACCATAATTAATTGCGCAACACATTATCAATCACAATCTAAATCATTTTGAAGGGTATTGCTAATACTTCATATATTCGAAAAATGTGTCTGCTCAACAACGTGAAAAACGCAACGAGTGTTGCTGAACTGTCAAAATGAAACCCATTGCTACTAATAGTCTGCTACAGAATTACCCCGCTGAAATGTGTTAAGGAATTACCCCGCTGAAATGTGTTACGGAATAACCCCGCTGAAATGTGTTACGGAGTTACCCCGATGAAATGTGTTACGAAATAAGGCCGCTGAAATGTGTTACGGAATTACCCCGCTGAATTGTGTTACGGAATTACCTCGCTGAAATGAACTTACGGAGGAACTGAAACAGTGTAGCTTTCACCAAAAGACGATTAATTATTTGAGAAAAAAACAAAGTAAATAAAATATAAAGAATTATAACATTCTATAGATCGTATTCTAAAAAATCTCCACCATATTTAAGCAAAGGTGGGTCAGCTAATTGCTATAAATTACAGTACATATTCATTACTCAGTTCAGCGGTCCAGACGCAAACAAACAAACCAGATTATGGTCTGTTCCAAAATTATTTGATGACAGTGTAAACAAACACTGTCCAGGTTAAATTCGGACGCAAAATCACTCACAAAAGGAAATTAGTCAAATTCAACTGTATTTAGAAGGTTTCAACATCATATTCCACAACTTTCCCTAACATAATCAGCCTATAAAGTTCCCACTGCTGGGACGCAGGTCTACCACGCGGGCCCAATGCGGGTTGGTAGATGTCACATGTCTTAGAATTTATGGCTCTAGGACTCACCGACTTCACCGTTTGAGAGAAGTGGTGATGACATTATTTACACGAAGTAAAGCACCTGCCTGGGTTCAAACGCACGACCTACAACTTGTAAGTCGGGGCTGTTACCACTAGATTGTTGGAATAATTAAATTGCAATTAAAAAATCACCGACAAAAATTAACGTTATGATATTAACCTCAATTTCAAATGAAAAAACCTCAATTTCTAATGAATCACCCTCAATTTCAAATGTAAAACATTTTTAAAGTAATTTAAAATTAGAATTTCGTTTTTAAGTATTCAAATAATCAAATCAAAACACTAATTTGTAAGTGGCACTATGTATGAACAAATTCGCATCCACAGGTACGTTCGTAATGAAGTAGAAGATCCATTTGTTTACATTGTCAATAGATAATTTTGGAACAGACTATAGGTCGCATTTCACAAACCATTTAACAACACTAACACTACATTTTCTATTTCTAACAATTTACACGTAAACATCGGTTTAGTGAGGTGTAAATCATTTCTTGAACGTTTTCCGGCTACTGGCGAGAACGATAAACATAGCAGAACACGTGTGTAGACTTATTAATGTTGATAGTAAAATAAAAATATCAAGTTATGCCTGTTCTGAGAGAAGCGAGATTGTTTTCATGACTAAAAGGATAACCAGGAAATGTTTTGGAGAAATTCAAGCTCTTGCCCGGTTTTCCAAAAAGGATGTAAGTAGTAACAACATTGTAATGGGCCTGTAAATGGTTTACTTATTATTCCTCCGTGATCCAGGATGAAAAGTAGCCTATATATATCCTTCTTCAGGTCACGGTCTACACGTACCAAATTTCATCCAAATCCGTAACTCCGTTTTAGCGTGATTGCTTCTAATGCGCGGTAGCCTTTTCAGCAACGCCCACCACGGTAAACATTTGCGTGGTGCCATTTTTGAGCTTGAGTTAAATTTCTTGACTTTTATTATTCGTAGCTTGCTGGATCACAGCAAACAATCCGACTAGCCTTTTCCGAACCATATTGGGGTCGGCTTCCAGTGTAAACGGATGCAGCTGAATACCAATATTTTACATGGAGCGACAGCCTTTTGACCTCCACAACCCAGTTACTGGGTAATATTGGGTTTCTGAGTAACGGCTGTCAAAGATCTACGAATGACAGCTGGGACTAACGGCTTAGCGTGCTTTCAGAGGTGCGAAGTGAGACCAATCCCTACCTCTGAAAGCACGCGCCGTTATCGAGACCGATATGTAAGTAATAGGATGGTCATATCGATGAGCTAATATTAGTTTGGAAAGGACAAAAGCTCGCTGGCCCGACTCCGCTATTAGGCTACTTATTACCGATTCTATTTACGTACTATTCCGAATACAACAAGCTCTTGGCTGCAAATCAAATCAAAATATTTTATTTCACATGAACCTACATGGGCACTTATGAAACGTCACAAGCTAGGTGCACGGAAGAAGTTTTAAATAAGTTTACAACTTCTTTATTGGAATGTTGTGATGTTTTTTTTGACTTCCTACTTCGTTTATGTAGTGTTAACGAGTGTTAAATCGTGAATATTCATTAATTTCTATAAAGATGGGTACTTAACACATTATTTAGTTATTTAGGACTTTAGCAAATTACTTGCCTAAATATTAACCTAACCTAGCCATCACTACACCACTTTTTCTAAACGTTGTCAAACACTGATTTAAACTTGGTATGGGACTAGAAGGACCAAAATTTAATTTCTTGGTCTTGTACCTTGATTACAGGTCTTCATTAAACGGTCCGACTGTCCCGTTGGTCTCGTGGTCGCAAGCGCGACTGCTGAACGTGGGGTCCTGGGTTCGATTCCCAGGTCGAGCAAAGTGTTATTGGGTTTTCCATTGGGAAATTGTCACGTAACAACCCGGAGTTTGGAAGTTGGCGGTGTGAACCCCCGTGCGTTGGAAAGCACGTTAAGTCCTGCGTTGTTGGTCCTGCGCCTGATCTCTCTCCGGTCGTGTCAGATTACGTGCCGTCCCATCAGACAATGAGAGTAAGGGAAGAGAGAGTTGCCGGGGCAGCGGGATTGTGCCGGGGCAGCGGGATTGTCCGAAAGGGTTACCGCTGCCCCGGAACATAAAGGGCTAAGGAAGGAACACGGATGGGTTTAGTCAGTAAGAGTCTGACACTCCCTTCCGCTCCACCCAGAGCGGGAGGGGTCATTTGATGATTTCCCATCCTTAAAACAAAAAAAAAAAAGGGAAGAGAGAGTGCACCTATGTCTGCGCACAGTCAAGCCTGCACTATAATATCTCCCGCGCCGCCATGGCCGAAATAAGGTATAGAGGACTATGAAACGGTCCGAGCTGATGGAAGGAAGTTGCTTCTCGCGCTTTCTAGTCTGCACACTTAGCCAATGAGAGCTACACCGAAAAAAGTTTCACATTTTGACCGACACGACACTTTTACTATGTTTGCTTACATTTTTAACAGACTTCTAAAACGGAGGAGGTTACATGTTCGACTTTATGTATGTTTTTTTTTTTTGTATGTTCACCGATTTCTCCGTCAATTGTGGATCGTTTTTTTTTTCATCTAGTTATTCTCAAACGTTAATTTATTTAATTGTGACTGTTATTTAATACAGCGACAGGAATTTCATTCCTACCGGTCCACTACGTCTATAGAGTTATTTATTTTAATAAATTTTAATTTGTTACCAAAACGGACTTGTCCTTCTCCTAAGCACTTTATTTCTTGACATTAAAATAAATAAAACTAAAACATAGCAGTAAACTCGTGAGTCGCACTCGCAATTCAAAATATCGATAAATTGTAACGTAAACTTGGAATGTGGAATAAATCAAAACGGGTGGCGTAAGTGGCGTTACTGTAAATATTACAAATTATTTAATGTTTCTTACTATTATGAGAAATGTGCTCAGAATGGTGAGTGTTCTAGCTTTTGAGCCAAATGTATTTATTGAAATTGAAAAAATTGCAAAAACTTTATGTAGTGCACGAGGTATTTATATTTTGACTAAGAAATATCGATGTTCGGCATTGTTTGCTTTCGAAATGCTTTACTTACAGTAGGCTCGTCAGTGGTATCAAAACCAATTAAAAAGCTAGCCTCCCTGCCGGGGCAGCGGGATTGTCCGAAAGGGTTACCGCTGCCCCGGAACATAAAGGGCTAAGGAAGGAACACGGATGGGTTTTAGTCAGTAAGAGTCTGACACTCCCTTCCGCTCCACCCAGAGCGGGAGGGGTCATTTGATGATTTCCCATCCTTAAAATAAAAGCCTCTTATGTTATTTAAACTCCTGAATACTAAGCTAGCTCAAAGTCAAAGGGTTACGACCGACCTGTGGTCGACTGGACGTAGGGAATGATGACAATCCGCGTGGTGGATTACGGCCCGAGTGGGCTCTCACAGAGAGGAGGCCTGTGTCCCAGCAGTGGGAACATTATGTGCATAATCATAGCCTGTTAATAACCCTCTCTGAAGCACTAATAAATTATTTGAAAATTAGGTACTATTTCCAAAGACCCATCGCGGTTTTCCTGTGTGTAATTTTGTGACTCACACATATTGCATAAGTTGATAACTATGTTCATAGGTACATAATATCATCTCATATCTGTTATTATCATTTCATCAAATCACTAAAAATACTTCTAGGAATTTTTATCTTCAGAGCGTTGGAAAATACAGGCCCTTCGATACAAAGATATGGTCCTTCTTTCCGTATCTGCATTTACTTAATCAGCCTATAATGTTTCCATTGCTGGGACACAGGCCTCCTCTCTGTGAGAGGGAGTGGGCTGTAAACTACCACGCGGGCCCAGTGCAGGTTAGTAGTCATTTTTTGTAAGGTTTTAGGTTGAAAAATGTGAAATTCATTCATTGTTGAATAATGTTACGTACTCGAAAAATGAAGCCGCTAAACATACCTCTTACTACAATTTACACCCCGATGAAGACACATATCAGAAATGTAGCTAAATGAATAACAGCATACCTACCACGAGCTCTTAACGCGATCCATTTTAGGACCTAAACTGAATTGTTCTGCTAATACGTACCATGGCGTCAGTTTAACGATTCAATTTAGGCCGTGCCATCTGTATACCTACCACGAGCTCTTAACGCTCATTCACTTTCAACGATCCAAATGCCGCTGAGCGTATTGGACGTCATGGTACGATAGTGAACGATCCAGTTTAAGAACCTAAACTGAAATGTCTTGCTTTTGAATCGTTTTTAAATAGATCATGGTAGGCCTCCAGAACTGGGGGCCTAAAAAGGCCACTTTGGCAGAATCATAAAACAATTCATATCACGTAATTCATCTGTTTCACACCTTTATATCCCTGAAGGGTTAGGCAGAGGTGTACCTATAGCATTTTACGAATCTCCATACAAAACTGTCATACAGATGAAATTGCGTGATATGAATTGTTTTATGATTCTGCCAAAGTAGCCTTTTTAGGCCCCCTGCACTTAAATCCCAAATAATCTTTAAATTATATAAACAGCTAAATGATTGTTTCGCACTATTTCAGCTATAAATCGAAGCGGTTTGTTTGTAAGACTGACTGATAAATGGATGACACAAACCAGCTGGTCGGATAGTATCGGACGATTGCACAAAATGATACGGATTATGGAGCATTAAATATTTTTGGTGCATCCGGTGAGATTTGAGATAGTGCAGAGGTTAAGGGGCCTGCTTCTCGAGCATGAGGGTTTGGTCGAAAATTGGAAGTGAACTTAATAATAGTAATTTATTACCAAAATTCTGTAAAAATTACATCAATGAGGTCTCGACCACAATGGGACTAGGAAGACACCTGTATGACAGAGGTAGATGTAGTGTAGATGAGACTATTTTAAAGCAAAGTTGATCTTGGACATCACTGGCTGACTGTAACGGCAAACCTCTACAATTTTGTATACCTAAGCCTGAAATCGCCAACATACATTGAGCAGAGCTAAAATTGATGCTCGTTCTTTCGATCCCCTCTCTGCATACTATCACCGTTACTCAGTGGTTTAATTTAGAAAAGTAGATACAGATGCCAGCACATCAAGCTACCCGAAACTCTCAAATTTTCCCAATTTGACAGATTGTAGTAGTTTGATGTGCTGGCATCTGTACATTGAACTAAAAATATTTGGAAATTTTTATTATGATAATGTCATCATCATCATCATGTTCGGATGGAATCGGAATATTGCACAAAATGATATACGAATTATGGAGCACCTAATATTGCTGGTGCATCCGGTGAGATTTGAGATGGCGTAGATGTTAAGCCCAGGTACGCACGAGCGTTTTTTTTCACGCACTACAATATCTTCAACGCTCTGTTTGACACCGAGAGTTGTAAATCCAACATTGAGGTTTTGAAACGTAGTATTTAACGCGGCTTACGGTAGGATTAAACTGGTAGAAATCGTCACGTAAAGAAAAAGCGATATGCCCGCGAAAAGTATTTTTATTATTAAAAATATTTTTCAAATTGTGTCTTTTTTGAAAGTCAGTTGTTTTTTTTTTTCTTAAAAAAGTTTTATTAAATTACAACAGATATCAATATTTTTTTTCTTGTTAATTATTTTTTATATTTAGTTTATCGTGTGTACACTGTTTACTTAATTTGAGACACAATATTTTATTCATCATACTTCTCAACTACGATACGTTTGTTGCGGTCATGCACGTCTCAGTAATATATTTTCCCATATTATCCCTCATAAGCTCCAAAGCCTCGTATTTGTTTTGTTAATAGTAATTCAAATGAGGTGGTTCAATGTTACATTATTGGGACAATGTCCCATTAATGTGCCATTGTCCCATTAATGTGACATTGTCCTACCTCATTTACAGTGGTACAATGTACTACCTCGCCAAGTTGAATGAGTTACTCATTCAAACTCAACGAAATTGCTTGTCCTATCCAACGATAACAGGGAAACGTGACCTGTTTTTCTGATAGATTGATTTGTAGTCAAAAATAATCCAAACTGTTACTAATTCTCTATATAGTTATACAACGACGCGAGTAAGACTTAAACCCGCTCGGTCACCAATCACTACAACAATACCATGGTCTTTAATTACAGTTTTGACAGGTCGCCAGCTCGTTCACAATTGAGTGATGGTTTACCAACGGAATTAGACTGTGCGACTGTACGCTCATGGGTATGGGATAATTGAAAATGTGGAGTACGTGTTAAGAGTGTGTTTGTGACCCAATGTATTTATATGAAAGTATTTAATAAAAATACACACATCAAAAGTGTCTAGGGATCAAGCATTTTTATGCGGATTTCTTGAGATTGAGATGTGGCTTTGTAATAAATTTATGATTTTATAAATTTATATGGATCCTTTTTGGTGCATTTCATAATTTGAATCAGGAACTGTGAATCAAATTCGAGTAAAAGATGAAAATCAGCTGTCAATATTTTCCCTATAAAAACATACAACGCATTGAAGACATTAGAGTTTTTCTGTTTCCCTACTACTGATTAAAACCAACGTTATTATGGAGCGGCGACGTCATTTAAGCAGGGAAGAAATGCTCAGAGCCGTGGGAATGATAGAAGCTGGTTCCCGACAACGTACTGTGGCTTTAGCTCTGAATACAAGTCAGAGTGTTATCAGTCGACTTTGGACACGTTACCGAAGCACTGGTACCGTGGCTGAGCGCCATGGAGGACGGTATCGCTGCACCACACGGAGACAAGACCGATACATTCAAATCTTAACTCGAAGAGCTTCAACAATAACCGCCATGATGTTAGCCGTGAGGCTTCATCACTCTTCAGGGAACTTAATTAGCGACCAAACAGTCAGAAACCGCTTGCATGAAGTGAACCTTCATTCCCGAAGACCGCTACGGGTACCACCTATAGCAATGCACAATCGTAGGATTCGATATCAATGGGCTCTTGAACACAGAAATTGGGCAGAAGAACAATGGCGTTTCGTGTGCTTTTCTGATGAGTCTCGTTTTGGTATGAGACCGGATACAAGACGTATACGATACTGGAGAACCCCTGGACGCCAACAGCGATTAAAATCCTGCCAGGAAGTCCATCCTTATAGTGGTGGAACCATCATGGTATGGGCGGGTATTTGGATCGGCGGAAGAACTGAGTTGATTTGGATCAGAGGCAACCTCAACGCTCAAATTTATGCTGAGACGATTGTATCAGACGTCATCGTTCCTCTACAAGTGCAAATCGGTCCCTTATTTCAGTTAATGCATGATAATGCACGACCGCACACCGCAAGAGTTGTAAGACAGACTCTCGCCGCAGCTAACATCAATGTCCTGCCCTGGCCTGCTCAGTCGCCAGACTTGAACCCGATTGAGCATGCATGGGATATGCTACAGAGAAGAGCTCTGCCGAATATGGAGGGTATCCAGTCGCAAGAAGACCTTTTTTTGCTGTTGCAACGAACATGGGCGGCCATTCCACAGCGTGATTTGGATGAACTCATTTTGAGTATGCCAAACCGATGTTCTTGTGTTGTTAGTGTTCGCGGTAGAAACACGGATTATTAATTGTTTAAGTTACCCAATAAAATTTTAAAGAAAACTGTTATTTCAGTCTTTTTTTCGAACTTTTGTGTTAGTGGTTCAAATGTCAAAAATCCCTTTATTAGGAAAATGGCAAATTTCTTTATTAATGCAAAGGTGACTTGGTTTATCGTTACTGTGACAAACGAAAACACTTTATTTGATGAATCCTTAAAGAAAATTTTAATTAATATCAATCAGGAGAAAAGTTATTGCAAAAATATATGTTGATCCCTAGACACTTTTGATGTGTGTACCTGTAGGGAAGCCGAGAGTTACTTGTTCTTTGGGTAACATGGTGATTTTGTTTGCGCATCGGTTTCGTTTACATGTAGGTAATATGTTACAAGTTTTAGAATTAGACCGCTATTAAGAATGAATAGAATTGGTAGAATTCAGGGGTGAACCTTGGTATAACAGGAGGCCTACCATGATCTATTTAAAAACGATTCAAAAGCAAGACATTTCAGTTTAGGTTCTTAAACTGCATCGTTCACAGTCGTACCATGACGTCCAATACGCTCAGCAGCATTTGGATCGTTGAAAGTGAGTGGTAGGTATCCAGATGGCACGGCCTAAATTGAATCGTTAAACTGACGTCATGGTACGAATTAGCAGAACAGTTCAGTTTAGGTCCTAAAGTGGATCGCGTTAAGAGCTCGTGGTAGGTATGCTGAGGACCAGACTTTGTTGCATTCGGATTTCGGTCTTACTCTCGAGAATATTTGTTCAGATTAAGCTGTGTTATCTGAGTTTTTCATCCATTCATCTGTTGAAGGACACTGAGTTTTATTGTTATTATTACGTCTATGCGCGTTTAGTGTCCCGCAAAGTGTTAATATAAAAAATATTAAAGTTGAGGAGCTGGCGAACAGAACCGGATTAGTCCACGAAAATAAATTTTACATGGCAGCTAAAAAACTAATATCAGTATATGAAGTTTGTATGAAAATTTACTTTTTAAAGCCTTTTTTTGCCTACTTCTAGCCGGTTTTGATTGAAAATATTAACAGGGATCGACGAAACTAGGTCAAGACATCACGATTCGAAAAAAAAAACATTTTTGAATAGTAGTGGACAAGTCCGGTTCTGTTCGCCAGCTCCTCAGTTATTTCTTAAAGTTCTGTTTTTCAAGCATAGCTATTCACACCCACTCGGTACGTTTCCGTATCGTATCGAACATTGATCAATGTTATCGTAGGAGTCCTTTAAACGATGTTCACAAGTCCAAAACACGAAAATGTTGTCAGTTTTAGTGCTGACTTTTCAATTGACAGATAATTTTTATTCGTAGAATAAAATTGACGTCTGTCAGTTAGTCTGTGGTAGAACTTTCAAAAATTCAAAATTATTTCTCCGATAAAATTATCAGCGTTGGAAAAATCAGCCCTAAATCAAGTCGACGACCCCTATTCTTCCGTCACCTGTTTGCTGTTGGGGTCAAGACAAATCAGGTTATCGAAATGTGTAATTTTGCGACTAGAATCAAATCTATTTCATAATAATTTTTGACGTACAAAAGTGCCTTTTCTGTGCCTATTTGAAATAAATGCTTTGACTTTGACTTTTTTGACTTTTCGATACGATAGCCTGTCGGATGATTGTGAATAGCTATGGAGAACCAATTCATTCAATATCAAGGACCGTAGTCTCGTAGGCTATATTCGATAAAAACATCGCTTAGCTATAAATTAGCAAGTTCAGAGATCGTTCTTATAATGTATCGCAATAAACCAAACGTAACTCAAACACTGTGCTATGTGCTTAACAAGCAGACAAATAAATTGTGTCAAAAATGTGCCAAAATACAAGAATAATTTAAAAAACGAACCTTAAAAAAAAATTGTGTTCATAAAAGTCAATCTCGGTGCACATCCCAAATAATTAGGTATGGCAAGACCCAATTCCCAGATTATAAAAAAAATTGAAAATTTAATAAGCTAAACTATAAAAACAGTTTTGAAAAAGACAAGGTCGATTCATAAATCAATACTAAAAAAAAAACTAAAATAAAATAACGTAAAATATAGCTAGTTACAAAATTATACCACCACCTTACATAAATGAAATTCAATAAGCTACTAATATGGGACAAATAAACGAAATTAAAGACATTATTGTAAATAATGAAAACAAAATGGGACGAACTATATATAATAAACTTATAATTAAATTGTTACTACATACAAGTTACGATTACGTGACATTTTTATTTAGTCAAGTACTTACGACCAATGTACTCACACGGGAATGTTAAAGAATCAAAAAGATTATTTCAACTAGCTTACTTTTGCATTGATAAATAATTAAAAAGGTATTCGCCTAGAGACGTAAGGACTCACACTTATTCAGCTCTATTCAGGCTTATGCCCATAGAAAACAACGATTTCGTATGGAGTCCATTCAGCTTTCCGTGGCTGAACGGATGCGTACGCATCTCACATAAAATCGTTGTTTTCTATGGACAAAAGCTGAACAGAGCTGAATACGTGTGAGTAGTACCTAAATCGTACTGCCCGATGTAAACTCTGGCAGCTCGGAACATGAAGTGTGCAGCATATCTCTAAGTAGTCTGTGGTGTGCAGTAACAAATTCATGTATCAGCGGGGGTGGGGGTCGGGTACTGCGCAGCGAGTAGCGCGCTTCAGTCTTGCGCTGGGTTTAGTGCAAATAATCCTACATCACATTAGTATAATAATTGTTAGTTAAATATGATTTGATGCTAAAAACAAAACAAATAGACACGATGACATGATTGATTACCCCGTCCACCAGCGCCATCTATTATAGAATCAGTAACTTAATCTCACACTTTTTCAATACTACCCTCATTTGCGTGAATATTAGTGGATCGTATGAGTACATTGGTGATCTGATACAAAGTTGAACTACGATTGAAAATACAGTGTTTAGACGTTTGTATGAACATGTTACTTACAGAATCTTGTATGTAATGATGACAGGTTTGGTTGGTGATGAGAGAAAATCATTTACTTATTTATTTATTTTTTATAAGAAAAAGCACTACCTATCCTAAGAAATTTTGTTGAAATTTGATATTTCCAAAAACTTTTGATAAGATTGCCATACATAAAGTTAGTTTATGGTTGCTCTTAATTGGTCCTTTTACCCCAATACTTTTCCGAGCATATGTAGATGAACCTTTCGGCATTTTTTTTTTTGGTCCGATACCCTCATATTACTAGAATGGCAACACTGGCCGTCTAATCACCAACCAAACGGGTACTAAACCAAAAATAATAAAGGAAAATGAACACACTTCTAGCAACACTGCGTCTAATTTGCCACTCACGATGAGGTCCTCCTCTCTGATCTTGTCAGAGTTCTTACTCGCCGCTCGGAATGTGGCCGCGAGGTACTTTTGCTCGTCTTTGGTTAGGAGCGTGCACTTTGCCGCCAACTTCTTGCTAGTGTTGCCCATACTGGAAATAAAGGTGTTATTATAATGTGCACGAATACTGCCAGGTAGATAGACTATCCTAATCAGAAGTATGGTAGTCTCTCTGTCAAAAATGTCCACTCATACATAAACTCGAGGGGCCCGTAGCTAAATAATAACAGCCGCACAGGTCGATCGGTCAGGTTAAGCTACGCTTGCCGCGGTTGCTCTGTGAATGGGTGACCATCTTTACATACCGAGACCCCTCCGTGCCTCGGAAAGCACGTTAAACCGTCGGTCCCGGCTGTCATTAGTGGATTCTTTGACCGTCGTTACGGGTAGTCAGAAGTCCGAAAGTCTGACAACCAATCTTACCAAGGGGTATCGTATTACCCAGTAACTGGGTTGTGGAGTTCAGATAGGCCATTTCCATCAGGAATTTCCTAGTAACAGCCCGAAGTCTGGATTTGGGCCCGGTCAATGGCAGTAGGCAAACCCCCTTTAACATCGGACTCCGAACAGCTGGCGAAATATTGGTGTACTATAGGTAAGTACACTAGTGTCTGACTCTTCGAGAATTACAGACGTGATGTTATATATTATGTGTACTGATCAGACATGTGTGGCGCAATCTAGGCAGGCAGGGCCCCTACCATCTGCTGAGCTACTCACATTGTAACCAAAGCATGAACTGTTCCCAAAAGAAAAGAACAAAAGTTGTCGACATAGCCCACAGGATAAGCAAGCTGAAGTGGCAATAGGCTGGCCATATTAGCCGTAGAACCGATGACCGTTGGGGCAGACGTGTACTCGAGTGTAGGCCGTGAATCCGCAAACGTAAAATAGGACGCCCTCAGGCTAGGTGGAGCGACGATCTTCGCAGGGTGGCTGGTAGCAGCTGGATGAGAGTTGCCGAGAATCGAGCTAAATGGCGTACAATTGGAGAGGCCTATGTCCAGCAGTGGACTGCTGTAGGCTGATGCTGATGATAATGATGAACTGTTCCCACATAATTCGTGCTGGTACGAGAGAAGTGTGCTGTGTGAAGTAATCAAGGCATCAAAAAGGAATCCGTATCATAGTTGCGATAAACAAATAAAGGACAAATGTTAGGGCGGCAGTACGATATCTCGACCATCAGTGGTGCAACAGCACATCAGCTCAACGTACCTACTTTTGACCGTCGAACGATAGCGGACACAACTTTCGTTAAACAAACTAAGCCGCGACAAATGTTTCTCATTCGTTCGTTTCGTAAAGTTGAGTATAGACTAGAGCATATTATTTTTAAGTGTAACAGAACATCGAACATTCGCCGTTTTTAAATTTTATCAAACCGTACTTCGAACACGACCCTCGATGTTTAGTTACAACCTGATTTTAAACCAACTAGCGGAACATTTTATCAAGCAAAGGCACGAGCGGTACCTGTAGGTCCGACATTTCAACAATGGACGCACAGTAGTAAGAAATGTTACAGGTAAATGCTCATTCGCCGTGAGCATTACGTCGAACGCAGCGTCGAGCATTCGCAGAAACGTTGCATTACATAGAAATGCTTTTAGAAACTTCGATTTTGCCTGTATTACCATTCTTAAGAATGTTACATTACATGGAAATGCTCGAGAAAATGCTCTAGCGTAGGTATACTCACCTTTAGTCAATTAAAGCGTCATCCAATAACTTTCCCTATTACTGTGTTTACTCTGAAATGTTATAGACACTACTCAATATATATTAGAATTTTAGAATACCTACTATCTACCGGCATTTTCATTAGATAACATTTTCTTTTTACAATGTCGATTTTGTATAATCGGATGTAGATCCGATCCGAATAAAAATTAAAGATCCGATTTCAATCCGAATTGGGTATGTTCTAAATTCGGACGGATAGAGTTCGGATCTAGTGCGTAAAGGGGTTACGCACACAAATAGGTCTATGGCCACTTCGGACCGGCATTTCTCGGATTCGGATCGGATGTAGTGCAGAATCGTTCTAACTTGCTACCTACTTAAAATACATCACGTCATCATTGTCATAATGGGTAAGGAAAGAGTATTGGCCCACGTTCGCACAGACGTAAAGAATAGAATGATGAACTCCTTTTTTCTTCACCTTTTTTTAACTAATCATATGGACTATCGACGGAGGACAGGGTGTTGTGGCGTAGTTTGGGGGAGGCCTATGTCCAGCAGTGGACTGCGATAGGCTGAGTTGATTGATATGTACGATCGGAGAGAAAGAGTATTACCGATTGGGAATAATTGAAAAAAAAACATTTTTTTTTCCTTTTTTTTCGAAGACACCTTTCATTATATCTATGGAAGACACTGTCAACGAGTGAAATTTTTTTTTTCCCGGTCATCAACGAGTGACGACAAGTTGTTTTTGATCGGGAATATTCGCGCACGAACAGCTCTATGGGTAGCAAGTGGCAATCAAGCCTGGCGCGGCGGCCCATCCTGATGGTAAGCGCCCCATATGGGCATACTAGCTTCCGCCCGCGGCTTCGCCCGCGAGGTATGTCAATAAAAACTATCCTATGTCCTTCCCCGGGATGCAATCTATCTCTCTGCCAAATTTTATCGAAATCCGTTCAGTGGTTTAGGCGTGAAAAGGTAACACACAGACGAGACAGAATTACTTTCGAATTTATAATATTAGTATGGATTAATTATGTTGTAGCACCAAAGGCGTCGAAGATGCCTAGCCACCCCAGAAACAAAGCTGTAATATCTCATGAACCTTTAATTACCCTTTCAAACAGAAAACACAAACAATTATTTTCGTCTCGAAAGTACTCGCATACCAATTTGACAAAAAGCGCGTCCCTATTGTTGTTTAAACACTTTGCGGGACACTTAACGGTCCTCGACGTAATATAATAACAATAAAACTGCTATTGTGTCTCGTTCAGTGTCCTTCAATGTGTTAATGTGAACAACGTGATTCAGAAGAGGGAGGGGGAGGGGGGAGCTGTTATTTTGTTACTGTATAGATAGTGTTTCGATAATACAGAATATTTAAATGATTGTGTTTGGTAAAGGTCATTTAATCTGCTACACAGCTGCAGGAAGGAAGGAGCATACAGTATTCCCTGCTAGCAGTTTACCTTTGAGTGTCGCTAAATCAAAAAATTATGCAGGCCATTGTAGGTTACAAGCAAGTTACAATTTACAAATACATAATACAACAAAGTCTATCCAGTATCTTTTTTTACAAACAAGAAATTTTTTTACAAACAAGTCTATTTTGCAGATTGTAATAAATAAAGTAATATTAAATACTTGTGCTATAATGTTAATTAAATACTTGTAAAGCACTTAAACATGGCTTGCGGTGGAGGGGCGGAGGACCTTTTACCCAAAAAATTGGTTCTTATAGGGAAAAATTACAAGAGCACAAGACTAAACCAATCTGCCCAATAACAGGGTTGTGGAGGTCAGATAGCCAGTCGCTCCATGTAAAATACTAGTATTCAACTGCATTCAGTAAGACTAACATAGTTGGGAGAAAAAAGGCTAGGCAGATGATGCTGACAAAAGCGCAAGACTAACACTAGTAGTAAAAAAACATTACCAACACTACATTTGATTTGTTAACTTAAAAAAATATGGTATAAACAAGCTTCATTATTATGGTATTGGGAGACCAGGAGATCTAATCAGCTTCTGGAGGGAGGTGGGCTGGTTGGAATAACCACCAACGGCCGCCATGGCCCACGCACAATGGTCCACTGAAGGACTGAGTGCGGAAACCAAACCCATTACATAGAACATATGGTATTGGGATACAATGAATACAGAAGAAAGATATCAGGATGAATATTTTTTTTTACTTTTTAAAAATAGCACATTGCGTCGCATATTTTAACTTACTCCAAATATTAAAAAAAACATAAAACTAATTCAAAAACTGAGCATTATGAGTTTTAGTCTGAATGCTATAATAAATAGATGCTTTGAAGTTTCACATTATTTTATTTAGTCTGGAATGTAAACTTTGCATTATAACTAAAAGATACAACCAAGTCGAGATCAGAAAGCAAACTGTTTTATTTCCTTTTTACCCTCATTACAAAATGTTACACTTGACAACTAATAAAAACAATCAACAAGATTCAAACATAACATACCTTTCTCTCATAATGATTGGTAAATACAATAATTAATTCAACAGATAACAAAATCAATTTAACAAAAATGTCTACTTGTAACATAGCAACCACTTAAGTCATTCATTCGGAATTCCTATAATATCGGGCCATAATTCAGGGGGCGGAATCACAATCGGCGGATCCTGTGATAATTCAGAGTCCGTATCATTGGCTGGCTGACTGTCAATGACAGGTGACCCATTAACAGATGTGTTCGGCGGTCTGGCCAGTATTTGGTCTGCGTGTCGGCGATGCAGCTCTCCATCTTCCGTCCTCACCACATAAGTGGCCGGCCCCTCCACTGTCTCCACGGTGGCCCTACGCCACCTGTTCCCGGGCCCGTACATGCGTATGAGCACGGGCTGCAGCAGCGTAAAAGTCCGCGCGGGCGGGTGCTGCGCCGCCGCCTCCAGTTGCTGCTCGGAGCGGCTCGGCGCGGAGTCGGGGTGTAAGCTCGACACTGCCGATCCATGTTGACCCACCACACGTAGCCTCTTGCATACGCTTTCGTCTGGACAATGCCCGCATGAGGGGCATGTAACAACATTAACACTTTGTCCTGTAAGGACAAAGGTATTATGACTCTATTGCTCCACAATAAACAACCTTTATTATGTGAAAGAGCCTCTCTCCGTGTCCAATAAGCTTGTAGATTCGGGTCTATGTTCTTTCGTGGCCATCCGTGCAAAACGTGAAACTTGACTTTTTGCAATACCACATCTTTGTTGGTCTCCGCGGCTATCTTAGCAGCGTCCAACTCCCAGCCGCTCGGCTGCTCCTCCAGCAGCAGCACGTCGCGCAGCACATCCTCCTGCACACTTGACGTGTTCGGAGCGGTCCACCTGCTCAACGCGTCCGCGTTGCCGATTAATTTACCAGGCCTGTACTGTATACTGTAATTATAACTGGAAAGTTTCAATGACCAGCGCAACATCCTCGGTGATATCTGGTCTGGAATTGGTTTTGCGGGATTGAATAAACCGACCAACGGCTTATGATCTGTCACAATACAAAATTTACGACCCGCCAAGAATTCGTGAAACTTTGTCAATCCAAATATAATAGCCAGGGCCTCCTTATCAATCTGCCCATATCGTCTCTCATGCGCCTGTAGTGTCCGTGAGGCCATCATCACCGGCCGCTCTGACCCGTCCTCCATGGCGTGTGCAATAATCGCTCCGAGACCGTATTCCGATGAATCACAAATGAGAAGTAGTTCTTTCTGCATGTCATAACCCACCAACGTTCGATCTGATGACAGTAATCGCTTCGCCTCCACAAACGCTTCCTGTTCCCTCTCACCCCAGCTCCAAGGTCTTTTTGATTCTAAAAGTCGATACAGTGGTTCCAACACAGTGCTCTTGTCAGGCAAGAATTTTTCATAAAAATTATATAAGCCTAGGAAGGCACGCAAGGTTTCTCTGTTGGTTGGGGCCGACTTTTCCTGAATCTCTTTGACTTTTGCAGGTGCTGGGTGAAGTCCCTCTGCATTAATCATGTGCCCTAGGAATGTGATGCTGTTCGCAGCAAACACGCATTTCTTTACGTTGAGGCGGAGTCCCATCTGTTGCAGTTTAGTCAGTACTTCTCTAAGTCTCCGGTTGTGTTCTTCAATCGTGGCTCCGGTGATTGCGATATCATCTAATAGACACGCCACTCCGTCCATACCCGCTAACGCCGTCGACATTAGACGCTGATAAATCGCTGGCGCCGCGCTGACACCGAATGGCAGACGATTCACTTTCATTAGACCGATAGGAGTGTTCAGCGTGAGCAGCATAGCTGTCGCGTCGTCTACCTTCAGTTGTGTGTACGCGTTTTTCAAGTCCAGCTTACTAAATATTCTGCCGCCACTAAGTCTGACAAACGCTTCCACAGACGTCGGCAGCGGATAGATGTCTGTATCTATAGCGCTGTTCACCGTGACACGATAATCACCACACATTCGTACTGTTCCGTCTTCTTTCATCACCGGCGTCACCGGTGTGCCCCACTCAGAATAACGGACAGGTGTCAGTACACCCGCCTCCACCATCTCGTTCAATTGTCTAATGACTTTTCCCTTAAGAGGGTAGGGCACCGCGCGCGCCTTTAAGAATCGGGGCGTAGCGTCCGGACGCACATGAAGTGACACCTCAGGACCTTTGTACTCGCCGAGACCTTCTTTAAATAATTCAGGAAATTCTTTTTTATATTGTTCTATCTCCTCTTCAGCCCAGCACAATCCTGATACTTGAAGGCCTAGTGTATGGAACCAGTTCCTGCCCAGCAGATTTGGCCCATTCCCCGACACCACGACCAGTTCACATTGCGCTTCCTTATTACCTAGCACAACACGCACGTCTGCTAGTCCTAATACTTTCAAAGGGTCTTGAGTCCATGTCACGAGCTTTAGATTGGTAGCTCGTAGAGGTGGGGGCCTTAACCACAGCATCTTGTATGTCTCTTCCGACATAATGGTGCGCGCTGCACCTGAGTCCACTTCCATAGATAAATGAACGCCGTCTATCGTAACGTCTGTGGTAATAGGTGGTGTGTACATATCCACGCAGACGTATACGCCCATCATCTTCTCAGCTGAAGTGTCCACACTCGTGTTGGCTTCCCTCGTGTCGTCGACCTGGTGTACACGTCCTGGCTTCTTGGAGCAGGCCGCCGCAATGTGACCAAACTTTTTGCAGTAGAAGCACTTCGCCTTAAGAAACGGGCAGCGCTCGCCCGACCGGTGTGCGCGTGCACACCGTCGACACTCGTTCGAGTTAACATTACCAATGTCCATCGATTCAGTCTTCGTGACACTGGACGGAGTTTGCTTAGACTCACTAGCCACACACGCAGGGTACAAATCAGGGAACGTCACTTGATAGTCCAGACACATCTGTAACGCGACCTCGTACGTCAAGTCTTTCTTTTTCAATAAGTCGCGTCGCAAGCGATCGTCCTGTACCCCCAGCACTAGTCGGTCTCTCAACTGGCGTTTCAAGTCCATGAAATTGCATTTTGCACCAAGCAGACTTATAGCCGCCACAAAGTCTTGCACGCTTTCACCTTGCACTTGTTGACGTTTGTAAAATTTTCCCGCTTGCAAAATTTCGTTAACCTCAGGTTCATAAAACTTATCCAAAACACTAAAAATGTCTACTAAAGGTACTTCCGTAGGACGTTTTGGAACTAAAAGTGATGCAATTAACGCAAAAGTGTCTGCCGCACTGAGAAAGAAACAGCGATCGTCCCTTGTCGAGGTTGAGTTTGTCATACCCCGCCGCATCAAGCGCGCACAGTAATTGTTCTTTATAATCACACCACTTATCAGTCTTTGGGTTAAATTGTCCGGGAAACACTATATTCGTTACATTTGCCGTCATTTTCACCGAAATCCAACTTATTTTCCGCAGTCGCCAATAAAAGATACAACCAAGTCGAGATCAGAAAGCAAACTGTTTTATTTCCTTTTTACCCTCATTACAAAATGTTACACTTGACAACTAATAAAAACAATCAACAAGATTCAAACATAACAATAACACTTATAAATTTGTACCTTGCATGTTTAAATTGAAGGCATAAAATCCATAGTAATATTATAATTTTTAGGGTTCCATATCTCAAAAGGAAAAAATGGAACCCTCATAGGATCACTTTGTTGTCCGTCCGTGTGTCTGTCCCTTTATCTCAGGAAAGACCCTTTATCTCAGAAAAGCGTGGAAGTATTCAGTTTAAATTAAAACCATAATTATACTCAGGTGATTGACTCTTGTGATGAGAGTAAAGTACTGGATAATTTCAGAATAATAAATTGTGAACAATTTAAAATATTACAGGTTGGTGTTATTTATTATTTATTAAAAACTTTATGAACAAGTAAAAAACTGTACAAAGGCGGACTTAATTCCTGTTGTTTAATGCCTGTTATTTGTCTGTTTAAAACTTCTATCTCCAAAAATAGAACTTGTTGCCATTAGAATCATGTGATATTGTTTGTTTTAGCACATCATTAACATGACACAGAGGAAACCTTGTCTCATTACTATTCTACCTTGAACCAACAGGAAGATAAGCAGAAGTAATCAATTAAATTCTACATTAGGACGTAGACAAGCTCTTTCGTTTTCCTGACACAAAACTTGTATTGCAGTGTCATTGCTTAAGACCTTACTCAAAAAACAAACAAAAAAAAAAGGTCTCTATGTTTTATGTGATTTCAATCTAAAGAGCTAAATAATTATTACCACTAATATAGTTTAATGGGAAAAAGTTGTATGAGAAAGTTGAATTGATAGATTTAAATACGATGCACGTCGTAAACATAACATAAACATTACCTTTTTACCAATAAAAACAATAGCGACAGTAACTACAAATACACTGCACACAGAATGACTGTTTTTATCGATTGAAAACTTTTACTACACAAAATCTCTAGTACCAATCATATTATTATAACTAAGTTATAATTGTTTTTAGGATAATGGGGGTGAAAATATTGAACGTAGAAAATCAATATTTTTTGACGAAATTACAATTTTACAAATAACTAAAGTAGGTTACCTGTCAACGTCAAAGTCAATGTCAAGTTATATTTTTTTTAACTTAGGCTCACTATAGACGGTACAGGTAGTTATTTGCAATTCGTTTGAATATTCACGAGCGAAACGACTAGCCACGACTAGTGCTCGTCGTCGCGTCACAACGACTCAACGACTGCCTTAACGCGAATCTCGGTTTGGATACTGGAAATAAACCGCGTAGAATACAAATATTTGAGGTTTATTTTACCTCGAAGTTGATTTGTGTATTACACATTTTTTATTCAGTATCTAGGATGGGACGGACTATTAATGCATTTGTGTCATTCGCAGTTTCACAAAATAATAACTTAACTGTAGTAGATACGTTTGGTCCATTCGTTGGATTATTTATTCTTTTGAAATCATTGGGTCCATTTCATTCATTCATGATCATGACGATCCTGTAAAAGACTAAATAGACTTTAACCTTTTCACCGCCAACATACACCACAGAGTACTTTTTGATACAGAACGCGATGCCTTGCCAGTTTCAGTATAATAAAGTGTACTCTGTGGCGAAAAGCTATAAAATGTATAACGTTTACAGTAAAGAGTAGTGATGAGGGTATTTCGATGAATGAGATTTATCCGCGTCAAGTTAAGTTTTATAATTTTACGAATTTTAATAAAAACTGATTAAATATTTCCATATTTGTTTTATGTCACAGTATCCTAATAAAAACCAGTATAAATTATAAGTATCAAGGAAACAAACACATAACTCAATGGGGCCGACAACTGTCAATGTGGCGCTAGTAGCGCACAGACCAATAACAAAGCAGTTTTTCTATGGGAATCTTAATGAATTCTTAAATAAAGACAATTATTGAGGAAATGCCTAGATGTTGTGTACCAAACTGTAAAGAAACTGGAGGCCACCAGTTTCCCCGAGATGAGAAGCTTAAAAAAATGTGGCTCAAAGCGATAAGGCGAGTAAAGTTTGAGCCTAAAAGCGGGGCGAGAGTGTGTCATAAACATTTCAAGGAAAGTGACTATGAAAAGGCGGGAAACTTCGGTTGCGCGCGGTTGTTTCAAATTCTTGAAATTTATTTTATATTGTAAAACGGATCAGTTGAGTCTTATCTTTGTATATAATTTTGTATAATAATTGTATATATTTGTAGTAGTGTTCGTAGGTGAATATTTGGTAAGTTTTTTTATATATTTTATGATTAGTCCCTAAGTCCGGGTCGTATGAACGACCCCCCTAATAACTTGCAGGGGGATTTAGGTGGCGGCCTAAATCCCCCCGAGGATGTCGCAAACTATGTGACCATTATGTCACGCAATGTTATGGATAAAAGTGGCATGGACACTGATGGTTCAGTGGCCACTGACAGTAGTGAAAAATCTTCACGAAAACGCAGGAGAATCTGTAAAAGCTGTAAAATACGCAAACGCAGCAAAAAAGGTCATGGCCAGAATGAACTCGGTTTGACAGATTGTAATTGTAATCCCCAAGAGACTGTTCTTGAAAATACCCACGGTAATCAAACGTCGTCCCAACTTGAGTCACAGTTAAAGCCTAATCAAGCAAGTTTTGAGCCGGTTGGTAGGAAGGAGTACATACATACCGATGTATCTCCTTATTTGATACATGTTCAGCGCATCACCGACTTACCTAATAGTGGAACTGTATTACATCCCATTGCGTTTGGAAACTTTATGAAACGGGGAGGATTTAAAAATATAATTAATGGAAGCATTAAAAGGATAGGCCGCAATAAGTGTACAGTTGCATTTTCGACTTTCCATGATGCAAATGATTTTTTAAATTCTAACTTATTAAGTACTAATGGATTCAAAGCCTTTATCCCGACATTCAATGTAACTAGAATGGGTATTGTGCGTGGTGTTCCTTCAGAATGGTCATTCGATGAAATTGAAGCAAATATTTCTACACCCGTTGGGTGTGGAAAGGTCATCAAAATTCGGAGATTAAATTATAAAGTGCAGATTAACGGTAGTCCAGTTTGGAAACCTTCAGAATCCATTGTTATAACCTTTGATGGACAAATCCTACCAAAGAGAATATTCATGTGCTATAATGCATTAAATGTTGATACATATGTGTACCCCACCATTCAGTGTTTCAGATGCTGTAGGTACGGACATACAAAATTACAATGTAGGGCTGCAGAGCCGAGATGTTTTAAATGCGGACAAAATCATTCAGCTGAATCTTGTAGCATTGAGGAAGATTGTGCATCTTGTGTTAATTGTTCTGGTTTTCACTTTGCTATAAATAAAGCATGCCCTGAGTTTAAGAGACAAAGAGATATCAAAAACACTATGGCTCATTCATGTATTTCTTATTTGGAGGCTAGTAAGTTGCATCCATCTTCCTCTATGTCTTATGCAGATAAAGTTGTTTCAAATAGTAAAATTTCTCAATCAGATTCCAAATCCGCATACTTCCACACTAATGATAATGTGAATAATGGTCCTAGGACAACTTCATATAAAAAAACAGTATTTAAAAAACCTCGTTCGCCTCCTAAATCTGCGTCTGGATATGACAGAGCAGCACACAATGCATTAATAAATGAGTTCAGTCTACCAAGTCCCAGTAATGGGTGTGCACTAGGAGTGAGGCATATTTATCGTAACAGATAGAAATAACAGATATTTAAAAATAACAAGTAACAATTGTTCCTACCAATTTAACTATCTGTTACATGAAATAACAGACCCTCAGAGACTGTTACTAATGGTAACAGCTGTTACTGATATTTCAATAAATCAGTCCCCACACAGGCTCAGACTGTTACCACAGGGCTGTTACTTTCATACACACTCACTCACACTAAAGGAAGGAAAATAACAGGGTTATCAATTTCTCTCTCTTCCTCATTAAAGAATGACCCTTGCTAAAAAGAGAAGCACCTATTATTTCCTTCGAAATATGTTTACTTCTCACTCTTACTAAAGCGGTTAAACTACGCTAAAAAGAGAAGCACCTAGTATTTATTATCCCTAAAATACAGTTGGTGGTCTAAAAAGAACCAACATTTTCGAAAAAGTGACTCCTAAATTAGGTCGTGTTACCTACCTGTTATCTGTAACAGTTAGCCAGTTACCATTATAAAAAAACAAACTACATTTTTCTATATGGAAAGGAGAGGTCAAAAGTGGTATAATATTCCGAAGAATTTTAAACGCTAATTTGATGTACCTTAATAATAATAATAAGCTACTCGATTATAGATAAATTTGATTTTTTCAGGTGCCTGTTTTAGAAAAAAAGTGAAAAAAAATTCAATACAAACAAAACGCACGTAGCTTTTATTTATTCATTGCTATGCAATATAATTATTTTAAATGTGGCTAAAGACTAAGATTTTATTATAATTTTAGCTGCAACTTCATGAAATTAAGCCAAAAAATATTGATTATAATGACAATGCAATATCTATTCTGTTCTATTTTTCTCTATGGCAATGGTGCCGATTATTGCAATATCAAAACGTTTCGAAAAAAGGTCAAATCTATCAACGTCAGAATGACGTTGAAATAAAAAAAAAACCCGCTGGTATACGTCCGCGAGGCGGAGTGTGTTTTTTTAAGTAAAGAATTAAGTCAACAAATGTATTAATGTACAGACGCCATCGTATCCGAATGCCTTTATTATCTCTGGTTTGAAGCAATTCATCGCAAAATGCTCCAGGTATTTGCCTGGTTTGTTTGTTGTTGACTTAAAAACTAAACATTTTTTTTTAAAGTTAGGCAACCAAAAGAATTACAGTGATCGTGAACGGACCCCTTTTATCTATATTGTCTTTGGTTTGACGTTTGATGGGATTGGTCGCAAAATGTTCCAGACATGTATGTACAGAGGCCAGCACATCAACCTACCCCAATCTGTCAAATTTCTTTGATAGAATTTCAACTTTACTACAAAGGAATAAGGTTCGTATTCAATTGGGAAAATTTGACAGATTGGGGTAGCTTGATGTGCTGGCCTCTGTAGATAGGCCAGCACATCAACCTACCCCAATCTGTCAAATTTCTTTGATAGAATTTCAACTTTACAACAAAGGAATAAGGTTCTTATTCAATTGGGAAAATTTGACAGATTGGGGTAGGTTGATGTGCTGGCCTCTGTACAACTTTATTGTAAGTAATAAAAATGATATTCAATTGAAAATAATTTGGTTTGTTTGTTGACATTTTTGAAATTTTAATTCCTGATTTCTTTCTGAAGTGTAATTAGAATTACTGGTGAATTGTAATTTAATTTTTCTCGATAATCTGTGACATCACATTTAATTGATTATGGCGCCCTCTAGTGGATATAAAATTATGAACTAAACAAATTTTGGTATCAAAAGAAAATATTTTTGAAATAAGAAAATTTTTTTGTTGAAAAAATAGGTGGTGGTCACTACGCGACCTACAATATTAATTTGTAAAGCGAAATTGTCTTTTAGAGCCTTCGTGACTAATCTCAAAAAACATAATCGTAACTAATCTCAAAAAACATAATTCGGGTGCTTGACAGAATAGTTCCAGTGCCAGCGGGCAAGTACTGCCATCCCAGTAATACTTCGGAAACGATTTTCGACTTAAAACGAAATGAAATAAAGAAGATACTCAATTGATATTTTTATACGTATTTATCGTTGGTACAAAAATAACAGGCTGTTATTTAATAACAGTTATTTGGATCTGTTATTTTTGTGGAACAGTAACAGTGATAACAGATATCATGTTTTACCTGTTACAACCCATCTCTAGTGTGCACTACAGAATAAACCCGAACAAAAAGAAGATCATGAACAGATTATGGATCTAATTAACAGTCTTATTAAGATGTTACAAAATAAAAAATACATAAAACCGAACAACGCTGAACTGATTTGTAAATTACTGACAGACAATAACGATAATGGATTATATTCTTCAATGGAACGTCAGGTCAGTGACTAATAAGAAATCTGATCTTTCATATTTAGTTAACAAGTTTAAACCACTTATTGTTGCATTGAGTGAAACATGGCTTAAACACGGTCGAATATTTAGTATTCCAGGTTATGTTTGCATTCGTAATGACAGAACTGATGGCTACGGTGGTGTTGCCATCTTAATCAGAAACAATGTAGCATTCTCTCAAATTACATTACCCAATCAGTGTTCTTTAGTTGATTTCGTTGCTGTACGTGTAAATAACGTATCTTATGCCTCTGTATATATTCCAAAGCCTTCCTCCGCTGCTCTACAAGAGATGAGTGATATTTTTTGTTCGTTGAAAAGCCCTGTCTTGATAATGGGAGATTTTAATTGTCATCATCAGACGTGGGGATGCGGTGAAAATAAAAGTGATGGTGTACGTTTGCTACAAATATTAGATGACAATAATTTATGTGTATTGAATTCTGGGACACGCACTAGACGTACCAAGCCCAATGAATTGCCGAGTGCTGTGGACTTGTCGATTTGTTCGCCTAGTTTGGCCTTATCACTCACTTGGTCTGTCTTCTCTTCTTCTACACTAGGCAGTGATCATTTTCCCCTAGTAATAGCATCCCCCGACAAATATCCTATTAATGAAAAGCGTCCCCCTCGATTAAAGTACAGATTAGGTAGAGCTGATTGGGAAAAATTTAAACAGGTCCTTGAAGTCAAAGTGTCACAGTTACCTGAAATACTTCATGGAGGAGAAGATGATTGCTCTCGAGCCTTAGCTCTTTGCATGCTTGAAGTAGCGGATGAGATTTTCCCTGTAAAAAGTTCCCGTACAAACAATTTACCTATGCCTCCTTGGTGGAATACTGAATGTTCATATGCAGTACGAAGAAGAAAGGAAGCGGAAAGAGAGTATGGTGAGGATATGTCAGAAGAAAATTTAAATAAACTTACTGGTATAATTAATGAGACTAGAGATTTTTTGAGGGAAAGGAAATTTGAGGGATGGAGATCATTTTGTGCCTCCCTTTCTCCTAGAACTTGTCCTTCAGAGGTCTGGAGTAACATTAAGCGTTTTAGGAATGCTTTTAATCAAAACCGTTGTGGTGTTCAGTTGTCTCCAGCTTTAGCTGACGATTTTCTTGATAGATTGGCCCCTGCAACAGCTCCTGAAAAAAACTCTTTGATGCCTTGTTGTGTATTATATCCTGGAATAAAAGAATCGAATAGTTTAAACTTACCTTTTACTTTATACGAGCTTAAAGGGGTATTGTCGAGTGTTAAAGATTCTTGTCCTGGAGAAGATGGAATACCTTATGCTTTCTTTTCAAATATGGGAGATTCCTCACTTTTATATTATTTAGAAATAATTAATTCTATAATGATTTCTGGGAACATTCCTACCTCTTGGCGAACTCAAGAAATAGTACCTATACTAAAGCCTGAAAAATCTCCAGATGATCCGGCTGCTTATCGACCTATAGCCTTATCTTTGGTTATTGCTAAAATTGCAGAACACCTGATTAAGAACCGTCTTGAATGGCATATTGAAAGAAATAATTTGCTTTCGATTTCTCAATACGGCTTTCGTAAATCTAAAAGTACCATAGACAGTTTAAGTATCTTTACCACAGACATCAATTTGGCCTTTTCTAATAATTTATCGGTGGTTGCTGCATTTTTAGACGTTTCGGCAGCATATGACAATGTAATCATAGCAGTGCTCAAAAATAAACTAATGAAATTGCAGGTGCCGCCAATTTTAGTTAATTTTATTATTAATATTTTATCTATTCGCTTTATATTTGTAATAACTAACCAAGGTTCAAGACTTTCACGAACTGTTTATAAGGGATTACCTCAAGGGTCTGTACTTAGCCCGTTACTTTATAACATTTATACACATGATCTTGAGGCATCCTTAAATGGTATCGTTAGTGTTTTACAATACGCTGACGACCTACTTATTTATTCAATAAACATGTCTATCCCAACTGCATGTAATGCATTAACAGAATCCCTTACGTCATTAAAGGTTTGGCTTGATAATAATGGGCTGGATTTATCACCTAACAAAAGTTCTGTAGTAGTTTTTTCTAGAAAACGGGATTTTCCGCCACCTAAAGTTTCCTATTGCAATCATACTCTAAATGTTGGGGAGGAAGCTAAATTCTTGGGTTTAATTTTGGATAAGAAAATGACAGGTAAATCTCATTTAAGTTATATAGTGGATAGATGTGAAAAGCAGTTGAATATTATGAGATGCCTCTCGGGTGTGTGGTGGGGTGCTCACCCTTTTAACCAGAAATTGTTATACAATGCTATAATTCGTAGTATTTTGGATTATGGTACCTTTTTATTAGAAGGTGGTAGTAAAAAATGGCTCAAAAAGTTAGATAATATTCAATCTAAAGCTCTCAGAATAATTTCGGGTGCAATGCGTTCGAGTCCATTAAATGCGTTGCAAGTAGAGTGTGGTGAACCTCCTTTATATTTAAGACGACAACTGTTAGCTGATAGGTTTGTATTTAAAATCATGCAATTTTCCAACCATCCATTGATCATTAGGCTAGATAATCTAAATTCTTTGATTGAAAGCTCCAACTATTGGAGATGCAAATCTGTTCCTTGTTTAATTACTAGTTACAGGAAGTTTAAGTTACTTGAATCGCCTGTGCATAATGCACCAAAGCTAGCAATATTTAATGATAACGTTTTTGACTCTCTACTTTTAGAGCCTGAAATAACATATGATATGGGTATCGCCAAAACTGATTCTGGAGCGAATCCTAAATTTATCAGTAATATTGATAATAAATGGAAAGACTGGCACCTAATATTTACAGATTCTTCTAAAACGCTAGATAGTTGTGTAGGTGTCGGAGTTTATCATGTACAGTATAAGCTTATTCAAAAAATAAAACTACCTCCGGAGTCTTCCGTTTTTACAGGGGAGTGCTTTGGCCTATTTAAGGCACTAGAATATGTTTTGTTAGCCAAGTTACAAAATACTGTTATATTTTCCGACTCTAAGAGTGCGTTACAGGCAATTGAGAAGTTCCCATTTAAAATGAAGGCTTTCTATCCCGTTGTATTTGATATTAAAAATGTGTTATATGAGCTAATGTTGAAGGGGCAATCTGTACATTTTGTTTGGATTCCTAGCCACTGTGGCATAAAAGGAAATGACAAAGCGGATGTTCTAGCCAAGGAGGCTGTCAATGATGGAGACACTTTTCCTTATATAAATTTTTCCCATGATATCATTAATTTACCCAAGTCATACCTTCGCAATGCCTGGAGTATCTCATGGGGAGAGAGCGCACAAACAAAAGGAAAATGTTATTACTTTATACAACCTCATATTCCTATTAAGCCGTGGTTTTTCAAGGTTGAGTGCTCCAAATTGATTGTTAGTCAAATCATTCGTATGCGTTTGGGTCATGTATGTACTCCTTATCATCTTGCCAAGCTCCGTATTGTAGAGGATAACATGTGTGAATGTGGGGAAGATGTTGGTACCTTGGACCATATATTTTTTTCATGTTCTCGTCATGACCGTTCTGATTTCCTTGATTCCCTTATTAGTTTAAAAACCCCTTTCCCCACTCGTATGATTTGTTTATTACATAACCCAATAATTTATTATGATTTAATTGCCTCTTTTCTGTATAAAAATGATATTAAACTTTAGTTTATTTATTATAATGTACATAATACATAATATATTATATGAATGACTTGCCTGATCCATATTTCCTATCATTGTAATCCTTTCCGTTCCGTTTTTTATTTCCCTGTTTCCCAAATTTTTACCTGAAAATGGCACAAAGTACAACTAGTGCCACAAAAAAAAAAAAAAAAAAAAAAAAAAAAAAAAAAAAAAAAAAAAAAAAAAAAAAAAAAAAAAAAAAAAAAAAAAGTGACTATGAAAAGATTGGTAAATACTCAGATATGTATTAAAAATGATTACTTTCAGTTTGACTAGGTCGTCAAAAACTATTTCCTCTTATTTTTACGTAACCTATACCTACCTGCATCATGTAAGATAATGCGATTTAATAAACCTTAAAAGAAAACAGACTGCCCATAATACACAAACAAAAATTCTAATAATGTGCGCCCATGTTCTCGATAAGGAATCTAGACCATTCCTTATCGAGAACATGGGCCTTTTGAGTCCACTGGAGGTTTAAAGATCTTCCCCAGATAGTTGATCCATCTTGTATTACTCCTTGATATAAACACATAAATTATTTGTTTGCTAAAGGCATATCGTTCTTTCAGGGATCATAAACCAGCGCAAAATTTTGAAAAAGTCTGCAATCCCTTCAATGTTTCCGTGGAATGTAGAGCCAGCCTCAACATTGAGAGAAGAACGCCTGAGAACACGTAATCGTAGAAAAAGCTTGTTTCAAGGAGAGAGCTCAGCTACTCAGAGCTTCAGTAATATCCAGCCACTTGAAGACTTAGATGATGCAAATGTCTCTCATAGTGTTGATATTATGGGAATTCAATCTACAAGCTTAGATCTTGCTTCCGGGTCTGAAGAAAATTGTACAAAAGGGACACAGACTTCTAATATTTTGAGATTATTCTCTACAGACCTATTGTTAACTGACAATGAATCCGTAAGTTATTATACAGGTCTTGAAACCTATGCTAAATTTAATTTAGTGCTGTCAACCCTAATGGCAATGGCACACAATATCAAATATAGATGGACTAGAGTTCTTGGTTTATCTATAGAAGATCAATTTTTAATGCTTCTGATAAAATTGAGAAGAAACAAGCCTGATTTTGAAATAGGAAAAATGTTTGGAGTAAGTAGAACAGAAGTCGCCAATGTGAATATAACATGGATTAATTTTGTGAATGACATCTGGAGTTTGATAGACATTTGGCCTAGCCGTGAGCTCGTCAATTATTACATGCCTGAAAATTTTAAAAATAATTATCCGTCTACTAGGATTATAATAGATGGTACGGAAATTCCCATCCAAAAGCCAAGCCAGCCTGATGCTCAAAAAGTGTCTTTTAGTCAGTACAAACACAGAAACACATTGAAATTTCTGGTTGGGTCTTCACCAGGAGGACTACTCACTTATTGCTCTGGAGGATATGCAGGATCAGTGAGTGATCGTCAAATAGTTGAACGTAGCAACCTTTCAAATAAATGTGACACAGGAGACAGTATAATGGCAGATCGTGGCTTTAATGTCCAGGATATATTTGCAAATAAAGGAATTGGCATAAACATTCCAAATTTTTTAAAAGGAAAGTCTCAACTTCCAGGTGTCTTGTTAAAACTTGACAAAAAATTAGCAAGTCAACGAGTTCATATAGAACGATTAATTGGTCTGACAAAAACCTATAAGATATTAACTAGTGAATTAAATCAATATTATGTACCTATAGCTTCTAAGATTTTTTTTATATGCCTTATGCTTTGTAATTTTAGAGAGGGTATAGTACGCAAATAAAACATTTAATGATTTCAACTTACTTTTATTTATTAAGGTAGCTATCATAGTTATGATACAGATAATTTTTTAAAAGTTCTGCTTTAAAATAATCATTATAGAACATAGCAAGTTTTGGCAACATATAATTGATGAAATTTTCATCTCTGTATACATATATCACTTTTATGTCTTTGAATGTGTACACTATTAAATTACAATACTTTCTACCACTGCAGTACAACTGCCCTTGTATTTGATAGTAATATGGTGTACTGGGTTTCAAACTTAAAACATTACCATTTAATATTAAATAAGGGACCGTTATATGGTCAATAAGTTTAAATCTGCTTGTATATGGGCATTTAATTTCAATTATTGTATCAGAGCCTAACAACGCATCTGGTGAAGCAGCAAGATATGGTCTCTCCTGACTTACAAAGAGGCCACATGGTGAAGCAATAAGGTTGTATGTCTGACAATATTTTTGTAGAGCAATTTTTTCATTTATGATACCGTGGCTGGTGGTTCTGGAATGAAATTCTATTCGATGCAGTATTTGACTGGCATAGCTCTTCATTGAGTTCGGCCTCAAATGGCATATTGTGTGAAAGTTGCTAGCTGTTAATCGTTTTCTTCTTTGTGTTAGCCATTCCGCACTAGCTGTCTGTTCTCTAGTAGCCTCTTCTATCTGCTGAATTTGTTCTATTGTGATTACCGAGAGCTGTAGATCTAGTAGAACTTGAGTTTTCTGATCAGTTGCCAAGTAATCATGGTCTATTTCAATACCGTATGGGTTTGCCGGTTCATACATTTGTTTTAATGGCATTGAACTATGGGGAAAATTAAGTACCAAGTTTCTAACCCTGAAGTTGTAGTTCTGTTTATCAATTTCCTTAATAGGATAAGGTTCAAACAAAACTGACATATTTTGTCTCCTTCTTGGTAATTTCTCTGCACGCACTGGTGTGCCACTATAGGGGTTCTTAGGTGCATGAAAACTTTGTAGTCTTTGGGTGCAAGTCTCAAAGAGTAATATACATTTTTTATTGACCATGCTTTCAACACCTAAAAGCAAAACAGCCACATGTTTACAAGTTGCGTCATTACCACCACCTGCTGGACATTCACAATGTGTTTCTTCAATACTGCCATATTCATCTAATTTTATATTGACTTCATAATGAAGATTCTTCATTGTTTTTCTACATGTGCCTTTTATGTAGGTGTTCTTGATGGCATCAATAAAAGAGCGGGCTGTTACTAAATGGCGTGATTCATATAGCTGCACTACTTTGTCCATTTTCTTGTCAGAGCTATAAGAGAAGGAATAGAAAAAAATGCCTGTTAATAAATAACTTGTAGGTATGTAGTTCATGATAAAACAGGTCGACAATGGGCAAGTTGGTCTTCCTCAAGGTGGGCTGACAATCTTAATGTGAAACAAAAGCAAATATCTGCTAATGTCAGTAATCAATTCCAACTTCCCAACTAGTAGTTATTTTACATACTTAGATAAATAATGCCTAGTAGGTACCTATTTAAAAACAGAAATAAAACTTACAAAGATAAGTAATGCCGTATTTGAGTTTTGTTCAGTAGAGGAAGCTTAGTGTTGCTGTTTAAGTCTCTGTAAGACTCAGTGGGTGGTAGCTCCAGTGAAGGCTCATCGTCCACAACTACAGCCTGCCCAAAATTGAAGTTTTGGTCATAAGACTCTAATCTGCAATATAAAAAATATACTTTTATTATTTATTATCATTCAGACTTGAAATATAACCTCAAACTTTCTAACACGAAAGAAAGATTAAGTTTCGTCGTTTAAAGTTATTATTAGAATGATACTATGTTATCATACACTAGAGTGTATCCTAAGTAAACATTCAATAAACCATGAAACAAGCTGATAGACCATACAATTGTAAAAATATAAAGGAATTTGTGAACAACAAATTACCTTTCAATTAAGTCTGCTTTCCTTCCACGTAAAGAGGCGCCTCTTTTTCTTAACTCTTCTTTTAACTTACATAATTTCCAAGTGGAATACATATTCTAAATTGGAAAATTGTCAAGAAATCAAGCAAATAAGAAATCCGAAACGTATTAATGTTTGACAACTAAAATGACAAGGGTTCATACAGTGGTGGCGCCATCTGAGATCAGCTTTCACTTGCCAGCCCCATTAGAGCTCTATGAAATGAGGTACAATCTCTATTTCTTTCATGATGTAATTCTTTGACTTCATTTCAAGTCCTTGGCGCTCAGAGCACGGTAAATTCAACTTGGATTAGGGATGTGGTCTGTGGTCTTTCTTACATAAACAATAATTTTTATTTTGCATTCAGAATTGAATCTCACAAGTATAATGTTTTATTTTATTTGATCTCTTATCTCTTTATGATAATCTTCTCAAACTGTAAGGTAACCATTTCAAATTTGTTCAATTCTCACTCCAAAGCCACAAGATACCTACAAGCGACGCTTAGTTTGTGGCTCACCGAACATTTCACATATTGAATTCGTACTTTTTGATGATTATAAGTTATTATTTCCTTTATTTCATTATATACACATATAAATTATATTTTTAAATATTAGAATATAAAAAACATTTAAAAATATAAAAAATAGTAGCATACCGGTATCGGGAACAGGGTCCAAGCTACCGGTGGTCAGGGCTCCAGAGAGAGGAACCTCCTAACGATGCGGGTCGTGTCCAGAAGTACTGCTTTCTGAATCAAGCCCTTGATCCAGCTGCCCAACGCGAGCCTCTTCAGGTGTTGATCGAGGCTCTTAAATAATCCAATGAATGGAACAAACGTATCTACTACAGCTAAGTTATTATTATTATCAAGTTGGATATATCTCAGAATGAAATGATAAATGATTTTTATTTTGTAATTACACACTACGCACAATACTCCGAGTCCGATTTCACAACTTGTAAAATGTTTAAAAGCTCATCCGAATCCCTGTTCTTCATTTATTTCACTATTTGTTTACTTATTACTAAATTATTACAAGCAAAGTGAAAGGCACGTGAAAGGAGATTAGTGCTGCACTATGCCAAAGTGACCTTGAGCCGTACGCTTATGACGTCACAGAACGACTTCTATAAAATAGTAGTGGTGGTGCCCGGGGCACTGACAACCACAGAACATATATACCCTGACGGGCTGACAACCAACTGTTTTGTAGAGATGGGATTATAATTATCGACAAGGATTGCTAACAACTATTCCATTCCGAATCGGCACCCATCTGAAGGTCGAAATTCGTCTATTTTCCCTTTGATAAAAAGCAGTTAACTAAGTTCATATTTTACTGACCTCATATTGTGTTCGATAGTAGTATTTATAAATATTTCAACGGGCGAAATCAGTTTTAACATTCGCGTCACATCACTGGCCGACTATATATAAAGTCCTTGGCCCTTGGCGTTCTGGGGACCTTAAAAATATTCGGAGTTTTTGTGTTTGCCGATTTGAAGGCAATTATTAAAGGCTTCTTTTGTGTGGAAAAATGTAAAACAGGGTATTAGACAGTGCTATATTAAAATAAAATAAAACAAAGCTTTTAAATACTTACAGTAAATTAATTTTTAAAAGATAGATAAAAATCAAGAGCTTCTAATGAAGTCGTGGCGTTGGTGGCACGAGAATCCGGAACTTCTATTGAAGTCATGGCGGTGAAAAGGTCACGAGACTTAAGTACTTACTTACTTTGATCTGAAAATTTAATTTACGTGTTGATGATTGTTAATGGAAATAAAACTAACAAATTACGAGACTCATTACTTTATTTTCAGAACAGGGTTTTTTTGTATATTCAAATGAAATTTTTCAGGCGCGAAATACAATTAAATATAGCCGATGAAACATTCTGTTTTTCTGTGTTTTGAATTTGCAGTCTCTAAACTACAATCGTGGAAGAGGGTCGAGGTCGATCGAATCCAATAGAATGTATCCAATTGCACATGGGGCAAGACTTTCTTTTATCGTTACTTCATAACGTGTCATAAGATCTATTTCAACTTAAATCTCCCAAAAATCTGAATCTTCTCAAAGTAGGTACACGTTTCCTGTACTTTATTATTTTCTCATCTCAGTAGTAGAGACATAATGCTCCATAAAGTCGAAACTATTGTGACCACCGTGTAAGCTTGTACAGTCTTCAGAACTGTTTCGTTTGCGATGCGACGCGTCACGTTTCTATGTAACAATAGTACCATGTGAAGCTGAGGCGGTATAGTCAATGCAGTGGCTACAAATTTTAATCTTGGACATAGGAACGTGGGAAGTAAAGTACCGAGTGTTATGAAGCAGAACATGGCACCACCCAACATTAAACCTCCTGAGGCGTCTTTTGGGGACATTGCATTGCCAATTATGAAACTCCAATGTGCTAACGTGCCCATTCGCATCAGCCACAGTAATTTAATAAAGACTGTACTACACAAAACGACGATTATCGTAGTCAAGAAACACATGTTTACGATTATATTTTCTCTCAATACATGTATTGTATTTTCTGCTTTTGCTTTTTATTGGAAGAAGGAAGAGGAAAGTACGTACATGATGTGTTAGAGAGTTGGAAAATTCGTGCAAGATTGTTAATTAAATCATATTAAGTACGATTATTTTCAGCTTCATCTCTTGATCGGTGTGACCTTTCGTAATTAATTAAAGGTAACTTTAGTACATACTGTACTGTGTAGGTACTGTATATTTGCAAGTAATCAAGTGATTTGAACAGGAATTTATCGTTGATATTGAATGAGGATGAAACGTTCTATTTAATAAAGCACTCTGCACAGAGTACTTTTTGATAGAGGCACTCTGTGAACCTTGATGAAACCACCATAGATAAAAACACAGAGTACTTTTTGATAGAGTGAGATAAAAATAATAATAGGCAACTGTCTACGTAGGAAACCACAGTGCGTAGGATTAGGATACTAGTTCATTTTCTATATAGGTCAGTGCATATAACATTGAGATAGGAGAAACATGGAGATGCCCTATTCTACTATAGAAATAATAGTTATACAAATATCTATCATATCGACACACACATGTCAAAAAGCGTTCTGTTTCTTTTTAACTAATCAAGAGCTGCATGAAAAGAGAGACATCTAAATGTTTGTCAAGTACTAAATTTGGCAACACTTTTGTGTGACGTCAATATCATGTCTATGCGTGACGGGCCGCCATGTTGAGTGCCGAGTTTTATAAATGGTTTTGTGGTACACACGGCTACACATCAAGCTATGCATTTCCAGTTTGAGTTGATCTCGCATTGTATAGGTTTCTCGTGCAATCAGAAGTCAGCTTATACTGGTTATGTACAGTTTGATGTGTAGCCGTGTGTACATGTGCTGCCAAACGGTTGATTGCTAAAAATATTTTTGTTGTTTTCGAGAGAAATACGTCTAGAAACTAGGTGTTTTGGTGTCCATTAATAAGAAAATCATGCCCTCGTGTTGTATAAAACAGTTTGGTGCGAGAAAAAAAAAGAACCTTACGAAAGGCGGCCATCTTTAGTGCCCGATTTGTAATTTACACTTTTACTTTGTACACGCTAATTTTGTAGGTATGCTCAGTTTATTTAGTCATTGGTATATAAGCCACAGTGTATTTGTCAATGCATGTCACATTCAGTGACATTCACATTTTCACAATCTATCTAAATGTTCACTATGACATGACCAAAGAGCATTATAAAAGCCATCTGTGATTATTATATTTCTATCAGATATATATTTTTAGCGTTACACAATTTTGTTTTACTCGGCATTTTATTTCACACATTGAGATACAGTTTTTTTAAATGCTTTCTTTTATTTTGAACGTACTCTGTGGTTAAAATTCCTGAACGCATCGCATGTATTCACAGTGTAGCAAGCTTAATATTGTAACAATATTTTTGGTAGCTTTCAATAGTTTTCAGGATTAAATTTTTAACAATAGAGTATTGAAAAATAATTATAATTAAATTGTAAATACCTTACACCAGAAGTTAAATCAAATCTTCAAATCAATAGTAAATGGGCCATACAGTGATGTTACTGCAGTAAAATTGTAAGGAACACCAATAAGTATTATTTAATTAGTAGAATTTTTTAAATTGGTATGTCACACGTCATCGTGACTTGAAAAATATTCTGCGGCTGAAATTATTGTGTTGAGCTTGCACTAAAAAGTCTTCTGTGGTTTGCATCAAAGTGTTTTATATTGAATGTGGTTCTATTAAAGAAGCAAAATGACTCTCACTAAAATGGAGGTGGATTCGGGAAAAGGCGAAGGATTCCGGCCGTACTACATAACAAAGATTGAAGAGCTGCAGTTGATCGTCGCCGAGAAATCTCAAAATCTTCGTCGTTTGCAAGCCCAGCGTAATGAGCTCAACGCTAAAGTACGTATGTTGCGCGAAGAGCTCCAACTCTTGCAAGAACAGGGCTCATATGTGGGCGAGGTCGTCAAACCTATGGACAAGAAGAAAGTCTTAGTCAAGGTGCACCCTGAGGGTAAATTCGTGGTTGATTTGGACAAGAACGTCGATATCAACGATGTGACCGCAAACTGCCGTGTCGCTCTCCGTAACGAGAGCTACACTCTTCACAAAATCCTACCAAACAAAGTGGATCCTTTGGTGTCACTCATGATGGTGGAAAAGGTTCCTGATTCCACTTACGAGATGGTGGGAGGTCTAGACAAGCAAATCAAAGAGATTAAAGAGGTGATTGAGCTTCCAGTGAAACATCCTGAGCTGTTTGATGCTTTAGGTATTGCTCAACCCAAGGGTGTATTGTTGTACGGACCCCCTGGCACTGGTAAGACCCTGCTCGCGCGTGCTGTAGCTCACCACACTGAGTGCACCTTCATCCGTGTCTCAGGTTCAGAGTTGGTGCAGAAATTCATTGGTGAGGGCAGCCGCATGGTCCGAGAGCTTTTCGTTATGGCCCGTGAACATGCTCCCTCTATCATCTTCATGGACGAAATTGATTCTATTGGTTCATCTCGTATTGAGTCTGGCAGCGGTGGAGACTCTGAAGTACAAAGAACTATGTTGGAGTTGCTGAATCAGCTTGATGGTTTTGAAGCTACAAAGAACATCAAAGTCATCATGGCTACGAACAGGATTGATATTCTAGACCCTGCTCTGCTTAGACCTGGACGTATTGACAGGAAGATTGAATTCCCCCCACCAAACGAGGAAGCTCGTCTTGACATCCTGAAAATTCACTCCAGGAAGATGAATCTTACAAGAGGAATCAACCTACGTAAGATTGCAGAACTGATGCCTGGCGCATCAGGTGCTGAAGTCAAGGGTGTCTGCACGGAGGCAGGTATGTATGCTCTCCGTGAGCGCAGAGTCCATGTCACTCAAGAAGATTTTGAAATGGCTGTAGCGAAGGTTATGCAAAAGGATTCAGAGAAGAACATGTCTATCAAGAAACTTTGGAAGTAAAAGTAATTCTTATATTTTTAACTGTATTCTATGTTTTAGGAAATTAATAAGTCTTTTTTGTAATCAAATGTTTGTTTTATTTTATAACCATTTTACTGAGTTTAGTAGGACAATGAAATAATAGTTTTCAAAATTGATGAATGAATTAATTACTCAAGAAATAAAAGAACCAAGTCAATATTTCACTATTTTTTTAATTTGATTTGTACATTTCAAAGTAAACTTATTACAAAAACATCAGTACAATTCTAAATATTTATTAATTATGCTCAAATCATAATTAAAAATCTTTTAAAATATAAATTGCAGGTAAAAACAATAATAATAATAGAGTTTGGCTTTCTCATTCAAGACTAAATACACATTTACAATAGGATTACAAAATAATCAATCTGCAATGTTCCCACTGCTAGGACTCCAGCACTGACCTGTATTATACAAGTATGCGTACTTGTTTAAAAGAGGTCAGTGGACTCCAGCCTCTTCTCTGTGAGATAACACAATAACATATAACAACTGATTACAAATTTGAATCCTCTATTCAACTATCAAAGTTGATATTATTTCATAATTATAATAAATATTAATTCACTTAATTATATTTTTAATTCATAGAATTACCTAGTATTATTTATTTTCTATCAACAATCTATGATAGAAAATAATATGTCTGGAACTCTGGCCTCGTATCTGTGAGAGCATAACACCAATGATTTCAAATATGTCAATGATAACTACTGATTCTAATTTGAAAAAAGAATATTCTTTAAGAACTCCCAAACGTTTATATTATTTCATCATAGAATAATATCTATTATTGTTGATTTTTTATAATTATTCTTTTATTTTCCTTATCATCTAAATCTGATTCCGTGTCAGACAAGTCTTGTTGAAGCGGCGACCCTGGCATGGCGAAAGGTAATCCTCCAGTAAGCTGAAAAAAAAAGTGGTTCATCATCATCTCAGCCGAAAAACGACGACCGACGACCACTATTTATAGGCCTTGTCTTATGTTTGGAGCTTCCGCGTCTCATACGGGATCGTCGGTTTATCTTGTGGGGTGTCTACCCCCTTTATATAGTTAGTTATTATACTCTTTGGTCTACCCACGCTTCATCTTACAGTACGCGGTCGCTATTTAGGACTTTCGGTCCCATGGGCCACGTGGTTATACCAGTAGGTATCACCAGTAAAAAACAAAAGGAGTATGTCAAGTAAGTAAGCCCATGTATGCACTGGCGTGTTGTTCGCGCACTGGATTTTCAACGCACTGCGTAGCGCTGAGAGTTGAAAATCCAAGAGTGTTTTTGACGCGCTGGGATGCGCCCTGACTCCCAGAGGGATTCTCAATGCTCTGCTCAATTCCGAGAGTTGAAAATCCAATGAGCTATGAAATCCTGCCCAAAATGTTTAAGTCGTGGGCTTACGTACCTACTTGTTTTGATTCCTTTATGAATTACGTTCATAGTTCGTTTAGTTTTCTGTGTTCCCCTTAACCCATAACCCCCTTAGCCCAGGTTCACACGGGCGCGTCTTCCCGCGGATTTTTTTTCGCACTCGATTTTTAACGCACTGCTTAGTGCCTAGAGTTGAAAATCCATTGCGCAATAAAATCCCGCCGCGGTATTTTTACGTCCGTCCAAACGTGGGTTTAAACTAAGATTGTGCTAGTAGAGTAGTGTAACGATCGGGGTCCGAACTAGCGACCCTCCGCATAGTTCCAAATTATACCGTCATTATTGCCAGTTTCATTACCAAGGCAATTCAACTTACGTTAGGTCTCGTGTGCTTCCGGAACGAGCACATGTTCCTCATGTACTGCAGCGGGTTCACGAACTCGTGTGACGTGCTACTGAAAAAATAAACGTTATTTAAATATTTTGCGGGATGAATGCATTCGAAGGCACTGCGCCACGAGCGAGTAGAGCTAGCAACAGCAACTAAAAACGAGTTGGCGAGCAACGAGTGCGCGACGGTACGAGCGACACCTCGCTGGTATGCGTAGCGTACCCATTGCACCAAGTGTAAGTCTCTCAGCGAGATGTGCGGCCCGCCAAGCGAACGTCGCCGAGCGAGTTATAGGATATAATTATTATAGTTATAGGATAGCTGTTTGTCACTACCACAAACTACTCCTCGCCTCGGCGCGGTGTGAACAGTCAGCGATCAACTAATAATATACATAGGTATCTCTTTTACTCGCACATCATCTGCCTAGCCTTTTCCCAATGATGTTGGGGTCGGCTTCCAGTCTGACCTCCACAACCCACTTATATTACGGGTAACGGTTTAACGTGCTTTTCGAGACACGGAGGGGTTTTGGTACTTATGTAAAGATAGTCACCCATCCACAGATCAACCGCGGCAAGCGTAGCTTAACCTGGATACTAAAACACTTACCTTGACGTGTTCATCTGAACTGAAGGATCTGCAGGAAAGGGCGAGTTGTCTAGCGACGTGTTCTGGAACCGGACTCTGGAAAAAAGCATAAAGTAATCTATTTAAACAGGGTTATTGGAAAAACACCAACAACCTCTTTGACTCATCATTATGAACAACTTTTACTATGGAACCAAACCTGAAATCGCGTAAAAGAAATCAGCTGTTCCCTACATTTTGACGAGTTATAATACGAACATAAATGTAGGAAACAGCAATTTTTTTTTTATTCATGTTTTCAGGCCACCGACGCTGGAGTGACGGCACGTTGAATCTTTCTCAAACACTCGCTACGACACGTCGCAACGTCTCGTCTTCTGCTGTTGCTGTCTGCGGTCGGCTACGAACTCGTAAGTACCTTTTATTATAACATCGCACCTGTACGTATTACCCGCCGCAGTTGTGTAAAACATATACATAGAGGTATGAGGAACAGGATGTAAAGTTCACACATGGAGAATCCTTCGACCAGACGGGTGTTGTGTCTGGCGGGCAACTGCCCGATAATTCACGTCGGGCCATTGTATCTATGCTAGTTGCGCGGTAAACTTTGCCTGCGAGATGCAGGATTTCGCGTGACGTTAGTATGACTCGTTGTTCACATGTGGCGTTGTAGATACCGCTACAAATACTTACATTTCTTTCGTCAGTTACGTTAAGTCGCATGATAGTAGACGTCAAGAAGTCCCTAATGGAAAATCCCAAAACCGTTCTCAACATGGGGATCGAACGTAAGAACTCAGCTCAGTCGTTTAAAAAGTCAGTACAAAATGAAAAAAAAAAAATTGTGGCACTCCGGGAGTGCCAACAGAAGTGAAAACAAAATACAAAGAGAATACTTTGCCTTCACTCACTGACACATCGAATATAAGTACATTAAAACCGAGTACATCCCGAGGACAGCCGAACACATCCGAATGTAGCGCGGTGTCGGTAACAGTGCCGCGAGTTCAATGGTTTTTCCCATCTCAAAAAATGCACAAGGCGCCTAAAGAAGTTTTCACTTAAAAAAAAAAACACTCACTCAGTATAAGCCGAACCTCTATTCCTCCTGGGCACGTAAACGAAGTGGTAGTACACGAACACGCAGAGGTAGAGCACCACCAGCACCATGACCGCGGTGACGACGGTGAGCGTCACGCTGTGCGCGGCGACCAGCTCGGGGTACGACCAGCCGTTGAACAGCGGCAGCTGCGCCCGACAGGGTGGCACATCAATATTTGACAAAAGGCGAGGTGTGGCACCCTGATTGGGTAACACACTTTCAATCCGAATCTGAATCCTTTTGAAGGAAATTGCTAATCCATTGCTTCATATGTTCAGAAAATTTGTCCGCTCAACAAAGTAAATAACGCAATGAATGTTGTTGAACTGTCAGTAAGCAGCGGCTGAATCGGAAGGAGTTGGCTACTTAGGTTAGATAATATACCTACTTAATCTTGGAATATGGCGAAGCCTAACCATTTTCCATTCTTCATGGCCTTTCCAACCTATCTCATATTCTTAGTATGTACAAAGTAGGAGCTATTTATTATAAATTAAGAAAAAAAAAAACAACACTCACGTCCTTTTTATCCAACGTCGGACACTCCCCATTCTTCGCCAAAGAGCCATCATCGCACAAACATTTGGGGCCATCCTCGTCCAACGCACAAACATTGGCGCAAACCACGCCTTCGCACCCATTGACCAAGTCATCCCTTTGGACGCTCTCATGGCGTATGACAAAGGTGTTAGCGTCGAATACTCTAAAGATGTAGGTCTCGCAGTATTTGGGGCCAAAGAGTCGGCAGCGGCTGAGTCGGAAGGAGTTGGCTACTAAGTAATATATGTAATCTTCGAAGATGGCGAGGTCGTGTGGGGCTTGCAGTTGTGGGTGGTCGGCTAAGATCTTTTTGCTGGAAATTATAAGAAACGTTCTCAATTTCCGCTTCAGTAGTTATAACTAACTACATGAGCGATGAGAATATAAATTCTACTACAAACAGACTTAATGGTAGAAGCTGAGGCAGGAGACTTTTCCGTGCAGTGGGAAGCCTCAATATCATGATCCGGTCAGGCAGCATGCAGTATCAGTTTACATAGGTAAGGTATATTAACATCACCGCTGGCTGATGAATCCGTCCTAGTAATATTTTTATGTAAAAAAGCCTTTTCTGAATATCACTAACTACCACGTGTACCTGAAAATACTGACGCAGCGTTAATACACCAAAATAGTGTGACAACCAGTCGCCAGAGGAAAAGCACCTTCCCCTTTTTTCACCTTGTCAACTAAAATAGATCTGAAAAACAAAAACAACTCACTGGCTGTCCCCCTCATAGTCCATCCTGATGATATGCGCAGGCCCAGTCTCAGCCACATAGAGCTTCTTATTGAACGGGTCCACGGCGAGCCCGGTGCAGTTGCGGACGGTCGTCAGGTCGGTCACGTGTGTGCCGGCCAGTGTGGCTGACCAGACCACTGACTCCAGCTCCCGAGTCACGCAGTAGAACATGAGGCCTGCACTTGGGTCCACGATTAGGGCTGTTATCTGGTAAAAGAAGGAATGAAATGATGATGAAAAGACTGTAAAACTACGGGTGCAGCGGCATGCAGGTAGCATGTTGGTATGCGCCACACAAACGCCTTAAAGTTGACGTTGCGATGCGACTCCAGCAGCTGTACCTACTCCCGGCGCGTACTTCAACTTTTGGCGCACGTACGTCACGATGTCTTCCGCGTCAGTGGTGTAGTGGAGGCGGGAAATATACACCGGAGTATTCGGCTTCGCAGCACGCAGTTTTTCATTGGGCTCCGTAGAAGCAGTTCTAATGGTAGCAGAGTTTGACTTTACGGTATCAAAAGCTTGCGAATTCGCTCAAAATATTTTTGTGTTTGCGATTTTATAACAAAATCGCAACGATTAAAATCGTAGTTATTGCCGAGCGCAAAGTGATACTGGCCACATACTTTTGTTGATCATCCAAAGCAATATTATTCACCCTGGCAAAAGTAAACTGTAACAATCTATACATATAATAAATCTGTAGACGAGACGTTTCTGTACATTGAAAATATTTCCAAAAAAAATTGTTGGGGTGTTAAAGGATAACCAACAGATGCCATTTCATCAATTTTTGGAATTTTTGTCTGTTTGTCGGTTTGTCTGTTTGTCTGTTTGGATGTGACAGATTATTGATTTGAACAGGGTCAACGTAAAAAGTACCAAACCAATACGGTTACTTTTTATATTCAAATATGGTGTAGAACTCGGAGCAGTGATTAGTTTTTATTTCATCGCAATCGGTTCACTCTATCAAAAGATATAATCAATTTAAAGTATTCTAGAACAACTTTTTACGTTTTTTAGTAACACTTAACGACATCTATTGGCGCGATATAGTACCTACTAACGAAAACATATTGTTGTTGTGATGTAAATAATCACGTCCTATTAGTTTATGCTTACTTAAATGACGAAATAACACAGATACCTACTTATGTCTATGTTATTTTAAAAAGTAATGATAATGATTATAATATTAAACAAAATCGCTTTCCATTGATGGTTTATTTAGTGGCGCCTGTGGCGCTAAAATAATTTTAAACAAAAAGTGAGGACAATGTAAGATAATAATAATTAATGTGGTGTTCTGAGCGATAGAGAAGTTAGATAATTATTGATATAGAAAGTTGAGTAACGCAGAGCGTTTTTTAACGAAGTTCTTATATGGAGCTTGCGGTAGGAGTTCTAAGGGAGAAATCGTCAAATAACGAAAAAGCGTTATGCCTCATTTTTCAAAGTAATAGGTAGATAGAGACACACACACAGAGAGAGAGCTATTTTTCATGGTTTCCGAGGATCCTGACCCCGGTAAGTGAGGTCAAAAAAAAATCAAAGATGGCGGTTGCCTAAATTTTTAACTTTTTCGTCATGGGTGTCGTTTTCATGGTTTTCAAGGGTGCTGAAGTCGATAGTCAGGTCAAAATGAAAATCCAAGATGGTGGCTGCAATTTTTTTTTATCATGTTTGTCGTTTTCATGGTTTTAGAGGGTGCTGAAGTCGATAGTCAGGTCAAAATGAAAACCCAAGATGGCGGCTCCATTTTTTTTAAATGTTTTGTCATGGGTGTCGTTTTGATAGTTTTCGAGGGTGCTGAAGCCGATAGTCAGGTCAAAATGAAAATCCAAGATGGCGGCTGCAATTTTGTTTTGATTTTTTGTCATGGATGTCGTTTTCATAGATTTCAAAGGTGCTGAAGCCGATAGGCAGGTCAAAACGAAAATCCAAGACGGAGGTTGCAATTTTTTTTATCGGTTTCGTTTTATTGGTTTTTGAGAGTGCTGAAGCCAATAGTGAGGTTAAAATGAAACTGTAACGGCTTACCCACCGTCGATTGGCCCATGAACCGTTGGTGAACATTATCTTTAAACCATTAACTTTTTTCCAAAGGATTTTTCACCCACGAACGTTTTGCCAACATAACTCTACGTCAGTGAATGCTTTACCCACAGAATGTTTTGATCAATACCTTTTCACCCAAAGAACAAGGCCAACAGACGCCGGGAAAGATGAAAGTAAAATAATAATAAGACGTAGTCCTTTATTTCTGTGAAAAGGGTATAAAGTAACCTAACCAAGCCTAACCTCGGGGTGCCCTTCGCTCGCTTTGCTCGCTCACTTGAGCCGCCATCATCCCTTCGAACCCTACCTGTCCGAGTCGGGGTGCCCCAAGTCCCGAGCTCGCTTCGCTCGCCCTTGCATCCTTAGTTCTATTTGACATGGGTCAAATGTTCTTTGGGTGAAAAGTTATTGATCAAAACATTCTGTTGGTTAAGCATTCACTGACGTAGAGTTCTGTTGGGGAAACGTTCATGGGTCACAAGTCCTTTGAATGAAAAGTTAATGGTGTTGACCAACGGTTCATGGACCAATCGACTGTTGGTAAACCGTTTCAGTACTGATTAAAATGAAAGTCCAAGATGGCGGCTGCAAATCGAAAAATTCGTAGTGTGTGTCGTTTTCATGGTTTTCGAGAGTGCTGAAGCCGATTGTGACGTCAAAATGAAAATCGAAGATGGCGGCTGCAATTTTCTTTTTCTTTTTTTATCATGTGTGTCGTTTTCATGGTTTTCAATATAAACTTACACGACTTTGTGTGAAATAAAATAAAATACAACCGACTTAAAAACACACTTCAAAGTGCAATAGACCTTTGGTTTCAGAAGTCTGTAATTTCTTGCCAACGCGCAACGTCTTCCCAAACTAAGGTTATTTTGCACTTTCTAGGGTTTTTTATGGAAGTCGGTTATATTTTTTTGTAATTATCTTTACAATTTTTTTTCTGGTTTTCGGCAGTATAAGGTCTAAATCAAAATCATGTCTAAAATTTTCATGGGTTTCATCTTCGTAGTTTAAATGGCGGCCGGTGTCAAATATAACCAAAGTTTAATGGGTTGCTTTTTACACGGGCAACTTTATGTAGAAGCTCTTACCATTAATGTATTCTTCCTTTTATCATCTAGATATCTCGATGCTTTATAAGGCATAATATTGGTAGGTATATATGATATCTTCAATACCAAGTTAAGAAATTCTAAATTTACCACAGAGAAGAAACCAAGACTTAGAAAAACTAACTTCAAACTTCACCTACTAATCTCAGATATACTTTAGATAAAATGGTGATATGATTTTACAAGTTGGTATTCTAAGACAGACGCAATATAAAATGGACATAATTATGGCTGTTTGGTTAGATAATCAGCCTCGAGCAGGCGCTTTTATTTTAATTTATTCTCAAAAATCAAAGTGACACTTCGTCGCATTGTCATTATGAACCATGAAGACGCAGTGATTGCAGTCGAAAGGGCCGTAGTAGCGAACCCTAGGTAAGGAAAGCGTTACCAGGCAAGATCTGATGATTCTTCCTTTTCAATGAAGGAGTGGCAATTACACCTTTCCTAAGCGACACATTACCTGTTGTTTTCCGACATCCACGCGAACGAAGTCGCGGGCACAGCTAGTCCTAAACTAAATTTCTAAGTCCTGACTGATTGATATATCAACGCACAGTCTAAACCGCTGGTCCTAGAGACATGAAATTCGGAGGATGTGTTCTTTGAAGAGTATGTATCCACTAAGAAAGGGTTTTTCGAAATTCCATCCCTAAGAGGGTGAATTCGGGAGGCCAAGAAATTTCACGCGGACGAAGTCGCGGGCAGAAGCTCGTTTAAAAATAATCTTCACTCATCATAATTATTTTGAGACAATTTTTGTGCGAGAAATTTGCCCTAAGAATCCCTTTCCAATAAATGAGTAAAACTACGAACCTTAGCGTCAGAAGGCAGTTTCTGCAGGCTGGCACAGCGCTTGTTCTTGACGTGGCACACTCTGACGCGGCTGTCCGACGGCGACGAGTCCGCGAAGTACACGTTACCAGTCACCCAGTCTACTGCCACCTGCAATGTTGAGGTTTAATACAAACTCCAACTCAAAGCATATATTTTTTAATTGTCAAAGGAGTCGGTCAGTAGAACGATGAAGCTGGTTTGTAATTTCTGTGTTACGTACATACTAATATATAAAATTCTCATGTCACAATGTTAGTTACCATACTCCGAAACGGCTTGACCGATTTTTATGAAATTTTATGTGCATATTCAGTAGGTCTGAGAATCGGCTACTATCTATTTTTCATACCCCTAAGTGATAAGGGTGGCCCTCTCCAGATATTTTTTGGAATAGAAACTTACGCGGGTGAAACCGCGGGGCGCAGCTAGTTTTTCTATAATATTTTAACAATTTTGTAGAATTCTATACTTACTTGAAAAGTTTTGTGGTATAGGGCCCACCAACGGTACATCTTTTGGCAGTACATGCTCTGCGATGTAAAACTGAGCACTTAGATCTTATAGTGGTGAAGATGATGAGAACATTACCTTGGTTGGTCTCCCGATGTTAGTGACCACGATTGCGTTCTGTGTACTGTTCACTTCTATCAGTTTCCCAGCCTCTGGGGACGTTACGTATAGCTTCTTTTGCCTACAAAATAGTAAAGGTTATTGGGTGTAATGGTTATTGTTTTTTTGTTCCCCCGACCCACCGCATCGCATCGCATTACATAGTTTTCGTAAATAGTAGTCGTGTACCTACAGTGTGTGATTCGCTGATGTGACTAATTCGTTCGTGAAATTATATTCTGATTTGAAATGCAAACGCATTTTCTATTGCGCACCAACCAACACTACCACCACTAATATTAAGCCCACAATAATTAAAATATGGCTGATAATAACGAGACACACATAACTTCTCAGTCATATATATTTGAGGAACAGGGTGTTAAGTTCCTCATTCTCCATAGAATAGGGAGGAACCTACGACCAGACGGTTCTCGTGTGTGTTTTTGACAGACGGGCGCTTTACTTTGTGTGAATTATTTCATCACCACAGCTCTTAAAACGGTGAAGGAAAACATCGTGAGGAAACCGGCATGTCCTAGAACCTAAAATTCGAAGACATGTGACATCTACCAACCCGCACTGGGCCCGCGTGGTGGATTACGGCCCACTCCCTCTCACAGCGAGGAGGCCTGTGTTCCAGCAGAAACATTGCTGATTATGTGCGGATAACACTGCTTGCGCGATGCAGGACTTGCGTGACGTCAGGTACGATACGCACCTACGCACGCGCGCGCGGTGTACGCGGTACGCTGTACATGACCTCACAGATTATTTTACTTATCCCAGGGTTTCTAGCGAATCTAACACCCCTATCAGTACTAACCTGACATTATAGTCCATATCGGTGATAGCTGGTTCGTCCTTATCAGTGTACTCGATGGCTCCGTAGCCGTCAGATGAGATGGAGCGGACTGTGTTGCCAGACACGTAGAGAATGGACATGTTGCCGCGTATCGCCTTGCACGAGCGGCGGTTTGACCTGATGATGAAACTTTAGGCTGAAAACCAGCTTTTAGCAACCCGTTACGGGGACCTGAGCATACTGCTGACGCTTGTGTTTGTACTGTGGAGGCTATGTATCTAGCCTTACCTTTAATAGTACAGGCTGGTCATAATTGACAGCGTGTTCCATTCGAACTTTTAAGCAGACATCAATAGTTATTTAAGTAACTGTTGAATAATAAGTGGTATTAAAACACGAATGTGGGCTCATAGCAGAGTGTGATAAACCAACTAATATCGAACAAAAATGGCGGCCGGCGGAATACGACGTGAATTCTAATAACCTGTAAGTTCTTTTTTTAAATTACGGCGCTGTGGTAGTGAAACGCGCGTGCATGACAATGTTCTTTTTTTGAAAACGAGTTGCATAATGAAAAGTACAACATTACAGGTAACACTCGTTTGGATGTATTATGGTTACTTTGAAACTGGTTGTTTTAATGTTGGCAATAAGCTATAACTGTTTCGGAAACTTATAGAGGGCTTATAGCATGGGTGTAGATAAATATTTTTATGGGGTATTTTTGTTTAGTAGAAGCAGTGCAGTCGTAACATGAATTGTAAAGTCCTCTCCTCCTCTCAATATATTTAAAGAAGTTGGTCCCGGCTGTCACTCTTGGATCTTCGACAGTCGTTACGGGCCGTCAGAAGCCCGACAGTCTGACAATCAGACTTACCAAGGGGTATTGTATTCCTCAGTAACTGAGGTTGTGGAGGTCAGATAGGCAGTCGCTCCATGTAAAATACCAGAAGTTTACAGCTGCATTCGGTTAGACTGGAAGCCGACCCCAAGATAGTTGGGAAAAGGCGTGGCATATAGCTTTAAAAACGGATTTTAAAGTACTTACGTCCTGAGCGCATATCCATGATGACACGAACACAAGAAGGACCCTGGGACATTGGTACACCCTTGAGAACAGACTTCTTGCGTGCACTCGTCGATGTCCTCACACGAGGTGTGGTCGGGCGCCAGACGAAACCCGAAGGCACACAGACAGCGCCCCCCTAGCGGAGTTGGCTGACACATGAATGAACATGTCACGTTGTTGCATGCGGTTTCTGAGGAGATAGATATAGAATACTCTTTACTATTTGTACACGCCAGCACATCAAGCTACCCAAAACTGTCAAATTTTCCCAATCAACTTTGAACCACCTTATGCTTTAGCAATAAAGTTGAAAATCTATTAAAGTTTGACAGTATGTAAAAGCTTGATCTGGCGTCTGTACACCATAATTATAGGTATATTAAGTTACAGATATTTAATGTACTAAATGTGTGGTCTTATTGCTATAACGTGGTCGCTTACAATGGGTTTTATTAGAAGGCTAAAAGTCACCCAAAGGGCAATGTAGAGGGTTATGTCTGGAGTTTCCCGAATTGGCAAGCATAATGTGTAAAGGGCCGAACTGTCAAAATTAAATGCATTGCTTAGTTAGCGTGTTACCCAATTACCCCACAGGATAACAGAAAAACGCTTTCTCATGCTTTTCACGAGATGAGTCTACGCCAAAAAGGATTTAGCTTAGACTAAGTATCCTCTAGACGGAGCTATAGCTTGTTGCCGCTCTTGTATCCGTGTGTCAAACGAAGTATTGTTTTCTCTGTCTATTTCACGGAGTTTACGAACGAGTAAAAGGTATAGCTAATGTAAGTCTGGCAACGTCGCACTGTCTGTGTGTCAACAAATGTCCGACTTAGTCGATCAAAACATTGCGGCTTGGTGCAGTTTAAATGCGAAATATAAAATACTAACAGTGATTTGGCTAGAACTAAATAAATAAAGTGAAAATATGTCTTGTGCGGCTGTATATTGTTCATCAAGAACAACGAAAGGAGGCGTAAAAGACACAGAATTATCATTTCACAAGTAAGTCTTTGAATACAATTTTATCGTTAATTACAGAGGTATAAGGGTAGAAAATCGATGAACATTAAAGATTTACATGTTAAGACCAAGATTGTCTTGTATCATATTGATAAAAATCCAAGTTTCATAGGCAAATTAATGTTTAACCTAGGCATTGTTTTCGGCGTGAACTGCAGTGATGTGTACATTTATCGATAAAATCTGTCGACGTTTGTTGTTTGTTATATCGAATGTGTAAATTTTTCCACAGCAAATAAAATCATAAAGCATATGCGTCTGTGTGTTTATTTAAATTGTACCCTTCATTGGTAATAAATTGCTACATTATTTTACCAAATATCTTATTTATAATAATATTATATGATATTTAATTCGGACCAAAGAATCCATAAGCACTATGGATTCTTTGGTCCAAATTAACATAATATCTAAACAATCTATTATCTTGAGTTAGTACCATTCACCCTTCGCACAAACAGCTTTACAATTTGAGACGTGAAGCTCTCCGCTACCGTTCTCAGGAAGCTATTGGGAATGTCTCACTCTCTTCAGTAGCGCAGCTGTTTTTTTGCGAACAATTTATGTGTCCATAATTTTTATTTTACAAAGCACACATTTTATTCTAGTAGGTACTAGCTTCATCTGTGCATTTTCCGTTCAGTAAAAAATCGATGTACTACAGATTCCATCGATATGCTTCGAAGCGTCGACCCTTCCCTAGTCACGCACACTAATACTACTCTAGAACCGCACACTAACAAGAAAAGGACACGTGCCTCTGGCTTAGGCTCCGTCTAGAGGATACTAAGTCTGAGGGATTTAGTATACAAAAATAGGGCATGTCCAACTTTATAGAAGTCTTGTTAATGTAATGCGGCGATATCTTCGATATATTACATGGCATAATTTCAAAAGTTCTTCTATCGTTTCACAAAAACACAGGACGAACCAATTCCAAACAAATAAAAACGTTATTGACATACCACAGAGTCCATTCTCGTCTGTTCCGTCGACACAGTCGGTCTTCTTGTCACAGAGCTGCTTCCACTCGACGCACTGCCCATTGCTGCAGAGGTACCCGTCATCACAGCCAGCAAGGGGTTGGACTAGCGGAAAGAGGTAGGACGGTTTGTTCACTGAAAATTAAAAAAAATTAAAGGTAAACATTTTTCTTTTGGAACAAAAACAAATTGACACACCTTAGTTTAAAACTGCGTCGCAGCTAATATAAGAAAGACATTGATCCCGACTTGATGATATGACATGAGAATTAAGATCGTACAGAAGCAAAAATACAAACTGTGTATGTTGAGGTGTGGAGCAGCGTGGAATGGTAGTGTGATTGAGTGTGTGTGTGTGTAAGGATGAAAATACGTCTGCTACTGGACAAAGGCCAGGCGTAGCCACGGCAAACGCTGCTGTGCTTCTCGTATCTATTCATGCACTTAGATCATGATATCATCCAATGGTGCTTTTGTGTGAGGTGTAGTGGTGGCCCAGTGGTGACAATGGTAATGGATGCGCTGACGTCCGTTACACACTCTGTGCATAGGGATGCAGCGGAGTGGCTGTCGACACTCGAACAAGCCGTGCAACTGAAGTAAACACCTAAGTAGTTGAACAATATATATACTTACCCCTGCCAAAAGCATCAGGCGTCTCGTCCGACCCATCGGCGCAGTCCTGACGTCCGTTACACACTCTGTGCATAGAGATGCAGCTGAGTTGCTGTCGACACTCGAACAAGCCGTGCAACTGAAGTAAACACCTAAGTAGTAGAACAATATAATATATACTTACCCCTGCCACAAGCATCAGGCGTCTCGTCCGACCCATCGGCGCAGTCCTGACGTCCGTTACACACTCTGTGCATAGAGATGCAGCTGAGTTGCTGTCGACACTCGAACAAGCCGTGCAACTGAAGTAAACACCTAAGTAGTAGAACAATATAATATATACTTACCCCTGCCACAAGCATCAGGCGTCTCGTCCGACCCATCGGCGCAGTCCTGACGTCCGTTACACACTCTGTGCATAGAGATGCAGCTGAGTTGCTGTCGACACTCGAACAAGCCGTGCAACTGAAGTAAACACCTAAGTAGTAGAACAATATAATATATACTTACCCCTGCCACAAGCATCAGGCGTCTCGTCCGACCCATCGGCGCAGTCCTGACGTCCGTTACACACTCTGTGCATAGAGATGCGGCTGAGTTGCTGTCGACACTCGAACAAGCCGTGCAACTGAAGTAAACACCTAAGTAGTAGAACAATATAATATATACTTACCCCTGCCACAAGCATCAGGCGTCTCGTCCGACCCATCGGCGCAGTCCTGACGTCCGTTACACACTCTGTGCATAGAGATGCAGCTGAGTTGCTGTCGACACTCGAACAAGCCGTGCAACTGAAGTAAACACCTAAGTAGTAGAACAATATAATATATACTTACCCCTGCCACAAGCATCAGGCGTCTCGTCCGACCCATCGGCGCAGTCCTGACGTCCGTTACACACTCTGTGCATAGAGATGCAGCTGAGTTGCTGTCGACACTCGAACAAGCCGTGCAACTGAAGTAAACACCTAAGTAGTAGAACAATATAATATATACTTACCCCTGCCACAAGCATCAGGCGTCTCGTCCGACCCATCGGCGCAGTCCTGACGTCCGTTACACACTCTGTGCATAGAGATGCAGCTGAGTTGCTGTCGACACTCGAACAAGCCGTGCAACTGAAGTAAACACCTAAGTAGTAGAACAATATAATATATACTTACCCCTGCCACAAGCATCAGGCGTCTCGTCCGACCCATCGGCGCAGTCCTGACGTCCGTTACACACTCTGTGCATAGAGATGCAGCTGAGTTGCTGTCGACACTCGAACAAGCCGTGCAACTGAAGTAAACACCTAAGTAGTAGAACAATATAATATATACTTACCCCTGCCACAAGCATCAGGCGTCTCGTCCGACCCATCGGCGCAGTCCTGACGTCCGTTACACACTCTGTGCATAGAGATGCAGCTGAGTTGCTGTCGACACTCGAACAAGCCGTGCAACTGAAGTAAACACCTAAGTAGTAGAACAATATAATATATACTTACCCCTGCCACAAGCATCAGGCGTCTCGTCCGACCCATCGGCGCAGTCCTGACGTCCGTTACACACTCTGTGCATAGAGATGCAGCTGAGTTGCTGTCGACACTCGAACAAGCCGTGCAACTGAAGTAAACACCTAAGTAGTAGAACAATATAATATATACTTACCCCTGCCACAAGCATCAGGCGTCTCGTCCGACCCATCGGCGCAGTCCTGACGTCCGTTACACACTCTGTGCATAGAGATGCAGCTGAGTTGCTGTCGACACTCGAACAAGCCGTGCAACTGAAGTAAACACCTAAGTAGTAGAACAATATAATATATACTTACCCCTGCCACAAGCATCAGGCGTCTCGTCCGACCCATCGGCGCAGTCCTGACGTCCGTTACACACTCTGTGCATAGAGATGCAGCTGAGTTGCTGTCGACACTCGAACAAGCCGTGCAACTGAAGTAAACACCTAAGTAGTAGAACAATATAATATATACTTACCCCTGCCACAAGCATCAGGCGTCTCGTCCGACCCATCGGCGCAGTCCTGACGTCCGTTACACACTCTGTGCATAGAGATGCAGCTGAGTTGCTGTCGACACTCGAACAAGCCGTGCAACTGAAGTAAACACCTAAGTAGTAGAACAATATAATATATATAATATATACTTACCCCTGCCACAAGCATCAGGCGTCTCGTCCGACCCATCGGCGCAGTCCTGACGTCCGTTACACACTCTGTGCATAGAGATGCAGCTGAGTTGCTGTCGACACTCGAACAAGCCGTGCAACTGAAGTAAACACCTAAGTAGTAGAACAATATAATATATACTTACCCCTGCCACAAGCATCAGGCGTCTCGTCCGACCCATCGGCGCAGTCCTGACGTCCGTTACACACTCTGTGCATAGAGATGCAGCTGAGTTGCTGTCGACACTCGAACAAGCCGTGCAACTGAAGTAAACACCTAAGTAGTAGAACAATATAATATATACTTACCCCTGCCACAAGCATCAGGCGTCTCGTCCGACCCATCGGCGCAGTCCTGACGTCCGTTACACACTCTGTGCATAGAGATGCAGCTGAGTTGCTGTCGACACTCGAACAAGCCGTGCGGGGCGCAGAGAACGTCGCAGTCGTGCTCGTCAGTCCCGCCTGGACAGTCGACCCTCATGTTGCAACTGGAAAAAAAACTTGGGTAAGGTTTTGGTCATGGAGTGTTATAGTGAGACCTACCGACTTATTCTGTAAAAATCTCACCCTCTATCAAAAAGTACTCTGTGAATACGTTCCAGTGGGATGATTACCTATACCTAGGCATATTTACGCACTGACAGGAGTGACAGGTGACTTGCTTAGCGCATAGAGCCTTGAAAAAAATGAGGGTTTTCTATTTCGTGATACTTGTTAAGTATGTAGAATAGGGATTTAACATTTTGGTATTGTTTTTTTACTCTTTAAAAGGAATACACGATTCAACGATTTTTTCTTGACAAAAAAAATTGCAAAAATAATATCTATTTTTTTACTTTTTTCGACATCACGGCATAACGCTTAAGAGTTATTCAATGGAATTTACTTTAAAACATAGAGAATTATTATATCAAAATTTACTCAAAGTAGTTTTAAATTAAATTCATTTATTTTGTTAAAAAAGGAGTAAATTCGTTTTGGCACATACGTCATTTTATTCCGAGCGCACACACATTATAGCCATCTCTCTTCTTTTGCGTTTCAAAAGTTGCATCACTTTCGCTCGCTTTGTAGGTTTTCGGGATTTTAAATGTGTGGGCGGTTGCTAACATTCTAGAGAGCCTTCGTTTCACTTCGTTACTCACAAGGTGACTCACTAGGACCTAAGCGCTAAGCAAGTCATAGTAGCGTTCATGTTAACCCCATCACCAACATACATAATCTACAAGGACATCACAATAGTCGCTGAGCAGATCTAACCGAGCTGTGCGCGGCAAACAAATGCTGGTGTTGAGTTCACAAGTGTATTCCCAGGCAGAGCAGCTTGGAGGCACTTCCTGTGGAGTTAAGGATTGAGAAGAATATAATAGCATTATGTCATCAGCACAATAAAAGCAGTAAACAATACAACATGTCCCGGAATTAACCAAACACGCCAATTAGATTGTTATGCTATAATCATAATACATACATACACTGTTTTTTTTTACTATTATGTACATGTGAAACATTGCTTATTTATTAAATTAGTTATACTGATTGTGGGAGGTTTTTGTGAAATTGTTAGTCACATTAAAATCTACGCACGCACACAGTCGCACACGTGGGCGACTCATACTAACTGTTCTGGGGTTTAGGGTAGCAGGTACAGACACCAGCACATCAAGCTAGAAGCTACTAAAATCTGTCAAATTTCTTTGATAGATTTTCAACTTTATCGCTAAAGCATAAGGTTCAAGTTGAATGGGAAAATTTGAGTTTCGGATCAACCTTGATGTCCATTACATTTTGTAGTTTGTTTTGACTGTACAGCGGAAGTGTGACTATAACTTACGTAGTTTTAATTATTTTTGGAATAAAAAATTACCTGTCAATATAAAAAATTACAGTAATTGATTCAGTGATCGATTCTGAACAAACTATTTTCTTAGTGTGCATTAATTCAGTTAAACATTGTAATAAAATAGGCACAGTAAACATGTTTTCAAATTAAATAAAACTGAGGAAGGCAATCGGATAATTATATAATTATTCGTCATGGGTGCTGTTTCAATAGTTTTCGGCGGTGCTAAAGTGGATAGTGAGGTCAAAATGTAAATCCAAGATGGTGGCTGCAAATATTTTCAAATTTTTTGTTAAGGATGCCGTTTTAATTGTTTTGTAAATGAAAATCCAAGATGGCGGCTGCGACAATTTAAAAAAAATTCGTCATGGGCGTCGTTTGAGTATCTTACAAAGGAACTTCTCTCCCCTGACCGCACACGTTTTTGTTCCTTCACTTACCGTGACAATTACTGGTACTGGGTCTTCACAGTCTTCCTCGTCGGAAAAATCGGAGCAATCCTGATGATTGTCACATACTCGTCTCAGCTCCACGCATTCTCTGTTCCTGCATTGATAGAACCCTGGACTGCAGGTCATGTTCACTGCAAAGGAAATCGATGGACCATGGTCATCATATATCCGCTGTAAGTGTGGGGACTAATAATGAGCGTAATTTAATCCGGTCAAATAATCATAATCATCCTATAACGTTCCCACTGCTGGGACACGGGCCTCCTCTCTGTGAGAGGGAGTGGGCTGTAATCCACCACGCGGGCCCAGTGCAGGTTGGTAGATGTCACAATATGTCTTCGAATTTTTGGTTCTAGGACATGCCGGTTTCCTCAAGACGTTTTCCTTCACCGTTTTGAGAACAGTGCTGATGAAATAATATACACAAAGTAGACACCTGTCCAAGTTTGAACCTACGACCTATGTAACTCGTAAGTCGCGGCTGTTACCACTGCTCTCTATCTATCTATGGTCAAATAATAATATTTATTTATTTTCTCACTAGCTGCGCCCCGCGGTTTCACCCGTGTAAATGTCGATCCTGTGGGAATAGTGCGATAAAAATAGCCTATATGTTAATCCAAGGTCAGCTACCTCCATACAAAGTTTTATCAAAATTGGTCCAGCCGTTTGAGCGTCAAGAAGTAACAAACATATAAACACACGCTCACACACTCACAAACTTTCGCCTTTATAATATTACTAGCTTCTGCCCGCGGCTTCGCCCGCGTGGATATCGGAAATTATCCACGGGACAGTACCGGTGAAGTAGCCCATGTCCTTCCCTGGGATGCTATCTATCTCCTTGCCAAAGATTCTAAACATGATGTTGACGCTGATCTTGGGACTATTCCGGTGACTCCGCTGCTCTTTGAGACACCACTATACTCAGCATGCTGTTGACGCCGATCTTGGGGCTGTTCCGGTGTTTCTGCGGCCCGTTGAGACACCAGATACTAAGCACGCTGTTGACGCTGATCTTGGAACTATTCCGGCGACTCCGCTGCCCTTTGAGACATCAGATACTCAGCATGCTATTGATGCCGATCTTGGAACTATTCCGGTGACTCCGCTGCCCTTTGAGACATCAGATACTCAGCATGCTATTGATGCCGATCTTGGGACTGTTCCGGTGTTTATGCAGCCTGTTGAGACACCAGATGCTCAGCATGCTATTGATGCCGATCTTGGGACTGTTCTGGTGTTCTGCAGCCCGTTGAGACACCAGATACTCAGCATGCCGTTGACGTCTAGGTTGACACTGTTCTGAAGTTTCAGCAGCTCGTTGAAATGCCAGATACTCAGCATGTTGTTGACGACGATCTTGGAACGGTTCTGGTGTCTGTCTCAGTAGCTCTGTGTGCGCCTGACGCACCGCCTGCTCAAACCTTCGCAGCTCAGTTTGTTGAGACGTCTCGTTAAGTCTAGCTTTTTTTATAGCTCGAGCTTTATTAGAGCTTTATGAAATATTAGACTTAAGCTTTCGAGTCATTATTGTAAGTACTATTTAAAAAACAAAAACCGTAGTAATTTTCAAACTAACTAAAACAATTCCAATAGCCAATTTTGAGGTAAACGAATCTATGTTCTTCCTACTTACAACACAACCTAAACCTATACGTTAATCTTTTACTAACAAAAAAAAAAAACAATTGTAATAATCTAAGTAATGAAATGTGATATGATTTGATTTGATATTTCTTTTTAAAATATCATCTGCATAGCCTTTTCCCAACTATGTTGGGGTCGGCTTACGGAGGGGTCTCGGTATGTAAAGATGGTCATCCATCCACAGACCAACCGCGGCAAGCGTAGCTTAACCTGACCGATCGACCTGTGCGGCTTTTATTATTTAGCTACGGGCCCCTCGGGCTCTTCTTAAAATATACTACCTAAAAATTATAATTATGCCTACTCATTCATTTCATTTTGGCAGTTCAACAACATTCATTGCGTTATTTATTTACATTGTTGAGCAGACAAATTTTTCGAACATATACAGGTAAAGCGATGGATTAGCGATATCCTTCAAAATGATTCAGATTGAGCGTAGGTATTGTAAAAGTGCTCTGTGCCTCACGCGTCTGCCTGCCCGCGTTCGGGACTTCGGGTCCACCCCCCCCCCTTCACCGCTCTGTGCGCCGCCGCGCCGCCAATTCCTATGGCGCTCTACCTCAGGTCAATCTTATCGTGATAACTTTTAAAGAATTTGTCCAAATTGCTTGGTGTAAAAGACAAAGTTTATCTACATTAAATACCGAAAGCGATAAATGTATTAATTTTCATAAGAATTAACTAAGTACTCTAAAACGTGCATTGTAAAAAAAGTATCCGATTTAAATGTATTTATGGATCACTATTTTGGATATAATGGCTTCCACATAAAAGGTAGATATATGCTGTCGCGGACTTTTATTTAGAACTATTTAAGACAAACAGTCCCACGATACATTATCTTCGTGTAGCTGTAACGGTTTAGGCAGCGCACGCCAAGATAGCTCTCAGAGGGCAGGAATTTTTCCGACTTACTTGATACTTATCGTATGGGCAAAAAAAAAATACACAAAATCTTTATAAATTGTAGCCTATGTGTTATTCTGATGTATAAGCTATATTACTGTGAAGTTTCATCGAAATCCGTTCAGTAGTTTTTGCGTGAAAGAGTAACAAACATCCTTACAAACATTCGCGTTTATAATATTAGTAGGATAGTGTGATCACTGTCGAGGAATAAGACTGGTGATGATGCTGATTTATTGACGAGTTATCCATGGTAATATATTTACGCTCGTGATCGTACTGAGGACGGGTACAAATACATAATACATAATAGCTTAAAATAGAAGTTCTTTTTTCTCAGAAATGCATAGGGATCGTTCAAAGGATTTATTCCGGTCTGAGAGATGTATTTTTTTATGCGTATCTTTATATTTAAAATATTTATTCCTCAATTTTCATGATTGCACCTACCATTGTTTGTCTCTGCATCACCCAAAGGTTGACTGGTAGAAAATGCCTATATCTGTACATTTTTGTGCTTGAAGTATTAAATAAATAAATATTTCACTAACCACAGTCGACTTCATCAGATCCGTCATTACAGTCTTCAACACCGTCACAGGTCCAGGTCTTTAATATACAGGAGCCGGATGCACACCTGGGGAAAATGATGCAAGCGTAAGTACAAGTCATACAACATACTTAAATCCTTGAAATCGGTAAGAAATATGTATATAACTACTACTGCCCGCGACTTCGTCCACATAAAATTTCTTGTTCCCTCGGCCCACCCCGTCGCATTGCATCGCCTGCCCGCACTACCTATTACTTCTACTTATTTTCGTTCACTGCTTCTACTACTTATAAAAAAGTACTACGTAAACTGAACTTTGTTGTGTAGGATTTAAAGTAATTTTTCCATAAACTCATATTTGTTTACATTTTTGGCAAATAAATCGAGAACGCAGATTACTACACATCTCTGACTATCCCTTTGGTAAATAAATGTGTGTTGGTATGTCATATTCATCTACTCACATAAACTCGGTCTCAAAGCAAGTATGAATGCCGCACTCCGAGGTCTGCTCGTCCGCTCCGTCGGGACAGTCGCGGTGACCGTCGCACAGCTGCGCCCGCGACACGCAGATCGCAGAGTTCGTGCATTCGAACTCTGTGTCACTGCATATCCTTGATTGAGGGGCTGGCAGGGGAAGAGGTGAAAAATTGAGGAGAATACAGTGTGGCTTAGACACCGACATGCAAACTGTAACCAGGGTACTTTCTCTCAAATATAATTCCAATAGATCGACATTGGTCAAACGTCAGTTGGTTGAGTTAAACGTCAGGGCAATCCCTGACGTTTGACTGACAATTCCAATGTCGATCTATCGCACAGAGTACTTTTTGATTGATCTATCGAAATTATATTCGAGAGTAAGCACCCAGTTTGGGTTTATATTGTAGGTTATCGAAAAAAAAATCTTCTGTTTCATAGCATCATCATCCTGAAGGCTGTGGACAGATACTTCCTCCGCCATAATTAAGAAAACTAGATCCATAGTTTCTGGGTGACTAGTTGGCGGGTGATCTTCGCATTCATTCGTCTTTAGTTTAATTTACTGACAATAATAAGTAGTTTAAGTGCAAAACTGTTACAATTTATTATTTTTTTATTAAAAAAAGGCTGCTCAACTTAAATGGGACTGGGCAGGACATCTCTGCCGAATGCCGACAAACTGTGGGCCCAAATAGCGCAAAATTGGTGCTCTGAGACCACGGAGCCTGAGACAGTGAGGCGGGGTCGCGGCAGACGACGAAGAAGATGGCGAGACGAGCTGGATAGGTATTCCGTCAAAACTGAAAGGAGGACCCCCGGGCTCGCGATAGATGGAAGGAGTGGAGGGAGGCCTTTGCCCAGGAGTGGCAGACCGCAGGCTAGTAACAAAAAAAATAAAAACAACTACGCGGTCAAAATGTATAAAAGAGCTATTTAGTAACTGATGAAAATTATTCAACACAAGGGGGTCTACAACCGGGGCAGCGGGATTGTCCGAAAGGGTTACCGCTACGCCGGAACATAAAGGGCTAAGGAAGGAACACGGATGGGCTTTAGTCAGTAAGAGTCTGACACTCCCTTCCGCTCCACCCAGAGCGGGAGGGGTCATTTGATGATTTCACATCCTAAAAAAGAAAAAAAAAAGGGGGTCTACAATCATGTACTGAATCCTTGGTAACAGGTTGCTTGTCGATGAATGCCATCCTGTGGGGTAATTGCGGAACACACTATCAGCTATCAGTATAGCAATGGGTTACATTTTCACAGTTCAACAACATTCAATGCGTTATTTGCGTTGTTGAGCAGACACATTATTAGAACATATGGAGCAATGGATTAGAAATATGCTTCAAAATAACACAAATTGAGAGTACAATTAGAGTGCTGATTTGTCTGCACCTAATGTAACAATTTTTACTTATTCTGTATTGTTTACTTTGACAGTGGCCCTTCGATTAGCAATGGCCATAATAACACGTTTGCAAGTACGACGTTTTACGTGGTATTTGTTGATTGACGCTGTAATTGCAGTGTGATTTGAAAAAAATGTAGGTAGAAGACAATTATTTGTAAAAGAATAACCGTGAAGTTTCTTGCTGGCTTTTCTTCATGAGAAAATTATCAATTGGAACCGTGCACCTAGCTTCTGACAATTTATAAGGTTTATGTGAAATAAAAAATAATTTGATTTATCTGAAGAAAAAATTAAAGAAACAAAATACATTTAAAACCCGCAGGTATCTTACTTGGTCTTTCAGTAGAAGAACACAATGAAGCCCTGTCTCTGTTAATGCACAACCCTTGGCAGAAGAGCTCTTCTGACGAACATTTATTTGGAGGCACTGAAAAAAAAAATTAAAACACACTTTCAAATTACGCTGAATCATAGAACAAGCTACGCTGTAGCACAGAGCTTGCTTCGCCGCCGTAGCACAGAGCTTGCGACGTCGTAGCACAGAGCTTGCTACGCCGTAGCACAGATCTTGCTACGCCGTAGCAATGATCAAGCTACGCTGTAGCAAAGTACAGTAACGTTCATGACTGAGAATTATTTAGATCAAATTTTACTCACCTATACAACCTTCTTCATCTTCAGCCATCGGACAGTCCACCTTGCCGTCACACCTGCCTGATTTTGCCACGCAAAGATTGCTCTTATGGCACAGTATTTCTTCCACATTACATATGGCCAACTTGTTGCATTGGCCATCTTTCACCAACAAGCCAGGAGGGCACAAACATTTGTAACCCATTTGGAAGTGAGCCGGATTCTCGTGTGGGGTCCCGTGGGGTTGTTGAACGCAGACGTCGGAACATGGGTTTTTCAGACAGGGATGGTTCAAAAGTGGGTCTTTCGGGTCAGGCAGGGAAGTCGTCACCTGGAGTAGGAGTTGTGTTTTGTTTGGGAAAAGAGCTGAAAAAATAAGTGAACGTATTGTATGTATTTATTTGTAACGACGACTATGACTAGTATATTTGTTGCAGCAAGATGGTTGAAGCCGTGATATAATTAGTCAGTTATATCCCTAGGGATCCATATAATTATAAGAAAGCGTCTTACTTACTAGGAATATAACTATGATACGAGCGCGATCTAGTAATATAGGTAACTTATCTTACTAGACTAACCTAGTGAAATAATTGAAAGAAAAGTTGACGCCTGATATCTCAGAATAAATCCCGTAACGGATAAAAAAACAATGGCCACTATAAAAAACATCATTCTACTTAACAAAAATCTTCAGTGATAGAACTAAATGTGCAAGATAAAGACGGAAACATATCTAACAAAAATGTGCGTGCTAACTAAAACAGTCGCGTGCGCGTTTCGCCGGCTGGTCGACACTTCACGTGACCGCTGCTGGGTCGTTCTTTGGCCAAAGAATCAGCATTGCAAGCAAGAATTAGCATTGTCTTCTGGGCGCGTTTTCGGACGATAGCAATATGGATGAGTACTTCGACTGCAAAGTGTTATTTAGTATTTATTTTTATAGTTAGTCATTTTAACCTTTTAACCGACCGACTTCATATCATTTGTCGTGCCCCCAGCGCACGAAGTTAAAAAAAAAAAAACGAAAAAAAATACCTGATAGAAAACAGTGTAATTACCTAAATAAAAAAGCAGATTAAACGAGCTGTGGTTTTTTGTCGTAAATATACGACCCTGGCGAAATGGACCCGAAAATATTTGTCGGATTAATCCGACGTAAGCGGTTAAAAGGTTAATTTAGAAAGAATGTATTAAAAATAAATTCATACTACAAAAAAACCCAGCCAAATGCTTATATTATTATGTTAGAAACCGCTACTCCTTACCGAGATCAATCCTGCGTATCTTGTGCGAGGTCTGGTGTATGTCCGACCAGAACAGACGCGAGGTGCGTCTGTTTGTCCAGAACACGTAGCTGTCTGCCACGGCGAGGCTCGTCACCGTCGTTGATAGCTCGCGGTAGTTCTCTCTACCGGTTCCTGGTAAAAATGGTTATTTATTTTATTTATTTATTCTCACACTGGAACGCCATTCAGCAATTACACCAACGGAGCAAAAAATGACTTCATGTCAATGATTTCAAAAGTAGTAATATACATATATGTCAAAGTTTCATGTGTTGCTTTCCATCCATCCTGGTGGAGTTCGAATGGGCGGCGATGGATCATGCACGCTCACGAATCGTCAAAACATTTCCCCATAGCCCCATCACTCCTTCCATATTGCGCCCATTCTTTGCAGATTTTTGAAACAGAATGATTTTTTCATAATAAAATTCACATTTAAATTGAAAAACGGAGAATTTTAAAGTGTCCTCCTGAATATTATGATTGAACGTAGCTCAGGTGTTGTGTAAATGTTTATTGCAAAATGAAGTACTGACCGAAGATATTGGATATCTTTGGTGTTAACAGTATTGGCTCGGGTGAGAGGCGGGCAATTTTTTTTTTATCCACGTTACATAATAATATGTCCAACATATACATTCTTTACCTACACAGGGTGGCAGGAACATCGACGCACAACCTGTTAGCATGTATTCAGTACATGATTCTGAAACCCATGCGTTGAAATTATTCGCCGGTTATTTAAAAAAAAAATAGCCGTTCCATTTGTAGCGGTATCTACAACGCCACATGCGAACAACGCGTCATACTGACGTCACGCAAAATCCTTCATCTCGCAAGCAGAGTTTACCACGCAACTAGCATAGATACAACGGCCCGACATGAATCATCGGGCAGTTGCCCGCCAGACACAACACCCGTTTGGTCGAAGGATCCTCCCTTTTCATACAGAGTATGATTGAACTTCACCACGTTCCTCATACCTCTATACTGGTGACCCCGAGTATGAACGTCAACGTAGCCTTAGTGCACCTACTTCAGCGTGACGTCATCATCATCACTCCCACAAGCTTTAGCGGCGAGTCACCCAGCCCGCCAGCACCTACGTGGTCATTTTGACCGCGTATGTGTTGGACTTTTCTATGAAACAGTTTTTTTTATATCCTACTAATAACGTATATTTTAGGAGGTCTAGAATCATGTGCTGAATTTATGGTTACAGTTTCCCTTATTTCAGAGTGTTTACAAGTTCATATCATAAGCATTCTCTTTATAAAATGGCCCATAGGGAATAGAAAGAATATAATTATGCGGTTTATGAGCTGGGAGCACCCTGAGCAGACTGAGCAGTACGCTACGCTACTCTCTTGCTGATTGGCCATTGACTAGCTTATATATTTTGTTATTTAAGTGTTGGGCGCCCCCCCAGCTAGATGGACGGACGACCTAAAGAAGGTGGCTGGGGTTGACTGGATGCGGAAGACGGAGGACAGGGGGTTGTGGCGCAGCCTGGGATAGGCCTATGTCCAGCTGTGGACTGCGATAGATTGAGTTGATATTTTAACCGCGGCATGAGCTATCTCCCTCTCACAAAGAGGCGGCCTGTGTCAAAGCAGTGGGAACATTACAGGCTGGTTATGTTATGTATATGAGCTATGTAAGCGCATACCGATCAGAGAAAAGCAGAAGAATTACGTAAAATGAAGATGAATCAACTTACCTTCAGGATGTATGTAGTCGATGACGCCGTTGCTTTCATCTGATACGTACACCTGGTCCATGTGTTGGACATAGCGCAGACGAATGTGAGGCCCTAGAGGAATTACATTAAAATATATTACTACATAACCCTGCTACTCCTCTTAGGGGTAGGTAGATGTGTATTAAGTCCACGTTTTGACAGTTGTTATACGTCTCAAGAGATCCTGGAAGCAGCTTGCATTTTACAGTAGCTATTCGTTTATTCCAAAAGTATCTGATGAAAATGTAGCATTTTGACAGTTCAACAATATTCATTGCGTTATTTACGTTGTTGAGCACACAAATTTTTCGAACGTATGAAGCAATGGATTAGCTGTATCCTTCAAAATTATTCAAATTATGATTGATGGCAATGAATTGAAGGTGTGTTATGCAATTAGGTTGCTGAAAACGTACCCGTGGATGCCAAGCAATTCGTGGTGTCATTTATAAATTGAGTGCTTTTAATCACATTAAAGATGTTTTACTTTTGACATGATCATCATCTGCCTAGCCTTTCCTCAACTATGTTGGGGTCGACTTCCAGTCTCACCGGATGCAGCTGAATACCAGTATTTTACATAGATCGACTGCCTATCTGACCTCCACAACCCAGTTTCTGGGTAATACGATACCCCTTGGTAAGATTGGTTGTCAGACTTTCGGGCTTCTGGCGACCCGTAACGACTGGTCGACTGCCAAAGATCTAATGACAGCCGGGCCAAACGGCATAACGTGCTTTCCGATTTCTTTTGACAATGGAGGTTAATTTTATAACCTTAATTTTTCAACTATAGTTATAATTAATCAAACAATTTATTGTTGGAAAAGAAATGAAATATAAAGTTGAAACCTTACCACAGAAGAATTGTGTTACAAATTTCGTTTAGTGAGGGATTGCATAAGAATTTCACCTGAACAGGGTTTGTTTACACTTTCATCAGACAGTTTTAGAACAGACTATAGGACCCATCATGCTGCAAAAAACGTTACCTTTCAAGTTGTTCATGATGACGTGTTTCCGGTCCTCTCCGTCGAGCCCGATGCTGTCGATGTGTATGTTGTAGTGCATTTCACTCTCCACCACGGCTACCATCATCCTCCTGCAGATTGGAAATTAAATTGACATAACTTGAGGAACAGGGTGTAAACTCATCCGTCCAATGATAGTAATATGTCAATGCATCCGTCATAACATTATTAAGCATTTTTCTTCACACAGTAAACAGCCCGTAAGGGCAAGTACGCACTGGATTTTCAATGTACTGCGTATCACCGAGAGTTGAAAATCAAACATTGTGTTTTTTTGACGCCCTGGGATGCGCTGTTGGATTTTCAATGCTCGGCTCAACACTGAGAGTTGAAAATACAGAGCACAATAAAATCTAGTCGCTATATACGTCCGTGCTGACGTGGGCTTACATGACAAGTGGAATACGTTCCACCGAGGAAGATCAATTCAACTGAAGACTCTTCTACTTTGGACCATTATCTGGTAGTAAACTAACCGATACACGGTGCCTTGATATGTACCTTTAAAGGGAAATCCCGAAACCTTTCTTCCTTTCATTAGTACTGAGGCTGACTAAAAGTCGGTACCTAATTATGTATAAAAATTTTAAAATACCTACCATCATCATCATGCAACAGCAGTCCACTGCTGGACATAGGCCTCTCCAAATGCACGCTATTCAGCTTGATTCTCGGCAACTCTCATCCAGCTGCTACCAGCTATCCTGCGAAGATCGTCGCTCCACCTAGCCTGAGCGCGTCCTACCTTACGTTTGCCGATTCGCGGTCTCCATTCAAGAACACGTCTACGGTCTACCCCAACGGTCATCGGTTCTACGAACTGATATGGCCAGCCCATTGCCTCTTCAGCTTGCTTATTCTGAAGTACCTCTAAGGATATGGACACGGAAAACGGCCTTTCTTTCAAGGCCGAAGAAATTATATCTCAGGTAATGACTTCAGAGGAGGGGCCCGTCACAGAGGAGGGGCCCGTCATCAAGGAGGGGCCCGCCAGGGCCGAAGCCTGCCGGGGCAGCGGGATTGTCCGAAAGGGTTACCGCTACCCCGGAACATAAAGGGCTAAGGAAGGAACACGGATGGGTTTTAGTCAGTAAGACTCTGACACTCCCTTCCGCTCCACCCAGAGCGGGAGGGGTCATATGATGATTTCCCATCCCAAAAAAAAAAAAGGTATGGACATACCCATAATCCGGCAACACACACAAGCTGATAGGCACCTCCTGGTCCTCGAACCTGTGCACCAGACCTCGCTTCTGTGTCCTGAGAGAGATTACTTCTACGACACGACGGCCCGCGTCCAGTATGTAGAGGTTATCTGTTGCATAATCTATAAAAAATAGGGGGTCGTTAAGATTTCAAGAATATTGTGTGCCTTACTTAACCTGGGTCAAATGAACTTATTTTGTTTCTTTATTTATTTATCACTTACCGTAATCCATGTCTACAACGTTTTCCAATCCGTTGTAGACCAGCAGATGCGTGAGTCCTAGTGTGAAGTCGGTCATGTTGATGTAGTTTATAGTCCTTCGCTGACCATCGTAGAGGAATAACGAATCTGAAATTAATGAACTCTTGTATAATGATGACGGCTGAGGGACGACTGAGATTATAGGGTGCCCTCGGGCTAGGTGGGGTCAGCTAGAAGCAGTTGTACTTATAAGATTAATCTCACCGAAAATTTAAAGCAATAACTCTACTTTCTTTTTTTTTTCTTTGTTTTTAAACCCGTCACTAGGGTTTCCAATGAAGGACCGACGGCCGACAACAACGGGGGACCAGCGAAGCAATCAGAAATTAAATAAATCATTGAAAATTTTGACCACCGTCACCATTGACTTGCATGGCATACAGGCTTTAGAATGTGGCTACCTGCATTAAGCTGGGGTCTACCTGACCACACGCCGACCGTGACTGACGACTTGTAACTGACGACGGCCGAATGCTGTGTTCGTAAGTACACGAGCGCGGCCTCGCTCGCACGGCCCCGCGACCACCAGCTGCGGCGGCGACAACGAACGGTTTAGCTACCGACAGCATGTCCGGCATCTGGCGTGACGTCACCGCACGCGTCAATCAACCTAACAATGTTACGCGGAATGCGCCTACCTCAATGATAAACAGTGGGCCGTAATTATCCACCACGCCAAGAAGCCACGACCTCACAGACAGGAGACCTGTGTCCCAGCAGTGGGAATATTATAAGCTAATTATGCTATGCTTGTCTTACCTCTAAACTGATCATAGGCCATGGCCTGCACGCGTCCTATGTCGAAGTGCGTGGTGTGACAGTCCGGGTTGCCGAGCGTGTCGTACTGTATCTTCGTGAACAGCTGACCGCCGGCCACCACCAGGTACTTGGGCCGGTAGTCGCCGACATCTGCACGTGATGGGATAGATGAACAGAACGTAAGCGAAAATTGAATGGTGTGTATCTTTTACTATGGGACCAAACCAGAAATCGCGAAAAAAAAATCAGCTGTTTCCTACTATTATGTTCGCATAACTCGTCAAAATGTAGGAAACAGCTGATTTTTTTTTCGCGATTTCTGGTTTGTTCCCATAGTAAAAGTTGTTCATAATGATGAGTACAATCTCCCATTTCGATTTGTCGCATGTATTCAATTTCAACCTGTATAAAAAGGGGAGGGGAAATAATTAAAGGGCATCAAAAAATTCGTCCGCATCGCTGTCAACAGGAAACGTGCCCAAAAGGCTGGCAGCATCGCCACGTTGTATGGCAATGCTGATTTTTTGGCCAAAAAATAGGCCAATGATATTATTTAAAAGTGTCGGGAGAGTAAATTCGTGAAAAGGCGAAACAAAGTCACAGTAGTACTTACGATGGCAGACGTTATCGACGATGTCCATGCCATCGGGGCAGGCACACACGTGGCTGACGTTGGAGCTGATGAGGCAGAGGTGCGAGCAGTTGTTGTTGCTGCAGGGGTTCGAGCTGGCGTTCATCAGCACCGGGTGGTACATGTGCATGCCTACAACAAATAGCATTGAAGTCACGCTTGTTTATCTCGAAGAGATTAGCAGAGCTGTAATGTGGACACTGCCGCCTGACCACCATTAAGTTCATTTTTGCTTGCAGTCAAAAAATAGTAGCGCTCTCTAGTAAGTGCGCCAAGGTCAAACAGTTCGTCCGTAAAATTCACAAAAGGAGTACACGTGATGCGTCACTAAGCTGCGCAGTGCAGGTTGCAACTAATTGCGGCGCCGCAGGATTTAGGCGACAAAATTTTGAAGTGATCAGGCGGTGAAGGCCGCGATGCCCACAATTTTGACGGTTTTCCCCTCCCTTGTATTTATTAGGGGACTCGTAATCCAGACTCTAGGCTTCTATTGAGAATTTCCCAGTGGAAATCCCAAAAACGGTCTGGGAAGTTCTCAGCCAGACTTGCGACCATCATTTAGACAGTCCAGACTTTTAAAGACATCACAATAATATTATAAAGGCTAAAGTTTGTGTGTGTGTAAATATGTTTTTTACTTCTTCACGCTCAAACTGCTAGACAAATTTTGATAAAATTTTGTATGGAGGTAGCTGACAGCCTGGATTAACGTATCTAGGCTACTTTTCATCCCGATATTCCTACGGGGTTGACTCTTATGCGGGTGAAACCGCGGGGTGCAGCTAGTGATTCTATAAAAAGACTAATGTATTATTCAATTGGACAAAAAAACCTATTATTCACTTTTCATTTTAATAATTTATTTTCATTCGAAAATATAAATTATAAAAATCCATAAAATAGACTTGCCTAGCCAATGGGACGTCTGCCGCGTATGTGTTGTTTAATTTTTTGTGTAAAGAATATTCTATCGTTATCATCATTCATTCATTTCAGCCGAAAGACGTCCACTGCCGGGCATAAACCTCGACCGGTTCTGTGCTTCTCACATCCAGCAGATTCCTGCGGCCCCACCAGGTCATCGGTCCACCTTTGGTCTTCCAACGCTATATCTTCCGGTACGCGATCGCCACTCCAGAACCTTTCAGCCCCATCGGCCATCTGGTTCTGCGAGCAATGTGCCCTGCCCACTTAAGCCTTTATCGCTATAATAATACAATAAACTCACCAAGCACAGCAGTATCAAGCTTCATCAGCAAATTCCTCTTCTGTGCGGTGCTGTGCAGTTTATCCGTCGTCAGAATGCTGTTGGAGATCCAGTCACTCCAGAACACGGTGTTCTCGAAGACCGCGATGGAGTAGGGGTGGTGGAATGGCTCTTCGAACAGCGACTGTTGATAAAATGGAAGATGTAGATAATTTAGGAGAAAAATTATATTGCAGCAGCTTCATAATTGAAGTAAAGTAATATAATACATCACCTATATACCTCGGAAAGAGTAGTCAGAGATATTACTAGACCCTCATTACGCCAGTTATACTCAAATATCTCTAGCCTATTGGCATCAACCGGGCCTCCTCCGGGCTGCTAATTAATGAGAAATTCCTGACGGGAAACGACAATTACACCGTTTTACTCCTCTTTTGATGCAGTACTTACCATCGACCTATCAATCGGTAAGGCTATGATAGCAAGGCGTTTTTCTGAAAACCCTAAGTAATACACGGGATAAAAGGCAGACAAGTCTGCAGACAAAACTCACATAGACATGCTTCCCATTAATCATGACTACTTTGATAGTCCTGTCCACGAAGTACAGGCGGCCATTAGGCGCGTCAATGGCCAGGCCGGTCGCGAACACGTCCATGTGGTCCACCAGCACGTCGGGCCGGCTGCCGTCCATACCCGCCGACATTATCACCGAGCGCTGGTGCCAGTCCGCCCAGTACATTTTACTGTGGAGGATAGGGGCTTTAATGAGCTGAATGGTGCTAATGTATGCGTCATGTTCGTGAACGGGCGCTCAGTAGGGACTGGTCATCTCTTTGCTGCCATGGCTTATTTTCATTTAATGTTTGAATAGTTTTTTTTTTTTGAAGTCTTTTCATTACGGACGCTTTTAAAGTTTTACATCGTTCTCACATGCATAATTTTTAACATGAATGATGTAACCAAGTCTTTGTAACCATATTATTTGATTTAAAAGAGTGTCCATGGAGTTTCTTGCCCGTTCTTCTCCATAGGTACCTACGCTTTGGAATGGGCAACTAGCTTCATCTTTCTGACTGACCGACCCCTTGACAATTCAAAAGTGCCTGTAATTGGTTTAATTGAAATAAATGCTTTGATTTTTTTTTTTTTTAAAGAACTTGAAATGGCAATGTTACCTACAGCCCATCACACAGCTCATCACTCGGAGAGATCAATTTGCAGGTCCGTAAACTAGTTTACTCTCAACCGAGATTATTTGAAATTAATAATAATTTCTGCAAAAAAATATATATAATAATTTCTGAAAAAGGTTATATCGAACTTTTCTCTGTACAGCCAGCTGTGCTGCTGCGGAGTTTGTTGCGCCACTTCTTCTTCCCAGCTAAAGCACTAGGAAGTAGCGAGTAGGCGGGCGTTTTGGGGGACAGTCTTATGTAATTTAGACGTTCAGAAAGTGCTGATTTTCAGCCTAGTTTGATTTATTGACTTTTTATTTGATTTGATTTGAGTTGGTAAAATTCCATATTCTATTCACAATTTGACATGAGACCCTCCCTTCCTTTGAAATTAAGTCGGTCTCAGGTGATATAGCTGTAGAACTCGAATCATACATTAATTTATTTTATTTCACATCATCACATCATAACAAAAGCGACAGACGTCCACTGCTGGACATAGGCGCTAACTGCAAGCACTTTGTATGTGGGGAAGACTCAGGTGGGACGAAATAAAAACCTAAAGATAATTTTAGGAGAACTTACCCATTCCTGGCATCAAGGGTAACAAATCTAGGATGCTTAGTGTCCGTGTTGATGGTGGTGCAGATGGAGCCGTCGGCCCTGCACGCGGAGATGATGCCGCGCTCTGCGTCACTGAAGTAGATGTTCCCGCCGAGGTAGTCCACTGCGATGTCGCCCGGGTTTTCGAGACCGAGCCCTACCAGCACCTGTGGACAGAGATCCGATTATACAGGACGTTTTGAAATTAATTGGCGAAACTCCACAGAAGAGCATAAAAAATAAAACTTTAACATGATTTCAAGTTACTTCGCGCGACACGAGAGCATAGACGACGTCATCAGCTGTGTTTTTTGTGTTATTTTGGTATACTGATTAGAAATGACTTGCTGGGCCGACCCCAATTAAATTAGAATAAGGGCAGGGTGATAAACTAAGCTCCGTGTAGAGGCCCGGACTTACAGGATACAGAAGACGGAGACCGAGTGTTTTACGGAACTTAGCATTTTTTATACTTCTAGAATAATTAAGTTTATAGAGCTATGAGAAACAGGATGTACAGTTCACTCATCCTCTATAAAAAAGGGAGGCGCCTCCGACCAGACGGGTGTTGTGTCTGGCAGGCAACTGCCCGATGATTCAGGTCGGGCCATTGTATCTATGCTAGTTGTGCGGTAAACTCTCTGCTTTCGAGATGCAGGATTTTGATGACACGTTGTTCGCATGTGGCGTTGTAGATACCACTACAAGTTTCCACATAGCCGTAGGTAAGATTTTCGTGTCTGGAAAATCTAGGGAGTGATGTGGTAACATTTAAACCGCCATAAATACGAACTACACACACTGCAAAATCCGATATGATATGGGATATCAGAGTTAGCAAGAAAAAGAAATAAGAATAAGCGTTCACCTGTTTAGTATCTTTGATGTCGTCGAGTTGTGCTTTGAATATAGACTGGTGACCCTGTGCTGTCTCTACCCAGTATATGTATGTACCGTCGAATGATACGCCGTGAGCCTTATAAGAAAAAAGCATATTTTTAGGGCGGATTTCACGAAACTTTTATACCTAGAATAAGTCTTAGCATAATATGTTCCCACTGCTGGGACACAGGCCTACGCTCTGTGAGAGGGAGTGGGACGTAATTTTCCGTGCGGGTTGGTGATTGTCAAATATTCTGAAAAAAAAAATTAAAATTTTTTCCAACCGTCAAAAGTCAATTTTATTCCAAGGATAAAATAAATCTGACTTTGGTAAAATCAGCCTTAAGAATAACAAAATATTGTACAGTCAGTGGTATTGAATATTAAGATGGTTCGTGGGAGAGGAAGGGAGGATAAGACCAAAGAAAGTTTATAGTGGATAAGACAGAGATTTAAACAGAGGAAGAACTTAGTAGCAGGGGATCGAGGGATCAGACTGGAATAACTCAGAAATGTGGTGGGACCAAAGAGGATTTAAATAACATAAACTGACCTTTTTGACGCCCGTAGCTACAGTGACCATCTGCTTGGACTTTATTTTCAAGTATCTGATGTCATGGCGTGTACTAAAGAACAGCATCGCTTCCGGTGCTAAAATATAAATAACATCAAGCCCATAGGTGTTTTGTAGGTAAATAACTTGGAATAAACCTTTTAACCGTGATAAGTAGTGGCGGGTAACAAACATTACAAAGTGTGTACTTAAAAAAAAAACATTACAAAGTGAAAAATAACTTTAATTTCGGAACTCGGTGTCGTAGGTTCCACATTTTGGGTTTTAGACACCGGTTTCCGAAATTAAAGTTTTTTCTCACTTTGTAGTTTTTTGTTGAAGTCTGTTGTTTTTTTGTAAATAAAATTTTTCACTTTTTAGTTGTACCTAAACCACACAAATTCAATTAACACTAGAGTGCATTGAAGAATTGAAGACACCGACTAGAAGAATCATCAAAATTCGTGTAGAAATGCCGGAGATGCAGTTCATTTATGCATATACCTTCGTACATAAGAATAATTATCTAATGTATTATATACTAAAACCTTCCTGAAAGTATGTAGATCTTATAATGAAAGAATTGTCAAAATTGGTTCATTAGTTTTTGAGAAAATCGCGGACATACAAACATACATACATACGGGTCGAATACAGAACTTCCTTTTTTGAAGTCGGTTAAAAAAAAATTAAATCAAAATCCACTCACCGCCAGCATAACACAGGTACATAAACTCATCTTTGCTATACCCAGGATCACATTCGCAAGTAAAGTGTCCATCCGAGTTGACACACGTATGGGAACACTGCGGCCTTTCCATGAGGCATTCGTTGACGTCATCGCACTGTTTGGTGGCGTAATTGTACTGACGCATGGACAGGGCGGGTAGGCAAAGACAGGTGGGTCCGTAGCGCTCTGGAGAACATTGAGTGTCGTTGCCTGGGCAGTTGTAGTTTGTGCACATAGTGTGCCCTGTGGAAATGCATGGGGTTATAATAGTCATCCTACGTCATCGGGGTAAAGCCGCGTCCCCACTACGGGCCGGCTTTTGCTATTGTTTGCAACGCGTTCCCATTATAGGAATTCACGAGGCTCGGGAGACGTCCTCGTATAGTAAAATTGCGCAGTGCTGCACACCCGCACCCTATTTCAAGTTAAGCAAATATCAACTTTATTTCAATTAAATAGATTTCAGAGTGACTAGCACTATTGAAAAAGTTATAAAATGTTTGAAGTTGTAGCGTAAACTGAAATTTATTGTGTAGGAATTAAAGTTATTTTTCCATTAATTCATATTTGTTTACATTTTTTGCAAATAAATCGCGAACGCAGATTATGTAAAGGCATCATGTCTTGAAAATTTAAAAATGTGTAGTTTTTATAATTAATTAAATGTAACTTTTAATTTTAGTTGTATCTTCTGGCGAAACAGTTGCTTAACTTATATTATTATCTCTTTTTGAGTAAAAAAATACCAAACTGAAGAAAAAAAAAATAACTCACAATTTTTGCAGAACAACCCCTCATCGCTACCATCGCGGCAGTCTTGAATTTCATTACACATCATGTTGCTGGGCAGGCAGTAGGAGGAGTCCAGGCATTTGTAATTGCGTTCTCCAAGACTGGGCAGTTCCTGGCAGTAGGAGCCGTCCAGTATCGCATGAGGAAGGGTGACGTGTCCTGCAGAAATTAAATTAGGTAATTTTCTGCTTTATGAGCAAATCATCATCTGCCGAGCCTTTTCCCAACTATGTTGGGGACGGCTTCCAGTCTAACCGGGTGCAGCTGTACCTGTATTTTACATGGAGCGACTGCCTATCTGACCTCCACAACCCAGTTACTCGGTAATAAGATACACCTTGGTAAGACTTGACTTAATCAATGAAAACAATTGCTATCTCTTTCTAATTATTCTTTGAATGAACACCGAAATTAGCTGACTACTATGGGACGGTTTCATGCAACTAAATCAATTCAAATTTATATGCACATTTTTTTGTATGAAAAAATTTATGACATAAGATCAATAATGTATCTTTACTATTGTAATCTATATACAGAATAATGTCTCCCGTTGCAGCCGTGGCAGATATTTTTATAGCACCTTATATAAAAATGTCACTTCATCAACCCGCACCTCTCACATGCAGATCGATGAATCACTTGAACACAGCCGCGTCCAAACTATCTGCTGTCATTTTTCAGATAGCATTGCATAATATCAAACTAATTTTCGGAGAGCATTGCTCATCAAAATAATTTTCGGATCGCATTGCATAACATCAAACTAATTTTCGGATAGCATTGCATAACATCAAACTAATTTTCGGATAGCATTGCATAATATCAAACTAATTTTCGGATAGCATTGCATAACATCAAACTAATTTTCGGATAGCATTGCATAACATCAAACTAATTTTCGGATAGCATTGCATAATATCAAACTAATTTTCGGAGAGCATTGCTCATCAAAATAATTTTCGGATCGCATTGCATAACATCAAACTAATTTTCGGATAGCATTGCATAACATCAAACTAATTTTCGGATAGCATTGCATAATATCAAACTAATTTTCGGATAGCATTGCATAACATCAAACTAATTTTCGGATAGCATTGCATAACATCAAACTAATTTTCGGATAGCATTGCATAACATCAAACTAATTTTCGGATAGCATTATATAACATCACGCCTGTAATCCCAGGGGTAGGCTGACGTACAGTATAGCCAGTATAGGTTACCTGACGCATGATCGGAGACTTTTATGCCTCCGTAGACCCTACGTATTTCATATTATTAATTTCAACTTTATACCTCCACGCGTTTCTGAGAAAAAGGGTCTTAACTTACAGACAGACGGAAAATGAAGTGATCTGTTTTTTTTCCTTTTGAGGTACGGAACCCTAAAAAACATGATCAAGTGCACTTACGACACAAATCCTGCGCATTCTCGTCACTCTGGTCCTCGCAGTCGTACATGCCGTCGCACACCCACAAGTACGAGATGCACTTGCCGTCGCCACACTCGAAACCCTTGCAAGTCGACTGTTGATAAACGTATATTTTAATTAGGTAGGTACAAAACATAGTGATGCTTGTATATTGTACAGTCAGCAAAAGAGATAAGTATGCAAGACCTTCGGATACAGTTGATGTTTAGTAAGAAACCGCGCGATGGATGTTGTCGACTGAAATTAAATTTGTTAAATGAGCTGTTTGTTTTCTATTAATAAAATTTAATTTTTCTTACTAAACTTCAACTATATCTATATCCGATCCTGCATACTTATCTCTTTCGTTGACTGTACGTTTGGGGCAACCCTGGGCGTGGGCAGTCAGCCTCGTGGCAGTGCCAAGCTACTATTTTTAGAGAGATATTTAATCCTTTACGGGCTGATTTTTCCAACGCCAGATAATTTTATCTGAGGAATGATCTTAAATTTTTGACAGTTCTTCCATATAAAATCTGTCAGACGTCAATTTTATTCCACGAATAAAAAAATGGAAGATAAAATATTTTATTTTTATTGTTAGGTTTTAGAGTCTAAAACGTCACGTAATGATAATTCAATGTAGTTACACTTTTCTTTAATAAAAGTGCAATTTTTTTTGACCTTCTGACCTTTTCTCATACTTGGTGGGATATAAAAGTACTCTGTGGTTGGTGGCAGCAACATAGTTTTGACCAAAATGTTTACTTTGTTTTGGTAAAATAAATTTTAAACCATGTTTTGTACAGACGCCAGCACATCAACCTACCCGAAACTGTCAAAATTTCCCAATCAACTTTGAACCTTATTCTTTAGTGATAAAGTTGAAAATCTATCAAAGAAATTTGACAGATTTTAGTAGGTTGATGTGCTGGCGTCTGTACTTATACGGTGGATACAATGATAGGGAACAAAAGTTGTTGACAATAAAATGTTGCCTTGTCCGTGTATCTCTTTGAGGCTGACTATACCTACTTACATTATCCTTAGCAGTCGGCAACGCGGTGCAGTTGACTTCGTCGCTGCTGTCATCGCAGGCCGGCTCGTTGTTACATATGCTTGTCAAACATGATAGCTGCAGGTACTCACATTATCCTTAGCAGTCGGCAACGCAGTGCAGTTGCCTTCGTCGCTGCCGTCATCGCAGTCGAGCTCGTTGTTGCATAACCACGTCAACGGGATACATTTCTTGGTATCCTGGCAGATGTACTGATGGGTCTCATTGCAGAACTCGTCGTATGGCTTGTGGTCTGCTGCAGAAGATAGTAGAACATTGAAATATTGAAATAATTTGATATTTAAAGTCACGAGTAGGTATAATATTAGGCAAATTCAAAAGCGATTTTCTCTTGAAATAACGATTGCAAAAGAACTTTTTCAAATGGTTTCAAGAATTCTGTTTTCGTAACACCATATATCTATCAATACTTATTCTAGGAGGATATTGTGTTTGAATCTTGCGTAAGGGTAAGGTGTTTATGCTTGTGACGTTATTTAGGATTTTTTACACTTCCAAAGTTTAAATCTTCAACTGTCACAATATAAATAGTAAAACAATGGCCGCCGAACTGAATTAGCTTGCGTCTGAGGAATTATTAATTAACCCCCTTACTAATAAACGTTGTATAGCGTCTTTATAGTTCTTTCTAAATACAAATTTTCAAAACCCATTTCAAATAAAAAAAATACCCCTATGACGACACTCTGACCTTACTGACGAATGAAAGAGAGAAATCGGTTTATTAGTAAGGGGGTAAGTAGGTATGTCACAACTTACTGCAAAAGTTCTCATCGGTGCCATCGTCGCAGTCAACAAAACCGTCGCAGTACTGCGCATGGTCGATGCACCCTCCCCCAATGCACGGGAACTTGTCGTCACCCATACATTCAACCTCAAACTGCTGCATGTCATCTGCAAACTGTGCCCTACACCACGCGACGTACAATACGAATATTATGCTTTGGTATTTCATTCTGGGGAAAAAGAGACATTTATGTTAGTTGGTGAAAAAATGCGTGAATTTGGGGAGTGAGCTACACAAAATAGAAAGAAGAAAATGAGAATAGGTGTTTTGACTTGAAATAAAATTGAAAAACATTTACAAACCTACTGCACTTTCAATTTATTTTGATCTATTAAAACACGAAAACGTGTGAAAATCAAAAAAATCGTTTGATCATGCTGAAAGTTAGTTAACGACACCCGGAAATGCAAGAAAATCATTATTTTCTTCCATTTCCGGGTATAGGTACATATACATATATTATAACCGCGTCACCACTAGGGCCTCGCGGCTCCGTGAGGTCGGGATATAACAAAAGTACTCTGTGCGCGCAGCCGAGCCTCTAGCAAAAGCCTCACGAGGCCGGGCCTCGCGAGTCTTTGAGGCCGCGCGGCCCGTAGTGAGGACGCTCTTATAATAAATCTTAGGATTGCAGCGTAATACCGGTCGTAGGGTAGCGATGCTTGGATGAAGCCTATGTCCAGCGTGACACAGCAGTATTTCGGCTAAGATGATGATTATTTAGGTATTAAACTTTAAAATTATACTAATGAACTTACCTAATAGCTTTCTAAAGTTTCGACAGAGGTATAAATAAAATATAGAAATAAGTAATCTTGTAAATTGATTTTAAAGATTTCACGTGGCTACAAGCAAAGCGGAAAGCAAACAGAACGGAAATTGACGATGAGATGAGAATCATGCAGTTGAAAAGAGTTTTCATCTACCCGCCTTTTTCTTTCATAAAAACATAACAAAACGTTGGTATTTTGTTTACTGTAATAAAATCAGACTTTTTTTACTAAAATAGATTTAAAAAATGTTTGAGCTGTTCAAGATCAAGTTAATACTATTAAAATCAAAGTCTTTATTTTATTTTATTCATGAAAGTATAATAAATTATTTGTAGTTTTCAAGGAATAGCAAATGTTGTAACGAAACGTAATAACGACATCTAGCATATGAAGTTGCCAATTACAATTCAACTTCCCAATGAATGGTAAATTGAAATGACTTATTTTTCTGAAGCAATACATTAACCGGTGGGCTTCTCATCCAATATGTATCCATAATAATATCAATCAGTGCAATAATATTCTGTATGAGCGTCTTAAGTTGTATAAAACTTAAAAAATTAAATAATAATTTCCCTCGATTCCCTGAACGATTTATATAAAAGAGCTGTGCAATTTATCATTTGATCTTAGCAACCCCGTTTTTACTCTGTGGTTGACAGGTCAGAGTCCAACTTTCTTCTAAGTTTATTTTAAGTTTTAAATTAGAATTTACTGTAGTTTATAATTTGCATTAATTGTTTTAGAAGTCTCCGTCGTATCCAGTGTTTATCGGCATAAGTTTTTCGGTAGCCATGGCATCCCAAATATCAAAATCTTTACTAAAAGTTTCCCACGTCGGATCCACGGCTAAATTCGGTAGGTTTTATCATACTTCTATAATTTTATACTTGACGACTTTTTCTAACCCTGACTAAAGTAATATTTTCTATATTACACAATCCGTAAAGCTGAAAAGTATAATTACCAGTTGAATATTTAGCATTTTCCCATAATTCGTTTAAGGACGTAAACTTTGGACTTTTGTAAGAAATTGTTATTGGCATTGTTGGCAATTAATTTTGTTCAGTTCTGTGCCAAATTTTGAGTGCAAGGTTCATGTCATATACTATATACTGTTCCTACTTTGATATGATTTCAAGGACATATTGTGCATGTAACTGTCTAAGCTTCGGAAAATGTACTTTTAGACACCGCCAGACGAGCCCTCAGTGTAGGAGCAGCATTACAGCAGAAAAGGAAGTCACTGCCAGACCGCACTGGTCATAATGTGGTGCTTGTTGACGGAGTACGAACACCCTTCTTGGTTTCCTTCACTGATTATTCCAAGATGATGCCGCACGAGCTTGCCAGACATTCCTTGTTGTAAGTATTGCTTATAACTTTATGCTTTCTGTGTATATTTATTTGTGCACCATTTATTACTCTAAGTATGTTGACATTACACAATAAAAGTCACAATAATAGAATATGTTTTGAAAATGCAATAAAGTCATATTATGTAAACAATAATCTTGGTACTTACATCAAAACAATAATTTATTAATAGTAATTACCAAACTCGTTAGTTTTTATTCATTATTTACTCTAATGACAATATAGTACATATATAGCAGAAATCTGCAAAAGCAAAACATACCTCAGTCATACCATATTTTATGTTACCTAGGTAATAACCTGATACTTAGGGTCAGAAAGCATATTATTAAGGTTATATCCATACTAATATTATAAATGCGAAAGTGTGTCTGTCTGTTACCTTTTCAGGCTTAAACTGCTGAACCGATTTAGATGGAATTTGGTATACAGATAGTTTGAGTCCTGGGATAGGACAGTTTTTATCCTGATATTCTCATGGGATCGACACTTATGTGGGTGAAACCGCAGGCTGCTGCTAGTTTATTATAAAGATAATGATTGCAGACATTGCGGAGATAATATTACCTTTCAATGTTTATAAATAAGGTTGACCTTCCTTGACATCGCACATAGTTTATTAGTCAAGTAATCCAGTCTATAATAACATTTAAATGTAACTTATGTTAGAATAGAATAGACATTTATTTTGCAAATATGATTAATACATTATAGGTGTTAAAATAAATTAAAGTTCTGCCATATTTCACCATTTTATAATATATACAGGGTGAAATTGAAAACATGCAACAAATCGAAATGGGAGATTGTACTCATCATTATGAACAACTTTTACTATGGGACCAAACCTGAAATCGCGAAAAATAAATCAGCTGTTTCCTACATTTATGTTCGCATAACTCGTCAAAATGTAGGAAACAGCTGTTTTTTATTTCGCGATTTCAGGTCGGTCCCATAGTAAAAGTTGTTCATAATGATGAGTACAATCTCCCATTTCGATTTGTCGCATGTGTTCAATTTCAACCTGTATATATTACCATCTTGATAGAATAATTTTCTAGTTTTATGCAAAATAAGTACATTATTCTGAAAGCATTGGTAAAATAAGCAGTAGACACTTGTAGATCGTTGGATGATTTGCTTTTGCAGCTTCTAAAAGTCCCTTTTATATGCCACCAATTTGGAATAAATTATTTTGTCTTTGACAAATCTGCTAAATATATTCTAATATGCTGAGGTGTATCCCATATTTCTGAAAACCTTAGACATAATCAGCAGGGGCTCATCTTATAAGATACTTCTTTTCTTCGTTTTTTTAATAATAAGTGGACCCCTGAATCAGTAAAGAATAAATTATGATCTTGACTAAGAGAGCAGCATGATGTGATTCCTGAAATATAAAAAAAAAACATAGATAGAAGTTACACAAGCATCTATCTGCAAACTGGTTTTAATTAAAGTACCAAAGTCCAATTTGTTATACACAGGGAATGTACTCTGAAGGCAACTGATTACTAATCATTCTTATAGTAGGTTAGGTACAGTTGAGTGATATGACATAGTTTATTTCTGTTTATGATAAGAATCTGTAAGAAAGATAGAAAAATATTTTATTTGGGATCAGGAATACAATAGTAAAAATGGAGCATTTAAAACTAACAAAGTTACATTAAAAACAACAACGAAAAATTACCTATGCAAGGCCAAAAGGGCTCCTACCTCATAATGCTGAGATATAAAAAAAAAAATACCACAGCGCTGGTATTCTGATAGGGCTGGCATTCTATACAAATAAATACATACAAAATCATAACCTATATATTTTTGCTTCGCCGTAGTATCTAGCCCTTTCATTTGATATGTCACACGGTACAGATTGCGAAACTTTTTTTTCTAATTGTCTATTTACCCCTCAAAAATGACTCCCATTTTCAAAACTCATTTATTTACGTTACACGTCTGTGTTATGGTCACAGAGATTCATATGTGTACCAAATTTCAACTTAATCGGTCCATAAGATTCGGAGCAAATTGGCTGTGACAGACGGACAGACAGACAGACACACGAGTGATCCTATCCCTAGGGTTCCGTTTTTTCCTTTTGAGGTACGGAACCCTAAAAAAAAACATTTATCATTTATGAATTTTTCGTATTACATTTATGAATGAACTTACATTTATGTATAACATCGGCCTTGTATTTTCCGAAGAGGTGGGCAAAATTATACAGGGTTATTTGAAATTGGCTAGCTTAACTCCGGGGACGCGATAGATATCAATACATTTATATGATAAAACAAAAAAAAATAAGTAGTTAGTTTTTTGTGGGGTCATCGACAGCATTTATTGTTGTCACCTGAAATATCAGTTTAAATAATCGTTTTTTTTTTTTGTGTAAACTTTACAGACGCGCTGGGTACAAATAACAGCGGTCATTGACCTCCCAAAAAAAAAACAAATATTTTTATTTTATCGTATTTAGATATTGATACCCAGCGCGTCTACGGAGTTTAGCTACCAAATTTCAAATAACCCTGTATAGTCAACAGCAAAACTCGGTGAGTTTTGAAGTTAAGAAAATGCTACGTTTCTGCTTGCGTACGAATGTTTAGCGATTGTGCATTAAGATAAACACAAATATCTCTACTGATCCCAGACTATACAGGATGGCCGGGACCTCGACGCGCTACCTGTTACCATAAGAACCACTAATCCGATACAATAAGATCAACTTTATTTTTCGTTCCTTTAGGGGTCTCCTCCAAAAAACTGGCGTATCAAAGGATGTGATCGACTACATAGTGTACGGCACGGTTATCCAGGAGGTGAAGACTTCCAATATCGGACGCGAGGCAGCCCTAGCGGCCGGCTTTAGCGACAAGACACCCGCGCACACCGTCACCATGGCGTGCATCTCCTCCAACCAGGCCATCACTACAGGTACAGTTAAACTAGTAAAAAGATGCGCTTCGTTAATCTTCGTGTTTCCGAATTAGCACGAACGTCGTGCCACAGTAGGTTTGTTTCTGTGAGTGGTTAAACCAACATCGAGCGCGAGGCAGCCCTATCGGCTTGCTTCAGCGCCAAGACGCTCGCGCACATCATGGCGTGCATCTCATACAACCAGGCCATCACTACAGGTACAGTTAAACTAGAGAAGGTGTGCGCTTCGAGAACCTTCGTCTGTCTTCGGAAATACGAACGCACGATGATGAGATAAAGGGCTGTTACATTACAACCACACGTAGGTACTTACGTATTTTGTGTTTCCATAATTACAAAATTCGTACAACATAATATATAGAAAAAATACAAACGCGCAATACTGCAAAGTGCGGCAGAACAAAATATGTATTTATTTAAAAAAAACAACAAAAATTTACACCTTAATCATAACCCTGAAGGCCAATTCTCGTAATTTAAAACGTTCAAAATCTAGTCGCAGTCTCATCTCAGCGACAATCAAATGTTAAAAACTTGTCAAAATGTAGGGAAATTATAGGTAATTTTGTCAGATTGAGACTGAGATCACACTGTGAACATTCTTAAAATTACGAGAATTGCCCCTCTGGTATGCTGCGCACAATTTATTGCTTGGCTTGGCTTGTCATTCACTCTTGGCAGTCGTTAATGTGGCGTTCAAAAATGTGTCTTCCAGAATTATCGTACTGTGATTGATTTTAGGCAAAATCAATCTACTCCGAGGTTGTTTCGTCCGCGCTCGTGAGGCACACACATTCCTGTTTTTTTTTTTACAAAAGTGTACACTTCTATTGTATTTATTTTACAGAATATGTCGTGCGCCTTGCAGTCAGTGCTTAATAAATGTACACGGCTACAAGGATCTTTCGGACCTCGTAGTTCCGATTTTGGCCACGCACCAAAATAACCTTGTAGCGCTATATTTTCTTTCTTTCTTTTTCAGGCTTAGAAGCCCTCGCTTTACTAACATTTCCTCCATTTCCCCAGGCATTGGCATGATAGCCGCGGGCGCCTACGACGTCATCGTCGCGGGCGGCGTAGAGTTCATGTCAGACGTGCCGATCCGTCACTCTCGCAAGATGCGCTCCTTGCTCCTTCGTCTGAACCGCGCCAAGACTCCGGCGCAGCGCCTGTCGCTCATTGCGTCTATTAGACCCGACTTCTTTGCGCCTGAGGTGAGTTTGTAAACTAGACAATAATGTAATAATTATATTCTGTTCCAAAAGCATCTGATAACAGTTTAAACAAACCCAGCACCCTAATTATTTAAACAAACTTCCGAGGGCGATGCTGCGGGCAGAACGTTGTTATAATATCTTTTCCTCTTCAGTTACCGGCCGTCGCAGAGTTCTCGTCAGGAGAGACCATGGGTCACAGTGCGGACCGCTTGGCCGCTGCGTTCGGGGCCTCCCGTCAGGAGCAGGATGACTACGCGCTGAGGTCGCACAAGTGCGCAATGGAGGCCCAGCAGAAGGGTTACTTCACTGATCTGATTCCTGTTAAAGGTTCGTTGTAAATGTAGATGTTGGTTTTCATTCAATAATTATTCTAAAAACATTCGATTTATAAACCTCGTACCGACGACGACCAGTCAACGCCATATTTTCTCAAATATGGCGTTGACGGGTCATCATTTTAAATGCGTTGAATAACTGAAAACTATCGAGATTGTAAGTCGTATGGAGTTGCTTTTCGTTAACTGACGAACTTAAATAACTTTTCAGGAAATGGCACAACATTCATTATTTGACGAACGTAAAGATTAATCGGATAATGAACGACATTTAAAAACAACTTGGCCCCCCATCCCCCTTGATCTGCTATCTCCTTCTGACAAATGTTTGTTTGTCACAGTTGACGGCAAGGACGGCGTGGTAGACAAGGACAATGGTATCCGCGTGTCCACTCCAGAGCAGCTCGCTAAACTGAAGCCGGCGTTCATCAAGCCGCACGGCACCGTCACCGCCGCTAACGCGTCCTTCTTGGTAAGTAATGTACAGACGCCAGCACATCAAGCTACTACAATCTGTCAAATTTCTTTGATAGATTTTCATTTTTATCGCTAAATCACAAGGTTCAAAGTTGATTGGGAAAATCTGACAGTTTCGGGTAGGTTGATGTGCTGGCGTCTGTACCAACAATGGGCTTTGTGCAGCGATGAAAACTCTAGCTAATGCAGGAAATTAGGCTTGAATAAAGATTCCGTACTATTTGGCAATACCTCGTCAAAAGTCACCTAAAATACTGTACTGTATAAACCCTTCAGTTGTACAAAAACACTTATCTAAACACTATGCAGGGTTACAACTAAAGCAAAGAGTGTTTTTGATGAACTCTGGCACCCAAAGTAAGATTTAACTTGGGTTTTGTTGTTGTGGATGCCTGGCTCCTCGCCTATAATTTGAACATTATATCAGTAGCTGTAGCACGAGCACTGTATATTATTATTATTATTAAGATACCTACTTCTTAGTAAATGCATATTATGATATTGTGGCCCATTAAAGTACCTATGGGGGGTATGTGTATGTATTGAGAGAGAGAGAAAAAACTTTTAAAAATCATCGATGAATATTGAAGTTATAAAATTAACCTCAGTTGTCAAATGTTATTATCGTTGAACGACGTCGTGGAAGGAACATTGCCATACAAAAAAAATATACAAATCATAAAATCCCACTTGTTCCTACAGACTGACGGTGCGTCTGCGTGCTTGGTGATGTCTGAGAAAAAGGCTAAGGAGCTCGGTCTGAAGCCCAAGGCGTATCTGCGTGACTTCACGTATGTCGCTCAGGTGAGGAATACACACTCTTATTGTTCCAGGATAAACTATCTTAGTAATTTCAACATTTTATTTATTAACAGGTAATGCTTAATACAGCGTGTATCAGAAAGGTGTGTTCATATTTAAGGGTGTGGTAAGGACCATCAAACTGAACAACTTTCTCCATGGGATCAACATCATAATTGCGAGAAAATTATCAACTATAGTATATATAACTAATAAATTGGGATAAGGCCAGGAGAATGATGATTTCTGATATACACTGTAAACAATAGACATATTATACTGCGTTCCCGATTTCTTTGCCAGAAATGTAAACAAATATGAATTAATGAAAAAATAACTTTAATTCCTAAACAATAAAGTTCAGTTTACGCTACAACTTTAAACATTTTTATAACTTTTTTAATAGTGCTAGTCACTCTAAAATAAATCTTAATCGATGAAATAAAGTTGATATTTGTTTAACTTGAAATTTAAATATTTACATAATTTAAAAGCTAACAGTCTTAAAATAATAATAATATCTATATAAAAAGGAGAGGGGAAATAATCAAAGGGCATAAACAATATAAATTTAAATAAAGCACTTGAAATAGGGTGTGGGTGTGCAGCTTTACTATATTATTATACAATTAAATATTTACTCTAGTATGTAAATTAAATTAAAATAGTTAAAATAAAACAACATGTTCTTGTTTAGGATCCCGTTGACCAGCTGCTGCTGGGACCTACGTACGGCATCCCCAAGATCCTGGACAAAGCCGGCCTCAAGATAAGCGACATCGACACCTGGGAGATCCACGAGGCCTTCGCTGTGAGTATCACACTAATATTATAAAGGCGAAACTTTGTGAGTGTGTCTGTGTTTATATGTTTGTTATTTCTTCACGCTCAAACGGCTTGATCAATTTTGATAAAATTTGGTATGGAGGTAGCTACACCCTGGATTAACATATAGGCTACTTTTTATCCCGATATTCCCACGGAATCGACACTTTAACACCAGCTTATTACTGTCTCACTGCAGGACAAAGGCCTCCCCCAAATCCTTCTATGAACTCGTTTCCCGCGCCACTTCGAATATAGTTAACATTTTAAAAATTACAAGAGCTGTTTAAAAACAATAGGAAAACAACTCAAAAGAAAGGGAAGTTTGGCCTCATACGCCCGACGTCATACACTAAGGGCGGTTACGCACTACGTTCAATGCGAATCCGAGAAATGCCGGTCCGAGATCTGAACTCTATCCGTCCGAATTTAGAACATTCCCAGTTCAGATTGAAGTCGAATCTTTAACCGTAGACCGCGTATGCACCGCATAGAGGCGATTTTTTAGGGTTCCGTATTTCAAAAAGAAAAAAACGGAAATCTTATAAGATCACTTGGTTGTCCGTCGGTCAAGACCCTTTTTTTCAGGAACGTGTGGACTTATCATGTTAAAATAATATCAAATACTCAGGGCTGCAATCTCTCGAAGCAGTGAAAAAAATCTAACTTCTAAGTCAACGCAATCAAAAGATACAGGCGATTATGTTCCAGAAAAACAAAACCTATGGGTACTTCCCGTTGACCTAGAATCATGAAATTTAGCAAGAAGCAATGTCATATGGCACAAGTAAAGGAAAAATCCGAAAACCTTAATTTTTTTGTTCTTTACAAAAAACTCGTTAAAAACTATTTAGGCACATACCTACAAATTTGTACGGAACCCTCAGCGCGCGAGTCCGACTCGCACTTGACCGGTTTTTTTCGTATATCTAACTTGCGGTCCGGTACCGCGCCGCGCGCCGGTGTGGCTACGGCGTCATGTACCATCGCGGGCATTGGTGGTCCACCACTTTTCACCCTTATGCCCTTGGCAATAAGGTTGAAAAGTGGTCCACCGCCAGTGTCCGCGATGGTACATGAAGCCTTAGTGCGAACGCTGTCAGAGCGGTAGTTTTCCATGGGTACGCAGTGTTTTTTTATTTTTCTAAAGCAATAGAAAAGAAAATCAAGTCATAGAAAAACAAATAACGTGAATTGTGTATGCAAACGCTGTAAACTAAAATTTGCCTTTTTGAGTGTAAGAAAAATGTTCAGACATTTAAACACACGTACTTATGTGATGTGAGTTACTCGCACCATAGATTCCTACTGGTTTATAGTGCGCATGAATTTCATGAAATTGTAAATTTTCAGGGCCAAATTCTGGCTAACTTGAAGGCCATGGACTCCGACTGGTTCGCGCAGACCTATCTTGGCCGTCAGTCTAAGGTAAGATTATTTATTTAAATAAATTGATCCCCATAGTTAATCAAATTAGTAGCAAAAAATTTAAATAATAAATCAATTCTTTATTAGCATAAAAAATATTGTACAAACGAAGTGATGCCCTAACTCCTGCGCTATAGTCGGACTTTTAATTAGCTGCAGTAAAATGACAGCTTACGTGTTATGAATGAAATTGGCGTCTTTTTGTTTTTTCGAGGCCATCAACCAAATCTTGTTTTTCTAGTACAGAATAGTGTAAACAAACAAAACTTATTTGACATGTATATCTCTAAACGCAGTCTGAAACGAGTTATTAAGTGTCGTTTTACTGCAGCTAGTTAAAAGTCGGAGTATAGGTAAAAACATCTGCGGTAGGAGTCAGAATTTTATTTACTGGTATTTACTTACAATAAAAAAAAACGACGATAACGACTTTTTTTTTCGACTGCCATGCCATTAAAAAATGGCAGTCGGGACACGCCCCCCTACGACCAACACCCATCCCGAATATTTATTTTTCAATAGTAGTATGTACCTACTGAGCCCTACGCGGAATATGTTTTTTTTTCTATATTTACTGTTTTATTGTCATTGTTCAAAATGGAATGTGTATTTGGCTTTTTCCGTTCTATTTAAATAAATGTTGAGGGCGTTTGAACGTGGCTAAATTGTATTTTTCTTGTGTGCAGGTTGGTGCTCCAGACCTTAGCAAGTGGAACAACTGGGGAGGATCACTCTCTATTGGACACCCCTTCGCTGCCACCGGGGTAAGTCATAAACGCACGTTTTTGAGGTCAATAGCAACATGTCTGACGTTTTGGTTACAAGGACTCGTGAATATGAATGATTTATAATAATTATTAATAATATGGGGCTTACTCAAAAATATGAAGAAAAAAAAGCAGCTGTTCCCTACATTTTGTCCAGTTATGCGAACATAAATGTAAAGAGCGGCTGGCTTTATTTTCTCGATTTCAGTGTTGGTCTCTTAGTAAAAGTTGTTCATTTTCATGGGTACTACACTCCCATAAAGGATGTCCCTCGTTTAACCTGACACACTGTATATTGTATTGTGTATACCTTAAGAATAAATTTCAACACTGAAATATTCCTTCTGACTTCCACAGGTCCGTCTATGCATGCACACTGCCCACCGTCTGGTGCGCGAAGATGGCCAGTTCGGCGTCATATCCGCTTGCGCGGCCGGTGGTCAGGGCGTCGCCATGATCCTAGAGAGACACCCCGATGCCACCTGCAACTAAACCATCATAATATGGACGTAGCAGGGACGAAAATTTAGTTGGAAAAAAATTGCCAGCATTAACAGAGTGAGGTAGCAACACAAAAAAAAATGTTGTGATATGGCAATACAGAAATCAAATTTAAAAAATACGCGACGTATGCATAATCTCCTTTTTTAAACTTGGTTAAAAAAAGCTCTGTGGCTATATCCAATCCAAACTACAGAAATGTCTGTTTTTTCCTAAATTTTGAAGGGAAAAATTGTCTATGCCCCTGAATACGTCCTTAAACAACGAAATACTTTCACTACACTCTATAATCAGAGAATGTAAACACGTTAATGCAAGGATGTGTAAATTAAAAGAATTGTCCTTAAAATCCGGATTATATGTACCGAGAATCCCTAAAAATAAGCCAAAATAACTTCCAGTAATTTATACTATACCCCCATTCACAATAAGATTAGACATTGAAATAAATCTTTTTTACACTCCGTTCAACCGATTTTGACTTTTATTGCGTTGGTGGCATGACAAATAGCAGCTGCAGTTAACAGTTGGTATTATAATCACGTTTTTGCTTTTAAGGCCATCCTTATGCCTACGGAATAGAAGTAAAAATCGGTTGAACGGACTGTAAAAAGTTTTGTTTAAATGTCTAATCTTATTGTAAATGGATTATAGTTGCTAATAGGTCTAAGTAGCTACTGACAAAATTCAGTTATTAGTATATTAGTCAAAAACAGTATAAAAATTAGTTTTTATAACAATTTTTATACAAAGTGTACATTTGAAAATCGTACTAAACGAATATATTATTTTATATATATATTTAGTTTCTTATCATTGTGTCTTGTAATCTGTTAGTTTGATAGCATGATGTGTGTAAGGTCAATGTCCTGATATTTATTTCATAATCATAATTTTAAGAATACATTATATATTTATCTGATGATTTATTGTTGTTATTAAAATTTATTCAAAAATTCTGTTTTTGTTTCGTCATTTCTTTATCTTGACTGCATTAAAAAAAAAACACGATTTTTACAATACGGCCCACGGAGCACAGAGTACTTTTTGATAGAGTGAGATAGAGACCAATCTTGTTCCGTGGAACGGGTCATTTGCGTTTGTGAAGAAACTAGCGCCACCCATCTTTCAGCGTTAGAACTACACCACCGTTGTACTTTTTTTATTTTTTGTTGCTAGCTAGGTATTTCTATTTATTTAAATATTTAATTTAATTCGGTAGAATTCAAGTGTTCATTTCAGGGATTGATAAATGAAATACAATTTTATTTGGCTAATCATGTTTTTATTTAAACAAAATACATGTGTGCGCTTCTAAATATAAGCCAACACATCATTCACTTAAATATATATATATATATATATATGCCACGGAGTAAATATACGGCCGTTAAATATCATGGCCGGTGAACACGGGCTCTTTTGGTTCCAAAGTAAGCAGAAGGTCAATTCTCGTAATTTTAAGAACTTTCAGTAGAGATACATACGTTCCTGATCTCAGTCTCAAGCTGTCAAAAATACCTTTCCCTACATTTTGAAATTTTTGTTTGTCGCCGAGATGAGACTGCGACTAGATTTTGAACGTTTTAAATTACGACCGTGTCATTTAATCATTTTCGTTTCGATACGATAGCATGTCAAATGGTTGTGAATAGCTATGCTATGCCGTTTGATCGTTTAAGGATCAAAAAAATCAAAATCAAAAGTCATTTTTCAAACTAGGCTGAGAATCAGCACTTTTCTAACGTCAAAATTATAAAAGACAGTCCCCCAAAACGTCCGCCCTTCACCACTTCCTAGTGCTTTCGATCCTCTGAGACTTCACAGCGGTTTTTTGCCACTTATGGTTACCACAAAACCGCTGCAGTGTTCGTACTTAGAGCACAAAAATCAGTCATGGTAAAATAATTGCCACCGTTTGCATTCATTTCTTCATGTAACAAAATCTTGCGGCTATGAACCGTATTAAACTCGATTAACCGCAAACACTGCAGTGTGGCCTCCCCATTAGCACTCCACTAATAGACAAAATGAATGAACCAAACGCAAAGCCGCAAACAGTAAAAAACCATAGGCAATCCCTATGTGGCGTCGTGCGAGCGGATATTGTTTATGCTCGACTTTTCTTCTAAATCTTTTGGAAATTAGATATCGGACGTAATTTTTATCAAATTTTCGTCTATTTGGTGCATGTTTTGTGAAAACTTGCGTGCATTTGATACGTTTACTGAAACTGTTCAAACGCACATAGAAAAGTGACGTATGAACGGTATGTGTATGCCAATAGGGCTAAAGTTTTTTTCCCGACCATTATAGCGGGAAATCTACGTTGTGACGCGCACAAACCGTGATTATTCGTCGCGAGCACTGGCGGAGTGTCGTAACAGCCTGGTTATGTGGCCATATATATTTTGACAGTGGACTCGTGATACAATTTGTTTTATTTGACAATGTCGGAGGAAATGGCGGTGTCTGATAACACAATTGGGGACGAAGCTAAAGTTAGCAACGATGAGGCAACGACGGCGACTGTGGCGGAGCCCGAGGAGGTGGCGATGGAGACGCCAGCCGAGCCTGTAGTTCCTGCTGTCGAGGAGCCCCCAGCTTTGGCAAAAGGTAATACAAAAACTTTCACATAACCTAAGTGCCAACATCACGACATACTTTTTCGTCAATTGGATTGTATTTTTTTAGTTTTATTCATGCTGAAGTGCAGTTGCAACTTTTTGATTGAAGATTGAGGTCAAATATCCGCACTTCCTGAACTTATTTTGGTAGATAATAAGTTAGTTAATAATTTCATAGCTTGGTAGTTAGTTTTTAGTCTGGAATACTAACAGAGCATAGTTTAGTGGTGATTAAGACAGTAATTAACAGACACAGACACACCAATGTATTTGTAAAGCTGCAGCGAACTCATTTTACATGTATTTGATATAAATCCATGATCGGCTTTGTATCCGTTAGTGCAAGATGACATCATAACTTTGCTGCGCTGCATTAACCGTTAAAGGGCATATGACCTTTTTAATTTATTTGTATAATATGTATTGTTGTAATGTCAATATTCTGTAAATTAACACAAATGTAGTCTGTTACTGAGATTGATTTCTCAACTATGAAATGATTATATACACATATCGGAATATATTTTATGGTTATCGAATAGACAAACATCGTAAGAGCTGCAGTCTAGATCGTCATCGTAAACAGTTTACAAAAACTTCACACCCATTTTTTAAATAGACATGATTGTTTCATTTATTTTTAACTTCCTATGTGCCCATTTTCTTGCTTTGAATATTTTTAAATAGATTGTCTCACTAGGCATAAAGTTTTGTGTCAATCACAGCTTTTTGGTTTTCAATGCGGTATTATGAGGTAGCTATCATAATATTGTTATAGATAGACAACCATACTCCATAGATAGACAAACTTACTCCGATTTTCATTATAAACATTACTTACAATATTGTATAAACTTTACTCTTTGACCTGCATACTATTACTAAAACTATGGCATGATTGATCCCATGGGGTTTGCAGTCACCTGGTGTGCATTCAAGCTTTTAAATGAAATTTCAAGTGGGAGTGGGAGTGTGGGGGTTCTTCATGATGCAATTTCAATATTCTCCTGCAGTATTCCAATTTATATGGGGCAGCACAACATGTCTTTTTCTTCCATATTTTTCTATTAGTTGTCATCTCGGTATTCACTTGCTTTCTAGCTATATCATCTTTTACACAGTCCATCCATCTTTTCTTTGGTCTTCCCCTACTCTTATAGCCATCCACATTCATACTCAAAAGTAATCTTGCATCTTTTTTTTTTTGCAAATTTTTTGCTTTGATTACTGAGGTTGTCCTATGTTTTCTGTCATAGTAAGGTACGAAAAATGTCTGAAAACACTGGAATGTAGTACTGCCACTGTATGCATTATCATGCTTCTGCCTTTAACCCAATTTATTTGTGGTCGGTGCACTATTTCTTCTTTCAACAATTGTCCTGTCATTCACCCTCTTTCTAGTCAAATCATCTTTTAAACAATCCATCCATAGATTCTTTGGTCTTCCCTTACTTATGGCAGCAAGCATTAATATGATATGCGAAGAGGTTTCCATTGCAGCATTGTTAGGATTATACTTTAAAGTCTGAACTAACCAATTCCATCTTTACAGAAGACCCAGGCCCAGAAATAGAACCAAATATCGAAAAGAAAGTAGAAGTGAAAGAAGAGCCAGAATCTGACTATGTAGACGTACCAGTAGAGACCCCACTAGCTGACGTAGAGATTAAGAAGGAGGAAGAATTAGATGTGAAAGATGAAATTGAGACATTTGAACATAATATTGAGGAAGATCTTAAGAGAGGAATCAAGCGGAGAGCTTCATCCACGTTCAGTGATGTTGATGATGAAGAGTTTAAAGGCTTTGATGAGATCAAACTTGAAGTTCAGGCGGAAGACTACAATCGTATTTTGGGTATGTAACTAAACATGACACTTATAGTACTTGATATCCTGATTTATTTAATAATTGATTCGCGCTGTAAGTATAGCATCAACAGCAAGTATTGATTTTAAATGTGTAGACCAACAGCCAAACGGGGCATGGGTAATAAAGGGACTTATTGCACATGATCATGGACAACTATTGTATCATAAGGCTTAGGGCTAGAATGCTTGTTCTCTTCTCCATAATATCTCCATTGGTCCTGCACCTGATCTCTGTCTGGTCATGTTGGATTGCCGTCCCATCGGACTATGAGAGTGGGGTAAGAGAGAGTGCAGCTGTGTCTGCGCTACACGCTTATGCACTATAACATCTCCCGCGCCGAAGGCTAGTCTCCATTGACATTGGCTGAAATACAGTCTGATGAACTATTATTATTAAAATCTACGAAAAATACTGATTGGGCGAATTTTTCGAAATAAAATAGTAAATGACAAAGAAAACATTATGAATATCTCAATTTAACATCAATAAACATATGTGCAGAGCGACTGGAGGCAGAGGTGACAGCAGCTAGAAGGGACTTGGTGCCACTGAGGACCGTGATGGCTACGCCCCCCGCACCCAGCAGGGCCTCCAAACGACCGCGCAAAGACACCGGTAAGTACCTGGTTATGGAAAGCAACTCAAGTGAGGTAATGGCCTGTTAAAAGGTTCAAAAGAGAGATGAATGCAAACTTTTGTTAGTAAATAAGTCAAAATACATTATGTATGCATAACTCATAATACTTCAACATGTTATTGCTAAAACGATGTGGCCTATAGACTGGTATCGCGTATTTTTGTAGGTTTTGTGAAATTCTTTTCCGAAGAGGGTCAAATATGGGAATAGACTATTAACACTTCAATAATGACAACAAAAATACTGAATAATAGGAAAGCATGACAGTCAGATTTAATAAAAAGTCAGTGTGAGAATGTAAATAACATACAATAATTTCATTTTGTTGTAACCGCAACTAAATCTCGTTGCAATAAGCTCATTTTACCACAGACTACCTTGAATTTCTAATTGCATGCTAACTGCAGCAGTGTTGCAACATCCTCATCTAAATCTCGAGTAAAATAATTGTTTTATTGTGTTGCAAATCAACCTGATCAAGAGATCTAGCAAGTCAAATATGCAAAAACACAAATTTTTTGAGAAATGTCCGTTGCTAGGTTTTGAAATTGCACAGCCGAGATGAATAGTTACATACCGATTTCTCTCTTTCAGTCGTCAGTAATTTGGCTTTCGAAAGAAGAAGACAAAGCGTTGTGTAACTATACAGACGCTATACAACGTTCATTAGTAATGGGGTAAGGTTTTATACCCAAGACTAGAGGCAAAAACTTCGCACATGCTATGAACCTAACGTTGTTGTTCTCAAATTTTAATTATGAATGGGATCTATACAAAATTAAACAATTTTCTGAAACTTACCACAGAAAACCAATCATTTACAGAATTATGCTATAATGTTTTTGTAACACTAGAAACAATGAATAAAGTGAGTTTGTCTTGCGTTCGTTTGTATTTCATAGTTCAAACAAATATGCTTACATTAGCTTCTGCCCGTGACTTTATCCGCTTAAAATTTCGGCCCCCCGACCCACCGCGTCGCATCCCATTGCCCGTCCGCGATATTACTTTTTTTTTTCGCTTAACGTTTTTCCTGGCTCATTTTCTTTTCACTCTTCTCCTAAGAGTCATAACGTGATGGTAACGTATAGCCTTCCTCAAGAATTGGACAACCAAAGGAAAAAAAAAAATCCGTCTGGTAGCTCCAAAGATAAGAGACAAACTCTTCAGATTTATTATTAGCATAGATATACTTAGATTAATAAATTAATTAATTGTTGTTACAGACGGATCCAGACCATCGTCAGCGTTATCTTCAAGATCTGACGGCGACGGAGCTACTGATGTGAGTTCTTTCATTCTCGTTAAAACTACGCTTTTACTAACATTTTCTCACATGTCCTCTGTTGAGTATGGCCCTTTCTTTAACAGCTACAATAGGTGACATTACGTTTCGAAAAAAAAAGGAATTAAAAAAGTAACAGAAAAAAGAGAATAAAATATTTCGAATTCTGTTTTCAAACTGTGTGTTAGACAGAGATTGCACTATTGTAAGCTGATTTGACACGATATTAACCACATTTACACAGTAACTCCACACCACACGGTACCGTATAGTTTCTGATAAGGACTGAAAACATGAAATATGTAACACGATTCTGTACTGGTTGATTTCTTTTACGTCTCGAAATTTTTACAGGGTTTTCTACCCATGAATTACTTTCATTATGGGACCAACTATGAAAAAAAGAAATCAGCTGTTTCATACATTTTAGTTTAGTAGGTATTGAATTTTTGTATTAAACAGCCGATTTTTTTTATTCGTGATTTCAGAGTTGGATCCATAGTGAGGTATATTTGAAGAATGAACCTACTATTTGCTCTCTAGTAGATAATTTAAAAAGGCAATGTCAAATGTAACGATTTTTATTAATAGGAAAAATTTTATACTTAAGTACTCAAAAATTAATTTGTCAGAAAGTTCAAAAGACGACAAAATCCGTCTCTCGACATTTAAATCTTACGAAAATTACTTACTACCTCTGCTAGTTTTTAATTTTCGTAAGATTTATTTTACTTTTCAGGTGCCTCCGAAGAAAATGGAATTTAAAAACCAAAAGAGGTTTAAGTTCAAAAATACCGAAGAAGCATTGGCACAAGCTGATCACTCAGTAAGAACTAAAAGGCAAGGTATTAGAGAACCTTGTCTTCACCATGGTATTCCTTGCACATCAGTCGAGGATCTACTCTCGGGTAGAGCTAAAGAACAACCTCGAAGAGAAGGTCCAGAGCCCATACTAAGCATTAATGGTGAGCGAAAAGTAGTAGAATGGATCAAAGGATTAGCCAAGCGTGGGTTTTCTTTAACCAAAGCGGTCTTGCTAAAATCAGTAGCGATATTAATAAATGAAATTGGAAAAGAAAACAAGTTCCAAGAAGGGCGCGCCATAAAAAATTGGTACCTAAGTTTTCTTAAAAGGCATCCAGAGATAAACATAGAACCTGAAGAAATTAGCAAAGCCAGGGAAGCGGCAACAGAAAGCTCTATGAGACAATGGTTTAAAGGTCTTGAAGATTTTTTGACTGAAAGAGGAATGGCTGACATAATGAAAGATCCTGACAGAATATTCAATGCTGATGAGACTAGATTTTCATTATCTCCAAAATCAGGTAAACTGCTCGCCCCGGAAGGCTTAAAAAATATTGAAAAGTTTAAAAGGGGCAACAAAAACAAAACACTGACGGTTTTTATAATGATGACTGCATCGGGGACAGTTTGCCCTCCACTTTTGGTATTTGCATGCAATCGACCCTCAAAAGCGATTTTAGAAAATGTACCAGATGATTGGCTCATAGGAAGGTCCGAATCAGGCAGAATGAGCTTTGCTGTTTTTTACGAATACATTGCTAACGGCTTTAATAACTGGTTAGTGGAGAATAACATAAAAAAACCAGTAATCGTTTTCGTAGATGAGCATAAATCGCAGAAAAATATGTCGATGCTCTCAAGTAAATTTTGTGAAGAAAATGGCATAATTTTATATGCTTTACCCTCGAATACTGATCATATCTTGCCACCAGCTGAGTTCAGTGTGCTGAGACCTTTGAAGCAAGACTGGAAAAATACCCTAAGAAACTGGCAAGCGAAACCCGAAAATCTTAACAAAACTGTGACAAAAACAAATTTTAGCAAAGTGTTAAAAGAAATTCTGGATACGGATATTACACAAACTATAAGGAACGGATTCAGAAATTTTGGGCTATTCCCCTTTGATGTAAACGCAGTGGAATCCATGAAATGCGTCGAAAACATTCAAGAAAAATGCCAGGAAAGATCACCATCCTCTGGTGAGTTAACGAAACGAGACTTCTCAAATGCAATAAGAGTGATGGATTTAATAAAGGACAATTTGTTAGAGAAAGGGATTGATCCTGATGCGGTTTGCACTGAAATAGAAATGGCAAAATCATCCTTTAAAGAACTGATTACTGAAGGTGTTAACTCTTCTACAATTGAAGCTCGTGAATTAACCAGTGCAAATGATATGACTAAGATAAATATCAATACCGCAGGAGACGGTGTTGACAATGATTCTTTGCTTCTTGAATCGAGATCAATTCCAAATTAACAGAATCATTATTGATCTTTTGATATTGTTAAGTGACATTTCTGTTTTAAAAATAAGTCTGAATGGCGAAATCAAGTCATTTGTTCAAATGAGAATCAGTATGAATCAAAACGCCCGCCCTTCACCAATTCCCAGTGCTTTAGCTGGGTAAAAAGAGTGACGCCACAAACTCCCCAGCAGCACAGCTGTCTGTTAAGTTCGAAGAACTTGATTCTATACAATACAATGCAAAGTAATTAAAACATTAGGATGTTATGTTACTCTAGAAGAGGTTCCTAAGGGAGATAAAAAGCATGATGAGGCAACGATACCTTGTCAAAGTGACTATAAAGCATCTACATCAAAAGTTATTAAAGTAGCTGAAGAGTGAAATCAGAAGCCCAAAAGTCTGACAACCAGTCTTACCAAGGACTATCGAGTAACCCAGTAACTGAGTTGTAGATGTCAGATCGGCAGTCGCTCTATGAAAAATACTAGTATTCAGCTGTATCCGGTTGGACTGGAAGCCGACCGCAACATAATTGAGAAATGGCTAGACCGATCGATTAATAGTAGCTGAAGTGCATAGTCCTGTCGTTAAAATAAGCGATCCAGAAAAATAATAACGTTACACAGATGAAGAAGCTTAATAAATACGTCTGTAAAAATATATGTCAATTGATCTTTTTTAAAATCGTTTCTGATTTCCCATTAGTCCAAGAAACTTGTGTTAAGATTATAATTAAATTCGAAGATTTGAAAGTATTGGTTTTTTTAAATTATAGAACCTAGTGAACCTACTAGAGAAAAAATTGTTCATTATTCAAAAACTATAATAGTGGCCAGTTCTCGGCTACTATATGGACAAGTTGAATATGATGTTGACGAGTAAAGGATCTACAAATATCAAACTGGCCATTTATAAACCACTAGCGGCCCGCCCCAGCTTCACACGGGTGCAAGTATTTTTTTCGAATTTCCGAAATTTTCTTTTTTTTCGAAAAAAAAGAATTATCCAATTTGGTGCAGTCGTTCGGAAGTTATACATTACGGCGATTCATTTTTATTTATATAAATATGATATAATGAATGTTTATTTTTCTTGACTGCCTCATTATTGTAGTGGTCACAAGCGCTACTACTGAGCATGAGGTCCTAGGTTCGATTCCCAGGTCGGCTAAAGTATTATTGGGTTTATCTTTATAAGTAACAGCGCGGAGTCTGATTTGTGCCCGGTTGATGGTAATAGGCTCGCCGGCTATTACATGGGACCGGGTGTACTATAGGTTCACCCACATACACAGGTGCCTAACCCTTCTGGGGTTACAGGCGTGATGTTATGTTGAATTTCTTACAATCCCGAAGAAAGGAAAGGGCCTATTCAGTACAGGGGACTTTGATACAATTCTTTACTCAGTAAAGCGTCGCATTCATTGAGACACAAAGTTGGGCAACTGTTGCGAATCATTGCCTCCCGCAACATCAAATGTTCCTGGCAACAACGCAACCTTGTTTCTTAAAGAATACGGGGCTTAGGGTGCCTACAATTTTGCTCGAATTGATGTTCATCATTGATAAATTGTGCAAAGCCTGAATCGTTTGCTTTCATCCGTAATCAGCCATAATGTTTTATATACAGGGTGTTTGGAAGCTGAGTGTAAAGCTTTAAGGGAGTGATAGTTGACACCATTTACAGCATTTTAAGCCATACATGTCTTAGACGAAGTATGTTTTTTATTTTTTCTCCCAGTTAAAGTTGGTATTGGTTGACTAAAGTTTGCAGTAAAAAAAAAACATACTTCGTCTAAGACATGTATGGCTCAAATTGCGAAAAGAAGATTTTAGGTTTAGTCCCATAGTAAAAGTCGTTCATAATGATGAGTACAATGACCCCTTAAAAGGATGCCCTTGAATTTAATTTTAACCCTGTATAATGATGGAAGTTTTAACTTAATCTGTCTTAATGTTGAAGTCGAGTCCTTGTTTTCTAATTCATCATCATAATTAACCTACCCTTATTCCAATTTATTTTGGGTCGAGGGAACATGTCTTTTTCTTCCGTACTTCTCCATTAATCGTCTTCTCGGTGACTACACCCCTCTTTCTAGCCATATCATATTTCATCCATCATTCTCACCGTTCACCGTATCAATTTTTTCAAGTAAAGCATTTAATACACCCTGTAACTTGCATAAATGTATGCAAGTAGCTTGCATGATATTGTGACATACACTAATCACAAGTTTCGGCACAATGGCATGTAAGTAGGCGTACTTGTGTGCAAGTTACAAGCATTGTGTATTCAGCTTTATAAACACAACCCTTCAAATCGGCAGAGAAACGACTGTTCTATTAAATAACGATCGGTAAAGCACTGAATACGTACCTAATCTTTGCAATTCACGAGCGCTCGTCATGTGACTCTTATACCGTTGTTTTTTTTTTTTTTTTGTTAGCCTATTTTGTGTCCCACTGCTGGGCAAAGGCCTCCCCTTTTTTCTTCCAAACCTCCCTGTCTTGTGCGATCTCTGGCCATGTTGGCCCTGCAAATGATATCAGATCGTCACACCACCTTCGCCTTGGTCTACCTCGACGGCGATGTCCTGCCTCAGGCGTCCAGTGAGTGACGATCTTTGCCCATACCGCTGTTATAAGGTATAAATTGCAATGACAGATAATATCATCAAAGACCGAGCAAACGTTGTAGGCTCCACTGTTTTATTACTAACACTTTTACACGTATTTTGTTTTATCTAGCCAGCATTCCATATTGAGGTTGAAATCAAACGCAAAAAGGTTAGGACTTTGTCCTATTTTTTGTATATACGATGCATGCTTTCAGTAGGACTTAGCAGGTGGAAGTTTAGTGCTGAATCTTGATATTTCTTCTATATGAATAACAAATAATTTGCTCAATGTATCTTTGTAGTTATTTTTTGTATTTAATAGCTATTGCCTGCAGTTTCACTCGCATCTGGAACCACTGCATGTACTCAGTTAAATATCTTATTATATAACATGATTTCTATGTGGTAACTTAAGAAACTGATCGTCAATCTACGGGTCCAAAATATTTTCAGCAGTTTATAAGTTTCAAATGAGGATATATGTGAGATTAAAATAGTAGGAATAGTCAGTCCAGATATGTAATGAAAAAAAAAAAGTATCAGTACAACAGTAAATGCATGCGCAACTTGATTCATGTTATTTAGTTATTGGTAATGGCTGCATGACTTCATTGATGTTTATTAGAATGACGTTTAAACTTAACTTTGTCATAGAAACCCTAAAGAATTTAGAAAACAAACAACTGCTTAAAATTGCTATTGCTAAAATGCCAGAACAACTACACCTCGTATTACAATAATTATTCTTTTAGATAAGAGTTAGAGTTCCCAAAAAACGGTCAAAGCACGTTTTTTTATTCACTTTCTCGTCTTTATAATGATTAAAACAGTTGTCAATTATCAAAATTCTTCCTTATTTTCCTATTTATTTTATAAAACTAAACTTTCAATCACCCAATGACAGGCCAGTGCAACCTCATCGCCCGCGCAACGCGGCGGTCGTCGAGCCACCATTGAGATGTCCTCTCCCTTACTGCGGGTACCTCTGGAACGAGGGTGGAAGAGAGAGCTGGTGTACCGCGCGGCTCTCGACGCTCATTCGCGGCGTAACGCCGATATTTATTACTATACGCCGTATGGGAAGAAGCTGCGGTCTACTAGAGAGGTGCGTAATCCCTCACTACGGCATTTCATAATCAACCTATAATGTTCCCACTGCTGAGACACAGGCCTCCTCATTTCGAGAGGCAGTAGGCTTTAATCTACCACGCGGGCCCAGTGCAGGTTGGTAGATGACACGTCTACGAATTTTCGGTTATAGGACATGCCGATTTCCTCACGATGTTTTCCTTCAGCGTTTTGAGAGCAGTGGTGATGAAATTATTTACACAAAGTAAAGCGCATGCCTGTTCGAAACGAACCCATGCCCTACAACTCGTAAGTCGGGGCCGCTGCTACTGGGCCACTACTGCTTCTTATTTATATCGCAACCATGTAAATCACTAATTACTCCTATGTTTTATACAATAGTGAATTATGATGATCAAACACTATACAATTATGTAACATAATTAACGCAAGACCTCATACACCCCAATTAGAGTATTTAGTTGAAAGCATAATACAATGACCAACATTTTTTTTAAATCTATTGTTATTAAGAAAATCGTGTTGATTCTAGCACTACTTCATGCATTTAAAATTGGGTCTTATTGCCTTAAAAGTAGACTTAATGTTCTTTGACTCAATCGGCGGTCAGGTATGGCAAAATACATAATTTTTGAAAAAACAAAACCTTTATTAAAATTTACTGCAATCGATTCAGTACTCAATTATGAACAAAGTACTTTCAGGACTTGCGTTTATTCTGTAACACCTTTTTTTTTTTAAGGATGGGAAATCATCAAATGACCACTCCCGCTCTGGGTGGAGCGGAAGGGAGTGTCAGACTCTTACTGACTAAAACCCATCCGTGTTCCTTCCTTAGCCCTTTATGTTCCGGGGCAGCGGTAACCCTTTCGGACAATCCCGCTGCCCTATTCTATTACATCTTGTATAGTGTTTAATCATCATCGTGCTTCCCTTTAATGGCTGCAGCTCCTGCGTTAACTTACAACAGCTATCATTTAAAGTCTATAACATCCCAACACTGGACACATGCCAGTACCTGAAATGACTCAAAAGGACTGGAATTTAATGAGGTTTGATTTTTTCCAGGTCTCAGAACATCTGTCTGGTACGGGACTGACAGTAGAAAACTTCTCTTTCTTCAAAGAACCGCTTGGAGTTGACGACCCTGAGAAGGAAATTATAAGGTTAGTGATTTTATTGAAAAAAAAAAAAAATATGGCAAATAATTGGACCATCATCATCACAAATTACTTGTCAATCAAAGAACATTCTTAGTGTGATCTCAGTCTCACTTTGTCAAAAATACCGCTAATTTCTCTATATTTTTGACAAGTGTTTGACTTTTGTTTAGCGCCGAGATGACACTGCGACTAGTATTGAACGTTTTAAATTATGAGAATTGGCCTTCTGGCCCCTTTAACCAGTATTTATGTACATTTCATAGAGTACAACCAAGACCAATGGTTTACTTTATTATTCGAATAACTTAACTGCCACAGAGCAAAAACTACCCAGCAAAACATAAATTAAATATCCCAAATAATTTATTCTAACATTACTTTCTCCTACAGAGACGCAAAACTAATCCGTCGCGTGGACTCCCCGGTCGCGGCGACAGTTCCGCCCGTCCAGGTTGAGGGCAAGAGAACGCCGAAACCCAAGGCTCCTAAAGGAGCCAGTCCTGAACCTGTACCTCCTGCTACTGCTGCAGCTGCTAACAAGTCACCTCCAGCTAAGATTAAGGTGAATATCTTTTTTTAAGCTGAAAGAATTATAAAGAAAGGTAGAAACTACACTGGCTCACTGGTTTGGATCATAATCAACCTATTAACACACTTTACTAATAACTGGCTTCTGCCCGCGGATTCGGCCTCGTGGATGTCTGGAATTATCCCACGAGAACGTGCTACCGAGACAAAAAGCTTATATAGTACTCTATAACTTCAGCTATCTGCCAGTAAAAGGTCCGTCAAAATCGGTACAACCGTTTTGGAGATTAGCCGGAACAAACAGACAGACAGAAATTTAAAAAGTGTTTTTTTTTTGTTATTAGTAGCGTACACACTTTCATGCGTATAGAAAAAGCTGTTATTTTGATATTACAAACAGTCACTTCAATTTGATTTATTTATATAAACTACTAGCTGACCCGGCCACGCGTTGCTGTGGCTAACGTTTCTGTAATTTTTTTTTTTTCTATCCTATCTTTCAAGTTGGATCAAACTGCACACCGGTGTACAAATTTGATTAAAATCGGTTAAGTAGTTTAGGAGTCCATCGCGGACAAACATCGTGACACGTAATTTATATATATTAAGATAAGATGAGTAATTTTATGATGCTGTTGTTGCACCTTCAGGTGGGCTATCTGAACTTCCACGATGATGAAGCAGTCAAGAGGGACCATCAGACACAATAAATTTACCAAACTGGGCAACAAATCAGAAACCTCAGTTTGTTATAGGAGCTAAATGGGTCGTAGGACCAAATTTTGGCACTTACCGTTGATAAAGCAATTTTACAAAACTCAGCTATTTGGGTCCACTAAGGCCAATTTTCCTTGTAAGTCTTAACAGTGTATTAAACAATACCAATATCTCCCAACCAGGTGAAATCAATGGGATCCCGTCTAAGCAACAGCGCACCACCGGCTGCGCCCACGCCGCCCGCCAAACAACAGAAAAAGCCGCCGCCACAACCCCAACAACAACAGCCACCACAGCCACAACAACAGCCACCACCAACAACGGTCAGCAACACAGACAACAACAACTCCGCCGCGTGGAAGAAACCGAGGTACCAATACATAATATATGATTTATATTATAACCCTTTGTGGCAAAGTGAACAAAATTGTGATAGATGATTCGTCCATGCTCAATTTTATTTTTATTAACGTTCTTGATCTCGATTTTAAACCCAAGAATAGATTTATTTAACAATATTTTACTGATTTTGCCTTGAAACTTCCAGTAGTGCTGAATTTATTCAACGATGTTTGAGAGTGAAATATAATCAGTATTATATAATATGATTATTATAAAGTCGTATGTTTTTTTGCTACGTTACTACTCACTTTTTTGAGTATTTTTGTATGAATTTTAGTAAAACATATAAAGTATTTTTTTATTTCTTCTTTCATACAAACCTTGTCCTGACAATACCGAACACGACAAAAAAAGAATTAGCGAAATCGGTTCAGCTGCTCTCGAGATTTGCGCTTAGCAACACATTTAGCGATTCATTTGTATATTATAGATTAACATTATCCGACATATCTTGTTTACATTGCCATAAAAGACTAATAATAATTTATGATACCTAGTTTGTAAGTTCGTTTTCATTTTTCGACGTCAATTCTGCACGGTTCCGAAAAACGTTTGATACATTCCTTTACGAAACAAATAAATAAACGTTAGGGTGTTATTTATTTTCATGTTATGTAAGTCCTTATGTTATTTTTAGATAAACTCTGATTACTGATTTTGTTATCAGTTTTCAAAGTTTTTTTGCTGTTGTAATATGTTTTAATGTGATATAATCCATGCTGAACTTTTGTCCAATCACATCCCAATAATCTATGCATATAATTGCCTTTGCGCAGCTGTAACAGTGGGCTATGAATGAAAAAATAAATAAAAACGTTACAATTTATTCGTTTTATTTTATACTTGCATGTTTTAGCAATAATGGTGTTATTTACAAAACTATAAATTTATAAATATTAACACAAAAAATATGATAAATTCAAGTAACTTTCAAGACTCCTTGTCACCCACCCCCTACATCATAGTTACAATCACAGATGTGATAGACTATGAAGTTTTTTCAATTATAAAAAAAAAAACTACTATACACACGCATCAGCTAATTAGCTACCAGTGTGTCTAAATAATAATAATAATTAGTTAAAAGTAACGTTGTAGATACTTTAAAAAAAATCTGACATAATTCAACTATTTGACACCTTCCTAAAGTTGCGGTTTCCTAAAAGAGCGTTTCCGTCATATTTATAATGTACGTCATTAAAACCTGTAATTTTCACCAGTATTTGACATTAAGGGACTAACCAGACTTATTCAGCTGTATTCAGCTTTTGTCCATCGAAAACAACGATTTTGTATGGAGATGCGTACGCGTCAAAAAACGCTCTATATTTGGACATTACGGCCGAATGTGGCGGTCCGCTCTTCTAGGAAACCGTAGCTTAGGAGATTAAATGCGCACCTATTTTCCAAATCGTCGATAACGCGCTTAGAAAGACTATTTCTAACCCTTTCTGTAATTCCACACTGCTAAATGCATATCAAAGCTTTGTGAAGCATGAGATTATATGACTTCGTCCCCCGTTCACTGTGGGGGGCTACTTGCTTAGCAATGAGCCCCCCCCGCGGGTACTGAGCGGAGGCGAGTGTAGTGCGCTCCCGGCCAGGCCTCCGCCCCCCGCGCCGCCGCCGCTGCAGGGCCGCCCGCCCGCCGAGCCCGCGCCCGAGCCCTCCAACATAGTGAGTATGGACACACATTTTTTATCGTCTTTGCTCCAGGTTTTTGAAAGCCTGAGTAGTGAATCTGCTGTCAAAACTTGAAGCAGAAACATAAAAAAAAAACAGGCTTTCAGGAAACTAGGAGAATATTTTCTATAAAAAAAATCAGAAAATGTAAGTGGATAGCATTTAGTAAAATTAATTATGATATTCTGGACTAAAAATGTCTGCAGTTTGATACTAAAATTGTCATAGTCCGGTTTCAAGAAGACTATTTTTTTGTTGTCATGGGTGATTATCGGTCATCAGAACACAGTGGACAGACTTGCTTAGTTTCAATTTCTGTCATTTCACTTATATGGAATGCTAGTGCTACTGGCGTTTGTCCAGCAATCAGCCTTTCCAAGCACTCAAATACGCAGCGTAAACGTTAAGCAAACGCGTCCACTTTTTATAAAGTCATGTGCTACGCGATGTTAGCTCAGCATATGCATCTATAGTCTGTTCCTAAAGTATCTGGTGAAAATGTAAACAAATGGATTGGAGAACGTAGGTAAACGTAACTTCAATTTGTAGTGCCAACAACCCGAAATTATAATTCTAAATCACCTTAAAGATCATTTGCCAGTTGAGGTTAATTTTATAACCTCCAATTTAAGTTATTTAAACAATAATTGCTAGAAATCATCTGTTAGGTATAAACATCTTCTAAATAGGATGTGTTACTAATCCCTTCCTGAGTGATTGGATAACCTGAACAGAGTTTGTTTACATTTTCGCCACATACTTTTATATACATAACAGACCATATCGTATGCGTTACGTCTTACAAACTAATCTCCCACCCCGCCATAGAGTTTCGCGGCTCAGAGCCCGGAAGCTCCCCGGGCGGCGGTGGTACAGCCGTGCTCCATGTCGTGCGGGCGCGGCGCCGTGCCGTCGCTGTCGTGCGCGGCGTGTCTGTGCCTGTACCATCCCGTCTGTGCGGGCTACATGCACGCCGCGCCGCCTGACCCGTTCTTTTGCAAGGTAATGTGATATTGTGGATATTTACTTAAGTCTCTTTTAGCTGTTCCGGGAGAAATTTTTTGAATTTAAATTGATCGAAAATCTTAAATATATTTGATGTGAGACGTTACGTTTCTGTGTCGCCTTTGATTCTTATCAGTAATCGCATAAAACTTTTTTTTTTTTTTAGGAAATGATTCTTTTGTTTCCAGCCTAAACTATGAGTGTCCCCAAAACTACTCAAACAAAATGCACTTTATTTTTCTTCCAAATCGAACACATGGTTTCTTGACCTGCTATTCTCTATTAAAAAAATTGGTTGGCTGTAAAGTCGCTTTACGGAGAATTTTACGTGATAACGTTATAAGAGATAGATGCGTCACAAGCCGAACGCTTAGGCCGATCGTGCCTCTCTATCGCTTGTTCCGCGTTCTCGCTTACACGCTCCGCTCAGGCGTAACGTGACAATGAGTCATCCTTTTTCGTGCGTGCAACCGGCGTTCATCGATTTATAAGACGTTATCACGTCAAAAAATCAATAAACGTAGTCTCTCGCGAATCACAAAACTCCCACATATTTTATGAGACCGTATATTCATTTTAGTTTATTCACCCACAGAACTGCCGCAAGACATCATCCCCACCCATCGAGCCGCCGCCCCTCACACACAAGTCCGGTATCACTACCACCAGCATGCCGGTCCCGGTGCCCATTCCCGTGCCGGTCCCGGTACTCGCGCCGGTACCGAGGCGAGTTCCCGTACCTGTACCAGTTCCCGTACCGGCTAAGGTGCCAAGGGACAAGCGGGTGCTGTTAAGGATGAAGGTAGGTGTTAAGCGCTGAATCCAGAATTCGTTTTGTAGGCACTTTCACTACGAAAATCGCTCTTATTAACCCATGAAAATGAACAACTTGTACTAAGAGATCAACACTGAAATTGAGAAAATTAAACCAGTCGCTCTATACATTTATGTTCGCATAACATGTACTTAAATCTGCAGTTTTTAATAATGGATGTATTTTTTAGTTTCATTAATTTGTAGTATGCATACAGTTTTTTGGCCGATTGCAACAGATTACATTCATTTTTGCGAAAATGCCCTTGATGAACTCTAGAAACATTTTGAACAATCTTTTTACCTGTAAGCATTGGCTTACCTACCAAAGTAACCCAGATACAAAATCTCACCCTATATTTTGCACCATAGGTGGCCGGCGGCACCCCAGACGGCGAGCGCGTGTGGGCGGTAGCCGGCACGCCGCCTGTGCTGCCGCCCGCGCCGGTACCCGCGCCGGTACCCGCGCCGGTCCCGGTCCCGGTACCCGTGCCCGTGCCGGTACCGGTACCCGCCGCCGTGGCCGCTCGCGCGCGGGCCCCGCGCCCCGCCTTACCGCAAGGCCTGGCGATACTGAATGGAAGACGCTTCGTGGTCGTGCCACGGAATATGGTGCATGCTGGAGCGGGACATGCAGCTAAATGATGTTTCTAAATTATTTGTCACTCCGCACACGATGAATATAACTTGCTCAGGCAAATTCTAATTTATAATTAATAATATAAAATAAATAATATCAAAGAGGGCCTAAAAATATCATCCATTTTGAATGCTACTAGAGTCTGAGATCACTCAGCTTGTGACTGGCATAGGCTTCCCGGCCTCAGCATACATCAATATTGAAAGTTCATCATCTGCTTAGCCTTTTCCCAACTATGTTGGGGTCGGCTTCCAGACTAACCGGATACAGCTGAGTACCAGTATTTTACATGGAGCAACTGCCTATCTGACCTCCACAATTCAGTAATGCATCGCATTACTGAATTGCAAATTGCCCAGAATAATGGATGAATTCACACGTAGACTATATTAAATTGTAATTTTACTGTGTGAAATTAAAAAGAAAAATTGAAATTGATCGTAAGCAGGGCTTACGTCCCAAATTGTCGTACAAAAACTTGGGACATGACATACAACACAACTTGTTTGTATTTTAAATGCAATCGACTTATTGACTTAAATAATTAAACTGTTATGAAATTCTCAGTAACAACTGTCTGTAATTGGGCCTAGTTAATTAGCCCTATTAATACATAGAACTAAAAACTAGAAAACAATAATTCAAATTCCAAAATATTCATGCATGCATTTATGGCAGGCATTCATATTACGCTTAAAAGTGCCTACAAGTTACACTAACTCGCACATAGATCGATATTAAATAGATGTAGCAATAACTACTAAATACGAATGTAATCACAATAGCTTATAATAGTATCTAAAAAAGTTAAATAGCTTGTATTTTATAAGACTGTGAATTTGAAATAGCTTTATAATAGGGGCGTCTGCAGACAGCCGACTGTTTACCTGCAGTTTGATCGTTATCAAAATTATTTTTATGGCTGCGGTCTATCTGACGTGTGGCCGTCCGTCACCGACAACGTGTGGCCGTCCGTCACCGACGACGTGTGGCCGTCCGTCACCGGAGACGTGTAGCCGTCCGTCACCGACGACGTGTAGCCGTCCGTCACCGAAGACGTGTAGCCGTCCGTCACCGGAGACGTGTAGCCGTCCGTCACCGACGACGTGTGGCCGTCCTTCACCGACGACGTGTGGCCGTCCGTCACCGACGACGTGTAGCCGTCCGTCACCGAAGACGTGTAGCCGTCCGTCACCGGAGACGTGTAGCCGTCCGTCACCGACGACGTGTGGCCGTCCGTCAGCGTCGACGTGTGGCCGTCCGTCACCGACGACGTGTGGCCGTCCGTCACCGACGACGTGTGGCCGTCCGTCAGCGTCGACGTGTGGCCGTCCGTCACCGGAGACGTGTAGCCGTCCGTCACCGAAGACGTGTGGCCGTCCGTCACCGGAGACGTGTGGCCGTCCGTCACCGGAGACGTGTGGCCGTCCGTCACCGACGACGGCCGAATGCTGTGTTCGCAAATACACGAGCGCGGTCTCGTTCGCACGCGACCGGCAGCGCCGCGCGGCGGCAACGAACACTTGGGCAACCCGCGGCGTGTCGGTCGTCGGTGATGACGTCACCGCACGCTGTCGGCAGCGAGTGACGTTTTAAAGAAACCGTAGCTTTACAGTGCGCTTAAGACACCAAATATTTGGTAACGATTGTAGTCGACGCCGTGAATATAGTTATACAGTTGTTAAATTCAATCTTTATTGCATCCATGCATTTGACGAGCGTATTGTAAATTGAACCTTATGTCAATTTTTTAAAAAAGTGTCGGCCAATCTTTGGAGCAACTGCCGACTTTTTTTGAGTTATAATAAACTATAACTAGCTGCTTATAGTGTCAAATTCATTAAAAGCAAACTTGTTTCTAGCTCTATATTTAAACAAAAGAACCAGAAATAAACTTAATAAAAAAAATACTCACTGTCAGACCAGAACCGCTGATTCTAAACACATGAAATATTGTACAAGGATTCCTTATATAAATGAAAACCACGCTGAGGTCTGTGCATTTCTTTCATTCACTCAAGGATTCCGTAAATAAATGAAAGTGAAAACAAAGGAAGGATCCTTCTAGAAGAAGAATAAGGGATGAAAGTTTGGAAGAAGTTCGTCGTTTTTGCTTTGTATACTAATAATGCACTAGACATACTGACTTGTTGTCCTGTAAACCAATATAACTAAACAGTTTCGGTTGTCTGCGGGAGCTCTAAACAAGAATATCAGGCTTCCACAAGATTTTATTTAAAAAAATTGGTTGTCTGTAAAGTCGGTTTACGGACTATAATTTTACGTGATAACGTCATAAGAGATAGATGCGTCACAAGCCGAACGCTTAGACCGATCGTGCCTCTCTATCGCTTGTTCCGCGCTCTCGCTTGCACACTCGGCTCAGGCGTAACGTGACAATGAGTTATGTTTTTTCGTGCGTGCAGCCAGCGTTCATCGATTTAAAAGACGTTATCACGTCAAAAACAGGTGCTATATGTGTACGAATCGTTACTTTTCACTTGCGCATTTGTTGCTTTTTAGAAACTCAATAGGAATTATTTTTTATCTACACGAGTACGTTTCGTAAGGTCGTGGTAATGCACACGCGGCGCGTTGGTTATCTCAAATTATCTTGAGCTCTCAAAATGATGTAATAATAATAGTCTTCCAAACCATATTTCGGTAATGGCGGTCAATATCAACGGAGACAACCCTTCGGCGCGGGAGATATAGTGCACGCGTGTGTGCGCACGCACAGGTGCACTCCCTCACAGTCCTCAGGGACGTCACTCCGCTACTCGCTTTCGCTGTACCAGGCGCAGGAGCAACAGTGAGGCGTGCGCGAGGCACGGGGTATCACAACGTCAACTTCCAAACTTCGGTCGCAAGCGCCACTGCTGAGCGTTGGATCCTAGGTTCGATTCCCGGGTCGGGCAGTGTTATTGGGTTTTTCCAATAACAATTTCTTAGGAACAAAATGAGGTATAGTCAAAGCTGCTATAAATCCTCCAATTTGATTTATTTTACAATAGACGTAAATAGACAAAATTGTTATTCACGCTAAATTAAACAGTGTTAATTATATTGGTATAGTAAGTAAACACATTTGTAAACAGACTGATTATGTAATTCCACCTGTTATCTCATGTTAGATGAAGTTGTACAATTGTTGCTTTTAAGTTCGAATAGACATTTATACTCACAATATGTAAACCAGTGTCTTATCATTGTTTAACAGCAAGAAAATATCTACCATAATGGGCCTACCACACGCCAAGCTTCACCACGGTTCTGCCTGCGCAAGCCAGTTTTACCAACCGCACGCACGGTGTTCCGTGTACAAACCGGCTTGCGCAGGCAGAACTGTGGTGAAGCTTGTGCTTGTGGTAGGCCCATAAATGTATGTAAACATATTTAAACTTTACTGTTTAGTTTTAATAACCATATTGTGACCACATCGCCAATAATAATGATCTAATGAAAAATTAACTCCAAATCTGACAGAAATGTGGTCATTTTATGGTCGACTATGCTAACCATTTATGTTATTTTTTTAATTATTACAGTTTTTTAGTAAAGAAACATAATTTGCTTGTCGCCTCTTTTTTAACCGACTTCTTAAAGAAGGAGGTGATTGATATTCGACATATTTTTGTATCCCTATTATTATGACACTTCGGACCACAAGCCGCTTGTGTGGAGATTATGTGGTCATTGAGAATCGGGATTCTTTTTTGCGCCAACTAAACTTAATTTAGGTTATTGCGATCCTGTTCTTGCTGATGTAAAAAGAAAGAGTCCGGTGAGATGTCAAATTAAGTTGACCTAAAGTAGTTCTTTCGTTATGATGGAATGTAAAAACGCATAAGTTTAAGATGTAAACTAGCTTGACAGCTCAACCATTTCTGTCCTTTTCTCACACTGCCTGTTAGTAAGAGATAGCACTATTCTAATTATAGTTTAGTTGGTGAACAAGAGATTCGGCTCCATTTTCTTTCTAATTGACCACATTTTACTCAATATTGTTGTGGTCATAATTTTTAAAACCTAATTTATTTAAAATAATTATTTATCTAAAACATGTAAAGGAATGTATCAAACTTTAAAACAGAGTTCAAAATAAAAAAATAATCGGAATTCGTTTCACGTTTTGATTTGACGGTACACCGGAATGTTTTGTATACGGAGAAGGTATGTATTTATGAGTTTATTTATTATTTTTTCTAATTTTTTTAATTTTCTTTTTGACGCCTTAAATCGTTGTCGTAGACCCCTTGATTATTTTTTCGTTTAGTGAATAAAAACGCATGCTTTTAACTAGTAGTTTGAACATACGAACATAATGTTTTTTTAGTACAAGGCGTATCTATATCGTGCCTACGGATTTGTTTGAAAAGTCCTAAGTCCATAAAAAAAAAGAAATGTGACATATTTCATACCAATTTTTGAATGACTGAGCATTATTCTACTGTCTAGAATACAGGCTTTAGTTTCCCTTACATTTTTATGTGGCAATTTCGTAAAAAATCAAGTAATTTCGTAGGCACTGTAAAAAATTTCAACCATACTAAGCGCCTAGACTTGTGGCTGTCGCAGTCATGAAATGTGCGAGTAGGACGGTAAATATAAAGAATCTCGTGTCATCTCGCTCTCACTTGTCATGACCGCAGCTGCCACGAACGTCTGACATATAGTCTTAAACGTCCAAATACTTGAATGTTTTGTCTGCAGTGACGACAAGAGACGAGGTCGCGCAGTCAACGGCGCGGCGTCTCCGCCCACAGCGACAATGTCGCCGCGACGGCGCGGGCGACAGCGGGTCGATGACACCGATCACTTCACTGCCTTCTATAACAAGGCGCAGGAGAGGAATTACAATGTTGTCGTACAGGTATGTGTGGATGATGAAGGTATTTTTAATTAATTTTGAAGAGCAACCTTCGAATTTCTTGCCCGTTCTTCGCCATAGGAATCCATGCTTTTAAACGGGTAACTAGATGGAACTTTGTAACCCTGAAGAAAAAATGTGTCGTAAGCACGCTGTTTGTAGGGCGTGTCAATACTCATATAATAAATTACTCGTGTAGGCGGTCAAAACTCATGCTATCATTATTTTCATATCAATTTCAACCTCACAGAAAATCTACAGTTACTTTATATTACATTATAGCATCCATTCATACAAACAAAAATGTACATAAAAAGTTTTTTTTTTTTGACGTGATAACGTCTTATAAATCGATGAACGCCGGCTGCACGCACGAAAAAGCATGACTCATTGTCACGTTCCGCCTGAGCCGAGCGTGTAAGCGAGAGCGCGGAACAAGCGATAGAGAGGCACGATCGGCCTAAGCGTTCGGCTTGTGACGCATCTATCTCTCATGACGTTACACGAAAATTATCGTCCGTAAACCGACTTTACAGACAACCAATTTTTTATGTAAGTATTAACGCTACCGCTTAGTTACATTTACTATTTGGTTTTCTAAGATTTGTTTCATTCATACTCGTAATGCCCATTTAAGTATCTTGCGTCTGCAATGAGCTGGTTATCTGCAAACACAATTCGAATTAGAATCCGAATATTTTAGATACCCTTCGGCAAATATTGATGTCAGATTATTGTTTGTTACAGATCTTCCAATACCTAGGCATGCGTGACTTAGCGCATTGCGCACGCGTGTGCAAGCTATGGCGACAACTGTCCACCACGCCTGCGCTCTGGAGGCACGTAAGGATGAAGAATTCACATGTAAGTGTACATTCAAACTATCTCACCATGTTCTGTGGTTTGGTTTCCGCATTTAGTCCTTCAGATGGACCATGGCGGCCGCCTGTGGTTATTCAAACCAGCCGAGCTCCCCCCAGAAAGGTAGTAGGATTAGATTAGTACTTAAATCATAATCAAATGTGTATTTTCTTTGTAAATACAGGTAAGTGATTGGGGAGGACTGTGCGCGGCTCTCAAACGCCACGGCACGAAAAGACTGGATCTGCGCAAGATGTTATTACCACAAAACGACACAGTCTTCTGGGAACAATTCGCGGAACACATATCTACCGTTGACACTTTGGAGAGGTCAGTACCATTTTTTTTTTATCATGGAATTACCCTATTTTAACAAACAACTGGTGTAACGAATAAGAAAAATCTCTTTAAAAAAAAAACTATATTATCAAAAGAAACAAGGAAATTTTAAATTAAAATTTTTGAGCATTACAATATAGCCCATTTTTGTCATCTGACATGCGGCAGACTTGTCGGGCTCAGTCCTACATAAGCTTAGCGGCTTTCTGGGTAACGTGCGTGATCTCGGATCAACCACCGATTGGCTCCCACTAACGCACGAAACCATCGCGGCAGGCTGAGACGAAGATGGCGAGACGAGCTTGACTCCTACCACAGAGACTGGCCGGCACTCGCAAAAGACATAACTGTGTGGAAAAGGGAGAGGGAGGCCTTTGTCCTGCAGTGGGACAGTACAGGCTAGTTGGATTATTTCAATATAATTGTTTTTAGGAAAGTGGTTTGATATTATGACGATTGTAGTTCACTAAATAAACAGCCTGTATAAATATGCATGCTACGCTCATACGCAGATGATGACTGTAGATAGCCTTCCATATTGTCTACGATAGTAGTTTCCCCGCCCCATATTCTCTGTTGTTTGAGCCTCATTAACCCTTCGTATGGTGGAACGTAGATCTACGCGAAACACAATGGCTTTTTAATTGTGTCTGTAATTACGGCATTCAACCGGTTAATGGCAATAGGCTCGCCCCCTTTACATCCCCAAATGCGATTTACACATACTTCACTCATCTTAATTGCGTAACACACTATCAATCTCAATCTGAATAATTTTGAATGATATTCTCTATCTGATTAATTTTTAAGGCTAATCCATTGCTTCATATGTTCGAAAAATCTTTCTGCTCAACAACTTAAATGACGCAATGAATGTTGTTGGACTGTCAAAATTAAACCCATTGCTACTGATAGTGTGCTACACAATTACCCCGCTGCTGGAATGTGGGTCTACTAAAGGTACACCTCTGTCTAAGTTTTCGGGGATCACAGGCGTGATGTCATGTTTATAAGTTACCAAATGTCGTCGTAACAGGATAGAGATGTGTCGCTGCCCGGCGCGCGCGGTGGAGGCCGTGTGTCGCGGGCTGCCGGGGCTGCGCGCGCTGTCCGCGCTGGCCATCCGCGACGCGCAGCTGGACCCGGCGCCGCTGGCCGCGCTGCCGCTGCTGCACGAGCTGCGGCTCAAGAGCATGGCCGGCCTGTCGCTCACGCAGGACCTGCGCCACCTGGCCGCGCTCACCAAGCTGCAGCACCTGTCGCTCACCAGCATCAAGGTATGTGCATTACATGACAATGTGACTCGTGATCTTATCTGTTGAATAAAATCAAAAGTTATTTATTCAGATTATGCTGAATATCTGCACTTTTTGAACGTCAAATTTACATGAGACAAGCCCCAAAAATTTCCCTTCGTCACTTCTTATTGCTGAAATAAAAGTTTCGCAACAAACTCAGCAGCACAGCTATCTCTTAAGCTAGAACAGTTTGTGAGATTTAAAAGCGTACTATACTATCATATTTTGAATTTGACTTTATAATGTATGACCTTACAATCAGTTTGTTTTTTTTTTTTTTGCTAGGAATTGGGTTGGTGTGCTTGCGACGTGATCGGCTCCCTCCCCGAGCTGGAGTCCCTGGAGCTGGGCGAGTGCACGTTCCGCGCCGAGTTCGCGGGCGTGCTGGCGCGCCTGCTGCGGCTGCGACGCCTGCGCCTGGAGCGCGGCACGCCGCACTGCGCCGCGCCCGACATCCTGCGCGCGCTCAGCACGCTGCCGCTGCTGACGCGCCTGGAGCTGGTGAACATCGACGTGAAGCTGGGCTTCGACGACGCGCTGGCGGCCTGCACCAACGTGCGGCGCCTGCTCATCATCCCCACCTACGTGTCGCAGTCCGCCACCACCAACAAGCAGGTGCTGTCCGGCGTGCTGCGCCTCAAGGACACGCTCACGCACCTCATGTGGGGCGTCACCATCGAGCTGCTGCGCGTCACGGAGCTGTTCATCGACCAGTGCGAGCAGGCGGGCGAGCCCAAGCGGCGCGACGTGGGCGAGTGCATCCCGGTGCTGAAGCCGGTGCCGGGCTGCCGCCTGCCGGCGGGCCCCGCGGGCCCCGCGGGCCCCCCGCAGGTGGAGATCCTGCCGCTGCCCACGCTGCAGCGCCTGCTGTCGCAGCAGCTGCCGCACACCAAGCTCAAGCTGCTGCGCATACCTTTTCACGCGACGTGGCGCCAGTCGCTCGCAGACTTCCAGTAATACCGTGACCTGCCACAGGTATTGTACGAAAAAAACAAGCATTGTAACATTTTCTAACAGAAAACATCGTGATAAACATGTAGTTTCACTATCATATAGCTAATGTTAGCGCTTTTCAACTGCCAATGTAAACATATTATATACATGTACATATTTACGTCAGTAGATATTCTAGATATATATTATTATATATATATAATTATACCGCAACATATTATAGTGTATATAACATAGAGAGAATTGGTTCATATTGATGGTTAGGAAAAAAATATAGTTCAAAACTAGATTCGAAAAGCTAATATGCTTAAGAACGGAATTGATCGTTGAACTATTGAAAGAATGCCTTAAGACAAGCATTTACTTTACCTTAAATCTGTTTCGTGTCGAATCATTCCTAGCACAATCCACTTTGTTACGAATAACGATACTAAACAAAACGCAATCTTGAAAAGTTCATTTTCGTGAAGAAACGTGACTGAAATCGCAAAATGCAAGAAGAAGGCGTGGTGATCAATATTTGTTTCTTCTCGGTACGAAGAGAGGTCATAATGCTGCAGTGAGACAAAAACAGACGGGTTATAACATATTACATCAAACAGAATTAATTGCTTGTATCATCTATCATTAAAATATACACATATACATAACAAAGAATGTCAGTTATAGTAGTTTAAATCCTCCCAATCATTGTCGCTAGTGAAACCTACCTTTAATATATTATGTAGCCACAGATGATATAATATCTATCTGTTCTAAGGTTTAATGCAAGCAATAAAATGAACGTAATAGCTAAATAAATAAATTACAATATTTTGATGAATAGTAACGTAATAGCCAATGTAACCAATGCCTTATAGAAACATCGTCGTATCAAACTTTGAAGAATTAGAATTTAGAGGAGAACTATAAATTATTATATACTATGTACATATATGTGAATAATGTAGGGCAGGCGCTGATCACAGAACATATTAAATTTCATAAGTATTTATAGTAGTCTATTATATTTTATTATATAATTGTTTACACAATGGTTATAGCTTTTTTCGTTGACACGTCAACTTGGTAGTTCAGTGTCTAGGTTATGACGGTTGATGAGTATAGGCTGTTTTCCCTTACATGTCTTCTTTAGTAAACAAATATGGAACAAAGGTTAGGTTTCACAACATCATCATCATCTGCCTAGCCTTTTTCGCAACTATGTTGGAGTCAGCTTCCAGTCTAGCTGAATACCAGTATTTTACATGGAGCTACTGCCTATTTGACCTCCACAACCCAGTTACTGGGTAATACGATACTTCTTGGTAAGACTGGTTGTCAAGATTTTCGGGTTTTTGACAACCCGCAACGACTGTCAAAGATCCAAGAATGTCAGCCGGGACCAACGGCCACGGGGGTGGGGGGGGGGGAGGTCTCGGTATGTAAAGATGGATGTTTTTACAACAATCACATAATAATAAAAGTTAAGATCGGAACGTCCTGATCTTTGTAAGAACCGCATAATGTTAAAGTTACATTAAAACCTGTTTCAAATGAACTATTTAAACCAACTCAGTAGGCCATATTTGTGTACGAAATGAGTCGAGTAAAGAAAACACGCTTTATATAAAACAATGGCGTTGATTGTACCATTTAGGTACCTGTTAGTTACAGTGTAGTGCCACAAAACGTAGGTACATATGGCTACACATCAAGCCATAAATTTCCAGTTTTAGCTGATCTCGCAATGTATAAGTTTTTCGTGCAATCAGAAGTCAGCTTATACTGGTTATGTATAGTTTGATGTGTAGCCGTGTGTACAAAAGGCCGGCTCCATAAAACGAGTGAAAACAAGCGCAGAATTATTCTTGTTGCTTCTACATGCGAGCACAATGTAAAAAAAAATATAAAGCAATTCAAATTTACTAACTTCATTTGCAATTTGCAGGTCAGTGTCAAGTTCTATGTTGATTAAAATATGATCGGAAATTTAATTTTTATGCTATTGAAAAAAACGTAAGAAAATTTGAATTTCGCGGGCGAAGCTGGCGCTTTCGCCTTGAAGATAAACACTGCAAGTTAGAGACGACCAGTCTTAACTCACGGCGCCCGTTCACGGCCATGACGCGTGGACCAGCACCGTTCAGCGCAATTACTTTGAAGGGAACCGAATATACGTGAAGCGTGTCTTTTTCTGCGTGCGTTTTCAGTCGTTTTATGAAGCTGATTTTCTGTACCTATTAATTTTGTGACAGTTTAGTACATTTACAATAATGCGGGCTGGGAGATACCGTTATGTTAACTGACTACATAGCTTGCGTAGCTAAATCTAATCAGACGTGGACATAGGACATACAGTGGGATGAGGAAAGTGGGTTTACTGGTTGAAAGTTTTGCCATTAACATCACTTTTAACCAGTATGTCGATTTTGATATTACTGTGAGTGTTTTGAGCTTGATTCGAAATTAATGCTGCATTTTGTTTTGCTGGCCGAGAATGAAAGATATTTCGTCAGGGATTGTTTTAAACCTGAGCAGGTTCAACTTATGCAGGTTGTCAAGATGGCATAATTCTAAAGTTTGCCTAAATCTGTTTCCACGAACTTCAACCCAATTTCACCTCTGCCTAACTGTTATGTTCTAGGCGGTCAATTAAAAACTGCAATGATTTAAAATTAATGTGGCACAGAAGAATTGGCGATTATTCAAATGAATGAGCAACCTCAGAAAAGACTTCAAAGAAGATTTATACAAAATCGTTACACCACTTTCAAGCACATGTCCTCAAAATTCAAACGTGTCTTAAGTCGCAATAATTAACGCATACACAGAGCGGATATTTATCGCATATTTGTACCTATACTTTGGTACATAAATATATAATATATTTTTGTAATTACCCATTTCTTTCACGAACACCAATCGACTGCGGTCTCAGAATTGTAAATGAAGTACTAGAATATAATAATATTATGAAAATGATTGAAAGTTATTAGTTTTATTACGAACATAGAAATATTAAATATATAAAATGTTTTAAAGATAAGACTTGTAAATATTTTCTAAGATAAAATTAATTTTATCAGTGCCTGTAATTGATTTGTACATGATCATACTAACTGAGGCATGATTAGGTTCCGTGTGTATTGTTTTTTTATTATTTTCTTTTAGATTACTTGCGAATCTAGAGTATTTTAATAAAATCCTGAAGGACTAATTTTATTTTATTTATTTGGAAAAATAAATAAAATAAAAATAATTAACTAACAGACTGTCAAACTCATGTCAATGGATTTGATTGGCTGTTGTTTTAAAGTCAGTTAATCAAAGCAGTTAATATTGGTTTGACTGTTGGATTAGCCTTTTAGCAACTGAGTGTAAGTGACCTCTACCCACTGGTCTCAAATAACGCAAGTGATTCCATACTCCGTTTTTCTTATTTTACCAAAAAACATCGTAAATGTATGAAAAAGATAAGAATATAAGACTGAATCACTTTTAAGGCTATTATTAAGAGTATTAAAGAGAGAAAACGTTAGCGACAAAATTATTAAGTCAGTCTAATTCTTATACTGGAGAGTTAACACTTTAGATGCGCAAGTAATCGTAATATATTGTTTAAAAGCAGGAGAAGTCGCACGTTGTCATGCAGCGTTAACAGCGATTTCTTCTACTTATAAACTGTTAAGGGATGTTTATATCTAAACCAGACACAGCTTATCACATTTTAAACCAATATACGACATGCACCGCTCTATTGTCGACCAGAAAGGCGCATTTTTACAATAGTAAAATATTAAAGTTGCTCTTGTGATTGGTTCAGATATAAACAAAAGTTTTCTATAGACATATAAATTAGTAGTAAAATTATGTGGCAATGTTTGAATATATAATTTTTTTAGGCTTGTATTATTAAGTACAAGGGCTTGTGAGTGACGGTAAGGGGCGCCTCGGTGTCTCGAACGGACGTACACGAAAATTTTGTGTATGTATTTAATAAAATATAATTAAAAGAATGTATTTTAATACTTTACCCCCGGATTCTGAAAACATGTTCAATCTCATGTGAACTTAGAGTATTGGTCGATCGTACCTTAAGTCGACCAGTCTGCTATCAATTTGCTGTTAAGAGACATGTTCAGGTTTTCAGGGAACTAGGGTTTAACTATCGTAGTTTTTAACAAAATGTAACATCTATAAAAGCTTTATAAGTGTTAATAAGTCTTTACAATAATAAGTGAAGATATAGAGCATTTTATTATTAAGACTCTTATAGAGTGTATGTTTAAGGGGATTATAATTTTGGTTCGAGCGAGGCGCCGAAGCAGATTGCTCGTATATTGCGGATACTATAAAAAAAACTATTTCTATATATTACTTGCGGGGTTCATAATAATTCTATTATTTGCTTCATCCTAATCATTACGTCGGAGAGAACCAAAATCTTACGATCTCACAACTAGATAATTTGCTATATTATTGTCACCCTGGGTCTGAAAGCCTGTTAGTAAATCTGTTGTCGAATTTCATGTTATAAATTGTGATTGGTTGATCAAAATTAGATTTGAACACCGATTGAAATTGAATTGGCTTTCAGAAGCTGAGGTGTTTCCTAATCGTTCTTATTTCAAGTCTTTTATATTCGTTTAGTGGCGTTTTAAATTGTTGATTTTTGGCTTCGAAGCATTTAGTTAAAAAATGATGGTTATTTAAAATATTTTTTTACCTTAACCGATTTAATTGTGAAAACTTTGTTTTGAGGTTTGAGATATTTTTGCTATTAAAAAATCATCTTTAACTCTTTATATTTTATGATTTTAACTGGCGATCATTTTAATTTATCATAGAAAACTACATCTTGAGAAAACCATCATGTCCTAGAACTAAAAATTCGAAGACATGTGACCATCTACAACCCGCACTGGGCTCGCGTGGTGGATTAGGGCCCATTCCCTCTCGAAGAGAGTGTCTGTTCCCCAGAAGTAGGCGTTATTGGCTGATTGTGCTTATGTTGTAGAATTGTAGACCTTATCCCACAAATATTTTTTTCCAAAAAGATATTTGCTTCGAAGCCCAAAATTTAAATACTGACTTATCATTATCACCATGACTTGTGTTAAAGCATAGCTTTTTAATATAATTTAGACGTCTATTGTTAATAATCTCAGATGCTTCTTGTATTCTAGTTTATATCTTTGGCGAGTTTTTGAGTTGATGTATAAAATGTAAATGACTTGCTTACAAAATGTTGTTGTGGACGAACTTGATGTTATCTGCTACGATACTGCTGTTGAAGCGTGTTTTTGAACGAAAGGAAACTTGAGAGAATGTTTATATGATTCTGGATTCAAAACAATTGGTATAGGTAAGTAGCTAGTAGTCAAAGAGCTCTTCGTGTAAGACCTCATCCTGGGATATACTACCACCATTCATATTTCTGCCGCCAAGCGGTGCTGTGTTGGGATTTGAAAGCTATGTGTGATGGTGTCATTACAGGCACATGATATTCCAGATTTTTGGCTTTATATTATTTGTCAAATCTTTGTTCGCGAGTTCGATTATTACAATTCATATGAATAATTATTTCGCACCTACTTAACCTTTTAACCGCCCGACTTCATGTCGGTTGAAGTTCCCCAGCGCCCGAAAAAAATACCTGATAGAATACAGCGTTGGTAATTACCTAAATAAAAAAGCAGATTAAACGAGCTGTGGTATTTGGTCGTAAATATACGACCCAGGCGATATGAACACGAAAATATTTGTCGGATTAATCCGGCGTAAGCGGTTAAAAGATTAACTAAACTAACGCCTCTTCTGGCAGAAACTAAGCTAGATAAGGTTCATGGTATTTTTGTACAAATCGATGGTTTTAAACTCGGATTTCAGCTGCCAGACAACTCGACGGGCTATCTTTCGTTCAGAAACATATAAATGTCGTGCAGATAACGTGGAGTTGTTTCCAAACGTGTTTGTTGACGGTGGGTGGAGATGCAGGATCTATTCTATAATTAGGTTATTATAGGTTAAAGACAACTTTGCTGGTAAGCAGGGGCGACTTGTGAATAAATGGTTGCCGACAAACAGGCTGTTTTATTTTTATATTCCTCTTGTTTTTGTGTGCCCTGTATATGATGACTTGACCGTTGTACTCATCGAGTACACATTAGGGTATATCAATGCCATCATGGCTACATTACGGAAAAGAAACGGAACTATATAGGACTAATAGCGTCATCTCTTTTTATCACTGGAATAATGATTTCTGTAACAGTTCCTTAGAATATTAGTCACACGTACACTTTACCATATTGATCGAGGTCTGAATATTTTTTTTTTACGTCATTGTCTTCTAGTCTAGGCGAAAGAAGTCCACTGCTGGACAAGGGAGGGCCTTCCCCTAATCATCGCCACAGCGACCGATTCTACGCTTCCCGCATTTTGTAGATTTCTACGACCTGCACTAGACCCCACGAATTTTCTTTTATACGAATACAAAATCATGCATATCTGCGTACACAAAACATACATCAAATATTGTCCTTATTCTGTGCAAGTATCGAACCTGCAGCTAATGGTATCAAAGTCCCGACAAACAAAATCAATTATTTAATGTGGCTAGTGAGAAATCAATACTGTACAGCCAAAGAATACGAATTACAGAACCCAGAACGCTCTTTATCATCCAACCAACCTAATTATTCGATTTTGGTAACTAAATTATGTATCCCCCTTCCCTTTCTGCACCATCATCATCTAAACCCAGGCAGGGTTTAGATGAGATTAGCAGTCCAGTACTGGACATAAACCTCTCCAATAGCGCGCCATCTTCACAGATTTACCAATTTCGCGAGACATTCATACTTCAACTTACCCGACTGCTTCAAAAGGGGGGATATGGTACTCCTTTTCGTAAAGGATCTTTATTCAAGGGGATGGCAAATAAAAGCACGTTTTACTGTAATCGAGGTCGACGATGTCTCTGTATTTCCTCAGTTTTGGCATTAATAAGAATCTGCGAAATTTCTTCCATGAGTCTCAGCTTCATTTGTTCGCTTTGTATGCTCCGCAGTAGCGCTCCTACGAATGGCAGGAATGTTTCAACGGGGTCATGTCGTTTTACTATGAGCGTGGCTGTTGCGATTTCTTCGTTTGTTTCTTCCGATCTGAAGGTTACTGTGAGATCTCTGTGTTGGTCGTCGCTTGTGTCATCATCATCCGCCTCGTCACCGTCGTCGGTACAATACACCTCGTCTGAAGAGTCCAGTAGAATCGGTTCGTCGTATACAGCCGGGTGACCTTCAGCGTCAGATGTTGAGGTGCCCGGCATCACCACTGAGACCGGCGAGCTACTTTTCGAAGGCTGCTCATCTTGTTCTGAAGGACTCTCTTCATCCGCTATTTCTTCTACCTCGTCGTCACTTCTATGGCCGTTCTCCATTTTTACGGTTTGGAAAACCTGGAAGTTACAAGCATTAGTTGCGATTTCTACTTATTCGTAAATTACTTCATACTTACAACGAAAAGTTCTACCCGAAGCAAAATAATATTGTCAAGTCGCCAACGACAACGACCAATTGGTTTTTAAGTAAACATTGATAAAAAAAAATGGATTGACTTAATCTTTTTTTTTATGAATGAAGGGCGTAAAACCGTAAACATTAAATTGGTAATACGCTGATCATAGGTACCCGCGTAACCCCTACCAGTATTTTAACAGCACGAGTGCAACAGGCGCAAAGTGCGCCGTTACGAAAAAAACTACGTCTTTTTTTTACACCGGCAACACGCACCGATGCGTGCCGTCTTGCCCGACCCTCCGTGACCTCCGTCAAACGACCCAGTGACGCCGAGGAGAAGATACGTCGTAACCAAGAAGCTTATAGATAAAAGTGGAGGCAACACTATTATAAATACCCAAGTGAAGACAACTGTGGTCGGACACTCTCTTTCTAAATACACATAAGAATGAGACAGTGATATGTGTTTTCTTTGTCTTATGTATTTATAATAGAGTGTTGCCTCCACTTTTATCTATAAGCTTCTTGGTTGTAACATGGGTTCACATTGTCGTTCCTCACAGCATGGCCACAATTAATAATGTCTTATCGTCGCCTCCTCTCGACGAAAGAAACGACGTACGGTACCTATTCGCACTAGGATATGATTCCACGGAAATTAAAAGAATTTGTTGAATAACATCATTTCTTTGAAGGCATTTTTGGTATGCGAGGCGGCAACGTCAACATGATAGGAAACATTATTTCCGTAACCGTGTCCGCGTCATCGACAACTGATTGTGAGAACTTTTCGCCCCGCACTGACTGAGGAGAATACTTCACAAAGTCGTGAAAATCGCCTCCAAATCATGTCGAATGTCGTGTATTAACTTTTAAACCATACTGCGCACCTACGCGCGCTCTCTTCCCTAAAGAGCCGATCAATAATTTCGATCCCGCCCACCTCTCGTCTTCACAATTTTAGGCACAAAGAAAGTTACATACGGCCTATTCTATATGAGTTTTTAAGAGTAAACTAAAAAGTTAACACCAACCACTTGTTACAATTCAAAGTTTTCCGCGAGCAAAAAGCTTTACACAACGTTTTATTTTCCTGCAAGTGGCTAAACGAGCTGTGATTTATGCCCTGTACGATTGATTACTGACCACTGTACCCAGTTGCAATATAATATAATATGCAGTTATTTACACCCCGCCATCCCTTGTGTCGTCCGGTCAACGATGCTTATTGGTTCCTGCAGGAAACTGACAGGTCTACGGATGTAGCTAGGTGTAAATCTTCCTACCGTGTTCCTACCTTTATAGGTCATAAATCAGTTTGATAAATACTAAGTTTTCGCTGTCATCGGTGAAAGAGATAGCGAGATTTAGTGACTTCACATGCAAGGTGTGATTTTTCGCATAATCGTATTGTGAGACAAAATATTTTAAGGTCTAAACCTGGAGAGGTGAGAATGCTGGAACGACGTTGCTCTGTTTACTAAACAAAAGTCTATGCTTGGAACTTTACCCATTTTTTGCGAATAACGATCGATAAATGACGTCATGTTCGTGACGTTTGCTTGTTATACGTCAAGCGAGTTCATTGTGTTGAGGGCACTGACCTCTATTAAACACTTAAACACTTATAATACAGGTCAGTGGTTGAGGGTTATTTATTTTGTTGTAGGAATCTGAAACGGGTTACTTTTATTATTGTCAAATAGGAAGTTAGCAGACATTATATCTCAATAAAAGACTAACAGGAATAATGCCAAACCTTTCAAGTGATCGTCATAAATGACGAACAGACAAAAAACAGCAATATTTGATCGCTGTATTTTTGTCTATCTGCTAATAAGGAAAAGTAATAGAATCCACTCGCACAGAAGTACATCGATAATCATAATAGGACATCACTATATTTATATTTAATCGTTGCAGTGTTGCCAATTTTAATTTTTCTACCATATAGTAATAATACTCTCAATGGCTTTTCTTAAGAAAATTGTTACATTCTAAAAGTAAAGATCTCCAGTTAAGCCGTGCTTGAGTGACTAGTGGCCTAGTTTAAGGGTATCAGTTTATCAGGTAAAGAATTTAGTACAAATAAAACCACCAATTACACAATGTTACATTTATTAATTTTTCCTACGTCCTCCTTTCTTCCCAGCCTGCGGCTTGCCAAACGTCTTAGCACCGGGCCTGCCTTTACCAGGACTCTTACCCGCCCCCCCCTTTCCTTTCTTCGGCATCCCTTTATTGCCCTTTTGAGGCATTCCTTTGTTCCCTTTCTGGGCCTTATTTGCGTCGTACCGGAGACGTTTAGCCGCGGCCCGAGATGTGTCTGTGAGGTCGTTAGCAAAGTTACTCTGTTTTTTCTTGCTTTTATTGAATGTTTTGTTAGGTCTGTGTTGTGGCTGGTCGTCGTTGTCGTCAACGGCGCGGATTCTGCGTTGCTTCTTCTTGCGTTTTTCCATTCGGGATTGGAGGAGGGCCACCTGTTGGGATTAATCGGTTAGTTATTTGATGTTTGTTTTGCGAGTCGATACTTATTTTAGCTAACACATAATAATACTTAGTAGACATGTCCGATTCGATGATAAAATAGGGATCGTGCAGCTAAATGAAACCCAGAATGTGATGGTTTTTTACATTTCGTTTAGCACATTTGGACTTTTGGCCCCACGTTGTGGTGTTACGGTGTGCCCAGTATATTTATTTATTGATATCCATTCACATTGATTGGGAAAAAGTTAACTGGTAATATCTAACTGTCATGTCTAATAGTCCTCTAGGCCGTCCTTTGTTGCGGGAGATATTATAGTGCAGGCGTGTGCGCACAGACACAGGTGCACTATCTCTTCCCTTACTCTCATAGTCCGATGACATGATACGACACGTAATCCGACGCGACCGGAGAGACATGTTTAATTTGTACGAGTTTGGCCAACGAAAGCTGACCACGAATTATTTTATAAACTTTTCTAAAATGGAGACATTTTAGGACTGTCAATCCTAATTGTCAATGTCAATAAATCAATAAATTCGCAATGAATAATAAATAGTATCAATTGCGTTTACGCAGTGTATAGCCAGGGTAATAGCTCTTGCTTTTTTTTAATTTCCGCCTTTTTTCTTGGTCAGCTTTCGTTGGTCAGACTCTAGAACTCTAGTTTCATTGCATATTGAATTTCGAAAACCTTATTCCAACCAAGTTGAAAGCTTAAAAGAGTTGGTCATATCCTTACCTTCTCCATTTCCCTGTTGACTCGTTCTTCGGGCGTGTCCTTAGGTTTGTGTTTCGTCATTGCCGGCTTCTTGCGCTTCCTTCCGCCGCCGTCGTCGCCAGAGTCGTCGTCATCGTCGTGCTTGCGCTTCTTAGCTCGACCACCTTTCTTCTGCTTGTCTGCAAATAAAAAAAAAGTTTTAGTATTGTGAAAACAAGTACGATCCACAAATATACATCCAGCCATAGAACATGTTGTGTACATTTTCATGTGTCGTATTTCAGAATTGGTTGGTAATCCTTAAATAGATAATTAGAGAAAGTTTTTTTAATTGAAAAAGTTACATAAAAGTTGGGGTCAGCCAGCACGCTGTAGTTTAAAATGTTTTTTAATGGTATACCCAACTATTTCCGGACTCAAATAAAGATAGCAGCAATTACTTAACCACGAGGCGACGCCTGTTGTTCGTGTATTTAGTCTATTGCATTATTTGGTATTTACCTTTATCTGGATGCTTGGTAAGCGCGAGCCTTTCTTTCTCCTCTCGCTTCTCCTTCGGCGACTGGAACCAGTCGCGCTGCCTCTTGAGCTCGATCTTGGGCCCCACCTGATCGGGCCCCTCCGTCTTGATGGCCCCCTCTAGCTTGGCCGTCTGTTTCTCCATCTTGTTCATTTGCTTCTCTGCGTATTCTTCGTCGAGGATTGCGGCTGGAGTAATGGGTAAGTTAATATTATTAATATGTGTTGGTAATATTTTATAAAAATTGATACCTATGTAGTTTAATCACTTGGTAAATATTGCAATGTATCTATACTAATAATAAAGCAGACAAGTTTAAAAAACAAAAAAAAAACTGGAATTGCCAGTAGGATTTGAAAAACTGTTTTTGCATCACGCAAGGACCCTTGAAGAAAATAGAAAAAAAGTCAGTACGAACTCTAAGCAAAAAAGAAGTGATAGCGCGGGCAGGTGATGCGATGCGACGACGGGGTGGATCGGGGGAACAAGACATTTCACGCGGACGAAGTCGCGGCCAGAAACATTCTACAAATTGGAAAAATGGCTAGCATTCCACTTACCAATTTCCGGTTCCAGTCGGGCTAGCCTGTCTCTGTACTTGCCGACTATGTCGGGAGGGACTTGTCGCGACTTGACAGGCCGTCTCGCTCGCTTGACGATTGCCTTCACCAGCAGGCGCTCTGCTTCACCCGCTAGGGATACTGACACGCCTGCGCGACCCGCTCGGGCTGTTCTGCCTACCTGTAGAGGACAGAAAAGAATGTACAATCAAATAAAGAAACAACTAGCTGTTCACGTTACAAAGCTTTCCGTCCATCTCCAGCGGGGTAATTGTGTAGCACGCTATCAGTAGCAATGGGTTTAATTTTGACAGTTCAACAACATTAATTGCGTTATTTATGTTGTTGAGCAGATACATTTTCCGAACATACGATTAGCAATAATATCTTTCAAAATTATTCAGATTGTGATTTCAGATTACTAACGTGTTACGCAATTAGGGTGCTAATCAAAATTACGTAAGTATCGGTACTATGTTAAATATGATATTTTAGCTTTTGAAAAGTAACCGAATACACAAACATAGTTTGTTGCACAGCTAAAGATAGACCTAGATAACGCAAGTATTAAGACTACCTACTATGAAATGAAAATCAAATCGATTCAAGGACGCCGCCCCGTGCGGTACCCTTTTCACCCCGCCCCGGGGCCTAGCGCCAGCGCCCACGCTCGCCCAGCAGCACTACAGTAGCAGTACAGTACAGCAGTACGACTGAGCGCGAAAGTGGCAGCTTACGTACAAAAGTTAAGCTGGGCGCGAAGTAGTTGCTCTTGCGTTATCTAGGTGTATCTATATCTGTGGTTTGTTGTCTCAGCCGGTGTACCCGCTGACTGTTGTTAAGGGAGGAGCACCAGGGTAGCCCGCGAAATTCAAAATTGCTTACGTTTTTTGCAAGGTTATTTTATGTTTATCTAAATATGACACTGAGTTAGTTAAGTTATGGGCATTATGGCACAGGGTGTTTTACAAAAAGTTCTATTTTGTAGCCACGCTCTGTACTTAAGTTCACGCTCTGTATCTTTGAGTCTGTATTGAATAGTGTCATTAAAAAGTTTGTAAATTTACAATAACTCAATTTTAATCTTGTAACAATAGGCAAGGTGAAGTTTCATATTATCTTTTGTGACTGGTTTTTCATTAATAAATAAGATCATATTATTCTGATGGTATGTCCAACCCTCTGGCGGCCACGTCAGTAGCTACTGGCACGTAGACTTGCTACAGATATAACCCTACCCGCAACTCACCCTGTGTATATAATGCTCGAGCGTGGCGGGCAGCGTGAAGTTGAGCACAGTCTTCACGCCGGGTATGTCCAACCCTCTAGCGGCCACGTCAGTAGCTACTGGCACGTAGACTTGCTACAGATATAACCCTACCCGCAACTCACCCTGTGTATATAATGCTCGAGCGTGGCGGGCAGCGTGAAGTTGAGCACAGTCTTCACGCCGGGTATGTCCAACCCTCTAGCGGCCACGTCAGTAGCTACTGGCACGTAGACTTGCTACAGATATAACCCTACCCGCAACTCACCCTGTGTATATAATGCTCGAGCGTGGCGGGCAGCGTGAAGTTGAGCACAGTCTTCACGCCGGGTATGTCCAACCCTCTAGCGGCCACGTCAGTAGCTACTGGCACGTAGACTTGCTACAGATATAACCCTACCCGCAACTCACCCTGTGTATATAATGCTCGAGCGTGGCGGGCAGCGTGAAGTTGAGCACAGTCTTCACGCCGGGTATGTCCAACCCTCTAGCGGCCACGTCAGTAGCTACTGGCACGTAGACTTGCTACAGATATAACCCTACCCGCAACTCACCCTGTGTATATAATGCTCGAGCGTGGCGGGCAGCGTGAAGTTGAGCACAGTCTTCACGCCGGGTATGTCCAACCCTCTAGCGGCCACGTCAGTAGCTACTGGCACGTAGACTTGCTACAGATATAACCCTAACCGCAACTCACCCTGTGTATATAATGCTCGAGCGTGGCGGGCAGCGTGAAGTTGAGCACAGTCTTCACGCCGGGTATGTCCAACCCTCTAGCGGCCACGTCAGTAGCTACTGGCACGTAGACTTGCTACAGATATAACCCTACCCGCAACTCACCCTGTGTATATAATGCTCGAGCGTGGCGGGCAGCGTGAAGTTGAGCACAGTCTTCACGCCGGGTATGTCCAACCCTCTAGCGGCCACGTCAGTAGCTACTGGCACGTAGACTTGCTACAGATATAACCCTACCCGCAACTCACCCTGTGTATATAATGCTCGAGCGTGGCGGGCAGCGTGAAGTTGAGCACAGTCTTCACGCCGGGTATGTCCAACCCTCTAGCGGCCACGTCAGTAGCTACTGGCACGTAGACTTGCTACAGATATAACCCTACCCGCAACTCACCCTGTGTATATAATGCTCGAGCGTGGCGGGCAGCGTGAAGTTGAGCACAGTCTTCACGCCGGGTATGTCCAACCCTCTAGCGGCCACGTCAGTAGCTACTGGCACGTAGACTTGCTACAGATATAACCCTACCCGCAACTCACCCTGTGTATATAATGCTCGAGCGTGGCGGGCAGCGTGAAGTTGAGCACAGTCTTCACGCCGGGTATGTCCAACCCTCTAGCGGCCACGTCAGTAGCTACTGGCACGTAGACTTGCTACAGATATAACCCTACCCGCAACTCACCCTGTGTATATAATGCTCGAGCGTGGCGGGCAGCGTGAAGTTGAGCACAGTCTTCACGCCGGGTATGTCCAACCCTCTAGCGGCCACGTCAGTAGCTACTGGCACGTAGACTTGCTACAGATATAACCCTACCCGCAACTCACCCTGTGTATATAATGCTCGAGCGTGGCGGGCAGCGTGAAGTTGAGCACAGTCTTCACGCCGGGTATGTCCAACCCTCTAGCGGCCACGTCAGTAGCTACTGGCACGTAGACTTGCTACAGATATAACCCTACCCGCAACTCACCCTGTGTATATAATGCTCGAGCGTGGCGGGCAGCGTGAAGTTGAGCACAGTCTTCACGCCGGGTATGTCCAACCCTCTAGCGGCCACGTCAGTAGCTACTGGCACGTAGACTTGCTACAGATATAACCCTACCCGCAACTCACCCTGTGTATATAATGCTCGAGCGTGGCGGGCAGCGTGAAGTTGAGCACAGTCTTCACGCCGGGTATGTCCAACCCTCTAGCGGCCACGTCAGTAGCTACTGGCACGTAGACTTGCTACAGATATAACCCTACCCGCAACTCACCCTGTGTATATAATGCTCGAGCGTGGCGGGCAGCGTGAAGTTGAGCACAGTCTTCACGCCGGGTATGTCCAACCCTCTAGCGGCCACGTCAGTAGCTACTGGCACGTAGACTTGCTACAGATATAACCCTAACCGCAACTCACCCTGTGTATATAATGCTCGAGCGTGGCGGGCAGCGTGAAGTTGAGCACAGTCTTCACGCCGGGTATGTCCAACCCTCTAGCGGCCACGTCAGTAGCTACTGGCACGTAGACTTGCTACAGATATAACCCTAACCGCAACTCACCCTGTGTATATAATGCTCGAGCGTGGCGGGCAGCGTGAAGTTGAGCACAGTCTTCACGCCGGGTATGTCCAACCCTCTGGCGGCCACGTCAGTAGCCACTAGCACGTCGACTTGCTCCTCTTTGAAGCGTTTGAGAGAATCTAAACGTTGAGGCTGGTTCAATGCGCCGTGGAGTTCTGCTACCTGAAAGGTGTCACGTAAAATAAGTATGAAAATGTTTCGTGAGCGTGTATTTTTACATTGATATAGTATCGTATAGTTTTCGAAGACACAATTGAAAAGTGTGGAATAGGTTTTATTAGGGACACATATTTGCACCCGTTTGCTCGTTGAGGTTGAGGAGCTTCGGCTGAACAAAGCAAATGAAAAAAGGTACGGATGCAAAAGAAAAAATAATGTTAGAGATAAGTATATTATAAAAGGGAGGATACTGGAAGGCTGTAAACGGGTCATATTATTTAAATTGGTGGAGCGTCAAAGGGAGAAAAAAAAATTATGTAAAACGTACTATAAGGGTTAGGTACAAAAGTGAGGGAAAGGGAAGAGGTATAGTCGACCGTCGACCTCCTAATTACTTTACCATCCCCAAGGTTGAATGTCAAAAACCTCAAGATTCATTGTGTTTAAATTTACTGGCAGTTCTTGTCTAAAATGGTAAAGCGATTACGAGGTCAATTATACAAAAGTATAAAGAAAGGAAGAAATAAGACATAAAATGGAAGATTTAAATTAAACATTTAAAAGACAGATAAATTAGAAATGCATTACCTTTACGCCCAACAACCCCAACGCCACATGTAACCGATGCGCCTGCTTTTTGGTCTGCACGAAGATGACCGCTCTGTCCCTGAACGTGCGACACACGAGCGCCGCCAGCATCGCCTCGCGGTCGCACTCGCGCTCGCGACGGATCCTGAAATGTGCCTTATTGTTTAGGGCATAAGGTTTAAACTAGATTGTGATATTAAAGCCAAAGGCAGATTTCAGGTCCTTTTATAATGGATTATTCTGTGAGACATTTCTGAAATTCAGTTTTTAATAAGATTTCGCCACTTACCTAATTTACTTTTATAAAAACGTTTATCCGTAAGTAAAAATTTAAGCCAAGGATACACTAGGGGACAAATGTCGTGCAACACGTATCGCCAGCGACGTTGGGTGAAGTGGTGCGACGATGCCGGACTTCGCTCGACAAAGCTAAAGCAAAGCCAAGCCATGTCGATAGAAGTCCGGCAACGTCGCACCACTTCACCCGAAGTCGCTGGCGACACGTGTCGTAGGACATTTGTCCCCTAGTGTATACTTGGGTTCACTGACTAAAACCAATCCATATTCCTTCTTTGCCCTATGCGTTCCAGGGCCAGGGTAACTCTTTCGAACAATCCCGCGACATCCATTTAATACTTAACAATTTGTTTTTGGTAGAAGTTTTTTAAAGCGGCTTGCGGTAGGAGTTGACTGCTATTGAAATAGAAATTGTAACGTAGCAAACAGCATTATGTCCGCTCCATGCGACTTTCTCTCTCTCTGACTCTTTCTATTATATACGAGTGTGTGCGTGCGGGCGAGTCCCCCGACCGGACACATTTATTGCAATTTAAAAAATCAATCTTAATTCAAGAAAGAAAGAAAAAAAAAACGTTTATTTGCGGTGAAAACGATTCTTAAAGGAAAAATCTAAACAATCTATGAAGAAAATAAAACTCACCTCACAAACTCCTGCCTCAAATTGAACGCGACGTCTTTATTCGAGTCCACAAACAGCTTGACCGGCTTCTTTAGCGACACGGCAGCTAAATCCTTGACCTGCTCACTCATAGTGGCAGAGAACAGCATGCTCTGACGCTTGGGAGAGCACTGGCGGATGATCTCCTTCATCTGCTCCGCGAAGTACTCGTCTAGCATTCTACGGGAGAAAGGGGATTAAGAAAATCATTCGCCCACTCTTATCCCAATTTATTAGGAGGCGGCGCAGCATATCTTCTTCCACACATCTCAATGAGCCGTAATCGCAGTAGTCACCTACTTTCTAGCCATTTTTACGAAAATGTGGGTTTAAATTATTGTTCGGATAAGTACTTCAAATAGACTGCGCTGGATTGATAGCAATCTAAGAGGTAGGAGCTCTCATGGTAACGCTAAATCATGTAAAATGTGATCAAATTGTTTTAAAATATTAATAATTCGACTGAAAAAAGAAATCGTTTTTTTGATAAAGCTTCAATAAAATTCAGTTCTAACAATATTATCAATCTTTGAAAAGGCGAAAAAACAAGAACATTTTGGGATTGGCAACATTGTCTTGTTTTCTGGTGATAACAGGGCATAATTAAATGGCCTATATGACGGTACCGCTTTCGAAGATAACCGCTTTTCTATAAAAAAAAACCAGATGTTTTGTCAATCTTACCTGTCAGCCTCATCAAGTACTAATACTTCAATGGAGTGTAGTCCAAACGATGGCGTGTTCCGTATGTGGTCGATCAGACGACCCGGCGTCGCTATCACTATGTCGGGGTTGCGACGGAGCATAGTTTCCTATAACAAAGTGCGTAACTTAGTTATCATCTATTGAGGTAATTTATTGTCGACTAGCTGCGCCCCGCGCTTTCACCCACATAAGTCCCGATTCCGTGGAAGTATCCTAAGTCCTAATCTAGGTCATGGTTTACATGTGCCAAATTTCATCCAAACCTGTTCAGCCGTTTTAGCGTGAAAGCGTAACAAACAAACATACAAAAAATTTGCTTAGATATACTCAGCGTTTGTTGATGGCTGTCATCGTGGACAATAAAATCATCCACCTGGGACTGGGGTGGGGCTGGATTCTTCTAGGTAGTCAGAACCCAGGATAAGTTTTATCATAGTAAACGTAGAACAGCTCAAGCAACTTTTACGATGTTTAAAGTAACGAATAAACTGCTATTGCCGTTTACCGCTGGACACAGAGTTTTTCTCAAAAGATATAACATTTCATCTACTAACCTGATATTTAACGTCGAGCCCTCCAATTGACAAGCCCACGGTAACTGCTGTGAACTGTGACAACTGCCTTGTTACCGAGTGTACCTGCATGAAAAAAACATTTATACGTTCCAATTATCTTCCAACAATGAAAGAAGAACTTTGCGAAAAATGCAAAACATACAAACAGACACTGAGCAAGCACAGACATGTCTTAGTCAAGAGTATTCTAAACAGACAAGGGGTCCTCCTAAAGAGATGGCAAATCCTGAAGTTGGACCAGAGACAGGGAAAATTTAAAAAATAATAATAATTTAATTTAGTACTGACAAATACTGTGAATGTTCAGTGGAACACGACAAAAAGAATTTCATACGAAGAACCCATCTGATTATGGTTAGAAAATCGATCGCAGATAAACGAACACCAAAAAAATAATGTTCAGATTATCAAACTAGGCAAGGAAAAGGCTGCAATGCTATTTTTTACAAACCTGAGCCCCCAACTCTCTAGTAGGCACTAAAACCAGCACGCGAGTGAGTCTCTCGCCGCCAGCTGTCTTGTAGAGCAGTCGTTCTAGGATGGGCAGCATGTAGGCTGCTGTCTTACCGGTGCCCGTCGCTGCGCAGGCACATATGTCCTTACCTGAGAGATAGAGGGGAGAAATATAGATAATCTATGAAGTGTCTGGAACTGGATACCTAAGCAGCAGGTTGTGGGTTAAAAACTTAGACGATTACTATTATTTTAATTTTATTATAAATTGGAAAAGTTTGAGTAGAAAAGGAAACGTGAACTTTAATTTTGGTTAAGTATGAAATACAGGGTGTTTCTAAATCAAGATTTAGAAAAGGAATGAGTTAAATATAATGTTATTGAAACTCTATGTTACAATTTTCAAGATCCACTGAACTGAGCAGAGCAGAGCCACTTTTAACAAACATCTTGTTTAATTGTTTCTGTGTTTGTAGATTATTTTACAGTCAGGAACAACAAAAAACATTGTTTTACTTACTCTATAGAGGTATGAGGAACAGGGTGTAAAGTTCACATATCCTCCATAAGAAAGGGAGGATCCTCCGACCAGGGTGCTTACTCTCGAATATAATTCCGATAGATCGACATTGGAATTGTCAGTCAAACGTCAGGGATTGGCTGGACTCACGGAGTCTAGCCAATCCCTGACGTTTAACTCAACCAACTGACGTTTAACCAATGTCGATCTATCGGAATTGTAATCGAGTGTTAGCACCCAGACGGGTGTTGTGTCTGGCGGGCAACTGCCCTGCAATTGATGTCGGGACGTTTTATATATGCTAGTTGCGCGGTAAACAGTGTTTGCGCGATGCAGGATTTTTGCATGACGTCAGCATGCTGCGTAGTTCGATGTGGCGATGTAAATGCCGCCACATCACTCCTCTCCGGAGACCGGAGGTCGATAGTTAGTGTTCGTCTTTGCTCTAAGGAATGCACGCTCGGTTTCACTCATTTTTAAAAGATTCGATGTTAAAAGGTGGAAATGATAAAACTCACCCAGCAAAGCCACAGGTATGGTAGCAGCCTGAATAGGCGTCGGATGCACATAGTTTAACGCGCCAATAGCCTTCAGCAGTGGTCGGGACAGATTCATCATGTAGAAGGAAGCATTCTCGTCGTACGGTGGAGGCTCCTCGAAGAAGTCAGAGTCGTATTCTATGCGGGCGCCTTGCTCTACATCGTCTTCTAGCTCCTGGTAGAGTAGAGAGAACAATGGTATAGAAAGATTGTTATGATATCTTCAGCTCCTCTATGGGGTGAATGTAGGGAAAGTTTTTATGGGAAATCAGAGGGATAATTTTTGTATTTTTAAGAATGTTCACATTCTAATCTCAGTCTCGTTCTGTCAAAAATATAATCAACTAGCAGCACCCCGCGGTGTCACCCGCATAAGTTTCCCGTGGGAATATCGGGATAAAAACTATCCTATATCCTTTCCCGAGACTCAAACTATCTCAATACCAAATTTCATCTTAATTGGTTCAGCGGTTAAAGCATGCAGAGGTAACAGACAGACACACTTTCGCATTTATAATACTACTAGCAGCGCCCCGCGGTTTCACCCGTGTAAGATTCGATCCCGTGGGAACATCGGGATAAAAACTATCTTTTGTCCTTTCCCGAGACTCAAACTATTTCTATACCAAATTTCATCTAAATCGGTTCAGCGGTTTAAGCGTGCAGAGTTAACAGACAGACACACTTTCGCATTTATAATATTAGTATGGATTTCCCTATATCTTTGACAAGTTTTTGACATTGATTGTCGCTGATATGAGATTGCAACTTGAATTTACGAGAATTGGCCTTCAGGTTATTTTATTAAAGGAGAAGACAAAAAATCTAATTTAATTTTTTTTTTTTTTATTGCTGAATGGACCTGCTCTTGACCTCGATCACACTTGATGGAAAGAGATGGATGAATTCTATGTTGAAGGCATAGGGGTTATAATTGTAGAAGGAATCACAAATAAACAAATACTAGGTACTTCAGCTTTTTTTTTGGAAATTCAACCCAAGAAGGGTTGAATTTGGGGATGAAAGTTTGTTTGGCAAATACAAAAGGACAAAATATGCTATAGCTTCACTTCAACTATTTCAATAACTTACCTCTTTTAACTTTTGTTTCTTAGTGAGCTTCTTCGGTTTTGTTTTGATTTCATCTTTTTTAAGCTCATCATCTGATATCTCTAGCTCACCAACGTCACTGTCTGAAATATTCAAGAAAATTTTAAATATAATGTTATGTGTATGACTGGTACGTATGTAGGTTGTGGCTAAGTAATAACAGCCGCAAGGGTCGATCGATCAGGTTAAGCAACGCTTGCCGCGGTCGGTCTGTGGATGGGTGACCATCTTTACATACCGAGACCCCTCCATGCCTCGAAAAGCATGTTAAATTGTTTGTCCTGGCTGTCATTTGTGGATCTTTGACAATCATCACTGGTTGTCAGAACCCGGAAAGTCTGACAACCAGTCTTACCAAGGGGTATTGTATTACCCAGTAACTAGGTTGTGGAGGTCAGTTAGTCAGTCACTCAATGTAAAATACTGGTATTCAGCTCCATCTGGTTTAGACTGGAAGCCGACCCCAACATAGTTGAGAAAAAGCTAGGTAGATGATGACTGACACCAAAAATAGTGCTAGGCTGATGATTTTGTGTATGACTGTATGTGTATTACTTTTGGAAAAAGCTTCACAACACAGCAAACTATTTTCACTGATAAATAAGCCATCTTTCTTGCTTGAGCATTCTTTTCCTGAAAAGAGGTATTAGTCTGAAATTCATTATATCCATAGTCAATTGTTCTCTCTGACACTGAGTGGAGGCCTGTGTCCCAGCAGTAAGAAAATTATAAGCTGATAATGCTTATATTATTGTTGTTACCTTTCCTATCAACATCAGAGTCTGTATCAACATCCTCAGCATTGCCATGTACTTTCACAGCAGCCCTTCTCCTTTCAATTTTCTCATCTATAGTGCGCTTTACGTTACGTCTTACGTATTTGTGTAGGTCATCCCATGTGTTCTGTAAAAAGACGAAGTAATTAACGTAATGTAATTAAAATGGTGTTACTAAAATTGAATTTGATTTAATTGGTTGTATTGATTCAATTTCATAAATAAAGATTGTTTTTTTTTTTTTTGATTGAATTTCATAAGTGAACATCTATCTGGTTCAGTAATGCTATTCTGTAAAAATCTGTGTGGTGATGTGAGCTGTCAATAGTGTCAATACCTAGCATCAGGTAGAATGACAGCTCACTTTAAGCTCACGTCCGCGTCTCCTAAGTTATATAATATATAGCCAATTGCAAAAAACGTAAGTAAATATAAACTTTATAAACTTTCGTGATTTCTATTTTCTAAATTTATATCTGAAAATATTACCTATTACATTAGATAAAAGTTGATTTACCAACAAATGCATTTTTTTGAAGTAATGTAATAGTTTTTTACCCCTGAATCGCGAAGTATGAACTTACCCGACAAACGCTTCTTTTTGCAATGTACGCCGATTGGAACCTTTAATAAAAATATCGACAGCACACATTGAACTGCTGTTGAAAGAAACACGCGTACCCAATGTCTATATTCGTGTAAACCGTCGATTTCAATTTTTTTTCCCATAGACGGTTTTATCCAACATGGCAGTGAAATCCGTCTATATCGCCATTTTTTTAAAACTAGTGTCTAGTTTATAAACTGATAACATTTATGTAAATCCGACAGTTTCTATTGATAGTCAACTAAATGTTTGATCACACAATACAACCAAACTTGTCTAAAATATTATGGAGATGGCCAAATTTGGCTAGTGAATTAAATTTTTAATAAAGTATCGGTCGGTCTTCGCCCCATTGACCTTACTAAAATTGGACTAAAATAGTTAAGAATTAATAATAAGCAAGATAGACCATATTGTTATTTAATAAAATGACATACCCTGTTGTATTCTTCTACGGAACTAACAAATTTGAATGCAGGATTGAAATCTGCCTTTCGCTTAACTTTCTGTTTAGATGGTTGATACTGAAAATAAATGAAATGTTAGATACATTAATGCATGCCTATGGCATTAAGTCCGCCTCTGTACATTTTTGTGCTTGAAGTATTAAATAATTAAATAAATAAATAAATATAAAGTGCATTTTATTGGTATTTTTTTTTTAAGTCAGCTGATATTACTGCATACAAATTGACAGCAATTTGTTTACAATTCATTAATTGATAATGTTTTGTGTTGGTAAAATAAACATGCTGCATGCTGCTATATTTTTTAAATAGTTTTTTGTGATATTTCGTGTGTGGTTTTGAAATTAAATTCAAAGTGCTGTTTACCTCAATTTCTTCGTCCGATTCTTCCGAGAAATCTTCAACCTCTTCGCCATCTTGTATTGTTTTGATAAATTCTGGTATTTCTGTAGATACCTTCATGATTATTTTATTTATTCACACGACATGCTTACACTATTTTTGTAAATAAATGTATTTTGAGGTTATCCTTCAAATCGCATGTTGCTCTAACGTTCCGTTTCACCCTCTAGAGGAATTTTTTTACATGCAATTGGCAATAGGTAAAACGTCAAACTCAGATTAGAGTCTGACCAACGAAAGCTGACCAAGAAAAAAGGCGGCAATTTAAAAAAATCAAGAGCTGTTATCCTGGCTATACACTGCGTAAACGCAATTGATACAATTTATTATTCATTGCGAATTTATTGATTTATTGACATTGACAATTAGGATTGACAGTCCTAAAATGTCTCCATTCTAAAAGTTTAAATAAAAGTTTATAAAATAATTCGCTGTCAGCTTTCGTTGGCCAAACTCTACCGAAATGTTCGTTCAAAAATACCAGAATCATAAAAAAGGTTACTTAATTACTTTTAGGGGGCTGTCTACGGGGAATATTATTTCTGTACTGTGAGAAAGTATCGGCAATTTTGACCTAAATTAATAGTACCAAAAATGAAACAAAATATTTCCACAAAAACACTTCTTTGAGATTATAATTTGCAGCTCTATACATAATTAGTCGATTTTATTTAATTGACATTGCTAATTGACGAAAGCAAATAAAATTCATTTTAATTTCATGGTAGTTGGCGCGTTGGGCATCACTAGTGTCATGTCATACATGTCAACTTTTCGCAAGTGTATGGCAGAAAATTAAATATATTTCGCCGATAAATCATTAAAAATGGCAGATCAACTAAGTATTCACGATGATATTAAATTGTAAGTATATTATTCTATGTAAAATGTTAGTGTTTACCCTCAAAATCATGTAAATACGGCCTGTCTAAATCGTCGCCTTACGTTTGTCTTGCACTCATGTTTTCCTTGAAGCCGTATAAAATTTTGTCCTTTATGCTGTGTGATAATTACCAATAATTATTTTAGATCGCGTAAAAATCCACATCATCTAAAAAAAATTACAAGATTGAATTAAATGTTTACGTTGTATAATCGCGTCCTCTATCACATTCAAGACATGGTTTACTGCAGATAATGTCTTAAACTTAGTTAAATCCAACCGAGCCGAGTCTAATTATTACGTCACGTGCATTCATTTGATGACTGCACACATAATTTTGTAAATGAGTTCCATAATTACACTGTCATGCCATAGACATGTTAAAAAATGTCCTACCCTTAAGCTAGGACAGTTTCTGAAGACCTGAGACCCTGAGAGGCAAGACAAACTATGAGTCTTGTGTCTCATATAAATTCACCAACCTGCACCATGCAACTATGTTTACAAACAAAAGCACTTTGATTTCACTGGAAAAATTTAAGGACTAATAAATGGTAAATCAATCAGAAATACTGAAATCAGTATGTTGCACCAGTGGTCCTATTTAGTTGTTATTATGATTTGATATTAATTAAATAAGTACAATCTGTTTACATAAATATTAAATTTGAGAGTATTTTTTTTTTAGTTCCCGTCTTATATTATTGCAAAAGCAACAGGGTTTTTTTTTGTAATATAAATACGAATTAAAAAATATTTGGAAATAACAATCTTTACTTTCAATAAAATATGTTCCTGTTTGTTAAAAATTTACCTGAAAACTCAAACATCAATTAACTCCAATATCAGTTTTGTTATCAGTCTGCAGTAAGCTATTATTCAAACAGCTGATCTAATCACTATCTCATATCATAATTCTATATTTAATTAACTTTCAGATACACAACTTCAGATAAGTTTTATTTCGAGCCCACAATAAACCCCACAGAGATACTGATCATAGACCGCAATACTGGCGAGACTGTTGTTAAAGGTATGTCTATTCTATTTATTTAACACATAAACATTACAAAACATCAGCTTGCAGTTTGAGTAAATTATGCGGCCTACCCAAATGTCCTTTCTTTGGTATTGTTCGTCGAATCGTTGAGCTCCTCAACTTCTGAGTTGAGCTGCACGATATTGACAAATGCTTGCACTGACTGGACAGGTCCGATCAATCTGTGTGGTTCTTTCCTCAAAAGACCATTTCAGACACCAATCTACATGGTCTTCACATGATCTGACCAAGATTATGTCTGGACTTTAAAAGAGACTGTGACCTCTGAGTTTGTTTCGGCTTTTCTTCTCAGAATAGTCAGATAGGAAACGCCGACCTCATCTAGTTTAAAAAAATATGATTGACGTGTAAAAGTGTTTGTACAAACCTACTTACAGAAATAAATCATTTATCAATTTAGTATCTGCTCTAAAAACTTTGAAGGAAAACATCATGAGAAAACTGGCATTTCCTAGAACCAAAAAAATCTACCAACCCACACTGCAGCACAGCAGCAGTTGGAACATTATAGGCTGATTATGACACCCTCTTTTCACCAGAAATGTCTAAGCCCCATGTAATATGGAATTGCTGTATTATCTCATCATCATCTGCCTAGCCTTTTCCCAACTACAATTATGATGGTAAACACACAACTACCTAGTATTTGACCTCCACAACCCAAACACGAAATCCCTGGTACTTTCTGGCTGGTGATTGCCATATACCTACCAGGCACAAATCCAGTCTCTAGGCTGCTACTGAGACATTCTGAAACCAACAACACTGTTGGTGACCTGGAGATTGAACCCAGGTCCCTTTGCTCTGTGGTTGTGCTTGCAACTATGACACCAACAAAGCATTCAGGAAAATATAACAATTAAGGAGAAACACAAATGTACACAGTTATACCAAAAACAAAGTAGGCAATATAATTTAAATAAAAATAGAAAAATATTAAAATATTAATTTCCCTTTTCAGAATTTAGCCAAGTCAAAATCCCCATACCAGCAAGTGCATACCGACCAGTATGTGGCTTCCTGGGCTCCATCAAACTGCTATCTGGATTATATTTAGTTGTGGCCAAATACAGAATTTTGGTGAGTATTAAGTTAGAAAAAGAAAAGAAAGAAAATATGATTATTTGCGGTAAACATGACGCACAAAAAGAACACAAAAAATAAAAACAAGTTGGGGGAAAATATGCGTTATATCCACGCAAAACCGCCGTCGCTTAACATAATTCTATAACCCTATGTGAGACAGAGCCCCAACGCTGGTTTTCAGCGGGAGCCAGCGTTAATTTAGAGTAGTCTTCCTTATTAAAGAGGATAAAAAGGGGAAAATGTAGATTTGGTAGTAGGTTGCCCAGCTTATGTGTATTTTTGATCGATCACTACTTATCTGATCTAATAATAGTTTTGGATAAGGAAACTAATTTTCTATATTCTCTGAAAAGTGCCTTTTCTGTGTGGTTTTTGTGAACTATACTCAAATCTCTGTTCAGATCTTTCCTAAAAAGACCATTTCAGACACTAATCTACATGATCTGACGAAGATTATGCTTTTAAAGAGTGCTCTGAGTTTCTTTCGGTGTTTCTTCATAGAGTAGTTGAATAGGAAGCACTGACCTTATCTAGTTTTTAAAAAGATTGACATGTAAAAGTGTGTGTATAGAACTACTTATGAAATAATTTAATTATTTAACTCCCATCTTGCTCAATGTTTCAAACAAGGAGGCTTTATTCAGTAGGCAACATTAAGCTATTTATGTTGCTAAATGTAAACCTCCCACTAAAATATCTGATATATACCATGTCCACAGATGGGCAAGCTGAACGGTCATGATATATACCAGTTGGCGGGAGCCGACCTCATACCGTACGCGCGCTCCAACACACATCTCACCAGCAAACAGGTAAGAGTTATAAAAATTTGGAAAATCCAAACGTGCACGACTCCTAATGCTCATTTGATCATATAAAAAACCATAAATATAGATATTACTAGCTGCGCCCCGCGGTTTCACCCTCGTAAGTTTCGATTTAGGCGTATGAAAAATAGATAGTAGCAAATTCTCAGACCTACTGAATGTGCATATAAAATTTCATAAAAATCGGTCAAGCCGTTTCGGAGGAGTATGGTAATGGTAACTAACATTGTGACACGAGAATTTTATATATTAGATATTAGTTAGTTTTTTATTAATTAGAATTAAACTTTTTGGAATAAAAGAGCCATTTGCATTAGGGTTCCTCCTATGGGTGAAACAAAACTTAAAAAAAAAACTCAATTAATTGATTTTTTCGCAAGCTAAAATGTTTTCAAGTTTCACACTTGATTGACGGGATTTTGTTTAGAAATATTTTCATGTATGTTTTCGTTTCTACTGCATTAAATACATTTTTGAAAACTACAGAATCAATCTCCAATTAATTATCTATACAATGGTATTATAAATTAAGTAGGTTCTGTGTACTACCAGGAGTGAATAAAAACAGTTGCAGAAAGGAGGCATTTTTTTTTTTTTAATTTTTCGATCGTTAAGCACTCTCTAATGCTTCGCATTATGAGTCGTGGAATAAATAGCTTTCCTAGCCCGCGACTTCGTCCGGATGAAGGTCGGAAATTATCCTACGGGAATTTAATCATCATCCATATCCCGACTTCACTCACAGCTAAGCGTAGGCCTCTTTTCTTGTGCCCAATCCCCACGCTCCTGTGCCAGTCTCATCCAGGTTCCACCCTCGACGGCAACAATGTCATCAGCCCATCACACCGCCGGACGACCAACACTTCGTCTTCCAGTCCATGGACGCCACTCGTTCACCGCCTTACTTCACCTGCCATTACTGCACCTTGCCAGTAAATAAAAATAATCGGGATAAAAAATATAGTCTACCTTTCTGCCTAATTTCATCGAAATCTGTTCAGCCGTTAAGGCTATAATTATTTACTAATTTTATTTTTATAGCCTGTGATGTTTCACTGCAGGGCAAACGCCTCCCTACTCTCTTCCACTTCTCTCTGTTCAAAGCTGCTGAGGACCAGTTCTTGTTGAAGGAGTCCAGCTCATCCTGCCATCTCCATCTAGGCCTGCCGCGATGTCGCTAGTATAATATTAAACTTAATTGCACACCTTAGAGCCTGTTCTCCTACTTATAGCGTTTAGATAGTTAACCTTCTGTGGTTTACTTGGAAGTCCCTGAACCGTCTCCGGATACGTGGGAAGATGTAACGCCAACCTGTAAAGTGGGGCTACTGCAACGGAATGGCAGCAGGGTGTGGTTGTGCAGCTATGTCGCAAACCATGCTCCAACTCCTATCCTGCCCTCTGTGTCCCAAAACATGTAGTTAAAGTGACCTCTGCGCTGCCACCGACAACGCCGTGGAAGTGGCGGAGTTTTGGTCCAACAAAATCTGACATACAATCGTGCCAGTGACACGAAGAAGAAGTTTAGATAGTGAATCCAATTGATTACAAATCAATGCCATAATAAATGTGTCGCTATGATAAAATTCCGTACCGTCAATTTCGTCAATAAAATTGCGAATAACTTGACAGACTTTTTGACGTCATGGTTTGCACATTGATAACGGTTGGCTGTTGTGTAACTTGTTATAGGTTCGACTGAAATTTTTATTTATTTTTTACTGTTTTCTTGTTATTAACAATTAACTTAATATTATTTTGCCAACAGATCGAAGACAACAACACATACGAGCGTATGGTCCGCCTCGCGCTCGACACTCCTGGCATCTACTTCTCATACAGCTATGACCTGACGCACTGCCTGCAGAGGCTACACTCTGTCACGCCCGACTTTCATAGGGTAATACAAATTCAATTTATTTTATTTCACATAAACCTACACAGATACTTATGAAACGTCAGAAGCTAGGTGCACGGTTCCAATTGGTTGTTTCCTATGGAGAACAACCGGCAAGAAACTCCACGGTTACTCTTTTAAAAATAATTTACGTATATAATATTTTCAAATTACAGTGTTAATAAGAATGGTAGGCCTGTTGTACTTAACAAAATAGGAAAGGTCAACAAATCGAAGACGACAATAAAACCTGCCTAGTCTGTCAGACGTGACTACATCTGCCTAGCTTTTTCCCAACTATGTTGGGATCGGCTTCCAATCTAACCTGATGCAGCTGAATTCCAGTAATTTACATGGAGCGACTGCCTATCTGGGTGCTAACTCTCGAATATAAATCCGATAGAACGACGATTGGTCAAACGTCAGTTGGTTGAGTTAAACGTCAGTTAGCCAATCCCTGACGTTTGACTGACAATTCCAATGTCGATCTATCGGAATTATATTCGAGAGTAAGCACCCTGACCTCCACAATCCAATACTTTCTGACAACTCATAACATCTATCAAAAATCTACGAATGACAGCTGGAGCCGACAGCTTAGCGTGCTATCCGAGGCACAGTATGTATTGGATGGCTTCCCATCCCCGGACTGGCCTCGGCAAGCGTTGCTTAACCTTGATCGTTCGACCCCTGTGGCCGTTACTTAGCCACGAGCCACTTATCAATGCAGTTACCTAATAAAATAATAATAAAGTTGTTTATTTCCAGATGTCCATCACAAACCGAGCCGACCCTCGGTTCCTGTGGAACGGGTTCCTTCTGCGAGACTTCTCACATCATCAGTACTCACGGTTCACACTGCCACTCATACAAGGGTGTATCCTTTTTAACGTAAAAATACTTTAGAAGCGTATTATGATGAGACAATAGGGTACTGTCACTAATAGTTAATATGCCAAATGACAATGTACCTATAATAACAACATGTCATGTGACCAATGAAAATTTACCAAAAAACATATAAACTGGAATATAACAACAAAAAAGCGTTATCGACCAACAATAATGGAACAGCTTACTTTGAACCATTATCATGTACACATTGTAAAAATAATTCTAGAAAAGTCTACACCTCGTTAAGTCATATTTTATAGTTTACCTTTATGAAAACTTTTATAAAATTACTTCCCAATTTCTGGCTCAATGTCACTTAATATTTTTTCCTTGACTCGTACCCAGTCGTGTCCATAAACAACGTGACAGTGAACGGCAACCAGCTGACGTGGTCGCTGGTGTCGCGGCGCTGCGTCGACAGGGCCGGCACTCGCTTCTTTATGAGGGGCGTTGATGCTCAGGTGAGTTTAAAAAATATGAAGCCCTCTGGCGTAATTAGGGCCGAAAACCCAAGCAAAACATTAACTACTATAAACTGCGGGCCCACAATTAGTGATACTGAGTTTTTTACCTTTATCAGACTTAATATATATATATATACTAGCTTCCGCCCGCGGCTTCGCTCGTGAGGTATGTCGATAAAAACTATCCTATGTCCTTCCCCGGGATGCAATCTATCTCTCTGCCAAATTTTATCGAAATCCGTTCAGTGGTTTAGGCGCGAAAAGGTAACATACAGACAGACAGAGTTACTTTCGAATTTATAATATTAGTATGGATTTTTGTGAGCAAATTATACAAACCCTGTCCGCCAAGACTTACGGCCTTTCACGGTTATAAAACGTGCGATCAAGACAGACAATGTCTCGCTCCCACATTTTATGAAGCTGCTGCCAGATACGTCGGTTCGGCTTCTACATCGCCGCATGCGAACTACGAATCAGTCTGACGTCACGCAAAATCGTGCCTCGCGCAAGGAAAGTTTACCGCGCGACTAGCATATACATATGTCGCAGCCAACTGGTTAAATTAGCCGTTCAGTTAACTGCCTGGCCTTTAGAAGTAGTGCTCGTTTCGCTTCGCTCTCTCGGCTCGCACGCGGTTGATCATAGTTCTAACCTAACCTAACCCATTTGGTCGAGGTGCCCTGGCTTAGTTACTGCGACCAGTTCGGCTCGCGCGTGATTGGTTACAGACTTCCAACCTAAACTGTAATTGAATATTATTCAGGCCGTTAGTTGAACGGCCGCCGTTTAGTTAAAAGGCTAGGCGGTTAACTGAACGGCTAATTTAACCAGTTGGCTGCGACACATATACAACGTCCCGACATCAATCGTAGGACAGTTGCCCACCAGACACGACACCCGTCTGGTCGGAGGAACCTCCCTGTTCTATGGAGAATGAGTGAACTTTACACCCTATTCCTCATACCTCTATAATTCAATTTCTATAATAGCAAACTCTTCTCCACAGGGCAACGTCGCGAACTTCGTAGAAACAGAACAGATAATCGAACGAGGTGGTGAGAAATCTTCCTTCGTCCAGACCAGAGGTTCCATCCCACTGTTCTGGAGCCAGTACCCTAACATCAAGTACAAGCCGGCGATGGAGCTGTCGCACGAAGACCATGTGGCCGCGTACACCAAGCATTTGAGGGACCAGCAGCAGAGGTACGGGAACCAGGTGCTCGTCAATCTGGTGAGTGGAACTGAGGAGATTCTTGGGTGCAACAGATGCCCTTGGGACTCAGAAATTACTTTAGCTTTGATGATCTCTACAGGTAGACTCGCCGTGACGATTTGAGATTAAACATCTATACCTAAATCATCATCTGCCTAGCCTTTTCCCAACTATGTTGGGTCGGCTTCCAGTCTAACCGGATGCAGCTGAATACCAGTATTTTACATGGAGCGACTGCCTATCTGACCTCCACAACCCAGTTACTATGTAATACGATACCCCTTGGTAAGACTGGTTGTCAGGCTTTCGGGCTTCTGACTACCCGTAACGACTGTCAAAGATCCACAAATGACAGCCGGGACCAACGGCTTAACGTGCTTTCCGAGGCACGGAGGGGTCTCGATATGTAAAGATGGTCACCCATCCACAGACCAACCGCGGCAAGCGTAGCTTAACCTGATCGATCGACCTGTGCGGCTGTTATTATTTAGCCACGGGCCCCTCATCAAACATCTATACCTTAATATAAAATTAAATACTCTTTGAAAGTTCTGAGTATGAATGTCAATGGCTATAAGAGTAGGGGAAGACCAAAGAAACGATGGATGGACTGTGTGAACGATGATATGGTTAGAAAGGGGGTGACTACTGAGATAATGACTAATAGAAAAGTATGGAAGAAAAAGACATGTTGCACTGACCTCAAATAAATTGGGATAAGGACAGGTGCATGACGATGATGACTCTTTATTATGTACAGTCAACAAAAGAGATAATTATGCAGGATCGTCGGATATAGTTGATGTTCAGTAAGAAACCGATGGATGTTGTCGACTGAAATTTAATTTGATAAATGAGCTGTTTGTTTTCTATTAATTAATACAATTTTATTCGAGAACATCCATCGGTTTCTTACTAAACTTCAACTATATCCGACGATCCTGCATACTTATCTCTTTTTTTGACTGTACCTACCTACACCATATAAATTACAGATATGAATGTAGAATTTAAATATGGTGACACATTGGGCGGTCTTATCGCTAAAAAGTGATCTTTTAAAGACAACCTTTAGATGGATTTATGGATTAGATTTACATACAGTGAATACATACATACTTAAAATAAAATGAAAGGCAAATATGCCAGATTAATGGTCCTACTACCAAGTATAATTATAATATTTAGCAGGCATTCATAGTTCTGAAATATGACTTAAAAATCAGTTATCCCTGCGATCTCCCATTTTATATTGGCATTAGTCAGTTTAAATAGGAATCCTTCACAAACTTAACACCGTAACACCAGAGGGGCAATTCCCGTAATTTTAACAACGTTCACAGTTTGATCTCAGTCTCGATCTGTCAAAAATACCTCTATAAATATCTAATAAATTTTTGAAAAGTTGTTAACATTGGTTGTCGCTGAGATTCCGACTACTTTTTTACCGTTTTTATTCGTCTCCAGTTTTGTACAAAAAGATGGACGCTTCACTACTTGCAGCACATATTAAACCCAGCACATACTAAACCCCCTTTTTCTTTGTCAGATCGACCAGCACGGCAAAGAAGAAGCTCTAGAGCGAGGCTTCCGTGCCGCCGTCGCCGCGGCCGCTTTACCGGGCGTCAGATACGAGCCCTTTGACTTCCACGCAGAGTGCCGCTCTATGAGATACTACCGGTTAAACGTGCTCATAGACAGGATAGCACACGAACAGGTATGAACAACTGCCGAACTAATACGAACACTGCCGAACTAACACGAACACTGCCGAACTAACACGGAAAGGTACGAACTAACACGATGTATAGACTTCCACGTGGATGAAATAGATGTCCATGAGACACGCCCAAGTTTATTGATGGTGGGCGGGGGGCATAAAAACGATGATTTACGAAGTTTCCCGAGCGTTACCGAAAGACGACGAGCGATGTTTCCGCGCTGCTGTTATAAACAGGTTAGCGCACGTAGAGTGCGTTTCAACAAATATTTCCTATGCTATAATGTTGGTTCCCCTGTCCGTCAAGATAGTAGATGTGGGACGGATTTGGATGAAATTGGTACACAGATAGTTCATAACCAGGATTAACACATAGCATACTTTTTATCCCAATATTCCCACGGGATCGAAACTAACGCTGAAACCGCGGGGCGCTTCTAGTAGAATATAAAACATTTTTCCAGACAGGGGTCCAAAGCATTACTAACATACCTAACTTCTAGTGTTCTCCTTTACCGTGAGTGCTTGTTTTAATATTAACTAATTTACAACAGACAGAATTCGGCTACTTCCTCTCCCGCGGAGGCACAGTCCTGCTGCGCCAGAGTGGAGTATTCCGAACCAACTGCGTGGATTGCCTGGACAGGACCAACGTGGTGCAGAGTCTGTTTGCCAGGTAATTCGGTATTTTAATTTAACTTATGAGCATCAAGCATGTCATGAACACCATAGAAACGATGCAGACTGCAGTGATGGCCCAGTGGACACGGCCGCGACGTAAACGAGTTGTAGGTCTTAAGAGTAAACCAGTCGCGCGCTCGAACTCACTGGTGGTCATGGCTAAAAAGCATGCTGTCTCACCTAGCTTCGTGTCTGACAGAGCTAGTATCATTGATGAGCAGTTAGACGCCAGTCTACATGCGCAACGTCTAGTTCTCACGCACAGAAATACCGTTCTGAACTGATAGGCGCGTAAAAAAATTCGAAAAGTGCTTTGGAAAATAGAGTTTTATGAAAAAACCACTGCATAAATCAATTAGAAATGAAGTTTATTGAACTCTTCGATAACTGAGCTTTGTCGGTACGGTTTTGGTTTTGAAGATTTTACAGGTCTTTTATTACTTATTTACACCCAAAGTTACGTTAAAAATAGCAAGAAAAACGAATCTTTGTTGGCTCATAACTTTTTAATGGCTTTTTATTTTAATATTCCGTTTCCGTACAGACACAATTAATAATAAGTCAAAACGATATCATGTTTAACTTTGGATGCATAATGTCAAACAGTGGAGTAATACTCTCCCGAAATTTGTATGGAAAAAATATTGACTAGTGGCGCCTTAAGATGGTCATCTCTTAGATGCCATGGCTTATTTAAATTTTTGAGTTATTTTTTTTTTCTTTATCTTTTTATTAAGGACGCTTTAATTTAACGTGCACGTCTTTCTTCATCAACATGAATGATGTAACCAATATGTTGTAACAATATTTTAAAACAGCCGTTATTCCCGGCTGTCAATCGTGAATCTTTGGCAGTCGTTACGGGTCGTCAGACGCCTGAAAGTCTGATAACCAGCCTTACCAAGGAGTGTCGTATTACCCCGTAAGTGGGTTGTGGAGGTCAGAGCAGCAATTCTCGTAATTTTAAGAACGTTCAGTCTGATCTTAGTCAAATCAGATCAGATCAGATCAGTCAGATCTGTCAAAAATATCTCTGAAATTCCTTCATTTTGACAAGTTTTTGACATGATTGTCGCCGAGATGAGATTGCGACTAGATTTTGAACGTTTTTAATTACGGGAATTTGCTTTCAGATAGGCAGTCGCTTCATATAAAATACTGGTATTCCGCTGCATCAGGCTAAACTGGAAGCTGACCTCGACATAGTTGGGAAGACGCTAGGCAGATGATGATTTTAACACATCCATCGGTTTAAAAACTTCAACTATATCCGACAACACTGGGTTACTTATCTCCTTTGGTGACGGTACTACCACAATACCTATTTCTGCTGCTAAGCTGCATTACTGTGTTCCATTTTGTAGGAAATTAGTGCTGGTGTACAAGATATGTATATATTTTTTATTAACAGGCTGCAGCTGAACGCGGTGCTCAGGCTGTTAGCAGTCACCAACAGCGATGATGAGAAGCATCCATATCTGGATAAGCTGTTTAATAATGTAAGTACATACCTATGCCTATATTCAGATGGCCGATGGGGCCGAAAAATTTTGGAGTGACGACCGCGTACCGGAAGACGTAGCGTTGGACGGCCTCCCACAAGGTGGACCGACGACTTTGTGAAGACCGCAGAAATCCGCTGGATGCGGGAAGCACAGAACCGGTCGAAGTGGAGGTGCTTGGGGGTGCATGTCCAGCAGTGGACGTCTTTCGGCTGAAATGATGATGATTTTGATGATACCTATTAACATACGTCTAAACTTCTAAAAATGTAAATTAATTTGTGACGTGTAAAATATTTTTACAAGAGATGTATTCTCAATAGAGAGAGAACTTATATGGACGGACAAAACTAGCTAAATCAGACAACTGGATACAATAGTAACGTCAGTTTTTTTTTTTTTTTTTTGTTATAACAGGCAATAATCACGGCTGACATTCTCGATAGGTTTGGTTGTACAGAGGCCAGCACATCAAGCTACCCCAATCTGTCAAATTTCTTTGATAGATTTTCAACTTTACTACAAAGGAATAAGGTTCATATTCAATTGGGAAAATTTGACAGATTGGGGTAGGTTGATGTGCTGGCCTCTGTACATTCATTCAACAATGTGATATTTTAAACAACACAAAGTTGTCTTCACACAAATATTATAAAAGCGAATGTTTGTGACCAATTTTGATAAAATTCTGTATGGAGGTAGCCGACACCCTGGATTAACATGTAGGCTACTTCTTATCCCGATATTCCCACGGGATCGACACTTATGCGAGTGAAACCGCGGGGCGCAGCTATATACGAGGGTCATTCAATAAATACTTAGCCTACAAAAAGTAAACGAAAATTTGGAAAAGTGGCAATTTATTTTTCAACATAGTCTCCTTTTAGTTCGATACACTTAGCCCAGCGATGCTCCAACTTTTTTAACCCGTCCGAAAAATAGTTTTTGTCAAACTCTGCAAAATAGGCCTCCGTGGCGGCGATGACCTCCTCATTTGATCCATATCTATTCCCGGCGAGTGATTTTTTCAGATTAGGAAACAGAAAGAAGTCACAAGGGGCCAAATCTGGAGAATACGGTGGATGGGGCAGCAATTCGTAGCGTAATTCGACCAATTTGGCCATGGCAACGGCAGACGTGTGAAGCGGTGCGTTGTCGTGGTGAAACAGCACTTTTTTCTTCGCCAGATGGGGTCGTTTTTTCTTTAATTCGGCGTCGAATCGGCCCAATAAATCGGCATAGTAAAGCCCTGTAATTGTTTTACCCTTCTCGAGGTAATCGATGTAGATCACACCTTGTGAATCCCAGAAAACGGTAGCCATAACTTTTCCGGCTGATTTTACAGTTTTCGCCTTCTTTGGAGCACGTTCCACGGTCTGGATCCATTGTTTTGATTGCTCCTTGGTCTCTAGTGTGTACCAGTGGATCCAGGTTTCATCGACGGTCACAAAACGACGCAAAAACTCCGCTGGATTCCGCTTAAACAGCGCCAAACACGTTTCCGATGTGGTCTCACGGTTGCGCTTGTTTTCTGGTGTGAGTAAACGCGGCACCCATCGCGCCGACAGCTTTCTCATGCCGAGTTCCTCGTGAAGAATATGATGCACTGTTCCTTCTGAAATGCCTACAGTCTCAGCTAGCTCGCGAACATTCAATCGGCGATCTGCCAATACGAGATCATGGATTTTTTTAATGTTTTCCTCCGTAGCAGCTGTTTTCGGTCACCTGGACGTGGTTCATCAAAAACCGACGTACGGCCACGTGCAAACTCGTTGAACCAATTCTTGACGGTGGCCATCGATGGAGAAGAGTCACCGTACACAGCATCCAAGCGCTCTTTTATTTCGATGCGCGTTTTCCCTTCCAAAAATAGGAATCGAATCACCGAACGATATTGCTCTTTTTCCATTTTTGTAAAACCGATCGACACGTTCGCTTCCATAAGTTGTCAAATTAAAACAAATGAAGGGATTGGAATGAAAATTTGAAAAAAGAATTAATAAAGAATGTGCTACACTGTGGTAAAACTCTTTTGAAACTACAGCGCCCTCTGGCGATGAGGCTAGGTACTTATTGAATGCACCTCGTAACAAATAAATATTATTATTATAACCCCGTTGCTACCCCAGGTGTGGGCCGACCACGCGGACACGATCTCCATCCAGTACTCAGGCACGGGCGCGCTGAAGACGGACTACACGCGCACGGGCAAGCGGACACACTTCGGACTCATGCGCGACGGCATCAACTCGCTCACGAGATACTACAAGAATAACTTCAGTGATGGGTTTAGACAGGTTCGTTCGTTCCTAAGACATCCACGGGACGGGAGTGACCTATTATTATTTGCCAGACCAAGTTCTCAATCTACTTACAGTCAAACTCCAACACAATGAACTGTCAAGGGGTCGGTCAGTCAGAAAGATGAAGCTAGTTGCCCATTCCAAAGCTTAATAGGTTCTTATTTATTTATTTTATTATTTATGTACACACATTAAAATACATAGGGATATGACATAATTATAATTTGAGTACAAAGGTACTGCTTATTTCTTAAGAAATTTCTGCCAGCAGACCTGCGAAAGGAGATGTAAAAAAGAAATGTAGACAATTTTTTTTTTTTTTTTAATCTGTACTCAACTATTAGAACCCTGCCTCTTAAACTAGGTAAACCTGTATCTTAAGAGACAGTGATCAGTCATGAGGATCTCAAACATAGTTCATTAACAAGTTAATTACAAAAATAGATGTGTGTGTCCTATGGAGAAGTATAGTCCCATAGTGTCTATGGAGAAGAACAGGTGAGAAACTCCATGGACACTTTTTTAAATCATGATATGGTTACAATTGATAATGTTTATGTCCAGGACTCAATCGACCTATTTCTGGGTAAATACGTGATCACTGACGGCGAGGGCAACACGCTGCCGTGTCCGCTTCGCCGGGATAGAGACTGGAAATACATTACAGTAAGTTTAATAAAAAATACACCATCTTTACTATGTCTATCTATCCTGCGTTCGCGATTTATTAGCCAAAAATGTAAACAAATATGATTTACGGGAAAAATATTTTTATTTCCTACACAATAAAATTCAGTTTACGCCGCTACAATTTCAAAAATTTCTATAACTTTTACAATAGTGCCAATCATTCTGAAATCAACTTAATTGTCATTGCGATAAAGTTGATATTTATTTAACTTGAAATAGAGTGCGGGTGTGCAGCACTGCGCACTTTACTGTAGGTATAGTTAGGCTCACGTGGAGCACAAATCACAAACATTACAGTAACATTAAACTCTTTTTTTTTTTTGCTGTTTTAAGATTTTGTCTGCGATGTTGAGCTAACCGTTGTGTATTCAATAAACGAAAACTTCGGTCTTACTCTTAGGGCAGCGGAAAGGAAAAACAAAAAAACATCCCGACCTCGAATAAATATGAAAAAATGCTTCTTATAATGATGTGTTGTGTATTCTAGTTCCCATCAGTCCTGCTGGTAGCGATGTCAATGTTCTGCGCGAGCGCAACTCTGCCGCAGCGCTACACGAGCGAAGTGCTGCTGTACCTTATGTTCTGGGGTGCCGCCGTCACTGCGACACTCACCTTTATATTCAGGTAAAAATGGACCATTTTTGGTAGAAAAAGTATCCAGCGTCATTCTTCAGGTCTTGTTCTGGGCCTTTCGAATCGTTTCAATGGTTAAGACAGCAAGAAGTAACAAATGAACAAAAAAATAGGTTTCGGATTTATGAAGCGGTGAAGGAAAACATCGTGAGGAAACCGGCATTTCCTCCCTAGAACCAAAAAGTCGAAGACATGTGACATCTACCAACCCGCATTGGGCCCGCGTGGTAGATTACGGCCCACTCCTTACAGGGCCTGTTTTCCAGCAGTGGGAATGTTATAGGCTGATTATACGTATGGATTTATTATAGTGTATCCATACTACCATAAATCCGAATGTGTATCTTATTCGTGTGTATATTGGCTTGCCCAAAAGTGTGTAAGTCAGTAGATGTTTCTAAACCAACTTTCACGTCCCGCTTATTTTTTGTAGTTAAAATTAATTGAACAGTCTTCCAACAATTAACAAATCTTAACGAAACCTTGTAAACCGTGACTATAATCCATCACCCTAATTACACATTCACTATCAATCACAATTAGAATCAATTTAAAGGATGTTGCTAATCCATTGCTTCATATGTTCGAAGAATTTGTCTGCTCAACAACGTAAATAAAGCAATGAATGTTGTTGTACTGTCAAAATGAAAGCCGTTCCTACTGTCAGTTACCCCGCAGATTATAATTTTTTTGTGTTATTGTTGATGGTGTTAAGTTTGATGTAAATGTAATGATCCCAGACACGGCAAGGAGTTCGTGGACTGGCCGCGGCTGGACGCGGGCGGGCTGGCCGGCGCGCGCGCACTGCCGCCGCCGTCGTCATTATGATCGCAGACCTGCCGCTCGTAGTCGTCGTCTGACATACTGCCGTCTCCTTCTCACGTTCCCGTTTGAGTGGTGAGCGAGTGAGACAGGTAGCTATTAGATGGTCTTTTGTACTGGTGTTGTTTTGTTAGGAAGTGTGTTGTGTCAAATCTTGGTTGATTTTTCTTTGATTGGTTAAAAACTACTATAGGATACACTGTTACAAGAATCTTTTGGCGCTCGAATGACGTTAACAGGGGGCGCTGTTGTTTTTTTTTTTTTACAATACTGTCCTGAGAAATGTATTGAAAAAACAAGATGGCGGCGCTAGTTCCGATTTAGGCCACGCACCAAAACGATATTGTAGCGCTATAAAACCATCTTTGATTATGGCAATAGTAATTACATATGTTGGTCAGCAGCTTGCAGTAGTGAAAGGATAACAATAAAACCACTTTCTTATCGTTAATTCATTAGAAATAACTTAGCAAGAGAAAGAATTATTAACATAAAATTCTAAGCGTACATTGTCTCTTTATTCCTTACGGGTTCAATCTGCCTAACCTAACCTAACTTTTTCTCAACTATGTTGGGGTCGGCTTCCAGTCTAACTGGATGCAGCCAGTATTTTACATGGAGCGACTGCTAATCTGGCCTCCACAACCCAGTTACTGGGTAACACGATAAAACAGATTATGAGTAAAAAATAAAAATACAGTTTTGTTTTGTCCTCTTGCTTTTGCCATGACTGACACACTATAGATACTTGGTTACCTCAGGGGCTATTCTCGTAATTTTAAGAACGTTCACAGTCTGATCTCAGTCTCAATCTGTCAAAAAATACCTCTAATTTCCCTACATTTTGACAAGTTTTTGACATTTGTCTGTCGCCGAGATGCCATGCGACTAGATTTTGAACGTTTTAAATTACGAGAATTGGCCTTCAGGTAAATCACTACAACGACTTTCTTCCAAGAGAAGGTGGACCTGAAAATAGCGATTGTAAAAGTCTCGGAGTAATAATTGGCTGTTAGATGGATTCTGTAACTGATCGCTTGAATAAACGGAAGGCAGCAAGAATACCAAAGGAATATACGTGAATTGAGCAGCTATAAGTTTAATTATGCAAGGAGGAATCAACTCAAAGCTCAATGTCAAACCTGTCTACAATCAGCAAATCTGTCCAATCAGGGGGTAATTAAAAAAAAATACTTACGAAGCTCCAAAGTACGCAATCACCGTCGATCTCCGAAGGATAGGAGAGGGGAGAGAGGGGGAGATGAAAATCAACAGCGCTGTACATACCGTTATTTTTTGTCCTTGTTTTAAATCCAAAAGCGGATCCCTGCCCGCAGAGCTCCTATCTGAAACTCTTCAAATATATTTTTGGCAGTTTCTCATCACGCCCCATCTACTCAGCTATCAAGTTTTCATGCTGAATATGATTGTTAAAAACCCATTAGGCCCCATAAGGAATAAATAGACGTATTATAAATAGCAATTGCTTCTGTATTTATCCTCTATTATCTAGGGGTTTATTTATACGACGATTAAAGTTAAGTGACGTTATTATATTTATTATGAAAATATTTATGGTTATGGCCAGTACGGGGAAAGGCATTTTCTGAACTACCTTCTAATGTGTGCGTGGAGGACCACGTCCATAAAATGTGTGGAAAACGTTATAACGTTATCGTGGACGGAAATTTAAAAGCGTCTTTCTTAAAATTCCATACATTTTACTTCCGTGTGTAATCGTGTTTCCGTGACGTAGACGTGGACTTCCACGATAAATTATCGTCACGTTAAGCTCATACCTAATACGAGTCTTGCGTTGATTCTAAATGTCAATAAAAAAGATTTTCGCCATTTAATATAGGTGGGTCAGGCAGAATCTAAAGCCGTACGGAATTATTTCTGAAAAGTTGTGAAGGAAATTGACAAAGTTTGATTGAATCCCAAAAGAAAAGTATTGTTAATAAAAGCGAAGGGCCAAATAAGTATTGTGTCGTTTTTAGGGTTCCGTACCTCAAAAGGAAAAAACGGAACCCTTATAGGATCACTCGTGTGTCTGTCTGTCTGTCTGTCTGTCTGTCTGTCCATCTGTCACAGCCAATTTGCTCCGAATCTTATGGACCGATTAAGTTGAAATTTGGTACACATCTGAATCTCTGTGACCCAAACACAGACGTGTAACGTAAATAAATGAGTTTTGAAAATGGGAGTAATTTTTGAGGGGTAAATAGACAATTAAAAAAAAAAGTTTCACAATCCGTACCGTGTGACATATCAAATGAAAGGTAATGGGTAATGAAAGGGCTTACCGTGAGGATCTCAAATATATTTTTTTCATAATTTTAAAGTGAATTGTTTTAAAGTTATTTAAGACAATAGACGGAAATTTACCATTCCCCCCCTTATCTCCGAAACTACTGAGCCTAAAATTTTGAGAAAAATACAAAAAATATTTCTATACCTATAGATTACAGGAAAATTAATAAGAAGTCTATGATCTTGAAACAACATGGTAAATTTCTCAATATTGTGCGTACAAACTTACATTTTCAGTTGGAATGTATGGGAGAACATGTTTTTCAACTACAATGTTAAGTTTGTTCTTGGGATAAATTCATTCCAACTACGGAACCCTTCATTGTGCGTGGTCCGACACGTACTTGGCCGGTTTTTGAATAGTACAAAGTGTAGAAATTCCAGTAAAATATTTATAAAGTGAGTTTAAAAACAACACTAGTGCAAAAACGCCATTCTAAAAACATCTTACATACGACCTTTTTCTTCTATTAAGACACATCAATCAAAATCTACCACAGTTTAAATTGTACTTTATTCCTTTCAACATAGAGTTCATTTTGTGTCTTTGACAAAGATATTAAATGTCCAATTGTACAAAATATTGAATCATATTTAACAAGTCTTATGGAGATTATTTATGTAGTCAGGTAAATTAATTTATTGGTTAAAAAGTAAAATGTACTATCCCGAGCTGCAATAGTAAAACTTGACATTGGGGCTTGCACGTTTTTATCTAAATCGTTCGCATTTGACATCCAATGTTTTAAAATAAGCCCAACCACGCACGGGCGATTTCTTTACGCGACGTGTTTTCATGGTGCACTGGATTTTCGACTCTCGGGGAGCTGAAAATCAAAATGTATCTCTTTTTGACGTGCTGGGGTGGGGGTGTGCTCTGTTGGATTTTCAATGCTCGGCTCAATACTGAGAGTTGCAAATTCAGTGCGCCATGGTCCTTGATTAATAGTGCCTATCCGGACACTGTGATAAAAGACCTCAAACAGCTTTCGGTATTTCATCAATCATTTATTTACGTGCAACACCAAGACTGCCATTGTCATTTTGATTGGTAGATTGATTAGTTTGCCTGATCAACTAAATAATTACCAAAGACGTTAGACCAAACATGTTGCTGTTTTTGCTTAGTATGTCAATCAAGGTGTATATTTATTAAGCGATTATTTGAATCTTAGCTAATTTGAAATATTGTATTGTCGGAATATTTTCCTAGAAGAGCAATGGCGCGGCGGCGCAGTGACGGCTGTCACGAAAATAATGACATTGAGGTTTGATTTTACTGTCAAACAATTTCTTTGGATATAATCATGGATGTAGAATATTAGTTTTTTTTTGTTGTTGTAATTCTAAAAACCACTAGGTTTTCTCATATCACATCTGACATTGGCAGAATTGTCGACATCGACACCATTGCCATAAAGAAAAATAGAATAGAATAGAGAAAACACACCAAATTATTTTCATAATAATAACGTTTCAGTGGCGTCATTCGCCGATAAATTGCAGACACTATGTGCCGGCCACCGCTGTTTTAATTGTTAGTTTCAAATTCTGCCTGCTATTTTTTGCATACGAATATTGTACCGACAGTATAAATATCATCGAGAAAACTTAGGTGAATTGAGCTACCACTTGATGGTATATAAGGTACTTACCTAAGTTTTTATGGTGAGATTTTTCAGAATAAACCGGCTGACGTTTGAGATTAAAGCTATAGCTCATCTTTGTTCTGGTCATACAAGATTCTCAAAGTTTGCTTAGGTTCAGGTATACGCCTGTATATTTGACGAATAAAAATATATAATAGCATTCCATTGATGACTAACGCATGCGATTTGTCTTACCTTCTGTGTTCCTTCAAGACATCTTTAATACTCAGTCCACTCTAGAGGAAGTTTTGTTTAGCCGTATTTTTTGTTTTTTGGAAGGCTCAGCTGGTACCTTAGGGAAGCGAACAGAATAGACGATTTTGTGATGACATTAAATAATACACTTTAATATTAGTGTCATAACGTGCAATCCAGACAGTGTGAATTTGCTTTAGAACTCCTCGATGTTTTTACAAATTAGCACATTACTCTAGTGGAAATAAAGTGTATTATTCATTGTCATATTTTCTAACATACTCATGAAAATAAATACAATTTTCCTAATAAGTTTCATTAAAAGGTCCGACAAATCGCAGCGTCCCGCGCACCGCGACAGATCAAAACGTATTGGTAACAGTCGTGAGTGTGCGCGTTAAGTTAAAGTTAGCTTCTAGATAATGGTTTGTCGCTGTGGTCCTATACCATGTTCCTGGTCAAGGAATTGACAGTTTTATTGTGTGGTTGCATTAGTGTTTGGGTTTTTGAGGTAAAGAGTATTTTAAACGCTGGTTCCCGAATTTGTAATAGGACCATATCATACGGCTCTGTAGGAGGAAACCGTCATGTCCTAGAACCAAAAATTCGTAGACATGACATCTACCAAGCCGCACTGGGCCCACGTGGTAGATTAGGTACATGCAGCCCGCTCCCTCTTAAAGAGAGGGGGATTGTGTCCCAGCAGTGGGAACATTATATACTGATAATGCTATACGGGCCTAAACACTAACACAGTTTTACAGACTTTTGAAAAAAAAAACACTATTCTCTGTAACAACAATTAATTTAAAATTTTAAAAAAGGTCCTTCTCATTCTCCTGCTCATTGCTTTTAAAAAAGTATAATTCATTTTATTCAAAAAATATGGCACCATTGTTGCATTTAAATAGAATAAATGCTTTCACAAATTCAATGTACTTACGGATATGTAGCGGATGGTCACCTATCCATGAACCGACCGCGGCAAGCGTAGCTTAACCTTCAATCCATAGCGATAAAGTTGAAAATCTATTAAATAAATTTGAAAGATTTGTAGTAGCTTGATTTGCGGCGTCTGTACTTTATTGTTTCAACATTAATATTTTCACAAGATTTAGATTTTTTTTCTCACAAAAACAATTTTATTGTTTCGTCCGAGGCATTGACCCTTACATTGTCTGTCAGCTGTCTCAGTCAGGACAAGGCGGGCCAACGACATTGACTGAACAAAACAAAAGCCTTGAATTGCTTAACTAAAAAAAAGGGTAGAGTTGATCAAAGTTTACATAAAATATTGACATGATATTAGTACACAGGTGAATCCTCCTATTCCAAATTTTTTTAAACTTAACCGACTTCAAAAAAGGAGGTTCTATATTCGATCCGTATGTATGTGTGACCTCAATTTTCTCAAAAAAAAAAAACTACCGTACCAATTACTTTTTTTTTTACATATTCGAAATTCAATAATGGTTCTAATATACTTAAAAACCCAAACGCTTATGTATAGTTCCGTTTCCAGTACAGATTCTAAACGACGACTCGAGACGGCCGGATACTCCATATCCATAGGAATAACATTGCGAATATAAATCGTTATAGGATTTAAAACCTTGCCCCTTTTAGACCACATTCGCCCGAGCGCTTTTTTTCCGCGAGGTTCTTTTTACCGCGCACTGTATGCGCTCTCATGGATTCTCAACGCCAAAAGTTAAAAACCCTGGATGCGGTAAAATAAGCGCCGCGTTAAGTAAGCGCCCCGTCTGTAAATCTTTGACTAGAAATGTATATTTGTTATTTTTAGAGGAAGTTCATGACCGCTATGTTTTGTAAAGCGGTAGAAAAGTTCCCGTTTAGATAGAAATGCTATTTGACTATTGTAATTTTTAAGTATGTATCGAGCTAATCTTTAATAATTGCCTTTCTACCTACCTCTTTAGCGACTACCGCTTCCAGAAAATAAAGCGGCTATACATGAAAATATTTTTTTTATTTCCGCAGTGTTATTTCTAATGGCGTGTGTTATTGTAATAATATTGTTATATTTTTTCATCTCGTGTAATTTAATAATTTTAATCTTGTAATTTTTATGGAGAAGATATTTCAATAAACAATGAATCAAATTTTTGTTTTTATTTTTATTATAATCAATCAAAGGCTAGTAAAACGGTCTTAATGATTGACGCCTAAAATTCGGTCTGTGACCAATGACCATGAATTCTTACGATGTCTGCAATTTAATATGCGAGTGCTTAAAAAACTTGATGAGTACAGAGTCAATAAACTTTGTAAAGAAGTCGCTCACGGTAAAAAAATATGTAAATGAAAGATTTTTATTCAAATTTATTCCTTTTGAATGCGTCATTACATGAACGCATTCATATCGATTGCTGTCAGTCAAACTGTCACCGCTCTGTCTACGACCGTTCTGAAACCAAAACCCAAAGCCTTTGTAAGATCCAGCAAAAAATGCAGTTTGTTAAAAGCTTGCTTAACCTTTTAACCGCTTACGTCGGATTAATCCGACAAATATTTTCGGGTCCATTTCGCCAGGGTCGTATATTTACGACAAAAAACCACAGCTCGTTTAATCTGCTTTTTTATTTACGTAATTACGCTGTTTTTTAGCAGCTATTTTTTTCGTTTTGTTTTTTTTTAACTTCGTGCGCTGGGGGCACGACAAATGATATGAAGTCGGGCGGTTAAAAGGTTAAATTAACACAAAAAATAGGAGTGTCTAAAAATTCAAAATAATCGAGACAATTTTATAGATTTGTAACCACGGGACACGGAGTAAAGAACAAAAGATTTCTTGAAACGTCACTGATAAATTATCTCGCCGATCCTAGTTTCAGAACGCAAGTTCCGTCGCCAGCGGAATACGCTCAACAGCGTCCACCGATATTTATCACCGTATTATCTCGTACGCCAATAAAATATTATAATTCTATGATAATATATTAAAAAACTTATACAGCCTTCGGTATTCTGTGACACTGGTGCGAGTTTTGTGTTAAATTAGAGACAAAAAATGTGTTAAATAGAGTGAACGATTCTACTTGTTTTTTTTTTGCGATTGTCGGCGCCAGAATGTCTGATGAGCTTGAGGCTCGTATGTGGGACGATGGGGGCTCCCGGTATGAGTCCAGGAGCCGCGGGCCATATTTCGAGTCGGCCTTCGCCTCGTCAGAACATTTGGACAGAGCCCCTTTGTTGTCTGAGGTAAAACAAATTTTATGTATTTTTTTTCATCGCCCTTTATTTCTAATTTACTTTGTGTCCATAATTATAATTGTCCATATTTTATCTTTTATAATTACGTATTTTCAGTAAGTTAACAACTTCATTTTCCAAATAAGTAAAGTATTGTAATATGGAGTTACCTAACTAATGTTGTCTTAGAAAGTTCAGTTAAAACTCCAATATTATTTATTTAATTGCACAGCTTTCTAAAACATCTTAACTACCTAATTGTTGTTTTCTACAAATGCGTTCATACATTTTTAACAACAGTTGTAGACTAATTATGTGTGAAAATTTAATTTCTAAAACTATTATATATTTAATGCTAATCAATACTTAGCTAATGTTACATGATCAGCATAGGGACTTGGCAGGACAGAGAACCAAATAAAACGGAGCAAAAGGTATCATCATATTAGTCAAAATTTTATCAGAATCAAAGAGAGGACATACCAAGACACTCACCGGCTGCCATACTCAAATATTGCTAAAATAAATATTTGATAAAGATAACAATATGTAGACTGTGATACTTACCAAGTTTTGGTACTTGGTTTCTTTTTGAACACATTATCATAGTCTCATTACTAATTATCTGTGTACTATGCTTTGTTTGTTATTATGTTAATAACATATCATTATCATCTGCAACAGAGCTTTCAACCTTCCCTTAAAATGGTGATGAGTGTGATGAGTGATGACAGACACCTTATAAAAAACATCACCTATTCTTTTTCTAAAACTGAATTTAGCCTTTGGTACAACAAAACTCTACTTATATTACAATATGCATGATTGTAAACATACTTCTGCTTCTAAACTGCCCGGAGTCCACAACATACAGGGCAAAGTACTGTGGCAACCCTGGTACTATCTGTGAGACGGTCAGTAACATCAAGGCGTTGCTGACCTTCCCTGCCTTCATTGAGGAGCTGGGGTGGATCGAATAATAATTTTCACACCCATACGAAAATACGCGTATTGACGTGGAGTGGCTGGCACCAGCCCGTATTGCCCCCTACCTATTGTTGTATAGTATCAAGTAATTATAAATTAACAGACAGCTGTGTTGCTGGGGAGTTTGTTGTGCCACTTTTTACCTGCTAAAGCACTGGGTAGGTAGTGGTGTCGGATGAGCGTTTTGGGTGCCTTGTGTAATTTTGATGTTCTAAAAGAACTGATTGTCAGCCTAGTTTGAATAAATGACTTTTGATTTTTGACCATGCTTTGCAAATACTCTGTCAAGCATGGTGAAATTAACAAAATTAGAATCATCATGATATTTTAATAAACTCTTTATACATATTTTGTTGCTGACTCCCAAAAATCTGATAATAGATAACTAGGGGATCCGTCCGGAATAAAATAAAAAGAGTAAGGGGATCAGACCGGAATGACAAAGATTATAGTGGATAAGACAGAAATTAAAACATAATAATAAGCAGCAGGGAATCAGATCAGGAGATCCAAACGGAATAACTCACAATTTCAAATCTATATAAATAAAACAAAGTCAGGATCTTTGATTTGTCTCCGTCCCAAATAGAATAATTAATCAAAGAAAAAAGTAATGATTATATTTTATTATTCTGGAGCGCGAGCAGTACAAAGTTTGCCAGGTCAGCTAGTTTAATATGAAAACATTGGCATAATCTCAGTTTTGAATCAACATTTAATGTTACTCTGTTCACAAGGGTACAGGAGCTAATGAAAAAATGTTTTACATACAATAGTTTATTGTATTAGATAAAATTTATCAATATTTTCGATACAATTGATAACAGTACAGACATCTTATCTGAGTATAAATTTTTATAGTGGCTTAAAGTAATCTAGATCATGCTGAATGAATTTAAAAGAATGAAAATTAAATTGATCATTCAAATGTATCAGAACTTCAGAAGATTAATTACTGAATATTAAGTTGCTATGGCATTAGTCCCGGCTGTTATTTCTAGATCTTTGACTGTCGTCACGGAGAAGTAGCCAAAAGTCCGAAAGTCTGACAACCAGTGTTACCCATTAACTGTGTTGTGGAGATCAGATAGGCAGTCGCTCCGTGTAAAATACTGCTATTGAGCTGCATCTGGTTAGACTGGAAGCTGACCCCAAAATAGTTGAGAAAAGGCTAAGCAGATGATTTGTAATCTGTTCCTCTGTAGTCTGTAGGATAGGATGTTGAGTCAACTTAATGCTGTGTTAGCTTATGGATGCTGCACACTTGTTCGGGTGACCAAAATCGAATATACCGCTCACTCACGATCAAATTTGAGTGACGTAAAGTCAGTAGTAGGTCATTGCAATGTAACTCATAACTCATTGTTATAAAGTATACATTTGAATTATTACCGTGAGTTTGATAAATCTCTCGGCAATCATTCTAATCTCTACCTTACCTTACCGAGATGAGAGTTACATTGCAATGACTTACGAATGATTTAACGAAGATCATGAATGCCCTATGTTACAAGGCTTACAGCTGCAGCTGAAGAATAATTGATTCCGTTTCAATACCTAAAACAGTGCAATGCAGTAGATTATGTACCTACTTTTTGATTGTATAATTCAAACTAAAAATGCGAAATGTGCTTGCTCCTTCGGGCCTTCGTACTAATGAGACAGCAAACAGATTTTTTCCCACATTTTTAAAATTGTGTTAAAGACATAACAATGAAATTTATTCATACAGTATTGATAAGTATTCCCATAATTTAATTAAACCTTGTAGCTCGGACTAAAGTGAAGCGCGAAATCGTAATCATAATCTTAAAATTTTTATAGTTACGAGTTTTGAATGATCCCGCAGTGCTATTCTGTAAACATCTCACAGTGAAAACGTAGGTGAATTGAGCTGTCAATAGTGTCATTCCTTATCATCACTTCAAGCTCACTTCAACTAAGTTTGAGACTCTTGCAGAAAGACCAGCTGATAGACACAGTACAGTCGACCGTACGCCAGTGGTAGCAAAACCAGTTTTTTTTTTATTTATTGCTGAATGGACCTGCTTTTGACCTCCATCACGCCTGATGGAAAGCGATAGATGAGGTCTATGATGGAACCTGTGATATTATAATCTGCCGGTCGATTCTGTTAGAATCTCACCGTGAGAAGGTAGGTGAAGTGAGCTGTCATTCCATGATTTATTTATACTAATGACAGCTCACTGTAAGCTCACTTCACCTGAGTTATCACGGTGAGATTTTTACAGAATAGCACTACTGGTCCATTCGATTTAAGCTCCGTACTACGCTAGGCCAGATCAAGGTCGAAGTCACACTGACATGCGGTTCGCTGTAGGTTCCTCATAAGCCTACCCACTGTCCACAGTTCGATATTTAGAAAAGAAAGAAAAAACGTTTATTCGCGGTGAACATGACGCAAAAAAAAGAATAAATACAAAAAATAATAAAAGGTAGGGGGGAAACATGCGTCACATTCACGCAAAACGCATATTTGCGCGGCGACTCTCATCCAGCTGCTACCCTACCCTTTGAATATAAGTGAAGGAGTGCACCTACTTAATACCTGATGTTGCCCTTTATTTTATGTGTCCTAAATAAATAAATATTGTCGCTCCATCTTGCCTGAGGTGAGGACGTCCCAAAGTATCAACTCCCACTCTACTATTGACGAATTGCGATATCCACTCAAGAACACGTCTCGATCATTATGATACGAAACACGTGGATTCATAAATAAATGAATGAATGAATAAAAACTATCAATTAGGCGCAGAATAATTACTAGGTAAATGTAATGTTTACAAATAAAGACATTAATACACGGAAAGTATAAATTCATTAGTAACACCGCTATTTAAGCATAGTTTAAAAATAGCTAAGATGGACTAACTTGACATAATTACTTACATCGTATTTAAGGAATTTTTGCGTATTTTGGGCGCGTGTATACTTAGACTGATGAGTATTTCATTCATTGTTCTAAAGCTAGCTTCCATAAAGATGAAATGTCATGCAAACATACGTATAGTTCGGAATCTACGAGTCAGGTATGTACCTTCTACATTTGAGATGGTCCGATGCATCCTGGAACTCCTGGAAGCCCAACCACCATTCTCGCATAACATCATAATCAGCCATTCCTATAGATAGGACACAGGCCTCTTCTCGGTGAGGGGGAGTGGGCTGTAATCCACCACGCGGGCCTAGTGCGGGTTGGTAGATTTCACATGTCTCCGAATTTTTGTTTCAGTGGTTTAGGCTTGAAAAGGTAACATAGTCAGATTTACTTTGGAATTTATAATAATTATTAGTATGGATGGATGTGTCTATGCCACTCTATGCTTTGTCAACTAACATAATATTGGAGACATAAGCTAATTTTCCCATTCAATATATGAATATTCCATTGCCCCTTTTCATCGTACGCCCGAGGGCAATCCCTCACATCAATAATCCATTCGGTTAGGTTGACAGTACAATATAAGTACATACTACAGATATGTTACGTACGAACATGCGGAGCCGGTAAACAACTTGAGTCGAGTCAACATTGATTTTTATTATGGATTCATGAGATTCTCTCGGTTTTCCATCTCGTTGTGAGATGAGTGATTATATTGTGTGCGCAGTTAGTCTTTTTATTTCGATATGGGCTTGTGGCTACAGCCTCACGGGTCGATCGAACAGGTAAAGCTACTCTTGCCGCGGTTGGTCCGTGGATGGGTGACTACCTATCTGTGCATAACAAGACCCCTCCGTGCCTCGGAAAGCACGTAATGCCGTTGGTCCCGGCTGTCATTGGTGGATCTTTGACAGTCGTTACGGATTGTCAGAAGCCTGAAGTCTGACAGCCAGTCTTACCAAGGGGTATGTGGTGGCCAGATACGCAGTCGCTCCTTGTAAAATCTATCTACCTACGACATTAACTGTTTGATTCTATAGACTCAATTTTGTCAGCAGCAAATTAATTAAAGATAGATAAAATATTAGACCAAGCGACAGTATTTAAAGATTTGTCAAAGCTCGAGTTCGGCCGCTCGAAGATGTGGTTAAAAGTAAGAGTGAATGTGCAAGGTAATCTTGGAACTCAAATGCTGCAAGATGAAGATGAGTGTAAGGAACCTTGATGATCGGAATTCGGAATTTCATTTCGACAATTGCTTTGTAGGTGAGAAAAATTCGTCTGTTACATAATTATCCTTCAGCCCGGCGAGCAATAACTCGTTGGTTCTCTACATATAGCCAACCATTCAAGCCAATCATCACCAATCACCAAAACCAATCCACCAATCACCACCACCACCAATCCAATCACCAACCAAACCAACCACTCACCAAACACCAACCAACCATCACCACCAACCAACCACCAACCATTCACCAACCAATCATTCATTCATTCTACCAATCATTTTAATTAAAATACTTGTTTAAAAAAACATCGTTCAACTAAAATTTGGTGTAACGCGGCTTTAATCGAAAGGTCAGTACAAATTAATACAATAAATATTTGTAGGTTATATTGTTACGATTTTTTATGCAGGTGTTTTTTATACGTTCATGAGTGATAGCAAGCTTGTTGTTGTTACAGATTGGAAGCATACGACCGTAATTTCAATTTCGGTGTAGAAGATGATAATGAAGACGAGGTTTACGCTGCTCCTGCAGCTGAATCTTTCAGAGATATTAATGCTAGCTCATGTCTACCTCAGTTGACAAAACAGCATATTCAAGCATTTGTTGAAAGGTAATTGTGCATTAAAATCCATAATGTATTTCAGTTATTATTGGCATCCATGGGTAGCTCAGTTGGAAGGTACTGTTTAGACATATTAGCTAAATCAAAAAAACCTTTTTTCAGATTCCAAGCACAGTTTAAAGGAAGAGAGATGTACGAGTCGCGATTTCTTTTGACTGCTCGTGTAGCTGTCGATGGTCATACCACATTCATTCAGGGTCAGTGTAAAGCTCAGATGAAGAAAATAACATATGTTGTGAACATAAAACTAAACGCTGATGGTTCAATCGAACAAACTCATTGTGAATGTGCAGCTGGCAGTGGTGTTGAAGCACATTGCAAACATGTTATGGTGTTATTACATGGGATTGAGGATATGGTACGCACCAAAACTATTATTTTGCACCAAGTGTGTACTCAGAAATTAATGAATTTCAAGCGGCCACGGAAAGTGTTCTTTGACTCACCAATGCAAGCTCAAAAATTGCCTAATAAACGGAAAAGGAGTGTAAATTATTTGCCTCTTAAAGATGAACACATTATGGAAAATTATGAAGATTATGTAAGAAATTTAGCCATCTCACATGGTAATACTAAAATGCCAATACTACAAACTATAAGGCCTGCTAACCCATATGCTGTAGAGTGGGATCATCAATACTCGAGCAAAAGCTCTCAGGATCAATGTCTAGAAGACCTGCTATTGAAAAATGTGACAATACAGAAAATAAATGATGTTGAAATGGAAACAAGAGGGCAGCATAAATGCGAAGAATGGCATAAGCATAGGTTATGTAGAATAACGGCAAGCAATTTTTATACTGTTACACACAGCAAGTCATGGACTCAACAACATTTGACTGAAAAGTTGTTAAATCCAAAACCTTTTGTGAGCAAGGCTACTACTCATGGGAAAGTACAAGAGCCCATAGCCATACACAAATATTGTGAAGATTATGACTTGGAAGTAAAAGCATGTGGATTATTTATATCGGAGACTCATCCATTTTTGGGAGCTTCACCCGATGGACTGCTTGGTGAAGAAACAGTAATCGAAGTAAAGTGTCCTTATGTTTCCCGATATTGTGATATCAGTCCCATTACAGTACCATACCTTGAAGTCAGGGATGGACAATATTTCTTGAAAAAAAATCACCCATATTATTATCAAATACAAGGCCAACTGTTTTGTGCAAATAAAAAATACTGTAATTTAATAATATACACTTTCACCAGTTTGAAAGTAGTGTATGTATATAGAGAAGAACCATTTATTTTGGACATGGTAACTAAACTAAGTACATATTATGAAAATCATTTCAAAAAAGGTATTTTAGAAAAAGTTATGTATAGAAATTATAATAAATTAAAACACGTTTAAAAAATAAAAAAGGTTTTATTTTTTCATAATAGTTTCTCTAAAATTACAACACATAAAACACACAAAAAATATCTTAGAAGCTAAAGGTATATAGGTATGGTGTAAATCATTTTTCAAAATTTTATAAGTTTTTATTAGACCTATTATACGTTCTATATGGACCCTCTTACTGGCTAACTTACGATCATGTAACACAGTTAGACCAGGAATTTGTGATTTTCCTTTTAAAAAAGTAGGTATGTTAACAGTAATATCTTTTCCAGCAAATAAATCTTGAATATTAAACCCTCTATCTGCTAGTATACTGTCACCAGGTTCACACTTCTGCAATAAGTTGCTTCGCTCTACTGTTTGCCGATCACTTACTGATCCACCATAAGCTTCTGAACAATAGGAAAGTAAACCACCTGGAGTTGCTCCAACTAATACTTTCAATGTATTGGCATGCTTATAGCTACTCCACGAAGCTTGCTGAGACACAGGATTTTGTGGTTTTTGCACTTTTATTTCAGTCCCATCTAATATTACACGTGTACTACAACTGTACTTTCTAAAACTATCAGGGGTATAGTATTCAACTAAATCTTTATCAGGCCAAATATTTAATCTACTCCACAATTGATGAATAAAATTAATAAAGGTTATAAAAATATTGGAAACTGTTGTCTGACTTATATTAAAGAATCTGCTTAGTTCAAAGTTACATCTATCTTGCCTAAGTTTAATCATTGTGAGAAAAAACTGATCCTCTGTGCTTATATTGATCACATTACTTCCATAATACTGAATATTGCTAGCCATAGGGCTTAAAGTTGAGTAAACTAAATAAAATTTTCTGTAAGACTCAAACCCTGTGTAGAATGAGATGGCTTCATCATCATTCACGAATCTTTTTATGCACCCATATACATGTTCAATGTTCACTTGAGTCCCTTGTTCATTAGAAGGATTAATAATTATATTTTGAGGAAACTGATGAATTCCCTCAATGGTGCTCACTTCAATAGTATCTTCGACATTTTCTATATGACTGGACGTACATGGCGTTTCGGTGGACGTACTTGGCGTTTCAGTGGACGTGAAGAGTTTTCTCCGATTTCTATTTTCAATGCGAGCTTGTCGTTCTTTGGCTAGTGGAGTTTCAGTTTTCGAAAAAGAAAATACACTTGGTACAGCAGTACGCTTCAAAAACTTGGCTAGAGGTTCATTCCCTATAAACAACATAAAACAGAGTTATATTTTCAATTGTTTACCTGGGTACTTAATTAATGTAATGTCAGAGTTTCAGTGTGAAATTACTTACCAGTATATGCACTTATTCCATAGTAATCATCAGATTTAAAATGACTAGAACATAATCTTGACGTATTAGTCGCCTTCCAATTTTTTCTTCTAAGGGCTCGTTCCCACAATTTTCGACGCTTAGAATCTTTAGGAAATACATGAATGCCTTTGTTATTGCAACCAAATGCAGAACATTGAGTCATTTCAAGCAATATTATGAAAAAAACTATCTTTGTTTACGTTTTTTGTATTGGGTTTGACAGCTCACTAGGCTCAGTTGCCGAAACGCCATCTGACGGGATAAAAAAGCAGTTTTCTTCCCCATTAAAATAAACGTCAGCAGAATGTAAATGTTTAATTTAGCTCCACGTGATTTTAATTAAACCAGTGTGTGTAACTGAGTTATTTATTACGTTAAAATACCTGAAATCGAGTTTGGGCGCTTTTGTCCCATAGGGGATGGGGCATGGCTTTGGCGTAGCTAGGGATTTTGTCTAGGGCAGACGTCCAGCTGAACTAACCACAGTCATCTAATGAGAGATCATAAATGGCTCCTCATCTATATCTATACAAATATTATAAAGACTGGGTTGTGGAGGTTAGATAGGCTGTGTCAGCTACCTCCATACAAAATTTTATCAAAATAGCCGTTTGAGCGTGAAGAAGTAACAAACATATAAACACACACACGCTCACATACTTTCGCCTTTATAATATTGTGTGATTGGTGCTTGCATATCACATGCACATCGATTCTATAGACACGATTTGTGCTCACGGCGCCAAGTATAGCTTGTATCCCCGGTAAGGTTGGGCAGAGATGTATCTATAGTACACCCACATTTTAATAATAATTATTATTACCATCAACCGGGCACGAGTCCAGACTCCGGGCTGCGACTGAGAAATTCTATGAATGAATGAATGAATTGCACCGATCCCAGCGTGGTTAAACCAGACTCGATTAATCGAATGAACCCCACGATTCGCACTAGCTCCTGTAGCCTCATATTCATGGTGCTACAGCGACTATTACATGTCAAGGAATAGACCGGGGGGCGCAGTAATGGTAGGGAAGACGTGCCCGTAGGATAGGAAAGGATTTAAGAGCCTACCGGATATGCATCCTAGAGCAAGCCTTGGACTAGTGGAGAGATGGATAAATTATCTATGGATGGGCATCTTTTAACGACCTTTCCGCCAGGTTGGTTCAGATCGAGCTTCATCGGTGAGTCTTTTGGCAGGGCTCTACTGCTTTCGCTCTTCCTTTACATGTATGTCCTTGCTCTGCTGTATTGTGTTAGATGTTGCTGTTTTCAATGTCGTCTTCGGAAGTTTCGCTACTATCCGTTTCCGGTTTTTTGTAAATTTCACTAGCAGCGATCTTGATCGATAAAAAACCCAATAACGGATAATTCTAGTGTCATCTATTGGAATTAAAAAATGAGATAATTTTCAAGTTATGGAACAACTGAATGTCATACTTAAACAAAGTTCAAATTTTATTCATAACCACATATTATAGCCGTTGCTAACAAAAACTTATTAGGACCTTTTTGTTACAAATGGTCACTCAAAAATCTACTTAAAATATATTCTACTAAAGTAGATAACTGATTACGTGGCGATGAAATGTAAATTATCTGAGATTATGAGCACTGCTATAAATCTATTTATATCTAGAATAAGTCTTATCCTGAGAATAAATTTGGAATTTTTGACAGTTTTCCCATACTAGAACTGTCAGACGTCAATTTTATTCCACGGATAAAAGATACTTTGGTAATATCAGCCTTATGCATAATTTTTTGTCATCTTGCATTTTTAATTTCATTCCATAATTTGTCGATGTTACACAGAATCCGTGCCACAATAAATGTACCACACCATGGCCTAGTTAAAACGATAAATAATCTAACAAACAATGTAAACCGTGAAGTTATCAAACCATGCAAATACCCGCAGAGCTGTTGAAATATGCCGAGTTGTCGTCACCCGTTATCAAAGGTTTTGGTCGAATATACGTGCGTGATATGCATGTTTCTATATTTTTTTTGCGACAGGATTTTAATATCCGTTACGTTTGCGCGTAGTTTTATTTATAGCTGCTTTTTATGTTACTTAACGGAACTAATTATAAAATGCCCAAAACGCAAGCAAGATAACTTATCACATCACTTATCACATCACTTATCACATCACTTATCACATCACTTATCACATCACTTATCACATCACACTATCACCACAGAATAACTAATAGTACATAGTCAATCACACTAATATCTAATATTATATAGGCTAAAGTTAGTGAGTGTGTTTGTATGTTTCTATTCTATTCAATTTTTTTTGAGGTTCTGGCTCCATAACGTGACGATGTTTAACGTTCGATGATTTTGCCAATGTCAAGGTATGAGGAAGTAATGATCGTAAACTGTTACACAACTATTGATCAGTATTTGTAGCGGTGGCATCCATGGATCCCCATGCTAAAAAAGGACAAAAGCGTAAGGTTCAAAGTTGATTGGGAAAATTTTACAGTTTCGGGTAGCTTGATGTGCTGGCGTCTGTACCTACTAAATCCATGGTAAAATATTTTGCGTCGATGTCGCTGCCATCCTGTACACCTACATTTCGCCATGTAATAGGGGGCGAGCCCATTACCATCAACAGGGCACAAATCCAGAGTCCAAGCTGCTACTGAGAAATACCTGAAGGAAAAACCTAATAACACATTGCCCGTCTTGGGAATCGTGAGTGAAAGAATTTCAAATCTAGTCATGAAAAGAAAACACGTAAGTAAATTGGTTGAGTGGTTCTCGAGGTATAGACTAACTGACAAACACACGAGTCAGAGACGTTGTATTTTATTTTATAAATATGTTTGAAAGGAATTATTTTGGTTTTTCATTCGATTGGTTTCAGACTCAAACGGAGTCCTTATTTCAGTGCGTATTAATAAATACAAGCTGTCACAGCAAAGTTACTGAAACGATCACTTGTCAATATACCGGATCAAATAAAATTAGCTAGCGAAACTCCACAAACGTGATGGGTATTGATATAAGGACAGCTCGTTGATGCTTTTTTTCTTAGGGGTCACCCTAAGAAAAATAAAAACAACAAATCTTTTTTATTTTTATTTTGTCGTGTTAAGATATCGATCGATACCCATCACGTCTGCAGAGTTTCCCTAACTAATTTAAGTTGACCCTGTAGACCTTTCTTTGAAATGTTTTCACAGAAAATAACTCCTGTCTACATAATTACCAGTATGAATATATTTACGTACAAACAAGCTGGTTTTACATCTTCTCGTTTCACCTTAAATAGCCATCTTATTTTTATAAATATCTTTACATAAAGCCTCTATTTTCGTCTATTTAGGTACGCTTCTGTAATTTTCTTCCCCAAAAGAATATGTTAAGCCCGTCTTACATTGCGATCCTTATGACTATATTATATGGCTTTAATCTCCTTAAAAGCCATAGAATATTCCTCGACAGATACAAAGTCTGCCTTGTATTTGAATGCGGCTCAATTTGAATTTATGGGACGGCTTATTGGACTGCTCTTGGCAATTTGAAAGAGACAAAAAGTTTTTTTCGGGACGTAGATTGGTATGACCCTCCCGCTTTTAACATAATTCTTCTGTTAAATTAAATATGCTATCCAGAAAATTAGGACATTGGGAGTACTTGGTAAAGGAACACACATCAGTCTATATTGTTCTCACTGCTGGGATACAGGTAACGTCTCTTCTCCGTAATCCACCACGCGGGCCCAGTGTGTCTTGGTTGATGTCACATGTCTTCGAAATTTTGGTTCCAGGACATGCCGGTTTCCTCACGATGTTTTCCTTCACTGTTTTGAGAGCAGTGATGATGAAATAAGTTACACTAAGCAAAGCGCCCGTCTGGGTTCGAATCTACGACCTAAAAATCAATACACTTATTTACATGCTAAGCTAAAATGAAACTAATCACATCGTAAGTCAGTGAGAACACTCAATCAAGAATGATTCTGTAAAGTAAACCACTGACACCAACTTATAAGGTCGACTAGTCTATAATTATCATCATCTGCCTAGCCTTTTTCCAACTATGTTGGGGTCGGCTTCCAGTCTAACCGGATGCAGCTAAATACCAGTATTTTACACGGAACGACTGCCTATCTGACCTCCACAATCCAGTTACTAGGTAATTAATACCTTTTGGTAAAACTGGTTGTCAGTGTTGGGCATCTGAGATTCTGAGTACTCGTAAATCTACAAATGAGAGCCGCGTGATTTGCGAAGTACGGAGGGGGTCTCGATATGTACCTAACGGATGGTCACCCATCCACGGACCGGCCTCGGCAAGTGTAGCTTAACCTTCGATCGACCCTTGCGGCTGTATATATTTAGCTAGGAGCCCGAGTCGATTTGTCTATATCTTACGAAATAAATAAACTACCTCAAGCGACCTGTGTGTCCTAATGTCCTCTGATGTTGTTCATATTCCATAAGTTTCTGCTCCACTGACACCGGTGCGTCAGTCTTTCATTACGAAAGGTCGTGCTGTCATGCGTTCATTAGCCCGGGCAATCTAAACCTAAAGGACTACGAGAATCTTACGTTTGGTTGGGTTTTTTTCTGAAAATTACAATTTATTATTTATTTATTTAATACTTCAAGCACAAACAATGTACAGAGGCGGACTTAATGCCATAGGCATTTTCTACCAGTCAACCTTTGGGTGATGCAGAGACAAACAATGGTAGGTGCAATCAACAATTCAAACAACAATAAACCAACAAACCAATTTACAATTCTTACAATAAACCCACGCGTTCTTCCCATGAGAGTAGGCAGGAACTACAGAACGTCATTTGCTACGAATCTACGATCCTTACATACTCCTTTTGGTTCGTTTGCGTTATAAAAACTTTTTTACAAAAAAAACAACCGACTTCCAAAAAAAAGCACTACAAAGTGCTAAATAACTTTAATTTCGGAAGTTGGTGTCGTTGGTTCTGCATTTTCGTTTATTGACACCGACTTCCAAAATTAACGTTATTTAGCACATTGTAGTGTTTTTTTTTGGAACTCGGTTGTTTTTTTTTGGAAAAAAGTTTTTATTTTTTACTTTTTAGTGGGAGAGTTTGTAATTTATCTAAGTTACAATAGCCTAATGTCAACTGCTCATCAACTTTTACAAAATATTTTGAATTTTTAGATTTTTGTTGATTTTTCAAAAACCGCTTGTCGGATTTCGAAAAAAAATTCATGGGACCATTTGGGAAGTATACCCTTTCCAACAAAAAAAGAATTTTTCAAATCGGTCGGCAAGCGAGGGAGTTATGCGCGAACAAACATAAAAAAAAAAAATACAAACATCCGAATTGAGAACCTCCTCCTTTTTTAGAAGTCGGTTAAAAAAATCTGGTCATACACGCACGCCGATCGCGAGTACCTACCTACTACGCGCCTGACCTTTCTGAAGAACATCGCGAATAAGGTCACTATTTATATACCTTTAGGGCGTTTTCACTCACATCTGCCTTGTAGATCCCTTTTGTGAGTCGCCTGCCATTGATCCTCTCAACACGAGCAAACTGTTGGGAATGCACCTGTACAAGCCGCGTGTCCCAGCGGGCACGCGGCTTGTACAGGTGCATCCACACCGGAGTTAATTCTTGTGGAGCAACGTTTCTGGGCAACATTCGATAACACAAAGTTATTTGGCAAAAGTTGAAGAATGTTTTCTTTTTTTTTTGTCTGGGGGAAACCTTCAAAAGGCACCCGACCTCTGGGGAAGGAGGTCGGGGTGTGTGGGTTTTTTACCTCACTAAAACCATCCCGGTGATCACCATCAGCACATAGGGGTGGTCCCGGTTCCTCCACGATAACACTAGAAGAATGTTACCTAGTGTTATCGTGTTGCATTCTGTTGCTCCACAAAAAGTAACTGCGGTGTGGATGCACCTTACAAGTATAACAACCACCAGCATCCTTATTGCGTACCTAATACATGATCAACTACAATCTGAATCCTTCGAAGAATATTGCTTATCCATTGCTTCATATGTTCGAAAAACTTGTCTGCTAAACAACATAAATAACGCATTGAATGTTGTTGAACTGTCAATATGAAAACCATTCCTACTGTCAGTGTGTTATGCAATTACTTACCCCGCAGGACTACTTCCAGTACGATGGTAAGGCAAATCATGAAGTAAACCGTTAATAACAACAGGAAACCTCTTATCAAAGCAATTAATCTGTAATAGGTACCAGTTAACTATTACCTTGTTCTCGTAACTAATCGCTACCACGTTTCACCGCCCATGTCTCTGCTAACAGTGCAACATTCAATTTACCGTTATTTTATGTGCCTTATCAATGAACAGAGACCAGAGGGGCAATTCTCGTAATTTTAAAAACGTTCACAGTCTGATCTCAGTCTCAATCTGTCAAAAATACCTCTAATTTCCCTACATTTATGACATTGATTGTCGCTGAGATGAGATTGTGTGTGACAAAATTTTGAAAATTTTTAATTACGTAAGTTGGCCTTCTGTCTGTTACAGTAGTTGAGGGAGTGAACCCTGGACAACTGAAGATGACTTCTCATCTACTGTTTGAAACAGCCTTAGCCTAGATTACTACAGGATAATTGCTATACCTAACTGGTCATCGCAGTTTCTTATAATTTATGAAACTCCTAACGTTAATCCTTCGTTTAATGTTACGACTTACGATATGGACATCCACACGCTTAAGAGAAGGGTCTCGACTCTCCGCCTCAGAACCATACGTAGAGGCTGTTACGCCACGACCCACGAGTTCTCTAATAAATTAGTTCACAACGAATAATTCACAGAATAGGTATAAATACATATTAATGCCTGATCGACACAAATACATCGCGTCTTCCAGACATCCATTGGGTTGCCAATACTTCAAAAGACGCGATACCCAATTCCGCAGAGTGGTCTAAGAATAAGGTACATACCGCTCGCCTGTCTGCCCCATCCGTTTTGTATATTATTCACAGCTAGAGGAACAACAATCAAACCTGACCTATTTATCTATCAATAGGGCTCGAGTTCCTTCTAGAGCGCGTGCAGCTGGTGCAACTTACAAAGAATTAATTGACGTTATGCTTGGCGCGAATTGTGAGCACTAATTCGCTAAATAGGTGTGCCGATTATTTTCTGATAAAAAAAGTTACTTTTGTAATCTGTCATTTTTATATTTATGACTTGAGTTTGTAAATAATACCTGAAGAGAGGCAACCTTTTTTATTAAAAAAAATCTTATTAGTCGAACTGTTCAAAACGTTATAATCTTTGATTATAATCAAAGGTTATAATATTCTTTATGACAACACTCTCTTACTTTATTTGTGAGCTGTGCTTGTGAGAAGGAGTACCCTAATTGCGTCATACACTATCAATCACTATCTGAATCATTTTGAAGGATATTGCTGATCCAATGCTTCATATGTTCGAAAAAATTATCTGCTAAACAACGCAAATAACGCAATGAATGTTTTTGAACTGTCAGAATGAAAGCCATTGCTAATGTTAGTGAGTTACACTATTCGACTATACGTAGTTAGAACTAGTCTTCAGTCATTGTACTGCACATGATCAATATCCATGAATTGTTTAAAGCCTTTGTCTATAGCGTAACTGTAACAGACAGTCTGTGGTAAAAGACGTTCCATTGTTAAACATGATTGGCACTGGCAGGTCTAGGTATTCTAAACGACGTTCCATTTTTAAACGTGATTGGCACTTGCATGGCAAGTCTATTCCGCGAAGTGCCAGCATAGAATAAATAGCTATTCTATTATCGTTGAACTTACCATTAAGATTAGGTTCAAACGATGATGATATTGGGTGGGTGCATGACGACTGAGGTCGATCTAATCCATTACCGTTACGCTCATATCGTTTTCTGTAGATAAGATACTGTGTCTGGTGATCTGATGGCCAATTCTCGAACATTTAAAATCTAGTCGCAGTCTCATCTCGGCGACAAACAAATGTGAACTTGTCAAAATTTAGGGAAATTAGAGGTATTTTTGACAGATTGACACTGAGATGAGACTGTGAACGTTCCTAAAATTACGAGTATTGCCCATCTGGTCTGTCCTATTTCTTTTTAAACGACGAAAAAAAGGACGGGGTTTCCCAAGTCACACCACAAAATAAATAAAGGTCCCAAGTCGATCGCGCTTATTTTTTTTCTGTGTCCTTTTTTAGGGTCCGTACGAAAATGGGTACAGAGGCCAGCACATCAAGCTACCCCAATCTGTCAAATTTATTTGATAGAATTTCAACTTTATTGCAAATTAATAAGGTTCATATTAAATTGGGAAAATTTGACAGATTGGGGTAGCTTGATGTGCTGGCCGCTGTACCTATTAGGTATACAATATCCGTCATAATTATTCAGATTTAGATTGATAGTGTGTTACTTATTACGCAATAAGGGTGCAGGTCTATCCGTCAGTCTGTCACAGCTTTTTAAATATAAGGTCCCATTAAAATAGATGCACAAACTTTTAGTAATACTTAATTCAGACTACCAAAACAATTTGCTAATGAAAATACAGTAAGGTGCAACTTATTATTTTAGGTCAATATAAAATCACTTTAATCAGTGTTTTTTTTGCTTGGATATCTTTGGTTAGACTTACGAGGGTCATTCAATAAATACTTAGCCTACAAAAAGTAACGAAAATTTTGGAAAAGTGGCAATTTATTTTTCAACATAATCTCCTTTTAGTTCGATACACTTAGCCCAGCGATGCTCCAACTTTTTTAACCCGTCCGAAAAATAGTTTTTGTCAAACTCTGCAAAATAGGCCTCCGTGGCGGCGATGACCTCCTCATTTGATCCATATCTATTCCCGGCGAGTGATTTTTTCAGATTAGGAAACAGAAAGAAGTCACAAGGGGCCAAATCTGGAGAATACGGTGGATGGGGCAGCAATTCGTAGCGTAATTCGATCAATTTGGCCATGGCAACGGCAGACGTGTGAACCGGTGCGTTGTCGTGGTGAAACAGCACTTTTTTCTTCGCCAGATGGGGTCGTTTTTTCTTTAATTCGGCGTCGAATCGGCCCAATAAATCGGCATAGTAAAGCCCTGTAATTGTTTTACCCTTCTCGAGGTAATCGGTGTAGATCACACCTTGTGAATCCCAGAAAACGGTAGCCATAACTTTTCCGGCCGATTTTATAGTTTTCGCCTTCTTTGGAGCACGTTCCCCGGTCTGGATCCATTGTTTTGATTGCTCCTTGGTCTCTGGTGTGTACCAGTGGATCCAGGTTTCATCGACGGTCTCAAAACGACGCAAAAACTCCGCTACATTCCGCTTAAACAGCGCCAAACACGTCTCCGATGTGGTCTCACGGTTGCGCTTGTTTTCTGGTGTGAGTAAACGCGGCACCCATCGCGCCGACAGCTTTCTCATGCCGAGTTCCTCGTGAAGTATATGATGCACTGTTCCTTCTGAAATGCCTACAGTCTCAGCTAGCTCGCGAACATTCAATCGGCGATCTGCCAATACGAGATCATGGATTTTTTTAATGTTTTCCTCCGTAGCAGCTGTTTTCGGTGCACCTGGACGTGGTTCATCAAAAACCGACGTACGGCCACGTGTAAACTCGTTGAACCAATTCTTGACGGTGGCCATCGATGGAGAAGAGTCACCGTACACAGCATCCAAGCGCTCTTTTATTTCGCTGCGCGTTTTCCCTTCCAAAAATAGGAATCGAATCACCGAACGATATTGCTCTTTTTCCATTTTTGTAAAACCGATCGACACGTTCGCTTCCATAAGTTGTCAAATTAAAACAAATGAAGGGATTGGAATGAAAATTTGAAAAAAGAATTGAAAAAGAATGTGCTACACTGTGGTAAAACTCTTTTGAAACTACAGCGCCCTCTGGCGATGAGGCTAGGTACTTATTGAATGCCCCTCGTACTGAGCGCTGTGCTAAAATTTGTCCATCTATTTTAATGGGACCCTGTAATATAATAATTATTTTTATGAGGGGCTTCTATGTCACGTCACAGCTATATTGTTAACCGTTGATGCTGTGGGATATCATGGTTTTTATAGTAAAATAGTCTACACTTGCATTATTCAGATTTCGTATATATATTCTAAAACGAATTCGGCAGTGACCTAAATGAGAAAATTCTTCGAATTCCTCTTATAAAATAAAAAAGTTTTGGAAAAAAAGTGTGAAAAAACAACTACCCACTTTAAAGTTTATTTATTTTAGTAACACGGGATATAAAGCGTGACATTCACGGTGCGACACGATCCGGGTTTGTCAATGAAAATTTTGTGTACGTGTGAAAACTGTTTCATGTGTGCAAATTGTTTAGTTGTTACATTGTGATAAAATGCGAGATTTATACAAAGTACGGCACTCCAATTACGCAACTCACTATCAATCTCAATCTGAATAATTTTGACGGATTTTGATAATCCATTGCTTCATTATGTTCGAAAAATTTGTATTCGTCTGTTCATCAACGTAAATAATGCAATTGAATGTTGTTGAACTGTCAAAATGAAACCCATTGCGACTGATATTGTATTACGCAATTATCCCGCAGTATTATGTAGGTTTAATATGAGGTTTATAAAATGAAACTAAATAACCCCTTACTAATAAACGTATTTTATCAGATGAATAGTTACACACCGATTTCTCTCTTTCAGTCGTCAGTAAATTGAGTTTCGAAAGAAGAAGACAAAGCGTTGTGTAACTACAGATGCTATACAACGTTTATTAGTAAGGGGGTTATTAGATAACGATGTGTAAAGGTAAGTAATGATTAGTGACTGTTTACCCATATAGTTTTGGCGTTTAATCGTCTCATAACTTTAATCAACTTTTATAATTTAGCGATTTAATAATACCTGCACACAAACTTAAATAAATTCCTATTGTATTTCGATATTCTACTAACTCATTAATGATTCATCACCACTGACTTACATAAAAATGACAAAACAAAAACCCCATTGTTTAAATCAAATACAATGAAAAAGTAGCCTTGATATTGTCTCGAGTGTTAAGATGTAACGCGGTCACGTGGTCGTGGGCGTTCATTCTTTACAATTTTTTATTAACATGAGTAGGTAACTAACTTCTGCCTGCGACTTAGTCCGGGTGAAATTTCCGCCCCCGACCCATCGCGTCGCATCGCATCGCTCGCCCGTGCTACTACCTCGTTTTCGCTTAGCATTCTTTCTGACTTTTTTTCATATTGCTCGGCTCTTAAAGTTCATAGCGTGCCGTCATAATAAAAAAGGGCACAACTAACATTTTTTTCGAAATTTAGTTATGTACTTATTCGGAATCAGAAAAAGGCCCGATTCCGAATAAGAACTGGGCTATCAAATGCAAAAATAATGTTTCAAATCCGACGGGTAGTTACGGAGATTACCCCCTACATACAAACTTCCAAACACCTCTTTTTAATATTAGTATAGATTATGCCAAAAAACTAAATATACGGGACATGGCATATTTGCTCTAGCGTCATTATCATTAACCAGGGAATATGTTATTATGGAATAAACGCCAATGACCACGTGACTGCGTTTCCTTTTAAGACAAAGACGCTGCGCAAGTGGGCAGCTTTATTTTCTTTTCCTACCCACTTTGTGCAAAAGCTAACTAACATCCTATTCTATCCAAGTATACTATGTTAGTCTTCGAGAATTGATTTAGCAGCGATGAGCTCTTGTGATTGTAAAGTTAAAGAAACGGCCAAGATGGAGAAACTAAACGTAAGTTGGTTTTCTTTGCCAATTTATTTTGTACAACAGCCTAATGTTGTACCTAGCTTAGTATATTAGACTTAAAAGTATAGGTATCCATCCTGTTTTTGAAAACTTTTTTGGATGCTAATTTCTAATGTGGCGATATTATCGTGGACGTCCACGTCTCCACGTCCATGTATGTTGAGGTCGGCTTCCAGTCTAACCGGATGCAGCTGAATACCAGGATTTTTCATGGAGCGACTGCCTATCTGAGCCCCACAACCCAGTTACTGGGTAATACAATACCCCTTGGTAAGACTGGTTGTCAAACTTTTGGGCTTCTCACTACACGTAACGACTGTCAAAGATCCACGAATGACAGTCCAGGACCAACTGCTTAACGCGCTTTCCGAGGCACGGAGGGGTTTTGTCTTGGTATGTAAAGATGGTCACCCACCAACGGACCAACCGCGGCAAGCGTAGTTTAACCTGATCGATCGACTCGTGCGGCTGTTATATAGTTATGAATAGCAGCCGCACGGGTTGATCGATCAGGTGTTTACCATTAGCAATTTCTTAGTAACGAGCCGGAATTTGGAAGTTGTTGGTGTGATACCCCCGTGTTTTGGTGTGCCCCCGTAACCGCGTCGGTCCTGCGCCTGATCGTGTCGGATTGCCGTCCCATCGGACTCTGACAGTGAGGGAAGAGAGAGTGCACCTGTGTCTGCGCACAGACTTGTGAACTGTAATACCTCCCGCAACGAAGGCTATTCTCAACTGAGATTGGCTGCCGTGGCCGAAGATCGGTCTGTGGTACTATCACTATTATTTCTTCAGAATCTGCTGCGTAGTTCTGTCCTGAAAACGCAATAAAGGGGCAAACAGAGAGATTCTCCCTTTTTAGAACCACTATGTAGTCTTACTAACTCATCATGTACTTATTGTCTTCAGGAGACCTACACCGACGTACCGGTGACGCCTTCCTCGGACGTGGAGCACTGCCACTGGAAGCCGCAAGCGGAGCCCCCGAGCGCCATCCCTCAGCTGTTGACCGCGCTCGTACTATGTGGCATTTTTATGGTAAGTAGGTAATTAAGCAACATAGAAATATCTTTCATACATCTGTGTTAAGCACCATCTAGAAACGCTATCTTGTTTCTTTGGTTCAATTCCCACTGCTGAACAAAAACTGCGTTCGTTTGGCCGGGTAGAAACGCGCTTAATTAAAATAATCGCGAGATCGCGACAAATAGAGGACTTTCTTGTTATTGAAATCGTAATAAGCATCACTTCAGATTCGTATATTTTTTACTAATAAAGTAGTAGTTTCTTTTTAAAGTAGTAGGTCGGATACTCGGATATTATCCCACGGGAACGTAGGTATCTACCGGGAAAATCATGGTCTAGCCGTGTGCCAAACTTCATTCAAATACGTTTAGCAGGACGTGACAAGTGTCAACAGACAGACATACAGTTACTTTCGCATTTATAATATTGTTAAGGTTAGTATATTAGTATTAGGGCGAATTTCACCAAACTTTTATAAGTAGGTACTTACCTAGAATAAATCATAGCCTAAAAATAAATTTTTGATAGTTTTGCTGTATCTACTAGAACTGTCAGACGTCAATTTTATTCCACGGATAAGAGATATCTCTGACTTTGGTGAAATCAGCCCTAAGTAGAGATAACGGAATGCGTGCTTGAAAGTATCACATTTTAATACTATCACAACAAAATGTAAGACATAAGTAAGAATAGGCCTCGTTACTCGGCCCGAAATTACCGATTTGTTCACCCGATTGTATGAGCCGACAACCGAAGTCTATAGAATTATACGACCAAGCCATAGACACCACCCATTATCCGGCCAGACAATGGATAATGTCCGGATATGTGGGGGCGCCTAAATGACGGTAAAAGGCGGCCTGCCTCACAAAAGAAAATGCTTGATTATCCGTGCTAGCACACGGAAAATCATCCATTTTCTTTATACTCTATTCTGCCGTAACCACAGAAATCTTAATAATAAGGCATAACATAGTTGACAGTTGTGCTAAATAGTTTTTTTTTTTTTTGTTATGTTACGGTTATCAGATTTTTTCCCATACTTGTGCAACATGACAATGCTTCTTGCCAAATTTCATGATTCTAGGTCAACGGGAAGTACGCTATGCGAGTAGGTTTTGATTTCGGAACATAAACGCCCGTATCTTTTGATTTCGTTGATTTAGAAGTTTGATTTTTTTCACTGCTTCAAGGGATTACAGATCTGAGTATTTGATATTAATTTCAACTTGATGACTCCACGCGTTCCTGAGAAAAAGGGAAAAAGGCTGACGGACAGGCAGACGGAAAACGAAGTGATCTTATAAGGGTGCCGTTCTTCCTTTTGAGGTACGGAACCCTAAAATAGCTTGAAGAACTTTCGTTGTTTGACTACTTCCGGCACGCACGGCGGGGTAATTGCGTAACCCACTAACAGTAGGAATGGCTTTCATTTTGACAGTTAAAAAACATTAGTTATTTACGTTGTTGAGCAGACGTATATTTTTCGAACATATGAAGCAATGGATTAAGCAATATCCTTCAAAATGATTCTGATTTATATAAAACTAGCGGACCCGGCCACGCGTTGCTGTGGCTAACGTTTTTGTCATTTTTTTTTTTTGCTATCCTATCTTTCAAGTTGGATCAAACTGCACACGGTGTACAAATTTGATTAAAATCGGTTAAGTAGTTTAGGAGTCCATCGCGGACAAACATCGTGACACGTAATTTATATATTTTAAGAAGATAAGATTAGGATGCTTGGCTGTCAAACTCGATACCACATTGCTCTAAATTCTATTTAAATCATTGTCTCTAATATTGTTGTTATTGTATTTCCATTTAAACAAATATCAACCTCTTGCTTGTGTAAATGAAGTTGATTTCAGAATAATAAATGATTTTATTTCTGTAAGTAGGTTTGTTTGTAAAAACACTTTTACAGTGTACGTCAGTGACTATAAGTACTATTGAATAAGACATTAAAATGTAGTAGTAGTGCTAATTGGACTTTGTATGCGGTTATTAAAGTGGTTTTCAAAAGCCAAAAACACATATTTATTTATATGTTACGGGTCGATCGATCACGTTAAGCTACGCTTGCCGCGGTTGGTCCGTTAATGGGTGACCATCTTTACATACCAAGACCCCTCCGTGGCTCGGAAAGCACGTTAAGCCGTTGATCCCAGCTGTCATTCGTGGATCTTATAGACAGTCGTTAATGTTCGTCAGAAGCCCGAACGTCTGACAAACAGTCTTACCAAGGGGTATCTTATTACCTAGTAACTGGTTGTGGAGGTCAGATAGGCAGTCGGTCGCTCCGTGTAAAATACTGGTATTCAGCTGCATCCGGTTAGACTGGAAGCTAAGCCCAACATAGTTGGGAAAAGGCTAGGCAGATGATGATGAATGTTAGGAAAATAAGTACATTAATAATCGTGACTTTGTAAAATAATTTTGTATGAAAAAATTAAAACAAAAATAAATATATATTTGAAAAATAATTCATATGCCAGTTGATTATTTGATATAAAAATAAATAACCACCCTAGAGTTATGGGATATAAAAAAAAACACCTTGTATAGCAAAAAAAAACATTTATTAGTATTTTTGTTGTTTTTTGTCTGTCTGTTCTGGCTAATCTCCGAAACGGCTGGACCGATTTTGACGGGACTTTCACTGGCAGATAGCTGATGTTATAAGGAGTAATATAGGCTTTTTGTCCCGGTAGCACTTTCTCGTGGGATAATTTCCGACATCAACGACAGCCGAACCCGCGGGCAGAAACTATTGTATCAGTTTACTATAACTATCTGACCTATAAAATGCGACAGACCGTTTTTCAAGCTCTTAGCTCTAGCTCATAGAATATCTAATATATAAAATTCTCGTGTCACAGTTTTCGTTGCCATACTCCTCCGAAACGGCTTGACCGATTTTGATGAAATTTTTTGTGCTTATCCGGTATCTATGAGAATCGGCCAACATCTATTTTTCAAACTCAAACTCAAACTCAAAGCATTTATTTCAATTAAACCATTTACAGGCACTTTTGAATTGTCAATCGGTCAGTCAGCAAATATGAAGCTAGTTGCCCATTCCAAAGCGTAGGTACCTATGGAGAAGAACGGGCAAGAAACTCCATGGACACTCTTTTAAATTATAGTTTACAAAAATATTAGTTACATCATTAGTGTTGAATTTATAATTATATGTGAGAACGATGTAAAAAAAAAAAATATACGTACGCGTTAAAGTGTCCAGAGTACCTACAGCAAATAGTACTTAACAAAACAATAATCCAAAAGTAAAATAATTAAAAATAAGCCGAGGCAGCCAAGTGATGACCAGTCCCAACTGACGGCGCCCGTTCACGAACATGACGCATAGATCAGCACCATTCAGCTCAACCATTTTGAAGGGAGCTAAATGATCCAACACACACGCCACCGTCAGCGAGACATTTTAGTGAGCATGACATACTATCAGCCGCCAGGGCACATTCAAGTCAATGAAAGACATTATTATCATTACCCGGTAAATGGTAGCACTACAGTACATAGAACTCACATTTGTGCTATGCAATTATACAATATAAAGGAAATTGAGTTTATACAATGCAAAGATAGTCTTACAATCTTCAACAGCTCCAACAGTATTTTCAAGAGTTAATCAATTAGTTGTGGTTGTGGAGCAGGACCAGCATTGAGCCAGGCATCTTTATCAACGATGTAATCCCCTAACTTATAATATGCCTGCCTGCATAGTGTGCGTTTTATACAAGACTTGAATTTTGTCTCATTCAGTTGAAGAATGTGGGGAGGTATTTTATTATAACATTTTAAACAGTACCCCATAAAAGATGAGTCTACTTTAGCCAGTCTGAAACCTGGTTGAACTAATAGGTCCCTATTTCTAGTACTATAATTATGTCTTTCACCTCTTTTGCTAAAAAGATGTAAATTTTTCCTTACATACATGATGTTTTCGTAGATATATTGACAAGGCACCGTCATGATGTTAATTTCCTTAAACAGTTCCCTTAGAGAATCGCGCCTGCGAAGATTATATATGGCTCTAATGGCTCTTTTCTGCAGAATAAAAATAGAATCGATGTCTGCAGCCCGTCCCCAAAGTAAAATACCGTAAGACATGATACTATGAAAGTAACTAAAATAAACTAGTCTCGCGGTATCTACATCAGTAAATTGACGGATTTTTCTGATAGCATAAGCTGCTGAACTTAACCGTCCTGAAAGAGATGTTAAATGAGGACCCCATTGTAGCCTTGAGTCGAGCGTGATCTCATTTCATCCCCCTAAACCGAAACTTACGCGATTGAAACCGCGGGGCGCAGCTAGTAATATATAACGGAAAGTTCAACTGGAAAAGTCGTTTATGGGTCAACGCACAAACTCCTCCGGGAGAATGTTATTATGTAGTAAACAATATGTCGACGGTCCCTAGCTCCCTTAACCCTTGCAAAATATGTTGGCATATTTTTTTTGTTCATACAACTGAATGACTGGTTCTTTAGTTTAGTGCTCCCAAGCCACATGTCTTCGAATTTTTGGTTCTAATCTAGGTCCTAGACAGAAAGGTAATTGGTAATTTATATAATACTAGCTTCCGCCCGCGGCTTCGCCCGTGAGGTATGTCTATAAAAACTATGTTATGTCCTTCCCCGGGATGCAATCTATCTCTTTGCCAAATTTTATCGAAATCCGTTCAGTGGTTTAGGCGTGATTAGGTAACATACATACACACAGACAGAGTTACTTTCGAATTTATAATATTAGTATGGATTATTGTTTATCCAGGTATGCGAGCTGATCGGCGGCTACCTAGCCGGCAGTCTGTCCGTCATGAGCGACGCGGCGCATATGCTGAGCGACTGCGGGGGGTTCGCGCTGGCACTGCTCGCCTTCCACTGCGCGAAGAGACGCCCTGATGTCGCCATGTCTTATGGGTACAAGCGTGCTGGTAGGTGGTAATGAACAGGGTTTTAGAAAAGCGGTTTTGAAAATCTTCCTACGTCACTTTCGTAAACCTTGTATGAACCCATTGCACACTGCAGGGGGGCAGAAAGAAGCTTCTTTTCGTATTGTAATCCCACGTACGCACGGACGCAAAAAATTTGGCTGCGGGATTTTATTTCAACTTCTTCTCTTTTCAACTCTCGATGTTGAGCGGAGCATTGAGAACCCAACAGAGCGCATCTGTCAGCATTTTTCTGTACAAACTGCGAAATCTGACATCCAACCATCTTGTTACAGAGGTCCTCGGCGCCATGCTATCAGTTCTCCTAATTTGGATCCTGACTGGCATATTCGTATACGTAGCGGTGGTCCGTTTACACACGGGCGAGTACAACATCGAGCCCGATATGATGATGATCGTGTCGGGTTGCGGGGTCGGCTTCAATGTCATCCTGGCGTTAGTGCTGCACGGCTGCGCGTCAGATATCGGTGAGTACTGACTGTACTAACCGTGGTCCGTTTACACACGGGCGAGTACAACATCGAGCCCGATATGATGATGATCGTGTCGGGTTGCGGGGTCGGCTTCAATGTCATCCTGGCGTTAGTGCTGCACGGCTGCGCGTCAGATATCGGTGAGTACTGACTGTACTAACCGTGGTCCGTTTACACGCGGCGAGTACAACATCGAGCCCGATATGATGATGATCGTGTCGGGTTGCGGGGTCGGCTTCAATGTCATCCTGGCGTTAGTGCTGCACGGCTGCGAGAGTACAACATTGAAATTTAGTGAAATTGTCAGCAAAATTTGATTCTTACAGTTCCACTGAGAATTGAATATTGCACTTATATTATTGATAAATTATGCTTTCCTTGGTATTATAAATATTCTGAGGCGGTTCAATCTTTCAAACGAATTTTTCTTTAGGTCAGAAAAATGTGTGACCTACAAAATCCACCTCTTATCTCTTTACAACCTCTTATATCAACTTTATTTCTCTCCCTTTAGCCCACCACCACACACACGGTGGCGCGGCCTGCGCCCACGCTCACTCACACGGCTCCACTGGAGGCGCCTCCCGCGGCTGGAGACTGTTCCGAAGATCACGAGAACACAAACAGACTAACGGCTCGCTGGTGAACGGAGACTACACCATGAAGGACTTGGCGACCGTCGAGACCAACGTCGTGGGCTCACAGCCAAGGTAATTTAGAGCAACATAGACCTTACCGGATGAATTAGTGCTAATTTCTTTTGTGGGAAATCGGTTTGGAGCACAAAAAAGTGTACAAAACCGAACCGAACAGTTTGGGAGTTAGCACTGTTCCGATTTGGTGCAATACTTTTATGGTTCTGACCTAAACAGGAAAAACGGAACGATCTGAACAGTTTTTTGTCCATCTGTCACAGAGGTTTTTCTCGATAAAGTTATGCAACGTAGGCATTTGAATTAGAATCGCTAGTCTAAGATCGAAACAGGTATTTTTGGAACGAAGTTCCTTAACTTTGCTTGCGGTAGGAATCGTCACATATGGAAAAACGTTAGCCCCCTCCATGCGACTTTCTATGTCTGTCTCTTTCTATTATATGTATGGTGTGTGTGTGTGTGTCTGTGTGTGTGTGAGTGATTACTTCGTTCCTGACGGGAGTCACCCGACCTTTTTTTTAAATATTTCTTTTGTTTTATCGTCATTCGATGTCGATACCCGATACGTCTGAGAAGTTTCGCCAACTAATTTAATTTGACCCTGTATTGTTTGCGTTTTTTTTTTGGTATACCCTGTACTGCCCCACTGCAGGACACAGCCTCCACCAAATCCTTTACGGATTTCTTTTCCCGTTCCACCCCGAACTAGCCCGGGCGATACTATGCCGATACGATAACACGGTAATTGTTGCAGGAACATCAACCTCCGAGCAGCACTGATCCACGTCATCGGTGACCTCATACAGAGCTGTGGAGTACTGCTCGCCTCCATACTTATTAAGTTCTATGTAAGTATATTTTTAGGTATTTTATATATGAAACATGATGGGCGATGTTAGGAAAGTTTTTTAAGTAAAAACTTCTTTAGGCGCGTTGGGTATTTTTTGATATGGGGAAAAACCATTGAACTCGCGGCACTGTTACCGATACCGGCACCTCTGTTTTAAGCTTGGGCTATTATAAAGACATCAACGCGCGGTACATTTTCTTTGGGAAGAACCTTAAAAATACACATGTAATTGTTCAAGTTTTCACTTCTGTCGGCACTTCACTGATTTATTAATGAAAAAAAAATACATTCACCAGCGAGGAGTTGTACTCCTTTATTCATAAACTTTGTTTAAAGTTAAGTAGTGATTAGCGACTATTTAACCACACATTTTTGACATTTAAACGTCACTTAACTTTAATCATCGTTTATAAATAAACCCCCACATAAAGGCTAACAAAATAAAAAATATGTTACAGTATTTACGTTTTAAAATCGTGACGGACATAGCTTGTCTTTCCCATTTTTTCTGACTTGCTATACCTTGTCCATGTGTTAATTACCTATACTACCTATATTTTTTTTTTTTTTCGAAAAACGTAACCCTTATAGGATCACTTCATTGACCGTCTGTCTGTCAGTCTGTCAAGGCGCTTTTTCTCAGGAACATATGTAGGTATCAAGCTAATACCATGTACGTAGGTCTATGGTCCCTCCAAGGGAGGCTCTTAAAAAACCGTTTAAATTCATTCCAACCACGGAAACCTACATTATGCGTGATCAGACACGCACTTGGCCGGATTTTTATGGGCCATGACTTTATTCTGGACTTTAAGAAGTAACTTTCATGGTCTAATAAAGTTAACTTTATTTATACTCCTTAGTCAAATACAAGTATTATACCTAAATATTGATTTACTTGTCTCCAGCCTGAAGCGAAGGTGGTGGACCCTATCTGCACGTTCGTGTTCAGTTTCTTAGTGCTGCTGACGTCGGCGCAGGTGGTGCGGGACGCGCTCGCCATGCTCATGCAGGCTGTGCCCAAGAACTTCAGGTAAGTGCTACTTTTTTGTGCTGGCAATAATTTGGGAAGGTTTGCTACATCGCAAGATAAAAAAGAACCGTTTGGATCGAATTGTCGTTACAATGTTCTTTAAATATGGCTCATCAGAACCAATAAAATTATTAGTTTTGGGAAAATATTTTCACAATCACCACATTTTGAAAACGGGCTGGTGATCTGGTCATACTAAAACATGGAATTTTTTAAGGCAATGATGCTCGTTGTGGGGCGACCGGGCGATGAATTGAAGTTAATAATAATAACGGTTCCCCAATAAAAATAATATATAATAATTTAATTTAAACATAACTTAATACGTGTAAAATAATAATGTGACCATTCTTGTCAAATCGTGTTTGCGCAGAGTTCTGTTTCACGCTGGCATACGTGGCTTGCGGATGTGTGCATGTATGCAAGCACATATGCGAGGCGTTAATGGAATAAAACCGGACAAAAACTTTACTTTCCTGCCCTGAATTATTAATTGAAGGTTTTATATTATTTTCATTTGTATAGCCATTTCCCAACTATGTTGGGGTCGGCAGGTTACAATAATTTCCTAATAATATTATGGTTTTATTATTGCAGGTATCGTGAATGCGTGTCCATGTTGTCTTCGCTGAACGGCGTGCGCCACGTGCACTCGCTGCACGTGTGGGCTCTGTCCACGCATTACGTTATCCTCACAGCACACGTGGCTATTGGTAACTATCATTACTATGACATTCAAGAGTATTCTACTTCTTAATATTGAAAAAAAAAAACAACATCTCGCCCGTATTTCTCGACGGGTTAGGCAGAGGTGTAAAACAAGATGGCAGCTTTAGTTCCGATTTTGGCCACGCGCCACAATAACTTTTTAGCGCTGTATATTGTCCACGTAAACCTAGTGATGCGCCTTCTGTATCGATACTGTTTGCTGTATCTTTCGTCATCCCCAGACGAGCTGACGGACCCCGAGGCGGTGCTGCAGGCGTGCCAGCAGCTGGCGCGCAGGGAGTGGGGCGTGGCGTCGGCCACGTTCCAGCTGGAGCGCTACACGCCGCGCATGCTGGCGTGCGACACGTGCGGCCTGCAGCCCGCGCACACGCCCTGACACCTGACCACGCTCGCCTAGGCAGGTCTGTAGCGTCCGAGAGTTCTTAAATATCACTTCTTCTTTGTCGTTCGCATTCCCTCAATGCTGAGGATTGCACCCACATACATACGACGCGACCAAACGAAGCCTCGGCCAAACCTGCGTGTCAAGTACGCAGGACGCGAAGCCGTAGCGTCAACAACACGAAACTAAACGTGAACACCTGCGCGACTACAGCAATCGCTAAGGTGTGCACGGCGCCATAGATAAACACGAGCAGCGTCCACCGCGCGACTGACGCTCCCGCTTCGCAGTCGCTTTGGTCGCGCAGGTGTGGCCGAAGCTTAACTCGGTCTTCTGCAGTGTGCACCACTCGGTACATGTATGCCTACAGCCTTCTTGATCGCGTCTGAACATCTTGCAGGTGCTCTCCCAGACATCACTTACAGCTTTACACACAAATGTTTTAGCTTTGAAAGTCATCGGCTATCTTCGGAAATACGAACGGTGATGATAAGGTATAATATAGAGCTGTTACAACCATTAAAATTATTGACTATTTTGTATGACAATGTTTACAAAATTTTAGATTAACAACTCTATGGAATCCTTCAATACTTTTGAATGACAAATGACGATCTGAGACCGGTGTAGGTAACCTGACAGAGAGAAAACTTCATACACACACACACAATGAAACACTACTACAAAGCGCGGCAGTACAAAACATAGAAGCATTGCTTTTTCTCTGGGTTACTCTGTGCCGTGACGTTCGTGCTAATTCGGAAACACAAAGATTACCGAAGCGCATACTTTTTCTGGTTTACCTGTGGTTTTTTTTTTCTTATAGCTCTTCATTGGCAACGTGAGGTTACCGGTGATTTGAGAAACTTGTATTTTTTTTGACGTTCTAGTAGTCCAATAAATATCGTTATCAGCTGATATTATCGTGTGACGGGTTGTTGAGCTCCCTAAAATATGGTTGAGCTTCACGATAACTGCTACATGCGTGCCGTTTTGGATAGGTCAACTCAGTTACTCTAAGGTCATTTCCAGGCCAAGGTCCAGTCATTGATCTCCATTCCATTAAAAGATTCCTAAAATAAATAATGTCCTCTAAGTTTGTTTCTATTGCTGTTATAAGCACTTACGACCGTAAATAATAATGAAATTGACATTTTTATTTTATTTCACAGGAAGTGACAACATAAATGAAGCCTCAGACAATTGATTTGATTGACGCAATTTGTACACGATGCATTTAAAGGGGCCAGCTATCAATCAACAACTTGATTGATTGAAGAACAGTGTTGATATTCTAAGCTAAGGAAAAAGACAAATTAGTGTTGTTTATCAATCTTCAAATTGATCCATGAAAAAAAGTGATTGAATGATTGATAAATTTGGAGTTTTGTATTTTTTGAAACGGTTGAATAGTTAGGACCAAGTGAGAAGTGGCATCAGTCATCAATTTGATTGAAAGATTGATTGATTGATAGACTAAATTGTTGAATTAGTGTATTTAATATTGCTAGAACTTTTGAGATGGAAATATTGTAATAAAAAAATGCGTTCTTGATCTCAACGAAATAACTTTCAGAATAGTTTAAAAGAGATGATATTACATAAAAAAATATTGATTTTTCTAGCTTGTTTCTACAAATAGCTTATCTATTTAAATTTTAAGGTATAACGAACACTGCACAGGTATTTTATTCCAGTAAACTCCGGACGATTGCCTGCTAAGTGTGTCACCGGTCTTGGAATTTGTAAAATGTAAATGAAAAATTAAACCTAGAAATAGTTTCCAGACATGAATACTGTTTGACTTGTAAAAAGAAATGAACGCATAATATTGTTGTTATTTTTTAAATAAGAAACGTAGAAAGAAAAACATAAAAAGTAGACTTTTTAAAAGAAATGTATTATAATTCGTGCCAATATAAAAAAAAGATGCATTCCAAATCGTCGACCCGATGTATTAAATTAAAAGATATTATATGTAGCTAATTTATTATTAAAAAATGTATGTTATAGATTATAAGCGAATTATTAAAAATCAATTATTATTTAGTACCTAATAAATAATGTTTAATGTGTATAAATTGATATAAAAAATGCAGTTTTGTAAATTTGTAACTGTTCATTGTTGAAAAATCTTTGTCAAAGTTATTAGGGATCAATCATAAGTTACGTAATCTCGGTGATATTTCAGGGTTCTGTAGCGAAAGGATGCCATCGGAATATTTTTTTACCGAGCTTACAATGGGTGTCTATCACGGGGTTATTTTATGAAGAGGATATCCAAATGAAATTATAAAAATAATCTTAAATGGGTTACGTAACTTGTGTTTGGTTTTCAAATGCAATGAATTCCCGTATGTACAATTCATTCCAAATACTGTAATCATAGTCTTAAGTTATTTATTGAAACAAGTGATGCTATTCGTTCATACAAGGAGGCTTGCGTCGGTTTGCCCAGTACCATCTGCTCAGTACCTTTACGCCGTAATTGGAAAATTATTGATGGAACGCCGTATACAAAGGGCGGGCAGGGTTACCATAATACTAATATAAAATTGTCCGATTTTATGTATAGTCGTCCACTTAATTCCTTGACCACTGTTGACAACAATTCCCAGTGAATTGAAACTATCTAACTGTCACAGACTGTGGCGGCATCTATAATACGAACTACGGATCACACTGACGTCACACAAAATGCTGCATTGCACAAGCAGTTTGACGTGCGACTCGCATATATACAACGTCCCGACATCAATCGTCGGGCAGAGCGGCCCACCAAACACAACACGCATCTGGACGGAGGATCCACCTTTTGAGAATGAGTGAACTTTGCACCCTGTCTCTCATATCTCTATAAATCCTTGCCGTTTTTTTTTACGTGCAAGGGACCATACCTTAAGTTACCTTAGAGTGGTCAAGTAATTACGAGGTCTACTATACTACCGATATACATAAGAAGGACTTTTCTATTTAAAAATAGTTAAGACTGCAGGAAATACTCCTTTAGTCTTCAATGGCACGGTTAAAAGCAAAGTTATATTACGAATAATGAAAGAAACTATGATGGCCGTGCATGCCCTTTGTTGACGGCACATGGAAAAAGACGTTATAAAATCGATATTATGAGCTAAATACGGTAATGTGATCTCGTTGCTGTTAGCACATTTTATATTTACCATCAAAATCAAAATAAAGGTTGACATGGTGATCCCTGTTAAGAAACTCACCCTGTATACCGGGTCAAATTAATTTAGCTAGCGAAACTCTGCAGACGTGATGAGTATTGACATCTAAACACTAAATAAAATAATACGATACCCATCATATCTGTGAAGTTTCACAATAATAAAAAACTGATATTTAAGTGACTAATTAATAATAAAATAATAATGCGGTCGGTGACTCCACAAAAAAAAAATCGTCAAATTAATTTATTTTTTGTTTTATCGTATTATATATCGATACCCATCACGTCCGTATCTAAACACGATCGATAGATTTATTAATTGAAAATATAAAATTTGCTAGTAAATTAAATACGAGTTGTCATCGATTCGCGTAAAGTTTAAAAACAATTTACTCAATGCATAGTTAAGCTTATAATTATTGTTATTTTAGTTTATTTATTTACTGCTCTGTTTGTATTATTTGTAGTGACTGAATGTTGACGTTGCTGTAGCGTGATCTATCTATCTATAATATAAAAATGAATCGCTGAATGTGTTGATAAGCGCAAATCTCGAGAGCAGCTGAACCGATTTCTCTAATTATTTTTTTGTGTGTTCGGTATTGTCAGGACAAGGTTTGTATGAAAGATTTAGGAAATTCGAAAAAAAAATCCCCGGGGGAAGCTGGGGCGGGCCGCTAGTAAATAAAAATGATAACAATTAACTATAGTGAACAATTAACTGTAGTGAATAAAAATGATAACAATTAACTATATTACAGTAATTAAGAGGTGACCCAGTGGTTAAGAGGTTAACTGGCAATCAACAATAAGTTCAAAACCCAGTAGTATAAAATCTTTGATTTCAATAATTAAACTGTATTGAAAATTCCTTGGGCTTTAGGTTGCTCAAGGGACAAGGAATGTTTGTAATGTATAATTTATACAAAGGTTAAATTAAATTAACTGGCGAAACGTCACAGACTCGCTAGAATGTAATGATGATAAAAAAAAATATTTTCTAAACCCAAGATTTCAAGTCGCTGATTACGGGGGTCAATGGCCGCTGATAGTGCAGTTAATTGAAATTATCATAAAAACATTGTTTTATCATCGCCAATTATATCTATCAACTCTGTGAAGTTTTGTCAGTTAATTTAAATTTACCTTGTATTAATAAATGGCCAATAGTTAAACCACCTATTACCCAACTTTCTATAAAATTTGACGATTTTAGAGGCTACATTCAAAACACGCTACAGCAATTATCTTGTACTTAATGTATTTAGCTTATGGTTGAATTTTTGTGCTCAAAATAGTAAATAATTGTGATAGCTTTACACGTTGTTCATTGCATTCCCTTGTTGTAACGTAGTGTTGTTTATATTGTATAGATGGACAGGGTACGCGGACGGGTGATGAACTGGATTCTGTAAAGATTTTATTATTATTTGTTTGTTTTTAAGGCTAAACTCTGCTTCTGAAATTCAGATCAGAACATGTGCTGTCAAATTTAGTGTTAGCTATGACGTGTGTATGACTAAAATAATAGCAACTATAAGGGCTGATTTTTCTAACGCCAGATAATTTAATCCGAGGAATAATTATGAATTTTTGACAGTTCTTCCATGCAAAATCTGTCAGACGACAATTTATTCCACGAATAAAAATTATCTGTCGATTGAAAAATCAACCCTAAGTTGACAGCGGATTGCGTTGAAAATGTTTTCAGAAACCGGAGCTTAGCCCAGATTTAATTATGTGAATTGTCTTCCACAAAGAAAATTATTATTAAGACAAGTTTTAAATATTTCGGCGCGTTCGCACTAGAAATCACTAATTTAAAACATGCATCGTTCTTTTTCTGTTAGTCGTTTGAAGATGACAGCAATAGAATTAAATTTCTGGATTTTCAACTCTCAGTGTCGGGCCGAGCGTTGAGAATCTAACAGAGCGCATCACAGTGTGTCAAAAAAAACACTGGTAGATTTTCAACTCTCGGGCGTTACGAAGTGTGTTGAATCCAGTGCGCGAAAAAAAATCGTCGCGGGAAAAACTTGCTGGGCGCTAGTGATTTGTAATGTAAGTGGGCTTTAATTTTATAACATTGTTTCAGGGCGTTCGCTACGTTTAAGCGTGTGCACGTGGAACGATTAACGTAGCGAACGCGCTTAATCTCTTTATCTAGTCTTCCGTTACCTTATTTAATAAAAGAATCAAGTTTGTTACCCCAAACGCGCGTAACGAAAGTATTTAGCTATATGAAAAGCGAGGAAAAATGTAGTAATAAGCAAATAGTCGATTAGTAAGTTAATATGTTATCCAAAATATAACGAAACATGTAGCTGTTGTAATTATTATCTTTTTATATTTATCCGCTCAATTTTCGTCTATTATTGTATTGTAGCGTTAATTATTAGTAGAAACTTTATTGATTTGGGATCTGTTCCTGTTGAAAATATTTAAAATGGCGTTTGTTTTTATAGTTTCTCCAAAGTAATCGATTTTTTCGGCTTTAATCGATTAGAAATAGTCGTTCTTATCTTTTTAACTTTTCGGCTTCCTTATCTTTTTAAATGTTTGTTTCTAAAAGGCTAATGCGCTTGGTTGCCCGATATAAATTTTCTTGTGATTATTGCAATTTGCAGGTCAGCATCAAGTTGTATATTGATCAAAATCTATTCGCAACCGTAACAAATATGTATTTCCAGAATCATTGGAATTATCGATAATACTCTCTAAGTTAGAATTGACCTCAAATGTCACAATTTCATGAAATTGTCATTTGGTGGGGTAATATTATGAGTTTAGAGATTATAGGATTGAAAGCTTGATGATTTTAATGATTAGAATTCTGGAAATACATATTTGTGACGGTCGCGAGTCATATTTTGGTCAACGAACAACTCCCACTGACCTGCAAATTACAAAAAAAACGTAAAAAAAAAAGTAAATTTCTAACTACTTAGTAACTATGCGCATCCACCTTACGCTGAATTGCATGGGATATAAGTCACAAAGCTATGTTAGCCCCAAGAAGCTATAATGTTTTCTTTGTCTTAGCGTTATCCTGGCAACTGTCACCGGTTACAACGAAGTACGTTCAGAGGCTATTTATAAATGGGACGACATCCAGGACGCTTATCTATCTTCTCATAATAAGTTGATGTGGTCTACTTCCCGGGATGTTTATGGTTTAGGCTGAATAAGTATAGCATAATATAATTTACGTCGTTCAATGTGGGTCGCCGAAATTACACTTGTGTGAAGGTGTAGTCAGAAAGAGTTCTATATAATAACGAAAACTTTGACTAATTTTTTTCGAAATAAATTAAGCTGGGGTACGCTCGGGACTGTTTTACTACCTCCGAATAAGCGTAAGTTAACTAATAAGGCAGATATCATCATCGTCACCGTTTTCCTGTTTTGAGGACGGCGTAACCTGTCTTTTTATTCCATACTTCTCTATTAGTCGTCATCTCGGTAGTCACCCAGTCAAGGCAGATAATTTAATACATATTGTTTCAGTTTTTAATTTATTTGGTAGATAGCGCCTATCTGGACACTAAAAGTGGCCTTAAAGCCTGATTCGTCGGTGCGATTTAATTGCCTGTGGCATCCTACTATTCTACTTTTTACTAATATTATAAATGTGAAAGTTTGTTAAGATGTTTGGATGTTTGTTACTCAATCACGCAAAAACTACTGAACGGATTTGGATGAAATTTGGTACAAAGATAGTTTATAACCAGGATTAACACATAGGATACTTTTTATCCCGATATTCCCACGGGGTCGAAACTAAGACGGGTGAAACCGCGAAGCGCTGCTAGTACCATAATAAAAGTTGCATCGTCTAAAGTTTAATGTCTAAATGATGCAAGTCATTTGTTGCTTCAATTTTATTGTACGCAACAGACAAGATTTGCATCGTGTAAATGGGGCTATAATCACGTTTAGATAACCACCATCCCCCCTTCGCCACCCTGGGTTGACCGGTAGAGAATGCCTAAGGCATTAAGTCCGCCTTTGTACCTTTTTGTGCGAATAGTTAACGGATATTTTTAACAGAAACAGATCATTAGTTCTTGGAGCCAAAATGTAACCAAAAAGACATATTTTTATAACTGATTTGTGTATGTAGGTATATTATTATTAAATAAGGATTGGATGTTTCTTTAATGCCGTTTGTTTAGCGTTCAGTGTTGTTTCCGTCCTGTGCGTTTTTGTTCTGTTGTACTGAATAAAGTCACTATTAAAAATTATATTATTTCTTATGTAACACCAGTGTAACTAGCAGGAATTTGCTATAATCGTGTAGTTTCTCTACACCATTTAGCACGTATTATTAGTGCGGTGAAAAAATATCGATATGAATTTGCATTTGGTAGATAAGTGCACAGTATACATGAACATATTTATTTTGTGCATATAAGAGATGCATCGAGTTTATAATTAAGTTTATTGAAAAAAAAGATCGACATTTTAGGCACTGATTTAACGCGGCAGTAGTTTTTGGTTTTTAAAATGATAAAAATGAAAAAAACAATAAAAGAAATTTGCAGGAGAGTGTGCCTCACGGCTGTGCGCCAAAAAGGCCCAGCCAATTATATTATGAGCAGTAAAATGACTGAACGGCCAGTTACGTGTGGAGTTAACAAATAGGAATTAGTCGGTAAGACATCCAACTTGGAAATAGCGGATGGTCACAGTTCTTAGCTCACCTAAACTATTCGAGGTCCCCATGTTCAGCAGTAGCGCTAGCGATCACTAGTCTTAGGCTGCGTTTCCACCAGAGAAAAGCGAGGATGCGTAGCGAGGAATGTGTAAAACTAACCAATAACAACGCTAACTTAGTTCAAGCTATGAAAATGAAGCGATGTTATTGGTTTGTTTCACATACATCCCTCGCTACGCATCCTCACACATCTCTGGTGGAAAAGCAGCCTTACGAGGCAGTAAAAGATCGAAAAAGAAAGGTAAGGTAGATAAAGGTAAATATTAAAAGAGTATAAAATAAAACCACGAGTGACTTATTAATATTAATTTATTATAATAATGAGAAGGCATCACCTCGTCTGTACAACGTACACGTTACCGCTAACTTTTGTACAATTTATCACAACTGACAACATAATTACTAAAGCTGATTTAAGGCCAGCTAACGCCACTCCGGTAGAATAATTTCCATGTTCCATGGTAGAATAAGTTTTTATAGAAATAGTTCCACCAGTGTTGCGTCACGCCTGATTGCGGGAGCCTTTAAGCTGTGTCCCCACTTCTAACATATTCGCCAACAAAACTTCCAACTAGTGAAATATGTGTAGCAAAATGTGATGTGTAAAGGAACTGTGAAATTGTTGAATTTACAGGGGGCCTAAAAAGGCCACTTTAACAGAATCAGAAAACAATATCACGCAATTCATCTGTTTGACAGTTTCACACCTTTAAATCCCTGAAGGGTTTGGCAGGGGTGTACCTATAGCATTTTACGAATCTCCATACAAAACTGTCATACAGATGAAATTGCGTGATATGAATTGTTTTATGAGTCTGCCAAAGTGGCCTTTTTAGGCTCCCAGTTCGCGTCACAGAAGTTTGTCGCTCTGAAACTAGGCTTTCCGATGCGCACGGCATGACAAAAAATTTTAAACCTCACGTAACGCGAACTATAAATAAAAAAAAATTGGCAAGTCACGGTCAAGGTCAATAAAGGTCATCCATCGATCTGTAGACAAAGATCTCGGGAGTGGAACACGAAGGGGAATTAAAAATTCATTATTTTTGACCTAGGACGTCTAGTTTGAAAAATTAAAAAAGGGGATTCCAAGTTATCCATTTCAGGACGCAACTTACGATTATACTTGTCAAATATTTATTGTTTATTTTTTTTTGTCAATAAATAGACAATCTTATATAAACATAGATACATATCGATGGGTAAGATTATACTATTAAGTAGAGTGTCGAATCATTTTAGATATTATCATATCTGACGGGTGATTACAAGTGCGTACCAATAGTTAGGTTAGGTTAGGTTAAACCAGTTTCAATATCTTGAAATGCAAAAATCCCTGTTCACATTATGCGTGACATGTTGGTCACTTTGTTGGGAGAGTTGTTGGCAACTTTGTTACGAGTGAGGACGCAGCTTTACGGATCGATGGCAGACAGAAATTATATTTTTAAATATTGCTATTAAAACAATAAAGTTTCGCCAAATAACTTATTTAATTTGACATTGAAATTAAATTATTTGGCGAAACTTTCTATGACATTGTGAAGTTTCGCCACTAAATTCAATTTGATCTTGTATCAGACACCTGTCCCACCACCGACGAGGAAGCGAAGAGCTTTCGACTATTTTGTCGCTCAAGAACAGCAGCACATCAAGCTACTATAATCTGTCAAATTTCTTTAATAGATTTTCAACTTTATCACTAAAGCATTACGTTCAAAGTTGATTGGGAAAATTTGACAGTTTCGACTAGCTTGATGTGCTGGCGTCTGTACAAGAGACTGCACTATACCGTCACCGTGTCAGTGAGAGTTATATTAATAGTTGATCACCGACTGTTCACACCACCAGCGAGAACTTTGTCAAATAAACAACAAGTATTTACTTGCTCGCTCTACTCGCTTCTCGCTAATCGCCGGCGGTAGGACACCTGCCTAAGACAGAACTATTACAAAAATGGCTTTTCAAACACAACAATAAACAAATACATAACATCTATCTACGAACCGATCTATAAGCAAAACACTGTGATACAATAATGATTCTTGTTATGCTTTATAAAACATTTTCAGTTACATTTGCATGCATTTTTATTACAATTGATTGATTTTTAATAAATTTAATATTTATTTCTCAGCTGCTGTCTATGAAGGAATGTAAGTATTTTATAAAGCTATGCAAGCATGTAGGAAGCAGCAGTGCATAGCACCATGATTGGAATAAAAATTTTGGGCAGAATTGATTAAAAACTATTGACAAACGATATCGATTTAAAATGAGCGAAATATTGATTGAATTATGAGCGAAATGGATCTAAATAGTACACGCGATATGTCGATTGATTGATGGCTAAGAGCTCTTTGTTTATTTTAAAGCTAAAAAAGAGAGTAAGTCCTCGTACCCACCTCGTACCATTTTACATCGAGCAATGGTGATTTTCACCGCTCGGCACAACACAGAGAGTTGAAAATTCAGTGTGCATGCTAACCTGAGCTAAAACGACCGTGCAATCAATATTGAACATTGGTTGTATCGCTTACAGATCAATCAATCTTTCAATCCATAATGTTATCAACAAGATGTTGGTATAATTAATTTTGAGCTGCCTATACTGAAACTGATTTATTTATCCCTCAATACATTAATAAGTGACACACGTCTTTAAAAATAGCTGCATTTCTGAGTATTACATAATAAAAATAGGTAATTTCATGTAGCATTATATACTTTTCTTCTTTACGAATCTGCCATATTTGATACTAGCTTCCGCCCGCGGCTTCGCCCGCGAGTTATGTCGATAAAAACTATCCTATGTCCTTCCTCGGGATGTAATCTCTCTGCCAAATTTTATCGAAATCCGTTCAGTGGTTTAGGCGTGAAAAGGTAACATACAGACAGATAGACAGAGTTACTTTCGAATTTATAATATTAAGTATGGATTTCTTATAAAATATAGTGACTGTACATTGCATTGTTCCTATATTAACTTCAATACTCGGCCGTTAATATGGCACATCGGGTTAGAGAAAGTTCGGATTTGTAAAGCGTCGTCAATTTCAATTTATTTTAATTTACATAAGCCTTCATGAGTACTTGTGAAACGTCAGAAGCTAGCTGCTCGGTTCCAATTGGTCGTTTCCTATGGAGAAGTAGCGGCAAGAAACTCTACGGTTAAACTTGGCTTTTACAATGTTTTCAATTTACACTGTTAATCCGTCAAACGATTACCCGAACGAAGCCGTTTCCATGTTAGCACTCAACGGTTTTCAAAATTATATGTATTGTTGTTTCGAAGGTGATTTTTTTAATGCTGGTTCATACGACATTTGGCGGGTTAACAGGTTTGTACTTTAGGTGGGCAGTGTAGGCCTGCTTACAAATGCTAGGTAGGTGTTCGATGGGCCATATTTACGACCGGTAGGTACTGCATTCCTGCTTGCAAGTATTTGTGCTACAATATTATATTATGCGTCTCTTCAGCCAAAAGCGTCTAAAGTGGCGACCCTAGTTTACAGCTTAATTTATTATTGCGATATCATTTAAAGTTTAGTTTTTTAGCAATGCGTAAGTCAAATGGTAAAGGAAAAAGTAGTCAGTCGGCAGTGGCTTTGTTTTTCAATCGATGAAAAAAAGGAGGTTCGTTCTCAAGTCGACGCGTACATTATGTATTTTTTTCAATAAATTATACACATAATAAAAACACATGTACGAAGTATTCTAGTTAAGATATATGGGTTTCATAGTTACAATTTTAATCTAGCTCCAAAACAATCTTAAGGCAATTACACATGGTTCCAATTTTTCGGTTTAGATGTAACAACCAAAATGAATCGTGTAAACATTAAAAAGTAAATCAATTTGGTTGAACCGTGTATTATTGCCATTACTGTATGTTTAAATTGAAATGTTTCATCATCTACCTAGCCTTTTCCCAAGTATTATAGAGTTGGCTTCCAGTCTAACCTGATGCAGCTGAATATCAATATTTTATGGAGCGACTACCCATCCGACCTCCAAAACCCAGTTGTAATCTTGTAACACTATACCCCTTAGTAAGACCGAAGTTGTCGCTTCTGACTATCCGTACCGACTGTCAAAGATCCGACAGCCAGGACCAACGGCTTAACGTACGGAGGGGTCTCGATATGTAATAGGTGGTCACCCATCCACGGACCGACCTCGCTAAGCGTCGCCTTGAAGATCGACCTTTTGATCGATTTGAGTCCATTTAAAAAAATGTGCCTCCATCGCGGCCTTTTCTGCCTGATCACTTCAACATTTTTTCGTCTAAATCCTGCGGCGGCGCCAAGCCACGCCCCTTTAAAGTTTTCGCCTATTAGGAAAGCGATAACGCAATTAGTTGCAACCTGCACTGCGCAGCTTAGTGACGCATCACGTGTACTCTTTTTGTGAATTTTACGGACGATTTATTTGACATTGGCGCGCCTACTAGAGAGCGCTTCTATTTTTTGAGTGCAAGCAAAACTGAACTTCGTGGTGGTCGGGCGGGAGTGTCCGCGATAGTACAAATTCGAGTTACGCATTGCTAAAAATAAGAATAATTAACAATGTTTCAACTAGAGTCGCCGACTACACCTACTTGCTGAAATACAACTTACAATAATCAACAACTTCATGTACACAAACATCTTCAACCATCTCTATATTGTATACTTGTGTTCAAACGTAATGAAAATCATTTAACAATATACTTTTATAATATTATATCAAACAAGTATGGAAGACGGATGCTTTATTTACGCAAAGTAAAATAATTGCATATCAACATTATACATGGTTTTATGTAAAACAAAAAACGGTATATAGGGTGTCTGCTGGCAACACTATCAAATTAGTTTCGCGTAGATGGCTCTGTTTGTTACTTTATTCAGCTGCCAATAGAGTTCCTTGCTGCAAAATTCGTCGCAGAGATGGTGATTTTTTTCGCGCACTGCTTAGCGCCAACATTAAAAAATCTAGTCTCCTTTTTTTTTGACTAATGACAAACATTCGGCGCTCTCTCGTGCAGGTTCCAGCAAACAACCCCATTCAACATAAAGATCCCTTTCTCAGTGTTGCCCCATACTTACTCCCCTGCATCTATTTTAGGCCATTTGCTATTATATGAATAGGCAGTGTTTTTTGGTTATTTTAAATTATCACAAAATGTATATTAATAAGCAATAGTATTTAACCTTCGCGTAAATAAAGCAAAGGGGGTACACAAGTTGAACACAAATTTGATGATAATTTTACGTCTTATTTTGTCATACAATTGTATAAATAATTTTTATATCGGTATACAATCCAGAACACACGTTTTTTTAAATAAAAATTTAAAATAAAACTAGTAATATAAAATTTTGTCATGATTTTAGAGTATTACATCAAAATATTGATAATATCACTATCTTTAATATTTATTTTATATATTTAAATTTCTTATAAATAAAATTGGCGGGTGATTGTACTTCGTACATGGCTATTCACAAAATTGTTGGGATTGCAAAATTAATCAGAAAAAAATTATAAAATAAATATAATACTGTTAACATTATGATAAAATTATTTATAATTAATTATGCCAATTCTAGATACTTTTATGGGACATCGTCAACATCGATACCCCGAATTAGATTTTTATCGAAATCCGTGGCAAGAATTATAATATTAGGCTCAAGATACATAAGTAATATGAAATAATAGGGTCCCGTACCCAAAAGGTGCCAACAGGACCCTATTACTAAGGCTTTGCTGCCCGTCCGTCTGTAACAGGGCTGTATCTTTTGAACCCTAATAAGTAGGCATTTGAAACTTTCAGCGTGTGTACAACTATGGCCGCTTTAACAACAAATAATAAAATGAAGTTAAAAATTAAAGGGGGTCAAGAAACGTGTTTTTATCGGAGTTTGAAAAAAAATTGTATTAAATATTGTACGGTGATACAGAACCCTTCGTATGCGAGTCCGACTAGCACTTGACCGCTTTTTTTTAAATTGGAAATCAGTTGCGTAATTTTATTTGCCATACTCCGAACTATCGCAATGTGTCTTGAGCCTCCAACGCCACTGGAAGAAATGCACTTTGCATTGCACAGCCGACAATAATACAAGATAATAATAATTTGTTAAAATAAAAATAATAAAATCTCTTTTAAATTGAGACATAATGATGATTTTAGTATCATAGAGGGCGCTACTGTGTTCTTGGGTACATAGATGAAAAAAGATCGTAATTATTCTGAAATTGTGAGATGTAACAATAATTTTGACTTTAAAATGAGTAGTTAAGGCTGACGCAGATTTGGGTGGATTCTCCTACATCACTTTGGTACATCTTGTATGAACCATCACACCACACTGCAGCGGGCCGCACATTTTTCGGCCCGATGCGACTGTAATGTGCGCTTAGCTTTATAGCAAGTTTATTAAAAAAACCATAGACTTTGATAGATAACAACTTATATATCAATAAATATCAACTGGTTTAATAAAACCCACACAGCAGCAGGCCCTCTACACTTTCAGTCATTCCACAAACATTCTAACAATACTACGTCACATCTAACTGTTTTAGGACACCAAGTTCGCAGACAAATATTAGGCGATGCTTATTTTATGCTAGGAGTACGTTATTATCTGTACTTATTGCGAACGATCAACATTTTACTACTAACCTATGGTTTGGGGAGGAGATACAATGCTAAAGAAATTATAAATAAAATAGATAAAAATGTTATAAGATTTTTTCCTCGAGATTTGTCGTACTATAATTGCTTAACCGGTCAAGCTCCGCGCGTAGCCTATGTGTTACGATCAATTGTGTGTCATTAGCGGAGCTTAATGAGTTAAAAAGGCAAAGTCTTTTGCGGCAAGAAATAATGATAATTTTACCCTAAGGACGAAAAAGAATAAATTTTAATATTTATAATTAGTTATTTTTCCTATCCGAAATGCCCTTAGATACTTTAAACCAGTATTTGAATTTATTTCAAATATTTCTGCAGGATGCGGGAAGCACAGAGAGTTTATGTCAGCACATCAAGCTACCCGAAACTGTCAAATTTTCCCAATCAAACTTGAACCTTACGTTGTAGCGATAAAGTTGAAAATCTATTGAAGAAATTTGACAGATTGCTAGTCTGTACATACATAAACTTACATACATGTATGTTATCATTATTATTCACTAACGTAAAGGCAAGAATAAGCATTTTTTCAAAGTTATCACATAGTTAAACATCTCCACCCCTTATTAATTTTAAACATCACGGGAACTCCTATGACTACGCATTTCAGCAACAACTCGACACGAACATAAATTATATTCTTCACACTTGTTCTAAATTAAATGTACTTTTGTACGAAATTAAGGGAATATTAAGCTGTGTTCACTGGGCGATTTTTGGGCAACAAAAAGTCGCAAGCAAAGTGCCGCAACGTTGCTTGTATTGCTAGTGTCATTCGACCTGAAGATGGTTTTAGTTTTTTTACCTCTGATTCAGACTGATTCTTCTAGGACTAGCACCCCCTTATAGCGTAAAACATTTTCAATCCTTTTGAAGGATATTGTTAATCTATTGCTTCATATGTTCGAAAAATGTGTCTACTTAACAACGTAAATAACGCAATGGATTTTTTTGAACTGTCAAAAGGAAAGCCATTTCTACTGTTAGTGTGTTACGCAATTACCCCGCTTGATTGATTTCAAGATGGTGAAATATTTACAATGGAAATAAATTGTAACGAAACAGCATGATATCATTACATCAAGCAAAATATATCTTATTTAAAATTATTTTAACATTAATTCTCTATCGTGTTGAACCTGCTATATTTTGTCTCTGGACCGTCTTTGTACGGTTATTTTTACTTGTGCATACAGTTTTAATAAAAAAATATCTACTAAGAACGTATGGTAAACCAGCCACATTGGTTCAAAAATATTTGTATCCCTAATAATTATTGATCAGAGTTTTAAGCAACTTTGCGAATTACATTATTGTCTTTCTATGAATATAAAAGGCAATGTTCTGAGCATACATATAGTCCACACTCCGGGCAATAAAGCCCACACTACGGGCAATATAGCCCACACTCCGGGCAATATAGCCCAATACCCGTCGCCCAGTGAATACAGCTCCACGCTGATATGTGTACTAATCGACGAATAAGCGTTAAATTGAGTAGCTTTCTTTTTAATTCATAGATCTTATGGCGTCTTACGTATTGGCGTATTTCTGCAACATAGATCTGTAAAAAGGTTGTATTGGTTGCATTATTATAAACTGGTTGCATTTAATTAGCCTCCATGTCTGGCGATACACCCGTCAAACATGTCACAATAATTTTTCTTTGGTTAAAAAAAAAATTCTCGTGATTTCTCTTGTCCTTCTCCCAGTTTTTTTGAGATCAGCGCAAAATTCGCCAACACATAAGAATCATCCTTATGAGGAAATGCGGTCGGAGAGACTTTTGAAAAAGTCCAAGTAAAAAGTTATAATTCGAGGTTTGGCTCTCGTCTATTTCTCCTCCAATATTGGACCAATTTAAAAGATATTTCATAAACTGAATAAGAAGGATATATATTGCGTCCCTGTGTTTTTCTTTTTTCATTAATAGTTGTCAAATTTGTACATTAGGACTCTGTTGATAGCGGTTTAAATCGGCATTTTTTGAGGTGCTTATAAAAATAATATATAATCAAAATGGAAAACATAAGGACATACAGTAGTTAATATTTATTATTCTGTAAAAAAAAAACATTGCTTTATGGTCATTAACCAGAAACAAAACAGGCGAGAGCGTTTCTATGGAGAACCGACCACACGCATTTCCTCTTAAACGCACTATTAGGCGTTAATTTCAGACTAGTTTAATTTGTGTTAGTGTTATTTTGTTACCTGCCCACTAGAGGGCGTTATTTATCTATTTCACAAAAGAGTCAGCATAGAGTGAGAGAAGTATTGCTATCTTTCTCTTGCAAGGAGAAAAAGAAAGAGACGGCACGAATATGTGCAGTGATTGTGCGCTTTCATAATTTCTAACGTGACGATATTATTGTGGATGTGGACATGAACGGCCACGTCACGGCATCACGATTACAAAGGGAAGTAAAATGTATGGAAATATATGAATGCGTTTTTTAATTTCCGTCCACGATAACGTTTTATTTTATGGACGTGGACGTAATATCGTCACCTTAGATATTATAAAAACGCATATTCTATGGAGAAAAACATCATCACTTCAAACTTACTTCTAAGTAATATATTATTTAATTTCATAGTTAATGGCACTAACACTTTTAATATTAGCTCGATTTCAAGTTTCTTTTCGAAGTGTAAAACTGTTGAAAAAAAACCTATTTACAGAAACAAATATCATTTATCATTTTTAACATATTTGCAACATTGAGTAGCTAATATTTTATGTGTACTTATCAGTTTCACAAACTAACAAAATCAATAAAAAAGAAAACATAAAAATATTTATAGCAATTTAGACAAGAAAAAATCTTACCTAAAATAAAGTCACGTCTGGAATTATTATAGGGTTAGGTAAGGTAAGATGCCTAAATTACTATAGCTTAAAATTAACATTACATAGAACAGACAGAACCATATACCAGCAGCCACCTATTGAGGCCTTAAAAATAAATGAGAAACATTTTCACAGTATTTTATCTAAGTGCCATTGTTGGTACCAAAAAGCGTTAGTGCCAAAACTATTAGCAGTCACTAAGTGGGAATCATTACTCGATATACTAAACGGTTATTAAGCGTAACTGTTCAACTGTGCTTTTTTTGTATTATGAAACTAACTATTGTTGTTTGCACTGCATGGATGACCTGAAAAAGAGTTTTATGTTTTCATAACGTTACATCAGAAGGCAAATACCCGTAATTAAAAACGTTCAAAATCTAGTCGCAATCTTATCTCAGCGCCAATCAATGTCAAAAACTTGTCAGAATCAGACTGTGAAAGTTTCTAAAATTACGAGAATTGCCCTTCACGTCGCCAGTTATATTTAACTCCTATGACAAGCCTTTTGCCATTGACCGGGTTCAAATCCAGACTCCAGAGTTCCAGACTAACAACTTGGTTATAGAAAAATTCATTATCACATTGGCCGACCCGGAAATCGAACTGGGCGCAGCAGAAATGCGATCTCTAGCTAGACCAATGACGTCATGAAGTCATGATTTATTTCTTTGAAGTTGTTTTGATCTATTAAAAATATTAGAATATCATGATGAACAGCGATGGAAGGTGGTTTTTTTCCAAAGCAATGTTTCTTAGGGCTGATTCTTCAATCTTAATATGATAACTTTATTCAAGGAATAATTTTCAAATTTTGACATTTATTTCATACAAAAATTGTCAAACGTCAATTTTATTCCTCGAATAAAGTTATCTGGCGATGGAAAAATTTTCATGTGCGTGTGTGTCTATAAGCATGCATTTGTTTTACACGAACATCGAGGTAAACGCGACCGCGAGGTGTCGCAGTGAAGCATCTTCGGTTTTTACGTTATTTTAGTCTCGGAAAGCAAAAAGTTCTAAAGCACGCTGCACATTTGTTGGCAATCTCCGAAGGGCGGTGGATTTTGGCATGTTGCGGTTGATTTTTTCGCCCGGCTCGGCTTACCTAAGCTGAGCGGTCTTTTTCCCGGGCAGGTATCAACAAATATTGGATGTTATTGCCGGGGCGTGCCGAAAAAGTATGTACCACGGCTTACTGCAGACACTAATGAATTATAGCGTTAGTTACCAAGTCAGTATCTATGTTCAGGCGAATGTGGCGAGCGCGGCTGTCGCACGACCACGCCGGCTAGTCGCTCGCAGACCGCTTCTAGTTGTGCGTCCAACATCAACGATGCTATCTGATCGTCTGTCAGCATTTCCACGCTGAAATAAATTAAAAATAGTTAATTATATTCAAAATATAAAGATGGGACAAAGGGAGAGTGCAATCAATCGATCATTCAGCTGCGAGCATTGGCTAAAAGCGTGAAATAGATAGCTGAAAGGAGTGGCGAGCTTCATATACGGACTTGCGCGATTTCAAACATTTCAGGCGTCCAGGTCATGTTTTAAAGCACTGCTTGGTAGCATAAGTAGGTAGCAGTCCTTACGACCTTTCGGTTAGGAAGCCGGATTAGCGAAACGTAGTTTAATTTCCGTCGCTCAAAATTAGTAAAGCGCCGTCAAGGTAAAGAGCAGGCTCATTCAGTAATAAAAAGTAAGACTTTATGGGTTTATCTTTGTTATTACTGACATCAGTGAAGGAAAACATCGTGAGGAAACCAGAGGGACAATTCTCGTAGTTTTAAGAACGTTCACAGTCTGATCTCAGTCTCAATCTGTCAAAAATACCTCTTATTTCCCGACATTTTGACAAGTTTTGACATTTGTTTGTCGCCGAGATGAGACTGCGACTAGATTTTGAACTTTTTAAATTACGAGTTTGGAAAATTGGCCTTCTGGACTTATCCTACTTCCTACTATCCTACTAATATTATAAATGCGAAAGTTTGTGAGGATGGACGGATGGATGTTTGTTTGTTACTCTTTCACGCAAAAACTACTGAACGGATTTGGATGAAATTTGGCACACAGATAGTTTAGAACCCGGATTGACACATAGGATACTTTTTATCCCGATATTCCCACGGGATCGACACTTATGCGGGTGAAACCGCGGGGCGCAGCTAGTAGCTAATATAAGTCTAAAATCGTCAACCCGTTTTGAGCAAGCGTGGTGATCGTTTCTCTGTATAAGAAGAGGCCTTTGTCCTGCAGTGGGATGGGTGGAATTATTATTATTTTTAAAACAACTAGGTACCTAAGTATTTGACAGTTATTTGCGACTTTAGCAAGTTTGACAAGTTAGACAGCCTTAAGGACTCACCTAGCGAGACTGTCGCTATCAGAGTACCGCTCGTCGCTGGCGCACGACGCGGCGCGCGGGGACGCGGCGCGGCGCGGCGTGCGCGGCGCGGACGCGGATCCGCGCCGCTCGCCGAACAGGGACAGGCCTGCGGGGCAACACTATGTTATGTATACAGCACCACCATCACACCATATCAGAGCTTTTGATCTTAGCAACGGGCTAGTTTTCATTCGTCGCTTTAACGTGTACTGCAATTTTTACTAAAACTAAACTGAAATTGTTTATTCTTCAAATAGGATATCAGAAACACTGTTAAACTTCATACTATAAAAACTAAATAAAAAATAAGCTACAAGAAGTCGGCGTTTCCTATCTGACAACTTTGAGAAGAACCGCCGAAACAAACTCAGAGGTCAGTCTCTTTCAAAATCAAGACATAATCTTGATCAGATCATATGAAGACAATGTAGACTGATGTCTGAAATGGTCTTTTAAAGTGCCACACAGATTTAAGTAGAGCTGTCCAGTCAGTGCAAGCATTTGTCAGTAGTCGTGTAGCTCAACGACTCGACGAACAATCCATACTAATATTATAAATTCGAAAGTAACTCTGTCTGTCTGTCTGTATGTTACTTTTTCACGCCTAAACCACTGAACAGATTGCGATAAAATTTGGCAGAGAGATAAATTACATCTATCACAGCACACTCACCTTGGAACATCTCCTTGACCTTCTCCCCGGTGTCATGCAGCAGAGCGTCCAGGCTCTGCCTGCGCGGCCGCTCCAAGTCTTCCCGCAGCACATGCGTGCGGGGCGCAGTCCGTATGATGCGCCGGGGCTCCGCGGCCGAAGCCCGGGACTCCACGGGACTCGGCGGAGACCACTTTTCAGGGGTTGAACGGGCACGGAGAGAGCATTTTTCGAAGCTTACCTGTGAAGGCATTTACTACTTTTTATTATGTACACCATATAAACAGTAATGCTTTATGAATGATCTTTGCCCACCTCCTCAGGGCTGGAGTAATCCAGGTCTATTTCCGTCCAGGTGTCGTTGTCAGGCAGACATCTTGGTCTCTGTGCGTCCGCCGCCCTCCGCAGCCACTCTCTAACACTAGCGTCAGTGCTGGTCTCGCACAGCTCCTCCAGTTTGTCACTAGATGTCGTGTTGGTGTCGCTCGCTGTGTCTGTGATCGTTGAGCGATCTATTTCTGGAGAATAAAGAACCTTACAGCACTTACACATAAGTACTAAACTTATATATACTTACTATTATCAAACGTTCTTTTATATTTGCGTTATGAAAAAAAAAAAAAACTATTAGACATTGTATTTCAATGGCAGTAAAGTGAATAAAAAGTATTAAGTCCGTAAGTTACTGTTACTGTTAGCCTGCATCATCCCACTGCTGGGCAAAGGCCTCTCCCCATGACTTCCAGTTCTTTAGATCCAGGGCTAAAGTGGGCCACTGGTCGTTTGTTTTGTCCAGCTCGTCCCGCCATCTTTTACGGGGCCTGCCGCGACGCCTTCTAGCTGTGTCAGGGCTCCACGTGGTGGTTATTTTGGCCCACAACTCATTGGGCATACGGCAGACGTGGCCAGCCCAGTCCCATTTCAGCTTAGCGGCTTTTGAGCAACGTCAGTAATCTGTGTTTTGGAACGCAGTGTGGTGTTGCGAATATGGTCTGTTAATTTGACGCCTAGAATAAGTCAGTAAGTACTGAACGTTATACCAAAAATAAAAAATAAACGTGTGCGGTCGAGGGACCCCTGGCAGGAACGAAGGTCTAAATACTCTAAATGAAAATCTAAGATAGTGGCTGCGAAAATTTCAAAATGGCGAAAATTTCATAAAATATCGCGGCCGCCATCTTGGATTTTCATTTTGGCTTCAAGGCCCTCTGAAACCAACTATCTCTCGCTGTCTTTCTGACTCTTTCTAATTATATATAATAGAAAGTCGCATAACGCTTATTCGTTACGTGACGATTTCTCCAAGTTTACTCCTACCGCAAGTTCCGTTAAATAACTTCGTTCCAAAAAGTATCTGCTATCTGTGCGCATTTTTTTTTTTTTTTTTGATTGAGTACCAAACATCCAAACGTCTAAACATCCAAATATCCAAACATACAAACTTTCACATTTTTTATATTAGTAGGATTCATGATTTAAAAAGTTAGTCTATTTTTTTTTTTTTCTTGATGTTATGTTATGAGAGGGAACTACAACTCACCGTTTCTAGTCGATTGTCTTCTAGACCGATGCTTATGTATTTCATCGGAGATTCTCTCTAAATTCCTTAATGCTGAGGAGTACTGCTGCTTCGCGTCAGCCACCTGTTCCTCCAGGGTTTGGATCCTCGCCTTTTGAGCCTCTAAAGCCGTGTTGATTCGAGCTTTCTCCTCGAAGTAAGGCCTGGAATTTTATGGATTGTTGGAATTACTAGGTCGTGTCGTGGTTTTGAAACCAATAAATCTGCCTAACCTGTTCCTAACTAGTACGTTGGGGTCGGCTTCCAGTCTAACCGGATGCAGCTGAATATCAGTATGTTACATGAAGCGACTGCCTATCTGACCTCCACAACCCAGTAGTGGTTACCCCTAGGTAAGACTGGTTTTGAAATTATTAATGAAATATATATTTTTTTTTTTTTGAGGATCAATTTTTTTAGTTTATGAACAAACTTTATTTACATAATACAAGCTAACATTTAAAATAATAATATTTACAATTGTATGAAAAAAGAATGATAGGGTATCAAAAAATTCGTCCGCATCGCTGTCAACAGGAACAGTGCCCAAAAGGCTGCAGCATAGAATATATTTTGGTAAAATATATCCCTTATCCGACCTAAAATCCCCCTACTTTCCCACCGGCGAAAACCAAGAAAATGTTAAGTTTTTATACATACAGAGTGTGTTTACTATTCATGATATTATGCTACTGAAAAGTAGTCCCAAAAGATGCTAAACAAATTCACGACATTTTCATCATCCACTAAAAAACGATTTGCAGTTAGTGTTCTTTTCAAGTCTCATGTTCTTCGTATAGCCTTTTAAATTATTAATAATTATTACGTTAGTATTAAGATTGCTTAAAAGTGTGTCAACATCTGGACTAAGGTATTGAGGTTTTTGTGAGGTTTCTATTTTGTTTTGTTCCTTAATAAACAATAAAGAAAATATAAAAAAAAAAACAAACTGAATGCCGAAAAAATTAGAACTGTTGCTAGCGAACGCAAAGTAGGTGGTATTAATACTTTAATTACTTATTACTTCTTATTAATTAAGCATGCAAGCATCCACTTTAGAAAATAAAAAGTACCTACTTTCTACTGTTGTATTTTAGTTTAGGAGAAGATTTTGATCTATAATCTGTTCAAAAAGTATCCGATAAAAGTGTAAACAAACCTTGTTCTGATAAAATATGTACGCAACCTTATGTCTATTTAGACTTAGTAACACATTCGTCTGTATTTAGAAGGTTTTCAACTTTATATTTCACAACTTTTTGCAAAACTTATTGTTAGAATAAAATTATCAAATTGTAATTGGAAAATCATTGACGAAAATTGTGGTTATAAAAATTAACCTTAATTGTGGAATGTCAAAAATTTTCTGATTGATTTGTTTACATTTTCATCTTTTGGAACAGACCATTCAAATAACGTGCTTATTTCTTTCTTAGTGTGACGTTTTCTGGAAAAAAAACATATTCTTGATATCAACTGTTTTGTGTACAAAATCTGTATAAGTACTTATAATTTCAAATCAAAAAATTCTCTTTGCCAGCAAACGTCAATATAACGCTAAAACAGAACTAAAAACATGCATAATAATAAGAATAAAATGCAGTACCAATAGTGTGCGTAACTGCGCCGGCGCGTGCCTGAAAGAGAGAGCATTGTGCGACTAGTCAAGCAGATATAGTGCGGAGTTAGTATTCAGTAGGCGTACTGACAAACGCTACAGTGTTCTAAACGTTATAGGCCTTACAGACTGCGGGAATCATAAGGAGGGACGGATTATGAATCAATAAGATGGAGTTTCTTGCCCGTTCTTCTCCATAGAGATCTACGTTTTGGAATGGGCAACTAGCTTCAACTTTTTGACTGACTGACCGTCTCCTTGACAATTCAAACGTGCCTGTAAATGGTTCAATTGAAATAAATGCTTTGAATTGTGGTTATAAGCAGACACGATCTATTTTTATTTAATTAATTGGTTCACAGAAATTATAGATTTCGGCGCTTAGTAGCTAACTCTGGTTGGCTTCTGGTCTGGTTGGTTGCTTGTGGTTTTTTTTTGTTTCATCCAATTTGGAGTTTGTTTTGAATTGTCATTGGTCAGAAATTTAATTTAGAGTAGCTTGTAATCATTCGAAAGAATATAATTATTCCGGTGAAGTTTAAAGGCAAACATTTTTTTTTTTAATTTATTTATCAGAATTTAGTTTTTTATTCGCGAAAAATATAGTATTCGCGCAGTATTTGACGGTACACCATACAAACTACTTATGTTAGTGTTAAGAATAAATCAAACTAAGCTAGCTTCTTAACTACATAGAATGAAAATAGAAGAAAAACTTAAAAGGTCATTAAAAGGGTAATTTTATTTGCATTGCAAGCATTAAGTGAAGCTATTGCTAAATAAAAGAGGCTTTGTAAATTGGTATTAGGGCAAAAAGATTAAAATATTGGCTACAAGATACGTGAGACAAACTAAATAGCTCAATAATGTCTGGAAGCTCGAATAATTCAATGAGTCTGTTTTCAAATCACATTTTAGCTGTTGTAATTGGTTATTTAAACTGGATGGCAGCCATCGGCGCGCAACCTGTTACCATACATGTAGTACTTTCATGATTCTTCATGAACCCTAGGGTGGTTTAAAATCTTTCATCGGTTATTAAAAGAAAAATTTCCTGTTCCGGACATTTTGACCATGTAGGTGGGTAGTTGCACTTTTCTATAAATCAGAAGATTTTTTTTATAACCGACGAAAAATTTATACGGTATCGGTAGGGGGCTGTTCGTTTATTACGTAAGAAGATTTGATGGGGGGAGGGGGTCCGAAAAGTATTATTTTTTCTTACGTGGGGGTGGAAAGGGTCTAGCTAGATTGTTCTTACGTAAGATCACAAAAGTAAGCAAAAATTATAAGTATTTAATTTTTTTGATACTTTTTCTTTGCAATTTTGAAAGATACTGATCTTACGTAAGATAGAAAGGTGGGGGGGATCATGTAAGTCTTATTTTTTCTTAAGTAGGGGGAGGGAGTCTGAAAGTGGTCAAAATTATCCTACGTAATAAATTAACAGCCCCTAGGGGGTTTAGAATCATGTGCTGAATTCATGGTTACAGTTTTGTGCATCGATGTCCCAGCCAGCCTGTATACTATTTTGTTTGAATTGACAACAGACTAAAGCCTATTCAAATCTTTGTTTCCAATTGACGTTACTTCCACTTAAACAATTATCAACTTTAAACTAGTGTACATTAACTTGATTTTAGAATGAGCGGTACTATTTAGGAACCTCGCGCACTACGCGGCCACGACCACGACTGGCCGCAATCTTGAACAAAACTGCATGGACGGTTTGTTCCTCGTGCCGCCATACTTTCTTCTACGACGGAGCGACTGCGGCCAGCCGTGCGACAAGTTGTGGTCGTGACCGCCTAGTGTGCGAGATACCAAAAACTGTCATTTAAAAAAAGTTGTAGCGGAAACCAAACATCATGGGGTTTATTTATAAACGATAATTAAAGTTAAGTAACGATTAGCGAATGTTTAACCATACATTTTTTATGTTTAACCGTCTCTTAACTTTAAAGGTTAAAGATTTTTTTCCGAGATTACGTAAATTGGAAACAATGAGCGCAGTTTTCATAGTCATAAATAAACCCTCGCTTTCTAGTCTAATAAGCACACTAACCTGGACTTAGCAATATGCCTCTTGAGTCCATTCTGCAGCTGCTGCACCAGTGTGGTCGCGGCGCGGTGTGCGGCCGCCTTAGTGCGCTGTGTCACCGTGGCGCTCGCGCGGTCGCATTCCGCCTGACGTTACATTACATTATTAAATCAAGATATCTTTATTAAATGTAAGTTAAATACAGGGTGACATTATTGGGTTGCCAACCCTACTAAATCAGAGGCCTAAATATTACACATATAAAAAAAATTGTTGGCCAAACTACTACATTTTCATTCCAATACAAAATATGGCTAGTTTGTAACCTTAATTTAGTTTAAATTTTATTTACTTACCATTTCTAATATAATAATAGAAATGATACATAAAAAAAAACTTGTTAAGAAAAATATGCATTTAAAAAATAAAAAATAAATTGAAACATACCTACTTAAACGTTACGTTTTTCAAGTGAAAACTTCTTTAGGCGCGTTGGAATTTTTTTTTGAAATGGGAAAAAAACCATAGAACTCGCGCCACTGTTACCGTAACCGACACCACTTCGAATGTGTTCGGCTGTCCTCGGGATGTACTCGGTTTTAATTTATATCAGTGAGTGATGCCAAAGTATTCTGTTTATGTATTGTTTTAACTCCCCAATGCTTTTTTTTTAATGCCATCTAGGTACTATATTTTTACAGGCAATGGTATCGAAAATACTAATAAAATAAAGGTGGTAGGGACATCCACATGCAAACTGAAACCATGCTATCAGCACATGATTCTAGACCCTCTAGCACAGAAATTTGTGGGTTATTAAAAAAAAATCTGACGTTTCATAGCAGTGCAATACCTATATGGTCAAAATCTATTGTACTGCTTATTTTGTTTAAATTACCGATCAAAAATTTCAACACAGGGGGGTGATGATGATGGTTATGGGACTCCCTTTTCCGCACTTAGACTCTCATTCGGTCCGTTGTGCGTGGGGATTCTGGCTAACAGCGCCAGCCTAGCTCCGCCCAAAACCACAGAAGCTTCATGGGAGCTTCACAGGTTTCGCGGAGCGACCTCATTGTTCCGAGGATTTCTGCATGTTGAGAAGCCATGGCCTCGCATTCCAGGATGACGTGGGCGGTTGATTTCTCGGCGTCAAGGCAGCCCCTGCAAAGGGGGCTGTCAACATAGGAGGGTTCAGAATCATGTCCTGAATCCATGGTAATAGGTGGAGTGGCTGAACATCTCCTGCCAAGCTGAGTTGGGTGTGAGCCCCGCATTGCCCTCTGCCAACCCGTGTTCTGTTACACACTGTCTTTAACTAAGTCTGACCTGGTTGACTCTGTGCGTGGCATGGTTGAGCATCTCCTGCCAGGCTGGGTCGAGCGTGAGACCTGCATTACCCTCTGCCAGTCGAGCCAGTCCTTGTTCTGCGAGGTACACCATTTCGCGTGCTGCTGCGTGCGCGCTGTTGGCTTTGTCGTACGCAATTGTCGCGGTTTGGAGGTCTTGTGATGTCTGTAAAGAAATACAAATATTGTTTGCTGAAATTGTAAAGTTGTATTCATTTACTAAAAAACTTTAATATTACCACGGCTATTGCTAAGCCTACAAGATCTATCTGTCATAGGGCTGTATCGTTTTAGCTATAGTAGGTGACCAGTTCAAATTTTCACAGAATATGGCCACTATTTTAATAATAAAAAGAAAGTAAAGTATAGGTTGTGTCAAACTTTATGGTGGCTCTGAAGTGTGCTACTCTCTGTACAGTACCCTACCCTTCACCTCCACTGACCCATGAATTTGTAAATGCGCAGAGAGTCGCCTCATTTTCTGATCCACCATAAAGTTTTGAGTCGGGCTGTACTATAGTTATGGTGGCATGCCCTTGATCCGTTTTATACTTACAATGTTAGCCCTAAACCTGGCTTCATAGTAAGGTCTTGCTTTATGGATGCTGGTGCCCAGCTTCTTAGTGAGCTGCTGTATTCGCAGATGCCCCTCAGCCAGCAGACGACGGAACGCCAGCCGAGCCTCATCCAACTCAACCTCAAGGCGGTTGATCTCATCTGTTGAGGTGTTTAGTCGTTCTAGCTCAATCTGTAAAAAATATATCAGGATGTTTTATAATAGTGATAGGTGTTTATATTTTTAGTCAAATAATTTATATTATCATAACAGACTGATAACAACTTGTAATAACCGCTGCACTGTTAAATGTGACAACCTAATCGCCATTCTGTATGTGTGCGCAACGCACCTTTTTTACAGCTATTAACTTTTTAATGTATTTTGTACAGTGTTTCTTTAAATTTAGAATAGGTTATTTTATAGTTTTTTGTTCTGCTGTTTTAATAAATCAGTCTACCAACGATCATCGCGCCTTTCGCTTTATGTAGTTCAGTCTCATATAAAATAAGAAAAGTCTTAGAACCAGCAGTTGGTGATACAGACTCAGTCCGCTATATCGTGGTCCTTCGACAGCCAATCTAGTAGGTTGTGGTAATGGTCCTTACTCGTGCGGGTGCCAAGATGGGAGCTGAAGGGAACGCTGCGGAGAGGGAGCTGGAACTCCCAGGCCCCAGCCACTCATCCGCCGACGCGGCGGCCGCAGTCCAGACCCCTTCGAGGCCCGTCTCCGGCAATCAGACCCCGCTGAGGCCCGACACTACCATCCAGACTCAGTCGAGAACAGTAAGTAGAACTTCATCTCGCTCACTCCAAATCATTTTCTCCTTGCAGCTTCGTCGGGGCGTCCTATACCAGCAACCTTGACGGACCGAGATCTGGTGTCAAGAAGCGGCTGGCGCAAAGCGGTCAGACTGGTGGACCACTTCTGGCAGCGCTGGGTTAAAGAATACTTGCCGAATCTTATTCCCAGACCCGGGCAAGGCGATGTGCCAGAGTTGGCTGTGGGCGATCTGGTCCTGGTGGTTGACGGCAACCTACCGAGGGGCTCCTGGCCGAGAGGACGCATCTCAGCGACTTACCCGGGCCGCGATGGGGTGATCCGAGTGGCGGACGTTAGGACTGCAGCGGGCACACTGAGAAGGCCCTTGAAGAAGCTGCTCAAGCTGAGGGCTTAACTTTGGGGGGAAGGAATGTGCGCAACGCACCTTTTTTACAGCTATTAACTTTTTAATGTATTTTGTACAGTGTTTCTTTAAATTTAGAATATGTTCTTTTATAGTTTTTTGTTCTGCTGTTTTAATAAACCAGTCTACCAACGATCATCGCGCCTTTCGCTTTATGTAGTTCAGTCTCATATAAAATAAGAAAAGTCCTAGAACCAGCAGTTGGTGATACAGACTCAGTCCGCTATATCGTTTATTGACAGTATGCTTTTTTAAGTGTATTTTTGAAAACCACAAACCTAGCGAAACCATAGGTGCCCAGAAAAAAATCTGTTTCGTCAGATTGGTGGGATAGTGGGAGTATTAAGGGTGGGGAAGTTCACATGGTGGGTCTAAAAGGTGTGTGATTATGCATGAATATTGATAGTGAAGATGTTTCCATATTTGCAGCACTTAATTTTTTTTTAACCTTAATTATTAAGGTAAAAAAAATTATTAGAAGCTATATTTGATGCTGACACTACAATATCTTAATAACTAATATTTATAAAAATATTGAATTAACTAATCAACTTATATTATTTAAGTAAAGTTACTGTAGTACTTTGCTCATAACAAAAGAATAAAAGCATTTTGATACAATGAAAGTTATGAATAGGTAAATAGTTTGCAGTTAGATTATTTAACATTTTATCAATATGTATTGAAAACTGAAACTTTTATTGTTCTGTCAGTCTATCAAGGACAACATGTACTCAAGTCTTACATTGTTTGATTGCCCACAATTCTGTTGCATAACAAAAACATATGATCGAATCGCAGATTCATTTTAAAACCACATTATTCTAAAGATTTTAAGACGGTTTTGATAGAAAACTTACGAAGTCGTTATAATTAATCCTTAGGTAATCATGACTAGACAAAACCAGGATGTATTTATGCAAAATACAGTTAACTTCTTTCCAAATTACCTTTGAAAATATCGATTACCCTTACCTGAACGCGAGGATCCAATGCTTCAGAGCATTCGGCGGCGCTTTCGTTCATTGTTTCCTCAAATCAAAGGCATTTTAACAAAAGCTAAAGTCAACAGAACCTTTCCTCTTGTTATTACCTTTGTTTTTTTTTAGAATAAACATTAACATCGCTGCAAACAAAAAGAAAAGAAATATCAACTTTGGTTCTTCGATTCAATACCGCCCGCTGCCAGAACACAGATTAGAAAAGAAATTGAAATGTCATTGGATAGTTTCTTCTGGTTAGTCGATTTCCGGGTAATTTTTATTATGTAGAACCAGCTTTAAGTTCGTTCGTTTTAGCTCCCCTAAGCTGCCACGTTAAAATTTTACTCCAACGATTACTTATATTAACCGTGTCGTAGCTTTGTGAATAGCTTTGCTGCATAGCTATTCACAAAGCTACGACACGGTTTGGTACCGTATCGAATGTCAATGTTATCGACGAAATCCTATAATAGCTATTCACAAATCCGAAACCGTACAATTTTGACAATTCATATACGTTATGAAGACATCAATTCTTCCGACAGGTATTTGTTGTCGGAAGTGTTTTCGAATAACAAAATATTGTTTAAAAAAGAATAATCTAAGCATTATGTGTCTAAACACGGCTCCGGGCAAGGTCCTCATGCCCTTGCATGAATGCAAAGAGCATCTGCCGCTGCTCCAATGACACTCTTTTCTGAAATATGCATTTTCAATAATAGGTACCACGTTTTATAAAATGAAAATGAGCAAATAGTAATTTGATTAACCTTTTAACCGCCCGACTTCATATCATTTGTCGTGCCCCCAGCGCACGAAGTTAAAAAAAAAAAACGAAAAAAAATACCTGATAGAAAACAGCGTAATTACCTAAATAAAAAAGCAGATTTAACGAGCTGTGGTTTTTTTTCGTAAATATACGACCCTGGCGAAATGGACCCGAAAATATTTGTCGGATTAATCCGACGTAAGCGGTTAAAAGGTTAAATACCGATAAAATACATACAACCATTTTTCTGTAAAAAAAAAAAAAACTAATTTTTCCTACGAATTTTTCACTTCCTTTTTATATTTTTTAATTCGCCCAAAGGGCAAGCTATAGTCTTTCGACCATACCGCCTTGTCTTCCGTGTAGTTCTCAATTATCTTTAACCTTTTAACCGCTTACGTCGGATTAATCCGACAAATATTTTCGGGTCCATTTCGCCAGGGTCGTATATTTAGGACAAAAAACCACAGCTCGTTTAATCTGCTTTTTTATGTAGGTAATTGCGCTGTTTTCTATCAGGTATTTTTTTCGTTTTTTTTTTTAACTTCGTGCGCTGGGGGCACGACAAATGATATGAAGTCGGGCGGTTAAAAGGTTAAAGCTCAAAACAAGATTCAGAAAAATATTATCATTGACATTCGATACGGTACCAAACCGTGTCGTAGCTTTGTGAATAGCTATGCTGGTGCGACATATATACAGATTGTAATTCGTTCCGGACGTTTACGCCCTCAGTCTCTGGCTTTTTTTATTATCTATCTGTTATGGTTGACAGCAGCTGTTGTCTTCGTAATTTGTACATTTAGTATTTTATCTATGTTCGTAATTTCAGTCCCTGTCATCATCAAAGTATCATTGTGAATTTTTTACAAAATGGTATTTACTTAGTTTAAACTTTGTAATTTATGTCTATTTAGTGCTACAATTGTTATACTGTTTACTGTGTATTGCAGGCGACTGAAGTTGAGGACACAATCAAGCGAATTCAAGCCCATAAGGGTGTTATGGGAGTCATCATAGTGAATCACGAAGGTTTGGTCGATTTTAACGTATTTCCATGGTTACAATAGCATGATATGCAAGTCTCGAACATTTTGCTTCTGTACACACCTCGATCAATAGATACTTTACATATCAGCGAAGAAAAGCTATCTCATAGTTATGTTTGCATTTCTACTTTCTAATTTCAGGTATACCGATAAAAAGCTCGCTGGACAATGCTACATCTGTGCTGTACTCGGGTCTGATCGGTCAGCTCACTGAAAAAGCGAAAAATGTTGTGCGCGAAATGGTAAATATTTGTATTTTGCTGTTTATTTATTCACATCAGTATTTCTCCACTGCTAACAGTCCCATAGTTTTAAGCTAGTCTATTCGTTTTCCTATCACCAGTAATTCCGTTTAGCCAACTAGGCCTAGGGTGGATTCTCGGATATGCATTTATTTCTGTGTCCACATTTATTTCTGTATCCACCTTAGAGTGGATGAATGGAATAAACTGCTTCCACCTATTAATCTGAGAACAAAAAATAAATATATTTCTTATTTTCTTTCCTTTGCAGGATACCACAAATGAGCTGACATTTCTTCGTGTGAGGAGTAGGAGACATGAGATCTTGATTGCTCCGGATCGTGAATTCATACTTATTGTCATACAGAATACTTCAGACTAGTCTCAGTGCAAAAATCTAGCACATAATTGGAAAAAGGGGCCTTTTAAACCACAAAAGTATGTACAATTGAAACCAAAAGAGAAAATTCAGGCGCTACAATTAGACTATCAAGATAATTATATAGTCTAGCACCCCAAATTATTTCGACTATAAATTCAAATAGAAATTAGGCTACATGAAATTTCATACTTTTGAATCAATGCTGTGGTCGCCCCTAAAATGAACATGCATTGCACTAGTAGAACTTGCTGAGTGTAACTAGATTAGACTCATTTAATTTAAGCTTTCAAAAGTAACATAAGGATAACTTATTGCATTGCTAAAACTTCACAAATGCAGTCTGGCTACGAAACTTCTAAAGTGCCATTCTTGTAATGTGTATTTTGTTATCTCTACATAGGTACTTAGTTATGTAGTTCCACCATTCGGAGCTATGTAACTGTTGGTTAAACATCTCTACTCAACTAGAAGTATTGGAAATAAACATTGCTTTGGATTATGAAGGACTATACATAATGCACATTCCAGTAAAACTATGTTGTAGTTCACTTGTAGAGGGTGCCTAAGTATCTTCAAGAATAAAAATGTGTCATTTTATTGAACCAAGTTGCAATTATTTGTTAGTGGTAGGGATAACATATTTTATTTTTTAATAATAATTATTATCTTGCATTAGGTTTTTTTTTCTTTGTTATAAGCTCATCTTGATATTTTTTGTCAAAAATCGGAATTCTAAGTATGGGATGATTCATCATAGATTTTTGACTGTTTTTTTTTAATTTATGTATTGTAAGAACACTAATAAATATTTATACACTACTGAGCTCTCGTTTCTGATTCAGTTTTTTATTATCGTGGGGTCCCACGTTTGAAAAACACCGCCAGGCGAAAGGTTGTGCCAGTTCTAGTGATCAAAATCACGTCTTGCTTTGTAGGAGTTGCGAAGAACATTGGGATAGTATTGAAACGTATTTTTATAAGAATAGTTTATCCAGGTAAGTACCTGTGTGTTTGTGACGGTAAAAATAAAACCATGACAATACTGATAAAAATATTTTATTCTTACCCTGGAAGTATGCAAATATCTACCACATTAATTCTTCGAGGAACACTGCACAGCTGCACTGCCAAAAATATCAAGTAAAAAATGTTTCATGTGTCTAGCTCCTTTACACACGGCCTATATGGTTTGTCTGTGATAGGCCTGTGCACAGGAGAGCGCAAATGACATTTTCATTAACGATATCGCTCCTCGTCAATTGATAACAATAAACTGATCAAGAAAGCAAGGAGGGTTGAAATATAAGATTAAACTTGACTGATAGTGTAGGTACCTATTACTATTACAGGTGGCCCATAATAACGTTGACAAGAGGTTTTACGAATTATTTTATCAATTTCATACGTGAATTATGTAAGGTGCACCTTATTTTATACATACCAATTTATCTTCAAACTAACGTCCTTTTGTGCGGATACATTGAGACAAACGCTTGGTAAATTTTTTTCTACAATGTTCCGCACTTCCTCCACAGATATTTTGTCCCACTCCGGTGTGAGTTGCCTTTAGTTCAACAACACTTCTATGACGCGTAGCACATGTCCTTGCTTCTAAGATAGATCATAAACTGTAATCCATCGGATTCAGATCAGACAAGTAGGGTGGCCATTCTTTGGAGCTGATGAAACCAGGAAAATCTCAGTCATTGGACCCCTTCTGAACACTAAGGACATGTGAGCTGAAGCAGTCTTGTAGAAATATCCATGGACGGTTAGGTTAGTGCTGTTGACTACAAGGAAGAAAAGCACATTTTCAAGAATTTCTCGTCAGTAGTTTTCTTGATTGATTTTGATATTTTGACTTTGACTTTGATATACCCTTTTCCTACAAAACCTAGGGGAGTTTTGCCAGTGGTGCAAATCGCACCCCAAACTATAAAACTGTTTTAACGTTTTGGAGATATGGAACAAATGCAGCAATCCCGATATTCCCACGGGATCGAAACTTATGCGGGTGAAACCGCGGAGCGCTGCTAGTATTATAAATGCGAAAGTGTCTGTCTGTCTGTTACTTAGGCCCCTCTTCACGCTTAAACCGCTGAACCGATTTAGGATAAGTATAGAGATAGTTTGGGAGTCCTGGGAAAAGACAGGATAGTTTTTATCCCGATATTCCCACACAAAACTTATGCGGGTGAAACCGCGGGGTGCTAGTACGGTATATTCCCAATTTGATGCTGCGGAGCGTTGTTAAACAAAGACAAAAAAGTTAGATGTCGTTGGCATCTATCAAGCCTATTTTTTTAGACTGTCCGTAAGCAATGTGTGGTACATTGAAGATTATGGTAGTTTGATAATGTGTCGATTCCTAGAAGTTCTAACAGTCCTCTTGCGTACTCTTCCAGGATGGTCTCAGATGTTGCCGAGCTCGTTATAAAATTTAATTGCTGAAGAAACTAACTGACGGCTAACACCAAGAAATTATGGCTCCACGTTGCACTGACCTAGCGAAATGAATATAATTATTTTTAACACTTTTTAGCAAACAATGTTAAAAATGACGCCGAAGAATGAGTATTCCATAAAATATTAAACTTTTTAATTTTGTCAAATTTATTGTGGGCCACACGGTGCATAAAACGAGTCATATTAATGGCGCAATTTCGTTAGTCGATAGGGCCCGCATGCGGGGTGCGAGAGATTTCTGGAACGCGTGTATTTTGACTCACGACCCGCAAGCTGTATATCGACCGATGAATTTCATTGTTCACGTTTTATATCACGGTCGGTATAAATTATGCGACGAACACGTATCGACTTGTAAGTTTCATTGGTTGTTATCTCGCCTGCGGGGACTCCCCGTGCTGTATACCGAATGAGTTAACGACCAATAAAATTGCGTCATTACAGGTAGTGCATTTGCTTTCTTGATCATCGTCGCCATTTCCTCCCTTTTGCCGCTGTGCATAAAATTCATCATCTCCTCGCGTTTCCTCAACGACTACTGGTACTGGTAGTCGAAACAAAAACGTTTTGTGTTGGATGGGTAATTACTCATCAATCGAGTTAATTCTCCTATTGAGTTAGATATTACCATCTTCACACTTTCATAGTTCAAGAGAGGTCATTTATTTAGTTTTTCATTTAGGAACTAAGTTCCCACGCTACTTTAATATCATGCTTTAATTATATATTTGTATTTAAATGAATACTTAGGTTTTTATCAGTCCAGTCCAGTCTTCAATCAGCTAGTTTCTTCAAGTTTTGTATTGCAGTTGTAAATAGAAAAATAATGATTTATATTTTTAAATCTGATTGTATTGAATTCGTGTCATATTGCCTGCCTTGATAACGAATCCAGTGTCTCATTACAAGTAGCTCTTTGTTTTATGAATGTCGCCTTAATTTTTTTAGTCTTTAATGCTCTATGTGCAATGGAAATATCCCAGGACTTGCAGCATTTTGATTTCATTGGTTTTATCTCTTGATTTGTTTCAATATCTAAAGTAATCCACACTATAATGCAATTAAAGGTAGCTAATCTTTGTAAAATTTGTAACTCTATGTTTTGTTTACGCTTAGAGGCGCATTTTTGTAGGCCATTATTTAGAATGATTTTTGGCAAACAGAGCCTTATTGAGCAAAAACACAGATTTCGCTTTGTGAAACCAATGAGTTCACCTCAATTATTTATAGTTTAAAAAACTTATTTTTTTACATTTGTAGCTTTCCCAAATTTATGAGCCTTATTGAGCAAAAACACAGATTTTGCTTTGTGAAAATAATGAGTTCACCTCAATTATTAATAGTTTTCAAAAACTTTTTTTTTATTTTCGTTTATAGCTGCCACTTACGTTTTTGGGTTGCCATACCAAATTTTATACTATACAAATTAAAGATTTATGTTTTTATTATTTTATTTATTTCATAGTCACACAAAAATTGAATACATTTATATTTTCTGTTGTTCAACATGTTTCAATGTAATATCTTATTTATTTAAGAAAGTGCAAAACCTTTTTGGATACTTTTGTAGCTTTTATGGCTAGCAACTTTCTCCTGTCATCTAGTCTATGTTGCATTAACATTTACTAATTTAAAACATGTTGAAGTTGTTTTAAGAATACTAATATTATTAAAAATTACTTACTAACAAAGATATTTTTTATAAAATTGCTTGTTTGGAATTTCATATAAATACTTTTATTGCGATTCATCAAGTTGAATGCGTGTACGCATTTTACATTTTTTTTTGTTGGCAGCACTTTCATGCTTAAATGCTGTTTGTATTACAAAACAAAAAAAGTTATCCTTTTGTCAACATAATAGTTTTAAAATGATTTATACCATCTATTTTTTTCAAATGGAAAATACAAAAAAGTGTTATGTTTGGTCCATAAAATAAAATTAGTTTTTAGTAAAGTGGGAAACATTTTGTGTACTTTGAAGTTGTATTGTTTTTCTTCTGCAGAGTTTAGCTTTTTAGTCTTCATTTTTTTCCATATATTTTTATTTATCCGGTAGTTTTAGATCCAATACAACTTTATTACTCACCAGTTTAATGGGAGCGCTTTCTTACCGTCCTGAAAATTTAAACGAAAAATATTAGTAGAGACGGGGATGTGTGTGATTGAGATAAAAATTAAATTACATGCAACAAAAAAAAAAATGTATCCCAAACCATTGTTAATAAAGCAGAACTAAAAAGGTGTGCACGGGCGCTTTTCCAATTGAGTCGGTTAATTTTGATGGGATACATGTAATTTACTTGAAACTAAAACTGTGGTTGTGAACATAAACACTTGGCACTGAACATCTTTTGTGAGGTACAAAGTTACTATGAATATCTACTACGAGGTGACAATAATGCTTCGACGTCCTGTTCCAGTTTTCATCACTACTTTAATCTCCGAAAATTTTCTTTAGTGTTGTCTTAGTTATCGCTGGTAGCAGCTGGATTGGAGAGTCTATTTTGTAAGACTGGACTGCTTATGACAGTCTTAGGAAAATCGTCACCTCATAGGACACCTGAAGTATTGGATCGCGCCGTCGTGCACTAAAACAAGTACGAACGGCAAGTTGCTCTACTTGGGCGGACGCGCGTAGGGCTCTGGGCGCGCGTAGTGCCTGGGCGCGTGATGTTGCTGTTGCGCATGCATCGGGTTCTGCCTGCGCGTGCCCACTGCGCGCGCCGTCTTGTAGTCGCGATTGTCGTCCTTGTACCCGTAGCCACCGTCATCTTCATAGCCGTAGCGGTCGTGGCTACGCTCGTAGTAGTAGTCCGGTTCGGGCGCTGCGCCTCGGACTGGGCCGCGGAGCTGTGGATTGGGAGGGTTTTTATAGGGCTTGGTTAAGAGCGTTGACGCCATACAGCATTTCATACAAACTTTCAAGCCCTTGTTTTTCGAAATGAATGAACCGTTTTTAATGAAATTTTATACGCATAAGTAGGATACAAAGGTCAAATTAGACCGATTTTAAAGTTGCCATAGAAACAGAGAGTTCCAGTTATATATTTTTTTTTTATTAAATAAGACATTTCGATAATGTTCTTAAGTTACTTTTTAGACCTCTGTATCCTGCTTATGCGTATGAAGTTTCATTATAATCGATTCATTAATTTCGAAAAACAAGAGCGTTTCTAAAACAAGAGCGACAAAGCCTTTCTGGAAAATACACAAGTTTAGAATTTTGCTGTTTGAATTATATTTCTTGCTATAAATGTAAAATGTTACATGTATGTCGTTATGACTCTTCTGATTACCTGTGTTAATTTAACTAGTTTACATTTACAAGTAAACAAACTTAGAGTCTGTTTCAATATCTCAGGGTAGTTGCTACCCAAATGAAAAATTTAAAAACTAAAGAGAATTTGTATTAACTAATAATAATTGTTCTAACATGTACTTTTACCAACCTTTTATACTGTGTTTCATGCAAATAAATATATTATTATCATAAAAAAACAAATGATACGTACCGGCGGCTCCGGCGGCTGCGCATATACGTCATCGTACGGATACGTCTCCATAGCAGAACGTGCGCGGTCCAGAATGCTGATGACCTTGTTCTTAGGCGGCATGGAGCGCTGCATGGGCGGCGCGGGCGCCATGCGGGGTGGAGGCCTGCCGCCGCGCGGGGCTCCTGCGGGGGCAGCGCTAGAGGGAGGCTCGAACGAGAAAGAGCGCGGGTTCACCGTGCTATTGAAGCCGCCAGGGCCGCGCGGGCCAACCGGGAAGTCTGCCAAAACGCCATTTTATGTGCATAGTGCGACCCACGCTCGTCTCGCTGCTCAACTTAGAAAGGTATAGGCTTCAACTCGTAACAGGATTAACTAAGCTTAGGCAAAGTAATGGCCATTTATAAAAGGAGAAAATTGTGTATGTAGTTTTATCTATAAACAATTTGTATGTGATTGTTGTTTCAGAACAATCTATTTGATTTTAAGCTTGTTTCTAATAGTTTAACATGGGCAAAGAAATAGTTTTTTTTTAACAAATAGCAAAATTTTGATGGTTAGTGATATGTGTCATTCCTGAAATGTTTATGAGGAACAAAGTATCTTTAATGAAAGTGATGTTCGTTTACAGATTCAATTGAAAAACTTTTAAAAGGTTTCTTTCTTATAATATGTGTCTGTACTTACCACCTCTCTCAATATCTCTCATCTGGGTCTGCCAGATCATGTCATTAGTGTCGGGCAGGAGGTACTTCTTGACCTCGGCGAGAGCGTACGCGATGCGCGCGTGGGCCTCTGCCGGCGGCGCCAGTGCACTGATCTCCACGTGAAGCTCGTCCGTCAGATGCGCGTACTTCGGGTCCAAGGAGGTGCGGAGCTCTTCTTCTTTTTGTCTACGGGAAGGAAAGAGTATTTTACTAGTGTTTATAGATTAGGTGTTAAAGAAATGTAGTCTTCACATGTAACTATTAATATGGGGTACATAACAACGAGTATAAAACACATTAAAACAGTAACTTTGGCGTTTCTTGCACATTCTTCTCCAAACAGAACTATCTTTTGGAACTAGAATCAATTATATATTTTCTTGTTAATTTTTTCATTAAAAAGTCCCATAATGCCAAACTGAAATAAATGATTTGACAATGAAGAACTTGTGAGGGTTATTTAATATAGTATGTTTCAAGGATATTTTGATAAATACCTGTCCCTCATGGATCCTCTGCCTAGAACAGCCATTTTGCACATGGTCTCCTCTTGCAGATGCTTCATTGTGTTGCCCTTAGGGCCTAATAGCTTGCCAACGAAATTAAACTGTGGAAGAAAGGGTTTTGTAAGTATCGGAGGTCAGATAGACAGATGCTCCATGTTAAATACTGGTATTCTGCTGCATACATTTAGACTGAAAGCTGACCCCAACATAGTTGGGAAAAGACTAGGCAGATTGATTGACATGAAAGGAAATAATTTTTATATCTTTAATATATATAAATTACGTGTCACGATGTTTGTCCATGATGGACTCATAAACTACTTAACCGATTTTAATCAAATTTGTACACCGTGTGCAGTTTGACCCAACTTGAAAGATAGGATAGAAAAAAAAAATACAAAAACGTTAGCCACAGCAACGCGTGGCCGGGTCAGCTAGTTATAGTATATAGTAGGTATAGGTAGCATATAATTGTGTTCAGCATTCTGTATATAAGGCTACTAGCTTCTGCCCGCGACTTCGTCTGCATAAAATTTCTTGTTTTAACATAAAATATACCCTATGACACTCACAAATAATGTGGCTTTCTATTGGTAAAAGAATTTTCAAAATCGATTCAGTAGATCCAGAGATTAACCCCTATAACCTCACAAACTTTATCTCTTTATAATATTAGTATAGAAATATAGATTGTGTTAAAGTTCCTATTACTTTCTAGATTATTAGTTTTAGTTCTTTATATTACTTATACATATTTAAATTGTAAATAATAAGTTACTATAGAATTGTAAAATCACTGCACTGTTGCATTCGGTACATACACCTGTAATGATAGTAAGGGATATTTGAATAAATAAGGGCTGTTTCTTTTTACACCAATGACAGCGAAAAAACAAAAATCTTCTTGTTTGTAATTTAATTAGTATTCAACAGATGCCTACACTACCTGACTAAACTTTTTATGGCCTGAAACCAGCTTTTGTGTTTAGCACACATATACAACCTCATATTTATTATTCTACCAAGTTCTAAGATACTATACAGTCAACAGTTTTATCAAAGATGTGTTGAAATTACCTACACCTGAGTACTTCCAAGAACCCTGGGCTGTTAGGCCCACTATCTGCTGATGGATGTTAGATTTGCCAGTTAGGTGCTCCCAACTGGCAAATCTAGCATCCAGTCAGATTTTCTTTTTAAACCTTTTTTTTAATAGGAACCACTCCTAACCCTCTTGCCTGAAGGAAAGCAATGGATGAGTTCTACAATGGAACAAGCGGACATAGAAGATACAACAACCAGAAGGCCTATTCCCACACTCGTGTTGTCACAATCTCATCTGCTGAATGATATACGGTTGAAAGACATTAAATAAGACTCAATAGAAGTTTTATTGTTATTATGTCTGGGGTCAATTATTGTCCCACAGTGTTAATGTTAGAAATCCTATAAAAAAAATGACAGACTGAGACTGCAATAGAATAAGACCATTCTTAAAAATACTGCAGTTGCTCCTCAGATAAAAATTCTAAAAGGAGTAATAATGTATAGTCTTACCTTAGGATGCTCCTTAACTGGTACCAAGACCTTAACCGTCACCTTTGTAGGCTTATCACGAAAGACATCTAGATATTTGGAGTCCTTGCCTGGTATCCTACCAGACGCTTGGACTTTTGTGACCTCTGTAAAAGGAGATTGAATTTAAGTTGAAAGAAATTGTTGCTATAGTTGTAAGACATGAAAATAATGATGTAGGTAAGTTAAAGCCACAAAATGTAATTTTAAACAATTTTTTTTTAAACATTTCTTTGCTTCTCATTGCCCTTAAGCCTATAATCCAACTCCAACAATTCCGCCCCTAAGACAACCCGCTGACCCAAAGTTTACTCAATTTTGCAATTTATCATGACCATAGTGTCAATGACCTTTTGAAAGGGACAGGTTTAATAAAAAAAAGTTTCATATTTAAGCACCCGAGGTGGTAGAATGGTTATGTACCACTTATTCACTAAAGACTGCCCATCTACTTGCTACAGATTGAAGACAGATGAGGCTTGGCACATATTGCCACATAGTTTGGCAACATACCACTTGAAATAGGTTCATTGACCATGAATAAAATTAAATCGTTATTACAGGATATTCTGCCATTTTGACAAAAAAAATGGTAAATTGGCTGTTATTTTCGTGTTAATTAGTTAATAATGTTCACTTATTTGTGGACACTCATAAGAAGCATCATTGACTGATCTGTCTTACGGAGTAATTTACTAATAGTTTAAAATAAGGCTCAATCAGGACGAAACTAACATTATCTATGCATAATAATGGATCAGCGCTCCTATGGAATATGTATTCATGTTTGTTGCTAAATTTCGGAAGATGCAAGATCCATGCATCGTTTTACATCGATAATTAAGTAAAAACATTCTCAACTTCGAGGTTACCTTGGTCAATAAGTTTTGTGATAATGGGAAACTTAGCATTATTAAGTTTTATCTTCTCGCTCAATAGCTCTCTCATGTATTCACCGGCTTTTTCATTTATTTTAGGATTATCTTCGCCATCTTGTTCGTTTTCCATATTTGCATCTTGCGGCGCATTACGCTTGAAATCACTACTGTTATATCCGTTTTTATTATCGTATTTTTCAGCCATTGCTGTATATATAGCTTTACAGCTACACACTATCAACAAGCACCTCAAAAAGTATTTCACAATTAGACAGAATCAGCGTCGGCCATGCAAAAGAAATCAATTGACGCGTAGGCCGGAGAGCCGGGACATGGAATAAACAATGTGCTTATTGTCTACGGTTTCAGGGACATCCGGTAAAACAGGGCATTTCGATTGGCTGATGACTTTTCTCTCAATGTTGGTACTTTGTTGTTAAATTGTCTATTGCACTAAAAAAGACTAGCATTAGCATGATTGTCTATTATAAGTTCATGGACTATAAAACGACAAAGGTGCGACAAAGACAAACGGCATCAGTATTAAAGTCAGTTCACAGAACATAATACTCTCTAATACCGATCCAGCCTGTCCCTTGCTGTCCTCTTCCAGCGACGCCCTGAGCCGAGGTCCGAACCCCGCAGGGGGTTACCCTTAGCGCTGTCGCTTAGTTTTTAAGTTATTGTTTGCCCTGGCTGGAGGCCTTAATTCGAGGCATCCACAGGAAAGTCCGGTTAAGCAGTAGCCATCCTCATAAAGGATGAACTGCGAGATGCCATTTATTAAAAAAAAAAAAAAAACATAATACTCTCTATGATTCAGTTCATCAGTTGAACTTATAATTTATAAGTCCATGGTTGTATCCAATAAGAGACGTTTGATCGTCTAGGGTCCCTTTACCCGGATCCAAGTTAACATAAACATTTTATTTGTAGCGATTCCAATCGACTTTCAAGCGAATCGAGGGGTTGTAAATAGCTGGGTTCTGTTTCCACTCTATACAGCGTGTTATTACTTATTGAATTAACGCAAAACCTCCAGTGTACTCATCATTATGAACAACTTTTACTATGGCAAAAACCAGAAATCGCGAAACATGCATTTATGCTTGCTTAACTCGTCAAAATGTAGGGAACAGCTGTTTTTTTTGCGATTTACTCTGTTTATTAATAGACGTAGGGGAACCTTAGACGATCAATCTTGTCATTATCGCAAACCGGTCAATGTAGTTTAAGCCAACAAAGCGAATATTCCCGATCAGTCACACCTTGTCGTCTAAACTGTTGACGATCGGGAAAAAAGTTTCATTCGTTCACAGGGTTGACGAACGGGAATACTTTTCGATAATTCCCGATCAGTAACATGACAATCGTTGACTGTCGTCAATCGGGACTTGTATGTCAGCCTCACACACAGCTGATTCCCTAGGTATAATTCGGGCGAGAATACTCAATTTTATAGAATACGGCCTCTTTAGAAAATGACGTCTAGAAGGAGCGAAGAAAAGAAAAATATCTTTAATAAAAAGAAAGTTAAAAACTTGACTACTCAACCGTGTTGTCTACAAAGACTACAATAAATATAGGGTTGTCTACAAGCGATTGTTTTTATTGTATTTTCTCTTTAACTTTGTACTTAATTTTTCGCCCAAAACGCTAAATAAAGTCGCATGTTATTACTAAGTAAATAAATATGTCATGCATTAAATCATACAGATTAGGTACTACATGTGACTCCGGTTATACGAAAATTGAAACCGATGTTAGGTTAACTTCTGATTTTGCATCAATGTCCAAATCAAAGTGATCTTTAATCTCATTCTTTTATTCCGTTTTGGCAATTTAGCCGAAGTCAAGTGCTCGAGATATCATCAAAAAAGCGGTTCCTTGCAAAATGTATGAGGAAATCAATTCTGCTATTCGGGGAGACAAATCCAACGAATCAAAGATCTTAAAAATCGGTCCAGCCGCTCTTGAGTTACCTATAAATGGTGTAGCTAACCCGAATTTGTTTTATATGTCGCACCCGGTCATTCGTTTGATTATTCGGAACGCGAGCGCCATCTGGTGGCGCTGACAGAGTCTAGCCTGAGTTCGTGGGGTGCCTAGAAAAGCGAGCAGCAAGCTGGAGCGGCTTTTTTGGACTTTGGATATCGTACTGTCCCGCGTTTCGTATCCGGTTGTGTCGTGTACCTACAGTGTGTGATTCGCTGGTGTGATTAATTTGTTCGTAAAATTATAATCCGATTTGAACTGCAAACGGTTTTTCTATTGCAGATAAACCAACACTACCGAATACACGCCCACATGGCTGATAATAACGAGACACACATACCTTCTCCGTCATATATATACCTACCTATATAGAGATTTTGAATTGTTTGGCTTTTATAATACCTTGATTTAAAAGAGCGTCGTACGTGGAATGGGCAAACTAGCTTTAACTTTCTGACTAACTGACCGACTAGGTATTTATTTTGAGAATTCAAAAGTGCCTGCTTTGAGTTTTGAGTTTGATGCCAATATAGGCTCGCCCCTATAACATTTTCAAGGATCAAACATTCGGTCATATTTGATTGAGGATAGGTATTAAAACAAAATTAAGTACTTACCTATTAGGTATGAACAATTTATTAAATATTACTTGAAAAGATAGGCCAACAGAAAACATTATTGCATGGTTAAGCTAAGCGCACATGACAGCCGCGTGACCGCGTCAGGTTCAAGGCATCGCATTTTAATGCAAAAAGAGCGGTGCAGCCCGCCCAAATGTGCGTTAGCTATAATATCGCATCGCTCATCACTTTTCTTTTCCCTTCTTGTCCTTTAACTTGTGACGCGCCCGCGCATGTTGTATGACCATGATGTTGAACTCGCGGTCAGGTGCCATCATTATTTCGTTTTTCTTCGTATGGATTCTTATTATCATTATTTCTTCCAATGGATTCTGAACAAAAAAACAAAACATGTTTGTTTCATTTTAAATAAAAAAAAAAAGTTATGGAGGTGGGTAGCGCGGGTGTATCTGCCTGCTCTGCTCGTTGACATAGGGCTCTTATCTTTTTCCTTCAATTCACCTACTCTACGCACGGTGCTCGTTTTTATTTCATTGATGCGATTGCATGATCCGTGACCCCGGAAAATGACCCTTGCGCCACAGTCCTTTAAGTACAGCGGGAAAATTGCTTATGATAATAACAGCATCAATGGCTTTCATTTTGACAGTTTAACAATATTCATTGCGTTATTTACGTTGAATTTTACGAACATAATTATGAAGCAATTAGGGTGGAGATTGGTCCAAGATGCTATTTCAGAAAATTGTAAATAAATAAATATTAACGTTTAGTGTAATTAAAATCACACTTCACACTAATATTAGGTATAAATTAAAAGTAAAAAAAAACTTAAAAAAAAAAGCTTTTAGTTAAATGCGCTAAAAAGAATAAAATAAACCTTTCCTTTAAAACTTTTACTATCAACTTATTACGTCACGTATAAAAGCTTGTGGCGAGATTTAAGTAGGTAAGTACCTACTCGTATAATATAAACTACGGTAAGTAATAGTTTGAAAATTTAAAAAATAAAATCAGTCAGATTATTTAATTCACTTGTTTATCTACACAGGTAAATCTCGCGACAAGCTTTATAGGAAAAGTTAAATTAAAAGTTTTATAGGAAAAGTTTATTTTATTGTTTTTAGCGCATTTAACTAAAAGCTTTTTAATTAATTTTTTACTTTTTAGTTATCGCTGGGCAAGTTTTTTTTTGGAGTTTAACTCGCATTTGTATTCTCATCATGTCCTTTCATTTGATACCCTTAATAAGCATAAAAAACTTAGTTCGTCATCTTTAGAAGTCTGCCATATTGGATTTAGACTGACGTCACTTTATTTTTCGAGTTATTCTCAGCAAGCCCTTTCATTTGATACCCATATTGTAGGAGTGCATTAAAAATAACTAGTCCGCTATCTTGGGTGTTCCGCCATGTTGGATTTAGAATGACATTACACAGCTAACCATGCATTGTCATCCAAACTAAACCGTGTATACAAAATGTCAGCTCAATCGGTTGAAGATATCTGCTTCAAAATTGAGTTGCAAGAGTGCACCCGAACAAACATGATTACGTATAATTGCAGGTTAAATAAAAGCTTGTAAAGAAACTTGTAATAAAGGCGAAAGTTTGTGAGTGTGTTTGTATGTTTGTTACTTCTTCACGCACAAACTACTAAACGGATATGGATGAAATTTGGCACGTAGATAGTTTATAACCAGGATTAACACATACGATACTTTTTATCCCGATATTCCCACGGGATCGAAACTAATGCAGGTGAAGCCGCGGGGCACAGCTAGTATGTTCATAAAACGAAAACGCGAAACTGTATGGTACGTGTGTTAAATTTGTGTTATAATATAGGTATATATGTAAATAAATAAAATCATACCAGTTCCTTGATATACATTTGTGACAGCACACCAAACTTATGAAGAGCTCTTCCATAATTCGTAGCGCTCGTGACGCTTACATTCGTCAATATCGGAGCCCCTGGTGGAAAGCACACTTCATATTAATATTAATACCCGCGGAATGTTTATTCTGTCTGATTTGCGCGTAAAATCGTTCTCGGAGATGAAAATGTAACTCAAGGACGAATGCCTTTGTCTTCGGGTGAATAATAAAATGCAGATTGTTTTTGTAACATATCAAAAAAGATGTATGCTGGCTTAAAAATAACAGCCGCACGGGTCGATGCTTGCCGAGGTCGGTCCGCGGATGGTCACCCATCCACAGAGCGATCCATTACAGCGAGACCTCTCCGTGCCTTGGAAAGCACGTTAAGCAGTTCCTGGCTGTCATTCAGAGATCTTTGACAGTCGTGGGTGGGACGTCAGAAGCCCGAAAGTCTGACAACCAGTCTTACCAAGAGGTATCGTGTTACCCAGTAACTGGGTTGAGGAGGTCAGATAGGCAGTCGCTCCATGTAAAACACTATTCAACTGCATGCGGTTGGATGGGAAGCCGACCCCAAAATACACACATCAAAAGTGTCAATCGATCAAGTCTGAAGATCAAAGGATCAGGCACGTTTTTCCTAGTTATTTTTATTATATTTTTTGTAACTCCTATCGATACTTTTTAGTACCTACATTTCGTCATTTGAAAAGGGAATACTTTTTGAATTTCGATCAAAAGATGATTTTTTTTTGTCAAGTTGTATTCCTGTAAAATCCTGCAGCGGGTTTGAGGTCAAATCAGTAAAATTTCAGCTATTTTTGTAATGTTGAATTAATGTTATTATAGAGTGAAGACGGCTATCAAACTATAAGAAATCTTGCCGAACTCCGCTAAATGTACCTACCACAGTATTGAGCCCCGTAATCGCAGAACCCCGTTTATAATGGGCTCGTGAACACAGAAATTAGGCAGAAGAAGAGTTGCGTTTTGTGTGTTTTTCCGACGAATCTCGCTTAGGTATAAGGCCAGATATGAGAAGTAGGTACTCAGTATTGGAGGATCCCTGTACGCCAAGAATGTTTAAAATCATGTCAGCAAGTCCATGCATACAGTGGTGGAATAATCACGATATGGGCGGGTATTTGGATCGGCGGAAGAACCGAATTGATTTGGATCAGAGGCAATCGCAATCTCAGTGTGTTAATTTACGCTGAAACGGTTGTATCAGAGGTTGTACCCAATTTGCTGCGTGTTTTATTTCTGGTTATTTTATTTAGGGAATCCAACAGTGACACATTAAATTTTGTAGGAAGAAATAGAAAAAAGATACGGCCAAATGTGTAACCAACAACATCTTCAACGGAATATATACAAGTCGCAGATGGATTGTAGAATCCGCTGTTTTACAGAACCACTACCTAGTTGTTTCACAAAACAGCTCCGTTATGTAAATGTAGCTTTAATATATTACTCTACTCGTATAAGTACCTTCTTTGTTAGTCATAATCACTCCTTCGACGGAATCGTCGTCCATTATTCTGTCCACAATTGGATTTGATGTGTTTATTGTAGACGTCTGAAATCAGGAACAAGGTGTACAAATATTTGCAACAAGTCGTGTCCCTGACTCCCCAAGGGATTTTCCCATCGGCAAAGATAACGAATTTCCATATTTTCATCCTCTTTGGGTAAGGATATTTTTTGCAAAATTGTATGCCTCTAGATCCAGCGGTTAAGGCTGTGCGTTGTCAGCAAGAAGCTTAAGGCTGCTTTTCCACCAGAGATGTGCTATGCAGCTATGCTGCGAGGATGTGAAAGCTAAGCTACGAAACTATGCGACCGTTTCCACTAATGCTAAGCTGTGTAGCGGAGTGAGCAAGATGTGCTATGTAGATGCGCCGCTGCGAGGGAACTCAGAGAGAACTGTTCGAGGAAGATGCGCAGCTCGAGCTATGCGATACATCGACAGTAGGGAAGGCACGGGGAGTACTCTGCTCTGCACATAGCAACACCACTCGCACATCCATAGCTCCCATCCACAGTACGCATCCTTCCGTATAGAAAACATAGCTTAGTTGACCCCGTTTCCACCAGTGCTATGCTATGCGGACCAATGAATATGATTGGTGGATATCAAACGCATCCATAGCAACGTAGCATAGCACACCTTTGGTGGAAAAGCAGCCTAAAGATAACCTAAGTGAAGACTACTATGGTCGGACACTTTTTCTAAATACATACCTATGACAAAGAAAACACATATCACTGTCTCGTTCTTATGTGTGTATTTAGAAAAAGAGTGTCCGACCACCAGTCGTCTTCACTTAGGTATAGTAGAGTCAGGCCTCCGTCACTCCATGTACTTGCGCGCTATAAGTGCCTACCGCCCAGCCGAGCGGTCTCGGTCCGCCGGCGGATCAAATCCAGTGCGGTTTTCGCAAGCGAACTGCGCGCACGCCGTTCAATTTTAATAGTGCTGTTCGTTCGTAAGCGTATTAAGATGCCGTGTGGTGCCTTATGTGCTGTAGATGGGTGTAAATCAAGCAAAAGAAGGGATAAACACCTAACATTTTTAATTAATTAAACTTACAAATATAATAAAACAAACTTTAAAAAAGAGAACCGACTTCAAAACACTAAACCGTAAGAAATAATTTCTTCTTTGATGTCGGTGCTTTTTCGATTCGTAATTACCAGCTGTTAGCACTAACACAAAAAAAAAACAAATTATTTCTTACGGCTTAGTGCTTTATTTGAAGTCGGTTCTCTTTTTTTAAGGCTTTTTTTTTCATTTCTAGTGAACATCTCCGAAGATCATCATCAAACTAAGAAGTATTATACTTATTTTAAAACGTTCTCCTAAATGTAACAAATCCTTTTCTGAAAACCGCATCGATATCGGTTTAGCCAAACGCGAGATTATCGCGCACAAACATACATACTTATTAATAAATAAAATAGAATACCTACAAACCATACAAGTCAAACTTCTCAGTTTGGCCTGTATGTCTGATCACCTCCTTTTTTTTAAGCTGGTTAAATATTTTATAAATGATAAAAATTTTAACTGCCACATAAAAGTCAGAACATATTCACAGTTCTCAATAACATAGATAAAAAGTTATGTTAATTTAATTTTATCGAAGAGGCAGCCCTGCGATTACTGTGGAATCGCGCGGTGCGAAGCAATCACTGCTGTACGCTATGAGCATTTAGGCGCATTTTAGCATACAGTGGTTGTTGACGCGAGGGAGTAGGCAATTATCGTAATAGGTATTGGAAATTTTCTACTGAGTGAAGTATCTGTTACGTAGTAACTATTCAGTAATCTGTGGTAGAGTGTTGCCTCCACTTTTATCTAAGCTTCTTGGTTGTCAGTAAAAGCTGTCAGTAAAATCCATACTATCCATACTAATATTATAAATTCGAAAGTAACTCGTATCTGTCTGTCTGTATGTTACCTTTTCACGCCTAACCCACTGAACGGATTTCGATAAAATTTGGCAGAGAGATAGTTTTTATCGACCGAGCCGCGGGCAGAAACTAGTATTATATGTATTCTGTGTTAAAGCCCGTAATACACACGGGTAGATAACACCTGTAATGTGCACAGAAGTATGCAAGTATCTTGCATACCATTGACCTATAACAACTTCTGATTGATGGATGTCACGATGGCATGCAAGCTACTTGCTTATGTTTGTGCCTGTTAAAGAATTGTGTACCTGTTATGAGCTTTAAAGTAAGCAGAATCCCCTTAAATAGAAATTGAAAATGTATAACTATTTGCTAATGCAAGTATACAGGTGAGTTGCTATAAAATAATGTTTCGTTCCAGGTAGGTACAGTCAAATTTGATAAAAATTAAATTTAATTCGAAAACATCAATCGGTTTCTTACTAAACTTCAACTAAGTACATCCGACGACCCTGCGGTTACTTATCTCCTTTGGTGATCGTACTTTCTACCATTTGGCATGCAGACCAACCATCCATTGTCGTTTTATACCACTTAGGATGGGACAGTAAACTGACAAGTTTCACCACCAGAGGCGCTAGTAGCAGAAACTTAAACACCCCCTCATTAAAAACCGAGTTCTAACTTTGGTTCAAGCTTCAATCTTTCGCCAGTTTTTGTATTTCAAACCTAGTTCCCACTGACATAAAGTTCTTAATACAAAATTGGCAACTGAACGCCACCGAAGTTAGCCAATCGTGCCTGATGATGCCATCCATTGTTCGGTCCAATGCACGTTTGGATTGGCTTACACATTGTTTGTGCGTTGGATGTTCCATTTTCCTTAAAGTTGGGTACCTAGCTCTTTTTGTCACTGATTCCTATATAAATATGAATAGTACAAATATTTCAAAAAAGGTGCTGTGCCAAAATTAGGGATTTTCCACGAAATGTATAGAAGCTTAGTAAGTGATAAGTTTTTGCGGGGAATAATAATTACCATACAGAATTGGGGCCCGTAGCACTGTACCTACTTAATTTATTTTTCATTTCTACTTACTGTTCTGACCAGCCACTCATCTCTCGTGTCTTTCAATAAGTTAGTTATTATTTTCATTATAAGAACGACGCACGAATTTTCTGAAACATTCGTACAATACATAGATAATCACACTGTTCGTAGCAGGGAAGGGAACATGCGCTTGCGCTTTTTGTAAGACGAAGAGGAGAGACCGGGAGTCTCCTTCTTATGGGAAGAAGCACTAGACAGCCGCAATAGAACCTTACACTGACTTGCAAATTGCAAAAAACATAAGAATTTCGATTAGGATTTTTCAAAAGTCTCTCCGACCGCTCTCTCCTTTCTCTTAAAGTTGAGTATTGATGAAAATTACGGATTTTCATGACGGCCGTTATAAATTTATAATATGACGGCACCGCTTTATTAGGAAACCAAAGCATAACGAAGGAATACCTCAGATTGGATGTGGTGGTGTACCTTGTTAGTCTGTTCGATGTTTGGCCACTCGCAAGCCGCGCGCTCGTCGTCGTCGCAGCCATCAAGAGCTTATTCACTTTAGTGACCATTCGGAATGAGACCAACTCGTCGGCCAAATCTTGTTGGCTGTGAAAGACTTACGTAAAAAGTTTCAATGCCTAACTGTGTAAAAGCAAATAATACGTAGGTCAGTGGTATACCAGTATATAGCTATTTATAAAATTTACTCCGTGATAAAGCTGGCCTCCGTAGCGTACTACGCTAGGCCAGCTCAAGGTCAACGTGGACCACCGTCGTACAGTCGTCTTTGCTTACAGGCACCCTAATTGCGTATCACAAATGAAACAATAACAACAATACATATTAAAAAGGTGTGTAGTATGCCAAATCGAATGCCAAATAATCGAATATAAATTGATCGATCACTATAAATCGAACGTCTAAATACTCGAACGTTCTTAATATCGAATGGTTAATAAATCGAACATACAATATATCGTACACTCAATACATCGAGTGTTCAAAATATCGAATGTTTGTTTGATCGAGCGTTCAACGCATCGCATATTAATTCTATCGAAATATCAATATACTTACTGAATGTTTTATAGAAAAGAAGAAAAATATAAAATGTATGACCTATTGACGTCGTCATTCTAAGAGGCTCAAACTAAAAAAGCGTAAGGTAAGTGATGCGATTAAGCTATTATATTGGCCTTATCGATAAAAAAACTTTATCGAGTTTGTTTTCATCATGATTTATGATCAGGAGTAGGTAGTATAATACTTTGATGGAAGTGCTTTTGCTTTTTAAGGTTTCGTACCTCAAAAGGAAAAATCGAAACCCATTTAGGATCACTTCGTTATCCCTTTTTCTCAGGAATGCGTGGGGGTATCAAGTTGAAATTGATATCAAATAGGTACTTAGATCTACGGTGCCTTGGAGCTGTAAAAATATCGAGCCTTTAAGACGTCATTCATTGGATTCAGAAACTGCCTTAGATTCCCATTTTTGCCACATATTTTGACACTCGCAAAAGTCGCAAATAAATTAAAACCCTGTGGGTGTAGGTACGCTATGGATTTTAATTATTCCCGTTGACCTAGAATCATGACATTTGGCGAGCAGCAAGGTCTCACAACACAAATAGGTACAGGAAAATATCCAAAATCGTTCATAAGTAGTTTTATTCGTAATCGAAAATTTATAGGCCGTATCTTGAATTAAGTCTATTCAACTCGGGTTACTCTAACAAAATATTTTTTTACTGCGTAGTATATTTTGTCCTTCAATCCGGAATTGGAAATTCATAGGCTATAATAGGCTAGGCATATTACTTGTATACCCTTGAATCTGTTACCAGCATCGGACAACAGATTCACGACCATAATGTACAGAGGCCAGCACATCAACCTACCCCAATCTGTCATATTTTCCCAATTGAATATGAACCTTATGCCTTTGTGGTAAAGTTGAAAATCTATCAAAGAAATTTGACAGATTGGGGTAGCTTGATGTGCTGGCCTCTGTACTACTATAATAATATATTGAATCATATATATACTTACTTGTACACAGCGATCATACTTAAGTACATTGTATAGAGCCGTTTCATTTGATTATTTTGCGAAACTTGAGATTTTTCTCTAGATTTATGCGCTCCCATACAGATGTTTCTCACCGCTTCATCAGACTTAAATAAAGACACCAAAAGTCAAGGTCTGGTGCATATAGTGGGTAATGGAGAGATTCCAGTCGACGCTCCTGTAACTTTGAGACGGCCCGTTTTACGGTGTGTGGACGAGGGTTGTCGTGAAGGAGAAATTGACGCCTTTTTCCCCCGTCATAAGAAAATTAATAACATAAACAAGTTATTTAGTAAAATAGAAGTAGTACAGTAGTTGCACATTACCTACTGGCGAAATGTGGGTGTACTATTGCCTAGCCCTTTAGAAAATACAGTAATTGTTATGTGTTCGTTGTTATTTAAATTAGAGGGTTGGAAAGAAAAAACTTATACGCAATTGATCGTTGTAATTAGAAAAAATGAGGCTTGTGTTCCATCCTGGCTCGGAGAGGTTACATTTATTTTGACCATTGACAGATATAACGGCCCTGAATAGCCTTTATGAGAAGTGGTAATCGTAGTAGCGGCTCAGCAGCTTTAATATAATTAGGATTGTGCCAGAATATAGCAGTTCTTCGTGGAAGTGGTACAACAGCGGCTCCCCTGACATCACCTTCTGTCTTTAGAAGACAGCCGCCAGGAAACCATCGATGTGACGATTTGCTGGAGTGACTGTCACCAGCCAGTGTCACTCTTTTCGGTGATAGTAATTTCGTTTCAAAACGGGGCGGCCGGCCGTCAGATAAATAATATTCTATTGGAGCTATCGTTGGTATAGGTACCTTGTGTGACTTGTAGTTTTCCACGGTGCCGGTAGCATTTGCTGCATCTGCTGCTCGGACAATCCGGCACTCATTCGACATATTGAATAATCCACCACCTGGTTCTATGTCTGGCGATGTGTAGTTCTATCTATAAAGTTTTTAATCATTTCTATATCGCTACGAATTTTATTAATGTCTTCAACTAGTTTATTTAACGTGATCTCTGGGCTATCTAACTTAAGTGGTTTGCCACCGTCTTTTTTGACAATAACTTTATATATTTCATTCAGTTTCATTTGGTACAGCATCGTGTCTTGCACTTCATCCGATTGCCTTTTCTGTAAATGAACATTTTCAAAAATGGCTTCCTTTAAATTAGAGTGCAAAATGTGACCGTTACTGCGCGTAGTTTCACGCGGGTGTAGAACGATACGATTCTCCCAACGTGTGTTCTTGAACCATCTTTTGTATAGATTCATTGGGAGTATTTTTTTAATGAAATTTTTACAACCGATGTCTTCAAACGACGTTATGAATTGCAGCTGTTTTTCTAATCTGTTTAATTTACCTATAATTTCCAAACTATTGACATCATTAACCGCGACACCGACTAAGAGATTCATTAGAATTATTGAAACAAGTACAAGAAATAACACAAATGTTAAACGTATCATGATAAGAGACGCTGATGCATTCTCAACGCGCTTCGCATTAATTAGCTCATTATAACCAAACTCAGATGTCATCATGACCATCGTCGTCAGGAGAGAAGACCAAGGACCGTTAAATGGTGGTTGTGCATGGAACTGTATCATGAAGCATATGGAGAAGCCCAATATGAGAAAGCCGAATGATACAAGAATCTGAAAGGAAAAAAAAAGAAATGAACAACTACAACCCTCTCTTCACTCCAACCCATTTAGCATCGATTTATATAAAATAAGCTCACCTTAAATACTTTGGTAGCCACTTTGCCGAACATCAGAACATAATACCCATAGTCCGGGAATCTGGAGAGCAGGAACATCATTCTGACCCAGGTGACGAGCAGCGTGGCTGAGCCGAAGAGCCGCACCCATTCTGGATTGGGTTTTGAATCCCACGACACAACTTGAGGCAAGATAATCGCAAGAATCGTGGACAAGCATTTCACTGCCGTCTCTAAACATAGAAGGTACCTCTTGCTTTTCATATCAATGACGATGATCTCCTGATGATAAAACATATGTTTTCACCTGTTAATAATATACCTAACCGACAAACACTTGCATTAAGAATTGATGATGTGTTGATTATTTTACCTGTATTGTAAGTAACCAGGCCGTTAAATAAATGATATAAATCCAAACATTACAACGAAATATACTTGGCACAGGTTCAATTTCTGTGTCTTTATACCAGAACAAAGACAGGGTAAAGACGTTGAGAGACAACACAAAGCACACGTGCAATACCAACGTGGCATAGAAAAATGATAATAATGATCTCCATTTTAGGTACAAAAAGATTTTAGGTAGAGAAGAGAAAAATTATTCAGAGCCTTTATTACCGCCATATGTTTCATATCAGGTTTAGGGAATAAAACTCTATAGTCTACTTCAACCTCACAGTTAGATTCCTGACCTTTGCTAGTTATATATGAGTCGAATATATCTTGCATGAATTCAGTTGGTTTTGTTACGTTATTCATCAAGAGGTCGATGGGGACAAACTTTCTCTTTTGCGTGAAATAGTAACTTTCATTTACATTTGCGCTACCAGACAGGTCAGCTCCGTAGCGAAGTAGTAATTTTATCATTTCTTTGTTTCCGCGACTACAAGCTTCATGCAATGGTGATCGGCCCGCGACAATAGCGTGAACTGTTTCTCTGTCATGTTTTATAATCATTTCTGCTATTTCATGATGGTTTTTAATTGCAGCTATGTGTAGAAGTGACGTCTTTGTTATTTCGTTATTTTTGCAGTTAATATTGGAGCAATCCAGTAACTTTACTTTAGCACCTTTGGAGATAAGCAATCTAGCACATTCGGGTTGGTTATATACCAAAGCGTAATACAACGGTGGACCAAAGCAGTCAGATGTGTCGATTAGTTTCATTGTATTGGTTTTCTTGTATGAGTAATCAAGTAAATATTCTAGTATATCCGTGCTGCCTAGTTTGACAGCTAAATGTAATACGTTCGTTTCACCCGAACGTTGGTTATTAATATATGACTGTTGGTTGCAGGTTCTAAATATATGACGGTTGTGACTTGTACATTCGTTAGTTAGTGGGTTGTCCTCTTGAAGCATTTTCCTGTTACAAAATTTTGCTGCAATACAGTCCATGGAAGATTCTTCATTAGCCTGTAAGTCATTACAAGTTTTAGATATTTCTTATCGATACTGATGTCAAAACTTGTTTTATTCAAGATTTCAATTTGAACAGTACTAAATAAAACAAGTTTTCATTGATTTTGATTCAGCTCTACAGCTGAATAATAAAATAATCTTTTCATCTTATATTTGAATTACGAATCATAATATATAAAAAAAAAACTAAACCTTATTACTTTTTCGTAGAACTAAACTATCAACATTTTGAACTAAGAATTTTAAAGCGTTTAATTATGATACTGACTTTATGTTTAATTTAATCTTTAACCGAATACCTTCATGTTGGTAGCTCCGGCTCCGAGAGCTATACAGACTCCTTCTTTCCACTCTGCTTCGACTGCCGCGCACAGCACGGTGGAGCCAGACTGATCTTTCGCGTTAACAGTAGGTAAGTCCTGATTTAGATTGCTGCGCTTGTGATCTACTATCATCTAAAAAAAACTGTAATATTAGTTAAGAACAACTAACTTAATTTTTCTTAAGGTCATCAGATCAATTAACCGAAATTATTGTTTTTTTTAATTGCTGAATGGGCCTGCTCCTGGCCTCGATCACGCCTGATGGAATGCGTTGGATGAGGTCTATGATAGAACGAGCGTGCCCAGAAGATGCCTGTTCACTCTTGTTTTGAAGGCAGACGGGTTAAATGTGGAAGGGAACACAGACGCTTGCAGACAGGTCCACATTTTGGCAAAAGGGGCGATGGTGGGATCAGGTCATGGAGCTCCTGCGCATACTCTCCGAAGTACATTCTGTAGAAGACCGACAGGCAAGCATTATTACGCCGATGAGCCTGGCTGTGAAGCCTGGTCACCAACGTCTCGTCGCCTATAAGCCTTTTAGCTCTGCGTTCCACCGAGTCAAGTGCAGCAAGCTGGTGAGGACAGAAGCGATGAATGAGACAATTCTTAGATTGGGATTAGCTGCATAGGCTCATGTTCATGGTAAATCAGTTTAAAAATTGTAAAAGAAGCGTTTGTTTTAGAATAAGAAATAATTTTTTCAGGCGCGTAAATGTGATCACGTTCTCATGTAATAACTAGCTAACATTAGTATAGCATCTTATTTAACGTCAATGCCAGATCTAATCAGGTTACAAGGCCTAAGCAGGCAGCAGCTTCTCAATGTACGCGATTGTTTGGAAAACTAACAAATCAAGCATTTGATCTTAAACTCGAAGTCCACACAGACACACAGTTTGTGTCGGCCGGTGATTCCAGGCTGTTAAGTCCAGATTTCCACAGCAGTGTTTTTATTTACTGTACCTCAAACTCAAACTCGGTGCTATATGGCATGGATATAAGAAGTGGAAAGCCGAGCGCTAGACGCGATTATTCTGTTGTTCAGTTCACAATTGACAGTTCTAGATTGCCTTTATTCAATGGCGAGTTGCCATTGAATAAATGAGACCGATTTGGAACGGTACTTGTCAAAATCAGTGGATTGATTGACATTCGGTATAATTATGATGATCAGGTCAGGATACCTACCACGAGCTCTTAACGCGATCCACTTTAGGACCTAAACTGAACTGTTCTTCTAATTCGTACCATGACGTCAGTTTAAAGATTCAATTTAGGCCGTGCCATCTGGATACCTACCACGAGCTCTTAACGCTCATTCACTTTCAACGATCCAAATGCCGCTGAGCGTATTGGACGTCATGGTACGACTGTGAGCGATGCAGTTTAGGAAACTAAACTGAAATGTCTTGCTTTTGAATCGTTTTTAAATCATGGTAGGCCTCCTGGTGTGTTCAAGATTACCTAAGAAAGATTAAAATAGTACTAGATTATGATTAGTTTCTGATATCACGCTGAGTTTTAGAACAGCGTACCAGTGCTTCCGTTAGTTAAATAATGTTTGTTATACCTTGCAATCAGTAAATTATAATTATACTAAGTAATTTGCATAATTTGTCATCATGTACCCATGATTATTGTGTGTAAAGTGTATGTTTTAAGCAGTTAAAACTACAGTGTCATAAGCTTTTAAAGGTGAATCACTAGCCTCATAAAGTGCCTAAATTATAACGAGTTAATGTAACTTAGGGTAAGTGCATTTTGTTTATTTTTCCATTTGTAAATAAAGATATTTGAAAAGCGTATCCTTAAACCTTTAGGCGTTAAATACCTGCAACAGCTTTTTGTTACGTCTCTTTACACAAATATGCATGGCAGTCAGCCCCTGGCTGTTCCAGTCGGTGGCAGACGCACCACCATACAGACTCCGTCCCACGGCCGCCTCGCTCTCTAGCTCAACCGCTGTATGCAGCAGAGTGTCTGTCTTTTCCTTATAGTATCTCACGAACTTGCTACCGGCTTCTAAAAGTATTTCTACCGTGTCCTCGAAACTGTAAATAATTGTTACATTCATAATTTTTTTTCTTAGACCAAATTTTAGTCGTTTGACATAATTACCTTTTAATTAAGTGACTTACTTGTTTTTATCAATATTGTGTCCGTTGTAATGCGCACAGCCAGCAACGTCTAGTGGAGTCCTACAAAGCTGGTCTTGTGCATTCGCGTCAGCGCCGGCGGCGAGTAGCAACTGCACACAATTGTGGTGCGCGCGAGCGCTGGCTGCGTGCAGCGGCGTCCATCCTTGCTGGAACGACGGCAGCTGAATGCGCGGAGAATATAAATATAAATGAAACGACAAGTTGACCGCTCCAATCGGTACACACAGTTTGTATGATTTTATTATCATATATCGATGTGAAGAATGTTGGTGAGGTTAGGTGCATTTTACTCTGTCACGCTTAAGAGGGATGCATTCTCAAAGTTGGCAACGTCTTCAAATATTTCGCTGTTTTGATTAATGAATCGACATTACTAAATTAAATTATGAAATATTGCTGTGATGTGTGAAATCGTTCGCAAGCACCCACCAGTTCCATAACGTTCCTATGTGTGTGGTCTACACCGTCTCTCCAGCCATCGGGCAGTGTAAGCACTTTGCTAGGATGACAGTGTATGTTTATAAACTCATTCACTAGTACACAATGCTTCTTTACTTCGTCCACGGTGGAGGAAATGAATAATTCTTCGACGCGTTTTCTCAAATCTGAAAATATGTTCCAAAACACTTTTATCTGTTCTGTGTTCCAAAATCATAAATATGACAGTAGTGTTTATTTTTAACCGACTTCTTAAAAAAGGAGGAGGATTTTTTTTTCTATAAATGTTCATCGATATATGTTCTTCAATTATTATTGTGGACCGATTTTGAAATTTGCTTGACTGGGTATATATAATTTTTTTCCACATGTTGGTGATGTTATAATAACTTCGTGTCTTTTTTACAAGCTTTTATTTAACTTATTAGGGTTCCGTACGTCCTAATGCAAAAACGGAACCCTTATAGTATCAGTCGAGTGTCTGTCTGTCCGTCTGCCGCAGCCAATTTGCTCCGAATCTACTCGACTGATTTAGGGTCTCCCCACATTTATCGACGTGGAATCGGCTTAAGCCAAGTGCGTATCACCACAATACTCGAATGGCTCGTTTCGCCGTCGGCCGGCGTCGCGACGCGTCGTCCGAGCCGAGCCGATGCGAATGGTATTAGTAACACCCTTATTACGTAGACATAAAGGCTTTTTTGACCGGTATTAGCCGATTCCGCGTCGATAAATGTGGGGAGACCCTTAGTGGGGAAAGTTAAAATAAAAGTTTTGCATACTATTGACATATCAAATGAAAGGGCTTGTTGTGAGGGTTTCAAAAAAAATTTTTTTATGATTTTAAAATAAACAATTTCAAAGTTATTTAAGAAAATATGAAAATTGACCATTTCCCCTCTTATCTCCGAAACTACTGGACCTAAAATGCAAAAATTAGTTCTCTACTAAGTAGAGAACTAATTTCTATATTTTTTTCATCTTATGTTTTCACGATAAGTGTTTTAAAGAATAGACGGCAGATGGCAAATACACTTTTTCACGTCTAAAGTGGCTGGTGGTCCCTCAACTGTTCGATGATAAGCATAAAAATATTGCTATTCTGGCTTGAAAGCGGTGGTCGTCATTATTCTATTCCATTTTTCTTTATGGCAATGGTGCCGATGTCGACAATTCTGCCAATGTCAGATGTGATATGAGAAAACGTAGTGATTTTTAGAATTACAATAAAAAAAATAAAAAAAAATCTAATATTTTACATCCATGATTATATCCAAAGAAAATAGTTGAATTTAATGTGAAACTTGTTGAAGAATATTATAAGTACACTGAAATAAATAAATAGAGAGAAAAAAAATTTGTTATGTTATTAAAAAATAATATACATATTATTATTTACACAGAAATTGTAAAGGCTTCATGAAAATCTCTAATTTTCACCAGTATTTGACAGGTGTCAAAATAACGCTCTGTATTTGGACAGCCGTTATTGTGTGACCATTTCTTTCCGCTTTCTTAGAAAACAAAAGCTTTACCCAGCAACTATGATCGTTAGGTCGTTATTACAAAAGCAACAAATTAATTTACCTTCCGGAAATTTCAGCAATGAAGCAATATGTTTCACGTTCCCTGCCCAAGCGGCTAAGTGGAAGGGTGTTCTGCCCTGCTGGTCAGACCTGGAGCCATCAGCTCCTGACCTGAGCAGAAGGTCTAGGGCGTCGTTGTCGTACAAGGCTGCGATGTGGCAGGCAGACACGTGATTCAGATAGCACGTCGCGTTTGGGTTGGCACCGATTGTCATCAATCTATAACGAACAGTGTTTCTTTACTCCATCTTTGGCCGGAAAGGCTCTTTTAGTATCATAAATTGTTATGCAGCAAAGACAAATTTAAGGTGTTTTCAGAAATCCAAATATTACTTATTTATTTATTTATTTAGTTCGCGACTTCGCCGCGTGGTGGTCGGAAATTATCTCACGGGATTATTGAACAGATTATACACTACCTGTGAGCCAAATTTCATCCGAATCCGTTCAGCTGTTTTTGCGTGATTGATTGAGGTACCTAATAAACATCCAAACTTTCACTTTTATATTTTGGCACGAGAGTGGTCAGGTTGAAGTATTGTTGATGGAGGCGTGCTATTTACAAAGCCTCTGTGGTCTTGTGGCAAAAGAAAATGAATATTTAACACAAAATCAATTTAATTTAATAAAACTAATAATTAACAACAAAACGTTTCGATAATATGACAGAGATTCATCTAGAAATAACATTTAGTTTTTATTTTATTATAATCGGTCTACTGGGTCAATGTTATTACAATTTAGTATTTTTTTATCTGTTAACTTTCCACTACTTAACGGCTGGACGGACTTGGATGAACGGTACACGGATAGGCCATGATTAGGCTTAAAAGAAAGAAAGAATACTTTTATTTAGTGCACACAATACACCAGATACATATTATATCGAATAAAAACAAAAAAACAAGGTTAGGACATCGGATACTTTTATCCCAGTAGTACGTCCCCATGGAACGATATCCGAGATCCACACCGTTAGCATAAAATTGATTTTTTTATATATGAAATTTTAATAAAATGTGACACCAACTGACGATTATCCCTGTATGCACTATGGAAGTGCACCCAAGGATAACCCCCGGTTGGTGTAGGACTATTGCAGGATATGGAAAAATAAAAAGTTGGACTATGGGTTTGGGTGGCTAAAGTGGACTGGTTGCCAAGAACTATGGAAGAACTATGATCCCTGCCTGATCAATGTTTAATATATACACGGATAAAATGGCAGGGGGTGACTTGCACACTCAATAATGGGCCCCCGGAAACGGTCGCTAGCACATAGTGACGTAGCGACAAGGGGGCAACATGTCCTGAGGTGCTTATGAGGAGTGGAGAGGTATTCCACGGCTACCAGGACAATCCCGGAAGTACGGTCAAGATCCCTACCAGCGTCTTACTGGAATACTTCCTTCCTCCGAGTACGTTTGCTCTTGCGAATCTCCACTCAAGCCAGCCAATAAAGGCAAGAATGAGGTGGGAGCTCTGTTCCTCGTCATTGTTCACTCCAGCCGGCCAATAAAGGCAAGCCAGAGGTGAGGTACAAGACTTCGCCCGGGAGATAGGGTCCGTGGGGTCGCTACTGCTCAACAGCTCGCCACATGCTGCCCTGCGGATTTCTGTATCTCTCTTGGTCTGGCTCCTCACCTTAGACCCGTTCCGGCAAAGTAAACTCTTCCGGCACGAGCCTAGAGTTCGGAGCGCGCAAGCCCCACCACGATGTCAACGTAGAGATACGGCGATGGGGTATATTATTATTATTATAATCTTTTAATTAATTTTGCCGGACTCGTTCTAGTTGTACATAGTGTGTATGGCAGAAATGTTTTTTTTTTTTTTGTAAATTCTCCATATTTTATTCATTGTTCAGCACCACCAATCCTATAGAGTTACTAGACCGGTACCTCTATCTCGTCTTGTAAGACTCACCTGTTCATGTGTGCGATGTCACCACCTGGAATCGCCTCCATGAGTCGTGCGTTCAACATCCCATGCGGGAACGTATTATTAGTATCAGAGCTCCTTCCAAGATCACGATCTAAAATTAAACAACAGTTAAAACAACAATAATAATAATAGTTTTCAATCAGGCGGAAACAAGGTGCGGGCCTTCAACGGTTGGGTGCCAGTTTTGATGTAGGTACTCTTTTGGCATACTCAAATGGACTCAGACCGAAACTGACCGAACTGCTGACTGCAAATCGAATGAGACTGGAATGGTAATGAGGCTGTATATCTCGCGAAAGTGTGAAGTGGTCAAGGCTTTTTGAACGCTAAGACCCTCCACAATCGCGAGATATGCAGTCTCCACAATCGCGAGTTAAGCAGTCTCCACAATCGCGAGATATGCAGTCTCCACAATCGCAAGATATGCAGTCTCAGGGAACATTTTCTAGAAACCGACGTGGGAATGCATTGAGATGTGCTGACATGGCAAGGGCTTCACCCCGCTCTCTTGTCTTGTCTTGTTCTTCTAAAGATTAACGCGTTCAAACAATCAAACTCTTCAGCTTTAGATTTCCCGTGGAAATATCGGGATAAAAAGTAGCCTATATGTTAATCCAGGGTGTCAGCTACCTCCATACATCTTTTATCAAAATTCGTCCAGCCGTTTGAGCGTGAAGAAGTAACAAACATATAAACACACTCACATACTTTGGCCTTTATAATATTAGTGTGATTAGTACCTATGGATATAAAAGTGGCCCCACGGGTGTCTCGACCGAGACCTAAGACTAATATTTTTTAAACATACGTTGCTTGTCGCACTAAGGACCAGTCGAACTTACGTCTTACGTATTTATTATTTGATTCGAATATTTCCTACGAGGTTATCACCGAGTTGTGTTTGTTTGTTTGCTATTTGTCACTTACTTCACTATTTATGTGCGGAGACTTTAATTACATGTTTACGACCGGTCTATTCAGTATTGATCTCAATTTGAAAACTTTGGTGAAGTGAGCTTGAAATGAGCTATCATCAGTAGAATGACAGCTCACTTCACCTTAGTTTTCACGGGTAAATTTTTAAAGAATACATAGACGAAAACTGAGTCGTAATCTAACAGAGCACCAAATTTCTATGGACTGAAGTTGATATTCACTCTCTCTTCCAGGTTCCAGGTATCTCTTTGTTATTAAGGTATTTTTCCTTGTGTTAAATGTGTAACTTACACAACACCAGTGTACCTAATAATTGTTATAAGGAAAAATACCTTGACTCATAATTATATGAGCAGTTGTTTTTAGAAAAACACCTCCTTTTGTAAGCGCACGAGCTCTCGGTACTGTCAGACACAATGGCGAAGTTAGAAGTGTGTGTGTGCGTGTGTGTGTTATGTGCTGACGCTACTCATCTTCACGCACACACCCACAGCGTGTTTGTACACTTGGTTACCGCAGGTAAAGCGCGCGTCGCTTCGTGACATAAAATACTGCAGTTGGGATGAATGAACGCATGCACATCAATGATTTTATCATTTGCACAAATTGATTTGTATTTCATGGTATTTCTCGAAAAAAATATTAAATACATAATTTTTCGGCAGTTGTTACTTAGAAACATCATAATATATTTAAAGTACCAATAGTCTCCTAGTAAAATGGCTACGTCACATCCGGACGAACGGATAGAGCAACATTAACTTCATCTTGACCGACCCCTTGACAATTCAAAAGTGCCTGTAATTGGTTTATTAACCGACTTCGGAGGAGGTTATCAATTCGGTTGATTTTTTTTAAATAAATGCTTTGAATTTGAGTTTGGACATGACGAAATTATAAGGGTTCTGTATGGCTACGGATCCCTTATTTTTGCATAGGAGAACTTACAGTGAAATACCTAAACATAAATTAATAATCTGACTCGATATTTTAAATAAAATAACAATTTATATTTTATCCATTTACTACTACATTATTTTGACGCTTTTTTGCTTGAGTTAGTTACTAATTTTGTACCTAGTGTGAACAGTTAGTAAACGTAATATGTATTATTTTTTCCGTTTAATAAAACAATAATGGTACCTGGATTTCGCGGCATAGGATGTGTTATAGGTCGACCACTACTGCTCTTGGTTCTTGACATCTTAACGATTCGTGTGTAGTGCACTCAACACACGCTAATACTGAAGGTTACTACAAAGTGTTGGAAGGTCTGTAATAAACTAATTTAAACTTAGATAATTTTCCTTATAGATGCTTTTCCTCATCATTTTCGCTGCAAAAATATTGAAATTAAGCGAATATTAACCATGCATATCATAATCAGGCCCACTGCTGGGACACAGGCCTCCTCTTTGTGAGAGGGAGTGCGCCAAAATCAATCACGCCGGCCCAGTGCGGGTTGGCGGATGTCACATGTCTTCAATTTTTTGGTCATAGGACATGTTGGTTCCTCACGATGTTTTCCTTCACCGTTTTGAGTGCAGTGGTGATGAAATTAAATACATTAAAAAGTGCCTACCTGGCTTCACACCTACGACCTACTACTCGTAAGTTGGGGCGTTGGGGCCGATCCCACTAGGACAACAACAGGCACTGGGAACATGCATTTTTACTCAAAAATTTAACATTCTTTGTTTTCTTTCGGTTTTTTTTTAAATAGTTTTAAGGAGTTTTCAGTTAAACGAATTGTTTTTTCTATATTCTTTATTAAAGTCACATAAATAACTGTTAATTACTAAACTTAGTACGGTAAGATAGACTAAGGACGAAGCGGGAATAAAATAATAAAAAATATATTTTGGGATGAAGGAAGCATATTGTTTGGGACGAACCAGGATTTTTTGGAATGTGGGACAAAACTTTGGGACGAACGAAGAATAAATCCTAAATTGATATTATAAATCATCTTTTGTTTAGAACGTGAAACGGCGTTTGGCGTCGTTTAAACATTCTGCTATAGTAATGTTTAAGTGTCTCTGGGGCCACCAGCCACTTTTGATAGTAAAATAAATATTTAAATCGTAATTAAATATTTGGTTACCTATTTACCGCTCTGAGGCCCCGAGCCTCGGGCGATGTGACTTACGACGCGACTTACGACTGGCGCTCCCCAGGTCGCTCCGCAAGTCGCCGCGCGTCGCGATGACTCGTGGCATGCTCTAAACCACTTTTTTCATTTATTGTCTCTGCAGTCGCAAGACACGTGTTGCTTGAGCGTGAAGCTCGTGGCCAGCGGAAGAGAAGAAGCGATGGAGATAACATCGGAATATCTCGCAATGTCGAGCATGTTGGCAATCTGGCACCGTGTACCGGAGAATAATTTTGAAATCCTACCAAGTCAATCTAATGAAAAGTCTACAATGTCGGATTGCTGGTGTGACGGTTTAGAGCACAACTACATCAATGTTATGAAACAGGTGGGATTTTATCAAACATTACAAAATCATAAGTCATTTATTCAAATTAGAGTATCAGCACTTTTCGCGAAAAACAGTGCTGATTCGATTTGTTGGCCGTTTCCTATTTTTTGTTAATTACCTGACACTGTTGACAGGCTTACACTGCCCTCCCATAGTTATCTATTACACTGTAATTTTAAAAACATTGTTGCCACTTTCATACTTCCCCTTATGTACTCATTTCTTATTCTATCTATTCGCGTATCACCATACATCCCAATTGCCTTTCATTTATTCCTTTTGTGGCACAATATTCTGATCCATACGAGACCGCTAGTCTAATCATTGTTTTATCATAATATTCCCTAAAAAAAAACTTGCTACAAGGAATAAAAAAAAAAAAAAAAAACGAAATTTATAGCTTTAATAACAAAATAAGCTGAAGATGAATACAATCATAATATGCATGTTGGTCAAACTATTGGAGCAGTAATATATTGTAGGTTTGTATTCACATAATTCATAATTGCAATTAAAACGCACTCGAAGCGAATACAATGTTGAATACGAATGGTATTTTCTAATTATTGTTACTTATAAGAATTATAATAGTAATGGTGCAGAATTATTACTATTAATGGAGCGACGTTTAGTTGTATTTATATAGTTTTTAATTATTTTTATATCATTACGTATTTCATTATTATCTTGTATTAATTTATTAATATCTTCTATTATTTTGTTGAAGGCGTTATCTGGACCTGCCTTAGGTGGTTTATTTTGAACAATAACTTTGTACATTTCTTCCAGTTTCATTTGGTACAGCATCGTGCCGTGCTCGTCATCCGATTGCTTCTTCTGTAATTGGGCCTTTTCAAAAATGGCTTCTCGTAAGCGAGCCGGCAATCGATTACAGTTACTACACGTAGCTTTACGTGGTCGCAAAACGATATCTTTCTCCAATTTTATGTTCTTTAACCATCTTTTATATAAACACTTAGGGAGTATCTTTTTGATGAATTTGTTACAAACGATGTCTTCGAGTGATGTTATAAATTCCACCTGTTTTTCCAATCTCTTTATATTACCAATAATTTCTAAATTATTGACATCATTAACTGCAACACCGACTAAGAGATTCATGAGAACTATTGAAACAAGAATGAGAAATGACAAAAATATTAAACGTAATATGATGATAGATGCTGATGCTTTTGCAGCGCTTTCTTTGCTCAATGTGTCATTATAATCAAACTCTGATGTCATCATGACAATCGTCATCATAAAAGCGGCCCAAGGTCCTTCAAATGGTGGTTTTGCACGAAACTGTATCATGAAGCTAACGGAGAAACCAAATATGAGGAAGACGAATGAAACAAGAATCTGAAATAAAAAAATAATAAATCATTTTGATATTACGTAAATAACGAGAATAGTTAAAATAAAAAAAGGACATTTAAATGATGAAATATTATGAATGTGGATCTGAAACCAATTCCTCAAGCACTGTCAATTTTAATAACCAACTCACCTTGAATACTTTGCTCGCAACTTTTCCAAACATTAGAACATAATATCCCCAGTTAGGGAATCTGGAGAGAAGGAACATCATTTCAAACCAGGACAGGAGCAGCGCCACCGTGGCGATGAGTCGCGCGCACTCGGCACTGGATTCTAAATCCCAGGACACTACTCGAGGCAAAAACAATGCTAGCGTAATAGACCCGAACTTCGACCACGTCTCTAAACATAGAAGGTACCTCTTGCTTTTAATTTTGATGAAGATGATCTCCTGGTGATAAAAAAGCAATCATACATTATTATCCAGTTGAAATTAAAACTGATTGTAACAGTTGCATTATGAAAGATTATTTTCCAATTACCTGAATTGCAATTAAGCAAATAGTCAAATTCATAATATGTATCCATATACCACTACTCAAAATTAATGGCCTTTCTGTAAGTTGATCTTTATAATAGAACACAGAAATTACGTACACGTTGAGAGACAACACAAAGCACACATGCAGTACTAAAATACTATAAAAAAATGATAACAGTGATCTCCATTTTAGATACAAAAAACTTTGCACCAAGGGATGAAGCAGTAGCCTGTGCTGGTCGTATCTATTTCCAGAATTAATCAGAGCATTGATCACTCTCATTTGTTTCATGTTGGATTTCTTTGGGACTAAAACTCCATAGTCTACAGCTACTTCACAATTAGATTCCTGTAGACTCACTCCTTGGCTAGATATATATGAGTCGAATATTTCTTGCATGAACTCAGTGGGTTTTGATAAGTTATTCATTAAGATATCTATGGGGGCCAGCTTTGTTTTACTAATTCCATTTCTTCCGGCTCCAGAAAGGTCAGCTCCTTTACGGAGTAGAAGTACAATCATTTCTCTGTTTCCGTGACAGCAAGCTTCATGCAAAGGTGTTCGTCCTGCGGAATCAGCATCATGAATAGTTTCACTGTCATGTTTTATAATCATTTCTGCTATTTCATAATGGTTTTTAAGTGCAGCTATATGCAGAAGTGATGTCCTTGTTAAAATGGCTTTATCAATGAAATTATGACAATCCATAAAAGCGTTTACTTGAGCACCTTTGGAGACAAGTAATTCTGCACAAAGGAGGTGGTTACTTAATACAGCGTAGAATAATGGTGGACCCATGCTGTCATACTTGTTTATCAGTTTTGCTGTTACGTTGCTATTATATTCTAGTAAATGTTCTAGTATATCTCTCCTGCCATGTTTAGCAGCGACATGGAACACGTTAGCTTTATCTGATAGTTCGTTTTCTATGCTGGAACCTGCTTCGAGCAACAATTTGAGGGCATCTAATTGATTACAACTGATTGCATTAAAAAGTGCAGTCTCTCCTTTTTCATTGCGATAATCGATCGTGTCATATTTTGTGTAAGATAATATTGCTTGTAGTATATCTATGTTGCCCAATTGTGCTGCAATGTGAATAGGCGATTCTCCGTTGGCCTGAAATCAATCCAAATTTTAAGAAATCTTTTCTAAATTATGATTATTTATCGGTATCATTTTGTGGAAGTACCTTCATGGTGATGCTAGCGCCTACAACGAGAGCTATACAGACTCCTTGTATCCACTCTGTTTTGACAGCTGCGCAGAGCACGGTGGAGCCTAACCGATCTTTCACATCCACAGTCGCCACGTACGGATCTTCACTGTTACACTCATGATTTGCTAGCAACTATATAAAATGGACATAAAATATTAGTTCGAGCCTAAATGCCACCTTGCTGACTGGCTTCTATATATACCACGGCATGAGCTGTTGTCATAGTTTGAATACGATAGAAAAAGTGATATCAAGTCGTAACTTTACATCTAATCAACATCATGCTATTAATTAGATTTGCTGGATTGACAGAACTTTCCATGGACAGCCCTTTTATCCAGCAATGAACGCCGTTCTGATGATATGACTATAAGTAGGATTATGTTGGAAGAAAGATTTTCATTTAAAAGTTTTGAACTAGAAAACTCATATTACCTGCAACAGTTCTTTGTTCCGTTTTTTTACGCAAATGTGCATGGCACTGAGCCCTTGGCTATTCCATTGGGTGACAGACGCGCCACCTTGTAGCATCTGTTCCACGGCCGCCTCGCTCTCGAGCTCAACCGCGGTATGCAGTGGAGTATCTAGCGGAGTAGTTTTGTGACAGATCTTCTGGAACTTGCCACCGGCATTTAAAAGCATTTTTACTGTTTCCTTGAAACTGAAAATAAAATATTTTACATACATATTTTTCCTCTTTAGTCTAGTTAAAAGTTGTACTGCACAATCATCACATTTTGGTTAGGTGGCTTACCTGTTTACGTCAATTTTGTGCCCCATGTAATGCGCACAGCCAGCAACGTCTAATGGAGTCCTACAAAGCAGGTCAAGCGCGCTTGCATCACCGCCGGCGGCGAGTAGCAACTGCACGCAATGGTGCTGCGCGCGGGCGCTGGCAGCGTGCAGCGGCGTCCATCCTTGCTGGAACAGTGGCACCTGACCGCACGAAAAAAACGTTTTCTTTGAATAAATGAAGACAAGATCAAAATTCCTCCCGAGAGTCGGTTCAGACACACAACACATAATCAGCGAATAATAATCATAATCATCATAATCTATAATGTTCCCACTACTGGGACACAGGCCTCCTCACTGTGAGAGGGAGTGGGCTGTAATCCACCACGCGGGCCCAGTGCGGGTTGGTAGATTTCACATGTCTTCGAATTTTTTGGTTCTAAGACATGCCGGTTTCCTCACGATGTTTTCTCATGATGGTTTGTTCGGACTATGGCGTGGAAAAATTTAGAAGATGATTTTTTTTTACTATTACTGCGCTTGGTAATAAAATCTTTCACAAGCACCCACAATTCCTTTAATATGTCTGCAGTTGTGCTCCACGCCGTCGCTCCATTCATCCGGCAGTGTAGACTCGACGTTAAGTCGACATGGTAAGTTTGTCAACTCATTCACTGGTTTACTATGCCGTTTAACTTCTTCCACGGTTCCAGGTGATAAAATGCTTTGATTTACGATGCTTTTTCGCAGTGCTGAAAATAACGATTTTCACGTAGAAGTTAATGTTTCTTATGTTGACTTATTAAGCAAATATTTAATTGCGTAATGCATTTATTGTTGACAATATCATTCGTTGCGGTATTTACGCTGTCGAGCAGTGTTAGAAATTTCCTTGAAAATCCTTCGGATTGTGATCGAAATTTTGTTATGCAAATAGAAAGAAAAAGTATTTATTGCGACTCGTGCAGGACACTGACCTCTATTAAACATAGGTCAGTGGTGCAGGAGAATCACAAACCAAACTAAACACAGTAAAAAATAAAAACAAATTATATAAAAAAAAAGTAACAAACAGAAAAAATTAAACAGAAAGTCCTATACGAGGCCAAAAGGCTCCTATCTCGACATTTAAAAAATAAATGTCGCAGCGGTATTCTGATAGGGCCCGCTGTGATGTCACTGGCAGTTACAGAAATAAATAAATAATAAAAAAGACTTAAAACAAAAAATTAAATAGACTTAAAATGAAAATATTAGCAAATAAAATAAAATTAACTTTAAAATTTATATTAATTAGAGGATTTATTTTCGTTGGATCCCGGGATTTGCTGTACCCTAATTGCGTAACACACAATCAATCTCAATCTGAATCATTTTGAAGGATATTGCGAATACATTGTATCACATGCTTAAAAAAAATTGTCGTAATTATCGCAATGAATGTTGTTGAATTGTCAAATCAAAGCCATTGCTACTGTTAATGAGTTACTCAATACTCAATATATTTATTGCTTCCACATGTGACATGTGTTAAGTCTACTTTCCCGAATAACAAATTTTACCTTCCGGATAATTCAGCAGTAAAGCAATTTGCTTCGTGTTCCCTGCCCAGGCGGCTAAGTGGAGGGGTATTCTGCCCTGCTTGTCAGACCTGGAGCCATCAGCTCCTGACCTGAGCAGCAGGTCTAGGGCGTCGTTGTCGTACATGGCTGCGATGTGGCAGGCAGACACGTGGGTTAGACGGCACGTCGCGTTTGGATTGGCACCCATTGCCATCATTCTAAAACAAAGAGTCCTTAACTTAAAATGTTTTCATAGTTATCAAAATCTGGGTTCTTAGCAACAATTCCCGATACTAACACCCGAGCACTTGGTAGAAGTTATGTCGTTAGTGAACAAGAATTGGTCGCTCACTTATATGTCCTACTCATCCTATAGACAAGAGAGGACCTCTATTAGCCTCAAGTCTTCGATATTTGGAGGTTTGAATGGTTCGCTGATCTTAGTGTAGCGATAAAAAAGAGTTGTCTATTATGTCACCTAATCATAACATTCACATAGTCAAATTACATGCACAAACACGGAGGGAGCCTTGGTTGAGAGTATGTCATGCTCACTTAAATGTCTCACTGATGGTAGCGCGCGTGTTGGATCATTTGGTTCCCTACAAAATAGTTGAGCTGCCAGGGCTTATTTTAAATCTTAATCTTTTTAAATGTTTCTTTATTTTTTTATAACGTTGTTCTCAAATATAAAAACAACAAGTTTTATGCACGTAGGATTTCACAATATCATGATTTATAGGTGTTCGTAGAGGTTTTCTTGCCCGTTCATCTCCATAGAGATATACGTTGGGCAACTAGCTTAAACTTTCTAACTGAACCGACTCTTTGACAATTCAAAAGTGCCTATAAATGGTTTAATTGAAATAAATGCTTTGAGTTTGATATCCAAAAACGAAGAAAAAAAAAACAGTTTTTCTAAACTCACAGTTTCAAGTAACGAAACTACCCTATTTCTGTCTACAGAGCTTAAAGAAACCTAAGACGCAGGAGATGACGGGGGCTCGTTCGCACGCTTAGCTCGCTCACTTGAACCCCCTTCGAACCTAACGTGTCCGAGTCGGGGTGCCTCAGGACACTTACAAAATATTCTCAAATAAATTAAGTTAGTAATTATTATCAAGCAATGCATTTTGTCAAGCGTTATTTATGCTTTGGGTTGTTTTACCAATTAACATGATTTTAAAAAGTTTGTCAAATGATGTTTTAATGTAATCAGTAATGAAATATTATTGTCTTTCAATTATTTGTCACTTTACAAACTATTATTTCTGTAAATAACTCAATTTACAGAAAGAAAATTTTGTAAAGTGATAACTTTATCTAGTATATTTCCTAACGTTATTTTTAAAATGAGAAGGAGGATGGTCAAAATGATGTGAAAAATGTGATTCGTTTTTTGCCAAATGAAAAGACACCCGTTTTATATTTATGACTCATGATTATTAAACGAATAAATATTATGCCTTAAAAATGTATGCAACTTCAAATTATGCCAAAACAAATTAGACGAAATGGTGGGAAAAGTTTTGCTAACCTTTGCATTATGCCAAAGTATTATTATGCCTTAAAATTTTATGCCAAGAGGGGGATTCCCGGATTTTTTCGTATTGCATCAGCTGGTCTTAGTACCTCACCTGCTCATAAACGCTGTGTCACCCTTCGGAATCGATTCTAAAAGTTGTGTGTTTAATCTAGTCACGTGGGTCGCACTTCGTCTCATTGATAGCGTTCCTTCGAGTATCTCCAAAGTATTCATAGTTAGGTTCGTTGCAAGGGCTGGCGGGAAGTATGGTTTAACAGTTTCTTTGTATATATAGGTTGGAACGTCAAATCTGAAAATAATGGTGAATTCAAAGTTAAATGAAATTAGCTAGCAAAACTTCGCAGTCGTGATGGCTATTGGTATCTAAACAGGATAAAAAAAAGATAGTTACTTGAAGTAATTACTTTGTTTTATCATGTTTAAAAATCGATACAGACGTTGATACACGTCTGTATCGATTTTTAAACATGGTACACCCTGGGTTCACCCTTTGTACAGTTTCTTTATTTATGTCTGCAATTTATGTAATTTATGGTGTGCATAATAAAGAGTATTCTATCTATCTATCAAGTACAGACGCCAGCACATCAAGCTACTACAATATGTCAAATTTATTTGATAGATTTTCAACTTTATCGCTAAAGCATAACGTTCAAAGTTGATTGGGAAAATTTGACAGTTTCGGGTAGGTTGATGTGCTGGCGTCTGTACATCTGTCAAGTTAATAAAAAAAAACATATTTTTGATACTCATATTTTAGTTAATACGTGATTATTGATATTCGACTGATTGCGATCTTGACTGTTTGCGAATTTGACCGTTCGCGATTAAAAAATTATGTGAATTTGACCATTCGCGATATGGACCGATCGCTATTTTGACCATTCGCGATATGGACCAGTCGCTATTTTGACCGAGCGCGATTTTGACGGTTTTTCAGTCACTTGACCGATTGCGAATTTGACCATACGCGACGAAACGAACTACACTATCTGCGGTCGTTAAAATAATATTAAATATTTTATTTTATTTTATCATGCTAAGATACGTTGCGAAGATACCTATCACGTTAGCGGAGTTTCGCTAGACAATTTAATTTGACCCTGTATACGAATAGAACATGCCATTGCCATGAACATTAATGGAATATTAGCCAGTCAGCAAGTTAGTAACAGGGCTACAAGGGGTGTATCGAAAGGACATTTTTCAAAGGATTTTTCTGACTGACCGACTTCTTGACAATTCAAAAAAAATTGAAAATTTAAATTTCTCATTAATACCGGTATACAATATAGAGTGTCTCTTCTATCTAAAGCTAAGCAATGAGATTGAAGAGAGAAACTTACCGGTTTCCCTGCCTACTTTCCAGACTCCTTGTCTTCAGGTGGAGTGCTGACCCCAAGTAATTTTGGGCATCAGCCTTTGTTTCTTGACCTAAAATAATAAAAACATCAATACAGCCTAACCTCATGCTTTCGAACTTATGAGATCTTTTATAATTGTGTGCGTAAAGGCAGGACAATGGTCAAATTCATTAATGAGGGGATGGTGGCAGTTTGATGGCCCGTAATTCCCTTAAAATTACCATACCTTTCTGATACTCGCTGTACAGTTATCCTGTTTACCTTTTTGACAAGTTTTCTGCAAGGGGGGCTGAAAAAGGCCACTTTGGCAGAATCATAAAACAATTCTTAACACGCAATTCATCTGTTTGACAGTTTCATACCTATATGTCCCTGAAGGTTTCAGAGGTGTACCTATAACATTTTACGAATCTCCAAACAAAACTGTCATACAGATGAAATTGCGTGATATGAATTGTTTTATGATTCTGCCAAAGTGGCCTTATTAGGCCCCAATTTTTGTAGAAAATCTTTACATGTTCGAAGTGAAAACGATAAACGAAACTAGTAGACACAATATACAGAAAACATGTTGGTGTAAATACAAGTTTTTGGCTTTATTATAGAAAATATTATTGGCTTATTCAAAGCAAAAGTTGACACAGTACCTACTAGGGCGTAGGTACCTACTATAATGTTCGTCGTCGTTTATCAAACGATTTATTCAGGTTTTTCCTCTCACTGAGATTCAAATCATGACGCATTTATAGACCACAAAAATTATTAACCATAATAAACATGTAATACTGTAGTGACTGATTTAATATGTGCAGATTTTCTAAAATCGACGAATAATTAACATAATCGGCCTATAATGTTCCCACTGCTGGGACACAGGCCTCCTCTCTGTGAGATCCCAGAGTGAGCAATAATCTACCACGCGGGCTCAGTGCGGGTTGGTAGATGTCACATATCTTCGGGCTTAGTGCGGGTTGGTATGAGTAGATGTCAATGTTTTCGATTTTTTGGTTCTAGGAGATGCCGGTTTCCTCACGATGTTTTCCTTCGCCGTTTTGAGAGCAGTGGTGATGAAATAATTTACACAAAGTAAAGTGCCTGCTTAGGTTTGAACCCCCGACCTACAACTCGTAAGGCGTTACCACGGGGCCTACACTGCTCTCTGAAGAATGATTAAGTAGGTATATCAGAAAAATATTCTTCTGCATCGCTGTCAACGAGCCCAAAAATTTGGCAGCATTATTATTTGGTATGGCCTTGTTGCCTTGAAAATATCGACATGTCCTAGAACCTCGAAGATAGGTGACATAGCTCGCACTGGGACCGCTTGGTGGATTACGGCCCACTCCCATTCACGGAGAAGAGGCTTGTGCCCCAGCGAGTCAGCAACGTGTGTGTGGGAACATTATAGGCTGACATATGGAGTTGTTGTTATAGCATTTAGCCAATGTAAAAGCCAGCCTTAAAATCGGGTTATAAAAAAATACTATACAGGGTGAATTTTTGAGACGGGATCGGCTGCTACTCAATTTAGGTGTAAACTCAAAAATCTGTTTAAAAAAATACTGGAGTTATACAGGAATTAATGTACGTTTCATTATGATTCAAAATAAGACTTGAAAATATGACTATTTTTTTTTGGTCAAAATTATCTACGTTTTAAGAGATACACTGCTTTAAAAACCAACTTATTGATCATTTTCAAAAAATCTCCGCCTTAAGAGGAAAACAGTGATTAAAATTTCACCCTGTATAATATTGAGTAGTTTTGGAAAATACAAGTTGGTCAGGTTTAGATAACACAGCAGCTTGAAAAATGAGGTATCGTGTTACCCCAGTGACTGGGTTGTACAGGTCAGATAGGCAGTCGCTCTTTGTAAAACACCGGTGTTCAGCTGCATCTGGTTAGACTGACAGCAGACCCCAACATAATTGAGAATAAACTAGGCAGAGGGCCTAAACAAAGTGACATTCTATCAGTGCTAATGATGATGGAAAACAAAAAAAACGTGGACGTACGTTACTCCAGCAGGAAAGTGTATCCAAGAGTGATATGAGTGGAACGTATAATTAGTGCGTGGACTGACATGAACTACCGAAAAGTTAATGTTAATCCTGTTGAAAGTCGTTGAAGAAATACGAAACGCTTTGAAAGCGATTGTCACTTGTCTAGGCGATGATGAACATAGAATAAGACATAGATTAAAAAAAAAAATACCTGAATCTTGAGGAGTGTGATATGTTACACGTTTTGCCTCTCGGCTTTTATTTTGTTTGACGCTCAGCATGGTCACAATTCGTGCACAATGCTCTCAAAGCACTCAAATACTGATTTATACAAAGTCACTTTATTTGTGGTCAATATGGTTATTATATACCTATGCATATGTATATCAATAATTTTCCTCATTAAAACCATTTAAATTATTCAAATTATTTTTAATTATTATTTCATTTACTAATTGATTTTTAAATATTATTTCATTTAAAGTATTTATAAACCTATGCATAGATATATAAATCATTTTCCTCATTAAAATCATTTTGACCACTAATCATCACAGATATTGTTATTGGTGCGGATTCTGTTGTTCAAAAACTAAACTAGTTTAAGTTGAACTAAGTTCCTAGTGCATCTTTTTCTTTCTATTTCATTAAGTAAAGATAACCTTATTCAAGGCGCATTGTCAAAGCTTTTATACGGGAAATCTGTGGGTCAGACACTAAAAGGTCGCTGGATGTCCTGCGCATCCAGTATAACAACATCTTCAGGATGATGTTGGGGCTGCCTCGCTTTTGTAGTGCATCGGGGATGTTTGCGCTGCATCGCACTGATGGCTTTCATGCAGTCATCCGCAAGAAAACAGTAGGTATCCCTAATCTGCAGAATGCGAGGCAGCTGCAACGGAATTCTGAAGACTGTAGCTGACAGGATCTCTTCTCCGATGTGGAGATCCTTTAATAAGCGAGTAATATGAATTTAATTTTTCTGATTTTAAAATTTTATGTATTGTATTGTATTTTTAATTTTTATTCTTTAATTCTTAATTTAATTTAGTTTTATATTATTTATTTAAAATTTTTAATTATGACGGTATGGAGTTATGGATCAATGAGTTATCTGAAATAAATGAATTTTATTTTATTTATTTATTAAGGCATTGACTGCCAACGCGGTCACCGGTGACCGCGAACAATGGATTTTCTATTGTGTCTGTTGCCTGGCAGTCAACGTGTTAAGAAAAGGACAGAAGATAAATAGTTTAGTCCTATCAAATTAATCAGCTCCTGACGTAAATTGACGTAATTTTAATAGGCAAGTTTTTAATCACGTCTAAACTTTTATGGAGTACCAATGTAATAGGGGGTGAGCTTATTGCTATCAATCGGGCACAAATCCAGACTCCAGGCTGCGACTGAGAAATTCTAGGTGGGATAACCGAATAATACTGCCCAACCCGGCAATCGAACCAAGGACCTCAGGCACAGCAGTACCGCTTCAGCACTGCAGTATCGATTGCCGGGTTGGGCAGTATTATTCGGTTATCCCACCTAGAATTTCTCAGTCGCAGCCTGGAGTCTGGATTTGTGCCCGATTGATAGCAATAAGCTCACCTCCTATTACATTGGTCTTAGACATGAAGGTATATCTAAGTCTGCCAGGGTCGCGGGTTGTTCGAAAGAGTTACCGTGGCCCCTGGTACAGACAAATGAAGGAACACGGGTGAGTTTTAGTCAGTAAAAGTCTGACATGTCCTCCCGCTCCGGCCAGAGTGGGAGAAGTTATTTGATGAATTCCCACCAAAAAAAAAGGCTGTAAGTACTATAAGTGCGCCCCTGTCTAACCCTTTGAGGAATATAGGTATTATGTTATGATAAAAACAAACAGGTAATACGAAATAAAGGTAAATAAGACAAGATTACTTTGTAGAAAACTATTTTGTTTAATATACCTACCGTTCTAAAACAGTCTAAAGATATATGATTGCATCTTAAAAACATAAAAATGATTTAGGCGCAGAATGCCCACTTCTCGGAATGGCAAGTCTCTAATTAACTAATTCTCAAAATGGCTAATTCTAAAAATGACTAATTCTCAAAAAAATCTACACCTAAAAAATACTATCTTACACACTTTTATCAACTCGGCATTAAAACAACTAAACTAACTAACTTAACTATATTTAAAAATTAAATAAAGTCAGTAAACATACTGAATCATATAGAATGTATAATTGCATAAACATGCTAATTATTAAAAATGAAAATTTATTCCCTGGCTAAATTACTAACTAATATGACTCCTCGATCAACTAGGCCTATCGCTGTCCTCTGATGGTTATACGCCTCTCCTAGGGTACACCAAAACACCGTGTCCATGCATTTAGTTTGTCCGAGCCATCTATTTAAGGTCGCGGTCGGTCCATCTAGCTGGGGGGCGTCCCACACTACGTTTGCCGATACGCGATCTTCACTCCAGGACTCGTCTGCTCCATCGGCCATCTTTATTATACATATTTCTACTACTATCTATTACTTTTTTTTACTATTACTATCTAATTTGCTCAAAATCAAGTCCATTTTAAAACTAAGGTCATCTATAGATGATTGGATTTGGTTTATAGATGATTTAGTTTGGTTTTTGATGTCCATAAGCGCGGTATCTAGTTCTAACAGATGTTTCGAAACGTCTTTATTAGTAGTATTACTTTGTAATATTCCAGTTTTCAAATCCTTTATTTTTAAGTTATCTTGTTTTATTTTAACTGTAGCTTTATATATTGCGTCCAACTTTTTTTTATAATTTTGTGATCCTAATTCATCATCCATTTGTTTCTTCCGAGTTTGAGCTTTCTCAAAAATAGCCTCCCTTATATGGGATGGTAGAGATCTGTAACATTTTGATTTTGGTACACTTGGACTAAGGACGAAGACATTTAAAATTTTCTTCCTATTTGTTAGCATATCTTCTAGCCAGTTCGGCAAAATTTTCTTAAATAGTCTATTGTAGACTAGATGTTCTAGAGATCCTAAAAACTCGACTTGTTTACATAGTCTTCTGACATTTCCTAAGACTTGTAAATTATGTAGATCATTGACAGCTACACCCACCATTAGATTCATGAGAACTATGGATGCTAGTATAAGAAATATTAAAAATATGACGCGAATTATTAGCAATGAAGTAACGAATTCTTTGGAGTCTTTTGGTTTGACTAGGTCTTCATAGTCGAACTCAGAAGTCATCATAACTATAGTCTTGACGAGGGCAGCCCAAGGAGACTCGAAAGGCATTTGTGAATGAAACTGTATCATGAAGCTGAGCGCGAATCCTATCACCAGGAATGCAAAAGTTAAAAGAATCTGAAAAGAAGAATACCCAATTCAATTGCAATTAGGTGCATTTTACCAAAAGAAAAATAATTCTGAGGTTTACAGTGTAATGATATTGAACTAAAACTAAAATTTATAAAATTATCACCTTGATAACGTTTGTGGACACCTTTCCAAACATCAGCACGTAGTATCCCCAGTTGGGGAACCGGGACAGTAAGAACATCATCTCCAGCCAGGACAGTAGCAGAGCCCCCGTGGCCACGTGTCTGGCCCAGTCCACTTCGGTCAGGGTAGTCTCAGTAGCATAAGGTAGGATCCCAGCCAAGCATACGGAACTGAACTTTACCCAAGTTTCTAACTGAAAGAAGTATCCGTTGCTAACGTTCATGTAGAGGACTTCCTAGAACATAAATTTACGGTGTATTTAACAGGATTTTTAATAGGTACAGATAGAATATTGTGAAGTATTGTGAAACAAAATAAGACGAGGACATAAGACACAGTTTAAATTTCGTATTGGAATAATGTTGGTACAATTATACGTTAGACTTGTTAAAATACATAAACACAACAACAATTTATTTATCGAAACAACAGAAGATATGAATCTTCTGTGGATTGTATTTTCATTAAAGACTCACCTGGGCAACTATCAAGATAATAGTAATATACAAGGCTACTGCCCACCCAGTAGAATTTAGAATCAGTGGTGGAGGATTCTTTGTATCTTTGTAAAAAAATACTGATATAATAAACGTTGTTAACGATAGCACAAAGAAAGCATTAAAAGCTAACATCGTATAGAAGAAAGGCAAGAGAGCTTTCCACTTTAAGTACAGAAAACTTTCTAGTAATGGGTGTACCAGTAGGCGCCTCTGTCCATACCTATCTCCTGTCTTCAGAAGCGCATCTATGACCTTCATTTGTACCTTCTCTTCAGCTTTAGGTACTAACATTTTATAGATCACTGTGACTTCACACTTGGGATCTTGAAGATTTGAATCGTTGGTAGAAATGCATGTATCAAAGATATCCTCCATAAATTCTGTAGGCTTTGACAAGTTGTTCATAATCATATCTATTGCAGTATTCCTACATTTATTAGGACCGTTTGTAGTGCGAGATAAATCAGCCCCTTCTTTGAGAAGTAGTGTGATCATATCTCTGCTTCCATAGTGACTGGCTGTGTGAAGTGGAGTCCAGCCCATATCATTTATAATATGTATAGTGTCCTCATTATTGAACATGATAATTTTTGCAATTTCCACATTATTGTGAATTGCAGCTATGTGCAAGGGCGTCGAACCTTTCTGAATTCCGTAGGAAGTCCTGAGACTCCTGTAAGTGTTTTTGGTTAAAAGTATCTTGACACATTTGGGATGATTGTTCTCTACAGCAAAATGTATAGGACCATAACCTTTTTTGTCATCAGCTGTTAGGTAATTAATCATTCTCCTAGTTATTGAATAGTCGTGGTCTAATAATGCTGTAAGTACTTTCGGATTTCCTTTTTGAGAAGCTATATGGAAGATGTTGACTTGTCTCGTCAATGTTTTTGTTATTAAAGCTCCTTCTTTAAGGAGTCTTTTAACGCATTCGAGGTGTCCGTGGATAACTGCTTTGAATAAAGCTGTTTCTCTTTGACTGTTAGTTGTATCGATAACGTCTTTTTGTTTCGCTACATTCAGAATTTCATTTAGTATTTCCACGTTGCCCTTCATTGCTGCAAAGTGGATTGGTGTCTCACCTTTGTTATCCTGAAATATAAGGTGACCTATTTGTAATACTTTTTAATAATGGCCAAGAGATGTGAGCAAATATGTAGCAATGATATTTATGATATTAAAGAGCTACTGTGTCGGAACTTGATGTCTGAATTTAATTTAAATGTTAGCATTATGATTAAGGGAGTTACAAACTCTTGCTGTGATACTGGCTCCTGCTTCTATCGCGGCGCTAACTCCTGCTCCCCATTCCTCTAGAATGGCTTTATGAAGTATAGTATGCCCATCCTTGTCTTTTAAATCTACAACATCTGGAATATCTACGTCCATGACCCCGTGTGTTGCCAATATCTAGAAAGATAATAACTGATTATGTAATATAAAAAAAATGCTTTATCAAATCATACATTATTATTGGAGATTGCAAATGTCAGTGGTATTATTTATGGCCTTAAGTCAAACGATTTTGTTGGAGATTGCGAATGTAAGGACAGCATTCAGAGCGGTTCTAATATAATTATAATATCATCAAATCTAAAATTTGGCACAAAAGGGAAGTGGCCTATTATACTTAGCGTTGGGTGAAAGAAGTTTGCCAATGACGCTGACGATGATATCATCAAATGCTTACAGCCACAGTCAGCAACTATAATCATACTTCATTTCCCGCCATGGTTCTTGTTCTCACCTGCAAATGTTCTTTAAGTTTTTTCTTAACACATATATGCAATGGGGTTTGTCCTGCATGGTTTAGCCAATTGACAGGCACCTTGTTAGCCACGAGCACTAAGACCGCCTCCAAACTGCCTAATTCTACCGCGGTGTGAAGAGGAGTGTCAACTGTCTTCCTGTTCTTGATTCTGAAGTTCTTGCAGTTCGAACTGATGAGCATTTTCACCAAATCTGCGAAACTATAATCGGGTGATATTTTCATAACATTGTTACAATTATTAACGTAATTTTTTTAAAACGGAAGAATTTTTGATGCCCTATGATTAATTACCCTTGTTTTGTTTTATAAACACGTACATATTATTATTTTAAGTCTGTTAGCTTATACAGGTATTACCTATGTCTTTATTTGGTAACTTTGGTAAAGAAAGATTTCTATAATATATACCATGTGTTGTGGGAAAGTTGCTGTGAAATACAATCTCAAAATGCAATAAGAGAAATGGCTATCTATAGAGTTGAAATATTTAGGAGTGGTCGCTTTGATGGTTATTATAGCGTTGCAGACCGCCAAGTTTACCTTTACATGCCACAAAATAGAAGATACTGCATCCATAAAGTTCATGAGTTGAGAAGATACGCGGTGAGTTTCAGTAAATGACATACTTCTGTGGATCTATATTCTGATCAGCATAGTACGCTGACCCGGCGATGTCAAGGGGGGTTCTGCCGACGAGGTCGCGCGCACACTGCTCTGCGCCTGCGGCGATTAGGAGGCGCGCGCAGCGAGACTGACCACGTGCGCTTGCCGCGTGCAAAGCTGACCAACCCAGTTGGAATATCGGCAGCTGACGGTGGAACAGAAAAAAATCCTTCATACATTTCTTAAAATTCTGCCTTGTCTGGGTGACTACATTTTTAGCCAATAAATGATTACTATTTCTATCTAAGCTGTACAAGGCTTTAACTCACTAATGCCGCCTCCTTGTATATTCAATACAATGTCCTTTTTACAAATGTTCACCAACAACGTCCCCTTTTCAATGTCATTCAAGCACCAAAATATCCCAGTAGCACGCTGCACTAGTATGAGAATAGCCCATGTTACAGTATAGCCAATCGGCAATTTAGCTACGCTGACTCTTATTTTTTGAAAACTATTTTTGTGGAACTAACGAAGTTATTATGATAATTGACAAGATCTTTAATTTTATGTTCACCGATTTTTTTCTTTCGTATTTTTTTTAATTAGCCTTTAATCCTAATCAAAGTTTCGCTGCCGTCACTGGGCCAAATGGGTTTTTTGCAAAATAAATTAGAGAAAAACAAAGAACATACGCTTTTTTCGAACTCCTTGCAGTTATGGTCAACTGCATTATCCTTCCAGTTGGCCGGCAGCTTTGCCTTGCTTGCGCCGAAGTCACACTTCATGTTGACCAGCTCTTTGACGTCCGGGCTTAGCCTCTTCACTTCTTCCTCCGTTGGTACGGTCATGTCTTCCGCATCCAGTCTGTTTTGCAAATCTGTAACATGTTGTTGACATATTGGTCATATTTTTTATCTTTTTGGACGAGGTTAGAGCTGTTGTGGACTAGTCTTGTTTAGTTCTAAAGCTTCGTATGTAGGTACTAGTGACCACAACCACGGGTTGGATCGACGCCTAGACCCAAGGCTGAAGGTTCAAGTGGACACGTTCTTCAACTTGAGATCGGTTCTGGATGAGCCATATATTTCGTTGATTTTTTATTGCGTTAGAAGGAAGCGTTTTATTAGCATTTATTCAAATTAGGCTGAGAATCAGCACTTTTCGAATTTCAAAATTACTTAAGACAGCCCCCCAAAACGCCCGCCCTCCACCACTTCCTAGTGTTTTCGCATAAATTCGTATGCTGCAGCCTCACTTGTTGTGAAATCGATGCTGATCAGATAGATACTCTGCTTAGTGATATAAATATCCTCGCGGCCATACAACATGCCAAAATGAAGAGGTGTGAAAAATGACTAATTCTTCACACTGATATTGCTAACGAACCTTCAGAGAATCCAAGTAAAACAGCAATCTGCCTCACATTCCCTGCCCAAGCGGCTAAGTGCAGCGGAGTCCGGCCAAGTCGGTCCAACCTCTGCCTTTCTGCCCCAGCATTGAGGAGTGTAGCGAGGGCATCGTCAGACCTCATCGCTGCCAGGTGGCAGACTGATACACAGTCTATTCCACAGGTCGCGTTGGGGTTAGCTCCAGCCTTGATCAGTCTGGAAAAATTAATTACATTTTAAAGTACAAAATATAAAAGGATGTACATAATAAATAAAGTCTTTCAGACCGAATTTCGCCCATATCGATCACTCTCAGTAAAATCTCATTATAGTGCACAAGTGTGTACGCAGCCACAGGTGCACTCTCTCTTCCATTATCATTGCCCGATGGGACGGCAATCCAACACGACCGGAGAGAGATCAGGCGCAGGACCAACGGCTTAACGTGCTCACCGAGCCACGTGGGTATCACACTGCCAACTTCCTCACTCGCGGCTGTTACTAAATTCCCAATGGAAAAACCCAATAACACTGCCCGACCCGGGAATCGAACCCGGGACCCCACGCTCAGCAGTCGCTCTTACAAACACGAGCCCAACGGGGCAGTTAAAAAGACATGTTGAAAGTCATCGACTCGTCTTACGAGGTGGTCATTTCTGAATGGGGGTTAGATATACAAGGTAGGTAGTGTTTTCGAATTTCTCCATTATAATTTTTTTCGGAAGAACCCTTAAATCTGGACTTGTGGAGTTAATATTATTATGTGTTTTATGGGACTTGGTCAAAGATTACTGGTGAAGTTATGCGTATGTACTGCATACTTTTGCCTGTCCTTGTGGGAAGAATTCCCCTATTCACTAGAGGAACTCCACTAGGGTCACTAGGCCCACTACGGCCTAGTGGTCTGTATGCCAGTAATGTTACTGAACTGACTACTATTTTAATCACAGAGTACGGAGTTTTTGCGGCGGCTGTGTTTAGAGACGGCAGGACTAATAAAACTATTAGTGCCGAAAGTGTGTTGAGCGCACAACTCATGTCATGGTCCGCCTTCGGGGCCGTTCAAGTATTACGTAAGCAGATTTTGTGCAATTATTACCCCCCCCCCCCTCCACCTCGTCAGCGAAAGTAAGCAAAGCTCTTCCCTCCCCCTCGCATGCTTACGTAAACCTTGGTACATGCATTTTTCAAAGTGTTCTGGTTTCTTTACTGATTCATGAGCAGCAGTTATATGCGTTTCGTTTTCAAGCATAGACAAGTAGGGTTTGTGTTCAAACCAATTTGTTGAAATCCGAAAAAGTAAAAAAATAAATACTGCTGACGTAATCACCATCCAGACCGACCATCCCCCATGTCTTCAAAAATAAGCAAAGCAAAGACCCCCGCCCCTCTGTAGTGCTAACGTAATACTTGAATGATCCCTATACTCCGACTTTTAATTGGCTGCAGTAAAATGACAATTCTTAGTAACACATTTCGGACTGCGTTTAGAGATAGGTATGCATGTCAAATAAGTTTCATTTGTTACACTATTCTTTACTCGAAAAACAAGAGTAGGTTGAAGGCCGCGAAAAAACAAAAAGACGCCAATTTCAGTGTTTTAAGTAACATAAGCTGTTATTTTACTGCAGCTAATTAAAAGTCCGACTATAAAGGCGTCAGTTTCTATAAAACATTTGTGTATCGTAGTGAGAGTAAAAGGCGACACGCTTGGTTTGTATTCAATGTTCAGTTTGGGTCAGTGTGTTCATAGAATAATTATATTTTATTCACCTCTCAATTTCATTTACATCGCGATGCTTGACTGCTTCTAGTAACAACGTGTTTAATCTCGTGAATCTTCGGTTGGTCGAGCCGAACTTGGGAAGGGTGAGTGCAGAGGCCATCAGCTTGTCGTCAGAATACAAGGCTTCTGATGGCTCGTCATCATCCAGTCCAGATCCAGAAGTTGTCTGTTTCAGAACGGGTTGGCGATCTCTGGAATAATAATTATTGTCAATTAAAGTTTTGAAGATACAGATTCATTCCATAAGACAGATTTAGTAACTGGTGAAGATTTTGTAATTTTATTGAAATCGAATCCTTTTTATTACCATTTTTCCCCATTTCTTTTATAGCCTTGCGTTTGACAACTACCCCATCTGCACTATGAAATCATTTTGCTAGGCCTAAGAATAATTCAAGTTTTTTTTCTAATTAAGGCATTTCGAACTCATGGACGCTACTGATAGCGCCAAATTCGTGACCAAATTCTGGGTCATGATTTAGAATGTCATCTTCGCAACTTGCGTCAAGCAACAAGTGCGCGCGTCACCTATTTGCGTCCATCTCCGCAATCGGTGGCTCTTAACAACTTCTTTCATTGTTCTCACCAAAAATAATGTACTTACTCCACCGTATCGAAGAGGCTAATACTCCTTGGTCGATGCAGCGCTGCACGCTGCACATCATTGCCGCTGACTGTTGGCTGCAAAAGCGGCTGAACACTGCACCCCTCATCTTTGGCTGAGTAGTGGGCTAATTTCAAATTATCAAAATCATCATTCAGCCGAAAGACGTCCATTGCTAGACGAAGACCTGTTCTAAGTATCGCCAGAATGACCGGTTCTGACCTTCCCGCATCCAGCGGTTTTCCAGGACCTTCACTAGAGCGCCTAGACTAAGTGACTTTCTATCAGCGATTTATCAATGATGGAAAATTTTAAAGTGTATTGGACTGACATACGCTACCGAAAGTGTTTTGTCAATCCTGCACATCTATTCTGTAAAAATCTCACCGTGAAAACTTAGGTGAAATGAGCTTGAAGACAGTTGTCAATCCACCTGATGCTACGGATTAACAGTATTGGCAGCTCACTTTGAGCTCACTTCACTTAAGTTTTCACGGTGAGTTTTTTACAGAATAGCACTGCTGTTCAAAGTCGTTGTAGAAATACGAAACGCTTTAAAACGATTGTCACTTTTTCTAGGCCCTTTCAACCTATAGTGGGGTGTCATTCGCATACTGCATCTTCGGGTACGCGGACTTCGCTTTAGGCTTTTTCGGGCCCATCGGGCATCTACTGCTGTAAAAGTCTCACTGTGAAAACTTAGGTGAAGTAAGCTGGAAGTGACCTCCCGATAGTGTCCACCTCTCAGGTGGAATGACAGCTCACTTCAATGTCGGTAAATGTAAACGAAACGCAACCGTCTTCTGTCACTTTTATTTTGTCGTCTCTCTCTTGCGCTGTCAACTGTCTGGCTTACGTGTGTTCTCCTGATATCTAATAAAGCCCCTTAAATTAAATTATTCTTGTCTTCTTTCATCAAATTCATCAAAGATCACTCCACCCTAAGTTTAGACGGTGAGATTTTTGCAGAATAGACCGACTGTTTTGCAAGTATAACAATCAATAAGTTTATTATTTTTCATTGTTAGATATTCTGTAGTCATATTTGTTACCCTACAACCTGACGCTGACCTGTAAATTGCAAAAAACGTAAGACAATTTGAATTTCGCGGTGTTCTTTACATTCCATCGTCAAAATATCTACTTTAGAGATTCTAAGTTAATTTTTGCGTGACCATTTGTACAAAAAAGTTCCAGTAAGTTTTTGGTTGCAATGGGATTTGAACTTTGTTTGGGATGTCATTCAGTTTGTTGTTCTCTAACTTGATAAACATCTCAAATTCTTAATTTAAATATAGGTAATGCACGTGGCTCTTTTGTTTAAATTTTACTCTCAATGAAATTGTTTGTACTTAGGTGCCAGTACTGACAGCAATACCTACAAGTACAAAATGGTGCATTCATATTGTTAATTATCAATGCACTTGCATACAGCCAAGTATCTCGGTATGACCCTTGATGCAAAGCTACGCTGGAAAGCCCACGTCAAGAAGAAAAAAGGTGAACTCGACCTCCGATTCAAAAGAATGCATTGGCTGCTTGGAAGAAACTCCACGCTGTCCGTGCAAAACAAATTGTTGCTATATAGACAAGTCCTGATGCCAGTTTGGGCTTATGGTATTCAGCTATGGGGCTGCACCAAACAGACCAATATATTAATTATACAACATTTCCAGAACAAAGTGCTAAGGGAAATTGTAAATGCACCTTGGTACATACGAAATGATGACCTCCACCGGGACCTAAAAGTTGAGTTCGTCGAAAAAGTGATTCAGAAACTTGCAGAAGCTCACGAAAAGAGACTTCTCCAGCGTGTGAACGTCGAGGCAATCCAGCTCCTCGACCACACAAACATAGTTAGAAGACTAAAAAGAACAAAACCGTTCGAGCTAGTGTTTAGTGTTAGTGAATAGTGTAAAGTACAAAAGTGCCAAACAAACACAAGAACGAAGTGCATTCGCCTTAATAGAGCCAATAAGAAATGTGCTATTGGACACATTCTTACTAAAGACAATTTAATAGTTTAGGTTATAATTAAATTACTTATTAGTCAATTTATAAGGCTAGATTGTAATAAGATTAGGGTCCATCCTACTGTTGAAACCTAGGACAAGTTAAAAAAAAAAAAAATGCACTTGCGGTACTTCGTGACGTAATTAAAATGATTAAAGTTAGTTGATCAACAACTTGCTATGTTAATTTAATGACTACACACGAAACACGTTCAATTACGGGAATTGGAACTCTGGTTCCGTACTGCTGCATACCTACACAGGCACACACATACCTATGCACACACAGACACACACACACATATCATCACCGTTTATCACAATGACCCGCCCCTGTTATAGGTAGATACGCACGGTTTTTACGGCTTAATAAACCATCGAAATCTCTTTATTATATTGTACGTTAAATATCAATGCATTATTTAAACAAATCTTCCGGAATGAATTCTCTAAATGATGGCGAAAAACCGCATGAAAATCCATTGTGTAGTTTAGAAGAAGCACGCTGTCACACAGGCAGACACGATACGTGACTTTGTTTTAAACTACATATGTATAATCACAGAACAGATAAATATCTGTGCGTCTAATGCACTATTGACCTGTTGATTATAGATAATGCTGCAATGTATACTCCGACTTTTAATTAGCTGCAGTAAAATGACACTTCTTAATAACTCATTTCGGACTGCGTTTAGATATATGCATGCCAAATAAGTTTCCTTTTTTTAGTTAAGGAACTAGAAAAACAAGATTTGGTTGATGGCCGCGAAAAAACAAAAAGAGGCCAATTTCAGTCATTTAAGTAACACATAAGCTGTCATTTTACTGCGGCTTATTAAAAGTCCGACTATAGTACAGGAGACACCCCTCACATAAGTACCCACAGATTAAAATTATACTGGCAATTACTATGATTATAGACTTTTATCGAGGCGTTTCTCTCATAATAGTGCCACAGTTCTATTGCACTACGTAAAGAAGGCATTTCAGACTTACGTCTTTTTAACCAAAAACACTGAAAAGACACCAATTTTGAACCAGGAAAACAGGTTTATATGAACAACTATCACAGACTTACCAGAATAATGAGTTTTCTTATCACTTATTACAGAACTGTTGTTATTTTGCATGATTTTCGCTCACTATATGCAACATAGATTTATGCAACAACTTGGATGCTGGCGCTCTCGGTGAACATAGGCAAACTAACTTGTTTATTTTTCCTTGTTTTGCGTCTGTGTCAACCGGTCATGTGGGAAATATCTTTTTTACGCTGATTCATTCATAGGTTATGTTTATTTGTGTGTACTCGTGGTTAAATAATAACGGCCACACGGGTCCACCGAAGGTTGCCGCGTGCTGTGGTCGGTTCGTGGATGAGTGACCATCCAAGTCTGACATCCAGCCTGCCTTGTCCCACGTTCGCCCGAAACTTTTTAACCGACTTTCAAAACGGAAGAGGTTATATGTTCGACATTATGTGTGTTTTTTATGTATGTTCACCGATTTCTCTGTCAATTGTGCACCTATTTAATATTTTTTTTGTTTGACAGTGTATGCTCTCGAGGTGGTCCCATTGTCATCAAAGTTGGAATCTGATGAAAGGATCAGATGGAAATCGAGGAAAACCCTCAAATTTTATAGGCAAACCTATAGCGATTTGGGTAATAAAAAAAAAACTTGAGCTTGAGCTTGAGAAGAAGACCAGATGGCCATCGGAACTACTCAATGATAAATATTTCACAGGTTGCGATTCGATTACTTTAATATGGTTGCTCAGCAATTTATGCTCGTCACAATGCGTATGGTACGTGGTGGTACCAATTAACGTCCCAGCATCGGGAAAAGCAATATTTTGTAAAAGGTGATGAGCAGTTGACATTAGGCTATTGTAATTTAGATAAATTACAAACTCCTAAAATGTGAAAAATAAAAACATTTTTACAAAAACAAAAACATCTGTTTTCAAAAAAAAAAAGTTTTTGTTGCGTAACAACCTATTTGTGTTTTAATTTTTTGTACTGACTTTGATCCGTTGTCGGTCAAAATAAACGTTATTTATTTATTTATAGACTCGGCTAACTACCAGAAGCTAACAAAATTCGAAGGACACAGACAGTAATTTAAAGTGAACTAGAACCGGCATTTTGTTTTTTGTTAACCATACGGTTACTCACAGAATTATGCATATTTAAATTCATTTATTTTATTTTACAGTTTTTGGAAAACTTACAGCTAAACACTTTTACACGATTGTGAGTAACAAAAATAAGGCCAATTAAAAGTTTTCAGAGATAGAAGACAGCAAACAGTATTTTGAGTAAGTAAAAATGTGTTTCAAACAGCGTAAATTGTTATCAATTAGTTATAAAGGTATAAGGATAATTCTGTGAGTATATAATGCAATATACATAATCTGTATTCGCAACTTGTTTTCCAAAAATGTAAACAAATATGATTTTATGGAAAAATAATTTTAATTCCGTTTTATAACTTTTTCAATAGCGCTAGTCATTCTGAAATCAACTTATAATCATTAAAATAAAGTTGATATTTGTATAACTTGAAATACTTAACATCAATTTGAAACATAAGACTTTATAAGTAACATTATTCCTAATAGTTATTGGTATTAAGGTTATGTTAAGGTAAAATGATCTTCCCTATGTATATTTGGACTGCAATAGTAGGTATTAACGTAGTGAAAATATAAGGAGGATAATTTGTACCAGAATTTAAGAGTTGGCAACGACGCAAATAGACAGCTATTTACGACGTTGCCAACTCGATAACGGAATATTACACAGGTAATATTCCGCTATTTTGATTTATTAATTAATATAACTAAATTAAATGAAGAAATATCGATCTGAGTTGTATAAAATACAGAGTCAAATTAAATTAGTTAGCGAAACTGGCAGACGTGAAGGTCTATTTGATGACTTATTTGTGAGGGCACTTGAAAAATCAGTAAAATTTTTTTTTTTTTGCTGTAAACTTCACAAACCTGATTGGTATCATATTTAAACACGATAAAAACAAAGAAAACAGATTTTATATACTCATACTTCAAGCAATACACTACCAGACCGTCTAACAAAGTATACCTAACCCTGTATTGATTACTGTATGAATAATATTGCAATAATAAGACTTAATTAGGTGTTGTAACATGTTTAGTGTGTGTAAAACCATGTACAGAGGCCAGCACATCAAGCTACCCCAATCTGTCAAATTTTCCCAATTGAATATGAACTTTATTCCTTTGAAATAAAGTTGAAATTGTATCAAAAAAAATTGACAGATTGGGGTAACTTGATGTGCTGGCCTCTGTACATTCTGAAAGTTGGCAACGTCGCAAATAGCTGCCTAATTTTATTTATTACTAAATGAAATTATAAAATACTAGCTTCCGCCTGCGGCTTCGCCCGCGAGGTATGTCTATAAAAAACCCTATGTCCTTCCCCGGGATGCAATCTATCTCTCTGCCAAATTTTATCGAAATCCGTTCAGTGGTTTAGGCGTGAAAAGGTAACATACAGACAGACAGACAGAGTTACTTTCGAATTTATAATATTAGTATGGATTGATTATGGATTGCAAACTCGTAACATCGTGACACTGAATATTTCGTTTTGGTAGTGAATAAGCAATTGGAAACCTTTTGAATGCCTTTAAACCTAAAACTGTTACAACACCTAACCCAGTGTTATTTATTAACGTATTTTATTTTTAACTGATTTAAAAAAAAAGAGGAGGTGATCAATTTATTTTTTTTATGTATGTCTTTCATATAAGGACGTATTTGCAAAATTCTGTTTTTAAGGCGGTTGTTTTTTTAAATTGTGCTTTTGGATTCCTTGCCCAAAGGGTAAAAACGGGCCCCTATTACTAAGACTCCACTGTCCGTCTGTCCGTCTGTCACCAGGCTGTATTTCGTGAACCGTGATAGCTAGACAGTTAAAATTTTCACAGAATGTGTATTTCTGTTGCCGCTATAACAACAAATACTAAAAACAGAATAAAATAAATATTTAAGGGGAGCTCCCATACAATAAACGTGTTTTTTTTGCCGTGTTTTTATATGTACTGTAAAATATTGTATAGTAGTACGGAACCCTTCGTGTGCGAGTCCAACTCGCACTTGGCCGGTTTTTATGGATCACGTGGTTGGCAATAAAGATTAAAAAAAAAAATTTTTGCAAATCATAATCAATATTTTAGTGTAGTAGTAATATTTATTAATTAATCCAAACGCAAAGAAACCAAAATATTTGACGATTTCTCGTGCCGCGGATTTCTTTTTCCTGTTCCACAATTCCTTCAGAATGTGATTGAAAGTGTATACGCAATTGGGGTGTTGTTCAGGAGAACTAATAATACGACCTAGATTTAGACTAGCCATAGTTCACAACATTAAATACGCTACCTGACTATTTTTATATGCTATAAAACAATGTAAAGTGCGTCCGACGACGGCCCATCAAAGGCTTAATGCCACTCAGAATGGACCGTTCACCAGGTAGGAATTTGTTAATAAGTACACAATACGAGGAAATGTAAGCAGGCCAAGTGTTGGCTGAGCTCAGCAGTGGTGACGCAGTAGAAACGGCCGCGACTTAGGCCCCTCGCCCACAACAACTTTCGTAAACGCTCGACAGCATAGCTACTAACGCGCTTTAGTCGCATTTGGAACGCGCTACAGCATCGCGACTGTATCGATGCAAACGCGCGACCGCGTGACTAATGTTGCCTCAACGAAGTCCATCTTGCAACTGTGGCATTTTTGTGCCGTTACTGAATCGTGTTAGCATCGCGACAGTATCGCGTTTGCATTGCGACTGAGAATCGTGGTGTGGGTGAGAGCAAACTGTATCGCGACTGTATCGATGCGAACGCGCGACAGCATCGCTACTGCATCGCTAGAAAAAGTCGCCGTGGGCGAGGGGCCTTAAGAGTCGAGTCAAGTCGGTCGTAGGTTTGAAATCAGACAGACACTTTACTTTGTGTAAATTATTTCATCACCACTGCTCTCAAAATGGTGAAGCAAAACATCCCGCATCCGAAAAGGACCCGCGTGGTGGATTTCGGCTCACTCCCTGTCACAGAGAGGAGGCCCGTGTCCCAGCAGTGGGAACATTATAGGAATTTTGAAGATTGTCTCAGTTAGACAATTATGTCAGGATAAGACAAACGTGAACAATTTTTTAGGTTAGTACCAAAGGCAAACAGACTTAGTGGTCACCTAATTGGCGATAAGGCACCTGATAAGGAGAGCTCGTCTTTGTCCACTTTTAAAATCATGGTAAAAATCACTTAGTACTCGTACCTCTCGCCTTAAGGTGATAACTTTGGTTTTTTCATTAGAAGTTTCTCAGTAGCAGCATGGAGTCTGAACTTGCCAGTTTGGTAGCAATAGACTCGCCCCCTATATAACATGCGACTCATACATAACTTACATAATGTTCTCGAATAAAATACAACTTTATTAATAGAAAACAAACAGCTTATTTATCAAATTAAATTTCAGTCGACAACATCCATCGGTTTCTTACTAAACTTCAACTATATCCGATGATCCTGCATACTTATTTCTTTTGCTGACTGTACAAAGGTCACCTCTTTTTAATCTTTCGGGGATGATGAGTCGTGATCTAAAATGTTACATTATATATTATATAAAATGAAACTTCTGCTTAATTTTCTACGTGTTTTATGAAATGTACCGTCACGGTCTCCGACACAGAGGCATCTTAATATTCCATCAATACAGGCATTCCGCTGAGATCCAATAGCCATACAATCTTGGAAAAGTCCCCGGTATCCCCTTTCACTGCAGAGATATAGGTGCTGCAAGATGCAAGGGTGAAAATGGGAAAAGAGGAACAATTTTTACTTGGTCTCTGCGTATATTGTTATCTATGTTTTAAAAAATTATCAGCATCTGCCTCATGGAGCGACTGCCTACGTGACCCAGTTACTAGGTAATACGATACCCCTTGGTAAGACTGGTTGTCAGACTTTCGGGCTTCTGACGACCAACGACTGTCAAAGATCCACGAATGACAGCCGGGACCAATGGCTTAACGGGCTTTCCGAGGCACAGATGGGGTCTTGGTATTTATAGTTGGTCACCCATCCATGGACTAACGCGGCAAGCGTAGCTTAACCTGATAGATCGACCCGTGCGGCTGTTATTACTTAGCCACAAGCCCCTATGTTTATTAGCCACAAGTTTTACGTTTTTAAAAACCTATGGTATAACAAAAGAAAAATTTTCCAAATCGGTCCAGGCGTCTTCGAGAAATCGGGGAACATACATAAAAAAAAGATTCCGACGAATTGAGAACCTCCTCCTTTTTTTGAAGTCGGTTAAAAAAGGAAAATACAGTGTTTCTGTGTTAAAAAAATATTCCCTGAATTAGGTATCTCGGAATATTTTTTTAAAAACTTCTGTGGGGCGATTTAAAATGAATTAAGTTAATGTAGATCAATTAATCTTTAGATTTATTATAACTGTATTTCCCTCTGATGATTTCACAGATTTAAATAGAGCCATGTCGCTGCCGGAGTATGGGACCACCTTTAATGGGATCCTAGCTATGGACCTCACGAATATAATCATTTGTGCCTACTAACACTACAACTAAAAGGTTTTCTTCTCCGTGTCGCTAGCCTGACTGTATTTTAGATCTTGTTAACCCAAAACCTTGCCACTTCCACGGCGTCGTCGGTGGCAGCGCAGAGGTCACTTTGACTGTATGTTTTGGGATACAGAGGGCAGGATAGGGGATGGAGCATGGTTTGTGACATAGCTGCACAATCACACCCTATCCATTTCATCAAGGTCACCCCACTTTACCAGGTTGAACTTACATCTACCCACTTGTGTCCGGAGACGGTTCAGAGACTTCCAAGCAGACCACGGACACCCTGCAGGGAGATGCTCTGCTACTAGGTAATTTTCCTAAACGTCGAAAGTCAAGTCAAAACACCTTATCTCCTATATTTATCTTATCATTCCTTTAATATATTAGCCGCGTGGACGTATAACTCCATCCGGTGTATGTACACCATCCATCCATCCGCAGGCAGGCCTCACCACGTGCCATGAATTTTAAAAACAATAAACTTTAAGACTGGAATACGGTTTTATTTTGAAGGTTCCGTATCGTATCGAGAGCGGTGATGAATTATGACTTAGACATGGCGCACACTATCCGACGTATTATTGCTGGCGTCTAGACGCAACGGCAGGCTGCGGCCGACAATTTTCATATTTATTTACGCTTATCCTAACTAATTGGCATAGAGTTGCAAAGTCGTAACGACAGGTTAGGGGAGTCGCACGCTCTCGCTACTTGTCGCAGCGACAAGACTTGTGTATTGGTTTGAACCCAAGACAACTTGTGTGGTCTGGTTCAATCCCAGGCAGACATGCACTTTTATTTGTGCAGTTCTCAGTTGAGCTACACGATTACTGACATATGCGTGCAATGACTGGACAGGTCCACTCTAATCTGTGGTTCTTTCCTCAAAAGACCATCTGCCAAGATTATTTGTCTGGAACTTAAAAGAGACTGCGATATCTGAATTTTAGGCAGTCTTTCTTCTCAGAGTAGTCAGTTAGGAAACATCGAACTCATCTAAATAGTTTTAAAACAAAATTTGATTTTTTACTTGTAAAAGTGTTTTTATGAACCAATTTACGTTATCCTCATCACTTCTTTCAAATGCGTGCGACTCTCTTTCTTAAGTCTTATCCACCGTAGCATTACGGAACCCTACTCCACATGCTTCAAGCACATACGCCGAGAACGAACGCTCGTGTCGTGTGATCGATTATTTAAGAAGGTAAGAAATTATTAGCTCTGCTTGTAAACTTCACTGCCCAAGTAAATTAAAAGTAAACTGGTCCATTTTGTAAATTGTTTACGTGACGTAGAATGAAGTAGAAGTGCACTTTAAAAAGTGTTTTGTATTTTTTGAGGGGATTTAAAGAGGATATAAAGACACATCCCATTTTTTTTTAGATTATACAGCATGTATCAAAAAGTTTTGGTCATATTTAAGGATACGTCGGGTAAATACCGACATTAAACTAAAAAAAACTTTCTCCATGGGACCAATCGTAATCGCGAAAAATTATAATCAATTGTCCCATAAAAAAACATAAATATTTGCGCGACTCAAATGTATAGGATGGCTGATTATTTTCTCAAAATTACGATTTTGGTCCGCCATCGAGAAAGTTGTTGTAATACACCTTTCTGATACATCTGTCAATTCCTGCTTCTGACGATTTTATTGGTCCGGTAGCTATAGTGATTTTCATGTAGTGTTTCAAAAAATGGTTCTGGTTCATCGCTCAGGCATTCTAACTGATTTCAACATCCATATTTTAAAGATTTTATTAACACTCACCTGCATCGCAAAAAGACAGTGGCTCCATGTAAAATACTGATGAGTCAGAATACTTCTTCGTTGGTCTAAAGTTAGTCTAAAATTAGTTGGTCAGAATAAATCTAAATAACGCAAGTGACAGGGCAGCTATTCTACTAGTCGTATTCGCGCACATGAGCTGATGGCCCAAGGTGTACGAAATGTATACTGTTTTCGTGTTTTAGTTTCCAAACATGTAAACAAATATGTGTTTTTAGAAAAACAACTTTAAACATTTTGCCTTTTTACTAGTACTAGTAATTCTGAATTGTACTTGATTTATACCAATTGGAAACGGATTTGAATAGACCCTACATTTAAGATGAAGACATCGGTAGGAACTCGAAAAGGCTATTTTAATGCAAACAGGTTTTTCGTATTTTTCAGTCCATCCCATTTCATGGATATAGTCGAAGTAAAACTAGAACAAATCTTAAATTTCATCTCCTAAAATCTAGATAATTCCTGTTCCTGCTTCAAAGACATGCCGATAATCAGCATGCGGGTAGTGCCTAGATACGGCCACAATGGCCGGCTGATATTACGCCATCTTCGGTTTATGAAGACGTCGATGAGCGACCCTACCGCCCAACTTCGGATTAAACCGACGAAGTTTCAAGTTATCGGGTTTGTAAACATAGGGTTAGAAACGGTGTGCGGAATTACTAGCAGTTATTTAAATTGTTTCTGACTGTATTTTGTCAAGAAGGGAGCTAATATGGACTGCCTATTTGATGGCTCTCGTCCAGTGGTGGCAAGCGCTACTGCTGAGCATAAGATAAGGTAGGTAAATTAAGCTAAAGGTAAGGACACCCGCTAAAGAATCTGTAAAAAAAATCAGGAAAGACATCGGACACACATAATGCATCATCGTCCTGAATGGTTTAATACATCTGAATCTGAATAATGACTGCCTCATTGCTTTATGTGGTCGCAAGCGTTACTGCTGAGCATAAGGTATATCGATGTATGGGAGAACATATTCTACTACAATAATAAGTTTGTTTTTGGGATAATTTCATCAAAACCACGGCACCCTTATTGTGCGTGGTGTGACACGCATTTGGCCTTTTTTTTTGTATTTTCTGTCACCTGTGGTAAAAACCGTCATAGATACTTTTTGGACAAAATATCGGCCCGTAGGTTCCTCTGTATCAGCCACCGCGTATGGATTAACAGAGGCGTTGATGGAATACCTGTGTTTTCAACTTATTTTCTTCAAAACTTTGATTGTGTTACACAAATCCCGATAACTTGATTAAAACTTAAAATAATAATGTTTCAGTATTATTACAGCAGCAATTTATAAGTATAAGACTCGTTTAATCTATATAAATAAAAAAAGTCGGGTTAGTTCATAGACTTATAAAAAAAGATGGACTCCGCGCCACGCACATCGAAAGTGAAGCACAGTAAGTATGCCGGGACCGCTTGTACAAACACGCCTCACGCTCACATTAAGAGCGTTTACGCCGTACGGCTTTTCATACAAACTTTCAAGCCGTTGTTTTTCGAAATTAATGAACCGATTTTAATGAAACTTCATACGCATAAGCAGGATACAAAGGTCTAATAAGTTAGCAGAGAACATTTTCGAAATGTCTTAATTAAAAAAAGATAACTGGAAATCTCTGTTTCTATGGAAACTTTAAAATCGGTCTAATTTGGCTGTAACACAGTTTTTCGAAAATGTTCTCTGCCAACTTTTTAGACCTTTATATCCTGCTTACGCGTATAAAGTTTCATTAAAATCCGTTCATTCATTTCGAAAAACAACGGCTTGAAAGTTTGTATGAAAAGCCGTACGGCGTAAACGTTCTTAACATCATAGTATGCCGATCGGCCGCCATTACGTGACACGACAGCGTCAATCGTCATTCACGCACATATACTCGTAGATCGGTACGGTGCTTCACTTTCGATATGCGTGACGCGAAGTCCATCTTTTTTTATATGTCTATGGGTTAGTTACGCCATTTATAACTCAAGAATGGCTGGATCTATATTGATGATCTTTGATTTGTTGGATGTTTCTCCGCCCCGAATAGCAGAACAACTATTAAAACGTGAGAAATATTCACAAAAAAAAAAAATGATGAAGATAAGTACATAATTAATTTTCTCATACATTGATTTGGAGTGGGCACAAAGGACGCCGGGTCAACGAGTTGGTTATACAAATTGATATATTATGTTCTGACAATATTGCAATTGCATGTGTTTTGTACTTATGTACAGTGGGCTGCACAAATTGGGTACCCCCCTTGAAAGCATTTAGTAACTGGGGTAGCCGGGTCTCTACAGCAGTTACTAAATGAAAGTATACAGGGTGACCTATAGGTACGCAAAATACGCGCATTGACGTGGAGTTGCGGACAACAAACAGCCCGTATTACCTATTATCTATACACTGTAATTTGACGTATTTCTTCCAGGACGTGATAATGTGAGTTATTTGCTCTTCCTCAAGTCAAACAACAGGCCACTCAACTCTTACAAACAGTACCTAATTAACTTACTACCTAATGATTTATTCCGCTACTTTTATTTTAGAAAAAGAATTAGGTTTACGCGAAAAAAAATAAAAACCCATGAAATCCAATTAGTTTTCCGGGCACAGCTAGTATAATTTTATAATTAACGTATACAGAATATTGTAAAACGTCTTTAAAAGAGTAACGGTGGAGTTTCTTGTCCATGATTCTTCTCTATATGAAACTACCTTTTGGAAGGGGCGACTAGAATCAATTCTATTTTTTGGAAATTTTGACGTTCAGAAGTGCCTTTTATGTGCATATTTAAAATAAATGATTTGACTTTGACTTCCGCTATCAAAAAAAAGTGCTTTGTTTTAAAATGTACCAAGATAAAGGCTGGGGTCGCTCGGATCAAATATTCAAGGGTCCTGCCTGTGTTGGTACATATATTCGGATTTTGTTACAAAATTCCGTGAACTGCGACACCGAGTGTCTGATGCATGTTTTATTTGTGTACGGCCGTGTGAGAGGTCGCTTACTTGCAAAACTGTACATATTTTAAAGTGTCTAACACTATTTGATCAGAAAGTCTGTTTCGTTTCGCCTCGTGGGCGTTTTTAGAGGATATATTACTTTGTAGAAGTACTGGAGTTTGTTTTATTATTCTTTCAATAATTTATTACCAATAATATTGACAGGAAAGCTTTTCCCGCGACTTCCACCCGTGTGGAAGTCATTACTATACCATGTAAAATATGCTTTGGCACTCGGTAATAGTGTAGCTTTCTATCAGGCAAAGAATTATGATAAGCGATAAATGCTAATGCTGATGTTTATTTCTCTAAATAGTTAAAAAAACACCCCAAAATTAATTATGTTTAGAGCGAACATTGAAAATATGACTGTATAGAGTGTGATAGCAGCAGATCTTAAGGCAAGTTAGATTAAACCAGGCTAAAATCTCCAGTGGGTTCAACTTCGGCCAGCCTCCATCACTGCGGTTAGCTACTACGGGAACAACTCGAATTGTAAGTCACTTTTGTATTTATTTATTTATTTTATTTTATTTTGCCATTTATATACACACATAAATAAACAGACAAGAAAAAAACAGAACAGAAAAATAGGTACAAAGGTGATGCTTATTTCATAAGAAATCTCTTCCAGCATACCTGCGATCATCATTCTCCTGCCCTTATCCCAATTTATTTGTGGTCGGCGCAACATGTATTTTTCTTCCATACTTCTCTATTAGTCGTCATCACGGTAGTCACCCCCTTTCTAGCCATATCATCGTTCACACAGTCCATCCATCGTTTCTTTGGTTCCCTACTCTTATAGCCATCGACATTCATACTCAAAACTCTCCTCACGACATTTTCCTCATTTCTCCGTAGCAAATGCCCATACCATGACAACCGATTCCCACACAACTTTTCGGTCACCGGTACCACTTTCAAACTTCCTCTTATGTACTCATTTCTTATTCTATCCATTCGTGTAACACCACACATCCCTCTTCGCATTCTCATCTCTGCTGCATGCAATTGCCTTTCGTTCATCTCTTTTGTGGCCCAACATTGTGATCCATACAAGACAGCAGGTCTAATCATGGTTTTATATATCTTCCCCTTAAGTTTAAGGGGAATGCGGGAGTCGCAGATTGTTCCCGTGACCTGCCGCCATTTCATCCATCCAGTGTTAATTCTGTGCTTAACCGTCCGATCTACTTCGCCATCGCTTTGCACGAGTGAACCGAGATACCGAAAGTCGGAGCAGACTGGGGAAAGTGCACTATCAAGCGCTACAGCATAAAAAAAAAAAAAAAAAAAAAAAAAAAAAAAAAAAAAAAAAAAAAAAAAAAAAAAAACTCTCTCTCTCTCTTATAAATAGAGATGTACACAGCGTGTGAAAGAGTATAGGAGTAAAAAATAATCTAATATATAAAATTCTCGTGTCACAGTTTTCGTTGCCATACTCCTCCGAAACGGCTTGACCGATTTTGATGAAATTTTTTGTGCTTATCCGGTATGTATAAGAATCGGCCAACATCTATTTTTCATCCCCCTAAGTGATAAGGGAAAAATTACGCGGGTGAAACCGCGGGGCGCAGCTAGTAATACATAAAATTTAAAAACAATTCACTTAATAAAACTAAACAAATATTATGATAGTATACTTACAAACATACAAATAAACATACATACTTCTAAAATCAAAATAATAATTATGCGTAATCAAAATAATATATGTAATCAAAATAATAAACGTATCGTAGGCTCTATGAGCGACTGCCTTATTGGTCGTAAGTGTGAGGTTGATCCCCGAGTTGGGCTAAGTTTATTTTTGGATTTTTAATTAGGTAATCCTAAATAGCAGTTTGGAGAAATACACTGATATTCAGATGCAGCCAGTTTTAAAAGGAGCTGTCTCCAAAAATTATAGATAATTATCTAACTTTTCCCAGCTATTATGAAAAAAATTGGACACAGAAGGCAGAAGATTGATGACTGACTCATGTTTGTTTACTATCTCACCAGATCGTAAGCATCAATGCGGCGACGATTACGCTTGTATTAACTTACTGACTCTCGAAGTCTTGCATAATCAGCCTATACAGTTCCCACTGCTGGGCTACAGGCCTCCTCTCTAGAGGAAGTGGGCCGTTATCCACCACGCGGGCCTAGTGCGGGTTGGTAGATGTCACATTTTGGTTCTAGGACATGCCAGTTTCTTCACGATGATTTCCTTTACCGTTGTGAGAGCAGTAAGTAGTGATGAATTAAATTACACAAAGTAAAGCGTGTGCGTTTGAACCCACGACATACAACTTGTAAGTAAGTTGGGGCAGTTACTACTGAGCCACCACTTCTCGTCTTGACTTGTGACAATCTGCCAGCATCCTAATTGTGTACCTACTACACTTTCAGTGCGAAGATTTTAATGCAATTCCTAATTAATTCTGCTCAACAACGTAAATAACGCAGTTCCATATTATAACGGTACCTACGCAGATACACAGGATGCAAGAAGGCTGAGGAAAGGGTGCATGTGGCGCGGCCTGGGAGAGGTCTATGTCCAGCAGTGGACTGCGATAGGCTAAGTAAGAATGTAAGCGCTTCTAAAAAGTTTTGTTACTTCGAGATTTGAGTACAAATCGAGTTCCAACAGTAAAGTCCGGTTTGTAGTACAAAGTTTACGCTCAAAGGCCGCTGTTTATCTTTACAACAAATAAAACGGATTAAGTTCCCCGAAGGTCTCTAAGAGTTAACTGTGAACTAAAACCTTTTGTTTAAGCAGGTAACTCTCCCTCGAGAGTGGGGAGACTATAAGTTTGCAAATATGGGTACAAACACGGTGATGCTACTTATCTATCCTAAACATCCGTATAAGGATAAAAATATCTGTGAAATAACAGTAACACGATTTCTAGGATTGTTATCTCACGACATTGTGGTAACCTATAGTGAACAAACACGCAGTGAAGGTGTGCGTGAAGGCACTAGAACCCTCAAAAAATCAACAGAGGCCTAATGTACAAATTTGACAACTATTAACGAAAAAAGAAAAACATAAGGACACAGTATAATATCCTTCTTATTCAGTTTATGAAATTAATTGAAAAAATAAAATGGTTAAACCACTGCGTCGATCGTTATGACATTTGACAAATACGTAGCCTTGAAAATAGAAAAGTATGTAAGTAGGCTACTTTCATCCTGATGGATATTCTAATAAAAAAATGATGAAATACAAAATACACGCGGACGAAGTTTCGTTCTCTGCGATTCTTTAGTACTAAGCACTTTGATTTTGATATCGATTAACACAATACCTAATGTGTGAACCATTGACTCATTATGTTGAAGAACAAATTAGTCTGTCCGCTACACAGTTGTAGACGTTAGCAGTTTCACTTCTTGTTGGAGTGTGCACTGAAGAAGAATGAGCAAAAAACACAATAATTACTGAAAAAACAATTTACCCTATTTTGACGAATGAAGTTTTTTTTTTTATTTAAGTTATATTTCTATTAACAAAAATAAAAACAAATGACGGATATTATATGCACAGGAAGTCATCTTTATTAAATGCAAATGAGATATAACAAAATAGCAAAGATATCAAACAATTATATTTTCGTTACAGCAACGTTTAAATTCCTTTGTAATATTATCTGCTGGCCCTTATCAGTTGATAAGGCTAGCCGTAAACAGAGTTACAAATGGTTTAGACATGACATGGTTCTGACGTTCTGAGTGGCAATTCCTGTATTTTTAAGAACGTTCACATTATAATCTCAGTCTCAATTTGTCAAAAATACCTCTAATTTCCCTACATTTTTGACATTGAGATGATATTGTGACTACATTTTAACTGTTTTTATTTTCGAGAATTGGCCTTGTTCTTCTGCTACTTTTTTTTTTACGACAATGCTTTCCTGACGTAAATACGCTTTCTAAGTGCTTTGGAATTTAAGTTTAACTTATTTTTGGGAAAAAATACATTTAGGTACGTCGATGTTTCTCAAGATGAGCGACTTGTTAATTAAAGGCAATTAAGCTGATTGCAGGTGATTATGAGAAAGAGATAGCAGCATTAATTTTGTCACCTGAGCTAATGAGAGGACGATAGAGTGAAAAATGTATAGATAGATAGTAATAATAATTCCACCCTATTATTGTCCCACTGCAGGACAAAGCCCTCTTCTCACACAGAGAAGGCACGAGCATTGATCACCACGCTTGCTCAAGACAGGTTATATGGTTGATAAAATCCATACTAATATTATAAATTCGAAAGTGTGTCTGTCTGTCTGTTACCTCTTCGCGCTTAAACCGCTAAACCGATTAAGATGAAATTTGGTCTAAAGATAATTTGAGTCCCAGGAAATAAGGTAGGATACTCGGGGCGCAGTTAGTAAATAAAAATTCATTTATTTGAATAAAACATAGTAGTAACGGTGTTCAAATACTATAAGAATGGCACAAACATGTTCAGCTAGGATACAACATAGCATGCAAAAGTTATCGGTTTAGTAAAATGTTTTAACATAGTTTTATCCATGAATTCTTTTAACATTGACAGCATTACCGACGAATTTTTTGATGCCCAATGAGTTTCTGTTTTTTAACTAGCTTTTTCTTTTATTTTTTTACTAGCTGCGCCCCGTGGTTTTACCCGCATAGTCGATCCCGTGGTAATATCGGGATAAAAAGTAGCCTATATCTTAACCCAGGGTGTCAGCTACTTCCATACAAAATTTTATCAAAATTGGTCCAGCCGTTTGAACGTGAAGAAGTAACAAACATAAAAACACACACACAAAGTTTCGCCTTTATAGTATTAGTGTGATTATAAACTTGTACATAATATATATTAATTATATTCTAATATTAATTCGAATATTAATTAATTTATATATAAAATTATATTCTAATATTAGCTTTTAAATTGTATTCCAACTATATTAATTACATTCATTTAACCACGTGTACAATTATAGTGTATCATCGTGTCGAAGTCTTTAGGAAACAGCAAAACGAAAAAACTAGTATTAATAATTTTATTGTGGTTGCATATCACTTGCAGACAGTGTGAATTTACACTGAATTTTATCCGTTTTCTTTTATAATTTATGCTACAAATTAATTGCAAGGTTATTTTGTTTAATAATTTATTGTAGGTACAACTGCTTTCAAAAACGGTGAAGGAGAACATCATGAGGAAACATGGCAAAAATTCGAAGACTCACTGGTATTAATAAATAAAATAAATAACTAAAAACTTTATTCGGTTCACAAAAAACACAGTACAATATAAAAACAAAGACTAGTAGTAATTTACAAGGAGCCTTAGGTGCTAGGTTTTTATAAATTCCCTGGACCCCACACTAGGATTGCCTGTGTCGTGGGGTCCAGTCTGTTCCCAAGTAAGGCAAACATTTTAATTTATGAACCTAAGTGAAATATTTAATTAGAAGAAAAATTATACAATAGAAAAAAAAATGAACACTAACTACTCGTAACTTAAATCTATTATGTTGTAGAAAGACGGTTTAATGACAGAGGTAGGTATAAGTGCTTTGACACGGTGTGTGTGTGTACTGTGGTGTGTGAGGGGGTGTATGTGATTTTATAGGTCAGATATTATATCTGTATGTGCAAAAGGTCTTCCGTTTGGTCATAATTTAAGGTTTGTAATTATATTTGATTTTAGGACTTAGGACTTTTCGTATGAAGTGATGTATCGTGGATTGTCCCATAGTTTGATGACTCAATAAGACGTCATTTGAGCTTCGGTATGTAACAGTTATTTACTCATTCCTGGTCAAAGTCTAAAAAAGTATCCTTTTAGGCAAAACGACCGTGACACTAGTATTAAAAAAAATATAGTCGGTGGAGAACGTGTTTTGTGTGAAAAAAAAAAACAAAAATCGGCACCACTACCCACCTCTAGCACGTCATTATTTTGTGGTCATAATCCCCAACAGTGACGACACAACCAAAAACATATCATTTTGCCACCTCTATGACATTTATAAGTCTGCCTGCCGATATTAGGAAAGGAAATTGATAATGATAAGGTGCAATCATCGGCTGTAGACGTTCTGCAGTGTCCGAGTGTAGTTATGTGACTGTGTTGTGCCTAAAATGTGTTTGGATGTTTAGCCATGCCTATTATTAAAGGTAAGTTTGTTTTTTGGTATTTATAAAAGGGGACAGACCCAGGTGCAAGAAGCAGGGTGTTTTTTTTAGGAAATAGTTCTAAATTTTTCATGTTTGATGTATGTTTTTTACACAAGGCCACCATGCCGCAATAGCGATTAAAACTTTTTTCATCCTTGTCGTAGAACACCGTATTCGCTGCACAAATATTAGTCACATCCAAACGTAGTTCTGTTTTAGTCTGAAATTCATATTTGGTTGAATTGCTTGCTATCTTCGACCAGTTGAACTCTAGCTTAGATTACCTATATCCTGAAATCAACTGTATGTGCGTGGCTGCGCTCACGCACTAAACAGGGTGATAGGGACATTGACACGAAAACTGTAACCATCAATTCAGCACATGTTTCTAGGATATCCCCTAGAGTAGAAATTCGTCGTAGGTTATAAAAAAATGCTTTTTCTTATAAAAGTGTAATACCTACATATGGAACAGCAATTTTTTTTTATATTTGACGAATTTGAACGCAGGGGGTTCAGAATCATATCATGAATCCGTGGTAACAGGTTGTGTGTCGACAGTGTCGATATTCCTGCCATCCTGTATATCCTGTTTCTATTATAGTTGACTATTTCTGACCTTTGTGAGATAGGTAATACACATATCACTTTTAAAGTATTTCGGCTTTATTTTATTTTTATTTTTTATACAATTAAACTTTTCTGCCTACATTAGCCTGAAACCTTTACTGGTTTATCTAATAACCCCCTTACTAATAAACGTTGTATAGCGTCTGTATAGTTACACCACGCTTTTGTCTTCTTCTTTCGAAAGTCAAATTACTGACGACTGAAAGAGAAATCGGTGTGTAACTATTCATCTGATATAATACGTTTATTAGTAAGGGGGTAAGTAAATAAACTCCAAACATTTTATATAAAATAAAATAAAACGAATTTTTCATACAAACCATTTCAGTTCTGAAACGCATGGCCCTATAAGGTTTCTATAGAAAATTCGATATTATGGACAAGGTCAACCCGATACTGCAATAAAATTGTTACTTTTACAGAGTTTTTAGACTAGATTATTCAAAAATTGTAGTAGTTAATCTGTTACCTAATGAAAAAAAAAAACCATCAAACGTTTTAATAAGTGGTGCAATATTTTAAACTATATTTTATTTTATTTTGTTTTAGTACTTTTGTGTTATTTCTGTAAAAAATTAAATATCATTCTATGATATTCAAAAGGAAAAAGAAAAGAAAGAAAGAAAAATTGTTTATTATGCAAAAACAAAACGCACATTACAAATAATAAAAAAAGACGTAAAATATACACATACAACGTAGCCAAGAGCCTCGTACTCAAGCATTAAATAATAATAATATTCATAGTATTAAATAATAAAAAAATACGTATCGGTACGAGTGTAGGTATCTAAATAATTGAGAAATTGGCAGGAAATGGTCGGAAGCAAGCCTATTGATAAGGCCGATTTACGAGTAATCTGCACTATCAGATCGTTTTGAATAACATATTTTTTTATATAGCTATGACAAAGCGAAGTTTCTTAGAGAGTGTCATTTTTGGCATATTTATGTTCCACATGTTGATGTAAGTTGGAAAATAAATAAATAAATAAATAAATAAATAATATTATGACTAATTTTAAACTAAAAGATTAGCTAATATTTTTGGGATTACGAACGGATTGACGGGAGACAGTGATTGAGCGCAGCGGGTGAAAGATTACATTCAAACGTGGCTTGTCTGTGCTGGAGTTCATTACATAAGGTGCAATTACATTTGGTCGTAGTCACAAATTCGATTGCCTATGGAATTCGAGCAAAAGACCAAGGGTATTAATGAACGGGATCGCGTACGCTCGCCTTCGGACAATCTAGTCCAGCTTCATCGTTTCGGTTACCTGAATTCTGATACCAACCCGAATGGCGGGTGACATGGCGTCCGTAGGTAGGTCCTTGCCCAAACGCGGGCGCAGGTCTTAGCCCTTTCAGAACTATGTCGGGGTAGGCTTCCAGCCTAACCAGATGCAGCTGAATACTAATATTTTACACGGAGCGAGCGCCTATCTGACCTCCACAACTCAGTTACTGTAGTACCCTACAGTAACCCTTGGTAAGACTTGTTGGCAGTCCTCTGACTACCCGTAACGACTGTCAAAGATTCACGAATGACAGTTGGGAGCCGAAACCACGTGCTTTACGAGTCTCAGTATATAAAAATGGTCACCCATCCAAGGACCAACCGCGGCAAGCGTAGCCTAACCTGATCGATCGACCTTGCGGCTGTTATTGCTTAGCCACGGGCCTCTCCTTAGCCGATATTTTTACCAGAAGCATATCAGGCTAATATTATTAGATATGATGTTGTTACAGATTTTAAGAAAATCAGTCACCATTTTGTTCAAGTGTTATATAAGGACGTTTTCAAAGACAATTGCAGACAGATTATCTGTAGTATGTAATTCTATTGTTGACTAAGATTACTAAGTCTTAGGTAATATACCACGCACGGGGTGTACACATACGATACCGACACGGAACGCCTCGTAATTTGTACTTTGATATACTGTAGTGTACTTTGTTCAACTAGTTTAACCAAGGGGTATCGTGTTATTCAGTAACTGAGTTGTGGAGATCAGATCGGCAGACGCTCCAAAATAAAATACTGGTATTTAGCTGCAACCGATGGAAGCCGGCCCTGACCAAAACCAGACTTGTATCAAAAAAAGACAACATCTAACATTTCAGGCCAACAGAAATCCCATTCATTGGAAGGGGAAGATTCCATTATCTTTTCACACACAAATTTAAAAAACAATATTGTTGTGTCATCACAATTCGTCATTCTTTGACCTTCGACTAGTTTGCCGACACTCTTAACATAAGCAATCTGTGTGGTTTATGTTTACCAGTACACATAGTGCGGTCGCTCGATATTCAACAGTGTGAATTAGCCTAAATTGAATTTTAATAAAAAGAAGTAATTTAAGAAAAATGTGAGAAAGATACAAATGAATTATCAAAAGTAAAATAATACCAAATTGTAAGTTTTGGCGTTAATGTGTACGGAAAAAGTGACAAAAACAGAAGTAAAATAATGTGTGAGCACGTGTATGTGAAGTTTCTCGTGAATTAACCTGATAGTGTCAACATTGTTTTGCTATGGAAGAGTGGGGCCTCCTAATTCCGGCATAGAGGTTCCAATCACTAACCTGTTATGTAATTTATTAGATAAAAAAATGTTTATTTCTTAACCGGTTGTTAAGAAATAAACATTTTATTTATTGTAAAGTGATTTCAGTTAATAAGCAATTTCGTTTTGTATGATTCCATTGGATAGTTAATTGTTTTGTCGCATGTTGATTTGATGAACCGTCTTTTTGAAGACGTCTCGACGAGTGGATATAATTTCAATATTTTATCGGATTCTTATCAATGGCATTTACCGGTTTAATGCCGCAGTTACAGAAGCAATTAAAAAGCCATTGTGTCTCGCGTAGAAGGGTTAAACCAATTCCGGATTTTTAGTGTACCTACTAATAGTTTTATCTATTTATAATATGCTGTTGTTCCTCATCTGCATGTCATTAAAATCTGTTCAGACGTTTATGGATATGAATGAGTAATAAAAATTTATAGTTATATTAAGTTATGATAGATCTATTTGTTTATATTATTTGGATATAATATATGTAACTGCCTCGGAAAACACGTTAAGCCGCTGGTTCGAGCTGTTTTTCGTCGATCTTTGACAGTCGTTACGGGTTGTTAGAATCCCGAAAGTCTGACAACCATTTTTACCAAGGGGTACCGTCATCATAATCAGCCTATACTGTTCCCACTGCTGGGACACAGGCCTCCTCTCTGTGAGAGGGAGTGGGCCGTAATCCACCACGCGGGCCCAGTGCGGGTTGGTAGATGTCACATGTCTTCGATTTTTTGGTTCTAGGACATGTCGGTTTCCTCACGATGTTTTCCTTTACCGTTTGGAGAGCTGAGCAATGGTGATGAAATAATTTACACAAAGTAAAGCGTCTGTCTGGGTTCGAACCTACGACCTACAACTCGTAAGTCGCGGCCATTACCACTGGGCCACCACTGCTCTCAGGTAACGTATTACCCAGTAAATGGGTTGTGGTCACTTTGGCAGTCGCTCCATGTAAATTACTGGTATTTAGCTGCACCGGTTAGACTGGAAGCCGACCCCTACAAAGTTGGGAAAATGTTCGGCCGTTTAAAGTTAACAAACATGTATACTATGTTAAGATGGATCTATTTGTTAAAATTATTTAGATATAAATTATGAGTGTACTTAGCAAAGGATTGCCGTAACTTTATCTTATCTTCAAACATATAAAACGGAATGTCATGATCCATTCACAAGTACATCGACCTAATTCAGCCAAAGATAGCCATATTTATTTATACTAATGCAGCTGATAGGTGGTTGTAGTTGACAGTGCCGAAACGTGGACGCTGACAGTCGGACTGGTCCACTGATGTAAAGTTACTCAGCGCGCTATGGAGCGGGCTATGCTCGGAGTTTCTTTGAAGGATAAAAATATGATTTTGTTTCTAATTTTTCTAATTTTTATCCTTCAAAGAACAGAGGAATACGTGACCGCATTTCCTCTTAAGGGTTACCTTGTGCAGACGCCGGCACATCAAGCTACCCGAAACTGTCAAATTTTCCCAATCAACTTTGAATCTTATGTTTTGGCGATAAAGCTGAAAATCTATTAAATAAATTTAACAGATCGTAGTTGCTTGATGTGCTGGCGTCTGTACAATCTGTGATACTTCTAATGAGTAATGACTCTAGAAATGTTTGTATGACAAAGGTAGACATTTAAATATTTACATGGGGATCATAGATAAATAAACGTTTTGTTTTGCTATTAAGATATTTAAATAAATATGGGGTTAATGGTACCCAACTTCACCTAAGTCACAATAAACAATTGAGGTGTTTGTTTTAATATGCTACTGACTTGGAACTGCGTTATGTATGGTCAGCAACGAAAGTCGATTAACACTTTAGTTTTTTAAATCATTATTAATGAACAATATTATTTATAAAAAACTTGAAGGTACACATTTATGGGTCGAATAAGTATTGAACCGGTGATTTGTATGGGACCGGTGATAATTTTCTCGCGATTAAGATGTTGGTCCGATGGAGAAAATTGTCCAGTTTGATCGCCTTTACCACCACACCCTTAAATTTGACCACACATTTCTGTTACATGATGTGGTATGCGACTATTTTTGCTGACTGTACCTATTACAACCAAGTCGAAAAATAATAACTAGGTATGTATAACGTATATTCAGGTCTCGTATCCGCGAGATAAAGCGAAGATGTCGCGCGCGGATTTCAGCTCTGGTCATACAGGAAGATTTTTTAAACACCATCCAAATTTTTACAGGGTGTTCTACCCATGAATACTCGCGAACAACTTTCACTATGGGACCAACTATGAAATCACGAAATTTGCTGTTTCATACATTTTGGTCAAGTAGGTATTGAACTTTTGTATGAAACAGCAGATTTTTTTTTCGTGATTTCAGAGTTGGTCCCACAGTGAAAGTTGTTCATATTCATGGGTAGAACAAACTGCAAAAATTTGGATGGTGATTAAAAAATCTTCCTGTATAAGCCACGACTAAGCACAACTCACAGTAACCTATCCATCTGAAGGGTAGCCAAAATAAAGGCATAGACACACATTCAGCAAAAACTTCCGAACATTCAATAAATTACTGAATCAATTTCCAATAGCAATTTAAATAACTAAATTTCATAGAAAAAAAATCAAATCAATGTAGACACTACCCGGTTAATAACTGGACACTACCCGGCTAATACCCGGACACTACCCAGCTAATACCCGGACACTACCCGGTTACGACACCACCACCAAAACGCAGAATACCCGACGTAATGGACTGATTTCGTAGAAAAATAATCAAATAAATGTAGCACTACCCGGTTAATAACTGGACACTACCCGGCTAATACCCGGACACTACCCAGCTAATACCCGGACACTACCCGGTTACGACACCACCACCAAAACGCACGCCCGACGTAATGGACTGGAAGGTGGACTGTAAAAGCTGTAAAAAAATAGCTTCATTATTCTCTGAAGGCAAGTATAGCGCTATAACTCAAAAGAAGGTAGGCAGAGGCATGAGATCTGTGATTTATGGACATATTCACATATGGACATACCTTTGAGGTAGAATTTTTAGTACCTATTCTAATTTTATTGGTCGTACTTTCTTTCGTTTTTTAACCGATTGCGGCGGTACCCAGAAAAGGAGGGTAATGTTTTATATCATTTGTTTAGTGCTTGTAAATTATTGATTGTTATAATTTATAGACAAAAATTTATGTATTATTTTTTAGTTGGTTCTTAGAATTTATAGTTTGTTACATCGATAAGAAAATGCGTATGCGGTCGGGGGACCCCCGTCAGGAACCCCGAAGTTCCTTACGCACAAACACACTCGAATATAATAGAAAAAGACAGAGAGAGAGAGAGAGCGAAAGTCGCATGGAGGGGGCATAACTTGTTTTCCTTACGTGACGATTTCTACCAGGCAAATCCTACCGCAACCCGCGTTAAAGAACTTCATTCCAAAACGCCATTTATGCGCATGCATATGCATTTATATAAATTAGAAGCCGATTAGACCATTGATGATAACATAAGCTTTCCTTCACAGATATAGAGCGGGGCCAAGAGGATGAGGCTACTCATCCGCTCCTCAATCCTAATGAGGGAGACCTCCGCATCAGGATGCCCAGGCCGAGGCAACTGGGACTTTGCGGGAACAAGTACGTAACATTTTTGTTAATTTTCGCTTTCTTCTGCATTTTTTTTTGAGGTTTCGAGTTGCAAATACAGAAGAGAATCAGTATCAGCGGGATAATCGCGTAACACATTATCAGTAGCAATACTGCGAATTGGACCAACTGCGAATTGGACTAATTGCGAATTGAACCAACTGCGAATTGGACCAACTGCGAATTGGATATCTTTTTGAACATTGCATTGGACCAATCGCGAATTGGTCCAATCGCGCATAGGGTTTAATTTTGACAGTTCAACAATGTTCATTGCGTTATTTACGTTGTTGAGCAGACACATTCTTCGAACATATGAAGCATTGGATTAGCAATATCTTTCAAAATGATTCAGATTGAGCCTTAGTGTGTTACACAATTAGGGTAGGTACAGGCTATATGTCGTGTGTTGCCCATGGTCCACCTGGTTAGTCCACCTAGGCGGTATGACTCTTCTATACTTCTTATTAATATTATAGAAAGATAACATTTGTAAGTTTGTGTGGAGGGAATCTTGGAACTACTGATGTATCTGCCTATTTCATTTACTTAAGGGTCTAAACAGACGGACTGCATTTCAGCTACAAAATCGCAGTTTGGATGCAGTTGACTTAACTGCTTCGAAACCTAGTTATGTCAACTGCATCCAAACTGATTTGTTGCACCTGGCATGCAGTTCAAATGCAGTACGTCTGTTTAGACCCTAAGGGGCCCCTCTTAACACTTTGTGGGACACTAATCGCCGCCAGAAAACTTCTATTGTGTCTCGTTCAGTGTCCTTCAATGGATTAATAGCAAGCAACATTACTGAAGGCCCAGATGGAGATGGTGGGATGACCTGGACTCCTTTAACAAGAAACTTCTTTAACAGCTAGAGATAGAAAAAGTAGGGCCTCAGCCCTGCACATTGCATTACAGCCTTTTAATAATAAAAATATTTCTTTGACAGACCCTCCGAACGTCCACCGCTAAGCAAGTTGACGATACCAGACCTTCAGACTCCATCATCAGTAGGGTCCACAGTTAACAGCACCCCGATCCTGGAGTCAGGAACCACGATGTCTAAGCCCTGGAGACGAGGAGACAGGCGGCTGCAGAGGCTGAATACGGAACTGCTGGAGGCTATTGAGTCACATGACCTTGAGGAGGTGGAAAGGTGAGATATTTTTACGGGGTTTGGTCCTATTATGTTTTCTGTTTGCATTGATGTTAGCTATCGATATACGTTATAAACGTGTCGGCCATTTTGAAAGAAAAAAAAATGGCGGACATGTTGGTACGCCAGGCTCTATATAAAAATCTTCAATCTCCGAAAGACACTAACAACTTTTAAGTACGGAATGTACGGATGATATCAAACAAAATAAAAGCATGATCAATTAATTAGACACTCATGGTCTGCTACGAGTATGTCGACGCTACTACTGTACCTATAATGATGTCTACATTGAGATGTTTGTAGTTTGGTGAGCCAAACTCAAGGTACCTAATTGCGCTCAAACATGGCGTGCCTTGTAGATGTCGAGCAATATCTAATAACACCAATTATGACGGGAGGTCAGGGCGTATAATTATGCTTGAATGTCACAGTTGCCGACTTCCGATGTACCTGTGACTTCTGATGTGTGTGTGTATCGGTAGACTTATTTCACTTTTAGATACTCTTTTACTATATTTTTTTTCAAACCTGTGTTGTCCCACTGCTGTGCAAATATCACCTTAGGGCGATGCCACACGGGCGTTGCTAATGCGTTGCGTCGGAGCTGCAACGACTGCTCACTGCATCGAAATCACTGCGCATTGACAATGAAATAGTAAAAAAAAAAATCTGCTGTTCCCTACATTTATGTTCGTATAACTCGTCAAAATGTAGGGAACAGCAGTTTTTTTTTCCACGATTTCAGTGTTGGTCCCATAGTAAAAGTTGTTCATAATGATGAGTACAATGACCCCTTTTAAGAAATGTAACGGTGTATATGCAGAAGATTTAAGAAGAGTGCCTTGACATTAAAGAAACGTTTTGGTGATCTACTCGAATACCTTGCCAGGTGTTTATTAGGTTTAGAAGGAAGATGCTGCTGACGAACTTCATTCTATCTTTATAAATCTGGGTTTGTTGGAACGAGATGACATAACGATTTCTGGCGTGGTGTTAACGCTGAAGAAACATAATAGTTCTTCGTTAGACCAGTTGTACACACGCGTTTTTGCTGTGAAATACAACGATTGATTCGCCGTATGTAGGCACAGTCGTCAGGATTGTAGATCACTATATAGAACTTTCTAGACAGACACACGGCGGCACTACGGCACGGCGCCGTCGCTGTATACCCTGGAACCGTTGGTTTGCCGTATTATATATGTCGCAGCCAACTGGATAAATTAGCCGTTTAGTTAATCGCCTAGCCTTTTAACTAAACGGCGGCCGTTCAACTAAAGGCCTGAATGATATTCAATATTATAGTTTAGGGTGGAACTGTAACCAACCACGCGAGAACGGAATTGGTTGCAATAACTAAGCCAGGGCACCCCGACCAAATGGGTTAGGTTAGGTTAGAACTGTGATCAACCGCATGCGAGCCGAGAGAGCAAAGCGAGGCGAGCACTACTTCCAAAGGCCAGGCGGTTAACTAAACGGCAAATTTAACCAGTTGGCTGCGACATATACCAGCTCACACGATTGTTATGCTACCGCGCCGTACCTTAAAGAAACATTGCCGTTGCCTGGTGACGAAGTCTATTTGATACTAGACTTTTACTGATTGATAAAAAGATACAAATCCCCACGTACCCCAGGTTACTGAACGCCGGCGCCAGTCCCAATGCAACATGTCGCCTGGGATTCGTGTCCGCCTGCCACACGGCTGCCCTCATCGGAGGAGACGCCCTGTGCCTGCTCATCAAGTTCGGAGCCGAGAAGCTGAGGATCGATAAACTTGGCAGGACTCCGCTGCACTTAGCGGCGTGGGCAGGGAATGCGAGGCAGGTTGCCGTGCTGCTCGACTTTCCAGAAGGTAACTTTGAATTAATCGCATTTATTAAAATTTTAGTAGCGACCCGCCTTCTCTTCGCACAGTTGTTACCATTTGACAAAACATAGGGATTTCTTTATTAAATAAATGCATTAAAACCTTCCGGAATAAAATCTCTATATGATAGTGAAAGCTACATCAAAAATCTATCCACTGACAGATACGAAAAGCGACTTTGTTTTTGGTTAGTTTTATAATTTAGAGATCAGCTGTTGTCCGTAGTTTTACTCGCCAGATGCGAGCCCCATTTGTTTTCCGTTGGTCATTGAAAACTAAAACACAATTTTCGGTAAACATAATTATATTTATTACGCTAATCACCTAAATAGGCATATACACATTTGGTAATGTAAAAATTAAATTAACCAGCAATTTTGACGAAACCATTCTAAAAATACAGTGTCTTCTTTTCTTTTCAAGACTGGTTCAGTCTGTTAATGCTATTTCTTCTGTCTCCTCATAACCACAACGAGGTGGAACTCTTCATCAGGCGCCACCACCGCTTCAGTCTTTTTGGAGACCAGTCGTAAGACCCTGAGCTCGTCAGTCACATCCTGAAATCATAAGAAAATGGCTCACTTGTCTACTAGACGCAGCTATTCTGCTCCATCCGGTTAGACCGGGAGCCGACCCCAACTTAATTGGGAAAGTTTAGACTGATGATGAGACATGGAGGCCTTTCGAGCTCCCAGGATACGTGTAACTGGGTTTTCCATTACGAACTACTTAGAAGTAGACTTAAGAGCGTTTACGCCGTACAGAATTTCATACAAACTTTCAAGCCCTTGTTTTTTGAAATAAATGAACCGATTTTAATGAAACTTCATACGCATAAGCAGGATACAAAGGTCTAAAAAGTTAGTAAAGAATTTTTTAAATTACTTATTTAAAAAAAGATAATCGGAAATCTCTGTTTCTATGAAAAATTAAAATCGGTCTGATTGTACATTTGGAAAATGTTCTTAAATAACTTTTTAGACTTTTGTATCCTCTGAGTTTCATTAAAATCGTTTCATTCATGTAGAAAAACAAGGGCTTGAAAGTTTGTATGAAACGCAGTACGTCGTAAACGCTCTTAACAAAGTACAAATTCCATTGCAACCAAAAACTTATTCGTAAAAATAACAAATAGTCACTCAAATATCAACTTTGAATACATTTCACTAATGTAGATAACTGATTAAGTGGCGATGGAATGTAAATTATCTGTGATTATGAACAGTGCTATAGGTATAATAATGGCACTTTTGCTAACAATTTCCTTGAGTGCATTAGAGGCGCTAGCTGAGAGGTTTCTCATGTGGTTCGAGTAAGTAGCAGCCGTCAAGCTGTCCAGGGTTGTGGTCTCGGGGAAACCTGTTGGCAGGGTTCAAATATTCACGTGTTATTCCGTTTATCGACCCCAAAAAATCCACACTAAGATGGATACGCGAAAAACGCATGTCCGAGAATCCACCTTAGGCCTAGTTGGATAAACGCACTTTATAGGCTTAGGGGCTCGGACCATCAGAGGGGCCCGTCAGGGCCGAAGCCTGCCGGGGCAGAGGGATTGTCCGAAGGGGTTACCGCTACCCCGGAACATAAAGGGCTAAGGAAGGAACACGGATGGGTTTTAGTTAGTAAGAGTCTGTATCCACCTTAGGGTGGATTTTTGGCGTGGATAGAAAGGTTTAGCCACCAGTTTGATGGCAATTTGTACGAATTAGGAATACGGTTAATCGATCGAGGTTAAGTTACGCTTGCCGCAGTAGGTCCTTGGATGGGTAAATCCGAGCGTCGGAAAGCATGTTATGCCGTTGGTACTGGCTGTCATTCGTAGAATTATGACAGACGTTAGTACAGTCCAAAATTCTGACAGCTAATCGTGGCGAGGGGTATCATATTACCCAGTAATGGGGTTATAGAGCTTAGATAGGCAGACTCTCCGTGTAAAATACTGGTGTTCAGCTTCATCCAGACATACTAGGAGCCGACCCCGACATAGTTGGGAAGAGGCAAGGCAGATGATGAAGGACTATATGCAAATGTAATTTAAAACGCAATATTAAGGATATTTCTTCGAATCTTTGTTTTAATAGAATTTTAAAGAAGCTATGTTCTCAAACCTTCGCAGTTAACTATAATGGTTCCAACAACACTTCCGTTTTCGTTGACCCGTATCATAGTCTTGGTGGCACCAGGGCCCTGAAAAAAAGTTTTCTTTTGTAAGAGAGGCAAGCTTTTTATGTGCGTATGTTTAAATGAGAACCGCCGTGCATGTATGACCAGATGTATAAACGTGTGGCCGCATCTACATCGCCACATGCGAACTACGCATCACACTGACGTCACGCAAAATCCTGCATCGCGCAAGCAGAGTTTACTGCGCGACTACCATGTTATACAACGTCCCGAGATCAAAACGAAACCCAATTAGTGGTCGGAGAATCGTCCATTGTCTATGGAAGATGAGTTAACTTAACACCCTGTGGTCAGTGGGTTGTCTTAGGGGCGGAGTTCCTCATACATGTACTTGAGTATAGTTATAAACGTAAAGTAAGCAAAAGCTGGTGGCATTCTGTAGTTGCTGTACCCTAACTCCCATGGGGAAAAAAGCGTGAGTATGTTACATGCGTTAGAGAATTTCCTGCCGGTCGATGAGGCGACGCTTGAAGGAGGCCTATGGCCAGCAGTGGAAGTGTTTCGGCTAGATAATGATGCATGTAATGAGGAAATTGCTGCCTTCTCCGTTGACACTTCAGCGTCAGCTTTTTTACTAATCCGAAATTTCCATAACCCGTTCAATACGCACCATGAATTTGCTCGCTATTTCCATGGTTAAATTACCAGTGTTCTTCCAATTGATCTCTTCTTGAAAAACAGCAAAAAATTATACCATCAAAAACTTTGATCAATAATGACGTTTGACGGGTGAATGTTCTTTTTCTAGAGTTTTTTTGAAAGTCAATTATTGTTTAGTGGCCAGGATTATTCTTTGAGTGTGAAGGTTGAGATCGACATGTTGCTATTAAATCATTTCTCTTGGCAGTTGCAACAGACTGTGAACAGTGTATTGTTCTTTATTTCGGCCTAAGTAGTATTGCTGGTTCTTATAACAATCATTCATTTCCACTTCTGAATTACACACAGACCCTCTTTGCGACATATTCCTGAAGCTTAAATTTTTTATATTACTGCTTTAAATGATAAAGTGTAGATAGGTACTTTAAAATTTAGGTAGGATATAAATAAAAAAAAAACAACCGAATTGAGAATCTCCTCCTGTTTTTGAAGTCGGTTAAAAAAGCAGCCCGTAGTCCTCGTGCCCGTTACATGGCAAATAGGGTCATCCCCATTAAATGGGACCTAAATGTAACAGGCGAAACCTGCTGGGTGTTACTGTGTGATCTAGAGCTTTGGGGAATAAAGACGTAACGTTGTCCCTATTATGTTATGTAGTACTTTCCTTCAACCAGTTCAACTTTTTTTTAAGCCACCAGTAATTCGCGGAGCGGTGGCAAGCTCCAGCAAAAGAGCCAAAATGGTCTCCGACTCATAAAAAACTTTGCACAACAACATCCTTGGGGCCTAAAAAGGCCACTTTGGCAGAATCATAAAACAAATCATATCACACAATTTCACCTGTATGACAGTTTTGTATGGAGATTCGTAAAATGCTATAGGTACACCCCTGCCTAACCCTTCAGGGATATATAAGTATGAAACTGTCAAACAGATGAATTGCGTGATATGAATTGTTTTATAATTCTGCCAAAGTGGCCTTTTTAGGCCCCCTTGTGCCACAAAGGCTGAAAATCCTAAACAGTTTTTTAAAGTGTGTCGTCCCACTCACTAGCGACCGATCAAAAGAAAGACTGAAGCTGTGGCGAGACAGTGCTTCTTTACCCAAACCATTCGTTCCACCCGCTGAAGAACCCCCACCTGGACATGTGTTACCTTGGGTAAGCTGGAAGTCTTTAAACTGACTCCGGACCCAGGTTTGCCGAAGCAAAAAAAAAACATGTTCAGGTGGATATTCGAGGTGGAGTGTAATTGTGGTGCTGTTCCGCAAACGATGGGACATTTAATGTCGTGTCCTGATTGTCCTGTCTATTGCACATTTCTGATAGACGCTAAACACGTAGTCGAATTCTGGGCCGAGTCCATTTAGATTGCCATCGACACGCTAAGAAGAAGATTTCAAAATTCAATATAAATGTTTGCCTTATCTTTCAGATATCCAAGAGAGGGTAGGCACAGAGAGCATGTCCTCAGAAACAGAGGAGGATGTGAGGAAGCTGTGTCCTCTCATCAAAGAGTTAACCAACGTGCGCTGTGACCTTGGGGAGGTCGACATGACACTACCGAAACCCTGGAAGGACAATATAGACCATAACTGTCGGGATATTCGAGGGAGTGTGAGTGAAACATTATTTTAATTGAGTTTTTGATAAGGATGCGTGCGGTCGCCCGCACGCCGCTGCGCGCCGTCTGTCTGTAGTCGGACTTTTAATTAGCTGCAGTAAAATGACAGCTTATGTGTTACTTAAATGACTGAAATTGGCGTCTTTTTGTTTTTTCGCGGCCATCAACCAAACCTTGTTTTTCTAGTACAGAATAGTGTAACAAACTAAACTTATTTGACATGCATATCTCTAAATGCAGTCCGAAATGAGTTATTAAGAAGTGTCCTTTTTCTGCAGCTAATTAAAAGTCGGAGTATAGAGTATACAGGGTCAGGCTAGCGAAACTCCGCCAACGTGATGGGTCGTGTTTAGATATCGATATATATCTAAACACGATCAAATAAAAAGGTAATTAATTTGATGAGTTTTTTTTGGGGCCATCGACCAGTACTCACTTTAAATATTTGTTTGCCTTGTGTATACTTTACAGACGTGATGTGTATAGCGATATTCAAACACGATAAAACAAAAAATACAGCTTATTTCAATTCATACTTCAAGTAAAAACACCACCAGCGGTCGGCACCAATATTAATGAAAATCATCAATTATTTATTTTAAAATTTGTGTAGTGTTTAATTATCGATACCCATCACGTCTGCGGAGTTTTGCTAGCTAAATTAAATTGGCCCTGTATGTATCTCTTAAACTGTAATAGGTACTTAGGTAGCCAGTTGTAATTTTCACAGTATGTTATATTATGGCCTCTATCTTAGAAAATAATGGAAGAAGGCGAAGTAAAACTGTTTTAGTGGTACAGACAATGAGTGCGCGAGCCCGGCTCACAATTGGCCAGCCTTTTTATTAGGTGCCAACGGAACCCTATTACTAAGCCTCCGCTGTCCGTCCGTCCGTCTGTCTGTCAGTGGGCTGCATGTCATGAACCGTAATAGGTACCGTAATAACTGAAATTTTCACAGAATGTGTATTTTTATTGCCGCTATAACAACAAATAATAAAATTAGATCGAGCTAATAAAAAGTAAAGGGAGTCTCGATACAAGAAACTCTTTCCACTTTTCTTTCAAGAAACTCTTTTCACTCTTTCCACTTTTCCCGGTGTACTGTGATTGTGGGCCAATCCTTTAAGAAGGAGCACAGCTCATCCCGCCATCTCTTTCTGGGTCTGCCCCGCGAACGTTTCCTGCCATTTGGGATCCAATTACCTACTAATATTAAAACCAAGAGTTCGGCTGTAAGTAGTAACTCACTATCATCTTGGGAATAACATCGGATTCGGTATACAAACTCAAGCTAACTGGATTAGTTAAGTAGAACATCATGTAATTTAGAGAGTTATATTCGTAGTTAGGAACACTCACAAGATTGCAGGCTCTATTAGATTGTGATGGTTAAGTTTTAATCGTGTTTGCTTTCGAGGCATGTGATTTTTAGAACAGAATCCGCACTTTAGGACTGCATTGCTATTCTGTAAGAATCTCACCGAGAAAACTTGTGCTATTCTGTAACCATCTCACCGTGAAAACTTAAAGTGAAGTGAGCGTGGAGTGAGCTGTCAGTGTCATCCCACCATGGTAGATGCTTGGGATTGACATTATTGACTCACTTTACTTACGTTTTCGAGGTGAGAGGAATAGCTCGGCTTAGGTGAAGTGAGCTGTCATTCCACCTGCTGTTTTTTTTTAAATCTTCATGGACTTCCTCCATCGTGGGGGTGACAGAGGTCTTACCGGCTAACACCACCGCGGTGTTCCACCTCTGCCTATGACCGGGGGTGCGGTATTTGCATAAGCATTCACCACTTATTCCTGTATGACCTAAAATTTTCAGGAAATATTGAAATCTACATACACATTGTCAGGCACATTGCGGTTGAATGAAACACGTTTCATCGATAAACTATGCATCACACGCATTCATCACTGGCGAATAATTTCGACGCACGTTGCACGAATAGGTGCCGCAGCACAATTTGCTGATGGCTTTATCCATCAAATTAATTTTGAACGTATGCTTGAATGCGCGTATCTAGGATTATCAAGAAATGCAAATTTACCCCCCTTTTTTGCTTAAAGTTTTTTCATTTATTTATTTAAATGCCTTATAACTCACAGGTCTTAAGAAACAAAATTAAAATTAAAGCACAAAATACATCTCAAGATCATATAGAAGATTTGTTTGTAACATAGTGTGCAATAGTACTTTAGCGAATTAACCCCAGTGACATGTAAAACAATGTTAATTTCTGCCTTAACATAATTTATTGATGGTGCGAATTGCTCGAGCGAGTTGTTATGTAATGATCCTTTAATGTTTTTACATTATAACTTGTCGTAAAAAAATCTCTGTGACAATAAGGTTGCTGTTTGGTTGCTCAAGTCAGAGGACTGCAAAAGGACTGTAAGTTCTAATGTAATTTTACATTCTTTTTTAGGGTTCCGTACCCAAAGGATAAAAACGGGACCCTATTACTAATACTTCACTGTCCGTCTGTCGGTCTGTGACTAGGCTGTAGGTATCTCATGAACCGTGATAGGTAGACAGTTGAAATTTTCACAGAATGTGTATTTCTGTTGCCGCTATAACATCAAATACTAAAAACAGACTAAAAAAATATTTAAGGGGGGTCCCATACAACAAACGTAATTTTTTTACCATGATTTTTTATGTAGTGTTAAATATTGTATGCTGGTACGAAACCCTTCGTGTGCGAGTCCAACTCGAACATGGCCGATATTTTTTTTTTCTATAGTAAGAAAGTACTTGAAGAAGTTACTACTTTTACCTACATGACTAGTTAGTCGTAATCTTTCAGTTTCTTGACTTCCAATTCCACTGTAGTCATCAGTCGTCCTGCCTATTTCCAAGGGAACCGTGTTTTTATTTTCGTAACCTAAAGGTTCAACCATGGCGATAAAGCGTTAGCGATTCGCGAAACTGTCAACAGTGTTTTGTACTACTACTATCTACTTAGGTGGAGATTCGTAATTACTTACACTTATTTTGCTTTGGGTTATTGATTACTTTAAATTATGTTAGCTTAACCCTTCCCTAATTGAGCGTATTGGATTTATAGTAAAACTAGCTGCGCCCCACGGTTTCACAAGTGTCGATCCCGTGGGAATATCGGGATAAAAAGTAGCCTATATGTTAATTCAGGCTGTCAGCTTCATACAAAATTTTATCAAAATTGGTCCAGCTGTTTGAGCGTGAAGAAGTAACAAACATATAAATACACACACACACACACACTCATAAACTTTCGCCGTGATATTGGAACGAATATAATTTTTATTTTTTTTCATTGTAAAAGGTTTCATGTCTGGTGAACAGTCAGTCTGGCTAAATGATTTTTCAGTCTCTTGTTCACTTTAAAAATGTATTAGTGCACCAGCATCCCAAAGCCCAATAGCCAAAGAGCACTCCAGTGGTAATGGCCCTGACTTACGAGTTGTAGGCAGGCGCTTTACTTTGAGTAAATAAATCAAAGACATGTGACATCTACCAACCCGCACTGGGCGCGCGTGGTGGATTACGGCCCACTCCCTTTCACCGAGAGGAGGCCTGAGTCCCAGCAGTGGGAACATTATAGGCTTCTGCTGCGTCTGCATCCCAGAGCTTACAAACATATTTAGGTAGTCGATTAACATATTTCTTCCCGCTACCCGCTATGGCACCCACTCTGCTCTGACCTTCCCAGTAAAATAATTTCGTACTAAGGCAGGCTGCCGCCACAGGCTAGTTACCGCTGACATGTTTGATGAATGGCGCCGGAACGTGACTCAATGTCTCGGGTACTACCCCCGGCTAATGAAACCACGGATATTACGGATACGGAGTGCCCGGATCTCCAGATGAAGATTGAGTTTGTTTTGCGTTGATTTGAATTGGAGAGAAAAATGTGGAGGGACGGTAGTGTGGTTAGGTTATCATTTGTTTATTTCTGTAAAATTGTGAGGTAAAGAAAATAGGTAGGTACTTATGAAATAAGGAAAAAAACGAATAGTGCCTTTGCCGTTTCGCTATACCCCGCGTCCTAACCGAAAGCGACCGTACAAACGATCGCGCCAATTGTGTACTTACGCGATGATCGCATATGGTTAGGATGCGGCCTTAGGGTCAGCGCAGATAGAGCAGCTAGATGCTGTGCACAGGTTTAACTTATTGATTATGAACTACTACTACTGCTGCGGGGTCCGAGTGCTTATCGAGTATTTCGGGACATCACCAAGCGGTTGTGTCGAGTCTTCACGTGATCAGAGGGCTGGCTTATTTTTAGGTCAAAGAAGCAACATTGCCATCCAACGTGACAACGCTGCCAGCCTTTCCCCACCGACAACGACGCGGAAGAATAAAAAAAATCAATGAGATCTTTCCGTATTTTTTTTGTTCTCCTTTATATACTTGTACCATTACATAATAATACATATTAGTGTTAGATTGAATATTGTACTTAAGATTTCTTAATAAGCATGTAAATTATAAATATCGAATAAAATAATAATACGAGTATACTACTGAAATAAATAATTTCAAATGAAATTTTTCTGTATTCGACGTGTGGTTGCCACATAGAAAATTATAGTTAGGACGTTTAATTTATTTTTGAATCGAAAATTAGACAACCACGTCCTTAAGAAACCATTTAAGCTTACAAACGTTTCATTCTTACCCAGATGCCACTCTTCCAACCCGGCTGGACCCCTCTCCACGTTGCAAGCTCGTGCGCTCGGAAGCACTGCACCCGTCTGCTTTTAGCAGCTGGAGCCGACCCTAACATCACGGACCTGGAGGGACGGACACCGCTGGATGTGGCCGGCTACGCGTACTACTACGAACAGATTGTCAATGATAAGCAGTGAGTATTTTAGATCTACTTATGTTATAAAGTAATGCCCACATGCACCACAAAACACACAGTACTTACGTTTAGAGTTAAATATTTATTTAAAACGTTATTCTGACTCTGTTAGCACTAAACTTATTTAATTATTTCTGGTATACATCTTCCTAGAAGAGCAGTGGCTGGAACATAGCGTCCGCAATTTACCGGCAAATGACGTCACTTTAAAGTTGTATATGAAAGTAAGTTGGTATGTTTTCCTGAAGAGCATATTTTAACACCGTAAAGTCAAACCCTGTTGCCTTCATGCCTTCATTTCATGTTATGTGGCGGCCCGTAACTTAAGGCGACTACATGACCTAAAACGCGGTCACTATCGGACTGCATAGAAAAGAAAGAAAAGCGCGATGACACAACGCTGGTAATTTATTGCAAAATATGAAACAGTCATCTGTTGTTGATTTAGCAAACACCAAACAAATAAAAACCGTATACTAAAATTCGGGGAATTAAATTGTCTTTTATATGGTGAAAGTTTTATGAAAATACACCCGATAGTGTTTGCGTGATTATCGTTTTTATGTCCGCGGTAGACATTACTTTACAAATTAATTACACTATGTGAAAAAAATATAATTGCAAATATTCACATATAAAAATAACGAAGCAAATGGTCTAGTAGAACATTTATTTTTTTCAAAGAAATCAGTCCGGTCGATTAGACGTGATGTTGAATTTAAAATTCATTAGAAGTCGTATATCTGCGCCTTAAGCGGGCTGCGAACAATGGCCAGTTTAAAATATAGTCGTAAGTAAGATTGACAATGGTAATGGAAAGCAATTACCGTTTTCAGTTATACACTTACTATAGCAAACGTCCTTAGATTTTTAACCGACTTCTAAAAAGGAGGAGGTTCTTAACGCGAATATTGCAATAGTCGTGTTAAAATAAGATTTGTTTTTTCCATTAGTAACCTAGAAAGAATTTTCAATCCAAGGACTACACCCTAACTTAGATTTCACTCAAGGTCCATTCAAGACGCAACCTTCAGAGTAAATAGCACTCCTTCAACCCATCCTACCTCCATTACAGCAGCTATCCAAACACCTAGCGACAACCCACTCTATCTTATATATATATGTCCTAATTAAACATTCGCTTTGTAATTAAAACATTATTCTAGCTTTAGTAGAATTTCTTAGGCTGGGGCCACACCGGCGGCTATCGTCACGAAGCATCGCATACTGACACGATAACGGGGCTGCCAGTAGAGCCAACTTATATGATACCGCTGGCTCCCACCCTTAAACAAAATCAAATTGTATTATACAAAAAAAATAAAAAATATACTCTAGAACTAGAAGTATTTTTTAATGTTTCTTCTATTTTAATATCATTCGAATTCTTATTCTTGTATCCAATTATACAAGGCAATACCAAAACCAAAGTAACCAAATTATGCAGATACTGCGTCTGAATATGCTATCTGGCAGCCGCAGGGCACAAGCAGATGTCACCAATCATTATCGGATATTGTAGCGAAAGAGCGCCGCTAGCTCCATCACATGGCAAAGCTACGAACTTGTAGTTAGCTTCGCTTTGTACGAAAATGTAGGCAGGATCTTCCAATGCAAGTCTGCAGCCTACACGGCCATGCTACACGAAACAAATGCTGGAAAACAAATTAATCGTGGCAAATCTATCCATGCGCATCCTGCGTAGCAGGAATCCCGTGCGTAATACAGAAAGAAATTTCCCGCACTGATTGTGTCAGCAAACTTGTATGTTTAAACTGGCGCTACTAACGAAATGAAAATATTTTTTTTAAATTTTGCCAGGTTTAGAAAAGGTTGTTTTTTCCAATTTCTTATTATATGTTTACAAGAATGAAATAAAATAAAACATATTCTAAGTTATTACTAACGCGACATTTTGCTAAAGAGACATTATGCGAAATAGGCATTGTGAGAAAGAGACATTTTGCGACCAGTAGACATTTTGCGACGAAGCCCTTTTTAGCGAGGGAAACATACACATCTTCGGCCCGATGTCGTCACGAAGTTCGCGTGGCGATATCGATATACCTACGCAGGTGTGCTCCCAGCATTATAGAGTCCAGTTCAGTGTTAAACGTAGCGTAAGATCTCCTATGAACATAATATAACATTCTAATTATACTAAGATATTTTTTTAAGGAAAGATGTATGGTGCCCAAGGGAAATTGCGGTTATAAGAATTTTGGAATATGTTATAAAAATTTGGGAATTTAAAATAGCGGCTTTGTTTGGTGAAAGTAAATTCCCGTGTGTTAGGCTAAATGTCCCCAAAAGGGTAATTGATTTTTGGTACAGAAATTTTTTGAAATATTTTGGATACTGGAAATGTAATGACAATAAATTTCAGGACAACGTGTTTTTCCATTATTAAGTCTAAGTGAGGTCTGTAATATACCTATTTGATGATGGTGCGTTAGAGCTAAATTCTAAAACAAGTCTTGAAGGAAACGTTACTTTGAAAGTTTGAGTTATTCCGGTCTGATCCGCTGAAAACCGCCTTCTACCCCCCCCCCCCCTGGATCCCCTGCTAGTTCTTCTTCTGTTTTAATCTCTTTCTTGTCCATTATAAACATTTTGTTTTGTTTTTATTCCTGACGCGTTGTCAGCACATCTATCTTCTATAATATAAAAAATGATTCGCTGAATATGTTGGTAAGCGCAAATCTCGAGAGCAGCTGAACCGATTTCGTTAATTCTTTTTTAGTTTTGTTCGGTATTGTCAGGACAAGGTTTGTATGAAAGAAAATTTAGGAAATTCGAAAATTGCACCCGTGCGAAGCAGGGGCAGGCCGCTAGTACTTAATATAGTTAAGTAGTACAAGATTAGCTTTGTTAATGCTCTGGTCATGAGAACAGTGGTGGCCCAGTAGAAACGGCCGTTGTAGGTCTTAGGTTCGAACTCTGACAGGCGCTTTACTTTGTGTAAATTATTTCATCACCACTATAGTAGTGGTGATGTGAAGGAAAACCAGCATATCCTAGAACCAAAACTGCGAAGACATACGACATTTACCAACCCGCACTGGGCCCAAGTGGTGGAATACGGCCTACTCTCTCTCACAGAGAGGATGCCGTTGTCCCAGCAGTGGGAACTTTATAGGCTGATTATGTAAAGTTCTCATCAAACTGAGGTAAATTCCGCGCGGGATGCGAATATATAGTGGCGTGACTACCTAATAATTAAAACATTCGACATGCGCAGTCGCACCTCCGCGTCCTGTGTAGGATTTGCCTCAGTTTGACATGCGCTTCAGTACTACCAACCATGAGAACCAATGACGCTTCTCTCTCCATTAAATAAAAGATATTCCCATCACTGCTTCGTTGGTCTGGCGGTTGCAAGTCGCAAGTGCTACAGTTACTGCTGAGCATGCTGCCATGCTGTATGGTTCGATTCTCAGGTCGGGCTATATTTTTCCACCAGGAGTTTCTCAGTATCATTCTGGAGTCTAGATTTCTGGCTTGTTGATGGCAACAGGCTCGCCCCCTGTTACTTGGAATTCAAGCTTAACTGACGAAATGTGGGTGTACTAAATGTGCACCTCTGCCTTACCCTTCGGGGTAACACGGCCGTGATGATATGTTTCTTCTCCTTTCAGCTTAGTGGAAGTAATCAAAATGCTGCTCAAAGCTGGTGGCAACTTTAACACGATGAAGAGTAATAAACTCAACAACATGGATACCCCCCTCCATACAGCGGTGGAGATCGAAAGTCTGGAGGCGATACAAGAGCTGCTGGACGCAGGAGCAGATGTGACCTGCTTGAACAAGGCGGGACAGACGCCGCTACATGTGTGCGTGAAGAAGAATTTGGAAGAACATTTGCAGGTGAGACTTGGAGATACAAATTACCTTTTGGAATCCACCACATGGATGTATGACTTCTCAGATTCTTAATATAAACTTTATTCATGTTTAGAAAACACGAAACAGTATTTAAAAAACCGGCTAGGTGCAAAAAAACACGTTTCTTTTCTATTATTTGTTGTTATAGCGATAATAAAAATACACACTCTGTGAAAAGTAAAAATACATCAACTGTCTACCTATTACGGTTCATGTGATACAGCCCGCTGACAGACAAACGGACGGCCGACAGTAGAGGTTTAGTAATAGGGTTCCGTTGGCAACCTTTGGGTAAACCTAAAAACTAGAAACAAAAGAAAGAAAGAAAGAAAATACATTTATTAATACACTTCTTACGAGCCTTAGGCGGTAGGTTTTTACAACTTCCCTGGACCCCACACTAGGATTCCCTGTGTCTGTGGGATTCGGTCTCTTCAAATTGTCAGTATTGTGCAAAGAATTGGTTTACAGTTGAAAACCAGCGTCAGGCACAAGTTGTCTGGCATTTTTACTGAACTGGGCCTTTTTGGGGCAGCCGTTAGGCACACTTTCCTGCTAATTTCTTACATCGGAGTTTACACTTTTTATTTGATCTTTATTTTTAGTTTTGTTTGTTTGTGTAAAAATAAAGATCAAACAAAGTGTAAACTCCGATGTAAGACAATACACTACACAACACTAATAATACACTAGATACATATCTAGTGTGTTGTGTGTCTTTTAGTCTGTGCTAAATAAATGATTATTTTTCTTTCCTATTTACATACTCTGTGAATCAGAAATTGAAGAGACAGAAATACTAAAGTGTCTGACTATTTCAAGTAACTTGTTTTTAAGAGTCGTTCCAATAAATTGTCGATAAGACATTGAAATTTATCGGAAAGTAGATTAGGTAACGTAATTTCGTTTCAAACATTTTTATTGAAATATAAATAAATGCAAAACTCAAATATGCTGCCTTTTGTATAAGTAATTGGTACTTATCTCAGTCGAACTTGAAGGACCAAAGTTGAAGAAATTTCTAAAACATTAATTTATCGTTCACTGAGTAAAAGGAATTCCAATAAAACACTCCAAAGTAATTCACGTAATACAATTTAATAAAAAGTAAAAACCTTTTTTTTATGCAACTTTTTTTTTATGCAGCTTTTTGCCAACTACGACTATATGAACGCGAACCCACTGCTGGCCATAGTAGATGTTAAGGACAAGGAAGGTCATTCAGTTCTGCAGGCTGCTGTGGAAGCGGCATGGGTTCCAGGAGTATGCATTGCTTTAGAAGCAGGAGCTGATGTCACATCTAAGGTAAAATACCATTTTGGAAAAGCTAGTAATTACTCACTTGCTATATAATCTAGAACAATGTTTTAGTAATCATTTTATTGGTTTGCAGGCTAACGACGGAGAGACTCCAATTCACTCGGCAGCTGCATTAGGAAACTTGGATGTCCTCAATGAAATCCTTAGTGTCGCTAAACAAAGAGATGCATTAGACTATCAAAATGAAGAAGGAGAAACTGCGCTAATCAAAGCAATTATACACGGCCATGTGAACTGTGTGAAACAAATCCTCAATGAAGGAGCTAATTTAAAAATAACTCTGCCAGGAGAAACAAATATATTTCACGTAGCAGCCGACTATGGACATCTAGAAGTTCTAAGAGTACTTCTAGAATTTAATGAAGCAGTCACTGAAGATTTAATCAACACTTTAACAGCAGCAGGCAGAAGAGGCTTCGGTCCATTACATTTTGCAGTCTACAACAACCACCCGGCTTGCGTAGAATTACTCCTATCGAAAAGGGCAGATATTAGACTTAGGACAACTTGCAGTCCGCACAAATCTTCAACTCCATTACATTTAGCTGCCGTCAAGAATACCGTAGATATAGCAAAAATTATACTCAAATTCGACAAAACTACTGTACATGAAGTGAATAGTATGGGATGGTTCCCACTACACTCAGCAAGCCACCATGGTAGTAGGGACGTAATAACTCTGCTGCTACGCGAAGGAGCAGATCTATCAGGATATACAGATGGTCCAAAGAAATTCAGAAGAACAGCTATCGATATGATTATCAACAATCTATCGAAACCTACTGTGTTTATAGAAGATGTTTTTGATTCGTACATATCAAGCAATGGTCAGGATTTACAGGATCACAACTGTGAAGTGACTGTAGATTATGGAATCTTGATGCCGACAGTCTGTGAGATGGAACAAATGAAAGTAATTGAAGCCCTTCTAAAGACTGGAAATAGATATGGACAGAGAAAGTTACTCGTCCATCCGTTAGTGGAGAGTTTTCTGTTTTTAAAATGGAAGGCGCTGTTACCATTTTTCTACACCATCATAGGGTTATATGGAGTTTTCTTGTCATCATTAACTATCTTCATTGTGTCAGTATTCTTCTTTAGAGATACGAAAGAAACAACGCCTGAATGGTTGAATCCTGAAATCTGGAGTTATGTAGTTTATGTCACGATAGCGTTGATACTTTTGCAGGTTAGTAGTTAATATACGAGTACCAAGTAACACCAACTCTTTTATCTTTTATCTATTGACAAGATTAACTTTACCTATGAACTAATTTTACCTTTATTGTGCGCAATAATTTGCATTGTTCGATACTAAGTACTTACAAACGATAAAGCTCAACATTCATTATTATATCATACATTATTATTTAATAAATATGTGCCAGTTGTTGGTTATTTTCTCCATTTCACTTTTCTTCGTCATTATCATCTAAAGCAATCAAAACCTGGGCATCCGTCTCTTGAATGACACACTGTTTAGCTATTTCTTTTTTAATTCCAGGAACTCCTCTACATGAACGTAAAAAGCAGTAGATACTTCTTACAACTTGAGACCTGGGTGAAATTCGGATCCTTGGGCTTCGCAGTCATCCTACCATATACGGTGGTCGTGGTGAACTTGAAGGATGATGAGTGGCCTCGACACGTGGCTACAGTGGCCTTGCTACTGTCCTGGCTGGAGATGATGTTCCTGCTGTCCAGGTTTCCGAATTGGGGATACTATGTGCTGATGTTTGGGAAAGTTGCGTCTAATGTTGTGAAGGTGAGTCTCCAGTTTTAAAAGGATTTTATTATTTTATTACTCATAAATGTTCATTACGTTTATATATCCTCTTGTTGAAATCCAAATGGAAACTTTAGGAATGAGAAGGACTTTTAAATATCATTATTTGGGACTCTCACGTAACAAGGCTCCCGGAGACCAGCGCGACGCGATTCTGATTCTAAGAGCAATTTCCGTGAAGACATTTTTTTGAGTCGTATCGCGCCTTTCTACGGGAACTTTAAGAGTTAGATACTTCTCATCAAATTCCTATAAATGTTTACTTTTTGTTTCAGATCCTCCTTACTTTCATGTTCCTGGTCATCGGTTTCTCCCTCAGCTTCATGATACAGTTCCGTTCACAAATACCCTTCGACGGTCCCTGGGCTTCCCTCGTCAAGACAATAGTTATGATGACGTCAGAGTTTGATTACGTTTCCCTTTTTGATGAAGAGCATTCCAAAGAACTGGCTACCTCCCTCATCATCGTCAGGATCATCTTCCTCATCTTTCTCATTTTAGCAGCTATAGTACTTATGAACTTACTAGTCGGTGTTGCAGTCAATGACATCAATGATTTAGAAGTACTCGGTAACATTAGAAGATTAGTCAAACAAGTAGAATTCTTAGGAACTTTAGACACTTTAGTTTATAACAGAATTTTTAACGCAATATTACCAAAGAGAATGAATACAAGCTTGAAAAATAAACGCAATGTCGTTAGCGTGATGTGTCTAAGACCTGGGAAACCTCGTTGGAAGCACTCGAGGACTATTCCATCGAGAATTAAAGATGCCATTTTCACCAAAGCTCAGGCACAAAAGAAACAAATCGAAGATGAAATGGGTCTCCAAGCCTTCAAAACGAAGTTGAACGAAATGCATGACGCAATAATGAGTATCAACAAAATGAAAGAAGAACAAAAGAAACCAGAATGTCCGGTTATGCCTGAAATAGAGTTACCCAAACCTAAGAAGAGTAATAATTTCGATGAAGTGGCAAATACATTACATGAGCTAGATGACGTTGTTATAGAAATGAAGAATCAGAATCAAGAATATGTAGAGGAATCGAAGTCAGCGTTGGAAACGTTGAATGTTAAGATAGATCAGGTATATCTTGAACTTGAAATGATTAAGCAGTTTTTGAGCAGGTTAGAGAGTAAGCTAAGTAGTTAATGATTGTGTATTGTTTTTAATAAAGTGCTAATAGCTTTAGTTGACTGTCATTTGTTCCATTTAAACTGCGCGTTCAATATCCTCCCTTCCATCCGAACATTACTTGAGAGCTAGTTTTATTTAGGATAGACAAGATGTAATCATTTATGTTAATAAAAAAAGCACGGGTGGCCCAGCGGTATCGCTCCCGTTTTAAGGGTTGTAGGTCGTAGGTTCGAAACCAAGCAAGCGCTTTACTTGTAGTAATTTACTGTAATTTATTGCCCTCAAAACGGTGAAGGAAAACATCTTGTAGAAAACGATAAATCCTAGAACCAAAAATTCGAAGACATACGACATTCACCAACCCGCACTGGGCCCACTCCCTTTTACAGAGAGGAGGCCTGTGTCCCAGCAGTGGGAATATTATAGGCTGATTATGCTGTTTAAATACTTATTATTGTAATATACAGCAAGTACGAAGCATCCTACAAGATCTTTTCCAAATCTGAAGTAATAGTGACGACATTACGATTACTTAGGCCTGAATTCCTGTTACGCTGACGTCGGTCGCGTACGTCGGTCGCGCGTGCGAATATACATTGTGTTCTATATAATCCGACTGCGACGCTGACGTCAGCGGCGCGTATGTTGGTACTGACCGTACGCGACCGACGTCAGCGTAACAGGAATTCAGGCCTTACAGTTCTCTTAGTAAGAAGGTTGAATATGGCCTTATAGATTGGGGATGGAACCGGTCTGAGGATATGGTACTGAAAAGTCTGCAAATAACGGCGATATATGAACTGTTTCGATTTTCATTGGCACAAGTACAAGCATAGGGCTTCAGTACAGTAACAGATTTCTGCGTAACCTACATTACCTACTGCTCCAATAATGCGTAATAACAAGCAATATCACGTTTCTAACACTGAAATGAGTTCACATTAATAAGAACTTGCACAACACTAAATACTCTGCTATAAGAATCAAAATGATTTACTCCAAGCCCAGTTGATAAACAAACCAATATTTCTTGACCCCCGACATTCTTTGAAAACACCCTTTTCTCCTTATATTTTATTAGATGGGAGAGAAAGGTGGAAGGTCTACTTATAAAAGATATGAGGTGCGACGCTGGCAGAATAATGATACATGGTTTTGTTGGCATAAGAGGAAAAATGTGGTTTGTTTTGATACTCAGCCCTATTGGCTATTGCAGGTTTCTTGGTCTACTGAAAGGTTGTCTGTAGTTGATTTTTATCTTATCAAAACATCTGTATGGCAAATCATCTTGAAAATCCATTGCACGCCGTGGAACGTAATGCAAAATTTTTTTGATGCAAAAGGTATTAAATTTTTAACTGACATCAAAAATGAAGGAGGTTCTCATTTAGCCTTTATGTTTTTTATTGTTTATGTATCTATCTATTTATGATAAGTTACCTAAATCTCCGGCATTTCTAAACAAAATTCATGATCTGTCTAGCCCTTTCCCAACTATGTTGGGGTCGGCTTCTAGTCTACCCGGATACAGCTCAATACCAGTATTTTACATAGAGCTACTGCCTATCTGACCTCCACAACCCAGCTACTGGGTAAAACGATACCCCTTGGTAAGACTGGTTGTCAGACTTTCGGGCTTCTTACGACCCGTAACGACTGCCAAAGATCCGCGAATGACAGCCGGGACCAACGGCTTAACGTGCTTTCCGAGGCACGGATTTGTCTCAGTCAGTCAGCAGTCGCCAGGCATACACTGACTGCTCTCGCGCAGTTATTTCCGCACGCGCTCTTCATTCCACGACGCGTGTGTTAAAGGCCGGCAATAAAAATCGCAGAGCAGTTTATACCGACTCGCGACTGCTGCAGCAGCAAGCAGGCAGGTATCAACGGCAGCTTCAAGCGGTTGAATTTGACTGCACGAGCAGTCCGTGTATGGGCAGACTCAATTAATTGCATTTTTGTAAAAAAAAATATCATTGACTGTCGCGAGATTGTGACTAGATTTAGACCGTTTTTAAATACAGAAATTGGCCTGATGAAAACATTCGTAGATAGAGTAGATTGATAATTGATGTGTGGTATTAATCATCATGGACTTTTGAAATTAAATTAAACACATCAAAACTACCACTTGACATTTGAAAATAAACTGAGCATGACTAATTAATTATAATCAGGTACATTTGATTAGTGAGTGAAATGATTGACACTAATGGTTCCGTAATGAGCGCCGTAATGGAACAGCGATGTTTGCAATATTAAGGTGAGGCTGTATGAAGGTGGGGTGTAAGGTGCTAGATGCCACGGGAGGCGGCTTATCGTGTAACTTGCCCATACGTAATGCGGGCTTTACACAGGTGACTATAGCTGTCTAAATGGCAATCCAGCTAGGCCGCAGGTGACTAAAACGGCAAGTTCCAAAGTAGAGTAGATTTCGACTTTTGTCGTGCGGCGACCGGTCGCATCATCGCGTGCGGCGGGTATAAACTAAAATGGGTGTACTATGCCAAATTGAATGCCAAATAATCGAATATCAATTGATCGACTACTATAAAACGAAAATCTAATTACTCGAACGTTTATAATATCGAATGGTCGCTGTTGCAAGACACGTGTCGCTTATAGCTCGTGGCCACGGGGTACAAACTTCTGTTCGGTAAATGTCACAATGGTATGCTAGCCATAGACTAAACTATAATATGCTAGCTACTTGCAGACTTTTGTGCCAGTACCAGTCATGCTTTATGTAGCAGAGGTGGAAGCATAGAACTGCTATCGTAATTTAACAATTATAACAATTTCAAAAAGGGGACCTTGGCTAAATAATAACAGCCGCGCAGGTCGATCGATCTGGTTAAGCTACGCTTGCCGCGGTTGGTCTGTGGATGGGTGACCATATATACATACCGAGACCCCTCCGTGCCTCGGAAAGCACGTTAAACCGTTGGTCCCGGGTGATGTGTCATGAGTTTTTTTTTTCATCGCATGAAATAATTCTGTGGGTAATAATTTTTACTGCCGAATTGCAATTAATTAATTTTAATTTGCCAAAACTTCAATAAACAGCTGCCGCTTTAAAGCAGTGACATACATAATTATAGCTCTTGCCTTCTTGCTATACTTTACCTATCGATATTATGTCCATTTAATTACAAACATTTTGAATACGCCTACCTTTGCGTTTTGAACGTCATCTGAAGATGAGAAAAGACCACACTCCTGTGTTTTCTGTGTGTTTTCACTCGGTTTGGCAACTTGATTAGGCTTTAAACTGGCTTGAAAGTCATACATCAGTCTCTATCGTGTCTCTTAACACGATGAAACGTCTATTAATCCACATAGTTCAAATTCCCTCGAACTCAGAATGTCAATAAACGAATAAAAAGCTACATACCAATTTCGAACTACAGTGTGGCCGACGATTGAATACGTTCCTTACACTTGTCAGTTTTATACAAACAAATACGTGTTTTGCGAATTTGATCTTTATTAGCTACTAGAATTGTCGCACTGACAGGTGTCAGGAACGCATTCACTCGACGGCCGGACTGTAATCAAAAGTGACTCGCCTATAATTCTGAAAGAAAGAAAGATATACTTTCATTAGAGCATTCGCGAAAATCTAATAAAAGGTACCTCGGGCAATATGGAGCTCCATATTGTCCGAGATACCTTTTATTAGATCTTCGTAATGAGCTATTCGTTCTGATTTACCAGCAAATATACGTGATATACTGATTCTAATGTAAATCCTAATGTGGGGGCGAAGTTTGGTTCTGTTGACTATTGTTAGTATTTTATCTCATTTTGACATTCGCATAAATTTTGACGATGATATTTTGTTACAAAAATTGGTAAAGAAAACTAAGTCTTAAAAATAACGTTAGGGTAAACAATGAATGAATGGTAGTATTAGTTATTTCTAAAAAATATCTAATTTAGTTATAGTACATAAATATCCGTTTTCATAATTATCCCCTTGAGGAAACCGGCATGTCCTAGAACCAAAAAATCGACGACACGTGACATCTAGCAGCCCGCACTGGGCCCACTCCCTCTCACAGAGGAGGCCTGTGTCCCAGCAGTGGAAACATTATAGGCTGATTATGATTGTTGCCTCCACATTGAATGTAGCTCAGTGACAGATGGACTGACAGACAGACAGACTGATTCCGTTGGTACCTTTTTTGTTCGAAATCCAAACAAAGCTAAAGTAAAAAAACGGCTAGGTACATAAAACGTGGTTTAATTCGGTTTTAATAAATGAGTGTGCGTTTAATTCGTGCAAACTTGAAGCGATACATATACAAATGATACAAATACACTCTCTGTATTAATACAAGTGTTACAAATTATTTATGTTACTGCCTAAAAGCAAATTAATTTTGGTTCGGGAGTTTTTGTATGGTGCAAGTTACAAGACATATCAGGGTGGCTTTTGAAAAGCTGATCAACCCAAAAAACTTAAATGTAAACTGCAGTATTGGTTGAATCTAGAACACGAAAAACAACAACGGTCAATGAAATCACTTGACATTTGTGATTTGACATTTAATAGGTTTCCAGTGTTATATGACCCAGTAACTGGGTTGTAGAGGTCAGATAGGCAGTCGCTCCATGTAAAATACTGGTATTCAGCTGCATCCGGTTAGACTGGAAGCTGACCCTAACATAGTTGGGAAGACGCTAGGCAGATAGGTTTGCACTGCATCATGCGTCAGTTAATAAATTACTATTGACGTGATAGGCTCGCGGTCATTGGCCATCTAAAAGGGCAATCGCTTTTATTAATAGGCCAGGAGACGTAGTCCACTTCTGGGGGAGGTGCCACTTGAAGGATTAAGTGCGGAAATCAAATCTGTTAACAGAACATAGTGGCAATCGCTTTCAAAGACTTTCAACAGGATTGACTTTTTGGTAGTTTAAGTCAATCGAATACATTTTCGACTTTTCCATCATCTTATCGCCGACTACCACTACGACCACGTGTTCCAACACCCGCTCCAACTCCTACAAAAGGTACTTCTCAAAAATGAATCATTACTTTCTTTATTATTTATTTCGATAAGTATTTAGGTTTTGTAAGTTCATTGATTAAAGAAAAAATAATTTTCATATAAACTGTACTTATCTCGAAAAGAATGTTACTTTGTCAAGGTCCTCTGTTTGTAGTTTTTCTTTTGATAGTTAAGTTATATATTGGCCACGTGTCAATTGTCGCGTGTGTGTTGGTGCAGCTAGTTTTGTAGTATTTTTAAGGTCGTAATCCATTTAGCCAGACAGGGGCAGTCCCATGCAACCCGAGCCGCTTGCTTGCATGCCTGTCATTTATAATGTACAAAACTCTCTGTTATTGAAACTACTACACAATACAAAAAAAAAAAATCGATAACCGCTTCACCTTACGCCTTGCAACCACAACAGCACCCGATTTTAATCAAACCCATACGAATTTACAAATGGCTGGTTTTGCTTACGGAATTACTACGTATATTTTTTACAGCTTTCTGATCGATTCGCGATTATATACTTCTTAAAAAGGACTGGTCATAAAATTAGGGTTGAAGTGGAGGTATGATTTTTCGTGAGGTTGGTGAAAGGGGTCCAAAAGGGTTGGGATCAGATCGGTGAGTGAGACTGCTAATTGTGAAATCAATTTTTCCCCTTTTTTATGTGTAAGTTATCTGCGCGGTTCATTTGTTTGCCCGCCACGCATTCGTGTGTGGCTGTGCAGCCGCGCAGCAGTGGAAGATCCCGCCTAGAATTTTATACAAAGTAAAACTCGTTCATGTACTTTCCGTGGGCTTCTGTGAAGCTACGCAAACACACGGTCACAGTACAAATTATTCCATGCAACCACAAGCCTCACAATAAGCAATAAATTCGTTTAATTAAAGGATAATATATTATATCGCAATAAGGATTGCATTAACGGGTAATCCATTATCTCAGTCAATAAGACTATACGGCTTAATATTGAATGCTTAATTGAGTAATGCCGTTTATATTTAATTACTAGCGGCCCGCCCCAGCTTCGCACGGATGAAATTTTTTTTCGAACACTTTTTTTTTCTCTCATACAAACCTTGTCCTGACAATAAATGCCGAACACAACAAAAAAAGAATTAGCGAAATCGGTTCAGCTGCTCTCGAGATTTGCGCATAGCAACACATTTAGCGATTCATTTTTATATTATAGGTAGATGTACGTCCATTGTCCTGTTGTGTGATTAATTAGTCAAGGTTGTCTCTGAGTTTATATTTCCTGTTTCAGATAAGTTAAGAAATCAGGAGTTAGTCTGAGGAAATTGATGGCACTAAAATGTTTTTTTTTTGTCTGTTAGCTTATATTCTCCCACTACTGGGCAAAGGCCTCCCCCATATTCTTCCACCTTTCTTTGTGCTGTGCCTTCTCCGTCCAATCGGTTAGGAACGAGTCCAAATCGTCACGCCAGCGTTTCTTAGGCCTGCCTCGGTGACGACGCCCTAAAATTTTATTTAAAAATATTTAGTTGTAGAGTTTTAATTCTGCAATGACTGAATGAATCATGCAGAATGCAGCACCGCCCTCCCACCCGCAAAACATATACTAGATAATAAAATGGTAAATAAATTATATTTAGTTCTTTAAATTGTTTAAAAAAGAAAATATCAACATTAAATTATGTTTTAAAACTAGATGAGTACGGTTTTTCCTAACTGACTACTCTGAGAAAAATGACCGCAACAAATTCAGAGGTCACAGTCACTTTTAAAGTCCAGACATAATCTTGGTCAGGCCATATGGGGACCATGCAGATTAATGTCTGAGATGGTCTTTTGAGGAAATACGACGCGGGACGAGGTGTGAACGATTGGGAAAAAAAATCGCGTTCTTCAACACTGATAACGAGTGGAACAAAACATTCCCAGTCGTTAATAAAATAAAAAAAATCCTACATCGTAAATATTAAAGAGACATCTAAGCTATATTTTTTTACCAAGATTCGCGATAAATAGTATTTCGCTGTCGTTTAAAAGTCAAATTGAAACTTTACTGGCGCCATTTCTGTAACCTAAGAAAAATTACTTAGGGACATCTTGAACATGGCCATTCAATTGGTCATGCTACGCGAGCAGAGTTTAATAAATTAGAGGCATCATAAATTAGAGGGATCATGTAAATAATTCAACAGCGAAGATATCGTATATTCTCACTCACATCAACGAACATAGAAAAGCCATCACATTTCTACACTTTTCTGCAATGACAAGTAACCCGGTCAGTGCTAAAGGTCAGGGTAATGTCAAATTCATGGTCGCAGCGATGCAGGCAGATGGAACGGCAAGCAGCCTTCCGGGGCCCATCAAACATTCACTGTTTCAACTGACCTCGGGCTGACAAAGTTAGGTATATTTTTACCAATTGTTTACACCGGAAATATTCTGTTACTTATACAGCAGGTATCAAATTGTTTTCCGTAAAATATTTAAGGCTAAGAGTTTAAAAAAAATCATATATTTCGGACCTCACACGACTATCGAGCACATTGGAAATGAATCTACGGAATTCTAAAAAATATTGTCGCTGAGCGACGAGAAAGTCGGGATAAGGAAAAGGTTACAATAAAAACGTCAAAATGTCGTTCTGACATTTTGACTTTATTCAAAAAGGTTAGGCTACAGGGCAAACCCAAATTGTAGCTGACTGAATTTTCCAGAGGATTTTTTCTCAAATTTATGATATCATTCTTCGTTTCCAAAACATCGAGCGCCAAAATCAAATTTTCGGATTTTTTTTTCGCTATATCGGCCATAACTTTTTCGTTTTTGACTATCTCGAATAATGATTTTCGCATCTTACAGATCTTATGAATACACGTCTTTTGAGCTTTTCTTGAATATCATATCTTCACAACTCTCCGAGATGCAAGGGGATCGTACTTTTTCGTGAAATCGGAGCCTACACTGGAGCGAACGAAAAGACATTTCTAATGTCAAAATCAATTTGCATTTGATAGCCCAATTCTTGAGGCAGGCTGTAGGCTATATAGCATCACGCTAAGACCTTAAGGTGGCTAGCAAAAAGAAAAATGTCAGAAATAATGCTTAGCAAAATGACTAGGCGATGCGCCTAATACATGTATTTTATCGGAGCATCAGTCTATATTACCTGTTAGTAGGGCAAACTAGGGTGCAGCCGCTGCGGCTGACCCCGACCGACGGAACTGACGACCGATACCGGTTCCGTTAGTTCGGGCCCGACCTGCTCCCGATACCGGGGAGAAACGAAATCCATGTAATAGCTATTATATAAGCTTATCCTTATTTTATGTGTTGCCTACATAAAAAGCAAAATTGATCCAGAGGAATTTCTCCTGTTTTTTTTGTTTTACACACAAATGTACAGGTATGAGGTACATCCTCCATAGAAAAGAGAGGATCCTCCGATTAGACGGGTGTAGTTAGGGTATAGTGTCTGGTGGGTTACTGCCCGACGATTGATGTCGGGCTGTTGTCTATAGTTGCGTGGTAAATTTCGCTTTCGCGATGCAGAATTTTTCTGTGACGTCAGTGTGATGCGTATAGTTCGCATGTGGCGTTGTAGATCACAAATCTCTTTTTCATAAACAAATAATACATTTGGCACAGCTTTATAATAATTTATTTTGTGCGGGAATTGAACGCATCGTTATCGTTTATATTTAGCATTATGTATCTGTCCTTTAAAAGCTCGTTAGTCGACCTTGTAATTGCTTGACCTAAAGTCACTTGCACGTCATAAAACGACAAGGTCTGGGCCTGGGTCCTGACTTGACTTGTCCTAAGTTGTAGGTCTTGAGTCCGAACTCAGACAGGCGCTTTACTTTGTGTATTTAATTTCATCACCACTGCTCTCGAAACGGTGAAAGAAAACGTCGTAAGGAAACCGGCATGTCCTAGAACCAAAAAATTTAAGACATGTCTCATCTACCAACCCACACTGGGCCCGCTTGGTAGATTACGGCCCATTCCCTCTTAAGGAAAGGAGCCCTGTGTCCCCATTATAGGTTGATTATGCTGAAGCTTCAATTGCATGGAAATAGTTGTCAAAACTGGTAAAGCAATAATTAGGTCGACTGTACAATAATCATTTAATAATTAAGTTCACATATTATGAGGATATTTAGTATTTAGAAATCACATTATATCTAATAAAAGAATTACATCTAAGAAAATAAAATAATCACATCACAAAGGAGTTTAATCCTTACTTAAATATTCAGTTCCAAGCGCGTTCACTTCAATTTCAATAAGACCACAACAGAATTTACTCTTTGTGGCCATTTGAACACGCCTGAACGAAGTTCAAACATTTTCTGCGCCAGTGATATGTAACTCGTCGACGAATTCAGAGCCGAAATGTGCTGCGGTCGGGTTGTTAAGCACTGAGTGAAAGGCGAAATTACTGTCCAATCCAAGTTGGAACTGGTTTAAGAATGTTAGGGATTTTCGTTGATTCAATTTAGTGGTGATTTAGAAATTTTTGAAAAATACTATCACCGTTAGTATTAATAGTTTCAGTTTTCAAGCCACGTAAACTCATCTCGCGTATATAGAATGGTTGCTCACAGCGTAACTCATCATCATCTGCCTAGCCTTTTCCGCAATGTTGAGGTCGGCTTCCAGTCTAACCAGATGCAGCTGGATACCAGAATTTTACATGGAGCGACTGCCGATCTGACCTTAAACACTGGATAACACTCCTTCACTCCTTCACCGTAACTCAAAGTTATATTAATAATGAAGTATGAACTTAATTGCAAAACATACATCACTTTTTGTCAGGTACCTTATGGAACATAGAACTGGATTCAAAATGAGTTCCTTTAAACTTTTGTACAACAAAACTTTCAACAACCCGATCCTTAATTTTATTTTCGTTGTATAGGTACAGGACATTCAAAACTAGGCCAAATTCGGGGAAACTTGGACAAATACCAGCCCAAGCAATTAATTTTAAGCTAGGTAGGTATAATATGTAAATTATTTCATCACCACTGCTCATCAGACCGGTGCAGGTAACTACTAAAAAAACTTACTTACTAAAAAAACTGGCGTCCAAGAACTAAAAATACGAAGACAAGGCCTACTCCCTCTCACAGGGAGGAGGCCTGTGTCCCAGCAGTGGGAACATTATAGTCTGATTATGCTTTGACCGAATAAGAGCATAGGTACTGAGTTCGATTCTCTGATTGGATAGCATTATTGGGGTTTATCTATCAAGAATTTCACAACAGCAGCTTGGGGTCTGGATATGTCCGCGGTCGATAGCAACGGCTCGCCCTGTATTACTTTCGAAATCAAAATTAAAATATTTTATTGCACATAAACTTAAGTACAGTTAACAAAAGAGATAAGTATGCAGGATCGTCGGATATAGTTGAAGTTTAGTAAGAAACCGATGGATGTTCTCAATGTTATGTGATCAAATCCTTAACTCTAACTAGACCAGACCGAAACAAACATAAATACAGACCTATCGCCAACGTCATCGCATATGATATATTAGCACTCCGGGATGACCAAAACCTATAAATCGACGCATTGTCTCAAATAATAGCACGATATTAACTGCTTATCATGCAAACGTATAGGGTATTGTGAACTGTGAGTTGTTATACTGTGTGGTTGATGGCGATGGGTCTCAAGTAAGATTTAGAAATCTAAACAGCTCAATGATGCTAAACATATTTCATCATCATCATAATCAGCGTATACCTAATGTTCCCATTACTGGGACACGAGGGAGTGGGCCGTTATACACCATGCGGGCAAAGTAAGGGTTGGTGCATGTCACCTGTCTTAGAATTTTTGGTTCTAGTAAGACATGCTGGTTTCGTCACAATGTTTTGTAATTAGTACATTAACATGATTGGAATAAAGTTGGTTAAAAAAAAAAAAATTGTTCGATGGTATAATTCTTGATCTAAAGATGATCCTTGTTTTGTAATAAAGCAGATAAGGTTTTTTGATGAAGGGTTGATGAGCCCTTATAAGAAATCAAACAACGTTACGATTTCTTTACATTTATTTTGACTGAACGTGTTTACATATTGCCGAATAAAATAGCACTGTCTTTGCCTACAAAAAAACCTAATAAAATATTTGACACCCCGTTCTAAGCTTGCTTGACTGTTCGAATGGAACTGGCGCTAAATTATAGCCAACCTGCATTAGATAAGATTGACTTTAGCGGACAACCTTTATACTACCACAGTGTCCTAAATTCGATTCCGTTTGGGTCTGCTACTGGACAACAAAACATCATTACCAACACAGTACACTGTTAAATACAACCACATAACATGATAAAGCTCGGAGATGATACATCAACGTGCAGCCATAAACTTGGGGTCTGAATGGAGGTCCTCGTAAAAGTGCTATCGGCAAGCCTTCGACAGGAAGACGAGACATTCAGAGTATTATCGCGTCACAGGATGGAATGGCACCGGGGTTCTTTTGTTGGGTTAGCAGCTTAGCTATACAGCATACGTATCATGGGAGCAACATTGTGATCAAAAATTGTTCGCTATCCCACACAAAATATTAATACCTACTTGACCCAAATGTATGACATGGCTGAATATTTACTGGGTACGTCGTTCATTGAGTTGAATGTGCCCTGGCGGCTGAGAGTATGTCATACTCACTCAAATGTCTCGCTGGTGGTAGCGTGTGTGTTGGATCATAAGTACTCCTCAAAATGGTTGAGCTGAATAGTGCTGATCCATACGTTATGTTCGTGAACGGGCGCCGTCAGTAGGAACTGGTCATCTCTTAGCTACCACAGTTTTTTGATTCAAAATTGTGTTCGTCTTGTTTCTTCGCTTTGGATTGGGCAACTAGCTTCATATTTCTGACTGACCAACCCCTTGACAATTTAAGAGTGCCTGTAATTGGTTAAGAGCGTTTACGACGTACTTCATTTTATACAAACTTTCAAGCCCTTGATTTTCCAAATAAATGAACCGATTTTAATTAAACTTCATACGCATAAGCAGGATACAAATTTTTTTAAAGTTATTGAAGAATATTTTGGGTGGAGGGTGAAATTTCACGCGGACGAAGTCGCGAGCAGAAGCTAGTCAGAAATATTGCGTATTTCTCATTGTTGTCACGTTTGTCGCTCGTAAGGTCGACACTTCTGTCGATCTCATAATACCTACTTAGGTACAAAACGTTTTATGTGTTATTGATTTCCCATATTTTATATCCATAACTTTTGACAATATTTCCTTTTCATCAGAAGCGCAAATATAACATTCTCTCTCTTCCCGATCGCGTAAAATTTTATGACCAACAGGAATAAGTTCCTATCATAATACTCGATTGTAGTTGGTCCCTTTTTATTACTGTTCGAGCGCTGTTATAAGGGCCCTCACTGACGGGTGAATATTGCCGTTTCGTCACCGATTCATACAGATAAGGCCATCCACGAAGACGCGCCCCATTCTTCTTCCTAATTCTCCCTTACAGTAAAAGTGTGCAACATTACGCTAGTGTTTTAGTTCTGTCGATATACAGTTATTACTTATTAGTGGGTGGTGTGCCTTACAATAAATACTTGGGCGGAAATATAAATTGTTTGCGTTTATCCCAGAAGCAGGGAGCTGGTTTGATAGAATAGTGGACTGTATTATTGCGGGGGTTGAAAAGGTACGTAGGCAGGTCTGACCTTGCAAATGCGACACGAAATAGGACGACGAACCTGTGAATATGGAAAAAGGAATTAGGCAGGAAACATGCAGCACCACTGACCGATTCGCCGTCTTCAATATCTATCCTCCGCGTCGGTCGGCAGAGGGTTCGAGTCCTTGCTGGATTCAGGGCAGCATACGAGGGCCCACACACACAGACACACACACACACACACACACACACACACAGACACAGACGCACAGACGCCTTTCACCACATAAATACGCACTTTCCGTAGTGTTTCAGACAATAGTTCGTAAATGCACTCGCGGCAATTCGTAACCGTAAATTAGTAATAAATTAACAAGGGAGTATGTTCTTAGTAACGCTACTCTCGTTCAAGACCCAGGTTCAAGTGAGCGAGAATCTTCACACAGTCACCGTCGGCGGTGACAAGGGCAGCGATAGTCTAGGTGTGCATGTGGGAAAAGGATGGGATAGTAACGCATTTTGCAAGTCATTTCTACTTCTACCCTACAATGGAAATTATGAACGAATATGAAATCCAACAGTGGGTAATTAGTGTGTAAGTATCAAAAAACTAAAACAATAGCGGAATCAACTAGCGATAACCATTAGACTAGCGATTAGTAAGAAGAGTGGGGTCATCGTGGATGTTGCTATCTATATATAACATTCCGTCTGTATTTCTCGATGGGTGAGGCAGAGGTGTAGGTACCCATAGCACACCCACATGTTGCTAGTTATGTTTAAGTCCCATGTAATAGGGGGCGAGCCTGTTGCCATCAACCGAGCGCGAATCCAGACTCCGGGCTGCTACTGAGAAATTCCTGATGAAAAAATCTTATAACACTGCGCGACCTGAGAATCGAACCCAGGAGCTCATGCTCAGCAGTAGCTCTTGCCAGTATTAGGCTAATGAGGCAGTTTAAGGTCCTAATCAATATAAATAAAAATGAAGTGCTGTTTTTTCTCGCGCACTGGAATTTCAACGCAGTGCTTAGCGCCGAGAGTTGAAAATCCAGCAGTGTGTTTTTTGGACGCGCTGGGATGAGCTCTGTTGTATTCTCAATGCTCGGCTTAACACCGAGAGTTGAAAATCCAGTGTGCGATAAAATACCGCCGCGATATATTTGCGTTTGTGCGTACGTGGGCTAATACAGTCCGAATTAGGTTTTTATCGGATGAAAAATTGCAAAAGTTTCCCGGAAAATTGTCAAAACCGATGCATGAAGAAGCCTCCTCGTGTTTGTTCCGCCAGTTACTCAACTAAACGCTCGCGCTCGGCGCATCCTGGACAGTCACACCCAACACCTTATTTGACTGGACAATTCTTCTCTTGCGGTGGTAGGGCTAACGCCCGCCTGGTTTGCGACCACCTTCCCGTTGCAGTCCGGCGTCAAGCAGCCTGCTCTGTTCGTCGATGCGTGGATGTTCCAGTGCCTTAATTATCTTCTGGGTACCCTCGTTTCATCATAGACCTCATCCATCGCTTTCCATCAGGCGTGATGGAGGTCAAGAGCGGGCTCATCCAGCAAAAAAAAAACCGGCAAAGTCTGAATGAACGTCCTTTTTCCGATTTATTCCGGTCTGTACCCCTGAGGCCCCCCTCCACCCCCCCTACTCGATCCCCTGCTAGTTCTCCTACGGCATATTTGTTTGAACTATTGAAATTTGGACAGGGCAACGTTCGCAGGGTCAGTTAAGAGTAAGATAAAAAAAAAAACACAAACTCTTCTATGATCGTATTTATTATTACTACTCATGTTCAGTGCACACTTGTAAACAAACAATCATAAATTATAGAGGCTGAAACGGTGTTGTTATAATAGAACGACATAAAGCTTAGCTAGATCATTTACAGTAAACTTATTGGTGATGTTCTTCAGAATGGTCAGATGCGTTAGTACTCGCAACCGGCGTGCGTGTATGACGAGATTTATGAACGTAAACGAGGCAAAAGGAGTACGTAAGGACCGTACAAGGTGGTGTTCTGTAGATAAATTGTGAGTGTGCTTGTTACTTCTTCACGCACAAACGGCTAAACGGATTTGGATGAAATTTGGCACACAGATAGTTTATAACCAGCATTAACACATACGATACTTTATATCCCGATATTCCCACAGGTTCGACACTTATGCGGGTGAAACCGCGGGGCGCTGCTATCTGTTAAATTTGGCTACCAACCTATTTTTTGTTATTTTTGCCTCTTTTGGCAACTGAGCAGATGTTGACTATTCTGCCAGCGTCACCAACATAAATTGTCCGTAGGTCACAACTGTCATTCTTTGACAGAAGTAAGTATAATGTCAATAAGCCTTACAATTAACTTCATCAAATGCACTTAGTTTTTTATTGAAGCTTAGAGACATAGTATTTCGATCGTTATGGTCATGTCTCATCTGCCTAGCCTTTCACAACTATGTTGGGGTCAGCTTCCAGTCTAACCGGATGCAGCTGAGTTCCAGTATTTTACATGGAGCGACTGTTACTGGGTAATACAAAACCCCTTGGCTAGACTGGTTGTCAGACTTTCGGGCTTCTGACAGCCCCTAACGACTGTCAAAGATCCACGAATGACAGCCGGGACCAACGGCTTAACGTGCTTTCCGAGGCACGGAGGGGTCTTAGTATGTAAAGATGGTTACCCATCCACGGACCAATCGCGTTACGTTCATGTATAGTATAAGCGTATAAGCATATCATAATCAGCCTATAATGTTGGTCTTGGTGAGAAGGAGTAGGGTATATAATGGTCCACCACGCAGGTTCAGTGCGGGTTGGTAGATTGCATGTGGGTCATAATATGCCTATTAGGTATTATTATTCTAAAAACTTACAAAACTTTCAGAGCGCGCCAGAGTGGAAACATCCACACCATAATTGGAACAAGCCTATAATTAATTGATGCAATTCTATCATAAACACACTGTTTCAGCCACATGTCGGTAAACCTAAACAACCACAAAATAACAATAATTTGAATCGCTTTTAAATGAAAACAAGCATTGCATTGCATTTAATGGAAGACACAATTGAAACTATTATTTTTAACAATATTAATAAAATTATTATACAAGGTGTATTCAAATTATTTTAAATATTTAAAAATACTTTTTGAAGAGTTTTATTTTTTAATTTATTTTTCTGACAATATCTTGTTAAATGTGTCGTAATGTAAGAGATAATAATTAACAGGAATAAGTAGCTTTAATAAAACAGCTACATAATTAGACTTTTTAAATTTTTTACACCTTGTATTTACAAAAAATTCAATAATTGGGCTGAAATAATCTGACAAAATACAAAACAACCAAACTTGAAAATTATTTGATAATGATGAAGTATTTTTTTCAATATAAATCAGCGAATATTTTAACTATAAGACATCATTCAGAAATTTATTTATTTATTTCATGTCGGAATTAGGATTATAAAAAAAAGTGTTTTATTGAAATAGAAAAAGTTGATCAACTCAAAATAATATTGAGTCAATTTTATAATACTGTGACGATGAAACGATAGAAATGTAATACAGGGTCGAATTATAATTATTAGCTAGCAAAACTTCACAGAAGTGCTGAGTATCGATGTCTAAACACGATAAAATAAAATAAAACAGACTACAGAATTTTTGAGTTGATCAAACATTAAGCAACTAAACTACCAGTGGTCGCTGATCCCATAAAATCTTAATTTTTTGTTTTATCGTGTTTAGATAAATCAATACCCATCACGTCTATGAGGTTTCGCTAACTAATTTAATTTGACCCTGGATATTTATCAAAAGCAATCCGTAATTCAAACATGAAATAAAATACTTTCAGCCAAGATCACGTTCAAACTTGTGAATTTTTCTAACTACCTAATAATATCACAAAACACAGACGAGATTTGTAAGCGATTAAACACCGTAATTATTTACATTAATTTATAATACTTCACTGTTATTTTATTATTTACTTAGGATTTAAGCTTAGGTACATTAAGTTAAAACTTAATTTTATAATTATTTGACACTCGTTTAAAATATTAATTTTACATTATTTTTAAATATTTGAAAATGACATTTCTACATAGTGATTTCCATCATTTTGTCGATAACTTGTAGTTTCCCCAAAAAATAGTGGTGTCGATTCGCAATTTAAATTGCACTTAAGCAGAAAGTTTAAACACTAATAATAAGATAGATATAAACAAGTATAAAAGTATGATACTCCTACTTTCAATGGGAAACTTAGCCCAGGTTCGCACTGACGTATTTTTATCGCGGCTTTTTCTTTTCACGCTTTGCATTTCCAACACTCGGTATTGAGCTGAGCGTTGGGAATCCTACAGAGCGCATCCCAGTGCTTTTAGAAAACGCACTGTTGGATTTTCAAAGATTTTTAAGCAAAGCGTTGAAAATCTAATGCTTTAAAAAATGCGAACCTGGGTTTATGTGGCATCAAAATTCGTTTCGTTGTTCATGCGCCATTTTCAAATATTTCGTTTCGCATCTTATTTTAATCGTTACAATTTGAACTGCACGTGGACGTTGCCTTTATCGTTCGTTATTTATTTTACAATCGTTACCCCGAGTCATATTAGAAAGCGATCGTCGCGTTCATATGTCACTTTTTGTTCGGAAAACCGTAAGCCCTCTCTATAGGTGCGACCAAGCGTTCCGTTTCACCGAACAAAAAGTGACATATGAACGTGACGATCGCTTTCTATTAGGACGCGGCCCTAATCTCGTAATCAATTAGGTACATTAGAATATTTTAGAATTATTTTCTACCATTTATCGTTTACTTTTAAAGTTCCACTACATGTCAAAAGAGTTTCATCGTAATTTTTGACAATGACTCTAAAGCTAAAAATGGAACTTATAATTTTATATTACATTACACATTAAACTTGTAATAGGTACTTATTCATTTAAATATTTCGAACTTGCTATTGGTAAAAACGTGTGCTTTTAAACGATTTTATTGTGTGCCTGACATAATTTTATATTATTTTATTTTAATACTGTAATCTGACAAAAGAATTTTCAAACCATGTGCACTGTGCTGTGAATCAGTTTCTCTATTATTCTATACAGTGATATTAATTATTATTAAAATATAAATATTATTATGATTAAGAATCGGTTGTATTTCAAATTATGTTCTCTGTCAAATAAATAATTAGCTCAATTCCATTTTTAATAAACTAGTAGGTTACAAAAAAAAATACAGTGTGATTTTTATTTTTATTTATATCAGGTTTTGTCAACGGAATTACTTATGTCATTCACAAATTGCCACTCATGAATTTATTTTTTCTAACCGTGTTTTGGTAATCCTCCCTCTGGTTTGATTTATTTGGACATTTCGGGGGTTTCAAATAATTTATTGGACACTTTTAGATAGATACTTACACATAAAGCTTAAATGCAGTGACAGGTGTGAGCATTTACGATAAAAATGTGTGTCTGTGTGTGTTAGTGATCATTTTTATGTTTATGTGTGTGCATTATATGTTAGGTGTTTGTGTGTGTGTATATTGAATTTATTCAAGAATTTATATGGACAGAAAGTATAATTTGAATTAAAACCGATATTTAAAGTTTTTAAAACGTTTTACATTCTGAAATATAGATTAATTATATAATCTTCGTCTGCTAAGATTTGGCTTACCGCTATATATAATGATATATTCTCTATATACAATACTCCCCTAAAAGGCATAGGATAATAAATACACAGTGGTCCGTTAATTATATCTAAAAGCCCTACTTTTATGGGGTTTTTCAAAAATAAATACACTGATCAAAAAATGTTTAACACTTAGCTCAAGAAGCACGGGCGATTTTTTATGGCGCGGCGCACTGGGGTTCAATTGTCGGTATCCAGCAGATTTCTGCACTATTGGACTTTCATCTCACGGTGTTATGCAGAGCGTTGAAAATCAAGTGCGCAAAAAATTATTCGTGGGTACGAAGGCTTATAAAAATGGCTCGTTAGTCGTTAACTGCACGAGATTCAAAATTATGTTTTTGTAATTCAATAAACTATGATATTTATAACTAGCGTTATACACATTTTGATCAGCGTTAATAGGCCCGCCTAGAATGAAATTAATTGAGGAAAGGAAAAAAAAAACTTTGTGGGGTATTTTTTTTGCTAATTTGCTTGACATCGAAGAATATTATAAAAGTGCCTCATATTTGAGGTCTCGAATTTGATTTCCAGGTTGTGCAAAAGTGCATTAAGATTTATATTTTTATATCACTTGAAATGGTATTTTTATCTCAGCTTAGCTGATTGCTTTTCTTGTCCCCACTGAAAAATGTCATCGATTTACATTTATTTTCCTAGTGAGTTTCATTTTCCTTTCCTTCCGTAGAACACATTTACATTTTGTTCTTAAATAATATTAATAAATTTCCTTTAATTTACCTAATTATAATTACATAGGTACATGAAAAACGAAACAAAACACAAGTGCTTATTAATAACATAAAAACATGTAATTTCACGGATACCAGAATATTGTTTTATTTTTTAAATAATACTTTTTCTTGTCACTCAGTCCAAGTACACCACAGATAGTTGTCTATGATCACTCTATACACAGCATGATTATTAACTAAATTGCACATTTTATCCTGGCATCGACAATTTTTTTTTTCATTTTCTGAAAACAAATATATTTAAAAAGAAATCCACCCATGTTGTGACCTTGCACAGTGAGCTGAGTTACATGATCGAGGGTCAAAATATTTCGAAATAAATTTAGATTACCTGCGTAAAATTTCAAGTTCGATAGGAATTGTGCTCACTGAGAAAAACAGCCGTGACATACATACATACATCGAAATCCTGTAAGGTTCTGTACTGATAGGTATTTTAGCTGTAACTTAGACCTTAAAAAGGAAAAGCAGGGGTCAGACACATAAGTGTCAAATAATCCTTTTATAATAATACTTTTTTATAAAAGTAGTAAAAATTATTTTATGTCACAATTGTTAACATAAATACACAAATAGAAATAGTACAGATATCCCTGAAAATTGTCAACTTTTTATGTGCACACAAACTATGCGTAAAAAAAAACACCACGTAAAAGTGGGAGACACGTGACGATCTTTCTCCATTTTTTTTGGTTTTGTTTTATTTCGTGGTTATTTAACTCTCATGTGGAAGAAAAATACATGTTGCGCCGACCCCAAGTAAATTAGAATAAGGCCAGGAGAATTATGATGAATGATATTTAACTCTCCTATGTGAATTTTCTGAATTTTCTTGGTACTCCACAGGTATAAAAATTTCAAAATAATCGACACTCGATTCAGTATTCAGCTTCCATTCCACAATTAATAATCTTATTCATCTGAAAAAACTCTTAAAACAATATAATTATATACTTACATAATATACATAATTTTATAATAAATACATATTTGTCATAAAGCAGGTACGAATTAACATTTACCTTAATATATACTAAAATTAATTCGATTTATTTATTCGACTAGATACAGACTAGGTTATCATTTGACTAGATATTTATAATTATGCTAGGTTGATATTGACGCCCACGCCAGCCACGAACTCGTCTCTTATAAGTGGTAGAAGGGCTGCGTGCCTGGAACAAGAAAATTAACATTACTAAAAATAATATTTATAAAAATAAATAAATCGAAAATTGGGACAACCTGTAGATATATAGGATAACAGTAGCATTGACGCGCAGCCTGTTATCATGAATTCAGTAGGTACCTACATGATTGTGAAAGTTTGTTTATTCGATTGTTAACCTGGCTACTAAAAAAAAAAATGCTGTTCCATACATTTTGACCAGGTATTGCACTTTTTTATGAAAGAGCAGATTTTTTTTAAATTGCGAACCGATCAAAAAATTCTGCGCTATTGAGAGTCTAGAGTCACTTCATAGTTAAGACAATTTTGTTCCTGCCGTTCTGGGGCCGGTCAATCAAAATCGTGAAATTTTCCTATTGGTTGACAAATCCGACTCCGGTTCGCCGGTCAAACAAAGCTGTTAGAGAATGCACCGAATCTCTGTGTGGACAAAAGCTCGATCGAGAGTAGATTTCGTCACAAACTAATTAATAAAGCGTAAGTAAGTTGCGTTGTGTTTGGACGGCCATTGAAATTCTAGTGCTGTGACATTCTGGTTACTCATTGGTGATTCAAGTTCATAATAAAATAGTCATTCAGGATATTATGCATTTAGAGGGTTGTATTAATAATTTTAATTCTATAAAGTCATATTTATTACCGTCGCGAATCATATTTTGTTCCACAAACAACCTGAGAATGACCTGCAAATTGCAAAAAAGCTACTAGCTACAGTAGCTTTTTTGCAATTTGCATCCTTAAACCAAAATTATTCCAAGAATAAAATAGGTATAAAATAGCAACATTGTTTATAAATTGACTGGGACAGGATTCAAACTATAAACGGTATGTCACGTACTGCCAGCGTTCAGTCTGGTTGATCATACTCGTTGAGCCGCGAGTCGCATGGTGGGGCACGTATGCGATGTTTGTTGACAACTCTGTCAAATGGTAGGGCTGTCAAACGTGTTTGCCTAGCTAAACTATCAACGATTTTCTCGTTCATGAAACTTATTTAAAAAAGATTCTAGGTTCCGTGTAAGTGAAAGAGATACTTAGATCAAATGTTAATACATAAGTATAATATTTGATCGCTGACTGCTCACACCGCTGCACCGCGCTCCGATGAGTACTCGTCTGTCGCAGCGACAAGAGCGAAAAGTGAGTACTCGCTAAGCGACGGTCGCTTGGCGGGCATAACAGTCGCTGGGAGACTCACAGGTTTTCTAACTGAACAAACAGCTGTGCTGCTAGGGAGTTTGTTGCGAAACTTCTTCCCAGCGAAAGCACTAGGAAGTGTTGAAGGGTGGGCGTTTTGGGGGACTGTCTTATGTAATTTTGACGTTTAAAAAAGTGCTGATTCTCAGTCTTTTGTTTTATTTTTCACGCTTGGTACATAGGCATAAATTCAAATTCAAAATTTGTGTTGTCTACCTAGGCGTTGTTGGTTTTGCCTGGTTTTTGATTTGGGCCTAATTTGATAAGCAATTTAGCTTGTGAAAGTTTTCATATTTTGTTTTTATCTTCGGTTTTGGTCAAATTATAATAAGTGTTCTGATAACTACATTGTTTGAAGGTTGTAATGATTTTTAAAACAAATTCAAAACGACAAGGATATACATCGACCTCGATAGATTTCGATTTACTAATTCGTCAAAAATTATCACTGAACCTGTATAAAGTTTTATTTAGTTTAGTGTTGTTTTACGTTATATTTATCTATCGGCACGGAAAGCGTCGCGCTTTTTACACAGTATCAATACAATTCCAGACTCTCATTGTCAAACACGTTGACAACATGTCCTTTGGTGACAGCCCTAGCTAGCTCATGCATACAGTGGACAAAAAAACAAGTTTCCAAATACACCGGTATCAACTCCCAATTGTACTTGCTAATTAGGGTTTCACGGTATTTGGATAGCCCGTAACACCAGCCAGCTGGGTCTGGGTTTCGAAATGACGACAGACTCCAGCACATCAAGCTACCCGAAACCAAGTCTAGCAATAAGAAAAATTATGAGTGAGTTGAAACAGGGATCACCATGACAGCAATTCGAATTGCAAAAGGTGGAAAGATTTGGATGTAAAGATTCAAGATTGGAGTTTTATTAGCTAGAAAAACATCTCAATACGTTGTAATTAGAAACAAACCTACTTTTGCAATGCAATATTCCCCGCAAATACAGTTTATAGGCCAGTCGCCTTCCCCACGCCGCCGCCGTAACAAGACCTTTTGTTCTGTATAGATTATGCAAGAAGCGTCGTGCTTATTAATCATGGTTTTATGTCAATAGACTTTATACTAGACACTGGAATTTTATTTACAACCTTCTACAACCACGATATCAAAGGTCTCAAGACCTAAACGTGAAATATTTTTTATAAGTCTCTCTATCAACTTACTTACTTAAAAAAGTTCCGATCTATATAGACCTTACATTTTATTGTCATCAAAAGACTTGAATATTAGCATAATCAACCCATATTAGCACAAGCAGCATGTTCCCACTGCTGGGACTGCACTCTCTGTGAGAGGGCGTGGGCTGTAATCCACCGCGGACCCAGTGCGGGTTGGTAGACGTCACAAGTCAAGTGTGTATTTTTTAAGTTCTAGGACATGACGGTTTCTTTACGACGTTTTTCTTCACCGTTTTGAAAGCCGTGGTGATGAAATAATTTGCACAAAGTAAAGCGCCTGACTGTGTTCGAACCTACGACCTACAACTCGTAAGTCGCGGGCATTTCCACTGGGCCATCACAGCTCTGAATATTAGATAGTTGTCCAATATAAATAAAATCGATGTGATGTATGTGTAGTTAGTTGGTATCGCTTCCTGCATCAAACCCTTGACCTAATAACCGAACGAGAGCCTCTTCAGGTATTGCTCGATGCTCTTGGCTATTATACGATTGGTCGTAGTTATTATCGATATGTACTATGACCGCCCCGGGCTACCTTGTGTGTTTTCAACTAATGGTTATTTCAGGGTAAGTTTTGAACTTAGATCTCATTCATAGGTATTAAAAAGACGTTTATCGAAGCCGAGAGTCACTTTACGGTACTTTCAGTCATTGTGATCATTTTTTTGTATTGAAGCATACCTGGGAACCTTTTCACTACGGAGATATTGAAGCTTAAAGTTCCAACTTTTGTAACTTTTTTCCGCGAAAACTAGCTAAAAACTAGCGAAAGCTAGCTTGAGCTAAAATTATTATTTTAGCTCAATGTTACTGAAGTTTGATAATTATACAGAACTAGCAGCGCCCCGCAGTTTCACCAGCATAAGTGTCGATCCCGTGGGAATATCGGGATAAAAACTATCCTATGTCCTTTCTCGGGTTTCAAACTATCTCTATAAAAATTTTATCTAAATCGGTTCAGCGGTTTAAGCGTGAGGTAACAGACAGACAGACAGACACACTTTCGCATTTATAATATTAGTATGCAGGCGTAGATAATGGCTATGTGATGGGTATTAATTGTTTCTACTAACGATGCCCATGGCGATTTACCGTGACCATCTTTATGGAAGACTTCAGACCAAATTGGTCTGAGGCCATAACATGGACTCTATGCCATAAAGAAGATGATAGCGATGTCCGTCTCGAATGATCTTACCTTGTCTTTGAGAATTTGAACCTCTTTTTAATACCCAAATTATCCTAGAAGACTCCACAGTACCTCTTCTTCTACCTAACCTGTTCCCAACTATGTAAGGATCGGCTTCCAGTGTTACCATATGCAGCTGAATACCAGTATTTTACATGGTGCGACTGCCTATCTATCCATAGCCCAGTTACTGGGTAACACGATACCCCTTGAACTGATTGTCAGAGTTTTGGGCTCCTGACTACCCGTAACGACTGTCAAAGATCTACGAAGACTATAGTACCTATCTGTTACAATTTAAACAACTAATTTCAAGATCTTATTTCTTGGCAATCGGCAAAGCGAAGGCTTCGTTTACCAGACCATACATTTGCGGAAGAAGCCACGACCACCCACGACTCATTAGACATTTGATTCTAAAAACAAGACAACCTTACCTAACAAGAGTGTGGAAGGCATTTTCTCATGGCATGGTAACTCTAAATGTACCAGCGACATGGCACCAACCAAACGCCACTTATCTCTTATCAAAGTTATCTATTAAAATACTCACATAATCTAAATCCCTTTTTGGAAGAGGCTCATGTCCAGCAGTGGACTGGGATACGCAGAGTAGTATGCCAGCTGCTGTCTACATGGAAAGGTTTAAAACTGTTAATTTCTCACAAACCATGCCTGATAAAAAGCCACTCTGAAAACGGTAGCAGCCCTAGCTCATAGGGTTGGGTTTAATACTCACTCATGGGGAGCGGGCCACGCGGGCGCGTGTTTGTGTGTGGCAGCCCTAGCGCGCGCAAGCAGGGTCATCACAGCGCGCTTAGTCGGCGACATTGCGGCTCGAGCACCGCCAAGCAGAGGTCGCTTGCGCGCTGTGCTCGCAGCCCCCGGACCAGCCGCACCTGACACATAAAACGTCTACAGTCCTTTCACAGTTATTTTACCTCTGATTTTGCATCACTGTCAAAATCACAGTGATCTTTATCGTCGTTACAATAGGGTTGCTATTGGGGTGCTGCCAGTCACAAGTCTCTTAAAATTACAGTGCTCTTCGTCATCATTGTCTAATCTAGCCTTTTCCCAACTATGTTGGGGTCGGCTTCCAGTCTAACTGGATGCAGCTGAATAAAAGTATTTTACATGGAGCGACTGTCTGTTTGACTTCCACAACCCAGTGACTCGATAAAACGATACTCCATAATATGACTGATCTTTATCCTCGTTACAATAAGGATGCTATTGGGTAGCTGCTGTCAGAGATAAAATAACTGTGAAAGGCCTGTACATGCGTTCTGTTTAAGGGTTCGGTTGGTTGTTCACGAACGTGGCAACCCTGGTTAATTTGGGGTCTAGACGAGGTCACTTTTTTCATTGTTCAACGCACAGATTGATTTTTGGTTCCAAGATTTTAGGAGATTTTTGGTGACAAAATTGTTGTAATTGCAAATAGTGACCTTGTCTTCGGGGGCTGAGAGCATATTATACGAGAAAGATTAAGTCAAATAATAAATTATGACAAGGCTATATTACAACGAGACCAGAGCACCCACAAGTTTTTTATTTATTTTTATTTAGCCTGCACCGTCCAACTGCTTCGCGAAGCCTGTCCCAAATACTTCCATGCATTCTGAAACGTTTACTTGATAGTAAACCGGTTGGCCGGAGAAGTCAAGGGTGACCCATCACGCTTAGATGGTTGAATTGTGTAAACCAAGATTTAAGAACTGTAAGTTGGAATGAGAAATTAGAGAGAAACAGCTAGAAATAGGTTACGTTGGTGTAAAATCTGTAGAGGGGAACGTGGCTAAATAATAACAGCCGCACAGGTCGATCGATCAGGTTAAGCTACGCTTGCCGTGATTGGTCTGTGGATGGGTGACCATCTTTACATACCACAAAGCACGTTAAGCCGTTGGTCTCGGCTGTCATTCGTGGATCTTTGACAGTCGTTACGAGTAGTCAGAAGCCCGAAAGTCGGGTAACCATTATTAAGTATTACCCAGTATGGGTTGTGGAGGTCAGATAGGCAGTCGCTTCATGTAAAATACTGGTATTCAGCTGCATCTGGTTAGACTGGAAGCCGACCCCAACATAGCTGGGAAAAGGCTCGTCAGATGATGAATCAGTATAACTAATTTATTAAATAAACAATGTTTTTTAAGTAATAGTAAAAATTCAGTATGTATTATTATTATAACATAATATTCTAAATGGGGTGTTTGGTGGTATGGTTAATTCCGGGACATGTTGTATAAAGTAGGCAATTACTATCCAAGGGCATAATCCAATTCGATGGCTTCACAATCCGATTAGCCAATCACATGCGGTTGTGTGACGTTACGTTACATGAGATTCAATTGGCTGTCTTTACTAGCCTGTGGCTCGTTCGATACAGCCTTGAGTAATGGTTAACTGGTTTGATTGGATTATGGTTTGAAATTAGTTGTTTACGGTTGTTTGTCTTTTCTAATTACCTATGTACCTATTTTATTGGAATACACGTCGTGTGTCCAATAGAATTTCCCATGGGTAAAAATGACAAATTTCCATATACATTTTCAGCCCTTATTTTTCCTTTAGGGAATGATTTTTCAAAACTCCTTGCTTAGTGCTCACTTTCGTTAAGTGGCGATTAAGTTATCATAATAAACACACTTACAAGTTGGTGTTTTTTTTTTACTACACGTAGAAAACTCATTTTCAAAAAAAATAAATAGCTTAAAAATTGGCACGAAATATACCCCTCTTATTAATAAGGCATTAGACTCGCGTGGGGCGATGATGTCACACAAACTTAATTTATAGTATTATTATCAAATAATCAGAAATTAAGTTTACGAAATCGTTAAATCGTTGTTTTTGGATCTGTATTTTAGTATTTTGCAACCGACTTCCTGTTAATAATATTTCCTTTTAATGAGCTTTTTATTTTTCACTTTTTAGTGTCTTTTTTTGGAAGTCGATTTTTTTTTTGCTAAAAATTTACATTTCTCGCTTTTTAGTGGGTCTATTTATAATTTATCAAGTTACAATAACCTAATGTCAAATTGCTCATCGCCTTTCACAAAATATTGCTTTTCCTGATGCAGGGACGTTAATTGTTGAGGAGTTCGACTCCTGGTATTTCACCATCAGCTCCATTTCACCATTCCCATTGTGACGAGCATAAATTGCTTCTAGCAACCGTATTAAAGTAATTGAATCGCAACCCGTGAAATGCTTATTATTGAGTAAGTAGTTCCGGTGGCCATCTGTGGTCTTCATCATCAGTTCAACTTCACCAAATGGAGCATCACATTCTAAAATAGCCTACTAGTCAAAATAACTAGAGACCGAAAATAACAAAAGCAAAAAGCCAAGTGGCTATACAAACTTCTGAATACAAAGTTTCAATTTGACTAAAACCTTCAGTCATCTGCCGACTTAAGCCCCAGATCACGTCACAACAAACAATTAAGTCAACTGTACTAATAAAATGCAACTGAGCATTTTCTTAAGACACGACTAAATGACGTCTAGACGAATCGCTCAACTTTGCTCGGTTTACGATGCCTCTTTGTTTTGCTTAAGTTAGGAACGTTAAGCGTATTGTGAAATTAATACATCATTTTGTAAGTTTGCAACTTCCGTAGTGGTTTTAGTGTTACTTAATTCAACTGGCGCCTTATAGCCTAAGTAAGATGCCAAAAGACTGAGATCGATCGACGTCGGTGGTCGACCGTTCAACCCAATCGGAAATTAATTGGTAAAAAAATTGTCTAGCAACTTAAATTATCCGTATATTATTCAAATCACAATAACTGTCATTTTGACAGTTGTATAAATTGTTTGTTCCACGGCAGATTGACGTAGGTTGTCAATTTGATTAACAATTAGTGTTCTAGCCTTGGACATGGCAGCCGGATTAGGGATTTAAGGCCATCGACTTCGACTGATTTCATATGGCTTTGATCGGTGGTGTGTAATTCAATAATTATCCTCTATATCGATCTATGGTAACGACACTTTCTGTAGCATGGTGGGTGGTGTTTCTTTCAATATAATAACTATAAAAATATCTTTGATTCTCGCTCCGATTTATATATAATAATAGCTTGATTAATTTCTCTATCTGTTATACAATCATAAAGTCTCACAAAGACTTTCAGAAACAATTTTCTTTATTGTCAAAAAACCCCAAACGCCAACCTCTCAAATGTCGTTTTAACTTTACAATAAATAATATTCAACGGTACACTTCGAAATGGTTTCCAATTAAAGGTCCGTGGTCTCAGACGTTTCAATTAAAATCTTGTCATTGTTCTGAATGTGCTCAAACGATTAGCTTAGTTTTTAGATTTCTTTTAATCTACAGAAACCAAGCTTTGTTGCGGCTATCTTTGTAGTTCTCAAAGTAAGCTTAATTGGTTTTCGAAAATCATTTTAAGCTTGGTTTTGGTTCTGTGGTTCTTTTGAATAACGTGATGGCAAAGGACTTTGAACGAATATGGAGCGTGTGCTGGTAGACGATACAGACACATTGCCGGAATAGATTTTTTCGATTTTTCTATTTGAAGCAGATACTATTTTGTTTATCCTACTACCTACTCGTATAAGCTTTTGCGTCGTTTATCACTATACAACACCATAACATAAATAATACGAATTATTCCTTAATATCTTTAAGTACCTAGATATTCTTTTTGTGAAATGTGGGTGTAATATAGGATTTCAGACCAGATGTTTGTTATCTTCTGAAATAACTGAATTCGAACTTAAATTTCTTCCAATTATAAGGAATCACAAAGCCAAAAAAAGGGAAGAACGGGTCGCAAAGCCATTACTCTTAAATTACTCCTCTATTTAAAATTCTTCGACGTTTCTGAATAAACAATTTGAATGTTACGATTTCGAATTTGAATTTCATAGTTAGCATTGTTATTTTATGAGGCCATTAGTAACACCGACGGCTAGGTTTTAAAGCAAAGCCAGTTTAATTGTAGTCAACTGAGGTCTCAAAACTCTTTGAAATGTAAATTTTTGAATAATATTCCTGATTTAATAATTACTACTAAGATTTTTAGTCGAAGATTTATTCAAATCCTTCAAAGTATTACTAGGAGTACTTAAAACGGTGAAGTTGCTATTGAATAATTATTCCTTTAAATGAAAACTTTGCCTAATTTATAAGAAGATTTACAGTTTCGTATTTAGTGTAAGTATTAGCAACTGTTTCTAATCGCAAGTCGAAAGTTTAATTATTGATGCAAAAGAACCTTTATTTTAAATTTCGATAATAATACGCGAGAGGTTTGAAATATAAGCAGATCTTATACATTTTGATGGCCCGACACTTTACTTTTGCTTTAACTCTACTGTAATTAATGGATTTGTATTCTTTATAAAGTTCTCAATATGGGGATGTTTAATATGTATCATGCCCAATTACTATTCGTGACATTTCTATTAAATATCAAAACAATGTAATATAAAACTCTCATGTATTGTTGTGCTTAATTTTGAAACTTTTAATCAATATAAATCTATAGGTATAATTCTGAGCTTACTATAAAAAAAAATACTCCGACCTAAAAAATGTTCTCTAAAATTTTGAACTTATTCTGGGAGCTAAATAAAGTGCGACGTACCGACCTTGCGTCGCGAGCGCGTGGACCGCGGCAGGCTTTACGCCTCGCAGCGCAGGGTGGGCGTGCAGTACGCCCCCCAGCACTGGGCTGCTGAGCCCCAAGATGTCGCCGCCACCTGGTTAGTTACGTTAGTGAGCTTAGTTTTGTTTTAGCAAATTGTCCAATCAGATAAAATATAATTTATTCAAATTATACTGGTAAGTCTTTTTGGAAGTTATAATTAATAACCCAAAACGCCCGCCCTTCACCACTTTCTATTGCCTTAGCTAGGAAGAAGTGGCGCAAAAAAGGTTCATGGTCCCAGGTGGTCATTTGACAGAAATCTTAATTGAAGTACTATATTTTACAAGATGGCTAGCTGACTTTACACCTCGCAGCGCGGGGTGGTGTTGTACGCCAGCACTGAGCTGCTGAGCCCCAAGATGTCGCCGACACCTCTTTAGTTAGGTTAGTGAGCTAAGTTTTATTTTAATAACTTGTAAGAATTATAGTAGTTAGTGGGTCGGTAATGTAGCCATCACCGCGAAATTATGTAACACGCACCCTGTGTAACTACGCTAAATTGGCTTTTATACAAATTGGCGGGAACATTGACGTGCAACCAGCTAAAATGGATTCAGTACATGATTTTGAATCCCCTTGCGTTGTTTTTCGTCGGTTACTACGGTAGAATCATGTGCTGAATTCATGGCTTCGGTTTGCGCGTCGATTCATTGCAAAAATATTGATTTACGAAATGGTTACATTTACGAAATTCAGGTCAATCACCGCAACATAAATAGAATTAGCAGACTATATTTTAGGCAAGTTAAAGAATCAAGTTTAGTAATTATTCTAGATGAGTCGAAACTGCTTGTTGTCAGTCGTTGGTCTTTGTTGCAAATCAATCAAATCTACATAATCAGAAGTAGGCCCTACACGTTGGTACAAACATTTACGATAAATTTAATCGTTTTTTTTAACCCGGAAAATGGTTGTAAAAACTCTCAAAGTTGTGCCCTAAAAAGTTATTTATTTTCTACCGTAAAAGTTTCAGTAGCATATTGGAAACCCCTTTTAAGCTTTCCTGTGTTCAAATACACACTATATTCTCCGAGCTTAGTTCTGGAACGCTGCTTTGTGCTTAGTTTTTGAACTGTGCTTAACTTCGGAAAGTATCGTTGCAACTAATGATCAACAGTTGAAAGTTTGTTCGGAATTGTTTAATAGTTAATGGTCCGTTGTATTCTAAGGGGTGGGTACACACTTGTCAGGGTCGGCATGGTATGGCGCAGCTGGGCGGCTAAATTGAATGTACATCAGCCTATAGCATTCCCACTGCTGGGACACAGGCCTCTATGAGAGGGGGTGGGTCGTAATCTACCACTTGGGCCCAGTGCGAGTTGGTAGATGTCACGTCTTTGAATTTTTGGTTGATGTTTTCCTTCACCGTTTTGAGAGCAGTGGTGATGATATAATTTACACAGAGTAACTGACTGGGTTCGAACCTACGACCTACAACTCGTAAGTCGCGGCCGTGACCACTGGGCCATCATTGCTCTAAAAATGCTTCAAATTGAATATACCCATGCACAAAAGCCGCTCGGCTCAGCTCGAATTGTGCCGAGCCGACCCTACCATGATAAACCGAGAGTAGATGTCGAATGAAGTTTGCCGATCGGCATGAGCCGAGTGAAACCCGAATAAGTGTAGTAATTCTGGTCTTTAGTGTTTAACTAATACTGCCGAATCGAATGTGCCGACCCGAACATTGTGTAGCACCCCTAAGAATACTGCCAAGTTCTGTAGACTACGGAGAAATAGGGTAGTTTTCAGTTTGCTTTACGTAAACACTTGGTTATTGGTAAATGGCGGATGCTGTGAAAATTCGCACAGTTGTTTAGCTTTGAAGCTTGTAGCGGAACTTATGGTGAATGTTATATCGGGTTTATTTTAAAGTTGGATTTTAATAACTCCTGAGGATCACATTTTGTGTTGAAGTCCTTTGACAGTTATGCTGAGATATGAGCCTTTTTGACCTCGCACAGGTTTTCTTTTTTTTTTAATGTAAGTTTGTTAGTTTTAAATGCTCCTTCTTTTTGTATTTCCTTTGTTTCCCAAATACAATATTTTTATTTCATTCGTGGGTAAATGGTACGTATTGAATAGAAAATCATCAGCTCGTTTTTCACAACTATGGGTCAGTTTCTAGTCTATCCGGATGCTCAGCTGCACCCGGTCTTGTACTTTTTCTATCCGGATGCTCAGCTGCACCCGGTCTTGTACTTTTAGAAAATGATTACCTATATTTATTGGTACGATTGTTATGACTCTTCCGAATTTTTGCCAAATGTCACTAATGCTTAAATTCAGCTGATATCGTAACAAAATTTGCTATGAAATTAATTAGTATGTTTCATCGTCCGCCTATTGGTACTCTTCCCACTGTTGGGACAGAGGCGGCTTCTGTTCGAGAGGGAGTGGGCTTTAATATTTATTTATTTAGGTCTCTATTTATTTCAGGCATCAAGGCCCATAAAAACACATACAATACAATATTAATATAAGTAATTTAAAAATATTATAAATACATACAACATTATACAAAAAAACTAACACCACACGGGCTCAGAGCGGGTTGATATGCTATGTTAGTATGCTTAGGATTGCGAATAATGGTCGTACTAAATTAAGTAAGTAATCCAGTGTAATATGAACTAGCTGACCCGAACTTCGTATTGCCATCTATCGAAATCAGACAATCTCGAGATATCACCAAAAAGCCATAATATAAAATGTTCATACATTTTTTTTCGTGAATTTTTTCCATGTTTTAATAGTTATTCTGCTATTCGAGGCGGAGGAAAATCCAACAAAGCAAAGATCATAGATTAGGAGACACCTGCACACTCAAACAAAAACAAGAAAAAACACCTGGGCCCTGCTAGCCAAGATTCCGTGTCGGACAACCAGCCCAACCATCGGCTATCAGTAAAGTCAGGGAAATCAATTGTTGATCAAAATCACACCCTTCGTCAATTTGCTGCGTTACAATGACATTTCTTACAAATGTCAAAGAATGGCGTTAGTGTATTGAATATACGGATAATTTGAGTTGGTTTCTTATGACTTAACATTAACTTACCAAGTATCGAGTTCTGTGTGAGCAGGTGGTGAGTGGGAGGCTGTTGCAGCACTCCCCCTCCGACCAGCACTCCGTGTCCAGTGTGACCTGCTGCCAGCTGTGAACAAATATGGGATAGTTTGCGTCACGGTACGTCAGAAAGTCAATTCTCGTACTTAATTAAAAAAGTTCAAATTCAAGTCACAATCTCGTTTTAGCGATAATCAATGTCAAAAATGCAAGAAAATTGATTGTATTTTTGACAAATTGAGACTAAGATTACTACGGGAATTGTCTCCCAGGACTCGAGTCATCATACACCTTATCCTCCTTATCTAAACACTACTTCAACTGATATCGTCCGATGAAATACGTACTCACTTTCTTTTATATGTTATGTTTGGGCCGATCGGCCGAGTTCGGCCGATGACGGATTAGGTGTACGCGAGCCGTAAGGACTTTTGCAACGTGAAGAAAGGAGACAAAATAAATTCGTATAACTAAACTTGTTTTAACAAGGTATCTAAAAGTAAATAATTAAAAAAAATTAAAAGTCTCATACTTGATGATTTTTAAAGAAATTAGTTTGTAATTAAATAGGTTCCCCCAACTTTTTATTTTTTTTATCCTATCTATCTTTATTTGCTTATATGGGTAATTAATAAAAATAACAAATTTAAATCCTAAATTAACTAAAACTATACAAAAACTAAAATATAGCGTCGAAAAATTCATCCGCTGTCGACTGGTAATGTACCCAAGAGACTGGCAGCATTACCACGTTGTATGGCAATGCTTAACCTTTGGCCAAGGTAAAAGCCAGCCCTTGGGTCACGGGAAGTGTCAACCAGCCTTTTTGAAATTTCCTTAAAAAGACCATGAGCACTCGGACCCCACGACCCGAGGGTTTCAACCCCAAACGGCTCGAAAATATTATTTCCGATAAGGTTATTATATTTTCGCTTCTTGAGGTTTTCCGCAGCCGCAGCAGCAGCACCAGCACAGCATGCCGAGCCAGGAAGATGATTATTTTTTTTGTGTAATTTTTGCCGCAAATAAACGTTTTTTTTTTCCCTTAGGGTGCTTACATAAAGAAACAGGTTTCCGATGCAGGCGAGTCTGTGCGGGTCGGTATCGATCGGTGCGGGTGAAATAGTCCCACATTAACTTATGCACACCACACATAAAGAAACAGGTAAAACATGTAACCGTTTCCTTCCGAAGATCAACTTGCAGTCGGGATCCAAAACCCGCTTCTTTGTGTGAGCACCCTTTGAAATGTTGACATGTTTTTGAATTTGACTCTACGGAAACCTTTTGGTAAAAGCGGTTTATAAAGACGAGCCCTGGTCTTGGCAATAAGGATAAAAGTGTAGATTTACCAATTCAGAACTTCAATCGAAAACAGAAAACTATTTAAACGAAAAAACACAAAAGTATCTCTGGTTTTTTCCGGGCAGGGTCTACGCTCTCAAGAAGTAACCAAACACGTTTTATTTATGCCAAAATCCGATTTCATTGGAACAGGAAGTCGTCCAATATAGCTCTGTAGCTCTGCTCCTTATGACGTACACTGTACTGAACAAATATGCTCGCCCCTGCTCGATTTCAGAACGTGACAATCTTTCAGTAGCCAAAAAATTCACAGCGAAAAAGTATTTTTTGCTTTCCAAAATCTGCAAGACCAGAAGCCTTAACACGAATTCGCGACGTAAACGTATCGTAACTTCGAACGATTTTTGAATCATAAACACATCAGTCACATTAAATGAAACCACGTATTCCACAACAATTAAAATAATTAATAACAATTAACATTCCAGCCTAGTTTATTAAATACTACCTAAATTAAACTTAATTTGTTATTATTTGGTATCAATACCATAAAGTTTGTGTTGAATTGTTGATACCATCGTCCCACGTGAGTCTAATGCCTTATTAATAAGGGTGGTTTATTTCGTGCCAATTTTAAAGCTATTTATTTTATTTGAAAAATTCAGTGCTTTGTGGTGTTATCGGGCCTTCATTGAAAGTCACCAACAACCTACGGCCTACCCAAAAGTCCTTTCTTTGGTATTGTTCGTCGAATCGTTGAGCTCCTCAAGTTCTGAGTTGAGCTGCACGATTTTTGACACTGACTGGACAAGTCCGCTCAATCTGTGTGGTTCTTTCCTCAAAAGACCATTTCAGCTACCAATAGATAGATAGATAGAATACTTTTTATTATGCACACCATATAGGTAAATTACAGACATAAATAGGTATAGAAACTGTACAAAGAGTGACACAATGGGCGGTCTTATCGCTAAGAGCGATCTTTTAAAGACAACCTTTGGATGGATTTAAAAGGGGAAGGGAAGACAAACCACCTATCACACCACTAATCTACATGGTCTTCACATGATCTGACCAAGATTTTGTTTGGATTTTAAAAGAGACTGTGACCTCTGTGTTAGTTTCTGCCTTTCTTCTCAGAGTAGTCAGATAGGAAACGCCGACCTCATCTAGTTTTATAAAAAATATGATTGACGTGTAAAAGTGTTTGTACAAACTTACTTACAGAAAATCAATCATTTATCATTTAACCTCTTAAGAGGCCAATAAACTTTTACTATGGCACCAAACCTAAAATCGCGAAAAAAAATCAGCTGTTCCCTACATTTATGTTCGTATTATTATTATTTCTTTTATTTATTTATATATCAATTTTTTTATATTTTTAAACATTTATTAAAATATAAAAATAAGTATAAAAACATTTTTTATTATTATATTATTATTATTATACATACTCATCGAAATGTAGGGAACGGCTGATTTTTTTTTCGCGATTTCAGAGGGGCAGTTCTCGTAATTTTAAGAACGTTCACAGTCTGATCTCAGTCTTAATCTGTCATTAATACCTCTAATTTCCCTACATTTTGACAAGTTTTTCACATTTGTTTGTCGCCGAGATGAGACTGTGACTAGATTTTGAACGTTTTAAATTACGAGAATTGGCCTTCAGGTTTGGTCCCATAGTAAAAGTTGTTCAATGACCTCTTAAGAGGTCACACAGTAACGGTGGAGTTTCTTGCCCATTCTTCTCCATACGAAAACTACCTTTTGGAAGGAGCGACTAGAATCAATTCTATTTCATTGTAATTTTTGACGTTCAAAAGTGCCTTTTATGTGCCTATTTGAAATAAATGCATTGACTTTGACTTTGACTTTGGTTGTTGGTGTTTTTCCAATAACCCTGATTATATCACTAAGTAAATATTTTGTGCGAAACGAGTAAATTCAATTATAAAACCTTTCGAACGCCGTTGGTTTAGTGGTCGCAAGTGCTGAGTTTGGCGTCCTGGGTTCCATTGCAGGTCGAACAAAATGTTATTGAGTTTTTCTATCTGGAATTCCTCAGTTGCAGCCCGGAGCCTGGATTTGTGTCCGGTTGATGGCAATAGGCTCGCCCCCTAATACATGGGACTTAAACGTAACTGGCGGAATGAGGGTGTAGTTATAGGTACACTTCTGCCCAACCATTTGGGGTAACAAGACATGATGTTATGAGAGTTTATGTTACGTTTATCCGCGCATTCGTGTTTGGCTCACAGAGCTATTGAAGCGAAAATCCCTTTCGATTCGCTTCGTTTCCTTTTACTTTGCGGTCTGGAGTTCTGGGACTAATTAGTCGGTTTTTGTCAAAGGAAAGTTCGGATCTTTTTAAGCTACGAATTCTAGAGGTATTTATTTTTTACGGAAAGCAAATTCAATTTTATTTTTTAGTAAATGTCGACTGCTAAAATAAACCTTAACACCACAATGGTAACAAAGGCGTATTGTTCGTAGAACAGATCTATCAGGATAATGATTAATTGAATTTTATACTCGTCCACAAAAACCGGCCAAGGGCGAGTTGGACTCGCACACGAAGGGTTCCGTACCACCATACATCATTTAACACTACATAATATAAAATAACGGCCAAAAATCACGTTTGTTGTAAGGGGGGCTCCCTTACAACAAACGTGATTTTTGGCCGTCTTAAATATTAATTTTATTCTGTTTTTGTATTTGTTGTTATAGCGGCAACAAAAATACACATTCTGTGAATATTTTAACTGTCTAACTAACACGGTTCATGAGATACAGCCTGGTGACAGACAGACGGACGGACGGACAGCGGAGTCTTAGTAATAGGGTCCCGTTTTACCATTTGGGTACGGAACCCTAAAAACATTTATTTTATGTAACAGACAGAGACAGCTGTTGTTTTGACAAAAGCCTACGCTAATGCTACGCCGTAGACCCATGCGCAGCGTAAGCTACGCCGTGGCTCCGCGCGTAGGCAAACTAGATCTACAGTTTTGGCACGACTCATAATGCGAAGCAGAGTGCTTTACGATCGAAATTTTTTATTGGCCTCCTTTCTGCAACTGTTCATATTGAGTCCTGCTAGTACATAGAACCTACTTAATTTATATACCATTGTATAGATAATTAATTGGAGATTAATTCTGTACTTTAAAAAAAAAAAAGACATTGTAGCTTGCGAAAAAAATTAATTGAGTCAATTTATTTTTAATAGAGTTGTTTCACCCATAGGAGGAACCCTATTGAAAATGGCTCTTTTATTCAAAGTAGTTTAATAAAAATTAGTAAAAAACCAACTAATATAATATCTATTTCTATGGTTTTTTATACGATCAAATGAGCATTATGAGTCGTGCACTTTTGGGATTTTCCAAATTTTTTGAACAAGGCGAGTCGATTTTATTGAAGAAAAGGTAAAACGTTTAACATTGACTGCTATCCAAATCGGGGCTTGTAAGCCTGAATCTTTTATAGTATGTTCTCACTAATTGATCACAGTGAAGCAAAGCCATAAAAGTTAACCAAATTTTCACTTACTTTTATCGAAGTAAACTTCTAATGAAAACGAAATTATTTTGTTTACTGTGTATATTGAACCAAGTAATAGTAGATACTAACTTCGTTGGTCAGCGATTTGGCACCGATGTAGAAGTTTGTGAGTAAGTACTATTTCTGTAGTTGGCCGATAAACCAAAGAGTATTAAAGGCTATGTGAGGCGGATTAGGTATTCAGATTCAGACCAAACAGAAAGAAAAAGAAAGAAAGAAAGAAAAACTATTTATTCTGCACAAACAAAACGCACACTACAAATAATAAAAAAAGTAAAATTGAAATAGCAAAGAGACACACAGCTACACACAGCTTTATTTGCAATGGCCGAATTTATGGGAAACTACATACAGGATATTTTTTTATCACCATCCAAATTTTTACGGGGTGTTCTACCCATGAATACGAACAACTTTCACTATGGAACCAACTCAGAAATCACGAAAAAAAAACAGCTGTTTCATACATTTTGGTCAAGTAGGTATTGAACTTTTGTACGAAACAGTTGATTTTCGTTTGTTTTTTTTTTGGAGAGAACTTTATCGGTGAAACTTTTGGAAGTCAAAGCTTTATTTTTCGAATTTTATTGGTCAGCTAGAGATTCTTTGGACAGAGCTTAGCCAACCAGAATTTTGGCAGTCAAAGCATTGTTGTCTAGATTATTTGACAGTAGTCTACGACATGCTATTTCTAAAAAGTTGAAAATCGGATTCTCTAGAATGCATGAATATTTTTCTCTTGTGATTAGTACGTATTATTTTTGATTGCCCGTTCGTCCATTATTTGTCCAAACTTGACTGTTTGCTAATTTGACCGTTCGCGATTAGAAAATTATGTGAATTTGACCATTCGCGATATGGACCAATAGCTATTTTGACCATTCGCGATATGGACCAATCGACGAAACGATATTTTCCTAGCACAGTTATTAAGTGAAATGTCTACTAACAAATATGGATTTTTTAAAATAAATTATTAGCAAGGCTTACTCACCTGATGATGAGCAGCAGACAAATGATCGGGTGCTGGGGTTGGTGCTGGAGGTGAGAAGTCCCGAGCGTTGGCACCGTGGTTGATGGTGATACTACCAGGCAGGGCGGCCGGCGCTGGTGACGGCGGCACCCCTGAGAGCTGGTGATTGAAGAGAAAGGTAAATAAAATAGCGTCACGAGCTAACTTGTCTCTGGTTTTGGTGCTTACGATGCTTAATGCTCTTCTGACATCAATTTTTGATTGTGACTTGTTTGCCGGGAGATGGATAGAATAGATGCATGACAAGAATGTTTAAGATTCTGTGAGATGATAGTAAAAGTAAATAGTTGTGCTTTTTTCTTGATTGCATTTTTATCTACATATATAGTCTTTTTTTGTTTTAAACGTATGTTTTTTTTATTTATTCCGGCATGATCCCCTGAGCTCCCCTTTCCCCCCCACTCCTCCTCGAGTCCCCTCTAGTCCTTCTTCTGTTTTAATCTCTTTCTTATCCAATTTTATGCTAGGTTACTCTTTATGACAGGTGAGTACCGTCAAGAGAAAATAAACGTTTCATGTTCATTTCTTTGGTTCTTTGTTTTTTTGTTCAGATTTAACTGTACAAAGTCTTAGATATATTTTAATCTGTGGTGTTGTGCACATACATTCTTTTCGGTTTAAAAGAAGATGTAGTGACAAAAATTTAAAAGAGTATGCTTATTATGGTTTGGTCATGGTGAGTGGATGCCTGAAAGGCGACTAACAAACCACCAGAGATTAGCGCGTTCAAACGATAAAATCCTTCAGTTTTATTATTAGTATAGATATATATTTGAACAGTCTTAAAACGAAGTTTAATAATATGTGCGAAACGGGTATTTTCGATCTAATAACCAAGGACCAAAAATAACGTTACGCGTAGTTCCCGCATCGATAATTTGTACCGTTCCACCAGGATCGTAACAAAATTAGTTCCTTGGCTGTAACAGTACTGACAAACGGAACGAAATCTTAAGCAGTTCGCTAACAATATTATCAATATATCGGTATTAGTTTAACGATATTATAACGTTATTCATTTCGATACTCAACTTTGCCAGCTTCATGACTTATAAGATGACGAAAAAGACGAAAATGTATGAAGAATAACGTTACAAATGAATCGGTAACGTTTTACCTATAACGTTACTACAAGCGGATAAGCTTAATGTTACTGATGCCTATAACGTTACTTATAATATTGTTCTACAAAAATGATATTCTATAACGTTTTTGTTTTGTAACTTTATTGATGTCTTTAGGTTTTAGTGTCGTTGAAACGTTATACGATAACATTAGTGGTAACGGAACGAAATTAATTTCGTTTTCAAGTCCCTGCTAATAACCATATCTATAGGCCCCTAACTAACCGACAATCCTTCTATTACTTATACATAAACGGACTACAGATGTGAGTAACACGAACATATTTTATCAAAATGAACCCATATATCATAAGAATCAATTCACTTAACGAATCGCATCCCTCTGACATTTACGAATGAAACCCAATTTTTACATAACTTGATACAACTCTATATAATTTTTCATCCGGCAGCTCTGAATGCTCTAATAACGGATCGCTGGACCCTTATCCGTCAATAGGGAGGGTCCAATTTACGGCCTATTGTGTTTCGACGTATTGTTACAACTTTGATTTGAGCGCGGGTGTCTGTATTGGTACGTTTCGCTTCATAAAATAGTTTCGGAATGAGTACGCTGTTGTGTGTTGTGTAGTTTAGTTTTGTGACTTTCCTTTTAGGATTTTCAGGTGGAAAGTTTTATTACGCGAATTGGCTTTAATGTGTGATCCACAGATATAGATAAACCTAGATAACGCAAGTATCACGATCTGTATGCACACCAAGCGTGCCATTTTTTGACTACCAACTATGACGTTACAAGCACTATTTAGTGATGGGAAAATCAAATCGATTCAAAGACGCCGCCGCGTGCGGCACCCGTCAGGCCCCACTCCCGGGGCTTAGCGCCAGCGCTCACGCTCACCCAGCCAGCAGTACTCAGGACTGAGCGCAAAAGTAGCAGCTTACGATTTTTGTACGTAAGCTGGTGCGATTTTTGGCACACGAAAAACAACTACTTCGTGTGCCAAAAATCGCACCAGCAAGAGCAACCTCTTGCGTTATCTATTTGTATTGATCAGTAGGTAAATCAGGTTTAAATTTTAAATCTTATATCTTGGTTCTTATAAGAGACTAGCAGCTGTGCCCGCGACTTTTTTTGAAAACAATTTTATTGCGCGGTACCCTAATTCTTTTTATAAAATTAAATTTGGCTTAAGTTACGCCTTATAATATCAGCTATCTGGCAGTGAAAGTCCTGTCAAAATCGGTTTAGCCGTTTCAGAGATTAGCCTGACAAGACAGACAACAAATTTATAAATTATATGAATCATCATCTGCCTAGCCTTTTCCCAACTATGTTGGGGTCGGCTTCCAGTCTAACCGGATGCAGCTGAATACCAGTATTTTACATGGAGCGACTGCCTATCTGACCTCCACAACCCAGTTACTGGGTAATAAGATACCCCTTGGTAAGACTGGTTGTCAGACTTTCGGGCTTCTGACGACCCGTAACGACTGTCAAAGATCCACGAATGACAGCCGGGACCAACGGCTTAACACGTGCTTTCCGAGGCACGGAGGGGTCTCGATGTGTAAAGATGGTCACCCATCCACAGACCAACCGCGGCAAGCGTAGCTTAACCTGATCGATCGACCTGTGCGGCTGCTATTATTTAGCCACGGGCCCCTATAAATTATATGAAAATAAAGAAAATATCATGAACAGTTCACACGAAAACAGTCTTAACTGAACAAACCTGCGTCAGTTAGCTGACACGGGTTCGTTCAGTTTGTTATCTCCATATTATGTAGTAAAGCTTTAATGAACATTTTGCTTTAACACTAATTATATTCAACTAACATTGTTTAATAAACAAGACAGGAATACTCTAGTGAATACGTATATTAGTGTGTTGATTAAGTTATTCTGATTGAAACCAAGATATTTTGTTATTGATCCATCTTATTCAAGACCAGTAGTATTTGTTGAGTGTTATGTAAAAAAGACCTATCAAAATATAAACCTCACCAATATAATTATGTCTAGCCTTTTCTTAACTACCTAACCATATGTTGGTTCGGCTTCCAGTCTTATCGAATGCAGCTGAATACCATTATTTTACATAGAGCGACTGCCTATCTGACCTTTACAACTCAGTGTCTGGGTAATACGACACCCCTTGGTAAGACTAGTTGTCAGACTTCCAGGCTTCTGACGACCCGTAACGACTGTCAAAGATCTACGAATGACAGCCGGGACTCTCCGAGGCACGAAGGGGTCTTGGTATGTAAAGATGGTCACCCATCCACGGACCAACCACGGCAAGCGTAGCTTAACCTGATCGATCGACCCGTGCGGCTGATATTACTTAGCCACAAGCCCCTCCAGAATCGGTATAACCAATTTAATAAATAAACAATGTTTTGTACATAATAGTAAAAAATTCAGTGTATGGACTATAATTATCATGATTATGGCACAATATTCTTAATGGGGTGTTTGGTGATGTGAGTTAATTCCGGGACTTGTTATATATGTCGCAGCCAACTGGTTAAATTAGCCGTTCAGTTAACCGCCTGGCCTTTAGAAGTAGTGCTCGCCTCGCTTCGCTCTCTCGACTCGCACGCGGTTGATCACAGTTCTAACCTAACCTAACCCATTTGGTCGGGGTGCCCTGGCTTAGTTACTGCGACCAATTCGGCTCGCGCGTGATTGGTTCAGACTTCCAACCTAAACTGTAATTGAATATCATTCAGGCCGTTAGTTGAACGGCCGCCGTTTAGTTAAAAGGCTAGGCGGTTAACTGAACGGCTAATTTAACCAGTTGGCTGCGACACATACATATAATACATCTATCTACTCATACTCACTCTCTGTTTATGTATAGGTTCTCTGAGTGGGAGAGCCTCCTCGCTGCCACTCCGGGAGGAATCGGGAGGAGAGAGGCGACGCTGTTCGTTCTGTGAGGACAAGATCTGCATCTCCAGCATCTGCTCCTGCCTGATATCATCGTTGTAGTCCTGAAAATAAATTGGATAGTTCAAAAACAGTTTGTGTCACAAACTAACGTTTAGTATGCACGGCAACATATCAAGCTATATACATTTCCAGTATAAACAGACGTCTCATTGTACGAAAAGTCTATACAACGTGAGGTCAGCTAAAACTGGCAAATTAGCTTGATATGGCCATTTTCAGAATTAATTATATCATTTTCATAATGTTATTATTTATCGGGTAATATTTATCACCATTTCCATGTCCTTCTTCGGATTCTAGGCTACCTATCTGTAAAATTTTATAACCATCGTCCAGTCGTTTCGATAATGTTCCTCCTGCTGGGGCTTAGGCCTCCCCTTTTCGAGAGAGAGTGGGCTTTAAATTACCACGCGGGCTCGGTGCAGGTTGGTGGATGTCATATGTCTTCGAATTTTTGGTTCTGGGACATACCGGTCTTTGTAGGGTTCAGTACCTAAAGGGTAAAAACGGGACCCTATTACTAAGACTCCACTGTCCGTCTCATAAACCGTGATATCTAGACAGTTGAAATTTTCACAAAAAGTGTATTTCTGTTGCCGCTAAAACAACAAATAGGTGCTAAAAACAGAATAAAATAAATATTTAAGGGGGGGCTCCCATACAACAAACGTGATTTTTTTGCCGTTATTTTATATGTAGAGTTAAATATTGTATGGTGGCGCAATCGGCCGGTTTTTTTTGGAAAGGTACTGCTAAAATTTGATTTAGAGCGACCCTACCTAAATGTATTGGGCTTAAAAAAACTGTGTGAGTAAAAAGACAGCTGCATAATAAAACAATCGCCTCCCAAACAGACAAACGTCCTATCACCAAATACATAATCATAAAAAAAGTCCTTTTATTCAGTTTCGGCTATTTGCACAACAACACTGTTATAAATTCTGCCTTAATCGCTTCTTGTCCAGACTTTTTGGCCGTCACGAATATTCTACAAACATAGCCGTCACACGATAAGGCATACTTGGACTTGTTTATTGCCTTGACTTCAAGAATAATATGAAAAGAAAGTTCTGTTGTTGGTTACTTAAAACTTACTTTATGTATTGGATTAGTAAAAAGTGTCTTAGGCATCTTCTGGGTCCTGCCGGGGCAGCGGGATTGTCCGAAAGGGTTACCGCTACCCCGGAACATAAAGGGCTACGGAAGGAACACGGGTGGGTTTTAGTCAGTAAGAGTCTGACACTCCCTTCCGCTCCACCCAGAGCGGCAGGAGTTATTTGATGATTTCACATCCTTAAAAAAAAAAGGCATCTTCTGGGCACGCTCGTTCCATCATATATAGACCTCATCCATCACTTTCCAACAGGCGTGATCGAGGTCAAGACCTATTCAGAAATAAAAATCAAAAAAACCTACCCATGTATCATACGACATACCTAGTGTAGGTCGTGAGTTCGAACCCTGGCAGGCACTTTACTTTGTGTATTTAATTTCATCACTACTACTCTCAAAACAGTGTAGGAAAACATCGTGAGGAAACCGGCATGTCCTAGAACCGAAAAATTCGAAGACATTTGACATTCACCAACCCGAAACTTATAAAAAAGCGTTAACGTCACGCCTTTTGGAACAAAGGTCTAAACTCAGCTTGCGGTAGAAGTAAATAGCTAAAAAAATAAAATAAAATTAAAAAAAGAAGAGAAGACATCGTCACGTAACGAAAAAGCGGTACGCCCCCTCATACGACTTCATGGTTTTCGAGGGTGCTGAAACTGATAGTGAAAATCCAAGATGGCGGCTTTTCGCAGCTGCAACAGCATCTTGGATTTGCATTTTAAACTTAGTTCCTGCCAAGGTAGCCCAACCACCTAACTTGTTTTTTTCTGAACAATTATGTACTATTCTAAGCGGGATCCAACGAAAATAAATCTGTAAGTCGGGGCCGGACTGAGTCACCACTGCTCCCCTTGTTTTACTGCTAAGTTTAAATTCTTCTAAGCTTTCAGTGTTCCTGTTTTCAATACCCATTATCTAATAAGTACAGTTCATCATTTCCAAACAACGTTTTCTGATTTGAACGAACGTTTATGGTGACTACCTAAGCTATAAAACTTTATTATATATTATAGTCCTGTACGTAATGCACCGTTTTATGGGTTACCTTCTATCTTCTGACGGGTTTCTGCACCCCGTTTCATGTGTACAGTCAACAAAACAGATAGGTATGTCGATTGAAATTTAATTTGATAAATGAGCTGTTTGTTTTCTATTAATAAAATTAAATTTTATTTGAGAACATCCATTGGTTTCTTACTAAACTTCAACTATATCCGACGATCCTGCATACTAATCTCTTTTGTTGACTGTACTTGTGTACTTGTGTGGGAGTTGGAGAGTTGATAAGTACTCGTTTAAGTATGAAAGTGAGTGCTTATTGGCTCAGACCAAATAAAAAACTAAGACAGCGGGTTGTCAACAGTAAAGTGAAGCCGGTTTCTTAAACATGCGTGAAGAAAACAGTGATTAAAATTTCAACCTGTATACTCTTACGCTTGAGAACGTAATATTTCTCAAACTATGTTAGCTCTTCAAAACCTATTAGAATATATTAAAGTAATTTCACAATAATCTAGCTTTTACGAGGAGCTGACGACGGAGGAATTTACGACGTTTTCATAATATTTGATGGCGCCATCAGCGGAATTAATGTTAAATTGATTTTAAACTTTATGCCTATTTTATAGGAAGACTGGCTACAGAGCCATGAAACTACCGCAGTTATGTCCATTTAAACAAATATAAACTTCAATAATAAGCCAAGTTAATAATCCCACTGCAGGGCAAACGTCTCTTGTCATATAAAAAGAAAGAAAAAAAAAAGTATTGCGACTCGTACAGGATAATCACAAACTAAACTAAACATACTCATCATCTGCCTAGCCATTTCCCAACTATTTTGGGTTCGGTTTCCAGTCTAACCTGATGCAGCTGAATACCAGTATTTTACATGGAGCGACTGCCTATCTGACCTCCACAACCCAGTTACTAGGTAATACGATAACCCTTGGTAAGACTGGTTGTCAGACTTTCGGGCTTCTGACTACCCGTAACGACTGCCAAAGATCCGTGAATGACAGCCGGGACCAACGGCTGAACGTGCTTTCCGAGGCACGGAAGGGTCTCGGTATGTAAAGATGGTCACCCATTCACAGACCAACCGCGGCAAGCGTAGATTAACCAGATCCATCGACCTGCGCGGCTGTTATTATATAGCCACGGGCCACACACTCAAAAATAAAAAAACAAATTATATAGAAAATTAATAAATAAAAAACATGAAACAGAAAGTCCTGTATGAGGCCAAAAGGCTCCTGTCAGAGCATGATGCCGCGACATTTAAAAAATAAATGTCGCAGCAGGCGCTGGTATTCTGATACATTATTTGTAGTCTGTTTATTATACTCTGTGGGATATATATTAGTGTATAGCACAGATTACTAATATGTAGCAAGCTAGTGTATAGTCTATATCTATATGGGATAGGGCCCGCTGTGAAATCACGGGCACTTACAGAAATAAATGATAAATTAGATAGTACATAAAATATTAGAAAATAAAATATTCATTTTTAATCCGCGCCAGACGTAACCTCATTACGTTGCCTTGAGTGTATATTACCTATATAGAGTGAGTATGTGTTTATAGAGAAGGCACGAGCATTGATCACCACGCTGAGACAAGACGGGTTGGTACCTACTAGCTGCGCTCCGCGGTTTCATCCGCGTAAGTGTCCATCGCGTTGGAATATCGAGATAGAAAGTATCCTATGTGTTATTAAAAAAATCTCATGTATAAGCTACATAACTGTAAAGTTCAAAATCCGTTCAGTAGTTTTTGCGTGAAAGAGTTACAAACAGCCATCCATCGTCACAAACTTTCGCGTTTATAATATTAGTAGGATCAATAATCCAGGTTTCGTCACGATGTTTCCCTTCGCCATTGTCAGTAATGTCCAAGATAAACTCAGAAAGTAGTACATATAAATTGAAAAAGTCACATTGGTACTAATCCGTATCGGAACCCACAACCTCGTGCATTAGAGGCGAGGCACTAACCACTTTGCCATCACGAGTTAAACTAAAAGTCAACTTTACCCTTTTGTAAATAAAGTTGATTTTGGTTGCTGTCTTTTGACGCACAGAGCGAAAATTTACTGTGAGCATTTGTTTTGGGGGAGTCGTCGTAAAGAAAAATATGTTATTTTTGGAGAAGTTCTATAGTTATTTATTTATGCATTGTGACAAGATGGCCTCGTATACATACTTTAGATCCCTTTAATCTCCTACGAGCTGAGGAAAGTACTCGTATTTAATCTATAAGTAAGTCCCAAACATGTCCTATCTATCATTATTCTCTATGGGAACGGCGTAGTATGACCTCTTATTTCATACTTCTCTATTAGTCGTCATCTCAGTTATGGTTACCCATATCATCTTTCACAAAGTCCATCCATCGTTTTGTTGATCTTCCTCCTACTCTTATAGCAAAGCATTAAAACTCAAGACTTTCCTCGCGATATTTTCTGTTTCCCAAAAATCCTAATATTTATTATCCGATTTTTTTAAATAAAATTTTACATTTATATAAGTGAGTGGCATTTTGAGGAAAGAAGACCACGATCTGTCCTACATGTGTATTCTATCAAACATAAAACTCGACCTCAGCATTTATTTCAATTAAACCTAATAACCTCTTTTGAATCTTCAAGGAGTTTATTCAGAAATGTGAAAAGAGTTGCCTATTACGCTATCTATAAAAAAGAACGGGCAAGAAACTTCGTGGTCTCTCTTTTTACCTATATATTTAGCCAGTAATGTCTCACTGCTGGCCAAGGGCCTCCGTCTCCCTTTACCGCCCCATTTGTCCTTTAGGGTCAATTTTATTAAGGTTCGATAAAATCCCTACAAACAAAGCCTTTATGGCTGTTGTTGTATGTTTTATTCTAAGCAAGGAATATAGGAATCTAAATTTTTAGCCATCAAGGGATAGTGAGCAGTCACTGTGGTAGCCCAGGGGTCACGGCCCGGGCTTACGTATCGTAGGTGTCAAGTTCAGACCCAGACAAGCACAATACTTTATGTTGTTTATTTCATCACCACTGCTTTCAAAACTGTGAACGAAAACATCGTGAGGAAACCCTCTTATCCTAGGAACATAAACTCGAAGACGTGTGACATCTCCAACACGCACTGGGCGTGATGGAGATGCGTGATGAATTATGACGAGCTCTCTCTCACAGAGAGGAGGCCTGTGTCTTAGCAGCGGGAACGTTAAAGGCTGATTAAGCATCTACGTATAGTAGAACATCTCATCATAAATTCAAAGTTAATATCTCCAAAAAATACGCAGACACTGAAGTGTAAGAAAATACACAGACAGCGCCGGCTGTCACACTCGTATTAAACATACAATACGCACGCACGGTACGCTGCGTATTAAAATTCACGAGTTAATATCTCAACGGCGTTTCGCTGCCTCTCTGTATATGCCAAAAGCATTGGTGGCGTGATCATTTATGTAGTGTACGTAAAGGCGAAAATATGGATGTCGTAATTGGACTCGGGTTGCAAAGGTTTTTGTATGTTTTTCCATTTGCTTAGGCATGTTTAATTTTTCAGTGTCTGGAGTAAATATCTATATTATCTTTATTTATCTCTGACTCAGGTATGAATGAAAGGCAATTGCATGCAGCTGAGATGAGAATTCTAAGAGGGATGTGTGGTGTTACACGAATGGAAAGAATAACAAATAAGTACATAAGAGGAAGTGTGAGTCATGGTATGTACGTGACACGCAGGAATGAGGAACATGTCGTAAAGAAGTCCGATGGCTATAAAAGTAGGGGAAGACCAAAAAAACGATGGATGGACTGTGTGAATGATGATATGGTTAAAAAGGGGGTGACTACCGAGATGACGACTAATAGAGAAGTATGGAAGAAAAATACATGTTGCGCCGACCACAAATAAATACACACATCAAAAGTGTCTAGGGATCAAGCATTTTTATGCGGATTTCTTGAGATTGAGATGTGGCTTTGTAATAAATTTATGATTTTATAAATTTATATGGCTCCTTTTTGGTGCATTTCATAATTTGAATCAGGAACTGTGAATCAAATTCGAGTAAAAGATGAAAATCAGCTGTCAATATTTTCCCTATAAAAACATACAACGCATTGAAGACATTATTAGTGCTACTGTTTCCCTACTACTGATTAAAACCAACGTTATTATGGAGCGGCGACGTCATTTAAGCAGGGAAGAAATGCTCAGAGCCGTGGGAATGATAGAAGCTGGTTCCCGGCAACGTACTGTGGCTTTAGCTCTGAATACAAGTCAGAGTGTTACCAGTCGACTTTGGACACGTTACCGAAGCACTGGTACCGTGGCTGAGCGCCATGGAGGACGGTATCGCTGCACCACACGGAGACAAGACCGATACATTCAAATCTTAACTCGAAGAGCTCCAACAATAACCGCCATGATGTTAGCCGTGAGGCTTCATCACTCTTCAGGGAACTTAATTAGCGACCAAACAGTCAGAAACCGCTTGCATGAAGTGAACCTTCATTCCCGAAGACCGCTACGGGTACCACCTATAGCAATGCACAATCGTAGGATTCGATATCAATGGGCTCTTGAACACAGAAATTGGGCAGAAGAACAATGGCGTTTCGTGTGCTTTTCTGATTTATTTCCTCTCCCCTTTTTATAAAATTGTACATATTATTATTATAAGACTGTCAGCTTTTAAATTATGTAAATATTTGAAATACTAACAGACTATATTGGTATGATTAGGTTCAACATTGAGTCTCGTTTTGGTATGAGACCGGATACAAGACGTATACGACACTGGAGAACCCCTGGACGCCAACAGCGATTAAAATCCTGCCAGGAAGTCCATCCTTATAGTGGTGGAACCATCATGGTATGGGCGGGTATTTGGATCGGCGGAAGAACTGAGTTGATTTGGATCAGAGGCAATCTCAACGCTCAAATTTATGCTGAGACGATTGTATCAGACGTCATCGTTCCTCTACAAGTGCAAATCGGTCCCTTATTTCAGTTAATGCATGATAATGCACGACCGCACACCGCAGGAGTTGTAAGACAGACTCTCGCCGCAGCTAACATCAATGTCCTGCCCTGGCCTGCTCAGTCGCCAGACTTGAACCCGATTGAGCATGCATGGGATATGCTACAGAGAAGAGCTCTGCCGAATATGGAGGGTATCCAGTCGCAAGAAGACCTTTTTTTGTTGTTGCAACGAACATGGGCGGCCATTCCACAGCGTGATTTGGATGAACTCATTTTGAGTATGCCAAACCGATGTTCTTGTGTTGTTAGTGTTCGCGGTAGAAACACGGATTATTAATTGTTTAAGTTACCCAATAAAATTTTAAAGAAAACTGTTATTTCAGTCTTTTTTTCGAACTTTTGTGTTAGTGGTTCAAATGTCAAAAATCCCTTTATTGGGAAAATGGCAAATTTCTTTATTAATGCAAAGGTGACTTGGTTTATCGTTACTGTGACAAACGAAAACACTTTATTTGATGAATCCTTACAGAAAATTTTAATTAATATCAATCAGGAGAAAAGTTATTGCAAAAATATATATGTTGATCCCTAGACACTTTTGATGTGTGTATCTCGATTCTTTAAGCACGATACAACTCATTAACTATTTATCCCTGTCGATGTTTTGATTTGAAGAATTACAAAAGTAACCTGTTAAGCAAACTGACACCCTACGTAAAATCGTGCTTAAGCCATTTCATATAACTGAAAATATAAGTGTTTGAATAAACAGGGTGGTCAACGAGGAGCATACTGAAACCGTTCTATGGATTTAACACACGATTTTAAACCCTAGCGTAGAAACACTTTGCAAAAAAAAATCCTGTTTCATAGAAAAGTGCACTAGCTACCCATTCAAAATGTATGGAACAGCTATTTAATATTTTTTTTTTATTGCTAAATGGGCCGTTCTTGACCTCGATCACGCCTGATGGAAAGCGATGGATGAGGTCTATGATGGAACGAGCGTGCTCAGAAGTTGCTAAGGCACTGGAACTCCCACGCATCGACGAAACACCAGGCTGCTTGCGGCCGGACTCCAGTGGGAGGGTGGTCGCAAACTAGGCGGGCATTCATTAACCCTAGCACCACATGGGAAGAACTCGCCAGTCAAGTAAAGTGTTGGGTGTGACTGTCCAGGATGCGCCGAGCGCTCGGTTCAGTTGAGTAACTGGCGAAACAAATTGCGCTACACGAGGAGGCTTCTTCATGCATCCCAAAGCGGCTAATTAAAAAAAACAATAATTGGCGATAAATTTCAACGCTGTGGGGTATACCTATATTCATGAATTAAATCCAAGGTCTTTGATGTCCCTGCAACCCTCTAAATGGACAATTTAAAGCTCGAAAGTCTGTCACAGAAGATTTAAGGACCTCTTCACCAACTCACCGGTACTAAGAATCTCCTCAACTCAGCCAGTGCGTACGCGATCCTGGCATGCGCCTCTGCTGGCGTGGCGAACGCGCTGATCTCGACATGAAGCTCGTCTGATAGGTGCGCGAACTTCGGGTCCCCTGATACACGCAGTTCTTCCTCCTGGGGGCAAATGATCTTGTTTACTTTGTTGTTGTTGTTTGGTTTAAACAAACAAAATTATAGCAGTTAATTAATGAGATTTGAGGAGATAATACGGGGTAACTTTACATGAAAACATTAGAAATGGCTGCTGTGATAGGTGAGTTTTTGAATATTAATTACAGCAATCCAAAAATCTTAATTGAAAATAACTGATACTGAAACTCGTATACGTGATTTTTGAAAGCCTGTAAACAATATTAAAAGTATAGCGGCGTTACGTATGCATTTGTGAACGAATCTTAGAATACGTGGCGTCGCCTGTATTATTTTTATATCGTATAAGTTAGTCTGGAACGCACCCTTTTCAAGTGGCAATATCTACTCAGCTACGGTCCGGCGAACTACCTTTTTTTTTGTTGTCCGGGGGAAACCTTCAGAAGGCACCCGACCTCGGAAGGAGGTCGGGGAGTGTGAGATTTTTACCTCACTAAAACCACCCCGGTGATCACCATCAGCACATAGGGGTGGTCCCGGTTCCTTTAGCGTTCCTTAAGTAGCCTGCAGCCTCTTCTTGCTTGTAAACCATCACGGGTTACGGACTAGATTTTAAGTCATTAGTTTATTTTGTCCCTTCTAGTTGTATTTTATAATAGCTGCGCATCGCGGTTTTACCCGCATAAGTGTCAATCCCGTGGGAATATCGGGATAAATAGCAGCCTATAGATATATTAATCCAGGGTGTCAGCTACCTCCATAATATTTTTTATCAAAATTGGTCCAGCCGTTTGAGCGTGAAGAAGTAACAAACATATAAACAAACACACAAACTTTCGCCTTTACTTAAAATATTAGTGTGTTTCACTTTCGCTCTTCCATCACAACTTCACCTCCAATAGACGTAAGAGGAGTCAGGTTAGAGTACTTAGTCCACTTATGTCCACAAAGCATGGTCTTTATTTACCTTCTGGCGATCCTTCATAGATCCTCGACCTAGGACTGCCATCTTGCACATGGTGTCTTCTTGTAACCTCTTCAAAGAGTTGCCTTTAGGACCTAGCAGCTTTCCCACGAAGTTGAACTGTAACAAAGATAATTTCGACATTAATTAACGAATACGTTTGGTGATGTTCTTCAGAATGGTCAGTTATACCGGTATGACCAGAACGCCAATTCTCGTAATTTAAAACGTTCAAAATCTAATCGCAGTCTCATCTCGGCGACAAACAAATGTCAAAAACTTGTCAAAATGTAGGGAAATTAGAGGTATTTTTGACAGATTGAGACTGAGATCAGACTGTGAACGTTCTTAAAATTACGAGAATTGTCGCTCAACATGAACGTAAACGAGGCAAAAGGAGAATGTAAGGATCGCATGTGGCGTTCTAAAGGTCCTGCCTACCTTCATGGTATAAAGGCGTGATTATTATAGTATAAATATATTGAAGGAAAAAAAAGTTGTGCTTTTCCAACTTGAATTAAATGCTTCTTGTAAATTTACGTTCCAAATATTTGGAAAATCCAAAAGTACACGTCTCATAATGCTCATTTGATCATATAAAAAAAAAGATATTATACTTATTAGTTAGTTTTTTTATTAATTATAATAAACAAAAATAAAAAATAAACAACTTTGAATAAAAGAGCCATTTTCAATAGGGTTCCTCGTATACGACGACATCTATTCTTCCAACAGCTATACTGGGAAAGGCAAATTAGTAATTGAAGATGTGTCATTTTCGATTCGACAACCTGTCGAATGTTTGTGAACAGATATGCATAATCAGAGGTTTTGTTCGACAGAAATCCTAATAACAAGCTACGATTTATCACGAAATTCTTAACATAATATCACACTTGTAATCTCTGAAGGGGTAGGCAGCGATGGACCTTATAGTACACCAAAATTTCGTCTGTAATATTTTTTAAATCCCTGCTAATTTATGGTTGCACCCGCGTTAGTTTCGATCCCGTGGGAATACCTGATTAAAAAGAATCCTATGTGTTAATCCTGGTTATAAACTATCTGTGTACCAAATTTCATCCAAATCCGTTCAGTAGTTTTTGCGTGATTGAGTAACAAAGATCCAAACATCTTCACAAACTTTCACATTTATAATATTATTGTAAGATTGCTGCTAGTTCAAACAATTTTCTCCACTTCGCTTATTTCTTACCTTTTTTTGCTAACTTAAAAATAACTGGTACACGGAAAACGTCTCTGTTTTAATAAGTATTCCTTGAAATAACGGCTGGAAGCTGGAACTTTCCAAGTCTGTTGTTTTTAGCTCTGACATTTATACCTTTACTTCTACAGTTATATAAGTATATTACAGTTTTTACTGAGAATTTTCAATTATAGTTTCAATGTTCAAGTTTCAATTATATAATTATACACTTGAACTATACACGCTCGGAGGGGCTTTGTGGCTAAATGATAATAGCTGCACGGGTTGATCAAAGGTTAAGCTACGCTTGCCGCGGTGAATTCGTGGATGGTCACCCTCATCCATTACCTACATATCGAAGAGCCTCGGAAAGCAAGTTCTAACGTTGGTCCCGGTTATCATTCGTAGATCTTTGACAGTCGTTACGGGTAGTCGGAAGCCCAAAAGTCTGACAACCACGTATCGTGTTACCCAGTAACTGGATTGTGGAGGTCAGATAGCCAGTCGCTCCATATAAAATACTTGGATCCAGCTGCATCTGGTAAGACTGGAAGCCGACCCCAATGTAGATAGGAAAAGGATAGGCAGATTGATTTTGACACTTGAACTTTACACGTGTCAATCTGCCTTACCCTTCGGAGATTATATGCGTGATGTTTGTTATCCGTACTAATATTATAAATGCGAAAGTGTGTCTGTCTGTCTGTTACCGCTGAACAGATTTCGACGAAATTTGGTATAGAGATAGTTTGAGTCCTGGGAAAGGACATAGGATAACTGTGCATACATATGAAGGACATGCATCAACGGCAGAGCGATCGACACCCGTCGACCGCATCATCGGCAGCTGCCGTCGACAACGTACCGCTCGTGTATGTACGGTGCTCAAATACACGAGCGGCACGTTCTCGACGGTAGCCATCGACACTCGTCGACGGCTGCAGTTGTCTCTACCGTTAACGCCTGTCGCTCGTATGAGCACTAATAAAGTGTAAATAAAATTGGCTCCTTTTTTACACTTTATTGTAAGAGTAGATTAATGAGTTGGTCAACATTACGCAACTATTTTTCTGCAGTTTTATTATATATTAACATCATCTATTTTCTAGAATATTCTGCGGTCAACAGCGGATATTTGCCAGTATCCCAAGGGAATATTTGTCTTTTTCTATTTGCTTAAACAGTGGTGATCAACATCAACAACCGTGAGATTTTTGACTGTTGGCACAAGCACAATGAATCGCAAACACTCTCGAGACTTGTTTAGAACAGAGACACGAATGGATACGATTTTAACATTATATTTTTTTAAGACTAGATGTTTATATTTTGAGCTGACAATAATTATTTGGGGATATATTACCAGTGTATCGGTTGGCTTACGATACAATGAAATTTTAATCGAAAATATTAAAACTTTCGAAATTATGTAGGTAGGCTTAGGCTGGTTTTCAACCAGAGATGAGCGAGGATGCGTCGCGAGGGATGTGTGTGAAACCAACCACTAACATCGCTTCATTTTTATGGCTTTAACTAAGTTAGTGTTGTTATTGGTTAGTTTTACACACATCGCTCGCTACGCATCCTCGCTTATCTCTGGTGGAAAGGCAGCCTTATGCCCCAAAATGGAGGTTGTATTTAAAATAATGATGAAAGTTCTGGTACAAGCTATTCATTTCGTTGTTATTCTGTAAGTGTTCCATTTATTTCTGTATTGTGACCAAAATGATGAGGATACCTACTAATAAAAACATTCCATAGTCCATTTCCTTTACTAATAAACGTTGTATAGCGTCTGTATAGTTACACAACGCTTTGTCTTCTTCTTTCGAAAGTCAAATTACTGACGACTGAAAGAGAGAAATCGGTGTGTAACTATTCATCTGATATAATACGTTTATTAGTAAGGGGGTATAGCTATACTAATATTATAAAGAGGTACTTAATATTTGTGAGTTTATTTAAATAGGTATAGGATAGGTATAAGATAGGATAGGTAATCTTTGAAATTACTGATCCGATTCTGATAATTTTTTCACTTATTAACCTACAGTATAAAATGCAGAGTGTCATAGGATACATTTTATGATTTTACGCGGCGTATTAGCTAGTACACAAGATAGGTCACAATAAATTAGCTAGCTTAACTCTGCAAGCGTGATGTACTTATCGACATCTAATCACGAAAAAAAAAAATGGTTTGATGTTATTTTTTTGCGACGACACTGGCAGCTTTGTTACTTAAGTACTTAAAGTTTGAGTTGAGAAAATCTGTTTTATTTTGTATTGTGGTATTTAGGATATCAAAAACCATCACGTCTGTGAAGTTTCGCCTGCTAATTTAATTTGAACCTGTTTAATAAAGTCTTTGCCACATTCACAGCGCTTGACCAACATAATAATATGACCACAAACTCCATCGTTCCCCACGACAAATAATTTCCCCCATTTGTACCGATATTCTCTGTAAATTCAAGACAGATTCTGTTACCTCATTTACCACCGGAGAGGTACAAATGAAGACCATTTATTTTGTATTCTGAATAATTGTGCATCTCTCGAGCTAGGAGGAGTCTGGAGCTCGTTGTACTGTATAATTGCTAGAAGGCATGAGCTACAAGATGGTAACGAAGTGTATATTGATGAGTGTAGCTTGATTATGCTGTGTGGCACCTTGTATCCTTTGGTATCGTGATAAATAATCTAGAATACTGCGCAGAAGCAGTGTCAGAGAAAGGTTTTTTTTTGTGTTTTTATTAAAGTGATGTTACCAGTACAAACTTACCAATAACTAATAAGACATTTAAAGTTATTGATTTTTCGCATGTTTATTGCTTCGCTGAAAAATAATAGTCATCGTTAAGAGATATCGATAAGCCACTGTGGTGAGATGAAAGAAAAGGTGTATGTATGATATGCCTTTTCTTTTCAAAGTATGAAGTTATCAAAAAATATACTTTCCTGTACACGAAAAATTTGTTCTCTGAAATTTTTACGCAATTTAAAAATCTATCATATTCACCTTCTTTAGAATCTTTAAATGACACTGTTTTGAACAAACTAGCTTCTGAAGGTGAATTCGTACGCATGAAATTTCTTGTTCCTCGACCCATCTCGTAGCATCGCATCGTCTGCCCGCGCTTCTTCGTTTTAGCTCAGCGTTCTTTCAGATTTTTTTGTTTTTGATCTTTCCTAAGGGCTTTTAGCTTATAGCCTTCCTCACGAATTGGGAAAAATACATTTTTCAAATCCGACTGGAAGTGCCAGAGATTAGCGCGTTCAAACAAACCAACAAAAAAAAAAACAAACAAAATCTTCAGCTTTATTATTAGTATAGAAGATATAATTCCCTATCGTAAAATACAGAATTAAAAAAAAACTGGCAACTAAGACCGACTCCATTCCAATCTTATTCCCTCAGCACCAGTGCGGAACAACGTCACTAATTGTCGGTCAGGCAACAGTGTACACACAGCTCTCACTACAGTTTGCACCACTGGCGCATCGATCAATTAGTTGTTCACAACTCTGCTAGTATGTGACCCTAATTGGATGGGACCTTAGCGTGTCTGTAATAGGTTTCTGAAAGCCTGACCAGTTTTGCTGTCAAATCTCGTGTGAGTTGTTGTGATTGGCTGTCTGAAATTGCCACAGACAATTAAATTAGCTGTCAAAATCAATTTATAGTTTATAGGTTGAATGTAATAACAGCAGCCAATCAGTTAGTATGAGATTTGACAAACAGAGGGGTGGAACTCGTGTTTTTATGAACGTTCACATTATAGGTAATCTGTCTCAATCTGAGAAAAATACCTCTAATTTCCTTACAATTTTGACAAGTTTTTGACATTGATTGTCGTTGAGATGAGATTGCTACTAGATTTTGAATGTCTTACTCGTAAATAACAGGAATTGGCGTACTGATTCCAATTGGCTTCATCACGTTAATATTCACTTGTGAAGAATAGGCCTCGAAGTCAGTAGTGCCTACCTACTGTAATCACCAAACTATGGAAATAGATTGATTATTAGCAAGGTGCTGTTGCTACGCTTACTAGGAGACCAGTCGCGATGGAATAATCCATAATCACCAAGCCTGGCAGAGGCTGTGGTGATGTTATTTGCTTAGCAGTTAAGCTGTTGCACTATCGACGCAAACCCACCATTGGCATGACCTATCCTGATAGGTCAAAGTGGAAAATGTAATAATCACCAGTCTGGGCAGGCGTATCACCACAATCTGGGTTACCAACTGCTTATAATTTGCACCACTACAAAATAAAAGTACCAGGGCCACATAGCATAGCAAGACATTCTACTATAAATCTCGTATACTAATTTTGTTGGCTATCTTAATGACGCAATCTCACCCTTCTGGCCTGACAAAAGCCGATTTAGCGGTTGTGGCTGAAAACGCCATTATCTCCACTTTTACTACACGGTTTGGTGATTCAAGTCTCTATAACAAATTTTTGCTTAACCGCACAAAACTGAACACAGTACAAAACAAAAATACCAGGACCACATAACACAGCAAGAAATTCCACGATAAATCTCGTGTAACCATTACAGGGGTAAATAGTTCGACCAGCGAACAACAGATCAGCAGGGATCGCCAAACAAAGGGATTTAAAGCTCTTAATCAACAATCAAGCTCTTAAGCACGGGTAAGTTATTTTCCGAGCTAATTGCGTGGACTGGGCGTCTGTTGTTTTGTGTTGTGTATTAGTACTTTAGTTGTGTATCCAGTATACCTACTGTACATTTTTATGTTGCTATCTTTATCGAACCAGCAAAAATAGAAAGAGACGCGAGAGAGAAAGTTTGTTTTTCTTTCGAAGGCTCGTGTGGTTTCGCCAATTAAACTTAAGGTTTTCTATAATCTGTCTTATAATGTTCCCACTGCTGGGACACAGGCCTCCTCTCTGTGAGAGAGAGTGGGTCATAATCCACCACGCGGGTCCAGCGCGGGTCCAGATATTACATGTCTTCGAATTTTTGGTTCTAGGAAATACCGGTTTCGTTCACTGAGATAAAGTACTACGTAAGTAATAATAGTTCTATGGTTTCGTTACTATGTTTTCCTTCACCGTTTTGAGTCTAAAATATTAAAACTATCTGTCTTAATATTACAACGTTTTCTAGATAAATACTGGAATAATAAGTAGAATTAACGACTAAAGTAGAGGAATTGTATTTTTGAACTGCCTACATCCACCTTAAACACCACATTTAATAGCCCACTAACACGTATGGCAAGGCAATATAATGAAAGGTCCAAATTGGCAGATTTCCCTATTGATATTTTCTCCATGAGTTTTGCTTCATACAGACGTTCCCTATTTAGACAGTGTGAAGAGTGCACGTCTATGTAGCTCAAAATAATTTGTTTTTGTAGTGTTCTAGAAGATCTACTAGACACACTTTCTATTGTTCTCCTTTGTCTCTAATGTTTTTAAGTTGGATATCATGCATACCTGTTATTTGCATGGTTACTGAAATGCTAATTTTAGGTGATATTTCATATGAATTTTAAGTGACTGTGCTGTTGGTGTGCTTATTATAAATAAATAAATAAATAAATAAATAAATAAACAATAGCTTCCATGTCAAGAATAAAACAAAAAATTAAATCGTAAAATGATTATTGTGTTTTATGATTTCGTTCCATCCGTGGCCACAAAATGTTTTATTTATCCCTCGGGATCTGCACCGGATTAGGGATTAAAGCTATTCTATGTTCACTTTCATAACATTGTATAATATTCTCTGCTAATTTATCCAACAATGATAATATTAAGTGAACCTATTTCATCATTGTTAGCGTGTCTCATTCAATTATGACGATTTTTACACAATAATCAAACATCTTCATCATTTTTGACAGTCGTTACGGGCAACCAGTCTTACCAAGGGGTGTCGTATTACCCAGTTGTCCAAACTGGGTTGTGGAGGTCAGATAGGCAGTCGCTCCATGTAAAATACTGGTATTCAGCTACATCAGGTTAGACTGGAAGCTGACCCCAACATAGTTGGGAAAATGCTAGGCAGATGATGATGACTTAAATATCACTTCGAATGGTAAGAAGGTAGGTAACCTAAAGCAGTGTTCGTAATCTCAGTTCATTCCATCGCCATTTTTCTCTAAGTTTATTTTAGAGTGACCATTTGTAATAATATGGTACTAATAAGTTTTTGGTTGCAATGGAATTTGAACTTTGTTAAGTATGACATTCAGTTTGTTGTTCAGTTTGTTGTACTCGACACCGCGATCATTCGGTTCGAATTGTTACAGAATAGCACTAACTGTGATGCATTAAATATTTTTTCCACACAAATAAAACTCATAACCAACAAAAAATCTGTAAGTATAAAATCTAATTCACCAGCAAAAAAACACGGTAATAAATTGCTAGTATCCACCAAAACGACCGGATATTATCAAATTTTCTTTATCTCCCTAATTGTTATTCCAATTACGGTCCCCCGGCGATAAATCGGACGATAACGCCCGATTTCGGACGATAACGTCCGATTTCTGACGAAACCAACATTACCAATAATTGATGCTCATAAAAATTAAAACATTGTTCTTTTTAACTGCCAGTCCGGTTTCTCTTATTATTGCCCGGGGAGTGAAGGGGAATGAGTGAAGGAAATGAATGATTTGCGGTTCAAAGGGTATTGGGCAAAATGGGTTTGAAGCTGATCGATTGGTTTACGATCGGGCTAAATATTTTTGTATTAGTAGCTTAGTCTGTAGGTAGTTTAAAGATAAAATAGTCTTCTAAATCGTATTTCTTCAATGGCGGCCAATATCAACGGAGCCTAGCCATCTACGCGGGAGACATTATAGGTACACAAGTAAGTGCATAGACACAGGTGCACTCACTCTTCCCTCACTTTCATATTCCGATGGGAAGGCAATCTGACACGACCGGAGAGAGATATCAGGCGCAGGAGTAACGGCCTAACGTGCTTTCCAAGGCACGGGGTTGTCACACCGCCACCTTCCAAATTCCGAAATTCCTAATGAAAAAATCCAATTACACTTTGCCCGATCTGGGAATTGAACCCAAGACCGCACGCTCATGCAGCAGTAGCACTTCCGAACTCGAGATCAACAGGGTAGTTCATGTTTAAAGATTGAGAGAGACCATAGCAGGGAATGAGAGCAGTGGTGGCTCAGTGGTCGTAGGTTCGAACCAGGCGCTTTACTTTGTGCAAATTACTTTATCACCACTGCTCTCAAAACGGTGAAGGAAAACATCGTGAGGAAACCGGCATGTCCTAGAACCAAAAATTCGAAGACATGTGACATCTAGCAACCCGCACTGGGCCCGCGTGGTAGATTATAGCCCACTCCCTCTCGAAGAGTCTACGTACGCGGTCGTACGAGCGAAATTCGCTCGAAAACTCATGCAAAGTATGCACTGTAAAGACTGACATCCCACAAGTTAATCAGTGCGGTCTCCACAATACAACCCAGTGATAAGGGTTAACAACCCGCATGTCGACAGTGGTCCCTGTACACATGACTGACCGTGGTCCGTCGTGAATGGATTACATGCATTATCCGTTCGATTGGTTTATTTGTGTTGTGGGTTACTGTACTTAAATAATAATTGTAGAATCCAAATACAATGTACAAATACAAATATATTTATTTCTTCCTTCCTTATGGTGGTTTATGTTGAAAAAAATGTGTTTTTTCTATTTCGTGTAAATTGTTAAGTACCTATGTGGAATAGGGATTTAACATTTTAATATATGTTTTTAGACTCTTTGCTCTAGTATCATGTAAAAGTAATACACGGTTCAATGAATTTTTCTTAATACAAAAAAACCGGGCAGAATTCCAGATAGGGCTAGTGTTTCGAATTAGTAAACTTACGGGGACGTAATATTCGAGGTTACACTTTTTCAAATCCCGTAACACACCCTGAGAAATTCAAGATGGAAAAGCCCAAACACTTATTAATTTTACTTATGTTTATTAAAGTGATTCTTTTCCCAATTTTTAGGGTTCCGTACCTTAAAAGAAAAAAACGGAACCCTTATAGGATCACTCTTAATGTCTCTGTCTGTCCGTCCGTCTGTCACAGCCAATTTGCTCCGAATGTAATGGACCGATAAGTTTAAATTTGGTACATATATAAATCTCTGTGACCCAAACACAGAAAGAAGTGTAACGTAAATAAATGAATTTTGAATGCGGGGGTCATTTTTGGGCAAATAGAAAATTTAAAAAGAAGTATCGCAATCGCTGTGACGATCTTAAATATATTTTTCATAATTTTAAAGTAAAATGTATTAAAGTTACTTAAGAAAATAGACGAAAATTTATCATTCAGGAGATAAGTGGTATCTCCGAAACTACTGAGTCTAGAATTTAGAAAAAAATACAGAAAATAGTTCTATACCTATAGATTACAGGAAAACCTATAAGAAGTCTGTGGTCTTAAAACAACATGGTAAATCTCTCAATATTGTGCACATCGTACGGAACCCTCTCCACGTGAGTTCAACTCGCAATTGACCGGATTTTTTTAATACATTAAAATTAATTTAAACTACAACACACACAACACAAAACATTGTTCGAATTTTAATATTTCATTTGTTTCAAATTTCTTTTACATTGCTGATTTATTGTATTATGTTTTTCTTTAAAAATTCTTTAACCCGTGAATCGAACTCAGGACCTCGTGCTCAGCAGTACAGCTTGCGACCACGAGACCAACGTGGAAGTCATATTCATAAATTAATTATGTAAAAACCTCCGTATTTGTGACGTAGTGAATGCGGGACGAGGACTGACACAATTTCACACAATATTCGCAGAGCGTCGCTTTGTTTAGAAAATGTTTTTGTTACAAAATGAAATCCACTTAAAAATTTACATAAAAAAAATCTTTTTTTTTTGTAGAATACGCACTGTGTACCTGCTGTCAAATGACAATGCCGCCTATATACATCTTGTACATATACCCTACATGTACAGGAAGCTTTATGGGGTATATACGTTTTACCCGTTGATGTACCCCACTCTATTTGTACTGGGTATGGTCGGGTACAATGAATCGAGGTTGCGACGGGAGTTTACACTTGTCGCGTATTTGGTTAAATTACTGCGTGGCATCGAGCACAATCCAGGAGTGCTGTAGCGTTCGAGTATTTGAAAACAGATTTCAATCCTCAACGCTTTTCAGAAATCCTACTCCATTATATTTTATCAGTAATTACGTTTACAGAAATAATGATTAGCAAACCTCTATCGATGATATAAAAATAGGCTCGCATGAAAGCGAGACTCGGAGAGCATCAAGTGACCTGGGTAGGGTTTAAAGTTCAAATTGGCCCGTATAGTCGCGTGATTTCCTTGTCATTTAACTGGTTGAAAACAATTAAAAAGCCATTGTGTCTCGCGTGGATCCACGTTCGGATTTATAATACGAAGGATAATCAATCGACGAGTGGAGTCGCTTCCAACTTCGCGCGCAGTATTTTCACCATTTACATGATGCAAGTTTCTTGGTTTTGGCATATAATAAACTTGAAGCAACTTTTATTGTTGCTGCAACTCATGGTATACCAAATTGAACCCATTGAAGGACATTGAACGAGACACATCATGAGAAGTTTAATTTTTATTACGTCTGGGGAAGTTTAATGTCCCGCAAAGTGATGATGCACCGTGTAAATCAGGCTTTCATTTCAGATTTACGAGATAACTGTCATCAACAATCATTACTTGAAATGAGATTTGAAAATCAGTTTCAATCACATTTTCCTACAGAATTCAGGCCTCAATCAGTATCAGTAATTACATTCCCCCATACATATGACTAGCGTACCTACTTATATCGGTGATATAAAGTAGTGGCCCGCATGATAGTGAGCTGCAATGGCTGAGAGATGAACAAACATGGACGCCAAGAGTATCGAATGACCTGGGGAGGGGTCACAGTGGGTGAGACGAGCGATTTTCTATCAAGGTCATAATTAACAAAGATTTTGTATAAAGGTGAAAACCAAGTAAGTGCACTGCCGCAGGACAATGAAGACATTACTAGGATGGCAAAACAAAAACTCATACAGAGAAATAATGAGAACTGATCCGTTGCAGTTGTTATTTACTTCTTTTACATATCAAGTCCCGCCGATCCCTAATTCCCTAATTAAAAGCCAAAATCTCTAATTCTCTCAACAGTGTGTGTAAAAATAGGCTTATTAGGCAGATTTATAAGAACATATTATCAACTTGAATTTTCCATTGCAGAGAAAAGGCTTTTTTTATGAACCAGAATTATTTAATTATGCTTTATTACTGCGTGTGTGGAAGTGGTGGCCAAGTGGTAATGTTCCCACTGCTGGGACAGTCCCTCTCAGTGAGAGGGAGTGGGCCGAGATCCACTACGTGGGCCCATTATGGATTGGTAGATGTCACAATGTCTTCGAACTTTTGGTTTAGGACATGCCGGTTTCCTTCACCGTTTCGAGAGCAGTGGTAATGAAATAATTTACACAGAGTACCTGTTTGGGTTAGAACCTACGACCTACAACATTATAAGTCACGGCCGTTACCACTTGGCCACCAGTCCAGCACTGCTCGCACACACAATTCACCATACGTGTGGTTGATTTCCAACCTAGATTCTCTTATAGCTCTTCTCTTAGACCTTGAACCAAAATCGATCGTAACTACGCTGATATAAAGTGGTCTCCTAATTGTCATTTACGGCCTTATATCAGGCCATTATAGTTACAATAAAGTACCTAATGTGATTGGTTAGAGGCCGTATTCGGAACGACTAGTGGTGGGCAAGCCCGGGATCGAACGGTTAATAATACGGGATCGGACGGTCAATAATCCGGGATTGGAGTCCGTAAATATTTTTGTTATGAGGGTTCTTCTTTATTAGGTTTATATTGAATGTGCTGTTGTGTTTCATTTAGAGGGTCAGTTAGATTGTAAATTGTATAAAACAAATTTAGGTTGATATTTTTAGGTTATTTTGTGCAGCTGTTAAGCGAATTTAGGGGCTTTCAAGTTGGGTAAAGTAGGTTAATGGGTCCTAAAATGAGGCTGCGGAATTAAACGATCCAGTTAAGGGTTCGTTATTTTAAATGAAGAGGTTGGGCGGGAACTATCGTTAGAAATATTACCTATAAGCATAATAGTAGAATTACTGAGATGGTGAAGTATCCCTGTTATTATAAAGTACATTACGATACGTGTGACTTAAATAGTCCATTATTGCACGGCGTGCATTAATATACTACTTAGGTCATACGTAATTTATTTACTATTTGTAGTTTATGGCTCGTGTGACCTAAACCCGCACTTTAGTCACGCTGTGTAAAGATATGAGAAAAGATTGACTTAGCGCAGGCTTAGGTCACAAAGTGCTATTTATTAAGGGGTGCGTGGCTAAATAATAACAGCCGCACAAGTCAATCGATCAGCTACGCTTGCCGCGGTTGTTCTGTGGATGGGTAACCATCTTTATATGCCGAGACCCCTCCGTGCCTCGAAGCCGTTAGTCCCGGCTGTCATTCTTTAATCTTTGACAGTTGTTACGGGTAGTCAGAAGCCCGAAAGTCTGACAACCAGTCATATCAAGGGGTATTGTATTACCCAGTAACGGGGTGTGGAGGTCAGATAGGCAGTCGCTCTATGTAAAATTCTGGTATTCAGCTGCACCAGGTTAGACTGGAAGCCGACCCCAACTTAGTTGAGAAAAGTTTGTTGGTTGGTTCGGTTAACATTCTATTGTATGTGTTTATATGGGCCTTGACGCCTGAAATAAATTGATAAATAAGAAAAGGCTAGGTAGATGATGATTATCTAGCAGAGCTACGAAAACACGCACAAAGCTAACCTTAATAAAGTCCGAGATTAAAAACAACACATCACTAAAATCCCGGGATGTGCTCAAATCCCGGGACACGTGATAGCACTAGTAATGACTCCACGGTGGCCTATTAGCTCTCTATTTGTAGCTCCGGGATATCGTCTGCTCTCTACGTGATAGAGATTTTATATTTGTTTACTTAGGATGTAGAGTGTTGGAGTTTCGACCTGAGAATAGAATAATTAAGGGTGTCAAGGTCGTTTAGTTCATGGTTAAAGCCTCCTTTATTAAAAGCCTCCTTCATAACTCAAGAGTTAAAAAAAAAAAATATAAGATAGGCATAATAAAGAATGAGAAAAAATAAATAAATAAAATCGGTGAATATACATAAAAAAAACATACATAAAGTTGAACATATTAGACCTCCTCCTTTTTGGAAGTCGATTAAAAAAGCAATGAATGAGTGGTTGAACGAATGAGGTAATAATTAAATTTTTTGTTATGTATTTTCTGGTGTACAATAAAGTATATATAAATAAATAAATAGGCAGAAATATACCAAACCGTCTCATTTGTGCCTCGGAAAGCACGTTAAGCCGTTGGTCCCGGCTGTCATTCGTGGATATTTGACAGTTGTTACGGGTCGTTAGAAGCCCGAAAGTCTGACAACCAGTCTTACTAAGGGGTATCGTATTACCCAGTAATTGGTTTGTGGAGGTCAGATAGGCAGTCGCTCCATATAAAATACTGGTATTCAGCTGCATCCAGTTAGGCTGAAAGCCGAACCTCACATATTAGGGAAAAGGCTAGGTAGATGATGATGAAATAGGCAGAAATATACTTCTATACGGTTATAATAACATTACCATATATCTTTTTCCAGATTAGGATATACAGGGTGGCGAGGATATCGACGCGCAACATGTTACCAGTGGTGTTGAAATTTATCGCCGGTTATTAGAAAAAAAATTGCTGTTCTATACATTTTTACCACGTAGGTATTGCACTTTTTTATAAAACAGCATTTTTTTTTTGGATAACCCATAATAAAAAATCCCTAGCGGTCTAGAATCATGTGCTGAATTCATGGTTACAGTTTGCATGTCGATGGTGTTCCTGCCATGCTGTATTCATGGTGTTTCAAAATTAACCCAGCAAACTTAAAGAGGTGCTTTAGACCATCGAACTGAACAACTTTCTATGGGACCAACTCTGAAATCACGAAAAAAACATCTGCTGTTTAATTATATTTGTTGTTTTATATTTTGCAATATTTCCTATCCTTTGTGTGATCTATTGAACCGAGAACCATGTTATGGCGAAGGCGAATGTATAATTATACCGTTATGTTCCAAGAAGCAATGCACATGTCAAATGAGAATAAAATGACGCATTTAAGTAGTTTATCAACCATCTCGTTACCATAACACAAGCATTAGGTTGCTTAGCTTGGGACTATATGGCGTTGTGTGAAATGTCCAAGGATATTATTATTATTATTTAATACACATTTTGACAATTCAAAGAATTGCCATTTTCCTGCTTTTACCCCAATTCATTTCGGTCGGCGTCACATGTCTGTTTCTTCCATACTTCTCTATTAGTCGTCATCTCGGTACTCGCCTTTCTAACCATATCATCTTTCACACAGGCCATCCATCGTATTTTTGATCTTTCCCGTCTCTTAAAGCCCTCGACATTGAACTTTCCTTACGACATTTTCCTCATTCTTCCGTATGACGGCCAATACAATGACAACCGATTTCCACACAACTTTTCAGTCACCGGTGCCACTTTCAGACTTCCTTTCATGTTCTCATTTCTTATTCTATCCATTTGTTTAAAACCACACATCTCAGCTGCATGGAATTGCCTTTCATTCAACCCAATCGGCAATTCAAAGTTTACGATCTAATAATAAAAACTGCTTAGGTCTATAATGTACTGTAGCATTTGCAACGACACAATTGCTACGACACTGACGCTACGAATCTTTGAAGATAATCACTTTCTAATTCGTTAGGTACTCATTTTCATTTCACGCACAAAACTTGCACTATTTACTTTTAACCTTTCAAAAACACTACACTGTCCATATATCCCAAAAACGACTCAATCACCTTTGTAACCCTGCCCTTTTCAATTGAATTCACAGCATCCTGTTACTCGGGATAGAAGCGATTTTTTTCTGTTAACAATGACAGAGGAATGAAAGAGAAATTGGCTATAGAAGCTGTGTTATATAGACTGGCTTGTTTGTAATACGAGGTGTAAGGGCGACGACATATTGAACGATAGTACATGATGTGAGGCACCTGTTCCACCGCCAACGGGAAAATGACTAGCTATCAACGATTTTCTCGCTCAAGAAACGTACAAAATATTTTAGGTCCCGTGTAGGTAAGTAAAAGAGATACATATATATTAATATGTTGATCGCTGACTCGTTTGTTGCAGCGACAAGACGTATTAAAGAGAGTACTCGCTCATCGAAAACACCACTACATGTGCGTAGCTTAGCTGCGGGCAGCGGTGGAGTGGCGCCCTAAGTGCGACGATACATTGGAAGTAATGCGACACGCGAAGCGATTGTTAGTCGCACGCGTGAGGGTGTTTTAACAACGAAAGGTGCCCTTTTGATCTTTGGGAGATTGGTGTGAAATAGTTTTTTGTTTTGTTGAAAGTTTGTGTCGTTGACTTTGAAAAGTTCCGTTTATTTATTTCGTAACAGAGTTATAGCGATGTCTTTCCCGGATGAGGTTGCCACTAAGAGCGGTTCCGCACTACATCCGATCCGATTCCGAATTAAAGATCCGACTTCAATCCGAATTCGGAATGTTCTAAATTCGGACGGATAGAGTTCGGATCTAGTGCGCAACCCTTCAAACAAATAGGACTATGGTCACTTCGGACCGGCATTTCTCGGATTCGGATCGGATGTAGTGCGAAACCGCTCTAAGGCATTATCAAAGGTTTACCTATCATTTATAGCACTGTCATTGTCAACACTGTTTTGTTTAGTAAAGCAAATGTCTATTGCAGAGTGTTTTTTCAAACTATGATCGTCAACTTGCTTTTAATTATGCTATTCGTAGCGTTGGAAGGCCGACAAGGTGGACCGAAGATCTAGTAAAAGCCGCAGAAGTTCGTGGATGCGAGACGCACAGAACCGGTCGAAATGGAGGTGCTTGGGGGAGGCCTATGTCCAGCAGTCTTTCAGCTGAAATGACGATGATAATGCTGATCCAAAATGAAAAAAAAAAATGCCTATTCTATTTTGTGATAGCAACATATCAAAACGCCTGTATTTATCGAAGGCGTACACCCATATTGTACAAGTTATGTTACAAATCCCGCGTAATAGAAGCGCTCAGTTATTAGCAAAATACTCCTCGCCTTTTGCCAATAACTGAGCACAAGCCTGTACTCCGGGTTCGTACTGAAAGTTTGGCTAGATACGCACTGACAGGCACTGGCGACTCATCTTGCGAGTAGTGAAGTGAAACGAACGCTCTAGAATTTTCGCGAAATCGCAACTAGTCGCTTACCGTGTATCGAAGGATGCCAGCCACCTGTCAGTGCGTACGTAGCCTAATGGATAAATCCACACGTCAATTTGTCAAAAAAAGAAATGTTTTTGTAAAACCTAGACTTTATTTCTGAAATGAGAATTTCTAGTTTATTTATTTTAAGCCACTGTGTGTATACAACCCAAACAAACGTATTCTCTCATTTATTATGTTACCAAGTAGCATGGTTCAATCAATTTCACTGTGTTATCGCTAATGTACTTTTTGTGGATTTTATCGGCCTAAGGGAGCGATTTGATTTATCTATATAGGGTTTTTATAGCCATGGGGTTTTAATCTTTATTGATGGTTATTCGGATATGGTTTTCAGAGGCTTTAGTCTTCATTATTAGGAAATACTGTGTCGAGTTTTACACAGGCTGACTTTCTGCGATTATGTCGCGACTATAGAGCGTGGGGTCCTAGGTTGGATTCCTACGGTTAACGATCTCCGACCACCATAAGATGGGGCCCGCGAGCGGTGAAATTGGGGCCATGTCGTCGCTCGAGCAGTCAGGCTCAAAGAGGTGGTCCGCAGTATGCGGTCGTGGGATCGGCCGCTGTTGGTGATGGGGCCCGCTAGGCATGTCGGGCTGATGCCAGTCGGGGGTGCGGCGAATGTACAGTAAGTATCTCCTGGGCCCCCGACAGTCCGACCCCGAGCCTGACATAACCCTCCGTTCTTTCCAGTCGGATGGTATCCATGAGGATTTCCTCAAGAAACAAAAAAAAAACACCCGTGCCTCGGAAAGTCGTGTCGGATTGCCGTCCCATTGGACTACGAGAGAGACAGTCTGTACCTGTGTTAGCGGAGACACTTCTGCACCATAATGTCTACCGCGTAGTTATCTAGTCTCCGCTGACATTGGCCGCCATGACAGAAATTATGTCATAGTAATCCTAGGTGGTAATTATCGTTCGCCAACCGTGACCGATTCTCAAACACGTCCTATTATATAATTATAAAATATGCCTTAACCCGAGTTTCTTCTAGCTTATAGCATTTAATGTAGTGTAAGCATAAAATAATAATAGGTACAAGAAAAAAATGAGAAGCATTCGCACAATACAAAATAAATTGCCTTTTTTTTCTCAGGAAATAAATTTGCAAAATACATACTGCCAATTGCCAATACCAGCACGGCATAAGCCTTCAAGAACTCATGTAATTTTTCAACGTGTAATAGCGAAGAAATGTTAGATAGCCACATTCGTACGTGGGGTACTGTTGGTACCGCGGAGTAATAAACCAATGGAGTGCTCAGTGCTCACACGTATGTGTCTGTAGAATTGAATCTCAAGAATGTATTTAGTGCCGTCGAGGAAAGATCCCACCAAAAACATTTTCATGTAAAATGTTCCCTAGACGAGACCACACATGGCTCGCACTGTCAAAAAGTTAGCAGATCTCATGTAGAGCCAAACTTCTAACTCTACAAGCCCTAACTTCACAAACTCTACACCTTAGTCAAAATATGTGGCTTGGCCGCTTCGTTACTACAAGAACAGAAAACATATATTATATAACAGAAAAGTAATGAACAGTGAATTTTTTACCTTACGCCCATGTGATGATAGCGTTATATGACCTCTCAAGCTCTGCTAATGAGACACAATTGATTTACTTTTGCATCGTGTTACATAGGCGACGTGCGGAGCTTGACCGGTAAATCAAATTAGGCTGAGAATCAGCACTTTTTGAACGTCTTTACATAAGACAGCCCCAAAACAGCCCCTTTAGCTGGGAAGAATAAGTGGTGGAACAAACTCCCCAGTAGCACAGTTGGCTGTTAAGTTACAAGAACTTGATTCTGAGTATGCATATTAACTAATATTACAAAACCAAGAACCATAAAACATTTAGTTAAACAAAAACTACTGAATGGATTTTGATGAAACTGTACAGTAATATAGCTTATACAATAGAATAACACATAGGATATTTTTTATCTCGATATTCCCACCGGGTCGACACTTATACGGATGAAACCGCGGGGCGCTGCTAGTAGAACCATGTATCAAGATAAATCACAGCCCAGGCACGGTAGAGAGAGAAACACAAACACGCTGATGAAGCCATCTAAGTCGCTCACATTCTCACTCCATTTACTACCTACTCAAGATTCTGTAGCGAGAGTGATGCTTTATTTATCACACGCAGAGTGATGGAATGACGAGGGTATTCGCTCATTCGAGCAAAATTGAGCGTTGAAGCAAACAAGAACGGGTTCCGTAGGCCTCTGAAATGTTTTCATTCGAGTTTTATAAGATATACGAGGACTGCCTCGCGGATCTGGTGCTCGCAAGCGTTACTACTGAGCATGAGGTCCAGCGGAATAATTGCGTAACACACTAACGGTAGTAATGGTTTTTGACAGTTCAACAACATACATTGCGTTGTTAATGTTGTTGAGCAGACGAATTTTTCGAACATATAAAGCAAAAGATTAGCAAATAACCTTTAAAATTATTCAGATAGGTAGTGATTGATAGTGTGTTACGCAGGGTGCTGGATTTGATTCCCAGATCGGGCAAAGTGTTATTGGGTTTTTCTATACGGTAATTTCTCAGTAGTAATACGGACTCTGGATTTGTGGCCGGTTGATGGCAATAGGCTCGCCCGGCCCCCTATTACATGGGGACTTAAACATAACTGCCGAAGTGTGAGTGCTAAGCCATTCGCGGAATTATCGGCGTAAATATGTTACCTATGTGTGTTTTATAAGATTGCGAAGGAGAAACAAAGATGGCGATTGTGCAAACGTTAAAGAAAAACCGGATCAGACCGGAATAACTTGGAATGAGAAAGTTGGATAAGAAAAATATTAAAACAAAAGAAGAACTAGCAGGGGATCGAGGAGGGGGGGGGGGTGGAGGGGGGGTGCTCAGGGGATCAGACCGTAATGAATCCGTTTTGTTTAGGTCTAAGAAAAAGTTTGAAATTTGATATTGTTTATTGAATAGAGTGATGTTGGTTTTTGGAAATGTCGTAAGTACTGTAAATCGATATTGGTGCCGATTCCCTTGCTCACAAGCTAAACTAAACTTAAGTTCAGTGCATCTTTTTCTTTCTATTTTATTAAGAAAAGGACAGATGATAAATTTTAGTTTAGTGCTGTCAAAATCAGCGCCTGACACTACTCCATACAAGTTTAGACGTGATTAAAAACTTGCCTACTAAAATTACGTCAGGCGCTGTGTATGTGTTTATTCACAACCATTCGACAGGCCATCGTATCGAAAATAACATACTTCGATAATCTGATTTGACTTGCCTCCAACGAAGTATAGCGGTCGTCTATTTGATTTAAACTGACAAAATTTTCGGGTTTTGGACTTGTGAATAGATTTTAGAGGACTTATGAATAGGTATGCTGATTTAAATAGAAAGCTTTGCCCAACAAACTTATATTAAATTATTATGTGGTTATATAACTCTTGTCTCAAAAATGTTCCGCATATTAGGGCCCAAATTGAAACACAGCAATTAACTGCTTTGACAGCAGAAATATATACCTAACTATCCTAATAATATTATTAACTAGCAGCGCCACGCGGTTTCACCCGCATATGTTTCGATCCCGTGGGAATATCGGGATGAAAAGTTTCAAAGTGCCCAAATCCGTTTAGTAGTATTTGCGTGAAAGAGTAACAAACATCCATCCATCCTCACAAACTTTCGTGTTTGTAATATTAGGGGGATAATATAATAATTATATTATATATTATAATAGGATAGGATATAGTAGAAAGTAGTTTGAGTTTGAGTTTGAGTTTGAGGACACAGGTAGACCATGACCTGGCTTGGGACATAGTGTGCTGCACACCACTACCCTATTCCAAGTTAAACAAATATCAACTTTATTTCAGTGGTCATTAAGTGGATTTCAGAGTGAATAGCACTATTGAAAAAATTATAAAAACGTTTGAAGCTGTAGCGTAAACTGAACTTTATTGTGTAGGAATTAAAGTTCATTTCGATTAATTCATATTTGTTTATTTTTTTGGCAAATAAATCACGAACGCAGATTAGAACACTTTATTATCCTAGTAGTATGTTCCCGTTCGATACTTTCAGACTTCCACCTCCACGCGGGAGAAGCCGCGGGCAAAACTAGGTTCCCATAAGCAGGCTTCTACTGCATTCGCAAAAACATATTCGTGCAACGTCACCTTTCCATCGATTTACGTAGACCACCTAATTCAAAATAGTAAACACGGAACCCTAAAGGTTTTACGTTCCGTATTCGTGTATTAACGCACGTACAACACCAACGAAACGATATTTTTATGTCGAAACGATTTCAATTCATCTACGAAACGTGACTGGCAGGGCTCCTTTATTTATGTTAGCGAAAATAACGCTATTTATTATATTCAGGAACAACCTATTTTGCGGAGAAAAATTGGTTTGATTTAAATTTTTTTTTTGTTGGTTCTGAATTTACAAAAATATTTTTCATTATACCTATGTTTAACAATTTTCGTATTCTCAGGTAATTTACATTCCATCGCCACTTAATCAGTTATCTACCTTAGTGAAATGTATTCTAAGTTGATTATTGAGTGACCATTTGTAACAAAAATGTCCTAATAAGTTTTTGGTTGCAATGGAATTTGAACTTTGTCGTGTATGATATTCAGTTTCTTGTTCCAGAACTGAAAAAAAAAAAAACGTGTGAGATCGCGCTCGGCAGAATCGAAGTTCAAAATGACGAAAATTTCTACAGCCATCATCTTGAATTTTCATTTTGACCACAGTATTGACTTCAATTGAACACCCTACAAAACCATGAAAACGACACCCTTAATGAAAAATTTGAAACTTTTCGCCGCCGCCATCTTTGGATTTTCATATTGACTTCACTATCGGCTTCAGAACCTTCGAAAACCATGAAAACTATCTCCCTTTCTGTCTCTTTCTATTACATAAATAAAAAGTCGCATGGAGGGGGCATAACGCTTTTTTGTTATGTGACGATTTCTGTCATTTTACTCCTACCACAAGCTCCGTAAAAAAACTTCGTTCAAATTATAGTTAGTTACAAATTTTTTTACTTATTGTAGTGTAAATGCTAGTTGTTTAATATTTCTTTTTTTTTTAATAATAATGCAATGTATCGCTTCTTAATTTTTCATGAACTGTTCTATTTTTGACTACCTTAATAATAATAATTGGCCCTGACAAACCCTAGCGCTGCGCGTGGGTTGCAATCCCGAGAAAAATATATATTAATAATTATATATAATTATATATTTTAATAACGATCCCTACTGGTACTGAGCGTGGACTTGATTTCCGGGAAATATAAAATTATTTTCACCCCTGTAAAAAAAATAAAACATGTAAATGAATGGATATAAACTTACTTGGCGTTTGTTCACCCAAACGCCACTTAAACGGGGTGGAAGGAACATCAATGTGCGCATTATAAAACCATGATTTCAGAATCTAGAATCATGTTTATAGAAATTGTTCGTTGTTAAACAAATAAAAATATGCTGTTTCATAGAAAAGTGCAATATCTGCGTGGTCAAAATGTAGGGTGTTCCATAATTTTTTTCAGTTAAAAACATTTTGGGTGTTTCATGGTTCCGTAACATCACACGGGCATTCGCCACATTTACTAACCGTACCGACCGAAAGTTATGAACTGTTACTTTGTAGGCACGGCCTGTGTGACAATTTCCTAATTCATTATGTATGAATAATGGACGCTAGTGGAGTGGTCTGTGTGAATTTTGGATTACACAGATGTATGGGAGGCTAGGATTTTAAGTACGAATAGAAAACTAAGTAGGTATTATAGAAGCGGCTGGAAAAATTTGGATGTCGTTGATGTAAATTTTTCACAGACATATCTAAACTCTAACTTTTAATTAGCTGCAGTAAAATGACACTTCTTAATAAATCATTTCGGACTGCGTTGAGAGATACTTATGCATGTCAAATAAGTTTCGTTTGTTACACTATTCTGTACTAGAAAAACAAGATTTGGTTGATGGCCACAAAAAAACAAAAATACGCCAATTTCAGTCATTTAAGTAACACATAAACTGTCATTTTACTGCAGCTAATTAAAAGTCCGACTATAGCTATTTCAACGTCGTCGAATTTTAGACTCGCTATAGATGCGATAAAAAATATCCGGCTTCATTTAAATATTTGAAATGAAGCGATAATAATTTGATCTGAACAACTTTTTATACTAAAGTAGATGATCCAGCTAACTTCGTACCGCCCCAGAATCAATAAGAACGAATGTATGGGAAAATTAATTATCTTTATAATTTTTTTTACAGGAGACAAAACCAAGAAATCAAAGATCATAAAAATTGCTCTAGCCGTTCTTAAGTTACTCATATAAATAGTGTAACTAACCCGACTTTGTTTTATTTATACACAAGATATAAAATTTACAATAGTTACTAGCTAACATGTCATACTTATTTGCTAAAAGTTTTCGGAGTCTAGCTGACAGCAACGATTGTTTCTCGGGATACCTACAGATCTCGGGACGTACAATAAATGCGGATAACGGGCGTACCACATTCATTTATCCCCAAAACATTCTAATACGGTAATACCGTAAACCATATAAACATGTAAACCATATAAACATGTAAACCATATAAACATGTAAACCATATAAACATGTAAACCATATAAACATGTAAACCATGTAAGTACTTACTTTTGGATGATCTCGAACCGGCACGACGACTCGCACGCAGACTTTGACCGGCTTGTCTCGAGTGATATCCAGCATCCTTCTCTCACCTCGCCATTCACCTGGGAACAACGAGAAAGAAGGTTTAATATCAAAAGCTTAAGAGGGTACATTCTGAGAGTTGGCATATGTTATGAAGAGATCCGCAGGAGTACCAAGGTTACCAACATAGCCCGAAGAATTGCCAAACTTAAATGGCAGTGAGCAGGAACATTGCTCGCAGAACAAATGGCCAATGGGGCCAAAAGGTGTGGCGACCGCGTACCAAAAGACGTAGCGTTGAAAGGCCTCCCACAAGGTGGACCGATGACCTTGTGAAGGCCGCCGGAATTCCCTGGATGCGGGAAGCACAGAACCGGTCGAAGTGGAAGTGCTTGGGGGAGGCCTATGTCCAGCAGTGGACTTCTTTCGGCTAAAATGATGTTGATGATGAGTGAAATATTTGACGGCTATTTTCAAGACTGCCAATTTTTAGAATGCAAGCTGTTCATATAAGAGGGGCAATCCTAATAATTTTAAGAACGTTCACAGTCTGATCTCAGTTTCAATCTGTCAAAAATGCCTCTATATTTCCATATATTTTGACAAGTTTTTGACGTTTGTTTGTCGCTAAGATGAGACTGCGACTAAATTTTGAACACTTTGTAGGTAGTTGTATGACACTGGTATACCTACCTATGGCGCAGTTTTTCGTATTGGCAGACACGCTCATTGAGTAGGTGATATGGTTAAACCGTTTCTCAGGCACATTACCCTGATAAAAATATACATTTGAAGTGGGGGGCACTCCGCCACAGAGGCTTGGCCGGACTGTTGAACCAATACAAATATTCGTGTTGGCAATAATGATCATTGGATTGGTGACGGCAGTGAGATAATTCCGATGAGGATTTAATTTTGAATATAGTTGTAGGTCAGGCCACGAGGGGTTAACTAGTAACTTGCTATCGACGATGTTCAATCGCCTGAAAATTTTTGGTCGGCTAAGCTGAACTGAACGACATGAATAGTAAAATCTATTTGGAAATGCAGGATTTCTCAGCATCACATCTTGGCGATACATTGTTTCATTTTTTGACACTTTTTTTGATAGATCTGAAGATAAATGATGGTAGGAGACCAGTTATACAGCCGGATTGGCAACCAGACGGCTGGTTCCTTCAGTATTTGAGTACCAATTCTTTCAGCAGTTGCACTTATGAGGTGTTTTCTCAATGACTGTTAGATTTAAACTGAACATTTCTTTCAAAATCCCCCCCTTTTATACATTTTACTACCTGAAATAGAATAAACTCCCCACGTTTGTGAAACAAGTCGCAATGACGAAAACTTCCAAACTTGGAGTTTCAACAGCTTCATAAAAACGTGAACAACGTTAAGTATTAATAGATCTTTTGAAAGGACTTGTGGTAAATGTTTCGCAATGACAAAACGTGTGTTGTCAGTAAATTTTTTTTGGCTTCCATAAAATACTTTATTTCCATCTAAGCAGTTCACAATGACCAATCGTTGAACAATAGAATTTTCAGAATCCGATAGTTTTTTGGCTTCGGTAAAGTTACTTCTATGTTGTAAAAAAAATCTGCTCTCATTTGTATTCAAATATTGTATGCCATTATCTAGAAATCGCACGCGTGTTAACACTTGCATGCAATTCCTGAATGGCAATAATTGAAAATACTTTATGGCATGCGATTATTGCTCTTGAACCTTTCAGAATCATTCACCGTGTAAATGTGGGCAGAGAAAATAAAAAATATGTTCTTTATGAAACCTCACAGCGGCATTAAAGCTACTGGAAGCCAGAAATCATTTTACAGTCAAAATTACAGCTATAAATTGCCCCGGGGCCACATACCCCGGCTATTTAACCAGGCTGACAAAAATCCTGGTGTTAGGGACCGGTCCCACCGCAGGCGATTAACAAGAAGCGAGTAGAGCTAGCAACTAAAGCCACCGGCACATTACTGTGTCGTGTTGTGTCGTGACGTGGGATACACCAATCAAACTAATCTGTCCAGGACTACGTCAAATCACTACAAGTTTTGATTGGCTAACATTGCGTCATAAGGCGTCACGACACGACACAACACAGTAATGTGAATCCGGCTTAAAAACGAGTTGGCGAGCAACGAGCAGCGACTGCATGACGACCACGAGCGGTTAAAAGCTAGTATGCGCAGCGAATGTACAAGCGTGAGTCTCGCAAGTGTTCAGCCCGCCAAGTGATCGCCGCTGAGCGAGTAATCTCTTTGATAACTCTTGTCGCTGCGACAAACGAGTACTCGCCAGCGGTGTGAACAGTCAGCGATCATCTAATTATATATGTATACTTACACGGGACCTAGGGCTTGTGACAAAGGGGCTTGCGGCTAAGTAATAACAGTCGCACGGGTCGCTCGATCAGGTTAAGCTACGCTTGCCGCGGCAGGCTCGTGGATGGGATACCATCTTTACATACCGAGTCCCCTCTGTGCCTCGGAAAGCACGGTAAGCCGTTGGTCCCGGTTGTCATTCGTGGATCTTTGACAGTCGTTACGGGTCGTCAGAAGCCCAAAAGTCTGACAACCAGTCTTACCAAGGGGTATCGTATTACCCAGGAACTGGGTTGTGGAGGTCAGATAGGCAGGCGCTCCATGTAAAATACAGCTGTATCCGTTTAAACTGGAAGCCGACCCCAACATAGTTGGGAAAAGGCTAGGCAGATGATGACTTACACGGGACACACAGAGCACATCAAGCTACCCGAAACTGTCAAATTTTCCCAATCAACTTTGAACCTTACACGTTAGCGATAAAGTTGAAAATCTGTAGTAGCTTGATGTGCTAGCGTCTTTACGTTTCTTGAGCGAGAAAATTGTTTATAATATCTAGTCGCTTCCTCGTTAGTTGTGGGACAGACGCCTTAAGGTCGGCCAACTTCAGTAACTTTTCAAATAGCAAATCCCATAAAACACAAATAGTGAAAATACCTAATGTTCTGTATTAGTTTGTTTGTTTCGCGTTATTCAGAACGCGGGTAGTTCAAAATTAGTTTCAAAACAAACAAAGTCACTTGTGTTGTTTAGCGATAAGGGTGCTTCGGTGCTAAGCCCCTGAGTCTTTTGTGAACCGAGATATTATTTATTATCTATCTTTACGTATTATAAAATATTAGCCGTTTTCCGTGTCTGTCCGTGTGATCGGGTTAATGCGTAACACAGTTATAATCGCTTTCATTTTCACAGTTCAATAACATTCATTGCGTTATTTACGTTGTTGAACAGACAAATTTTTCGAACATATGGAGCAATGCATGTTTTTAACGGACGAAAAAACGGAGGAGGTTCTCAATTCGACTCGTATTTTTTCGCTATAATTTTTGCTCGGTAAAACTCCAATGAGTTTATGTTCGCACCAATTTAAATGTATAAAATGTATGCGTTGGTACTACTGAAAGTATAATAATAAAAAAAAAAAATGAGAATTTATTCGCCAAAGTTCATGTCACTGTGTATAATAGATTAATATTAAATTTATATAATTAGTAAAGAAATTTCGATAGCTAGTGTAAGTGTAAGTCATAAAAGTCACGCGAAGCAGGGGCAGGTCACTGTGCATAATATTTACCTAAATAATTCTTCTGCACGTCCAATTTTGATGAAATTTTTGCGTATGTTTGAGTGGGCCCTGGATGGATATGATTCACAAATGGCAAATGAACTCGATAGGTGGCGCTGCGATCGAGTTCTGGGAAATAGGACAACGTCCGTCCGGTCAGCAAGTATTTTATAAAAAATACCTTGCACCACAATAATAAAGGGATTTTATTATCCTATATGTTTTGTAGAAAAGATATAGCAAAGGCGTAATAATTTATTGATCGTAAATACAAATCCCGACCCATCATTTTTATCAGTCGTGAACTGCGGTAAATTGACGCAGTGTATCAATCTGCTCAGCAATCGTGCGCCCTGATTGTACGAACAGGAAAAATCGACAAATTTTATCGTTTAGTACCTACCTAAGTACAGCAAACTCCCTTGATCTATGTGAATGAATACTGATTAAAAACATTAAAATTTCATTCAACCACATATGAGGTAAAGACGATACGAAATAATCAATAATTACGTTGATGTTTTAAACATATGTTTTATCCTCAGAGAAAACCGCAGAGCGCTTGATTGAGTTAAAATAAAAAGAATATGTAATGAATGACATCTATGAAAAACATTGATATTTTAATTATTTTGAATACTTATCCTTTTGATTCGTGCGATTTTATAGCTGTTAAAGCAGGATTGACTTTTTGGTACCGTCGAATTTGGTATACAGGCAGCTAACTTGCAACTACTTTTAAACAATGGTGTGAGTGTGCTGAGTAGTCAATTATTTTACACCACTCTATAAGGATGCCATAAGCTGAAAAAGTTATAACGCACAAAATAAAACTAAATATTGGCAGTGTAGTGGAAAGATGAATATTTATGCCTGTATACCAAATAGCTTGTTCGACTGTACTTATTTTTTTTATATTAATGCATTCATAGTGACCATCTTTATGTACTGAGACCAATCTGTGCCTCGGAAACCACGTAAGGCCGTTTGTACACGGCCAGTTGCTTTACAGTACGGCGGCGTATAAACCGCACTGGAGAAAATACGTGTCTCTCAACAAGCTTTCATGGTGATCCATGCAACACTGACGACCGAAGAAAACTACAATTTATTCGCCTTGTGTAGGCACGGTCGGCAGGGTTGTCTAGATCAATATGGAAGCTTGTTGACGAGACGGCGACACTGTGGCACGTCGCTGTCGCCGTATGCGAGTTTACAAACTCACACGATTATTTTACGGTGCGGTTAGCGCGCTGTACCGTAAAGACACCGTGCCGTGTACAAAGAAAGAAAGAAAGAAAGAAAGAAAATACATTTATTTAGCACAGACTAAAATATACACAATACACCAGATACATACAGCATATAAAAAAACAAAAATAAAATAAAGATCAAATAAAAAGTGTAAGGTCCGATGTAAGAAAGGCAAGTGCGTGTGCCTCACGGCTGCGCCAAAAAGGCCCAGTTCAGCAAAAATGCCAGACAACTAGTGCCTGACGCTGGTTTTCAACTGGACCTGATGTGTGAGGTGACGGATGTAAATCAGTTTTACACTGTAAAGAGCCCAAAGCTGTTGGTCCCGGCTGTTCTTCGTGGATCTGTGACCTTCATTCCGGGTCGTCAGAATCCCGAAAGTCTGACAACCAGTCTTATTAAGGGGTACTGTAGTACTCAATAACTGGGTAGAAGAGGTCAGATAAGCAGTCGTGTCTGGTATTCAGCTGTAGATATCCGATCAGACTGGAAATCGACCTCAATTTATGGAGGTAGCTGACACCCTGAATTAACATAGGTATAGGCTACTTTTTATCCCGATATTCACACGGGATCAACACTTATGCGGGTGAAACCGCGGGGCGCAGCTAATAAATCAAAAAATAAACATTCTACTGACAGTTCCTGTCATTGTTAATGTCAATAATATCATTAAAGTTAAAATGATGGCATCTAAATAATAAATATATAATGAATCGAATAAAAGTTAGGCTGGTTTTATACGAATCGACTTTCAAAGCCGTCCCTCCATATTTAATTCCTTATTGACAGCTGTCATTTTGCCCGCCAATTTTATCGCATAGTACCGAAACCGTTTAGTGTGGTGACAGGGATGCATGGAATTAGTATGTACCATACATTTATTAAATAATTTTGGGATAATGTGTAGTTTATTTGAAAAAATGTTTATCACACAAATTTCACGAAGCAAGCATTTCCTAAACTTAATTCTAGCCATTTTATCTACCTAATCAACTAAAATATCGTAATTCTACTCAATTTATTACTTTTGTTTTGTGGCATCGTATGAATAACTTCTAATAAATTAATATTATATGCACAACCACCCAGACACCAAACAACTATTTAGGCTAAATAACTATTAGTTTCTGCCCGTCACTATAGATTTATTAAATTATAGACTTATAGATTTATTAAATTTACCGAATAAACAAATGACACAAACATCAATACATCAACATTCCATCAAATAGGTACAGTCACGAGCATAAATATATTACTACTAGTTTGTTGCCCGCGATTTCGTCTGCGATCCAGGATAAAAGTAGTCTATGTCCTTACCCAGGTCTATCTGTGTGCCAAATTTCATCCAAATCCGTTCTGTAATTTTAGAGCGAAACTGTGCTTTAGACCATCGAACTGAACAACTTTCACTGTGGGACCAACGCCAAAATCACAAAAAAAAAAACAGCTGTTTCATACATTTTGGTCAAGTAGGTATTGAACTTTTGTATGAAAGAGCAGATTTTTTTTTCGTGATTTCAGAGTTGGTCCCATAGTGAAAATTGTTCAGTTCAATGGTCTAAAGCACCTCTTAAAGTATGTAAGGTTAATTTTTTAACACCTTAAATAGTTAGAAGTTAGGATATTATATTTTGGCGTCGCTTATCTAGTCAGGTAGTCGTGATGTTCCTTCGATGTAACATTATTTGTGCTGCTACTTGTATATGCCTTTTAAAATTAATGATCACATGTATTTGCCGTCATCTTGACGACAGATATTATGAATCATGAAATAAAAGCCGTTTTGCGTGAATGTGACGCATGTTTCCCCCCTACCTTTTATTATTTTTTGTGTTTGTTCTTTTTTTTGCGTCATGTTCACCGCGAATAAACGTTTTTTCTTTCTTTCTTCTTTCTAAATCTGATATGACAGATACTACCGAACTGTTCATAGTAATATATTTATGGATGTACAGTGTATCTGTACCTAGGTATGTTATCTGTCCTATTTCAACAATAGAAACAATTCACAGCTATATATTTTGACATTTCACATATTTTCCGGTTAAATCCAATCGTTTTAGCTATAAATTCCCGTATCAATAAATACACTGTCGCTCAAACTTTTTAGAAATACAATATGCCATGGTTTGTGATTCGGCTAACTAACATCGAAATAATAAAAAGGGGCTTTTTTTGCTATTGTTTTGTAACTGGAGCTATTTCGAACATAAAAAATTTGACGTTTTACTCATTTATAATACGGCCGATGAATCATGGCCTATTTGAACAACTAGACTCTCCGAACTTATAAAATAGCAAACTGCTAGGTAGATTACTCCATTTTTACAAGCGTTTATTTGGTAAACAAAATTAATTTGATCGTTAGGTCTTTTGTCCACCACCGCGACAACCGGATATCTACAAGAACGAGATGACAGCGCCGAAGTAGCGATACGTACATTTATTATGGCAGCGTGACCATCGCAAGTCCGTCACCGGGACGTCACGTTCAGTTCGAATGATCTCGTTTCTCGCTGATGTCCCGCTAACTTCCCGTTGACAATTGCGGTGGACAAGCGCTGTTAACCCACCAAACGTGTGGGTTGTACCATTGTAAAATTTCAAGAAAATGGACACCATTCTCTTGACCTTTTATTATTCAAGTAATAGAATAAAAATCTATTACATTTACAAAATCAACAACCTGTTTGGCGATCAGCTCCTATTGGTCCATTCAAACCATATCCGCCATATTTAATTCACATTTGACACCTGTCATTTTGCGCGCCAAATCGACCTTTGACCGTTTATTTTTCAAATGGCAACGGAATCCCGTGTCAAAACTGGAAGCAAGGCTGTGAAAACATAAAGGATTATTTTGACGTGGATAGGATTATTTAAGAATTCATTTTATTATTCAAATTCAAATTCAAATATTTTATTTCAGATATAAATCCATATAATGTTAGTATAACTTAGCCTAATGTTAGTATTACATTAAAATAAACAATAATTAACAACTAGTGAACCATACAACTGTTCGTTCCATGGCACACCAGTTTATTTGGACAAATTTGTCTGGATTCTTACCCACCTTCGTAAGAGGGGAGAATCCCACCGGTCTGCAAACACATTCAGGATGCCATTGGAGGAGGATCGCAAGCGCACCATCATGGAAGCGCATCGCCTCCGCATGATCGCGGCGAACCCGTCGACGCACGCCTCCGCGAACATCCCTGACGCGCTACACCGCCACGGCAACCCCAAAAGCACCCTGAATGCGTTATTATACTGTACGCGCAGGTCACTGTATGCACGCTGGGTATATTATTGACAGCCTTTGGTTGTTTTGGTTATAACTATAATTTAACTAATATGTTGGTACGGTTGATTTTATAACCTAAAAAACGTACGAAGATGTCATCGGATGCTATTAAAACACAAACAAATTGTTTGTGCATCCTTCGCAAATAGGAGACAATTAAAAAAAAAAATACACAGACAAAATATAAATGACGCACTTCTCGGGTATTTTTTGTAAAAATTGCACCTTGAAAACTTTGGTGAAGTGACCTTGAAGTGATTAAAACTGTGGATTAAACCTACATTCACAGCTCACTTCAAACGCACTGCCCCTAAGTTTTCACGCTTTGATTTGCTCGAAAAAATATTTTTTTTTTGTAAAATAATATGTTAATCGTTTTGTTCGTTGGCGACTGTACTGGTCTAAGAATTAAAAAAAAAAGAAAAATATTAAAAACTTATAAACAGGATGTCTGTTTATTGGTTGTTTTCTTAAAGATAATAAAAAAAAAATATTAGAGTCAGAAAATGTGCGTTTAGTAAAATGTCTACTTACTAGAATTTGCTCGTGAAGTAAATTAAAATGTGTCAGGTTTTTTCTTTTTATTTATGTAGACATTTACTAGCTTTTTCTAGTTTGCAATAAAGTTTATTTCTGTGCAGTTTAGATTGCGTGCTTTTTATAATAATATTTAATTAAAGAGTTCATAGCTAGAGTTTAGATGTGTTTTTATTTGTATTAATATTTTCTAATGCGAGGTTGACCACTGAACTAGTATTTTTATTTGAAAATTAAAGTTTGACGACTAAGGTTTAAAGTTTTTTTTTAAGTGGTAATGAGGTTAGTCGAATGTATTTTTTACTTAATAAAATTAAGTTTCTAGAACATAAAAACATTATAATGAAATAAAAAGGCAGGTTGCAGAAAACGTGGTGGCTCACTGGTAATGGCCGCCACTTACGAGTTACGAGACAGGCGCTTTACTTTGTGTAGCATTCACCTCTTCTTTCTGTGAGAGTGAGTGGGCCATAATTCACCACGCGGGCCCAGTGCGGGTTGGTAGATGTCACATGTCTTCGAATTTTTGGTTCTAAAAACATGCCGGTTTCTTCACGATGTTATCCTTCACCGTTTTGAGAGCAGCGCTGATGAAATTATTTACACAAAATAAAGCGCCTGCCTGAGTTCAAACCTACGATCTACGACTCGTAAGTCACGGCCTCCTAAAATGAACATAATAACCACATGATTAAAAAAATCCTACTTAGAAATATTAGCTGTAAAAACTCACTAGTAGGTACCTAACTGTTGTAAAGTTGGTACATTTTAGATAAATATGGCATAAGAGAAGACATCTATCTCATCCCATGTCCCTGAAGGCAAGGTAAGCAACATTTCAAGCTAAAGCAACTTAAAACGAACATACATCCTTCGTGCCGGGGGACTACAACACTGCAACTTTGCCTGCCTTCCGAACCGGACGCTAGTGTTGCCAACGTATGAATCATTATTACTTTACGCTTCCGGCAAATGGAGAAGTTTCTGAAGGGATTTCGAAGATGGCCGGCTGGATTATAATTACTGTCACACAACAGAGCAAAGGCCTCTTTTTATACAGAGAAGGCACAAGCATTACAACCACGCTTGTTCAAGACGTGTTGGCGATTTCAGACTTGTGTAAGCCACAAGTCCAGTATTTTTTAGTTCAGGTTATTCCTTCACCGATGTCTTATATGTCCGAGATAAACTCAGAAAGTACCGTCCGGATTAAAATTTAAGACAGACTGGAATATTTTTGGAAACTGACCATCAAAATAGATGCGATCGAGAGATGAAATCTGTCTCGTATAAGGTCGTAGCTACTCTTACAGCCATCCAAATCCATACTTAAGACTTTCTTTACAACATTTTATGACAACCGATTTCCACACTAAGTATATGTATTTGCCTTGTAGTATTATAAAAAATTATAAAAGCCGAGATTATTAAGTACGCCTAAAGTACGAGTACATCCACGTCACTGATAATTATTCCAATGTTGGGAAAAACACATCTAAAGGCGGGCACACAAGATATCTCGTCCACTAATGAACGAACCGCTTAGCGCTAATGCAAGCAGATAGTCTACTAATGACCCTTGTGTATATGGCTTTATACCTTGGTTTCGGCAATTTCTATGTGTATCGATTTTGTAATTGTACAATGCAATTTTGAAGTTATTAATTTTGGATAAAATAGCTTTTATGGACACTAGCATCAGTTACATAGAATTGGTTCATCAATTCGGTCCACAATTGATTAAAACATCGAAGAACATACATAAAAAAAAATACAGATGAACATAGAACCTCCTCTGTCTGTCACCAGGCTGTATCTCATGAACCGTTATAGCTAGGCAGTTGAAATTTTCACAGAATGTGTATTTCTGTTGGCGCTATAAATATTTAAGGGGGGCTCCCATACAACAAATGTGATTTATTTTATATGTAGTGTTAAATATTGTATGGTGGTACGGAACCCTTCGTGTGCGAGTCCAACTCGCACTTGGCCGGCTTTTTACATAAAATAACCACATTGTGCAAGTTAAAATTAAATATTTGCATGTAATGGTAGAATTTAAAAGGGCTATTTTAGTATTAAGATCATACGTTGTAAAAGCACATTCTGGCAAATAAATGAATTTGAATCAAATACCACAGTTACACATGAATCCAAAAATCTTCATCAAACAGCCGTGTCTATTTTTTTAAACATGTTAATTGCCACTTCAACGGGCAGCCGCTACTCAAAATGTAGATCAAATATGTAGGTAGATGAAACATTTTCCGCGTTGAATGCAAACCTAGGGCCTGCTTCCATTGACGGTACGGCATGACGGCATGGCAAGGGATTTTTATGCGCCGAATAGGAATGTAACTTAACAGTTTGTCAATAGAATTGAAATTTAAATGATAATCATCGTAGGCACAAACACAGCTGCAGTGTGCTTAATTATGAGCCATATTATTAAAATTTAACTTTTATTATAACACTATTACGTTATATTCCTATTTGGCGCATATAAATCCCTTGCCGTGCCGTGTCGTCCGTGGGCACAGGCCCCTACCGTCGTCAGAAGTGAATTTTAAAGAACTGTTTCAGGAATTGACTTTTAGATGTAGTGAATATACTTATTTCGGCTTACAGTGTTTTTAAATTAATTTGAATTATGCAATAACTTTATTATATTGGCGGTTTTTGAAGGAATGTGGCGTTAGCTGATGATTTTTAAACTACTTTTTTATGTTAGCTTTTCAAGGTGTATTGAATTGTTTTCTTATTACATGAAAACCAGGTGCACAGTGACAGTGGGCTGGCAATGTTCGTCGAAGGACCGTTGGCCTGTGGAGCAAATGAGTCCTGGAGTTGAGACCGCGTATCGGTAAGTATAGTGTAGGACGCTCCCCAGCTACATGGACAGAGGAACTTAAGAAGGTGGCTGGGACTGACTGGATGTGGAAGGCGGAGCACAGGGTGTTGTGGCGCAGTCTGGGAGAGGCCTATGTCCAGCAGTGGACTGCGATAGGCTGAGTTGATGAGGAGCACTGAATGAAAGGGAGGTATTTGCCCAGAAGTTAGAGATCGCAAGCGAAAAAGAAACACGAAATTAATTGAATCCTATCGAATGAACAGCGGCGAGCAATCCAATTAGTGGAACTCCAGTTTAATGGTTCGCAGTAAATAGCAACGGTTAGCAATTGAATGCAATTTGAGTTTTTTATATTTTTTAAGATAGATGAATCGTTTAGTTGGTGCATAGAAAATAAATATCACAAAAAACAGCAACAAGAAACAAAAACACTCACAAACTGAAACCATGAATTCAGCACATGATTAACCCTAGCGTAGAAATTATTTATTTATATTTACTTTACTAGCGGCTGCCCGCGACTTCGTCCGCGTGAAATCCTAACTAATCCTAACTTCCTAACTAATATTTTAAATGCGAAAGTTTGTTTGTTTGTTTGTTACCTTTTCACGCTTAAACCAGTGAACCGATCATCCTGAAATTTTGCATTTACGTTGTCAGGTGTACAGAAACAGACAGCGGGTAACTTATCCCAAAAAAAATTGCTGTTTCCGAGGAAAACAACAATAACGTTCTTATGATAATAGATGGCGCCACGTGTATTGTTGTTTTCCTCGGGAACAGCATTTTTTTTGGGATAAATGGTCCAGACTCCGGACTGTTAGTGAGAAATTCCTGATAGAAAAACCCAATAACACTGCCCGACCATATATATATGTCGCAGCCAACTGGTTAAATTAGCCGTTCAGTTAACCGCCTAGCCTTTTAACTAAACGGCGGCCGTTCAACTAACGGCCTGAATAATATTCAATTACAGTTTAGGTTGGAAGTCTGTAACCAATCACGCGCGAGCCGAATTGGTCGCAGTAACTAAGGCAGGGCACCCCGACCAAATGGGTTAGGTTAGGTTAGAACTGTGATCAACCGCGTGCGAGCCGAGAGAGCGAAGCGAGGCGAGCACTACTTCTAAAGGCCAGGCAGTTAACTAAACGGCTAATTTAACCAGTTGGCTGCGACATATATATATATACATAACAAAAAAAAAAAACCTAAGATTAACTTTGCTGTGCCCGACAGGGTCAATAATTAATTCGATGTTTTAACATACCAACTATTATAATGTACACTATCAATATCAACTATCAATTAAGTATTAAGTATTGAGTACATTTTCATAATTGACCTGTCAGATTCTAAGCCGCAGTTCCCAAATTCAGTGTTTCACGTTAATCAAGTAAACAAAACATCGGCTACCACACAATTAAATCTGAAACAGCGAAACTATTAACAAACCATTGCCTCAAGCTCTGAATCTCTAATTCTGTATGAGGCCCCTAATCCGACGTCCAACGGCTGTCAAACTTCAAAAGCAAACGGTTAGAGGAAAACCACCGGTATTTGCTAGATAATAGAGTCTTATTTGGCGAGACAAATTCGTTCTAAGTTTTAAAGTGGTTCATATGGATGGGTTGTCAGTTGCAGCGTGTAAAAATATTTTGTTGACATTTGTGGTTATTGTTTTAGTGACAGAAGCCTACTAAGGGGTACACAGTAACAGGATTGTGGAAGTCAGATAGGCAGTCGCTCAATGTAAAATGTTGGTTTTCAGTTGCATCTGGTTAGACTGAAAGCCGATCTCAACGAAGTTGGGAAAAGGGTCGGCAGATAGATATAGTGTTAGTGAAATAATTTGATAAAACAAAGTAGGGTAAATGGTGGCCTTGAGTCAAGAAACCTGCCCAAAAATAACCATAAATGTAAACTAGATTGTTAATCATCTCTTATTTAAATTAACAAAGTGTCCAATTCGCCGAACTATAAAAATAGGATCCGATTCGTTGGACGAAATTATTATAGTATCCGACTCGAAGGACTAAAATAATTAATGGAAGGTAATCCTACCCTAAAACTCATTATGGTTTAGTTTGGCTACAGGAAAAGAAGCCCTTGCTATCAAAACTTTGAGTATCCTAAACGCTAGGCACTTCATAGGTTTTGTCAAAAGTTAATCTCGTTTAGCACATGCAGAAGAAGAAGAAGATAAATAATGTGGATTAACTGGTTTTGGCATTCATTTTCATGAACCCAATAGTGAATTCGAGCACGAATATAATGATCGATTACCACAAGTAGAAGATTGATGGCAAGATCTGGATGAGACTTGCATAAAACAGGGAAGCAAGACACAAAAGGGATGTGGCCTTATACAGGAAGACATTTTTATCACTATGGGACCAACTCGGAAATCACGAAAAAAAATATCAGCTGTTTCATACATTTTGGTCAAGTAGGTATTGAACTTTTGTATGAAACAGCAGATTTTTTTTTTCGAGATTTCAGAGTTGGTCCCATAGTGAATGTTTTTCATAATCATGGGTAGAACACACTGTAAAAATTTGGATGGTGATTAAAAAATCTTCCTGTAAGTATACTTAGCAGTGTGTGAAACAAGGCAACGAATTATAATTATAAGCCGACTTTGACATTCATAATATTTCAAAACCCAATAGCGTATTCAATGAATTATCACACATAGAGATAGACATACCAGAGGGGAGAGACCCGTGTCCGTGGCCCGTGGCTAAATAATAACAGCCGCACAGGTCGATCGATCAGGTTAAGCTACGCTTGCCGCGGTTGGTCTGTGGATGGGTGACCATATTTACATAAAGAGTCTCCTCCGTGCCTCGGAAAGCACGTTAAGCCGTTGGTCCCGGCTGTCATTCGTAGATCTTTGACAGTCGTTACGGGTTGTCAGAAGCCCGAAAGTCTGACAACCAGTCTTACCAAGGGGTATCGTATTACCCAGTAACTGGGTTGTGGAGGTCAGATAGGCAGTCGCTCCATGTAAAATACTGGTATTCAGTTGCATCCGGTTAGACTGGAAGCCGACCCCAACATAGTTGGGAAAAGGCTAGGCAGATGATGATGAGAGATAGACATACCACTATTGCAATGTTTTTTTTTTTTTTTTTTTTTTACTATGGCATCTCGCAGTTCATCCTTTATGAGGATGGCTACTGCTTAACCGGGCTTTCCTGTGGATGCCTCGAATTAAGGCCTCCAGCCAGGGCATACGATAACTTAAAAACTAAGCGACAGCGCTAAGGGTAACCCCCTGCGGGGTTCGGACCTCGGCTCAGGGCGTCGCTGGAAGAGGACAGCAAGGGACAGGCTGGATCGGTATTATTATTAGTGTTTAGGGGCGAATTTAAAACTACAGGCTCAGCTGCGCGGGCTGGCTCGAGCAAGGGTCGGGGCGGGCACGGTGATGGTGCGGGACGTCGCGACGGGCCTCGGCGGCGAGGACGGAAGGACGGATGTCTGAGCTTGTGTTTGTGTTGTCGACTGAGAGTACTCGTGGCCTTACTGCTCTCCTGGAGGAGGGTAGTGGCGTCGTCGGGGATAGTGAGGGTATGCCTTGGTCGGCGAATCCTACTTATGCGGGAGGGAGTGTATCGGGAGGCCGCCGCAATCGGGGGGTTGGGGTGCTTTATGGCAGAGTCAAAGAAGCGCTTGGAGAGGCGTTTCATGAACTGCTGGATGGTGGGGAGTCTGAGATCTAGATGCAGATTCACATTTCGGACATAGAAGGGGGCTCCCGTGACCTTTCGGAGGAAACGGTTCTGGAGGGTTTGCATTTTATGCAGAAATCGCGGCTTGGCGTGTGCGAAGACTACGCAAGCATAGGTCATGATGGGACGGATGACCGCGGTGTAGAGGCGCAATTTGCACTTGAGTGACAATTTGCTGCGGGCAGTTATCATGGAGTGGAGCCTACCGAGAGCGAAAGAGGCGCGCGAACGCGCCGTCTTTATGTGCTCGTTGAAGGTGAGGTTGTGGTCTAGGATGACACCTAAGTATTTGGCTCGCTTTCCCCAGGGGATCGGCTTGCCATACATAGAGATCGGGCGCGGGAGGGGGGGGGGTAGTTTGCGCGGTTTCGAGAAGATGACCGCCTGACTCTTATCGGGGTTGACCTCGATTCTCCATTTCCGGAACCAATCGCTCAAGGCGCTTGCGGAGGTTTGGAGGTTTCGAGCTATGGATGACTGGTTGACACCCGAACAGTATATGGCAGTGTCGTCGGCGAAGAGCGCCAACTGTGCCTTTTTACTGTTCGGGATGTCACTAGTGAACAGGGTGAAAATGAGGGGAGACAGAACGGAACCCTGGGGGACTCCGGCGCGGATGGGGTGAGGGGGAGAGAGAGCGCCCTCGATACGGTAGCGGAAAGTGCGGTCCGACAGAAAATCTCGTAAGATGAGCACGAGACGGTCTGGCACACCTAGCAGGTACAGCTTATATAATAAGCCATTGTGCCAGACCTTGTCGAACGCCTTCGCTATATCGAAGAACAGGACGCCTGTCGAAGCACCTCGCTGAAAAGCAGCGCTAATGTGCTCGACTATGCGGTGGAGCTGGTGGATGCACGAATGCTTCGTGCGAAAACCGAACTGTTCGGGGGGGATGAGGCTCTTTGCTTCGGCATAGTCTTTGAGGCGCTTATAAATAAGCCTCTCGTAGACTTTACCGAAAACATTGAGCAGACTGATGGGGCGGTAGCTGGAGGGCTCAGACTTGGGCTTGCCTGGCTTTGGGATGCCTATGACTGTGGCTTCTTTCCACATTTGGGGGAAGATGTTGTTGCTCAGGGCGCCATTGAAGATGGCGGTCATGAGCAGTATGAGGGGGGCGGGGAGGAGTTTGTACACCCTATTGGTGATACCGTCCGAACCGGGGGCTTTGCGGGTTGCGAGCCCTTTTATGATGTCTTGCACTTCGTCGGGAGTGACGGGAGGCAGAGGATCATCAGGGTCTTCGACTGGCGGGAGGGAGGCTCTCCGTTCGACTTCAGCGTTCACCTCGTCGAGGTGCGCTCTGTCTACTGGTTGAGAGCTGGGAGTGCATTGAGCCTCTAGGCTGTCGGCTAGGCATTCGGCCTTTTCGAGATTTTCGAAAGCGACCGTTTTGTCGGGGCGTGTGAGGGGAGGAACTGTGGCCTCTTCAGAGGAGCGGAGCTTCCTCTGGAGCTGCCAGAAGGCGTGGTGGGTGGGCTCGAGTTCGCCGATCATCTTATCCCATCCCTCGGAGCGCCATTCCCCTATGCGTTTCTTTACAGCACGCTGTAAATGGCGCATGTGGGATTTGTTCGCGTCGCAGGGAAAAGAGTCATAGGCACGAATGGCAGCGTTCTTCTCGGTCACCAGTTCACGTACGTCATCGGGCAGTTTCCAGCGATGGTCTTCCATCACTGGAACTTCCCGTGAGCAATCCGTCAGTACGGATTGAACGTGCTCTGTGAACGAGTCGATCGCCCCAGTCGTGTCTGCGACTGAGATAATTTGCTCGGGGATGGAGTCTAAGTGGGGAGACGTGGTGGATTTCAGTCTTTCGCTTACTTTCCTCCAGTCGGTGACTATTTTGGTCTGGGGGGGCTGGTTGGGGTCGTGCGGGAGGCCCGAATAGGGGGCCAGGTGCAAGATGACCGGGCGATGGTCAGAATCGAGCTCTTGTACCGTCTCGATAGACTGCAAACGGAGGTTTACATTCTTGAGAAGCGCTACATCGAGAACGTCAGGACGTTGGGCGGGGTCGCCCGGGAAATGAGTGGGATACATCGGAGCGATGATATCGAAATTGAGGGAGTCGCCTAGTTTGAACACGATCCTACCTCTGGTAGAGGTCGTGCTGCTATTCCAAGCGGGATGTTTGGCATTGAGATCCCCCGCCATGATGACGGAGTCACTCATACCGAAGAGGGTAGTGAAATCGGTAGAGAGAGAGATGGGATCCTCCGCACCATTGGTGGGCGGGATGTAAGCGGAGATGATGGTGATTGAGGGGTGACCGGTCATGCCGAGCCGACAGATAGAGATCTCTAGCTGAGAGAGGAGGGCAGGCGGGTCTATCGGGATGCAATGGAGGGACTTCCTATAGTAGATGAGGGTACCGCCCTTGTGGCAGCGAGACCTGTCATTGCGAACTATCTTGTAGTTGGCAATGCTCGGGTTCCGCAGATGGGGCTTCAGGAAGGTTTCCTGGACTAAGAGGACATCGAGCTGGTGATCGCGGAGGAACGCGGCGATCTCTTCGCGTTGTTTTTTAATGCCGTTTGCATTGAAAAACCCTAGTCTAAGGGATCGGGGTTTGGTAACGCTCATTCTTTGTAAAGCCATTGGAGCTTTTAGAAGTTGAGGGTTTGCATGACTTGCGTAATCTGAGGATACGCATTGAAAATCTCGGCGATGCGCCGAGGATTGCCGTTACAGGCTTGGATTTCCGCTGCCATGGCATTTGCGGGGGCAATAAAAGCTGCGTAAGCACCGATTATTACCTCCATGCTGCTAGGCTGGGGGCGGGAGGCGGGGGTCGGGGGGGACCTACTGGGACCAGCGGGAGCCCTGGGCGCGGCGGCGGGAAGGGCTACCGGTGGGGCTACTGGGACCGAGGGGCCTACTGATGGCGCGGGGATGACAGTTGCCATCAGCGCTGGGATAGTCGGGGGTGGGGGGGGCACCGAAGCTGCGGGAGCTTTGAGGTGGTTGAGGTTCGCCCATGGGGAGGGCCTTTGGGGACTGAGCCTATCGGGCATCTGGGAGGAAGGGATCGGGATCCTCACAGAGGGGCTTTCCCTTTGCTGACGGTCGCTCGCGCGCTTCGTCAGTTTGGGAGAAGAAGACTTGGGAGCCTTGGGGCAGCCACGGTAGTTAGCCGGGTGCCCGGATTGGCCGCAAAGAACGCAGCTCGGTGGCTCTGTGCACTGAGAGCGGTCTTTAGGGCGGGGACAGTCTGACGTGCCGTGGGCACCTAGACACTTGACGCATCTAGGTGTCGCGTAGCAGTGGGATTGGGAATGGCCATACAGTTGACACCTGTGGCATTGTCCGATGAGGTTGGACTTCCTGGGTTTCTCGATAGAGATACCCGAGAGGGAGCAGACTGACTTCACCTTGAAGATGGGGTGATGTCCTTCAGTAGGGTCGCAGATGACCAGGACCATGTCGTAGACTAGGCCCTTCCATGCTTTGTGCAAGCGATGGACTGCTGAGACGGGGATGCCTTGTGAAGCAAGGTCTTCTTTGATCTCCTCGGTGGGGATTTCTTTGGGGACGCGCCTGATGATTACGCGGGTGGGGACTTCCTCCGGAAGGGAGTACGTATGGAAGGAGTAAGCCCTTGTCTGGAGGAGACGGGTAAGGTCCCTGTAGTCCGAGGACGAGGCGACCGTTACCTTAATACCCTGTTGGGTTGAGCGGGCGTTCGTGTAGTTGATCTTTTGATCAACACACGCTTTGGAGATTTCTGTCCATTTGGACTTATCCTGGACATAGATGGGGGGCGGGGGTCGTGGCTTCTTTGCGTTCGAAGCGGGAGGGGTAGCCGAGAGGCTAGACGCGGGATTGGCCTGCGGTGCGGCGGGGGTTGGGGTGGGGGGGCGGGGGTTAGAGGGGATTACCGCGACCGACTTTTTGGCCTTGTTGGCGTGAGAGGAGGCGTTCTTCTTTCTCTTGCCCCCCTTTCCGACGACTATATAGTCGTCTTCCGAGGAGGACGAAGAGTCAGAGAGGGCTTCCTCTGAGTCGGATTGAGATTGGGGTACGGACGTGTCCATACTCTCTGGAGTATCTGCTGCGGTAGCGGCTGGCACGGAAGGTGCGGGATCGGGGACTGGCACGGACGGTGCGGGTTTCGGGGCGGACACGGAGGGAGCGGGTGATGGGGCTGGCACAGAGGGTGCGGGTTTTGGGGCGGGCACAGAGGGTGCGGGTTTAGGGGCTGGCACGGATGGTGCGGGTTTTGGGGCTGGCACGGAGGGTGCGGGTTTTGGGGCTGCCGCGGGGGGTGCGGGTTTGGGGGCTGGCACGGAGGGTGCGGGTTTGGGGGCTGGCACGGAAGGTGCTGGTTTGGGGGCGGCGGGTGGCACAGAAGGTGCAGGCGAGGGGGCTGGCACGGAGGGTGCGGGAGGGGAGGCGGCGGCGGCCTCGGGGATTTCGCCTGAGTTTGGCGGAAAGAGGGGGCTGACTAGCGCGTCGCTAAAGTCAATGACCGAACCGGGAGGGCGTCTAAAATTTATAAGACGTTGGGCATACTGGTTAACGAAAGAGGGGTCCTTGAAGAGGACCTCTTTAACGAACGCCAATATGACCGCGTCTGCCATGATCGGGATGGGGGCGGGGAGAGGGAAGAACCATAGGGGGCGTGAATCCCTAACAACCTAGCACCCCGGGTGGATGGGCCCGGGGGTGTGAGATCCTACCCTCCCTGTCGGGTGTGAGACAGGGAGGTGAGTACCTGAAGTGAGCCCTAAGCTTGTGACCCGTCGCCGATCTTATTGTGCGAACGGGGCCCTAACCAGTCTGTGCGATGGGTGTAGAGACACCCTAGACCGGCTTCTAGTACGAAGGGGTTGACACACCCAACCGTACTAGACGCGAGCTGTGGACAAGGGATTAGTTACGAAGCTAGAGCTGACTAGGAGCCACCCCCAAGGCCAAGCTTCTAGCTCCCGATTCCAATTGACTGCCTCGCCCTGATGGGGCTCGGCGGGTGAGATTGGGGCACCACCCCCTTGGCTTCGTTGGCACCGTGAGGTATCCACCAAGGACCACGAAACTGTGGTTTTTACCCGGAAGGGGCCAAAAACCTCGACGACACGTGTGATGACGATTCTCTCTTAAAGAAACAACTTCTATCAACCACGCCTTGAAAAAGGCGGCTATTGACAGGGTGCGGGCGTAGTCCGGAGACTACTGAGCTCGTTACGGCTAGCGTAGCGAGAGCGGGCGGTGGCGGGGCGGCGAGGCGGTGGGGGCGTGCAGCGAGCGAGAGCGGGCAGCACGACCGTCCACGGCGAGCGTCGAACGGAGAGTCCACTATTGCAATGTAGATTGCAAATATTTATAAATTTAAATTCTTAAGTCTTGAGAAATATTTGTAAGTAACTCGCTTATGGAAATGATGGGGCTGACATGACCTGTTAAAGGTTGCAAGTCCCTAATAAATGAAGAGGAAAAAAATGTTTAGGAGGATTGTATATATGTGCCTTTCAGGTAAGTATATAACAAGTTACCTAACTCATTTAAGGAACTTCCTATCCCCATATTCAAGAAAAAGCTGACTAGTTGGTTATTAGATAATTGTTTTTATGACTTTGGTGAATATTATGGAATATTGTTGAAATCCAAGATGACATGTACTTAATTTTTGACATTGATTTTAAAGTAACGACTACCTAATAATAATAATTGTTATTGGACTTATTGTGAAATACAAATCATAAAAATAAATTGTCTATATATTTAGGAATGACATTTGAATATTTGCACAGCATATGTTGTTTTAGAGTATATAGAACTTAAAAAATATTAACACCATACTATGTAAAACAACATTCTTACAAATAAATCAATTCTAATTCTAATTCTCTACCTCCAAGACTTGGACTAACTAGCATCTAATTTCAATGTCCAGTTAGCAACTCAAACACGGGCAGATCTGACCCGGCTCCCGAGCGCGCTAACTAGGGCCCTGCACTAAACAAACGAACTCCTGGTCTATATTACCCCGCAGTTGTTTGACTTGGCAACTTGATCTACAAACCTAGCCTAGTTGGACTAACACTAGTGGACTGTGATGTGGCTGTGATTGATTTTAAAGTAGTAGTGAGGCGTATTTATAGAAACAGTTTGAAAAAACAGGTTTTTAAAAGTAGCAACATGGTCCAGATCTCTCAAGACCGAAAAAAACAGTTCCTGCCTGTTCCATAAGTTCCACAACCTAACTACAACAGAAACATTGCCGAAACTGGTGTGTATGTGCATCTGTGTAACCAACAAGCTCTTCTCTATCTTGCTTGTTTGGATGTTTACTTAAAAAAAAAAAAAAAGATTCAAACGAAACACCTGAAATAGTTTGGAACAAGCTCTTTTCTCTTCTGACTTATTGTAATAGAAAGAGATAGCATCTGTTCTCTGGAATACGCTCTTATAAATCTGTTGCAATCAAAGAGAGTCTTTGCAATGTAACAGATTTTAATTGTAACAGGCTGTTATTTTGGAACAGGATTTTGGAACTGTTATTTCCCTGTTACTGGAATAGGTGAAACAGGTTTCTAATTTTACCTGTAACAGACCACCTCTTTTAAAGTAGTAATGAGGGTTAAAAATGTATTGATTTTGATTTCGTGTTTTGCAGAAGGTAGCTTGGAATTAATAAACTCACGCCTTATTCCCATAGGAGTAGGCAGAAACTACACAGAACGCACACATACTCCTTTTGCTTCGTTTACGTGCATACATCTGGGCATACACATACGCTGGAATCGACTGCAGTTTTTGGGTAAGATATGCCGTACATAGTTTATGTTTTAATTTTTTTCTTTCATATTATAAACAGCTATGTCAAATACAGGCTATGTCATAGCGGCAAGGAGAGCAGCACGTCACCCACTTGATTGTCAGAGATTTAAAACTACCCACTTTGTGAAAACTGATACGTGAACTACAATCTGTTTTTATATAAATAAAGATTATTATTATTTATATTAAATGGTGGTTTCTTAACTGGGTGTGGTAATCAGAGAAATAAGAAACCTTAAAATAGATAATGCTCTGTAAAATTACTGAAATAAAACATACTATATGCCAGGATGTAACCATTTTATATCCTGCATATCTTGATGTCCTAAAACCCATAACGTCCAGTCAGCAAGAATTTTACCAACAGTGGTAGTTAAATAGTTTGTTCAGTAAGCGTATCATAGTGCAATTTTATAGCAGTGGACACTGGCGTGGTTGCTTATATCGCGAAGTATTCAGAAATTTTACGTAAAAATGCGTCCATAAACTGATCTTCATCGCCCATATTTTCCAAATAGCTTGGATAACAGAAAGTGTGACAAATCCCTCGCGTCACATCGATGGCGGACTTATCCGGTGCGCGCTGCCGTAAACCGGTTGAAACCAGTGCAATCCGGTTCGAGAGAATAAAGACTAGTTCGATGAAAGTGGAAATTTTAGAAGTGCGACTGTCCTAGTTTTAGTTTAGAACATCTGAGAAATCTATTTTAATTAATGTAAAAACTTTAGACGTGAAAACTGTGAAGAACTCGTCTTTCATTAAGGTGGAAAAGTCAGATCTAAGTTGAACAGTGATATATGAAAAAATATTTTATTTATTTATTTATGAAACATAGGTAGTGTCTGACCTAGTTAAAAAACACAGACAGACAGGATAAATTTTCTTTAGATTTTACGATAGTTAATGTAATTTTTTCATGTGTACATTTGGCAACGAATGTTACTTAACATACCTGAAGAGTTCAATCGCATAATCAGCCTAAAATGTTCCCACTGCTGGGACACAGGCCTCCTCTCTGTGCGGGTTGGTGGATGGCACATGTCTTCGAATTTTTGGTTCTAGAACATGCCAGTTTCCTCACGATGTTTTCCTATGTCATTTAGAGAGCAGTGGTGATGAAATAATTTACAAAATATAAAGCGCCTGTTTGGTTTCGTATCTGTGATCTCTCGTAAGTAGCGGCCGTTGCCACTGGGCCACCATTGCTCTCGTAACCGTACAGTAAAGAATACTTTTACGTTTTCAGATATCGAGCGAACGGAATCATAAGTTTTCAAATAAGTTGCACACTTGATACTAGAAGTTAAGTCTACAAAAAAAATAAACCAGTAAGAAATGAGAAAAACAGTTTAGATAACCAACCGTAAATATGGAAGCTGAGCTCCAATTGTCCGAATGACCGTCGAAAATGGTGTCAAACGAGAGGAAGCTGTGTTTCGGGCAGCTGCGGGCGTTGGGTCAGCGCCAACTGATAAGGAGGCTCCGGAAGTTTTAGATGAGACACAGAGTATGGAATGTGTGGAGGGCTAATGGGTACAAAGTTTTGTAATATCAGAAGATTAGGTGCTCGGTTACTGCCGGTCGATTCTGTTAGAATGTCACCGTGAGAAGTTAGGTGAAGTGAGCTGTCATTCCATCTAATGCTGGGAATTTACACTAATGACAGCTCAGTTTAAGCTCTCTTCACCTGAGTTAACAACTTAGGTGAAAACTTAAGTGAAGTGAGCTTAAATTGAGATGTCAATAGTGTCAATCCCTTGCGTCAGGTGGATTGACAGCTAACTTTAAGCTCACTTCACCTACGTTATCATGGTGATCTTTTTACAGAATAGCACCGCTGAACTGTTTATTACTTTTTTATTTATGGTTTTGGTTTTATAGTTATTATGGTGTTCAAAATGTTGTTGGTTTATAACCTAACTGATAAAACATTTGGTAATTACCTTATCAGCAGATTTTATAATAAGGTAGGTAATAAGTACACACACACAGTTGAGAAGACTTAGATCAATTACTACTACTTGACTTATATTGTGGTATCAGTTCTTTCAAATTCAAGAATACTTCCTGATCATCGCTTTTCAATAGAACAAGAAGTTCAAATCACCATTGAATTTATTATTATTTATTGACTTCTGCAACAAATAATGAAGCCTCCATTTCCATTGCTGTTGTAACGGCATCTACACCGCCACATGCGAACTACGCATCTTACTGACGTCACGCACAATCCTGCATCGCACAAGCAGAGTTTTCCGTAAAACTAGCATATATACGACGTCCCAACAGCAAGTGCCCACCAGACGTAACACCCGTCGGGTCGGAAGATCCTCCCTTTTCTATGGAGATTGATTGAACTTTACACCCTGTTCCTCATGCCTCTAAACTGTCTCAGAAGTTCGCGCCAAAATAATTTAGAGGTATCTAAATACTCCATTTATCACTGCTCTTTGAAAATTACCTCTTAAATTTTGTGGGAGTTTCAAACGATAAGATCACAGGATGAGGGCTTACTATCTGTTGCACTGATAAATACTGGCTTTTTAACTTTACTTTTAACTTTCACAGTGTATATTGAAGCATTGGAGTTTTTGGCTCAAAAGTGGGAAATTCAATGCGTGATTCGGATACAGATAATGTTTTACTGTCAAAACTAGTTTTTAATTTATTGGATAACAAGAGGGAATTACGTGTTATTGAATAAATTAAAATAATTTATGGTGTTTTGGGAATTCGTTATACGCCCAAATAGAAACCATGAATTCAGCACATAATTCTAGATTCCCAAGAGTAGAAATTTTTCGTCGGTTAAAAAAAAATACCGGTTGTGCCTCGGTGTCTCTGCCATCCTGTATTTATTAATTGCATTTTAAATCTGGGGGATATGTTATGAATAGATGTTGTTAAAACTATCCATGCGACAGATTAATCATTTTGGTCCATTGATCTTGTAATAGCGGCTTATGATTACCACTTAATTAGTTAATAACTAGGCAAATTATAATAATTGGCACTCACTAGGGTCGAATTAGGGCTGGATTTAGTGTTACGCTGACGTCGTCGGTCAAGTACCGTCGGTCACGGTTATCAAGACGTCATCTGCCTAGCCTTTTCCCAACTATGTTGGGGTCGCCTTCCTGTCTAATCGGATACAGCTGAATACCAGTATTTTACATGGAGCGACTGCCTATCTGACCTCCATAACCCAGTTACCGGGTAATACGTTACCCCTTGGTAAGACTAGTTGTCAGATTTTCGGACTTCTGACGACCCGTAACGACTATTAAAGATCCACGCATGACAGCCAGGGCCCGTGCTTTCCGAGGCACGGAGGGGTCTTGGTATGTAAAGGTGGTCACACATCCACAGACCAACTGCGGCAAGCGTAGCTTAACCTGATCAATCGACCCGTGCTGCTGTTATTACAAAGCCCCGCTTATCAAGACGCTGACGATAAATGGACGTGTATAGTCTGCTGTCAGCGCTGACCGTCGCGCGTCGGTTGAGCACTCCAGCCTCTGTATACCGTTAGAATGCAAATATCCATTTAATTATTGAGGATTTAAAAAAAAAAAAAATTACATTATTATAACATAACAAAACCGAAGTAAGTATTAGACAGAGGTGTATCTATAACACTTACCCACACCAGAGACCTCTACCTTATACTTCGGGGATTGCAAGCGTGATGTTTTGTTATGTTATAATAATTTTATGTTATATTGCCATCAAACAGGTACAAATCCAGTCTCCGGGCTGTTAGCTACTGAGAAATTTCTAATGGAAAAATACCAGAATGAACCCAGGAATGTTCAGCACCAGTTGACCAACGACTCAGTCAACTAAAAGATCATTAAAAGATTATATTCCTAAAGTGTCATATCATAAAATAAACATTCTACTGACAGATCCTGTCATTAATGTCCATATTATCATTAGAGCTAAACGCAGCAGTACTCTGGACGATTTTAACGCGTATCTACGTATTTTTTTACATCGTTCTCACATAATAATTATAGTTAAATTCAACATTAATTATGTAACTAATTTTATTGTAAAAATATAATCTAAAAGAGTTTCCATGGAGTTTCTTGCCCGTTCTTCTCCATAGGTACCTACTACGCTTTGAAATGGGCAACTAGCTTCATATTTTCTGACTGACCGACTTCTTGGCAATTGAAAAGTGCCTGTAAATGGTTTTATTAATATGAAATAAATTCTTTGAGTTTGAGTTAGTGATCATCAATCACATCTAACTAATAAATATTAAGTGAATCGAATAAAAGTTAATTTGATTTTATACGAATCGATTTTCAGAGCTGTTCCGCCATGTTTAATTCCCTATTGACAGCTGCCATTTTTCCCGCCAATTTTATCGTAGGCTACCGTAACCGTTTGGTGTGGTGATATGGTTAGGTATGTTAAGCGGCATAGCTTTTACCTAGCTATGTTGGGGTCGCATGCACAGCTGTAGCGCTTGATCAAAGAGGCATTCAAACATTGTTATTATCCAAGTTTATTTATGCCATTAAATCCACATACTGAACAACACACTGTCATTAAGTAAACAATGCCCAACACAAGCCACTTGGAACGTTGCCTACCGTTATACCACAGCAGCGCATCGTTCCTCCGCTTGCATTGTATTTTAATTTGAGTGTCACAACAGTTTAACTGCAAGTTTGAATACACTGTGGCTTTAGTGTGGTGAACCTTGCAAGTGGAACTGTAGTTTTGCTGTTGTATTGTAAGAAAGTTTGGGTTAATTGTTGTGACTTCACTTTAGGTTTAACGTGTAAAAGCGTTAAATTTAAAAGACACCACTGCATTCAAAATATGAGAGTAAAGCTACATTTTCTTAGAAGAGCGTTTTCTTCATCTTTATAACAGACGTCGTAAAAATCTGCCATTTTCACCATTATCGCCATCAAATACACTTTAAGGTATTAAAAAATGCTATGTATTTTGACATTTCAGACGCATGTGACGGTGATCGCTATTTGTCCCAAGTGGGCGCCAATGTGGGCGTGTGGGTGTGTATGGGCGTTGGCGCCCGCTTGGGACCAACAAAAGACCGATCTTTTTTTATGGTTAAAGGCGTGATTAGATCTGTTCTTTATTATTTAGAAAAGTATTTGTATCACTTCTTTTGTCCATTAAATAAGTCATCTCAGCCCATTTTTTTTGTTGTTGAGGTATTGGTAAACTATTTACTTTATAAGAATCTTAAATTCATTCATTCCTTCACTGACAGACAACCAACAGCCTAAACCGCTGGGTCTAGGAGTATGAAACCTTGCGCAAGAGTTTCATATTGGGTGGCATCCCTGTCGACGCGTAAACTGAAACCATGAATCCAGATCATGGTTCTAGAACCCCTAGCGTATTGTTGCCTATAGAAAATATCATCGATCACACGGCTTATATTGGTCAAAAGACTTTTCTGAAGTCTCAGTTATTTGGGTGCATCAAAATAGCTAGCTGATACATCTGGGGCACCCTACGACAGACTCGCTACTAACATTGCTGACTGTCTAGACAGTCAGCAATGTAGACATCTAGATGTCTGTCTGATATTTCCATTTCAGCATTAGCTATTCTTGGGAGAAGAGACATTTGACGGTTCTATCTCTATCGACACATAATAATATTATTTTATCGTATTTAGATGTTGATAATCATGTCGTCGAGCTTCGCTAGCTAATTTAATTTGATCCTGTAAACTATTTATCTTTACTAATAATAAAGCTGAAGAGTTTGTCTACTTGTTTGTTTGAACGCGCTAATTTCTGAAACTGCCAGACGAATTTGAAAAAATCTTTTTTGCATTTAATAGCCCAATTCTTGAGGAAAAGTATAGGCAACCTAACATCAACCTAGAAAAATAAGGAGCCGAGCAAACAAAAAAGAGGTCAGAAAGAAAAAGCCTAAGCAAAAAAGAAGTACTGCGCGGGCAAGCGATGCGATGCGACTGGGTTGGTTGGGGCAAACAAGAAATTTGATGCAGCAGGAGTCTAGTTGAAAATAAATACGAATGACTTCTCTATCATTTACGGATTTTCTAACATTAATTTGGAATTGTTATTCCGTTAAATTTTTTATTAAAGGAATATGAATCCTTTAGGGAATTCCAACTCCCAATAGTGAATTTTTTGCATATCTTTTAGCTCACCCTTTGAAAACTAATTTAAAATGCAAATGTAATTAATTGCAAACCATTAGTTTTCGTCCAGGATCAAACTGACGTTGACCGCGTTTTTGCTCATCTCCGGCTGTTAATACGTTACCCCACGTACTTACTTACTGCAATAACGTTGAGGAGTGACTGGTCCTAATTCCAGCAGTGGATTTGACAGGTCAATGATTACCCTGCTCTTATGTTTTTGAGGCATGTCTTCGATATTAAATTGTAATTTGTGACATATATTTGCAGAAAAAGTCCTATTACTAACCAAATAATGGTCAATACATGTCAATTAAAAACTAGATGAGTTCGGTGTTCACTATCCGACTACTCTGAGAAGAAAGACCGAAACAAACTCACAGGTCACAGTCTTTTTATGTACTTAAACACAAATAATCTTGGTGAAGCTTAAGAGGACCATGCAGATTTATATCTGAGAAGGTGGTCCTATGAGGAAAAACCCCACAGATTTGAGTGGCCCTGTCCAGTCAGTGCACACATTTGTCGGTAATCGTGTCGCTGAACTCAGAACTTAATAGCATAATCAGCCTATAATATTGCCACTGGGACACAGGCCTACAATCTATAATATACTACGCGGGCCCAGCGCGGGTTGGTAGATATCACATGTCTTCGAATTTTTGGTTCTAGGACATGCCGGTTTCCTAACAATGTTTTCCTTCAACGTTTTGAGAGCAGTGGTTTACACAAAGTAAAGTGCCTGTCTGAGCTCGAACCCACGTCCTACAACTCGTAAGTCTGGGCCGGGGACACCACTGCTCACACATAACTTAATACGACACAAAAAAAAAGAATAGCCACTGGCATTCATACAAGCATTCCTATCGATGTCTATAGCTACGATTAATTTATGTGTAAAATGATTCGTTCCGGATATAAATTGATTCATAATTAAGGATGTAAGCATCTCCTTTCATTGTATGTATATCAATAAGGACTCAGACACACTGGTTGCGAGGTGGCGCAGCGAACAGTAAAAAGTTTCAGGCAGATTCGCCCCACGAAAAAAGGCTTTTACAGTCCAAAAAAGCATTTGCGTTTTAACTAAAAAACATTACCGTAGCCGTTTCCCAGAAACCTATGATACCTGTTCTCATCAAATGGACCCGGTACTTCCGTCCGCCATATTGTCCGCCGGATCTAACTAGTTCCAACTGGTTCAATCGAGTTAGCGTCGCTCCAAACCGGATGCATTCGGACGGCATCGGACGGGATCGGATACGGCCCGCGCCGGTCAATAAAAGTTAGTTCCGCAACCATTATAAGATTCCGTGTGAATTATTTAGTTACTCGTAGCTTCTCTCTGGTTTTCAATTCGATTAGTTTCTTTGTTTATTTTTGCTATTTACCGTTATAATTAATTTCTTTTAAAGAGCCATTAAATATTCTGTGATTTCTGTTGAACATGGTCACTCATTGTATGAGCCTGTATACCTGTGCATATACGTCATTTGCTGAATATGGTTCTTTATGAAAGAAACAAAAATAGGTTTATTTGTCACAGATAAACGTGCATACAAAAAGTTATGACAACTCAAATAAAAAAAAAATGCAAAGAGAGAAAAACCAAGCAAGCGAGAGACCGCAAGCCGCGTTAAGGAAATTCGCTCGAAAATACAGATTATGATAATATTAGCTAAGTGGTACTGGTGGTTTAACTTATTTTTACAATGCAGAGTCCAGAAGCAAATAAAAAAAAAACAATAAACAATATTTATTTATTCAAGACATAGACTTATAAAAAAAGACGGACTCCGCGCCACGCTTATCGAAAGTGAAGCACAGTAAGTATGCCGAGACCGCTTGTACAAACACGCTTCACGCTCACATTTACATCATAGTATGCCGACCGGCCGCCATTACGTGACACGACAGCGTCAATCGTCAATCACGCACACATAGATCGGTACGGTGCTTCACTTTCGATTTGCGTGGCGCGGAGTCCATCTTTTTTAATAAGTCTATGATTCAATTGTTGTACTTAAATTAGACTTTATAACTTAGTTGCAAGATACAAGACATGTGCAACTGGGCTTGAACTAGGAGGACTCTTGTGCTATAAGCACCAGTTACTCTTATTGATTTATCACAGGACAATACTACTGGCGTTAACTGACAGTACTGACACTATATACTCAAACCGTGGTGAAAAGAGTGAGTAGCAAACAGACTGATAGGCTGACTGTCCAGTGAGCGCCGTACAAATCTTAGTACCGCCCTTCCTAAAGGCTCTTTTGTTATAGAAACAAACAAAGCTATAATAGGCATGTTACTGTGAAGGGCTATACTACTACTGCTGTCTTTCCTCAAGATTACTCTTCATCATATTTGGTCTTTTTTTTTTTTTTGTTTAGCACAAAACTTTCACTCATGCCGCATTCATGTCAAAAAGGCTACCAGGCTCAAATGGCTTTGGGCGGGTCATGTCAGCCGCATGCATAATGACTGTTGGGTAAAAAGTCTTCATGCAATAGGTTCCTGAAGATAGACGGCTCGAGAAAATAATACTAGAAAGAATTTGGGCAAGGAAAAAAAAAAGTATGACGCGTATTCTCCAATATACCGAAGATTTTTTAATCACCATCCAAATTTTTACAGGATGTTCTACCCATGATAATGAACAACTTTCACTATGGGACCAACTCTGAAATCACGAAAAAAAAATCAGCTCTTTCATACAAAAGTTCAATACCTACTTGACCAAAATGTATGAAACAGCTGAGTTTTTTTTCGTGATTTCAGTTTTATTCCCATAGTGAAAGTTGTTCGTATTCATGGGTAGAACACCCTGTAGAAATTTGGATGGTGATAAAAAAATCTGCCTGTATATGTCTGTAATAAGCAAATTAGCATACTCAAGCCGCGGCAAAAATATAAGTTAATCAGCAGTGAGCAGAGGGGCAATTCTCAAATTTTAAGAACATTCACAATCTGATCTCAGTCTCAATCCGTCAAAAATACCTCTAATTTCAATATATTTTTGCTAGTTTTTACAAGAATTGGCCTTCAGGTCGGTAGCGTAGCAGACTGCTCACCGTCCAGTGGGCACCGGATAAACGCTTACTACTGACACAAGGCTCTTTCATTAAGGGAACAAACAAAGCTATGATAGTACTGTGAAGGGTCATTGTGTTTCCTCAAGACTCTTTATCTTATTCATCGTTTCTTTCTTTTGTTCACCAAATCTTTTGTATTACGTTAGTTAACACAAAACCTTCACTCGTGCCTCATTCATGTTTATTTAGTTACAAAAGCATACCAAAACAATGTGTCCTTTGATAATTATTTGCGCTCATTCATTCAGTGAACGCGTTCGTTCATTTCACTAACGAGCGGTGCGTCGTTCACAAATGCTTATTCGTTCATTCATTCATTCGTTCTTTTTAGTTGAGTGTGACGGAGTTTGTATTCGAGTGAGCGATAAGTTTTAATGAAATATTTTTTTAAATGTTTTTTCAGGCGTTTTCTGGTTTTAATGTTTATGGTCTCTTTAAAGGTCAGTGCTCATTAGGAAATGCGTGACTAGCAACCTAATAGTATAATCAGCTTATTATGTTCCCTCTGGTGGATTACAGGCCTCCTCTCTGTGAGGGAGTGGGTAATAATTCACCACGCGGGCCCAGTGCGTGTTGGTAGATGTCACATGTCTTCGACTTGACATGATGGTTTTCTCACGATTTTTCATCGTTTTGAGAGCAGTGGTGATGAAATAATTTACACAGACAAAATCGCTTGCTTGTGTACCACTGGGCCATCAATGCTCAGCCTAATAGCATTTTGTTGAAAATAATTATGTCGCGAGTTTTGGATAGGTACAATAATTATTGATTTTAAGTTTAGTTGGTTTATTTTTATTGTTGACGAAATTTACACGTTAAGGTAATCATTTACTTCAAGTATAGGAATTGACTTGGGCTCCCTTTTACATGGCACTGATGGCGCTTAAGCAGAACTGGCGACATGACGGTACCTATAGGGACACCTCTGCCCAAAGGCCTCCCCTTTTTTCTTCCAACCCTCCCTGTCTTGTGCGATCTCTGGCCATATTGGCCCTGCAAATGATATTAGATCGTCACGCCACCTTCGCCTTAGTCTGCCTCGATGGCGATGTCCTCCCTCAGGCGTCCAGTAAGTGACGATCTTTGCCCATCTCTCCGGGTACATTCGTGAGACGTGTCCAGCCTACTCCCACTTCAGCCTGGCTGTTTTTTCTCCAACACTTGAGTTATGGAGCACAGCATAGTGTTTCTAAGGCGTGATGTTATCTTATGTTATACTAGTTTCCGCCCGCGGCTTCGCCCGCGAGGTATGTCAATAAAAACTATCCTATGTCCTTCCCCGGAATGCAATCTATCTCTCTACCAAATTTTATCGAAATTTGTTCAGTGGTTTAGGCGTCAAAGGGTAACATACAGACAGACAGACAGACAGAGTTATTTTCGAGTTTATAATGTTAGTATGGATGTTATTAATAAAAAATAATATCATGTTCATAAGCCCAACCAAAAAAAATAAAAATCTCAAAATGCCAGAAAATGTATTCCACAGTCCAGAATAATTAAAATAGTGAGCGCTTTTCGCCGCCTGCTGCACAGACATGTTCTTATAAATTGTAAAACTTCAAAGACATCTTTTAGCTTCGCAGCCAAGCGAGGCAGTTGAAGGTTTGAAACGGGTATGAGGGAGAGGATGTAGCGATTTTCTTATTCAATTAAATTTTCCTATATTACTAGTATCGTATTACCCACGTGATGGTGGTCAGATAGGCAGTCGCTTCATTTAAAATACTGGTATTCAGTTGCATCTGGTTAGACTGGAAGCCGACTAAATTTTCGTAGAACATAGTGCAACTGCACATGCTCTCAACATCTTACAATGAAGTTATAATTATGAACTGTTTTCAGCAATAAGATTTGAATGGTTTTACTTGAACCTGCGCAGAATGCAGAGTTGATTAACCGAATTAGATTCCCTCGTAAAGCAAGAATTTGATTGAGATTTTACATAGTTTTTTTTTATTCCTTTCCGGTGCTAACTTTGCCCAGGGTATGTCAGATTGAGACAGAATGTCTGTCGGAAACAGAAATAAAAACATTGAAAAAAAAAAACGCTAGAATTGACAAAATCATTCGATGTTCACATGCTTGCTTATTATATACTACATTTATATCTAGCTTTCGTTAGAAATTTGAGAGAAAACGATGTAAAATAAATTTGATCCTTCCACACCGAAAGACTGCCTACTCATTTATTCGTGCTTGTTCCGTACTTGTAATTTTATATTTGTTTTGTTTTACTAAGTAGGTATTCGAGCCAAGGTAGCTATGCAGGTGTTTCTGTGATATCAAAACATGTTTTCTTTCATTCTTATCATCATGTTCATGTCTAGGTCTGGCAGTTTGAGTAATTTATGTGGCCTACCCGAATGTCCTTTCTTTGGTATTGTTCGTCGAATCGCTGAGCTCCTTAAGTTTTGAGTTGAGCTGCACGATTTCTGAAAAATGCGTGCACTGACTGGACAGGTCCTCTCAATCTGTGTGGTTCTTTCCTCAAAAGACCATCTCAGACATCGATCTACATGGTCTTCATATAACCTGACCAAGATTATGTCTGGACTTTAAAGAGACTGTGACCTTTGAGTTTGTTTTTGCCTTTCTTCTCAGAGTAGTCAGATAGGTAACGCCGACCTCATCTAGTTTTGTAAAAAATATGATTGTAAATATGTCGTGTAAAAGTCTTTGTGCAAACCTACTTACAAAAATAAAATCATTTATTTATTTATTTATAAATTGGCATCAAAACGATCATGGCAGCTAACCGCTACCGCTTGCACTTGAACCACAAAACCGTTTATACTGTGGTACTCAGGTTCGGTTCCAGCTCACACGCGCGCACGCATCAACTTGCACTAAAGTTTAGAAACTAAAGATCTTAGTGCGCGACGACTTAGTTTAGTACCTACAGCACTTTCGTTATTATACCTATTGCTCTAAGAAATGGATGAACCTTGATGAGTTTGAGTTTAAACATAGACTACTGAAATGAAAGTAAACATGAAGCGGTACTGTCGGACATGGCTTTACTGTATCGCCGTTTCTGGATGTAGGTATCACTTTCTGGAGGACCCTCTCTAGAGCCTCTATCGTCTTGAACCCTCAACACCATTGCAGTCAGTTCCTGAAGCTGTATCGGTGATTATCATCCATAGCCAGACTTCACCAACTACTGGGCATAAGTCACTCTTTTCTTGTGCTAAGCCCTACGCTCCTATGCCAGCATCATCCACGTTTTGTCCACGATGGAAACAATATGGTCTGCACATCTCGCCGCTGGACGACCGACATGTCGTCTTCCAGTCCAGGCAGTAAGCTGTATCGGTACTTAAGTTTTTATTCTTAGTCTTATTTGTGTCCCATTGTGAGGCAAAAGATTTCCTTTGTTATCTTTCAAACCGCTCTGTTTAGTGTAATTTTGAATGTATTTTATAGTAAAAATGCTGTCTTAAAAACTTAAAAATTGTTCTAGAATAGAAATAAAAGTTGGTATATAGGTTCTTTCTTTTACTTGTTCAAAACAGCACAATTATTTTAAAGCAAAGAAATACTGCAAGAATAAAATAAAATAAAAATTCCAACAAATGGAAGTGCAGCCAATATCGAAATAATGGCGTCCAGAGGCTAGACATAAATCGCACTGGATAGAAAACATCTGATACTTAAAGCTGCGTACACACATCGTGAGGAAACTGGCATGTTCTAGAACCAAAAATTCGAAGACATGTGACATCCACCAACCCACACTGGGCCCGCGTGGTGTATTATGGTCCACTCCTTCTCAAAGAGCCTATGTCTCAGCAGTGGAAACGATATATTGCTGATTTTGCTACAGACATCGCGAGGCATGCGCTGTGATTGTTTTGTCACGTATGCCTCAGACTTTATGACGGGGTGGTCACTGTGAGCATCCCTCCCAGCAGCGTTTTTGGTGGCGATGTAAAGAAAGAAAGGCATCTATTTAGCACAGACATTAAAGGCATACTATATAATATAAGTCTGTACATCCATAGACTTATAAAAAAAAGATGGACTCCGCGCCACGCATATCGAAAGTGAAGCACCGTACCGATCTATGTGTGCGTGATTGACGCTGTCGTGTCACGTAATGGCGGCCGGTCGGCATACTATGATGTAAATGTGAGCGTGAGGCGTGTTTGTACAAACGGCATACTTACTGTGCTTCACTTTCGATATGCGTGGCGCAGAGTCCATTTTTTTATAAGCCTATGTGTATATCAGATACAAACAAATAAACTTCACATAAAAAAGTGAAAAGTCTGATGTAAGAAATTAGCAGGAAATTGTGATGATGAAATGTGATGTGGCGATTCACCTCTAAAGCACAAAGTACTGCATGAAGTGTGCATCAAATGGTAAACCACGCATGTGACACGTGCTTCAAGCAGAAGCATTGTGACATAAAAAAAGTGGCACTCCGGGAGTGCTGACAGAAGTGAAAACAAAACTCAAACAGAATACTTTGCCATCACTCACTGACATAATTATCGGTTATACATTGATTGCTCAAAAGGCACATCACTGTAATTCTTAACACCTGTATCTATTACTGTACTGATCCACAATAAACATGATTGATTGATTGATTGATTGATTGATTGGATTGTGAACGTTCTCAAAATTACGAAAATTGCCCCTCAGTTGGAATGACAGCTCACTTCGTCTAAATTTTCACAGTAAGATTTTTACAGAAAAGACTGGCTGATTGGAGAATGTCACAATGACATGCAAGGTACTTGTATAGGTAGTTTTGTGGAAGTTCTATGCATGTGTATTTGCGTTGATTTGCAACTTAATGGCATGTGTGGCAAATTATTCGCTGCACACGTCTGGTTGTGTCTGTACGCGGCTTTAGAGATTTTCTTTATCTTTTTATAAACCCGGATAGTAGATATTTCAATATTATCTTCAAGAGTCATAAATTAAAGGAAATCCTCCTTACTGCAAACACTGTTGCATTAAATCAAAATATGCACTTGGACATTATCCAAATTGCCTGGCTATTTTGGAGTTTGTATTCTGTGATTTTAATAGCTCTGCAAGTGTTTGTGGTTGTTGAAATTTTTATTGACTTTATTGCAGTGGCCTATTAGTGTTGGAGGTGGGGATTTCGTGGATTAGCGGCGAAAGTAATTATTTCGTGAGGTGGAATTTATGTGTTAATGTTTTTTTTTGTTGAGTGAGGATATTTTTATACAGGATGCTTTTTACAATATCAGAAATATTATATGAGCAATGGAATCTACTGTTTATAATTGAGTTTATCTTTGTTTTTGTATTTATTTGTTTAGTTAGGTAGCTAGTCATTTAGTTTATTATCTAGTGTAACGGATTTGGATGAAATTTGGTACACAGATAGTTTATAACCAGGATTTACAATTAGGATTTAGATGAAATTTGGTATAGAGATAGTTTGAGTCCCGGGAAAGGACATAGGATAGTTTTTATCCCGATATTCCCACGGGATCGAAACTAATACGGGTGAAACCGAGGGCCGCTGCTAGTATCGAATAAAATCAACATGTAATATATGTGCTCAGGTAATTCAATTCATCATCATCATAATATTATATTCCCACTGCTGGGACACAGGCCTCCGCTCTTCGAGAGGGAGTGGGCTATAATCCACCACGCAGGCCCAGTGCGTGTTGGTAGATGTCACATGTCGCCGAATCTTTGGTTCTAGGACATGCCGGTATCCTCACAATGTTTTCCTTCACCATTTTGAGAGCAGTGGTGATGAAACTTTTAACACAAAGTAAAGCGCCTGTCTGGGTTCAAACTCACGACCTACAACTTGTAAGTCCGGGCTGTTCACTACTGGGTCACTACTGTTAATTACTGTGTACGATATCAAACAAAATAAATGTTCTACCCTTTGACCGACACAGACGTATTTTTGTATGTTTATATTGAACTGTAAAAAAGTGTTTTTTTTTTACGTGCCACCATGGCGTCGGAAGCGTAGAAGAACTAGCAGGGGATCGAGGAGGGGGGGCTCAGGTGATCAACCGGAATAAATCGTAGTAAGCGCGTTTTAATTTGACGTCTATAGACCTCCGTGGCGGTCAAAGGGTTAAAAATCGTAACACCACAGAAGTTGTATGTGAACATTTCCGCACAAAATACCGTTAAGTACTTTCCATACAGCAATATTTTACCACCAAGCAGACGTAGGTACGTCATTCATCCTTATCAGAGTTTAACACCTGCAGCCTCCGCCATCTCTCATATGCGATGTTTTTCTTCAATCCCAGGTTTGCATAGTATATTGGGAAAAACCGGTTAAGTGCGAATCGGACTCGCGTAGTCGCGTATATATGGTTCCGTACCAAGACAGGTCCGTGCGTCAGAAAGTGTTTAGGTACTCAGCTCGCCATTTCCGTCGTTCGTTAAATTTGTAGCGTATGTTTCTATAATGAAAGTATTGAGTGCTGAGTTGGCGATTCCCCTCCTACAGCTGAGTGTAACACAATATGTCCATTACTGACTTACCACTATTTTTAATATTATTTTGTTGTTTCAATATAGAGAATATGCACTAGAATTTGATGACAGTTGACGCCAATGTGTTTGTTATAAAGAAAGAAAGAAAAAAAAATTAGGTATATATGTGTGTGTGTATGTGTTTATATGTGTGTGTGTGTGTGTGTATTTATATGTGTTTTTTGTGTGTGTATGTGTGTATATTTGTATGTGTTTTTGTGTGTTTAATGAAAAGCGACCGTTCAGCGATAAGACAAGACACTTAGCGTGATCTCGCAAAATTGTCTAAAACGCACATGGCAACTGGACAAAAATAACAAACACGCGCCATCTCTGCGGAACTAATTTGACAGTTCTCTTCTCTATTTGATTTGCACAAAAACACACATGCATTATTTCAATATTAATGATGTAACCAATATTTTCGTAACAATTTAAAAGAGTGTCCGTAGAGTTTCTTGCCCGTTCTTCTTCATAGGTAAGAACTACGCTTTGGAATGGGCAACTAGCTTCATCTTTCTGACTGACCGACTCCTTGACAATTCATAATTGCCTGTAATTGGTTTATTTGAAATAAATGCTTTGAGTTTGAGTTTTCTAATCAAATTATTTATTCGTTTGCAAATATGAGTTTTTATGTTAAGCTGAGATAGGAGCATTTTTCGCCTCACATAGATATTTTTTTTTGTTTTTAATTTAATATTGTTAGTTTTAAATGCTCCTTTTTTACTGCTTGTATTTCCTGTGCGTGTCCCAAATAAAATACATATTTTTCTTTCTTTGTTTAATTAGTATCTACTGTCAGCTTTGCTATAACTGACTGTTCATAAACGTTTTCTTGGCACCATACAGGTACGGAACCCTAAAAACGCAGCGAAACCACGCGAGTGAGTACGCTAAAGTAAGAACAAAGCAGGCGAGGCTTGCAATATTAAATTTTATAGTTTTAATGCAAGCCGCGGCTGGTATTTAAGCCGTTCCAGAAATTTTCTTAATATAATTTGCTTTATTTTATGTCTCGATTACTTTTGTGTATTGTTATTGTAATTATTTATTTATGTATTGATGACATCATTAAGTAAACATAACAAATTTAAATCCTAACTTAACTAAAACTATACAAAAACTAAAATATAGTAGCGTCGAAAAATTCATCCGCATCGCTGTCGACTGGTAATGTACCCAAGAGACTGGCAGCATTGCCACGTTGTATGGCAATGCTTAACCTTTGGCCAAGGTAAAATCCAGCCCTTGGGTCGCGGGAAGTGTCAACCAGCCGTTTAGAAATTTCCTTAAAAAGACCATGTGCACTCGGACCCCACGACCCGAGGGTTTCAACCCCAAACGGCTCGAAAATATAATTTCCGATAAGGTTATTATATTATTGTTATTGTACAATAAAATGCTGGTTGATTTTAGCAATAGAACTGTATTTCCAGAATAGGTTTAAAATAAAAGAGCACAAACGTTCATGGCGCACAGAGAAAAATTTTCTTCACACAATGTTGCCAGTATATAAAAAATAGTAAGTACCTACTAAAATTAAAAATGTTGCTAATGCAATAAAATTTCTATGTTTGGATTATTCTCAAACAGTTATGCATACACTACTATTACAAGGTATGGGTCACCGTAGTTCTGCTAAGAATCTCTTTATTTCTGATTCGCGTAGGGAAACTCCAAGCAAAACTTTAGCCTTACTGATCCTCATTGGCTACTAAAACTTGGAGACACCTAAGTGAATGTCTACGCGTTGTTGGCGTTTCAAATTTCGGCCCTAAGCCGAGGGTTTAAAATAAGTTCGGCGTATATTTAGGTATCGCCTATTGTTAATGAAAACGGACATAATTCGGTCTTATTTTGAAGCGCTTACAGAGAAAAACGTTGACACATTACGTACCTATTTCAAGATTTTAAAATACCTACCATCTCTTTTCAGACCTTGGGGACCCTTAACCAATATATTTTAAGTATATCACGATTCTATTTTACATTCAGTTTTTTAGAACTTACATGTGAAACGGGCGATAAAACGCACATTATATATGAGTAAGATAAAACTGTCTTTCCCATTCCTAGTTCCAAAGATATATCCGTTTTCCTTCACAAAAAGATTATCAAAAACACAATCACGGTTTAAGGACTTGATTTATGTCGTATTATTTGTTAAAAGGCGAGACACCGCTTAAAATAAAACTGAAAATATAAAAGCTTGTCTTTTTCGCTTTAAGGTCGCACTCATAAATACTGGCTTGAATTTTTATAGTAGCGACTGTGAACCTGACTCCTACGCTAGAAGTGGCCATATCCCTGTGTCTTTTCAAGGTATGTAGTTGTCGCTCTCTATTATATTATAAATATATTTTAAAGAAAACATAATAATTATGACAATTTATTATGACATTATATAATACGTAACCCGAGAGACACAATTAGTGGGCAGCCCTAGTGCATTAAAATTTAGTGTATTTATCTACTGACCTGGTAGGCAATTAATTCGAAGACATTGCCGAGACAAAATACTGCTTACATTAGTGTACTGTGGTTTAATATATAATAATATAATATACTCTTTATTTCGATCTACTTACAATCCATATAATATTAACAATTATTATATTAGTAACAATGATTTAAAAATTATTTTTGAAAATTTTTACAAACTGAAACAACTAAAAATGACGTGGCCCCACACACATTGGCACGTGCCTCCGTACTCAGTGCCTTATATAGGGACTGTCCACTTTGTCTAATAATGTTTTCAGGATGATGTATTAGTCGACTTAGTAATTCTACCACTTTTGACAACATTCCTTGAAAAAAAATTGTTTCATCTCTTTATCTTACTTTGTAAATCACTTATGTACTTATTTTTGTATTTTACCATCTTTTTATACCATGTTTTTAAGCAAATAAATAATATTCTATTCTATTCTATGGTGGGTACACATATTATGTGAAAGTAAATGTATCATACACACACACACCCTCACGCAAGCACACACACACATAGCACAGCTAGTTCAGCGTTGAAATTTAAATAAACATACAGAGATCTCACTTTTGGGTTCATAACGTCAGTGAAGATTTCATCACCTTTTTATTATTTCCTTTACTATTTACGGTTCATCATGATTATGAGAGACGAGGCCTGTGTCCCAACATTGGCAACGTTGTAGGCTCTTCGAGAGGGAGTAGGATCTACCACATGGGCCCAGTGCGGGTTGGTAGATATCACATGTCTGGTTCTAGGACATGCCGGTTTCCTCACGATGTTTTCTTTCACCATTCTGAGAGCAGCGGTGATGAAATTATTTGTATACGCAAAGTAAAGCGCATGTCGGGGTTCGAAAACACGACTTGCATCTCGTAAGTCCGAGCTGTTACCTCTGGGCCACCACAGCTCTCTATTTTCCCAAATTAAAACTTTAACACACAGGCAGAACTAGTATAGAACAGTTAGGCAACTATTCTGGTGGATATGTTTTCAAAAACCATTTGTAACGATGGGAACATTCAACAAAAACTATCCAAATAAAGTTTTTGTTGTTTCGCCTCTAAAAGTTCACTATACACAGTCTAAATGTACAGTCGAACTAGCATTTGTTATAGAGGCAGCTAACTTGCTTGTTGTGTGTACAATACGATACGTGTGACTTATAAGCAGTCCATTATTGCACGCCGTGCATTAATACTATCTACTTATCTAAGTGCACACTTAAGTCACACTTTTCTGTGTAAAAAATGGACTACTTAAGTCACAGATAAGCGTGACATTAGTGCGGGTTTAGGTAACAAAGTGCTATAAAATTATTTTACATCACTCCCTTAAGTATGTAATAATCTTACACAGTTATTACGCACACAACAAACACAATTTTTGACAGTGTAGTGCAGAGTGCTACTGCTGAGCATGAGGTCCTGGGTTCGATTCCCAGGTTGGGCACAATGGAATGGGTTTTTATATTATCAAGTAGCAGTCCGGAGTCTGAAATTGTGCCCGGTTGATGGCAATAGGCTCGCCCCCTTTTAAATGGGACTTAAACATAATTGACGAAATGTGGGTGTACTATACACCTCAACCTAGTCCTTCGGGGAATAAAGGCGTGAGATAGTGGAAAGATGTTTTTTTCCCCTGTGTACCATATAGCTTGTTCAACTGTACCTACATTTATTCGCAATGGAATATAGCTTGAAATTGCCGCAGTAAAGCATTTTTCGCATGTAGTTAAATAAAACATAGTTCATACAAATATGAACAATTTATATTCGATAACAGTCATAACCCAAAGGTTATTATAGACTAGAGCATTTACTTGTAACAGACAATTGACTATTCGCCGTTTTATAATTTTATTGAAAAGCACTTCGAACACGACCCTCGATGTTTTGTTTTGTTGCGTAGCGTATTGGTGTAACATTTTATCGAGCAAAATATGTTCTTAAGTAACTTTTTAGACCTTTGTATCCTGCTGCGTATGAAGTTTTATTAAAATCGATACATTCATTTCGAATAACAAGGGCTTGAAATTTTTTATGAAATGTAAACGTAAACGCTCCGAGGAGCATCTGACAAGAAAACACAAGTTTAACATCCAAATTAACAGCCGAGCTACAATTTGTCAGATATCTATCTGAAGCTCGTCCTGAGCGGCCGCTCAACATTTAACATGACAGTTACAATTTATTAGCTAACCGCAGTTTATCGTTATTTACGACTAACTTATAGTTCAGTGTTTCGGTTAACTTTGTGGGAAATCAGGCTAAACGTCGTGTGCTGCTTGTAAATCTAAATAGATTGAGATTTATGTTCAAGACGTTAAGTGCACGTGAAGCAACTGGGATTTTATGTTTGACGAGTAACAGTTTATTACAAAGTTGCTTCTGCCCGCGACTTCGTCCACGTGGAATTTCTTGTTCTCCCAACCCACCGCGTCGCATCGCATCGCCCGTCCTTGCTATTACTTCGTTTTCGCTTAGCGTTCTTTTTGCTTGGCTCCTAAGGGCACTAGCGTGATATTTAATAGCCTTCCTCGACAATTGGGCTATCAAATGCAAAAATAATCTTTCAAATCCGACTGGTACTTCTGAGATTAGCGCGTTCAAACAAACGCCAAAAAGCAATAAACAGGGTTAGTTTTCAAGGACTAACCAAATTTAAGGGTGTGGTGGTACACACCATTAAACTGAACAACTTTCTCCATGTGACCAATATCGTAAACGTGAAAAATTTTTCCCATAGAAAACTTCTATACCTATACTCGACCTAAACGTATGGGACGGCTGAATTTTTATGATGTTGGTCCCATGGATAAAATTGTTCAGTTTGATGGTCTGTAGCCCATAAATTTGGCTGGTCTTTGAAAACTAACCCTGTATAGTATAAGTAGATATAGATTTTAGGTTTAAAACCGGGGGTGGTTTGGTTTGGTCTTGGGTTTGATTCCCAGGTCGGGAAAGTGGTATTTGGGTTTCCATTGGGAATTTCTCAGTAACAGCCCGGAGTCTAGATTTGTGCTCGGTTGATGGCAATAGACTCACGCTCGTGATTTTTTACTTACAAATTCAATAAAAGCGCAGTCAAGCGCGTGGAATTTGGGTCGATTTTTTAGTCTTAGGGTCGATTTACATATTTGGGTGGATAAACGGAATAACCCTCAATTTCTTATTATTTAGCGTCTAAGATACGCTTGACGTCACCAACATATACATCAAATACATAATATAATATAATGTTACCACTGCTGGGACACAGGCCTCCTCTCTGTGAGAGGGAGTGGGGCGTAGTCCACCACGCGGGCCCAGTGCGGGTTGGTAGATGTCACATGTCTTCGAATTTTTGGTTCTAGGACATGCCGGTTTCCTCACGATGCTTTCCTTCACCGTTTGGAGAGCAATGGTGGTGGTAATTTACACAAAGTAAAGCGCCTGTTTGGGTTCGAACCCTTTGGGTTGTTGGGTGGTTGGGTTTGTGTAAATTATTTTTCATCACCATTGCTCTACGACCTACAACGCGTAAGTCGCGGCCGTTACCACTGGGCCACCACTGCTCAACAACTACTACAATATATTCAGTGGGAATACATTGTGAGAGGACTTAATAGCCTGAAATTACCAATTACCTAGTTCATTACCCGTCACTGCACTCCCGCCTCGTACCTAATCATAAAACGGGGCTCTAGAATCTAGACAGTTATTCCCGAAACCTAAATTTTAGTAAAAGACACTGTAACTGTTCCTAACAATGTTTTCCTTCACCGTTTAGAGATGTCGTGGTTTGAACTGCGTAAATGAACAGTTTAGTGTATCTCATGAGATGGGTAACTCCGGACGTGCAACGGAAATGGATATTGTTTTAGAAGATACTGTGACTGCCTCTTTGGTTTTGGTTCGATTCCCGAGTCCGGTAAAATGTTGTTAGCTTTGGATTTGTGCCTGGTTGATAGCAATAGGTTTGCCTCCTATTACAAGAGAAATAAATGTAATTAGCAAAATATTGGCGAAACCCTCAATTTCTTATTATTTAGTGTATTAGATAATGCTTGACGCCATCAACTTAATAACTACCATAATATTCAATGGGAAATACTCGTACGTACCTACATTGTGAGGCAAATTAATAGCCTAAATTTGCCAATTACAAAGTTCAGTATCCACTGCACTTCCCGCCTTGAACCTAATCAGCTCATAAAACGGGGCTCTAGACCATACTCCGTGCTCTAAACAGTTAATCCCGAAACCTGAATTTTAGTAGAAGACATTGTAGTTACTGTGCTGCAATGATAGAAAATTGTGTGAAACATTAAATTGTACGTACTGTGTTGCAACGACAGAAAATTGAGTGAAACATTAAAATAAATATAAGTCCTCCAGACCGAATTTTGGTCATGGCGATCAATCTCAGCGAAGACCAGCCTTCGGCGCGGGATATATTATTGTGCACTCTGTCTTCCTTTACTCTCATTGTCTGATGGTACAGCAATCAAGCAAGGTGCAGGCCCAACGGCTTAATCTGCTTTCAGATGCACGAGGATATCTCACCGCCAACTTCCAAATTCCCAGCTGTTATTAAGAAATTCCTTATGAAAAAACCCAAAATCACTTTGCCCGACCTTAGAGTCGAACCCAGGACCCCACGCTCGGTAGTCGCGCTTGCAACAACCAATGACATATCGAAACTGATGGGTGTGAAGGTGATCGTCGATAGAAGTTGTAACCTTGCATCGCCCTGCTTTGTGCTCGTAATTATAGATTGTATATATTTTGTTTTTATTTATTTATTTTTCCTTATTATTGGAATTAATATTATCATTTTGGATGCACGTATTTCTGTGACAAATAAACGGGTTAGAAGACCTATTTTTCTTTCGCTAAGTCACACAATTCCTTACACTGTAAGCGATATTTAGCGACCCAGTGAGACGGACGCTCCAGATATAAACTCAGAAACATTTCGGCAAGATATGACGTGAGATATGAACTGTTTTTTCGTCTGTTACTTTGTGCTTACAGTGTATGTTCTTGGTTTGGATATTTGTACGATGATGTTTGATGTGTTTGATACTAAAAATAAATACAATATTTTATATATATATATGTATAGTAGGCAGACAAACATTTAAAATTTTATTTGTTTTTGATTTTCTGTACCTATACCATTTTCATATGCATTTAGTAAAAAGCTGTTATTTTGACATTACAAAGAGACACTTCAGTTTTATTTATTGGTATAGATGAATAGAGGGGCCCGTGGCTAAATAATAACAGCCGCACAGGTCGATCGATCAGGTTAAGCTACGCTTGCCGAGGTTGGTTTGTGGATGGGTGACCATCTATACTATATACCGAGACCCCTCCGTGCCTCGGAAAGCACGTTAAGCTGTTGGTCCCGGCTGTCATTCGTGGATCCTTGACAGTTGTTACGGGTCGTCAGAAGCCCGAAAGTCTGACAACCAGTCTTAAATTACCAAGGGGTATCTAACTACCCACTAACTAGGTTTTGGAGATCAGATAGGCAGTCGCTCCATCTAAAATACTGGTATTCAGCTGCATCCGGTTAGACTGGAAGCTGACCCCAACATAGTTGTCAACGGCTAGGCAGATGATGATAGTATAGATGAATAGATATTTGTGTACATGTTATACAGGGTGAAATTGAAAACATGCGACAAATCGAAATGGGAGATTGTACTCATCATTATGAACAACTTTTACTATGGGACCAAACCAGAAATAGCGAAAAAAAATCAGCTGTTTCCTACATTTATGTTCGCATAACTCGTCAAAATGTAGGGATTTTTTTTTGCGATTTCAGGTTTGTTCCCATAGTAAAAGTTGTTCATAATGATGAGTACAATCTCCCATTTCGATTTGTCGCATGTTTTCAATTTCAACCTGTATAACATTTTAGTAGGCAATTCAGTTAATTCATGCGTCTCAAATTCAACTTCAGATGACGTACTAACTGTTAACTAACCCGATGACATAACTCAATTTACAATCGTCCATAAATTATAGAACCACAAATGATCTAAACAGAGCGATCTAATTGAAACTTCTCATTACACTTGCCTAATCATGTCCACTGCAGAAATCGAACCTTATGTGTAACCGAATTAAGTTCAGAATAGATTGAGTTAATTAAATAGTGTTTGGTCTAGGATAATCAGTGCGTTGCAAGCGATTTTGAAGCTTGAGTTTTGGTGGTAAGGTTGATATTTTTGATTGTGTAGTTACAAGCGATTTGTCGTACTGCTAATCATGTTATTGGTTGCAACGTCATTAATCATGATGTTTGAATATTGACACTTAAGTACATACCGTAGAGCACATTAGATGAAACTGAATTATTACCTAATGCATCTCTTATGGTCTGTTGATGTTATGATGATTGATTTGTAACTCAAAGCATTACTTACACGTACAAGTAATACATAAAGTCTATTAAAACTTTTGTTTTAAATTAATATTATTTCAAGTTAAACAAATATCAACATTATTTTAATGGAAATTAAGTTGATTTCAGAGTGACTTTGAAAAAGCAATAATTTTTTTTGAAGTTGTAGCATAGACTGAACTTTGTTGTGTAGGATTTAAAGTTATTTTTTCATAAACTCACGCTGTCTTCCCACGTGGATAGGCAGAAACTACAGTACACAACTTGCTACGATCCTTACCACCACCACCTTTCATTCATAATGAACGGGAATTCCTAAATATAAATACTACTTAATATACTGGATGTTTTTTTTTACCGTCTCGAAATTTTTACAGGATGTTCTACCCATGAATATGATCAACTTTCACTACGGGACTAACTCAGAAATCAAGAAAAAAAAAATCTGCTGTTTCGGTCAAGTAGGTATTTATTTAAGTAGGTATTTTATATAACTTTTGTATTATACAGCAGATTTTTTTTTCAAAAAAAAAAACATAGGGACGCAATATATATCCTTCTTATTCTGTTTATGAAATATCTTTTAAATTGGTCCAATATTGGAGGAGAAATAGGCGAGAGCGAAACCTCGAATTATTACTTTTACTTAGGCTTTTTCAAAAAGTCTCTCCGAACGCATTCCCTCTTAAAGATCTACTGCCATCTCTCCTACCACCACTTACGAACATAAAGGGTTCCTTTTGCTTAAGGAAAATATTAATGAAGTCGATATTTTACGTCAAACACCGTTTTGGGCGGTTTTCGCTCGCATAAATTTAAAGCACCTTATGACCCATTTACGGTAAAAAAGATAATTTGAGCCACAAATTAAGATGCTGATGAAAAAAAGGCTGATTCCCTTTTTATGTTACACTTTTAAATCATAAGGGTTTTGTGGGGCAGTATCTATTAATTTATTTTTTTGTTTATTTATGAGTGACAGTATAAAATGGCTAAGCTTAAAATTGGTACTGCTTTTATTTCATTCTCTTCACTTTACGGCTTGTGGCTAATAAAAACCTCGTTCTGATCGAAATGAAATGCCAAGGTCAGTCCTGATTGGTTGACCATTTCTTGAACAACGTCAAGAAACGTCAAACTATACCAGAATTTTCTTGCCTTTTATCTTACTTTATTTGCGGTCGAAGCATCTTGTCTTCTTCTTTTAAACATCTATAACAGCCGACATCAGTATTCATCCCCTATCTAGCTGTATCATCTTTCACGGAATAACATTGCTTCCTAGTTTTTCAGTTACAATAACATATTGATTTAATATAATTTGGATGTTTGATTGTTTAGTGCCAAACATGTTTATAATTTCCAACTTCATATATCTAATTATCTACATTGTTAATCAGGATAATTATCGAAGACTAAGCATGAGTATAATTACTAAATTAAACGAACTTACCTAAGTGAAGTTCTATTGTAGTTAATAATAATAAAATATTTTATTTAAAAAAGTTCGTTTATTTAACAATTAGATTAGAGTTGCTGATTTGCCCGAATTAGGTTGAACCTGTGCTTCAGGCTAGAAAATTATACAAAGTACTTAGTCCTCAATACTAAGTTCCCTCCTAAGCCTTAAACAAGACCATCATCATCATCATCTGCCTAGCCTTTTCCCCTACTATATTGGGGTCGGCTTCCAGTCTAACCGGATGCAGCTGAGTACCAGTATTTTACATGGAGAGACTGCCTATCTGACCTCCACAACCCAGTTACTGGGTAACACGATACCCCTTGGTAAGACTTGTTGTCAAACTTTCGGGCTTCTGACGACCCGTAACGACTATAGTTAAACAAGACCGTAGTTTGATTTATTACCCTAAGATTGATTGAAAATTACTGTCTGTTAATTTTAATTCTCTCATTGCAGATTACTCTAAATCTAAATAGAGTGATAATAAGGTGGATATATTTGCCACCGTAATAGTTTTGGTTATTCTTTGAATATTCGCATTTACACGATCGACCATTGTAGTAACTATATCCACTATCAAGCTGTATCATTTTTCACCCAATACATTTATTGCTTCCTAGGTTCTTCTATTTCGTGTAACCGCTCAAACTCATATTGGAACCTTATCTCAAAATATTTTTATCAACCTCTTCGTTATCCTGCTCTGTATATTTTCAACGAATATTTGTAGCGTTTTTCACTCACTTTTCGCTTATGACGTTTCTTTTCCGGGGTGATAAATTGCACATGTATTTTGTTCTTTTTTTGTTCACGAAATTAAAGTAATAAAGTATACCTACTCATATTACTCGTGTTATGTCATATGTGCTGACGAGGGAGAAAAATTATTAAAAAAGTCAGTATAAAAGGGCGGGCATATTCTCATTGTGATTTGGTCACAGTTATTAAAATGTTTAATAAAATGATTCTGAAAAGAAATTGGTAACGTCTGGTGACGGTCTTGGTTTAAAATAACGGTTCTCCGGTTCCTACCAATTAATCCATTTTAGACCATATAAGCTACTGTAAATCATTTACGCCATGAATTAAAATTTTTTGATTGGAGTTAGATGTTAGCAGATGTTGACTATACTTACAGAAATAATCATGAGAATTTTTTTTTCATGGATTCCCAAACTTGGGTCTAAACTCACACTGCTCCAAGATTTGTCAAGTTATTTATTAGCAAAATCAGTAATTTGAGGAACGTACGTGGTCATTACTAATTTGCTAAGATAAGCCTATATACTTCGTAATAAATGCTCAAATTAATGCTCAACATAAATTTCAGGAACGTCTTGAGCCGAGTGTAAATAAACCGGTACTTATTTTACTGGTTGAGTGAGGTGTAAGTGAAGAGCTGATGACACTACTATGTAAGAAGGAGGAGATTTCTGAGGTTTACAACAATGCATTCGGGATGCTGTTGGGGCTGCCACGTTTTTATAGTGCTTCGGGTCTGCGGAGGCGCAAACTGACGGCTCGCTGCGATCAAAGCAAACGTGCAGCACCCCGTTTCGCAGAGTGCGTGCTAGCTTCAACAGTCTCCTGGTTGTCAATTTTGTCTTGTAAATATTGCTAACATAATTGGAAGTAAATTTTTAATATCGTTATGAGTCTATGATACTTGAAAATAAATGTTTTATTATTATTTTATTATACTTATGAATATTACTATTCAAAGCCTCGTTTGAAAACGCTCCCGCCTATAACTCCGCCTTCTTATAACTCAACTCCCAGGCATACGGATGCAACCGTCGGACTCTCGATATTTGCATCCACGAGATGGCGCTGCAAGAACCATGAATAATTTAGTAGCCTGGAAATATTTATACAGAGAGACTTCACCTGTGTCATCGGGAAGGGGGGAGCAGACGTACAGCTGGCTGAAATATTGTTATTTGCATTCATTGCGTTTTATGAGTGTTTTGCGAGTGAGTTGAGGTTGCAGGTGGGTTTTGAAAGTGCCTTAATAAGGTTGTGCTAGATGGAAAGTGCAGCGGTGAAGCAAGATTTTGGTGCAATTACTAATATGTACTATGAAAGAAAGACTTCTTATACTAATAGTAGATTTTATTCGATGTATTTTATCTTCTTAATTTATTCTTTGATCAAAATAAATTAAGTAGACAGACATAAACAGCATCACATCTCATGTCAAAAAAATTATCCTCTTTTTGGGCTCCACTGTAGTCGGGTAATAGTTTTCAGAAGATGGGTGTTTTAATCTTAATATCTATATAAATAAATAAGACTCAAGAACGCCTGGACCGATTTTTATGAACTTTGATTTTTTTGGATTTGTCGCCGCCCCGAATAGTAGAATACTTAACTAAAAAAATGGGAAAAATTCACGAAAAATATAATTTAATTCATTTTCTCAAACATTTTGTGTGGAACAGATTTATTTATGATATCTCGAGAACGAATTGACTGATTTTAGGACATAGGATACATTTTATCCCGATATGCCCACCGGATCGAGACATATGCGGGTGAAACCGCAGGGTGCAACTAGTATTTAATAAATATGAAAACTATAAATAATGACAACCTCATTAAAATGTGCAAATTGCACAGAGTGTCAACCTTATAAAAACTATATTTTTTATTGTCTCCTCTTAATATAAATAATGTATTCATCTTCTGTATAATTTCCTGTATTTCTCCTCGGTTTCTTTCTGCTCTGGTAGTGACACTATTAATTTTGTCATTTCTCCTTTACCCGGCTCCCCAAAGCAGATAGGAAAGTATAGGATATAAATATAATAAAAACAAAATATACTAGTGTCTATTTTAAAGTAGTCTTAAATCTTAATCCGGTGAAGGACACGAAACGAGACACAATAGAAGTGTTATTGTTATTACGCCTCGCGTTTCGTGTCCCTCAAAGTACCATAACATAAGGCCTCAGGTCCTCTCTGTGAGAGGGAGTGGGCCATAAGTGCCATAACCCACTACGTGGGCCCAGTGCGGATTGGTAGATGTCACATGTCTTCGAATTTTTGGTTCTAGGACATGCCGGTTTCCTCACGTTATCCTTTACCGTTTTGAGAGCAGTGGTGATGAAATTAAATACACAAAGTGCTCACCTGGGTTCGAATTCACGCCCTACAACTCGTAAGTCCCCCCTGATATCACCGGTAAAACTGCTCTCTCCCTCAAATTATTATCCATAGATTCTGTTTGTTTTTCAGCTAGATGGGCATGGCATACAAAGAAAATGAATAGCTTAAATTAATAACTTGACCTATTTTTCCTTGTCTTGATTTATATCCAGCAAAAGCGATGAGTTTGTACATAGAATTGTTGAAGTCACATAAAATATTGATGGTAGTTACCGTAATTTGCAGGGCTACAAGGAATATGTTCGTCCGTCTATCTATCTGAATGTCAAGCTACCTTTTTTTTTTGTTCCCTGGCGGAAAATCCTAGTGGCTGTCCCTGGAGGGGCGAAGGGATCTGTCAGACTCTTACTGATTATGAACCACCTCGGTGTTCAACGCCGAAAGTCGCGGGAACCTCTGATCCTTCCGCAACCCTCGACTGGTGCGGGCCTGTTGCTGCTAACCGGATGCAGCTGAATGCCAGTATTTTTTAGGGAGCGACTGCCTATCTGACCTCCACAACCCAGTTTCTGCGTAATATGATATCCCTTGGAAAGCCTGGTTGTCAGACTTTCGAGCTTCTGACAACCCGTAACGACTGTCAAAGATCCACGAATGACAGCCGGGACAACTGTTTATGGCGGGGTCTTGGTATGTAAAGATGGTCACCCATTCGCGGGCCAACCGCGGCAAGGGCGATCGACCCGTGCAGCTGTTATTACTTAGCCACAAATCCACCACAGCTAATATTTTATATTATGTAAAGTGTCAACTACTATGTAAGTTATGGAAGAAATAAAGGCTTATTTATTTATTTAATTAGCTAAACTACCAACATCAACACATCTCCAGCTCCAGAACCGGCTACTTTCAAATTAATCGCCCACGCGGCGGTGCCTACGTTATGCGTTTGACGTTTATTGTAATTGCCATGATGGCGGCACCTGCGCACGGTACGGACTTCGGTATGTACTTCCTGTGGATAAAACTGAATTAATGATCGCTTTGTACAGTTGGGAACAAAAGGCGCTTGATGTATTTAAAATAAATAGATACAGACTAGTATTAATAAAGAAAGCAATAAAAATAAGATAACCTATAAATGTGTTAGGGCCTTAACACAAACACTTAAACAAAGGCCATCTCACGAAACAAGTGACCTTGCGCCACAGGCTTGCGGCGAAATTATAAATCTTTATTTAAGTATTTAGTTTATCTCAACATTAAATTACAGGTAAAATGCACAATCTTAAATAGAAAAGGTGTCTGAGGTAGGAGGGTTGTTTTAGGAATGTTGCAAACTACAGTAACGGTGTTATAATAATTAGTTCCACTTATTGCCGCGGGATTTCTTTCGTGAAACTGACTCTACTTGCTCAACGCCTGTGAACTGTCAGTCTAACGTCAAACTCCGTATATTAATCACGTGTTGAACAGTTATTTAGCCTAAATGGCTGAAAAACACGATTGTGTGGTAATAAAATAATAGTTTCGCAAGTTTATACCCAGTGTTGATCGCCGCGAGAATGAGACCACAATATGAAATAAAATGTTTATTTCTGTGAGTAGGTTTTTTAAGACACTTTTACACGTCAATATTTTGTTAGTCAATATTTTAAAACAAGATTGCGCATGGCATTTCCTTACTGACTGATTCCTGAGAAGAAATGCCGAAAGAAACTCGGATTCATCAAGGTCAAGGTCTCATTTAAAGTTCAAACATAATATTATTAGGATTTTATGTGAGTCTGTCTGTCTGGAAGGGCCTTTTGAAGAAAGAGACAGAGAACAGACGGTATGCATGCATCCAGTCACCGTATAGATTAACCCTATTTTAGGGAAATATTTCACATAGAGTGGTTCCTTTTAATAAAATAAATTATTCTCATTTACAAAGCTAATAAATCAGTGTACACACGGCTACACATCAAGCTATACATATCCAGTATAAGCTGACTCCTGATTGTATGAAAAACCTTTACAATGCGACGTCAGCTAAAACTGGAATTGTATAGCTTGATGTGTAGCCGTGTGTACCATAGAATCATTTATAAAGTTGAGAATAACGCTAGACTAATATAAAATGTACCTTCATTAGAGACTTTCGTAAAACCTATGTAAAGCAACTTGTGTTACCGACTGTACGGGGGTGACCCTTTTTAAACGATTATAAGGGACAGGTAAAGTTACTAATTGTTATCTCGTCTGAGGCAGTAGATATTATGGTTTTAGTTTATTGATTATGATTAAATTGACGTCTGTTTTTGAATTTGAATAAAATTGTTGTAAATATATTTTCTATTTTAGTAATTAAAAAGCTTTGTTTACAAATACAATTATAACATATTATGTTGTATTGCATTCAATGTTTGCTCAATAAAGCAATTAATAAAGTGTGCATCATTAGAAGCGCAAAAAGTTTTTAAAAGTTCATTAATTTATAAAAGTGTCCGTCATTAGTAGGACGACAAGTTTTGAGAGAATCAGTTAAGTATTTCTCAATTAAAATCTCTATAAATTCAAAGCTTTTAGTACTAAGATTACGAGAGAAAGGGACATTTTGTTAAATAGGCTTACTGTTCATTAGACGTTTCGTGTTTTAGAAATTTTGCTACTTAGGCGGATCACACACTGCGACGCACCACGCGACGGGGCGCAGGTAATAAAAACTCGTTTCCGCGCGTGGAGTTTGGCTCCGTTTCCCGCGCCCCGCTGCGTAATGCGGTGCAGTTTGCAAAACGCCTAAGACCTTCTTATCACGAGGAAATAAAAGTAGTAAGCTTTCCTTAAAAAAGTTCAAAGAATATAAAAGGATACCTACCTAAAATAAGAAAAATTTAAAAAAATCTTGCTTTATTTTAATCTTAAATCAATTAAAGTTTAGATACTTCGTTCAAGATGTAATTAAACTCTTGAAAGCCCTAACTACTGTGATCTTCATCAACATTAAATTTTCTTTGCTCCTGTTTCATGATTAATTAGTATCAGATTATGCTTTGTGTATTTATTTATTGTATTATGTAAATGGTACCTACACCACAGACTAACTACAGTATCTGTCTGTCCTTACCCTTTTTAATCCATACAAAGGTTGTCTTTGAAAGATCGCTCTTAGCGATAAGACCACCCATTCTGTCACTCTTTGTAAATTTTCTACTTTTATATCTGTAAATAAAATGGTGTCCATAACTTATTCCATTCTAATTTTCTCACAAACCTACGGAAAAATATCACGAGAATTATCTCTAACAATTTTGCCCTACTCTTACATTATTCCTTTTAATTATAATAACCCCGTAAATAATATCCCACTCCTCGCCCATACTAAATGTGCTCAATTAGTGACACACGCTCTCATTTTACAGTTGCTACCACAGCCTGCAGTGCCACAGATAACAAAAACTACAGTTGGTAAACTTCAAGTGTCTTCGGTGAAACAAAACAGAAAACTGGATAGTTAACAGCCGGAGTGTGGGGCTAGGAAACGAGCGATTTATTCTGGTCTGAATCCCTGAGCCCCCCTCTCCTCGATCCCCTGCTAGTTCTTTTTCTGTTTTAATATCTTTCTTATTAAATTTTATGCTAGGTTACTGTTTTTGACAGGTAAGTAGGTACAGTCAAGAGAAAATAAACGTTTCATGTTTTACAAAAAAAAAAAAGAATTTTTATTTATTTATTTATTTATTTATACATTTATTTTTGTTTTAATGTCCTTGTACCATGCGTGCTCGATGGGATTGAGGCCACAGCAATACCCGAATGTATTGCTTTGCCAAGTACTCCCTGGTGCTGCGAGCTGTGTGCGAATGCGCATGTTTCATCATGGGTGTCGATTTCGTGGTTTTCTAGGGTTCTGAAACCGATGGTGAGGTCAAAATTTAAATCCAAGATGGCGGATGCGAAAAGTTTAAAATGTTTCGTCATGGGTGTCGATTTCGTGGTTTTCTAGGTTGCTGAAACCGGGGGATGTATCGGAAGCGAGTTTTGTAAATAACTTATGGGTTCATAGATGTAAAACGCATCGCCATACGACGTAGCATTGCTGCGAATCTTTTGGGCACTTTTACCGCTGAAAATTCTTCCTTATATATACATTTTTTGATGCCCTATGATTCTTTACCCTTGTTTTGATTTATATACTCGTACATGTCCTAATTATGAATTTAAGTCTGTTAGCATATAAATGTTACTCCCCTTACTAATAAACGTTGTATAGTTACACAACGCTTTGTCTTCTTCTTTCGAAAGTCAAATTGCTGACGACTGAAAGAGAGAAATCGGTGTGTATCTATCAGTGTGTCAGGTTAAATGAGGGACATACTTTAAGGGAGTGTAGTACTCATGAAAATGAACAACTTTTAATATGGGACGGACGCAAAAATATGAAATAAAAAACAACTGCTCCCTACATTTTTCCAGTTATGCAAACATAAATGTATAGAGCGGCTGGTTTAATTTTCTTGATTTCAGTGTTGGTCTCTTAGTAAAAGTTGTACATTTTCATGGGTACCTACTACACTCCCTTTAAGTATGTCCCTCGATTAACCTGACACACTGTATTTAATACGTTTATTATTAAGGGGGTATGTCAATATTATCTTGTTTATAAAACCTATCTGGTTGTTAGTGAAGACAATGTGTAACGTTGAGTAACTTATTTTTGAGTGTGGTTTTGAATTAGTAAATATGGTGCTTGCCAGCCGTTATTTTCTATAATTACAAACAATAATTTGCGAAAAAATTACAACAAAGCTAATAATTACTAAAACGAATGAATATGTAGCTAATTTTATAACAATCCAAGTTCATTTGTTTGTAGTTTTATTATCTCAACTCGCTACAAACAACGAATTTTAACAGCAACATCACAACTGTGGTTATAATCCTTATCCCTTCCATTTTTAAAATAAATTCACATGTTTCACAAAAGATCCACACTTGTCCGCCTCTCCCGCGAACTTTAGAGCCACAGAGCACGCAATATAGTACACCAGTGACCACGGCCATAGCTCACATAATATCGCCACATTTGTACCGAGTGCTCGCAAGAGATGATTACTCCTTGTCACGACGAAATAACAAATGCACTCATGTTGTACTCGTTTCAAACTGACTGCAAATGGCCAGCGTGAAGTGAGAAATACGAAACTATGGAGAAAAATAGAAAATAGTTTCGTGACTGACCAACTGACAGCACACAAACCAATGTAGATAGGACTAGCAATTTGTATGAAAAAATTATTTTAGCGGGACAATAACGAAAAATAATGTTTAAAACTATATTTATGAGAGGGGGAAATATGTTTTGATGAGAATCTTAAAGTGCCCACTAAAGAATTTAAAAACCATATCCAGGAGAGTGTTCGTGGATAAATAATACCAGCTGCACGAGTCGACCTTCAAAGTTAAACAACGTTTGTCGAGGTCAGTCCGTGGATGGGTGACAATCCCTAACACAGTTTTTCAAGGCATGACTGATTGTGGAGGTCAGATAGGCAGTCGCTCCATGTAAAATACTGATATTCAGCTGCATCCAGTTAGACTGAAACCTTAACCCCAATATACAAAGGCTATGTAGATTGTTGTAGAATATGTTTTGTTGAGAGCTAAAGCACTAAAGAGTTAAAAAAGTATATTATCCATAAAATACATTTCGTTACAAGTTTTTATTCGAAAGTCGAGGGTTTTTTTTTAAGGATGGGTAATCATCAAATAACCCCTCCCGCTGTGGGTTGAGCGAGAGGGAGTGTCAGAATTTTACTGACTAAAACCCATCTATGTTCCTTCTTTGCCCTTTGCGTTTCGGGGTCACAGTAACTCTTTCGAACAATCCCGCGACCCCGGCAGGCAAAGTCGAGGGTGATTCGATGAAATAATAACGCTTAGTAGATAGATGGTAATCACAGTTTCTTGTTTTATGGTGACGTAAGGACGCGTCTTTCCAATGTTCCTTTAATCACCTTTTACGAAAACGGGTCAAAAACAGCGTTTCAACTATGCTAAGCTCCTTATTCATCAATATTATTCAAAACTTTGCTTTTTACCATTGTAACTAAAAGCACAAAGTTTGTCAAATTGTTCTCGATGAGATCTAATTTATCACTTTTATTATAATTTACTAGTTTCTGCCCGCAGCTTCGTCCGCGTGGAGGTCGGAAATTATCCACGGCCATGGGAACATGCTACCGAGATAAAAAGTATTCTTTGTCATGGTCTATCGGTGCGCCTCATCCAAATGCGTTTTTAGGGGTATAAAGAACAGGGTGTAAAGTTCGATTTTCCTCCTTAGAAAAGGAAGGATCCTTGGACCAGACGGGTGTCGTGTCTGGTAGGTAACTGCCCGACGATTGTCTGTAGGTAATTGCTACGTCCCCGTGAGGGGTCGCAGCAGGCGGGGGGCATGGCCCTTAAAGCTCCGCGGTCTTATATGTTGCCCATCAATACGGGCACGTTGATTGCCCGACAATTTGTGTCGGGATATTGTAAATATGCTATTAGCGTGGTAAACTCTGCTTGCACGATGCAGGTTTTTGCGTGATGTCAGTGTGATGCGTAGTTCGTATGTGGCGATATAGATGCCGCCATACGTTCAAAGTCAAAGTCAAAGTCAAAGTCAAAGCATTTATTTCAAATAGGCACATAAAAGGCACTTTTGAACGTCAAAAATTACAATGAAATAGAATTGATTCTAGTCGCCCCTTCCAAAAGGTAGTTTTCGTATGGAGAAGAATGGGCAAGAAACTCCACCGTTACTCTTTTAAAATGTTTTACAATATTTTGCATACATTAATTATATAATAAAATAATATGTGAAGACGATGCACCTAAAATAAAATTACTATACCACAATAGGTAAAAGAATTAGAAATGAAACCATGACATATAAATTAATAATCTGATAGATACATGGTGCTCACATATTTACAAAAATGGAAAAAGTAAACGATTTTGATTAAAAAAAAAAAATATATATATATATATGTATATATATATAAAAACTATTTTAACAAGTAATAAGTCAGGGTGTGAGTTAAGAGTAATTACAGAATGTAAACAAAGTAAAAAAGAATAAATTTACAATTAAATTAGCAACCAGTTTGATTTTGTCTAGACTCTAGATTGTCCTATGGAGCAGGACCAGCATGTTTCCAAGCGTTCTTATCCTGGATATAATCTTCTAATTTATAGTATGCTTGTTTACTAAGTGTACGTTTAATGCAAGTTTTAAATTTTCTTTCATTTAATTGCAATATATCCCAAGGTATTTTATTGTAACATTTAACACAGTACCCCATAAAAGATGTATGTACTTTGGCTAACCTGAAAAATGGTTGATGTATTTTATCTTTATTTCTAGTATTAAAATTATGTCTATCGCTTATTTTATTAAAAAGATGTAGATTTTTTCTTACATACATAATATTTTCATAAATGAATTGGCAAAGTACCGTCATAATATTAATCCCTTTAAAAATTTCCCTGAGAGATTCGCGGCGACGTAGATTATAAATGGCTCTGACAGCTCTCTTTTGCAAAATAAATATGGATTCAATGTCAGCAGCTCGACCCCATAGTAAAATGCCGTACGACATAATGCTGTGAAAGTAGCTAAAATATACTAAACGCGCAGTTTCTACATCTGTTATCTGTCTTATCTTTCTAACAGCATAAGCGGCCGAGCTAAGCCGCCCCGCAAGAGATGTTATGTGAGGTCCCCATTGTAATTTCTCGTCTAGCGTGATTCCCAGAAAAACCGTTTGATCAACAAATTCCAGTTTTTCTCCATTCAGTATGATGTCACATTCGCTACTTCTAACATTAGGCAATTTAAATCTAATGCATTTGGTTTTCTTTTCATTAAGTACCAAATTATTTACCGTAAACCAATCTTGGACCTGAAGAATAGAGTTATTCACGTCGTCAAGATTTTGTGCCCGTCTGTCTATCTTAAAGATCAATGAGGTGTCATCTGCAAATAACACCATCTTCGGTTGATTTTGAAGTAATTGGGGTAAATCATTAATGTAAACTAAAAAGAGGAATGGATGGTTCAACCGTTAAAACGCGAAAAGGTAACAGACAGAGCTACTTTTGCATTTATAAATAGTACTTAGTAGATATGGATTAGCACGCACAAGGATGCATCTGCGCAATGCCCTTTATTTACCTTTTAGGAAAACGGGTCGGGAACAGCGTTTCAACTATCTAAGCATCTCATCCATCAATATTATTCAAACCGTTGTTCAAACTAAATGAATAAATTACAAATATGACTAATATCGTTAAGTTTTGGCAATTTGTTACCGATGAGAACCATTTGACGCTAACTATATTATCACTTTTAATAAAATTATTTCAGATCGATTGTAAAATTCTGTCAAAGTTAACATTATACGTAGTCAAAGTTATCCTTTTTCTTTTGGTAATCAAAGATTTAAGCATCAATTTATTTTTCTTTATTTGATTTTATCTTAGTTATAGCGATATAGATATAGTGGAAGGCGTCTCAAAAGATGGACCGATGACCTTGTGAAGGTCGCAGAAGTCTGCTGGATGTGAGAAGCACAGAACCGGTCGAAGTGGCGGTGCTTGAGGGAGGCCTATGTCCAGCAGTGGACGTCTTTCAGCTGATGATATAACCGCCTTATGTTTCATGTGCCCATAATTTCGCGTTACGAGCAAAAATTCCTAACAGTTACATACGCTAAACTTAAAAGCGTTTTGCTCGTGAAATAAAAATTGCAACTTTGATAAAAGATCGATTTCATATTACTTAGTATGGTTTCGATAATACTATGTTCGTAACACTATAAAATATCTATCAATAATTTAGCAGAAAATGGCTTTTGAATTTTGCGCAGTTAATTGTGCTCATGACTGTACCTTTAATAAGGGGCTCGTGGCTAAGTAATAACAGCCGCACGAGCATATCTATCAGGCTAAGCTACGCTTGCCACGGTCGGTCCCTAGATGTGTGACCCCTCCGTGCCTCGGAAAGCAGGTTAAGCCGTTGGTCCCGGCTGTCATTCATGGATCCATGACAGTCGTTACAAGTGACGACCCGTCCGACCCCGGCTTCTGACGAGAAGCCCGAAAGTCTGACAACCAGGCTTACCAAGGGGTATCGTGTTACCCAGTAACTGGGTTGTGGAGGCAGTCACTCCATGTAAAATAATAGTATTGCTACATGCGGTTAGACTGGAAGACACCAACGTAATTGGGAAGAGGCTAGGCAGATTGATTGACAGTATCTTTTCTTGAATCGAAACAAGGAAACATACAGAACAACACAGGTTGTTGGGTAAGTAACGATCAAAGTGACTTTTTTTTCAATTCATATGTACTTTCTAAGTTCTGATTATCTTGGAAATCACTGATTTCAGTGAAGGAAAACCCTAAGCCTGGACTTATAGTTATTATAGCTGAGACGTTGCCTGAGGTAGCTGCGCGGTGAGGTGATAGTTGTCACAAGTTGACGAATCACTGAGCTCTCGCATCACGTCACCATACCCCTCCCGCACCGCGCTGCTACCTCAGGCAACGTCTCAGTTAAGCGGTCAGCCTTTATCAACGCTCGTGTTCGTGGTGATCAATGCTCGTATGTTCTCTGTATGGCCTTGGCCCCGCAGTAAATAATATTCTGGTATTCTCATAAGGAAACATAGCTGCACTCACGAAGGCAACACCGCTTACCAATAAAAACCATTGACTTGTTTCGGTAATTTATTTCACAAGTACTGTTGCTTCAGCCACTCAGTTCAGACCCAAATTAGTTCATTCTTATATCATTACCTATATTGGCGAAAAGAACATCCAGAAATGTGCTCAACACATATTAATTCGCTTCGAAGTCGGCCAAATGCTGCTCAGTAAGCAGTTCACGAGCACCAATCATCACAATAGCTTGAAAAATTGCAAGTAATAACAGCACGTACAGCTCGCTGTGGGCCCATAAAACCAGCGGATTTATTTCAAAACTTTAGCTTTGTCGCGTCGACTAGGAAATATTGTATGCTAGTAGGTGTCTGGCAAGTTTTTCGAGTTTTTAAATCATGGTGCTAGAAGTTGAAAGAAGGTTTTAGTTTTTGAAAGGTTATGCCGTGTGGTTTCAGTAGATTGAAATACAGGTGTTTTAGAGCAGCATGCAGGAGATTTTGGAACGAAGTTTTTTAACGTAGTTTACGATAGGCGTAAACTAAACTTAAAAACCGGCCAAGTACGTGTCGGACCACGCACAATGAAGGGTTCCGTAGTTGGTATGTCACACGGTACAGATTGCGAAACTTTTTTTTTAAATTGTCTATTTACCCCTCAAAAATGACTCCTATTTTCAAATTCATTTATTTACGTTACACGTCTGTGTTTGGGTCACAGAGATTCCTATGTGTACCAAATTTCAACTCGGAGCAAATTGGCTGTGACAGACGGACAGACAGACAGACAGACAAACAGACACACGAGTGATCCTATAAGGGTTCCGTTTTTTCCTTTTGAGGTATGGAACCCTAAAAACCTGCCAAGTGCGAGTTAGACTCGCACACGAAGTGTTCCGTAGATACCACCATACAATATTTAACACTACATATAAAATAATGGCAAAAAAATCACGTTTGTTGTATGGGGCCCCCCTTAAATATTTATTTTATTCTGTTTTTAGTATTTGTTGTTATAGCGGCAATAGAAAAACACATTTTGTGAAAATTTCACCTGTCTAGCTATCACGGTTCATGAGATACAGCCTGGTGACAGACGGACGGACGGACAGCGGAGTCTTAGTTATAGGGTCCCTTTTACCCTTTGGGTACGGTACCCTAAAAAATAAACTTTTTGTTATACAATTTGTAATAATAGAAAGAAACAGAGAGAGATAGTTTTCATGGTTTTCATTTTGACCTCATTATTAATTTCAGCACCCTCGATGCTGAAATTAATAATGAGGTCAAAATGAAAATCCAAGATGGCAGTTGCGATTTTTTTTTATTGTTCGATATGGGTGTCGTTGTCATGGTTTTCAAAGGTGCTTAAGCCGATAGTGAACTTCGTTCCTGACGGGTTTTTAAAAAAATTCTGTACGTGCAGAAAAAACCTGGAATATAACGAGGACCTTAGTTATTATTGTACCAACGGATAAAATAACCCATAAATATTTTTTTTTTCAAAACTTTTCGTGTCTTAGAAAAATAGGTATGATAAACTGAACTAAATGTAAAGTGTTTTTTTTTCTATTATTAGCAGCCATTACACGACAAACGTTATTTTTATTTAGATTCTCGAGTAGGCAGCTGATAATCTCTTTATTATCCCAAAAACATTTAGATTCATTTACAAATAATATTTAAGAAAACTTTAAGATCCTCTTTTTTATTTAATTTAATGAAAAATGTATAGTCGCCTATGTAAAGAACGAAAAAATAACACAATGTCTAAGTTTAAATTTTTTAGTCTGTATAATAAATAATAACGTTTCGTATGTCATGAATTTGTGAGAACATTTTTTGGCAAAAACTCAAAAAAAAAAATTGTCACTGCCCATAATATAAATATTTAAAAAAGTATGATTTATATCTAAAATCTTGACAGAAATAAATGTTCAAATAAACTAAAACATGTTCAAAAAGCGTTACTTTCTTATTTATTTTGTAAAGAGTATTTATCGTAATACCTACAGTTTGTTTTGAACAAAAGCAATTTCGGATGACACAAGCATTTAAAAGTTATGACTTATGAGATAAATGGAATGCGGTATTTGCTTCTTGAAAGTTTTATATTTGAACTCGTACAGCCTTGACTTTTTTAGGGTTCCGTACCTCAAAAGGAAAAACGGAACCCTTATAAGAGCACTTCGTTGTCCGTCTGTCTGTCCGTCGATCAAAACCCTTTTTCTCAGGAACGCGTGGAGTTATCAAGTTGAAATATCAAATACTCTATTGACTGCAATCCCTTGAAGCAGTGAAAAAATCATACTTCTAAGTCAACGCAATTAAAAAGTTATAAAAATATTTGAAGTTGTAACGTAAACTGAACTTTATCGTGTGGAATTAAGGTTATTTTTCTATTAATTCATATTTGTTTACATTTTGGGCAATTAAATCGCGAAAACACATTACATACATACGCTACCATAACAGTGTCGCTATTCGGTAGTGTAGTTAATTAACAATTCATGACATAATTTATAATATACTTATTATCCATCATACAATACACATATATAAATGCTAATTTAGCGAATTGTTTTAGAAACTGTTAAAAAAACCCGACTATATAAATGTAGTACTTATTACAATTCTAGCAAATTTTCATTTCACATTTATATTTTGAATTTTTCATTTCATTTCATGCCCAAGATTAACAAATTAAAAACATAACAGGTTAGGTTATTTACCTACTTAAAACCCCGCTGATTTCATGGCCCACCACGGCACGAGAGGTAACACTATTTCTATTGTACGACAGTTTCAATTTAAAACTGCGCAATAATCGAAGCATTCCGTGATGGCAGCGAGGAAATTAAGTTTGGAAACATAATGTGAGGAAAATTGGAAATTCCCAACGAGATTCGATAGAGGAGGGAGTAAAAGGAATATGAGGTGTAATGTGTTTGAAATGGAGATGTAAATGAGAGGGTTTGTAAGGATAGAGATGCTTATTACCTTGATTTTGTACTCAACGCTCAATCTATTCATCTCTGTCTTTGTCCACTATGCGAAAGTTTTTAACCGACGAAGTGGTTTTTTTTTATCGAATACCACATCTTACTTTTTACAGAGTAGGCGATTCTTTTTTTTTTAATTTGCTTTATACTGCCTTTTCACTTACTATGGATACTTTTTGACATTCTTAACCGATTTATTTGATATATTAATAGTTTGGAGACGTTTTTTTTGAGAACTGCACTTTTAAAATGATTGAGAACCCAACAACCAACCCAACGTTTGAATTTTGGAAACTGCTCGATGAAAATTATGAATCGGACAAAGAATTGATTATTTTTCAAAACAACCTTTTACATTGAAAACGTATATTTCAACCTATAATTTCCTAAAATTACGTTACGTTACGGGTACCCACCCGTTTGACGGTTTGTCACACTTTCGAGCTAATGCGTAACTACTCAGAAGTCCTAAAGTCTGACAAACCGTCTTACAAATGGGTATCGTGTCACCCAGTAACTGGGATGTGGAGGTCAGATAGGCAGTCGCTTTATGCATTCAGCTGCATCCGATTACACTGGAAGCCAACCCTAACATAGTTCGGAAAAGGCTGGGCAGATGATGTTTCCTAAAATTGCGTTTTATTTCGCATGGTAAATAAAAGCTTAAATGCCTACAGTAAAAACGGTACTCGGTCTCTCAAAATTTCATTGACAGTCGGGCACCGGCTGACCGCGTAGCTAGAATTCGTAATTCAGTAAATTCAGGTCACTACCACCACCCAGAGGAAGAAGGGTTGCCGTGCGCTGGTTGATTTGCATAGATAAAATCTTGTTCACATACTATTTAGTTGGGGCTAAAATAATGTTGTTATTGCTTGTTACTAAAGTAGTTATTTTTCCACTCTGCAATCGGCATTTTGTTTTTGTTTTAATTGTTGTTTGTTTTTTGATATATGCCAGTGGCTCAATGCTGATTAATGTGTATCGCTTTTTTTTTTTTAAGGATGGTAAATCAACAAATGACCCCTCCCGCTCTGGGTGGAGCGGAAGGGAGTGTCAGACTCTTACTGACTAAAACCCATCCGTGTTCCTTCCTTAGCCCTTTATGTTCCGGGGCAGCGGTAACCCTTTCGGACAATCCCGCTGCCCCAATGTGTATCGCTGGACTCTGACATCAAGCAATGGATGAAATTGTCAACGATTCACTGCTTAAATACGAATCAGAATTAAGTTGTTGCAGGTTTTCTTGTTTATCTCTCATAACTTTGTTATTTTTGTTTTATATTTTGTTGTATGTAGGTATGTATATTTGTATTTATTCTTATATTTTGTTATAAATATTTACTACTTAAATAGTTTTCTGTTATTGCACCTACTGTGTATTGTCTCTGCATCACCCTAAGGTAGACTGGTAGAAATAGACCAAAGCATTAAGTCCGCCTTTGTACAGTTTTAAATTGTGCATAAAGTTTTATTAAATAAATAAATACGAGGCTTTTGGCTACTTTATGTGTGTATATCATATGCATTTTTTTTTATAAAGTGCGTTTGTTTGTGCAGACTAAACATTTTTTCTTTCTTTCAATTTCTCGTTTTAATAATGACTAGGTACCTAATCCTTCATAAAGTCTTCTCTTTACGAAGGAACACCTTAGTTAATTAAATCAATAAATTTTCGATCTCAGCCTTCTTCGTCAGCACGATAAATATTGACAACCCATCGTTCAGGAATTAGCATTAAGTAATTATAAATGTTAACTTGCTTAATTTTATCTAATTTATCTGTAGTTAGGGGGGTATTTAAATGTTGCTTTACCTGTAAATAAAACAAAGGAAGGTTATTAAACTGTTTAAAACAAAATCTATATTTTATACACCGTGTTCTTGACGTTATCCATAAACTTTGTCAAACGCTTATAGCTTTTACAAATTAAATCTAACAAAGGAAGTAGTACTTAAAAAGGCTTCGTTACAAATATATTTGTAATTTAATTTATGAAATTTAATTATGCTATGCTGTAAGAAAGGGTCTTCACTTAGTTTCGACAAGTTTCAGCCCGACAAATCTTATTAATGAAAATACGTCAATGCCAATTCGGGTAAAAAGGCATGCACATCAGGTAATTTACGTCTGGTAACATCTGGTCGAAGTTTATATATATCGTCCAGAACACGGTACATATAGGTATATAATCAGCCTATAGTGTTCCCACTGCTGGGACACAGGGCTCTTCTCTGTGAGGGATTGGGCCGTAACCACCACGCGAGAACAATACAAGTTGGTAGATGTCATAACTATGTCTTCGAATTATTGGTCCTAGAAATGCCGGTTTCGTCACGATGTCTTCGTTAACCGTTTTGAGAGCAATAAAAAATAATACAAAGTAAAGCGTATGCCTGGATTCGAACCCATGACCTGCAACTCGTAAGTCGGGGCTATTACCACTGGGCCTTTACAAACCAAAACAGTAGTTGTGTTGTTAGGTTTAAATTATGGATTGTTAGGGCGGAAAGTCAAATGTGTTTTTCCGGGTATTTCTCTGTCTCGCATTCCCTCATCGTGCGTTTGTTTCTCATTGTTAATAGAATATGAGCCATATATTTTTTTTTCCTAACATAGTTGTGGCAAAGCAGATGCTGATGACGACGTAACACTACATTTTTTAAATTATCATCACTAATTTTTTTAGCTTATTCCGTTCTAGGTACTGCTGGGGAAAGTCCTCCCTTCCAGGAACTCTTTCCCCGCGCCACCTCGAACCAGACTATGATAATGATGATGGTGATGATGGGGCTCCCTTTACCGCATTTAGACACCCATTCGGTCCGTTGTGCGTGGGGATTCTGGCTAACAGAGCCAGCCTAGCTCCGCCCAAAAGCACAGAAGTTTCCTGGGAGCTTCACAGGCTTCTCGAACCAGATTAGGTACACCTTTTAAAATATGCTTAACACACAGCATACACCGCATAATCCGTGTCACAAGTGCGACCCCTTAATTTCACAAAGCAGTGCACACATCACCGTTAAGCTGCGTCCACTGACCGGACCGCACGTGAAATTACGAGCTCGCGGCGAATACAAATAACATACACTCCATTTTATGAAAGTGTTGTTAACTTTTAACTTGATTTTATATTTAATCCTTTACTTGTTTTTATACAAACTATCTTTAATTTTTGTAATTGGTTCTAAACCGTTTTAATTAAAGAATAAATAAATAATAAATAAATAAATTTGATTCTGCCTATTTGCAAGCCAAGCGCTAGTGGCGTTAGAAGAACAAAGGGCACGCTGGTTTCGTGGCCACACTGTAGATGCAATGTTAGAATCTGGAAATCTCTGTTTCTATGGAAAATTTAAAGTCGGTCTAATTTGGCTGTAACACAATTTTTCGAAAATGTTTTTAACTTACTTTTTAGGATTTTGTATCCTGCTTATGTGTACGAAGTTTCATTAAAATCGGTTCATTCATTTCGAAAAACAAGGGCTTGAAAGTTTTTATGAAATGCCGTACGACGTAAACTCTCTTAAATAAAAAACTTCAAAGTATGACATTTTGCGGGGAAAATCTCCTCTTAATTTCAAATCAAAATACTGCAGTAAATTCTTTTTTTTTTTCTGGCTTTCACACTACTCGTAGTTTCAAGTAGTGCCGTTATATTATCTGTGACGTAACGTTATTCTCCTGAAATAAGTTTCACGGCTATGACGTTTGACGGTGTGACGTCACAATTTGGTGAAAGGTCAATCATGTTCCTATTATGTTCGTATAATATTTACGTGCTCTCTTTTTCCCCAGACTTCGTCCGCGTTATATATCATAATCCAACGACCCACTACGTCGCATTGCATCGCTCGCACGCGCTTTCACTCTGATTTTGCTTATCGTTCTTTGTATGATGATGTAGCTTGATGTTACATAGCCTATTTTCCATATGCCTATAACTTATAGCCTGTAAACATTTACCTCAAGAATTCGGCTGTCAAATGCAAAAAGAATTTTTCAAACAAAAAAACAATATCTTTAGCTTTATTATATTACTATAGATTTATTTATAAAGTCAGTCGCCTTAGATCATTATCAGACCGTATAGTGTTATTATGGCTTATTAAAGCTTATTTGGGCAGCAATTAGGTAGTTAAAATGTTATTTTATTTTTAGTGTAGATACTGTGTTCACGCACGTCAAATTACTATAGAAATACGTTGGAGTTTTAATAGGTTTTAGATTTCAGAATGTGATTTTATTAGCTATCAAAATTGGGGCTGTACTTTCCGGCAACAAACCGGGTTTTGAGCATAACAACGTCTAGGCGGAACGACTTAGAAATCATTTGTATGTAGGTTGATTCTCCAGCTACGAGTCTTAAAAATCTTAACTGATAGGTAACGCACAGCCTAAACCGCTGGTTCTAGAAGCAAACATGTTTCGTTATCTAGCGTTCAGGTTTATCATCGGACCAGCTCGATGGTACCATATTATTTTGTTATCATCGGAATGCATAACATCATCTGCCTAGCCCTTTCCCAACTATGTTGGGGTCGGCTTCCAGTCTAACTGGATGCAGCTGAATACCAGTATTTTACATGGAGCGACTGCCTATCTGACCTCCATAACCCAGTTACTGGGTAATACGGTACCCCTTGGTAAGACTGGTTGTCAAACTTTCGGGCTTCTGACTACCCGTAACGTCTGCCAAAGATCCGCGAATGACAGCCGGGACCAACGGCTTAACGTGCGTTCCGAGGCACGGAGTAGTCTCGGTATGTAAAGATGGTCACCCATCCACAGACCAACCGCGGCAAGCGTAGATTAACCAGATCGATCGACCTGCGTGGCTGTTATTATTTAGCCACGGGCCCCATCATCGGAATGCATACATTTGCGAATATTCAATGTTAGAACACTAAAAGTGACTAATTATTGAAAAAATAAAGTTAATCATTCAAAACGCTACATGATCAAATGTTTCTGCTCATTGCCTTGAACTTTACTAAGCCTTACCATAAAAAAATCATAAATAAAAGTATAATAGAAACAAAAATAGGGCAAAAGAATATTTCCTAACATTAAACGGGAAATATCAAATCCACATTCATTCTAATGAAGACTCTATCTTCATAAAGTTGAAGTATCTTATTGTCTGCGTGGCATTCAAGGGATGTCTTTTATTCTTTTGTCTTAAAATCCCTTGTGTATTCAGTAATGGCAGGTTTCAAATGACAATATTGAAATTGAAAATGTTTTGATCAAAACTTTGTGTTTTCCTACAATTTTCTGTTTATGACGTTTAAAAAATGAGTTCGGAAGTATTCATTTAGGTAAATTACCGTGATAAAGTCAGAAAAATTAATCATTTTTATCAGATTAACACACTTGACAGTTCGTCAACTTGCTGTGTTACAGCCATTTCATAAAACTGTCAAAGAATGACAGTTATGATTAAAATATTGTCCGTATATTTGACTCATAACTGTTTGACTGTTTAACATTTGACAACTTTGTGAAATTTAAAGTTGGTAGGTAGTCAATGAATAGCTCTGACATTACGTAGGTATACCTACCTGCTTACGTATAAATCTGTTTGCAGGATTTGTTTCAAGGTCATCATCCTCTGCATAGCCTTTTCCCAAGTATGTTGGGATCGGCTTCCAGTCTAACTGCGTAATCAGCTCATATGTTCCCACTGCTGGGACACAGGCCCTCTCTTGGTGAGAGGGAGTGGGACGGAATCCACCACGCGGGTCCATTGCGGGTTGGTGGATGTCATATAATTGTCTTCGAATTTTTGATTCTAGGTCATGCCGGTTTCTTCACGATGTTTTTATTCACCGTTTTGAGAGCAGTGGTGATGAAATTAAATACACAAAGTGACATCTACCAACCCGCACTGGGCCCGCGTGGTGGATTACAGCCCACTCGCTCTCACAGAGGGGAGGCCTGTATCTGTGTCCCAGCAGTGGGAAAATTATATTCTGATTATGAATACGCTAAGGCCGAATCTAATGGGAATCCAACGATGATGACTTAATCAAACCAAGCAATGGGTTTACATGGTTCGCAGAAGGAAACAAAATAAATTAATAACTCATCCGTCAAAAAGTTTCAAAAGTCGTCCATTTTACCAGAATTTCAATATTGAGTCGTTTATGTCCCCCTCTCTGTGCTCAGAGTGGGTTGTATAGAATTTAATTTAAAGCCCATTTATTAATTAATTCAAAAAACAATCTGTGGATATGATATGGGTGAAAAGAAAACATGGATTGTTAATTTTGTGTTCATTTGGTTTTTGGATAGGGCACCATAAATTGGTATTTGTAGTTGGTGGTAGTTTATATTATTTTTCTTTAAGTACGCTGTATCGGTACAGTATCCTAATAGTTGTTTGCTGCACCGGGCGACGTCATTACGTCGGCGCCGGCTGTCGCTGAAAACTAGCGCTAGGGCTCTCTGTCTTGCATAGGGTCGCAGCATAATGCTGAGCGTTAGCCGTTTTGCGTGAATGTGACGCATGGCTACCTTTTTTTATTTTATTTTATGTTTTGTGTTTATGTTCTTTTTTGGGTCATGTTCACCGCAAATAAATGTATTTTCTTTCTTTACTAATATCAGATTCTAGAAATATCAGACGAGTGTAAAATGCCAAATTCTATGAATGTCAGATTCTACAAATGCCAGATTCTACAAATTTCAGATTCCATAAATGCCAGATTCTACAAATGCCATATTCTATTAATGACAGATTTTTGTTTAAACAAAATAAAACTCAACCTATTCCAAGGTGTGTGATACCCACATTTCGCCATTTTTATTCGCCTTTTGTCTATTTAAATTCGCTGTACTGTGATCATCTACTGCTTAGTTTGTTTAGCGGTTGTAAGCGCTCTGCTGAGCATGAGGTCCTAGATTAGATTCCTCACCAGAAAAGTCAAATTTTGTTTTTCCATTGGAAAATTTTATGAAGTATCTTGTTGTCTAGACTTGTACCTACTTACCCGGTTAATTGTCAAAAATCAAAATTATAAGTCAAATTAGGATGAGAATTAGCACGTTTTGAACTTTTGAGGAAGTGGCGCCACAAATTTCCCAGAAAGAGTAATGAGTTCACCTGTGACATGGAACTTGTAACAGCTGGTAAACATGTCAAACATGCGTTTACATACAAATCAAGCATGCAAGATCATAAATATAGTTAACTCGTCCGTACAAGTTTTGCCTGACGACGCGTACAATTTTTTTTTTAATAACTGTTAAATAATTACTTCAATGAACCAAATACATTTTATTATTACATTTTATGAGAGATTTTATGGTTGAAAGTGATTATTAAAACCACGAAACAATGTTGCCTTCTCCAAAACATTTATGGTAAATCTACCTGCACAATCGTTAATCCAGAAATGAAGCTACAACAAAATGTTATAATAAGCACCGGCAGACGGACCAAAAATAAATGAAATTATGCGGAACCCGCGTAATTCTCTGACGTAATTACTTTACGGGGATCGGTGTACAAAATGGGGAATTGCAGAAGGTTCAGCGAGTTTTCCCACTCTTGTGATGAATGATGTGATGACAGTCATTTTTGTTTAGTGTTGGGGTAATGACGCGTCAGACGCCACGACAGGTCAATTTCAGCTGTCAGTCACCCACAAACTTGTTTCAGAAACTCAACTCGGCCCTATAGGTAGGTACCTATCTTAATAGAACTTCTGTTCATATTGTGTTGTGTGACCCGAGGGTGCTATTTTGAAACAGTACTCAATTTGTATGAGATTAATGTGGGCTTAGCGCCTGTTTCACATTTAAGGTGGGCAGCGTTTCAAGGGCAGGTAAACAAGGTAAAGTTAGGTATCCAAACTCTATTGTATTTTTTAACAATTTCTTATATAATTTTTCGTGTTTGATGTGTTAATTAAATTGCGGGAATGGGAGGACATCTTCCATAGCGTTTCATACTTTATAACCTTTGTCTGCACGCATTCAATTTGCTCAGGATTTAGAAAGAGTCTGTCATCTTCCATTATGTATTCTATAGCTATGCATAGTATAAAACAAAGTCGCTTTTTGCATCTGTCAGTGACTGGGTTTTTCTTCTAAGATACGCACCGGATTTTGATGCAGTTTTTACCAATGTTCAGAGAATTTATTCCGTTTTATGTATATAATATTCTTCATTCTTCTTCTTAGCTTGTCGATAGAAATCTAAATGAACTCGGCCCAGAATTCGGCTATTTTGTTTGGCGCCATCACCAGCGTCCACCAGTTCCTGTAACGTGCAGCTGACAGGATACGCAGGACACGATATTAAGTGTCCCATCGTTTGCGGAACAGCACCACATTTACACTCCACGGCGGAGTCGTCTATGAATCTCCACCTGGTTTTCCTTGCTTCGGCCAACCTGGGTCCGGAGTCTGTTTAAAGACTTCCAGGTTGCCCGAGGTAACTCATTTCCAGGTTACATTAATCTTAAATGTATTAAATAATTATAATGAAGAAAAAAACTCGACATTATGTCAAGTAGTAAAAACCGTGCAAAGCAGAGACAGGTCGCTAGTACATGTATAATAAATAAAAACGACGACGATCTACAAATATTAATCTACCTAGCCTTTCCCAAACTATATATTATGTTGGAGTTGGTTTCCAGTCTTACCTTATGCAGCTGAATACCAGTATTTTAAATGGAGCTACTTTTTATCTAACCTCCACAATCTAGTTACTGGCTAGTTACACTATACCCCTGGTAAGACTGGTTGCAAGACTTTTAGGCTTCTGACTACACCACACACATGACGACTGTCAAAGATCTACAAATGACAGCCGGGACCAACGGCTTAATGTGCTTTCCAAGGCTATATTTAAAGCCAGATACTGTATGCATGTGGATTAAAATATAGGTACCTACTTAATCCGAAATCCAATACTCTTTCACCAAAGGACTACTCAAAGTGCTATAGACTAAGTGCGTTTGTCCACCTCAGCCGTCACCGCGACGTCACCAAGAACGGGATTACCGCACCGAAGTACCGATTCATACATTTAAGCGGTTATCACACTGCACCAGAAACCGCTCAGGTGTGCGGTGCTGCCGTTTTTAACTTTGACTGTAGAATGCACGGAAATGCGGTGTCAGTGTGTTTTACCCTAAAGTTTTTGTATACAAATAAATATTCTACGTATATGTATTTTTTAACAGAATGGTGACTGAACATATTTCCATATTTCCGGTATGTGAGACCTTGTTTTTAAGACCATGCTGAATCCCGAGTTCGGTCGAAGTCGAAAAACGATCGCCGTCACCTGACGTCTCGTTCGGTTTCGAACAATCTCGTTTCTCGGTGACGATGACGTCCGTGTGACGGCTGCGGTAGACAAACGCCCTAAGAGTTCCACAAGGGGCAACTACTTTAATAAAATCCTAGTTAATACTAGCAACTACTTCATTAAGCTTACATTGTGTTAAAATTGCTCCGAGTGCACTTAGCGGTAACGAGCTTAGGAAATATATTAAATTGGAGGTAAAAATTGTGGTGCAGAAAGTGCCTTTTTAAAGGCAGAAGAAAGATGTAGTTTTGTATGTCGTAACTTAACATCACGCCTTGTTTCCTGGAAGGGTTGGGCAGACGTGTATAGTACACCCACATTTCGCCAGATTTATTACTATGAGCCCACTGCCATCCATACAACCAAATAGAAAAACCCAAAAACATTATGCCCATCCTGGGAATCGAACCCAAGACCTCACGCTTAGCAGTAGCGCTTGCGACCACTGGACCGACGAGGCAGTTCTTTTATATGAATTATTGAGTAATGCTTGCTTGCTTGCATACATAATGAATTAGTATTCTTTCATTTCATTATACTTAATGGTAAAAATATTTGTGTGGTGAAAACTTACATACTAACTTTCTACCCCTATTTAGCCTCTTGGGGATGAATATTCTTTATGGAACTTGTGAAAAATTTTATGTTTCTAGACATAGCGGTTTAGGCTTCTGAGGTCAGATAGGCAGTCGCTCCGTGTAAAATACTGGTATTCAGCTGTATCCGGTTAGACTGACAGCCGACCCCAACATAGTTGGGAAAAGGCTAGGCAGATGATTAACGAATATAACGTTGCTAAATTTGATTAACGTTGCTAAATTAAAATGATTATAATTCTGTAAATACATATTTGTTACGGTCGCGAATCATATTTTAATCAACGTACAACTGAATACCGACCAGCAAATTGCAAAAAACGTAAGAAAATTAGAATTTTGCGGGCTACCTTAGTGCTTCTCTCTTAATGAAAATTAATATAACTAAAACAATCAAGAAGCCCCTCTATTGTTAGTGAACGTCTATATTTACGTTAAAGGCAAGTTTACATATACCGCGAACTTCAGAGCTCGGGGCGTCGAGAAAATTGAGAGCCCTACGCTTAGAACACCGGGCGGAACGCGCTATGATGAACCTGAGACCACAGATAATATAATACTCTAGCTGAGACTCAGGTACAAACTAGCGGTGTAATTATTTACATAAGTAAAGGACTATTAGGTAGTAAATAAATATTGGTAAAATCTGAACGAACGATTCTCCGGTTTGGATATTATGGCTGATGTGAACATTTATATGTTTAATTTCTAACGTCATCGATCACGATTAACACAGTTCAGCTGCACGATTACTGACAAATGCGTGCACTGACTGGACAAGTCCACTCAATCTGTGTGGTTCTTTTTTCAAAAGACCATTTTAGACATCAATACTCAATACTCAATCATTTAACTAACTTAAAATATGTGATCATTGTGGACCCTGTCGGGCACAGCAAAAATATAGTAGGAGAGAGAAAGCTTTGGAATAACTAAATATCTATTAGTTTATTATTATAAATATTTATTAGTCTTCTGATCTTACATATTTAGTCTTCTTAATCTACATGGTCTTCACATGATCTGACCAAGATCGTGTCTTGACTTTAAAAGAGTCTGTGACCTCTGTGTTTGTTTCGGCCTTTCTTCTCAGAGTAGTCAGAGAGGAAACGCCGACCTCATATGATTGATGTGTAAAAGCGTTTGTACAAACCTAGAATTTCTTTTTTTATTTGAAATGGGTTTGCTCTTGAATTTAGTCTAGGTCAGAGGTGACAGAGACAAAGTCAACGATGGAGTGAGCTTACCCAGAAGAAGCCTATTCACTCTCACTTTGAAGAGATTCGGGTTGTATGCGCTCGGAAACACAGACGCAGGTAGAGAGTTCCATGTCTTTTGCTGTGCGCATTAAAAAAGACATTCGAATTTGTGGAATAGCAACTTGGCAGGGATGGTCACTTGCAGTGCGCCTGAATGTCCGAAGGTCGATGGGGGCCGGTGGAATTAAAATCATTTATCATGTATTAAAGGGAAGTAAAATGTATGGAGATATATGAAGACGCTTTTCAATTTCAATCCACGATAACTTAATAATGTGCACGTATTTCCAAACATTTTATGGACGTGAACGCGTAGACGTTCATTATATCGTCACATTAGAAATTATTAAATCGTTTAATTAATGATCTGTCGTTTACACCCAACGCCTCATTTTGAGTGTTTGGCAAAACGGCCGGTTGTGTTTTTGCAGTATATCTTAATAGGGATATTAGAACAATGGCAAATGGTGGGGTGAGACGGGATGAATTGACAAACAGGATTATATCTATTGTTAATACATTTTACATACAGAACGCCCCAGTAATAGTACAGTCAGGGGTGTAGAGTGAAATGAAACAAAACATTTATTATCAGTTTTTGTATTTAACAACTACTTTGATCAAATACCTACGCCTCCCCTATTTCTGATACAAGCGCGACACCTTTAAGGCTCCTGCAAACAGGCGCGACATGCGACGCGAATCGCACGCGACGCAAAGGCACCGCTCGCGATTCGCGTCGCGTGTCGCGCCTGTTTGAAGGAGCCTTTACCCTCTTATTACAAAACAAGGTTTTTCTTTAGATCATATTTAAACCACGGACCTAGTTTTTGAATTAAAATCCTAACTGTTATAGAAATGAAAAAAAAAGAAAGAAAAATTGTTTATTCTGCACAAACAAAACGCACATTACAAATTAAAAAAATATATAAAATAAACACATACAACATAGTCAAAAGCCTCGTACTCAAGCTTAAAAATGTTGAAAATTTTGTCCATTGCTTGATGTCAGGGCCAGGGACCAAAGACAACACACATTAATTAATGCAGTTCTTTATACAAAAATAACAGCTTAGTTCAGTATAAGTAGTCATTTTAGTATACAGAACTTTGCATACATCGAAATAAAGTTCGAAATAAAAATACTGGCTCAAAGGTTTAGGTTATAACCAAAGTTAGATTTCGTTTTATAATAAGACGGTTAGGGTCCTCAAACTAAATATGTATTTCCTAAACTGGGCTTCCTACGAAACCCCCTTGTTTGTTTAACCCTCCGCCTAACAAGCTGTATAAATACATAGAATAAATATAGATTGAATCATTGAACCTATCTAATCTAATTGTACTTCTTTGAACATTATTACTAGTTTAGTTATATTTATATTATTATTAGTTTAGTTATAACTAAATATAGTTTCAACCCTCACGAACATAATTACAATTGTTTCAACCCTTAGCACAAACAAAGCCACTTACGAACGCCCACAGAATAGGTATCCATTGAGTTAAGCGATTAAATTAAAGATATTGTGTTGTAACTTATCTTGAATGGGTTGTCTTTATTGTGGGATATCAATCCGACTCAGAGGAAGCCCTCTCTGACTCTTCGTCCTCCTCGGAAGACGACTATATAGTCGTCGGAAAGGGTGGCAAGAGGAAGAAGAACGCCTCCTCTCACGCCAGCAAGGCCAAAAAATCGGTCGCGGTAATCCCCTCTAACCCCCGCCCCCCCACCCCACCCTCCGCCGCACCGCAGGCCAATCCCGCGTCTAGCCTCTCGGCTACCCCTCCCGCTTCGAACGCAAAGAAGCCACGACCCCCGCCCCCATCTATGTCCAGGATAAGTCCAAATGGACAGAAATTTCCAAAGCGTGTGTTGATCAAAAGATCAACTACACGAACGCCCGCTCAACCCAACAGGGTATAAAGGTAACGGTCGCCTCGTCCTCGGACTACAGGGACCTTACCCGTCTCCTCCAGACAAGGGCTTACTCCTTCCACACGTACTCCCTTCCGGAGGAAGTCCCCACCCGCGTAATCATCAGGCGCGTCCCCAAAGAAATCCCCACCGAGGAGATCAAAGAAGACCTTGCTTCACAAGGCATCCCCGTCTCAGCAGTCCATCGCTTGCACAAAGCATGGAAGGGCCTAGTCTACGACATGGTCCTGGTCATCTGCGACCCTAGTGAAGGACATCACCCCATCTTCAAGGTGAAATCAGTCTGCTCCCTCTCGGGTATCCCTATCGAGAAACCCAGGAAGTCCAACCTCATCGGACAATGCCACAGGTGCCAATTGTATGGCCATTCCCAATCCCACTGCTACGCGACACCTAGATGCGTCAAGTGTCTAGGTGCCCACGGCACGTCAGACTGTCCCCGCCCCAAAGACCGCTCTCAGTGCACAGAGCCACCGAGCTGCGTTCTTTGCGGCCAATCCGGGCACCCGGCTAACTACCGAGGCTGCCCCAAGGCTCCCAAGTCTTCTTCTCCCAAACTGACGAAGCGCGCGAGCGACCGTCAGCAAAGGGAAAGCCCCTCTGTGAGGATCCCGATCCCTTCCTCCCAGATGCCCGATAGGCTCAGTCCCCAAAGGCCCTCCCCATGGGCGAACCTCAACCACCTCAAAGCTCCCGCAGCTTCGGTGCCCCCCCCACCCCCGACTATCCCAGCGCTGATGGCAACCGTCATCCCCGCGCCATCAGTAGGCCCCTCGGTCCCAGTAGCCCCACCGGTAGCCCTTCCCGCCGCCGCGCCCAGGGCTCCCGCTGGTCCCAGTAGGTCCCCCCCGACCCCCGCCTCCCGCCCCCAGCCTAGCAGCATGGAGGTAATAATCGGTGCTTACGCAGCTTTTATTGCCCCCGCAAATGCCATGGCAGCGGAAATCCAAGCCTGTAACGGCAATCCTCGGCGCATCGCCGAGATTTTCAATGCGTATCCCCAGATTACGCAAGTCATGCAAACCCTCAACTTCTAAAAAGCTCCAATGGCTTTACAAAGAATGAGCGTTACCAAACCCCGATCCCTTAGACTAGGGTTTTTTAATGCAAACGGCATTAAAAATCAACGCGATGAGGTCACCGCGTTCCTCCGCGATCACCAGCTCGATGTCCTCTTAGTCCAGGAAACCTTCCTGAAGCCCCATCTGCGGAACCCGAACATTGCCAACTACAAGATAGTTCGCAATGACAGGTCTCGCTGCCACAAGGGCGGTACCCTCATCTACTATAGGAAGTCCCTCCATTGCATCCCGATAGACCCGCCCGCCCTTATCTCTCAGCTAGAGATCTCTATCTGTCGGCTCGGCATGACCGGTCACCCCGCAATCACCATCATCTCCGCCTATATCCCGCCCACCAATGGTGCGGAGGATCCCATCTCTCTCACTACCGATTTCACTACCCTCTTCGGTATGAGTGACTCCGTCATCATGGCAGGGGATCTCAATGCCAAACATCCCGCTTGGAATAGCAGCACGACCTCTACCAGAGGTAGGATCGTGTTCAAACTAGGCGACTCCCTCAATTTCGATATCATCGCTCCGATGTATCCCACTCATTTCCCGGGCGACCCCGCCCAACTTCCTGACGTTCTCGATGTAGCGCTTCTCAAGAATGTAAACCTCCGTTTGCAGTCTATCGAGACGGTACAAGAGCTTAATTCTGACCACCGCCCGGTCATCTTGCACCTGGCCCCCTATTCGGGCCCCCCGCACGACCCCAACCAGCCCCCCCCGACCAAAATAGTCACCGACTGGAGGAAAGTAAGCGAAAGACTGAAATCCACCACGTCTCCCCACCTAGACTCCATCCCCGAGCAAATTATCTCAGTCGCAGACACGACTGGGGCGATCGACTCGTTCACAGAGCACGTTCAATCCGTACTGACGGATTGCTCACGGGAAGTTCCAGTGATGGAAGACCATCGCTGGAAACTGCCCGATGACGTACGTGAACTGGTGACCGAGAAGAACGCTGCCATTCGTGCCTACGACTCTTTTCCCTGCGACGCGAACAAATCCCACATGCGCCATTTACAGCGTGCTGTAAAGAAACGCATAGGGGAGTGGCGCTCCGAGGGATGGGATAAGTTGATCGGCGAACTCGAGCCCACCCACCACGCCTTCTGGCAATTCCAGAGGAAGCTCCGCTCCTCTGAAGAGGCCACAGTTCCTCCCCTCACACGCCCCGACAAAACGGTCGCTTTCGAAAACCTCGAAATGGCCGAATGCCTAGCCGACAGCCTAGAGGCTCAATGCACTCCCAGCTCTCAACCAGTAGACAGAGCGCACCTCGACGAGGTGAACGCTGAAGTCGAACGGAGAGCCTCCCTCCCGCCAGTCGAAGACCCTGATGATCCTCTGCCTCCCGTCACTCCCGACGAAGTGCAAGACATCATAATAGGGCTCGCAACCCGCAAAGCCCCCGGTTCGGACGGTATCACCAATAGGGTGTACAAACTCCTCCCCGCCCCCCTCATACTGCTCATGACCGCCATCTTCAATGGCGCCCTGAGCAACAAAATCTTCCCCCAAATGTGGAAAGAAGCCACAGTCATAGGCATCCCTACGCCAGGCAAGCCCAAGTCTGAGCCCTCCAGCTACCGCCCCATCAGTCTGCTCAATGTTTTCGGCAAAGTCTACGAGAGGCTTATTTATAAGCGCCTCAAAGACTATGCCGAAGCAAAGAGCCTCATCCCCCCCGAACAGTTCGGTTTTCGCACGAAGCATTCGTGCATCCACCAGCTCCACCGCATAGTCGAGCACATTAGCGCTGCCTTTCAGCGAGGTGCTTCGACAGGCGTCCTGTTCTTCGATATAGCGAAGGCGTTCGACAAGGTCTGGCACAATGGCTTATTATATAAGCTGTACCTGCTAGGTGTGCCAGACCGTCTCGTGCTCATCTTACGAGATTTTCTGTCGGACCGCACTTTCCGCTACCGTATCGAGGGCGCTCTCTCTCCCCCTCACCCCATCCGCGCCGGAGTCCCCCAGGGTTCCGTTCTGTCTCCCCTCATTTTCACCCTTTTCACTAGTGATATCCCGAACAGTAAAAAGGCACAGTTGGCGCTCTTCGCCGACGACACTGCCATATACTGTTCGGGTGTCAACCAGTCATCCATAGCTCGAAACCTCCAAACCTCCGCAAGCGCCTTGAGCGATTGGTTCCGGAAATGGAGAATCGAGGTCAACCCCGATAAGAGTCAGGCGGTCATCTTCTCGAAACCGCGTAAACTACCCCCCCCCCCCTCCCGCGCCCGATCTCTATGTATGGCAAGCCGATCCCCTGGGGAAAGCGAGCCAAATACTTAGGTGTCATCCTAGACCACAACCTCACCTTCAACGAGCACATAAAGACGGCGCGTTCGCGCGCCTCTTTCGCTCTCGGTAGGCTCCACTCCATGATAACTGCCCGCAGCAAATTGTCACTCAAGTGCAAATTGCGCCTCTACACCGCGGTCATCCGTCCCATCATGACCTATGCTTGCGTAGTCTTCGCACACGCCAAGCCGCGATTTCTGCATAAAATGCAAACCCTCCAGAACCGTTTCCTCCGAAAGGTCACGGGAGCCCCCTTCTATGTCCGAAATGTGAATCTGCATCTAGATCTCAGACTCCCCACCATTCAGCAGTTCATGAAACGCCTCTCCAAGCGCTTCTTTGACTCTGCCATAAAGCACCCCAATCCCCTGATTGCGGCGGCCTCCCGATACACTCCCTCCCGCATAAGTAGGATTCGCCGACCAAGGCATACCCTCACTATCCCCGACGACGCCACTACCCTCCTCCAGGAGAGCAGTAAGGCCACGAGTACTCTCAGTCGACAACACAAACACAAGCTCAGACATCCGTCCTTCCGTCCTCGCCGCCGAGGCCCGTCGCGACGTCCCGCACCATCACCGTGCCCGCCCCGACCCTTGCTCGAGCCAGCCCGCGCAGCTGAGCCTGTAGTTTTAAATTCGCCCCTAAACACTAATAATAATACCGATCCAGCCTGTCCCTTGCTGTCCTCTTCCAGCGACGCCCTGAGCCGAGGTCCGAACCCCGCAGGGGGTTACCCTTAGCGCTGTCGCTTAGTTTTTAAGTTATTGTATGCCCTGGCTGGAGGCCTTAATTCGAGGCATCCACGGGAAAGTCCGGTTAAGCAGTAGCCATCCTCATAAAGGATGAACTGCGAGATGCCATAGTTATAAAAAAAAAAAAAAAATATTGTGGGATACTAAGCTAAGTCTATGGATTCTCCTCAAAGAATGGATTCCTTTTTTTTGGTTTGAAAAGTACAATCAAGGTCTAATTAATAATATGATAGGCAACTTAAGATTTTTTTTTTTTTTATTGTGGAATGGGTCCGCTCTTGACCTCGATCACGCCTGATGGAAAGCGATGGATGAGATCTATGATGGAACGAGCGTGCCCAAAAGATAAACTATAGTCGTTACGGGTCGTCAGAAGCCCGAAAGTTTGACAACCAGTCTTACCAAGGGTTATCGTGTTACCCAGTAACTGGGTTGTGGAGGTAAGATAGGCAGTCGCTCCATGTAAAATACTGGTACCTGTATAATTATCTTGATGTGTCACCGTGCGTAGGTATAGTTTCCAACTGTATTTCTAGTAACCTACCTACCTACCTAGAGTTTTAACAAAATGCACAGACAGATAAGAAAACTATTCAATTTATATTTTACTGGCTGTGCCCTGCGGTTTTACCCGCGTAAATGTCGATCCCGTGGGAATATCCTATATGTTACTCCAGGGTGTCAGCTACCTCCATACAAAATTTTATCAAAATTTGTCGAGCCGTTTGAGCGTGAAGAAGTAACAAACATATAAACACACACACACTCACAAACTTTCGCCTTTATAATATTTGTGTGATAACTTAATCTTCCATCTTTCTTCATCCTTATTCCAAACTAGCTGACCCGGCGAACTTCGTACAGACTCATTTCATCAAAAAAGCCGGTCCTTACAACATGTCCTATGAGAAAATGAATAATCTTCATATTTCTTTCGCGATTTTTTCCCATGTTTTAATAGTTATTCTGCTTTTCTGTGCGGAGACAAATCCAACAAATCAAAGTTCATAAAACTCGGTCCAGCCGTTCATGAGTTATAAATGGTGTAGCTAACTCGACTTTGTTTTATTTATATCTTTCTTCATCCTTATTCCAAGTAAACAGTACCTACTCTTGAAAGCCACAGACTCCGAAACAAAACAAACTTCAAGTAATTTTCTTTTTTTTTCTGTGTCTCCTTTTAGACACAAAAAAAAGAAAATTACTTTACAGTTCCACACAGAATCAGAGAATATTCAACAAAATGTTCTAACCAATATAGTAGCAATCCCTACAGAGGCAAACAAAATGATCACCAACCAGATTACCCCTGAAACTAAAGTAAATAAAAACGAATGTCTTTCAGGAATAACATTCTGTTAACCCAACAAAGAACACTAAACCTTATGTCATTTACCACAAGGCTTATATATGTGAGCGGGTATCGGAAGACGTGATACACACAGCCATATAATTCGTCGAGCATTGTAATGAAAAAATAAGATAGTCGAGATAAATTGTGAAAATATTATTGAATCGGATAAAAAATATGGTAATATTGTTTTATTTGCTGGCTGTTTTTGTGGGGTATTCAGTGGGAAGATGTATTTTCGCGGAAACAAAATTTTTACGAAAATTTAGTAAAATGTCGAAGGTAGAATAATTGTGCCCAGTAACGCGGTAGGCTCTGTAAATACCGCATTGAAAAACGCTATAATTAAGCGGTGAATTATCTTTGCCTTCTGTTTTGGGCCGTAAAATGTATTTGTTCAATTCCTTGTTTCCAAGTGATTTTATATCCACTTGAACGAATACCAAATATAAATAAAGTTATGTGAAATATGTTTCTTTATAATGAGTAGTACCTACTAATAAAAAACTTATAGGAATGTTTGAAGTTGTAGCGTAATCTGAACGTTATGTGTGGGATATGAAGTTGTTTTTACAAAAGCACATTTGTTTATATATTTGGCAATAATTCGCAAATGCAGTAGCAAGGTAAGTTGTTTATATCCAGCTAAGATGCTTCTGAATCTATCAATTGAATAAAATCATCATTAGAATACACCTGTTTTTTATTACGATCACCATCAAATCCAAAAAATCCTAAATCACAATTTGCTGCCTAACCAACAGACTTTTATGTCCAAAAAACTATTACTTACCATCCATTCATATTACTCGGACGGTGATAAGCCCCAAAAGGGGCCCGGGGGCGAAGGCCTAAGCCATCGAACGACGGAGTCCAAGACTTTGTCTCCACTATTCACACAATGGGCACCATTTATCTTGTAGTCCGGGTTATGAATTGGCTTGAATGTTTTTGCTGTATTTTGAGGTTATGTTGTAGAGTGGCTTTCAAGTTGATTTGGAATTGGAATCTTTATGGAATGTCGTGTCGGATTGATTTGTGTCGTTTTGTTTTGTTGTTGATTCGTCACTTGTCAGTTTAGGGTGTTTTGAGATATTTCGTACGGCCTATTCTGCAAAAATCTCACCGTGAAAACTTAGGTGAAGTGAGCTGTCATTCCACCTGTCAGAATTAGTGAAGTGAGCTGTCAATAGTGTCAATCAGGTGTAATGACAGTTCACTTCACCTAAGTTTCACCTATGTTTTCAAGATGCGTTTTTTACAAAATGTATCAGCGCTTTGTCTTTCTTAATGGGGCAATTTTTTAGGCAAATAAAAAAATAGGGTCACCGCTTTAGATTTTGAAATTATATTTTTGTTTATTATTTACGTAATGTAAACAAACATAAAAAATAATTATTTATTGAAAAAATCAAATTCATTTAAAGTTACGAAACAAGCTGTGTAATTTTGCCTGTTTTGTCCCCTTGACGATACAATCATTAGTCTACTAGCGGTCCATATAAATTTTTTGTGTACGAGTCGTGTATAAGTAGCGAGACCACCCGCGGCGTCCAGAAAAAAGTGTTCGGGATCGTTCTAGACGGTGTCACGGGAAAACCCGGTAGTGTGACCAAACGTTTCAAAATTGAAACTGCTGGAAACGGAATAGACCAACAATGTATTTAAAGATTTTCTGAAAACGTCATGCTGCTATGCCACGTGTCGGCGACAGGGCGCAACGCGTGTCGGTGGCAGCCGCCGACAACATGCCGCTCATGTATTTGAGCACTATTAAAGAGATAGATAATTATGTCGATATGATAAGATTATGCACACTAAGACAGCCATGACTTTTTTAGCATAAAGCTACTAGCAGAAAAATCATTAAGAAAAAAAAAACTCATAAATTAAGTAACTGTTTATTCCAGTCTATTTTTTCTATTTAATTCCAAGACTGCACCCGCCACGACTATCCCATTACCGTTAAACAGGCGCCATTTTGTCTTAAATGACAGTTTAATTCAATTTTAGAATACACTAAAGCGCGGGTTTTGACAGTAAATAACTGCGTAAAGTAATATAGTGTAGTGCCGTATTTTGTTAGACAATACGCGAAATGTATTTTTAATAATGTAATTGTCATTTTCATGTAATTACGGTTGTGTTCATAGAGGAATGAGTTTGGTAATGTTGATTACGCTACTAGAAAATTTACAACTGATTAATTATTTTGTAAATTCGTAATGGGAACGAAATGAAAGCGCCATTAATATTGCTGTAATTTGTCGTGTATCTATTAAATAGATATGTAAACACTTTCTCATTCACAAAAGCGGGGTACTGTCACTGATCTGTTAATCACGAGGAATGGCGGGAAACAGACAAAGCCACTCTTCTTCCTAATCGCTTACAATACAAGTGTGTAACATTCCGCTAGTGTTTTAGTATTGTCGATACACAGTAATTACTTATTAGTGGGTAGTTAGTGTGTATCAAAAACACTAGCGGAATTAACTGGCGATAACCACTAGCGATTAGTAAGAAGAGTGGGACGCGTCTTCGTGGACAACCATACCGAATTATACCTAACCATGAAAAATCTGCATGGTTAATTGCTCACAAGCAATCGTCTTACTACGCAAATACGCGCCCCATATAGCGTGTCCCAACCCTAAACGCTCAAAGTCCCAATTTCAGCAACAGCCAGTAATTATTCAGTCCCATCCAACAGCCAAGTGTTTGTCCCTTTAATATAATTTCTCTGGATCGGCACAACTTTGAAACAGAGACCAATGGGACTGCTTATTGCTCTGACAAAGTTTTATCCGTGCATCTCTGGCGTTTTGTTTGACTCTAGAGTCTTTTAAAAAGGCAAACGTGAGTTGAATATTTAGCGTGAAAATCCGCGTTGATTTTCTTTTTGTTTTTATGTTTGAAAGCGTTTAAATAGTTGAAGGTGTTCTTTGTTTGTGAAATTGATTAACGTTTAAGGCGACTACATGACCTAAAGCGCGGTCTTCGTCGGACTACATAGAAAAGAAAGAGAAGCGCGATGACACAACGCTGGTAATTTATTGCAAAATATGAAGCTGTTATCTATTTACAAAAATCTATTGTTTGCACAAAAAAATTAAAACACTAGTGCTTTATTTAGTACGTTGCTTGTAGAATAATCTGACAAAAAGTCATAATGATTGTATGTATATTAGTATGGTTTTTATTGTAAAAAGAAGTTTTTACAGGTATCTTCATGTTTTTTTTTTATTATATCAAATTAGTTGTATTATGTTTTCAACACTATCTACCTATAGCATATATCCTGAAGAATATCATATATTTATTCTGATTACGGATTTGGATGAATTTGGCACACAGATAGTTTATAAACAGGATTAACACATAGAGTACATTTAATCCCGATATTTCTACGCGATCGAAACTTATGCGGGTGAAACCGCGGGGTGCTGCTAATATTTTCATAAAAGCTTTACTTCGTTACTGATCCCCAAAAAGAACTTTTTAAATCCATTTTTTAACAAAACTTTGTTGAAAACAATGTTCTCCCATTGGGTTTTCCCAATGCTTTTGTACGAAAGTTAATAATGTATATTTTTTCTCCGAAACATTAAAAGTTAAAGGACGTTAATGAGTTTGTACTTTTTGTCCCACGATTTAGGGATAGTATAGGTGTGTATGACTCCTTAAATTAAGTAAATTATTTTATTTAGTAGTTTTAGGGTTCCGTACCTCAAAAGGAAAAAACGGAACCCTTATAGGATCACTCGTGTGTCTGTCTGTATGTCTGTCTGTCCGTCTGTCACAGCCAATTTGCTCCGAATCTTATGGAACGATTAAGTTGAAATTTGGTACACATATGAATCTCTGTGACCCAAACACAGACGTGTAACGTAAATAAATGATTTTTGAAAATGGGAGTCATTTTTAAGGGGTAAATAGACAATTAAAAAAAAAAGTTTTACAATCTGTACGGTGTGACATATCAAATGAAAGGGCTTACCGTGAGGATCTCAAATATATTTGTTTTATAATTTTAAAGTAAATTGTATTAAAGTTATTTAAGACAATAGACGGAAATTTACCATTCCCCCCCTTATCTCCGAAACTACTGAGCCTAAAAGTTTGAAAAAAATACAGAAAATAGTTCTATACCTATAGATTACAGGAAAATTAATAAGAAGTCTATGATCTTGAAACAACATGGTAAATCTCTCAATATTGTGCGGACAAACTTACATTTTCAGTTGGAATGTATGGGAGAACAGGTTTTTCAACTACAATGTCAAGTTTGTTCTTGGGATAAATTCATTCCAACCACGGAACCCTTCATTGTGCGTGGTTTTTTTTTTAAAGGATGTTAAGAGCCTTATTTGTGAAGCCTATGATACCTGCGGGATAATTGCCTAACACATTATCAGTAGGAACGGCTGTCATTTTGACAGTTCAACAATGTTCATTGCGTAATTTATGTTGTTGAGCAGGCAAATTTTTCAAACATGTGAAGCAATGGATTAGCGAAACCTTCAAAATGTATCAGATTATGATTGATGTATTTTGCGCAATTAAGGTGCTGTTTGTAACAGTTAATAGATTGCTTTTAATAATTTTAGGAACCTTATACCTAGTAGATAACATAGTTATTTTTAAGAAATAAGCCTCGTGAACAAAGTAACAAGGCTTATTTCTAAAGCTTACCTTTGAAAGAAGTATTGTATCTTAAAAAAGAGGATTTGTAGTATAGATACAATTGTCAGGATTGTGTTTATTGTGTGTATATATTTTATAGGCAATAAAACATGTGTATATATGTTATAGGCAAAACGTTCAGGCAATGTGTATAATACGATTCATTTCATACATTGCCTAGGTATTGTATAAAATGCCCGAAGTGCATCAGGCAATGTGTATATTGAACGACCATTGCATCCAATGTCGACGGAGCTCCGCTTCGCGGAGCCCCTATTTCTGTGAAAAGGGTTTAAAGTAACCTAACCAAACCTAACCTCGGGGTGCCCTTCACTCGCTCTTGCATCCTACGTCACGTTTCAACCGATCGCAACCATGCAACCGATTTTACCTGAAGTTAGCAAGTATTACTATAGCGGCCGTGTGTTGTAAGCAAGATAGTCCTTACGGTGTATAGATGTTCGTTTCTCCCATGGTACTTACATAACATTGATGAAAACAGACTAAATCTATTTACTTTACATATTGCCGGTGAACCAACAGGTATTCTATACAATCCCTGGGAAATTATATATATATAGTATACATTACCTAGGTAAAGTATGTAACGGACACTAATATTCATAATATTTCATACGTTGCCTGGACGCCTCAGGTATTCTATACATTGCCTAGGTATTGTATAGAATACCTGAATTATACAGATTACCGGTAACACATACACTATTGTGAGTTACATAATCAAATCCTCTTTGTCAGACATTTCTTTTTACTACCGTATTTTTATCTCACGAAGTGACACGCGCTTTACTTGTGTTAGTCAAGTGTGCACTCACGTTGTGAATATATGCGTGAAGACGAGTAGCGTGAGCACACAAAGGTTCCGCACAGACGCGACACAACAGTGCGACACGACTTTAGATGAACAATTTGCATGAAAACTTCATGGAAATTGTTCTACTAGAGTCGCGTCGCACTGTCGGGGCACGCCTGGCTGCGGGAGCACAACCATCCACACATACACACACACTTCCGATTTCGCCTCCTGCGCTATCACACATACACAGCGTGTTTGGACACTTGCAAACCACAAGTAAAGCGCGCGTCGCTTCGTGAGATAAAAATACTGTAACACCAGTGTTCGTTCTCTTTATCAAAATGCTTTGATCACATTCTTTCACTGACTTATCATATTTTTAATCCTTTAAAGAACCAGGTTCTTAATAAATAAGTCTAAAGCAATCTAGACTCGTCATCATTCTCCTGTCTTTAATCCACTTTATTTGTGGTCGGCGCAACATGTATTTTCTTCCATACTTTTCCAGAAGTCGTTATCTCAGTAGTCACCCCCTTTATAACCATATCATCTTTCAAACAGTCCATCCAACGTTTCATTGGTTTTTCTCTACTCTTAAAGCCATCGACATCCATACTCAAAACTTTCCTTTCAGACTAATCATCATCTGCCTAGCCCTTTCCCAACTATGTTGGGGTTGGCTTCCAGTCTAACCGGATGCAGCTGAATACCAGTATTTTCCTTGGAGCGACTGCCTATCTGGCCTGCACAACCCAGTTACTAGGTAATGCGATACCCCTTGGTAAGACTGGTTGTCAGACTTTCGTTCTTCTGTATACCCGTAACGACTGCCAAAGATCCTCGAATGACAGCCGGGATCAACGGCTTAACGTGCTTTCCGAGGCACGCAGGGGTCTCAGTATATAAAGATGGTCACCCATCCACAGACCAACCGAGGCAAGCGTAGCCTAACCAGAGCTGTTATTATTTAGCCACGGGCCCCTCCCTCCTTTCAGACTAATAATGAATTTTAATGGAAATGTGATTTTTTTACGTGAAAATTAATTTAAAACAGAATAATGTTTACTTCTCTTTATGATGATAAACTTATCTACTCCTTCATAAAGTTTTCTCTTAACGAAGGATTACCTTAGTTAATTAAATCAATTAACTTTCGAACTCTGCCTTCCTCGTCAGCACCTTAACTGTGACAACCCGTCGTTCAGGAGTTAGCATTAATTATAAATGTTAACTCGCTTAATTTTATCTAATTTACCTGTAGTTACGGGGTATTCAAATGTTGCTTTACCTGTAAATAAGACAAAGGAAGGTTATTAAACAAAATATGATATAAATTACATACAACTAAGTGGTTGGCAGCGGTGGCCCAGTGGTCGTAGGTTCGAACCCAGACAGGCGCTTTACTTTGTGTAAATTATTTCATCACCACTACTCTCAAAACGGTGAAAGAAAACATCGTCAGGAAACCGGCATGTCCTAGAACCAAATATTCAAAGACATGTGACATTTACCAACCCGCGCTGGGCCCGCGTGGTGGATTACAGCGCATTCCCTCTCACAGAGAGGAGGCCTGTGTCCCAGAAGTGGGACTATTATAGGCTGATTATGTTATTTTATGTTAAGTAGTTGGTCAACTCTTCACGGGGTCCCTCGCCTGGCCTATTTTTAGGTCATTGCCACTTAACGTGGGAAAGCTGCCAATGTTTTAGGCACTTTTCCTACTGACAGCGATGCGAGGAATTTTTTGGTGCCCAATGAGCTTTTCCCCCATTTTGTCCTCTTAATAAATTTTCATAATTTTATTATTTTATAAGACTTTTGTCTAAATAAAAATATGATACTAACTAGGTACCTACCTACTGTTGAAATTGAATAGCTCTACTTAAGGGGGAAGCGCCAGAATAGAAATTAAACATAATCCTCTACGTTCATATAAACTTATTAATTGATATATTTTATGAAATAGTCATTAGCATTATACCGGATGATTTTTTGACCGTCTCGATTTTTTTTTTGAGATTTCATAGTTGGTCCCTTAATGAAAGTTGTTCGTATTCATGGGTAGAACACCCTGTAAAAATTTCGAGACGGTAAGAAAACATCTAGTAGGTAGGTATATTTATGAACTTAGATGGTAGTACTGATGACTTCATTGATTATAATTCTGTAAGGTTATATTTGTTAAGATCGCGAATTATTATTACACAATATACCTACCTACAAGCTGACACTGACATGCAAATGAATTTCGAGGGCTGCTTTACCGCATGCCTCTTAATAAATTTTAATAACAAATCATATTACGTATTTAGGTGAATGCCTTGTTGCTCTGTGGTTGTAAATGATATTTCTAAGGTTTTGTCAATAACAGAAAATTTTCTTTAGCAGCCAGAAGTCTGAATTTGTGTCCATTTAATGTCAACAGAAGCACAACATTTATATCTTTTATCTTATCTTATATTATTTATATAAAAGAAAGTCGGGTTAGTTACAACATTTATAACTCAAGAAAGGCTGGACTGATTTTTATGATCTTTGATTTGTTGGATTTGTCTCCTCCCAGAATAGCAGAACAACTATTAAAACATGGGAGAAAGTCACGAAAAAAATTATCAAGAAGTTAATTCATTTTCTCATAGACACGACATTTATTGATTCCGATTCTGTACGAAGTTCGCCATCATAATCAGTTAGTATTAAATGAAACCACTGATAAAACAGACGATTTTTTTGAATGTGCGAATCTATGGCGCAAAAGATATTTGGCCAATGTCCTCCAAAGGTCAAAGGCAAAAAACCCCATTAAATACTCTTATTTCTTTATATCCTTTCTTATCTTGACGTCCAGAATTATTTACAAGAGCCAAAGCGTCACATAAATGTTTTAATGGGGTTACTCCCAACTCTTGTGAGGGCATTGCCAATTTTTTACAGCCATTATCCTATGTGACCTTCGCAGCATTTTTTATAAGTTTTGACCTCCATAAAACATGGTGAATTATTAAGCAAGACGAGATGAAGTTAGTTGGTTATGGACAAAAATGTTTGTGGTGTAAAATTATTATTCTGGTCCCTCTCATTAACTTTGCATGTTGTTAAGGCCTATTCAAACCTAAGCGGTATTCGCTACCGTCTGTGGTAGAGAAAACAGAGTGGGTATGCGGTAATATTACTGTTCACACCAAAGCGGATTTCGCTATCCTTGTGGGTAGAATACCGAGCACGAGTTTCGCTCAGGAATGTACACTTCTAAACACAGCGGCAACGAATAACGCTCAGGTCGCTCTAGCTAAATACCTGAGCGGAACCCGCGCAGTATGTACCTCTACCCACAGCGGCAGCGAATACCGCTTAGGTTTGAATAGGCCTTTATGCTTTTTACCCGATTAGGATTAGGGGATTAGGAGGGTAATGAGCCTAACATGAATGTGACTAAGTCATTTCAGATAGACCATTGATATAAGAAATTGTTTCTTTACTGAAAAACAACCGACTTAAATAATTTTATTTTCGAAGTCTTCTTTTTTTTTCCTATGGGCTTCTTGTAGTTGACCTAGAGGTCGTGACTACTTAACCGGACTATCCTGTGGCTGCCTTAAGTGAAACTCAAAGGGGCATAAAACTAACTACATTATGCTAAGCGACTACGCACTAAGGGCACCCCCTGTGGGGTACGAAACTCGGCTTAGGGCGTCGCTGGAGAGGGCAGCAAGAAGGGACGGGCTGGATCACAATTATATTATTTAAGCTTGATGGAGCCGGCATTTACCATCTGACTATTTTCGAAGTCGGTAGCAAAAATAACGAAAATACAAAACCAAATTCACCGACTTCCGAAAAATATTTTTTCACTTTGTAGTGCTTTTTGGAAGTCGGTTGTTTTTTTTTTTCACTTTTTGTTGTGGTACCTACCTACCTCGAACAAACTCATACCTATTATTGAAGCTAACTGAAAAACCACTTATCAGAACTTGACCTATATGAGACCAATATGGTTAACTTTTCAAACAAAAGATTTATTATAATCGGTTTTGATATTTTTTTATAATCGGTTCATAAATGACAGAGTTCTGAGGTAACAATGATAAAAAAATACAACCAAACTGAGAACCTCCTCCTTTTTTGAAGTTGGTAAAAAAATAAGGAATCATAGCTGATGAAATTGACATTAATTGAAACTAGGTACATTATATAAGTATTATTAACATTAGGTACATACCATAATCCATTAGATATCTGATTTATTTAAACCCTAGAACAAGATAAAATAAAAAAGCTACGCTATAGTGAGACAGCTACTACAATTCAGAAGACTCAATAAATAAACTTGTTTATGTTAGAAAGAACTATCTACTTACACGTAACGTCAGCAAATTCATTGGGTAAATAATAGTCTTTACTAAAAAAAGTATTGGAGAAATAATGAACTAACTCCACTGAAAGATACGATATATCGATAAAGTTGGTTGAAAGAAGGTTTTTGTTTTAGGTTATTTGGCAGTTTTGGGTCTTGGGTAAAATAGGGTAGGTATTAAAAAAATATATATCCCGTAAAATATATCCCTTGTTTTGACGTTGGTATTTTTATTTTTTAAGAAAAATACGATCTCTATTTTCATGAGGGTGTTTTGTACGTATGGTATGGCATCCGCCGACACGCGTCGACAATGTGTCGCTCGTGTATTTGAGTTCGGTGCTCAAATACACGAGCAGCTTGTAGTCGACGGCTGCCGCCGTGTCGCTCGTGTGAAAGCAGACTAAGTTGCAACCCATCTTTTTGGCATTACCTTTTCTATAGACAAAAATTGAGAAAAGTAGATAGGTGTAGCCTTTCCTTTCAAAAACTACAAGCTTCAATACCAGGACCACATAAATGTGAAAATTTATGTGTTAATACCAAAGTCATGATGATAAATTGAAAGATTCCTAGCTGTCGTTCAGATAACGAAGACATTGTCGTAGCTTAGCTATGCCTTAAGCTTGTGTCCTTGATCTAAGTCAGAAGCCTTTGTTGACGAACTATGAGAGATCATAACAGAGGTAAGTGTTTAATAGGTCGAGCAATTTTCAAACGTATTTAATTTCATCATCGCGCAAAATGTTACATTAAAAAAACCAGGAATGCAAGGAAAATTAATATTGCATCTATTAAAACTACGATCAATATGATATTATGACGTGTTCATAATCATCTGCCTAGCCTTTTCCCAACTATGTCGAGGTCGGCTTTCAGTGAACTGGATGCAGCTGAATACCAGTATTTTACATGGAGCGACTGCCTATCTGACCTCCACAACCCAGTTACTAGGTACTCGTAATACGACAACCCTTGGTAAGTCTGACAACTAGTGTCAGACTTTCGGGCTTCTGACGACCCGTAACGACTGCCAAAGTTCCAAGAATGACAGCCGAAGCCAAAGGCTCGACGTGCTTTCGGAGACACTGAGGGATCTTGAATTGTGTAAAAACTAGCTTCCGCCCGCGGCTTCGCCCACGAGGTATGTCGATAAAACCTATATATCCTATGTCCTTCCCCGAAATGCAATCTATCTCTCTGCCAAATTTTCAAAGGTTTGTATGGAGATTCGTAAAATGCTATAGGTACACCTCTGCTTAACCCTTCAGGAATAAATAGGAGTGAAACTGTCAAACAGATGAATTGCGTGATATGAATTGTTTTATGATTCTGCTAAAGTGGCCTTTTTAGGCCCCCTGATGTTGTGGAGTAACATATATAAGTAGGCTTTTTTGTCCCGGTAGCACGTTCCCGTGGGATAATTTCTGACATCGCCAGTTAATGTAAGTCTGAAATCGCCAATCCGTTGTGAGCGCGAGTATTGGACAGTGCTCATATCCTCGTGCCTTCATAGTATAAGAGACCTTCGGTCTGAAGTGAGACAATAATAGACTGGTATTATTATTACAGCAACATAACTCTTAAATCTTCTTAAATCTAGTCATAGACTCGAAAAAGAAGGAGAACAAAACAACAAATAAAAATACAATAAAATTTACTGCCTCACCAAATACGGTCAGCAAAAAAAGAAGTCGACCGCGACTTCGCATAATTGCGGCAAAAAGTCCCAGAACCCAACAAATACAAAGTGCGGACATAAATCCACGATGTTCTGTTGTTTTTTTTTTGCCGGCCGTACCCAAGAAAACGGGGGTTATTTTTCATTGTGGCCCCTATATTATGTTTTGACTCCGGCCATGTTTGTTTAGGATGGTACAAGGGACATACGAACATACAGCCTCAGTAGGTAGGAATTTGACTTTTGGTATTTTGGTGCTATAGATAATTTGAATTATTAATAGAAGTTACGTTAGTAAAATGTATCTAATGCTAATTTATTTTCGTGTAGTTATTAATGATTTCAAAGTAATCTTAATCTTAATATATCTTCTTCTTTCTTAATATATAAATTACTTGTCACGATGTTTGTCCGCGATGGACTCCTAAACTCCTTAACCGATTTTAATCAAATTTGTACACCGTGTGCAGTTTGATCCAACTTGAAAGATAGGATAGAAAAAAAAAATACAAAAACGTTAGCCACAGCAACACGTGGCCGGGTCAGCTAGTCTTAATACTTATAAAATATATAAATTACGTGTCACGATGTTTGTCCGCGATGGACTCCTAAACTACTTAACCGGTTTAAATCAAATTAGTACACCGTGTGCATTTTGATCCAACTTGAAAGATAGAAAAAATAAAAAAAAAAACAAAAACGTTAGCCACAGCAACGCATGGCCGGGTCAGCTAGTACGAGTATAAATGTCAATGGTAGTTAGACATATACATCGTGTGTCAGAAAGGTATGGTCTTTATTAGTATTTAAGGGTTACAAACCATGGCGCGTTGTGTTCCACTAGCGCCTCAAAAAGATGTCAGCACTAACTGACGGGGTCCGCTAGGGCCGAAGCCTACCAGGGTCGCGGGTTGTTCGAAAGAGTTACCGTGGCCCCTGTTATAGTCAGTAAAAGTCTGACACGCCCTCCCGCTCCGCCCAGAGTAAGAAAAGTTATGTGATAATTTCCCAAACAAAAAAAAAAAAACAAGTGTTACAGACCATCAAACTGAAAAAATTTCTCCATGGGACCAACATCTTAGTTGGGAAAAATTTATCAGCTGTCCCATACATCGGGTCGAGTTGATAATTTTTTCGCGATTACGATGTTGGTCCTATGAAGAAATTGATTGTTGGTTAATTAAAGTGTCTTTTATAAAATGTGACTGCCCCGTCGGTCTCGTAGTCGCAAGTGCAACTGCTGTGCAAGGGGTCTTGAATTCGATTCCCAGGTCGGGCAAAATGTTATTGGATTTTTCCATTAGAAATTTCTCAGTAGCAGCCCGGAGTTTGGAATTTGGTGGCGTGCGACGTCCGACGAGCCCTTAACAAAGTTTGCATCCTGCCTGTATCTCCTCCTCTCTCCTGATCCAGAGCTTCTTGAAAGCACGGCTTTCAAGGGGGCGGAGGATGTTACAACACATAATCTGTGGTCGAACGAGGCCACTGAGGTTGGCAACACTGGCGCCGGCAGAGCAGGCTGCCATTGCGATGACACTACCGCCACCGTCAACACACGCTATGTAATATCTTATTATTAAACAAGTTTACTTTGTAATTCGCATTTTTTGTGCCTAATACAACCTGCACATATGTATTTTCTGGTGTACAATAAAGTATATACCTATAAATAAATAAATATACAAAGACGTATTTACGCTACTCAACAGAATAGCAAATAAGTACGTACTACTTACTGTTAACAAGGGTCCACTAAGTACAAATGAGAAACCTTTTCTTGTCCCCGTAAGCAAATTTAACGGGCAAAACTACGGAACCCTCCAAATCAAGTACAAGTATACCTACCTTAATTTAACCGCATTCACTTAAGTTACTTATCCTTCCTATCAAAATATATTACGTACCTCAGTTGAGCTTAGAAGTTGGGAATATACAAAGGTGGTCGTATGAATATGCGCAAAATTAACATAGAAGGGTTTTGGAATGTTTTCTGTATCTAGTGTGTTTTTATGATTTTCTAAGAGACCGAACATGCATTACAGGCGTGATGTTATGTTATGCGAGAATTGTGTTTAAACAGTTCAATAGTTATTTTGATATTTTGTTTTTTTTTGTTGTGTGGCAAAAATAAGTCGGCGGCCCTCGTGATGGTAAACGGTCACTGCCATGCCGTCTAAGGGCATTTGAAACACCAAGGCATCGCATATGCATTTCTATTATGGCTATACCCGAGACAAACATTTTGTATCTTATGTGCCTGTAATTATACCGGCACATGCCATGATTCCCTGGTATGTGTAAGTTTCATGTAGGTCTTCCCCGCGATCCTTCTCCTTACTAATATCATCATCATCTGCCTAGCCTTTTCTCAACTATGTTGGGGTCGGCTTCCAGTCTAACCGGATGCAGCTGAATACCTCCTTACAAATAAACGTAATTATATCAGATGAATAGTTACACACCGATTTCTGTCTTTCAGTCGTCAGTAATTTGACTTTCGAACGAAGACGACAAAGCATTTTGTAACTATACAGACGCTATACAACGTTTATTAGACGTTCAAAGTGCCTTTTATGTACCTATTTGAAATAAATGCTTTGACTTTTTGTAATGGGGTTATACTATAAATTATACTTACGACGTTACATCCTCAAGATTTAATAATAACTATGTAGTTTCACTTCTCAATGTACTAGGCGTCGCACATAATTTTTAGAAACTGTGGAAATAAAAATCAAATAATAAAATTCAAATTGGTTCTACTATATCCGCCGACTGCAGCGCCATCTCCACATTACTTCATTCCTTTTTTATGTGCGGGCGTCGTAACATCGTGCGTTTTGCAAAAATATAGTTTTAGTTAAAAAATAGTGTGTATTTAGTGAAATAAACGTGTTATTATGGGAAAACGAAAAAGGGAACTTAGTAATTCAAAAATTCGTCGAAAGATAAAACGTTTGGAGCGAAAATTACGTGTCTCATCGTCAACAAGCAAGGATGAGGAAGGTTAGTACTTACACATTTTTTGTTGTTCCTAATTTGAATGTCGCAGCCAAATATTGGTGCGTCTGTATGAATTATTATAAATATGAAAGAATTTGTCGAAAAATACTTTTTATTCATCCTATCGTTTTGCGATATTTTTTGCTGTCTACCTTCATTAAAGGTAACTTTTTTATTTTGTTGAAAATTGTACGTTATCGGGTTCATAATAAGGACTAGGTTCGTATGGTTGGTGTTACTTTTTGTTACATTCGACATGTAAGTGTAACATTCATACGTAGGTCGTAACTACGATTGTAAATTACTAGTCATTCATTAAGTTCATGCATGCATCTACATAGTTATACTCCGTGACGTGAGCACGGCTGATAACGAATTAGTCTAGTGGCGTATCGAGAATACGTACAATGACTTTAAAATGTATACACACTGCATACAGCAGCTTGTCAAATGTATACACACTGCATACAGCAGCTTGTCAAATGTATACACACTGCATACAGCAGCTTGTCAAATAAAGTGTCGAATGGCGTAACGAGAGTACGTACAAAGACTAAAAGACAACACTGTCAACTACAATAGTTGTTCTGCTTCTTTTAACTTACAGAATATGACCGTTATCACTCAAGGTCGCCAACCCCAGACTCACTGAGACTGTCTTTGAATTCAGACGAATCAGAAGATAATATTCCAATCAGATCTGGCGTTGTAATCCCCGCTAGTCCATCGCGTACCGGTGATGCTACAAATAATGCAGATGCATCTAATTTGCCCCTTCAAGACCCTGGTCCTAGTTCAAATGAGGTCCCAATAGTAGAATCCGAGGTTTTACCGCCTGAAATATTAGAGGCGCTAGGAGATTCAACAGGCAAAGAAGAGGTCTTAGGCCCGACTATAAATGAGGAGATTTCTAAACGTTGGGGTAGAATCCTAGTAGAAGGGTTGACTAAAGAGTTGAAGGAAGCAACTTTAAAGAAAACTTTAACGCCCGAGAACTTCACTTTATCGAAAGCGCCAAAGCTTAATTTAGAAATTTCTGCCATCATAAGTGACAACATTAAGCATCGGGATAAACTGCTCGAAAAAGCTCAGAACCAACTTGGGTTGGGCATTGCTGGTCTAAGCAATCTGGCCTCGTCTCTGATTAAAGAAGACCACCCAAAGGTGGAAATCTTGAAAAAGCTGTCAGAAATCAGCAAGATCTTTCTAGATTTACACTACGAGAACTCACAACATAGAAGGAAGTTGATAACTTCTTCACTAGATAAAAAATTTACCACTACAATAACTGATATAAAACGAGATACATTTCTGTTCGGAGTAGACCTTGGAGAAAAGATCAAGGCCACAAAAACAGCAGAAAAATCAGGTCTTCAAATAAAGCGCAGCAATGTTAGCGTTCCTTCTACATCCAGACAACAGGGAAACTGGAGAGGCCCACCCAGGTTCCAATCAACCAGGAGTACCAAACCGGGTGGGCAGAAGCAGAGGTACACATCCAATCAAGGACACACGACCCAGCAAGGTCGGAGGCAGCCAGCTGCGAATCGAATCCCTCCTGCCCGGAAGATGGACTACAGAACTCGCAGGAACCAGTAGAGGTAATAGTTCATGCTGGTAGATTACGCCACTATGTTAGCTACTGGCAAGCAATAACCAAAGACCCAATAGTCTTAAACTATGTTAATGGCTTAAAAATTACTTTTGATGAGCTTCCTTTTCAGAAATTTGAGCCATCTAACCCAAGGTTTAGTGAAACAGAGCTGGTACATTTAAAGCTAACTATTTCAAAATTATTGTCTTCAGGGGCTATTAAAGAATGCTGTGACGTGCCTGGACAATTTATTTCTAGTATTTTTTTGATTCCTAAAAGCGATGGGTCGTTTAGGTTCATTTTAAATTTAAAATGTCTAAATAAATTTATCAGTCCAGAGCACTTTAAAATGGAAGACATTCGTACGGCTACTAAATTAATCAGTAAAGATTGTTTCATGACAACTATGGATTTACAGGAAGCTTATTTTTTAGTGCCCATTCACAATTCTAGTAGAAAATATTTGCGATTTAGATTTCAAGGTTCAACATTTGAATTTCAGTGTCTCCCTTTTGGCTTGTCTATAGCACCTTTCGTTTTTACGAAATTAATGAAGCCAGTAGTAGCTAATCTTAGAAATCAAGGGTTACTCCTAGTTGTTTATTTAGATGATTTGTTATTTATAAATAACTCTTATAATAGTTGCCTACAAAGTACAGCAGCAGCAGGGCACGTTCTTGAGAGATTAGGCTTTATCATTAATAAAGAAAAAAGTAGCTTGATACCAAAACAAATTCAAAAGTTTCTAGGTTTCGAAATAAATTCTCAAGATATGTGTCTAATGCTGCCAGATACGAAACGTCAAAAAATACTCGACCAAACAAAACGTATGGCTAAAAAAAGAGCCTTAACAATTAGGGATTTTGCAAAGTACTTAGGTTTACTCTGCTCGGTTTGCCCAGCAATTTGTTATGGTTGGTTATATACGAAACGTTTCGAACGCGAAAAATTTCTAGCATTGCGTAATTCTAAACACAATTATGATTGTGTCATGAACCTTTCACCCAATCTTAGCTCAGAGTTTTCCTGGTGGCAAAATAATATTTTAACATTAACAAACCCAATACGTAGTGGTAGGTATGATCTGGAAATCTTCTCAGATTCATCTCTTACAGGTTGGGGTTTATATTGTAATGGTGTCCGTGCTCATGGTTTTTGGAGTGACACAGAATCTAAAGAGCATATAAATCTTTTAGAATTGAAGGCAGCTCTTATTGGCTTACAGTGCTTCGCTAAACATCTTTATAATAAGGAGATTTTGCTAAGGATCGATAATACTACAGCTATAGCTTATGTAAATAGGTACGGGGGAATCCAATTTACACACCTCAATGATTTAGCTAGAGAAATCTGGCAATGGTGTGAGCAAAGGAAACTCTTTGTTTTTGCTTCTTACATCAAATCTAAGGAGAATACAGAAGCAGATCACGAATCTAGACAGTTAAATATTGATATTGAATGGGACTTAGCTTTGGCTGCTTTTGAAAAAATCACAAACACTTTTGGAAACCCTCAAATAGATCTATTTGCCACACGATTGAACGCAAAATGTAAAAAATACATATCGTGGAAACGAGATCCATCAGCGTATAACATAGATGCGTTTACAATAGACTGGTCGCCTTATTTTTTCTACGCGTTTCCCCCGTTCTCACTGATTCTTAAATGCTTAAGAAAAATAGTTACGGATAAAGCCACTGGGATTATAATTGTACCTTATTGGCCTAGCCAGCCATGGTACCCATTGTTTTTATCTCTTTCTCAAAACCAGGTTATTTATTTGGAACCGAGTCCCTTATTGCTTTTATCACCTTTCAGAACTTCACATCCACTTTGGAAAGGACTTACCCTGGTGTCGTCACTATTATCAAGCAAGCGTACGTAAAACAATCGTTACCAGATAATGCTATTGAAATAATAATATCTTCGTTAGCAGACAGCTCTCTTAAACAATATAATGTAGTTTTAAAAAAATGGTGGTGTTTTTGTACTAAAAAGAATATAAATATTTTTGATAACAATATTCCGAATATTCTTGAATTTTTGGTTAATGAATATCATTTAGGCGCAAATTATTCAACCCTGAACACCTGTCGTTCCGCACTTGCATTAATACTGGGCAAATGTATAAGTCAAGACGATCGAATTATAAGGTTTATGAAAGGAGTCTATAGGACCAAACCTTCCTTCCCTAGATATAAATCTACATGGGACCCTAATCTTGTATTAGATCACCTTTCAAATTATTATCCAAATGAAAACCAAACCTTGGCCTCTCTCTCCAAAAAATTTGTAGCTCTGCTCGCGTTGTCAACTGCACAACGTGTGCAGACGCTATCGCTTATACGTTTGTCTAGTGTTGAAATAAGTAGCGCGAAGATAGTTATTAATATAAATGATCTAATCAAAACTTCGGCTCCTAACAGACCAGCGCCTCATTTAATTATACCTTTTTTCTGTAATAGAGAACAAATCTGTCCAGCCAAAACATTGTCCGCGTATATTGAAGCCACCAAGAGTTATAGGAGCTTACCACTAACTGATAGACTTATTCTTACTGCCAAGAAACCAATCCATAATGCTAGTGCCGCAACTATAAGTAGATGGATTAGAAATGTGTTGACTGAAAGTGGTATTGATACAGGGGTTTTTAAGGCTCATAGCACCCGCCACGCGTCAACCTCGGCGGCTAGTCGTAAGGGGGTTTCAGTAGACATAATCAAAAGAACCGCAGGTTGGTCAGGGAACTCTTTAACCTTCGCAAAATTCTATAATCGTCCGATTACAGTGGACGAGGACAACGCATTTGCGGAGGCAATATATAATAATTGTTAATTTAAGGTTAAAATAATCATTACTCATTAGATAATGGTCACATTATGCAATGCAATTTTTGTTTATTATGATTAATGTATATTGATATACCTACTGTTTATGTATTCAATAAATGTTAATTGAATGTTATGATTTCATATTATAGTATTCATTCTTCATAAAAACCTATACTAATCTCGTTTGAATGAATGCGCTAAACATCTACATAGTTATTATTAAATCTTGAGGATGTAACGTCGTAAGTATAATTAATGGTTAAACGAACTTACCTTAAGTGATGTTCGACCATAATTATACGAGACGTTACATCCGAAGAGATTTAAAGTCCCTCCCGAACCCATAAACTAAAGCCCATTAAACAATTCATCAAACGAGAGTAGCTTCTCTAAAAATGAATGAAGTAATGTGGAGATGGCGCTGCAGTCGGCGGATATAGTAGAACCAATTTGAATTTTATTATTTGATTTTTATTTCCACAGTTTCTAAAAATTATGTGCGACGCCTAGTACATTGAGAAGTGAAACTACATAGTTATTATTAAATCTCTTCGGATGTAACGTCTCGTATAATTATGGTCGAACATCACTTAAGGTAAGTTCGTTTAACCATTAATCTTCCTTCACAAAGATTTCTACTGCTACTTTTGTTTCAAGCGCCGCAGCTCATTTGTTTACTATTACAAACTCCATGTTATCTCGCAGATCTGGGCCAAACATCACACTTGGTCCCAGCGGGCTATAAACCAGGGTATTGGGGCAAAGCGCCCTTCAACTTAGCCGTTTTAACTTAACCCCTAAGTTGCGAACTGGTGGCAATTAACTTTGACTAACTTTAGTAATTGCTTGCTTGCTTTAGCTTTAGAAAAACACGCGAGAACGTCGTACTAAGTTATTCAAAAAGGTTCCAGAATAGAGAGCTTTTGTTAGGTTTATCATACATCCTATTAATATTTAAAAAAGCAGGCGAAAATTTGTGAGTATTTGTATGTTTGTTAGTTCTTCACGCACAAACGGCTAAACAAATTTTGGATGAAATTTGGCACACAGATAGTTTATAACCACGATTAACACATAAGATAATTTTTATCTCGTTATTCCCACGGGATCGACACTTACACGGGTGAAACCGCGGGGCGCTGCTAGTAAAGTAATAAGTTACAGTGATGTGTTCTTAGATTTGATAGCCGAATTTACAATCTGGATTTATTTAGTAATTTCATAAGTTTCTTATAGCGTGTTTGGCGTGCTAATATTATGTTAGTTATACTAATAAGCATAACAAAATAATTAATAATATTATCAGTGACGTGTAAAGCTTAGGCTTATGTTACACGGTCAGTTTTTAATAAATTGTTGTAATTTCACTGATATTTAGAATTAAGATTTAAATCGTTAGATTTGCCGCACAGAAGTGTCAATACTGAGACGTATTTATACCTATTTCTATGGCAGCATGCGACATGTGTGTGTCAGTGGTGTCAAAACGAAACACAACTAAACTAAAATATTCAAACGCAAATCAATTTAAAATTGCCGTTTGCTGTCTGAGTCTCTAAGATGTTTATAAGTGACATAGTTATTGGGATACAGAAGATTCAGAATCAGCGTTTTGCTACATCTTTGGAAAAGTTATGTCTATCTTCTTAGCGTTGCGATGGCAAAAAGTTTAAATATTTTTGGCACCAAATTCAGCTGCGCGAACTCCGCTCATTTACGCAGTCATGAGATCATCAAGTGCACAGGTGACAGGGCATGCGGCGCAGGATGGAAGGTGGGCCATTGTCTGTGGGGCGCCGCCGCATACACATTTGAAATCTGAGTCGTCCGTGAAGATCTGTGAATAGCACCACGACGGCAAATACCTATAAGTTATGTCTATTAGTAGGCTGTTATAGGCTGAGCTGAAGGATTATTGTCATTCACAAAATGTCCATATAAACCTTACCTACATTAACTCGATTATAATTAAATTTAACCACATCACAACACGTAGACCCATCATTAGGGATATTTTTTTTAAATCACTCCTTCCTCAAATAGGGTCTTTTTCACCATTAACTGCTCCATAATATTTTCATTATACAGATTACGGTAATGGCAGGAAGAAAATCGTGAAAAAAAATGTGTTGTATAAAAATAACGGCTGTAAATGGTTTTTGCTTTCCATGAAGGTGAAATGCAAAGAGACTAATAATATTATTACGGGGCATAACCATACAGTGATAGGCTTGGAGTTTCCCTGCGTCATCGAATCAGAAATGAGGAGATTCGCAGGAGAACCAAGGTAACCGACACAGCCCGAAGAATTGCCAAACTTAAGTGGCAGTGGGCAGAGGGCACATTGCTCGCAGAACAGATGGCCGATGGGGCCGAAAGGTTCTGGAGTGGCGGCCGCGTAACGGATGACGTGGCGTTGGAAGACCTCCCACACCGACCGATCGGTGGACCGACGACCTTGTGAGGCCGCAGGAACCCGTTGGATGCGAGAAGCACGGAGCCGGTTGAAGTGGAGGTGCTTGGGGGAGGCCCATGTCCAGCAGTGGACGTCTTTCGGCTGAAATGATGATGATGACCATACCGTGGCTATATAGTAATGCCCCGCGATCACCAAGTCGCAGTAGTTTTTCGATAGATACCTAATAATATTAATAATCTCTTTGCGCGGTTAGGTCTAGAGCTTGATTCAGATAGCGGTACCTATCTACTCCTGGACACGGCACGCATATAGTGAGGAGCTTCCTCTCTCTAAAGCTCCGTTTACCGGCAGTTTGGACGCTGCGGGGTAATTGCGTAAGACACTAAAAGTAGCAATGGGTTTCATTTGACAACATCACAACATTCATTGCGTTATTTACGTTGTTGAGCACACAACATTTTCGAACATAAGAAGCAATGAATTAGCAATAACCTTCAAAATGATTCAGGTAGTGGTAATTGATTTTTTCGCAAGCTATTATGTTTTAATTTTTCACACTTGATTGACTTATATTTTTTTTAATATTTTGTTTCTACTGTTTTTTTTCGTTTCTACTGCAATAAATTAATTTTTGAAAAGTACAGAATTAATCTCCATTAAATTATCTATACAATGGTATATAAATTAAGTAGGTTCTATGTACTAGCAGTAGTATAACAATAACAGAAACAGTTGCAGAAAGGAAGCAAACAAAAAAAAAAACGATTATAAGTCCTGCAAAAGAAACACGAACTTGCAAACTATTACCAAATGTGTGTGCACTAATAATACACTTATAAAACAAAATAATAATACATACAAAACAATAAACAATAATTTAATACATCCGCATGATGTTATGCTCTTACAAACTATTACAACAATTCGCTATTCCTACATAAAGTCTCCGACACGACGAACTGTACAATACGTTTTGCATAAAAACAATTTAAATTTCAAAACATTGTAGTTAAAAGGAAGTGGAAACAGACATAATATCATAACATTTCGTGAGTGAACGACATTTGAATGTTTACAAAGTATGAGTTTAGGCTTTCGCAGCCTTTTTAGGCATGTCTGAGTAGTAATAAAAACGTAATATTAAAGCTGAGCGCACATACTGGAAAAACAAGTTGAGGCACATAAAAAAGTTGTACGAGTTAAAATGCATTTTTCCTTTTCATGAATTCTGAAAAAAAAAAACTGTTGGGCTCATATTCTTTTGACAGCGGAATTTTGTTTTTTTTTTTTTTTTTTTAGAAGTATGTTCATGGTTTTAATAGAATAGTTTGGCTGTTTTGCATCCTAGGTCTTATGCAGAACCGTAAAGTTTAATCTAGACATCCCAAGTCTTAAGTACAGTAGATTAAGTCACCACACACATGTATATTAAGAGCGTCTTAGGATGCATGTGTGTGGTGAACTGGTGACTTAATCACTATGTAACAGCTTAGTGAAATATAATTGTTGTTTGCACGTCCAAAGTCACTTAATTTAAGTCATTTGTTATACAACTGAATATTGTAAATAATAGAAAGAATAGTAATAGGCAATCAGTTAAATTGTGGGAGCGGTGGGGGCCCAAGGCCAAGGGCCTCAATTCGCTAAATAATTAATTTCCCTGATTGTGTAAAAAGTGAGATCGAGATAAATCCTTGTTAGGCACAGTGGTGGCTCAGTAGTAACGACCGCCCGACTTATGTGTTGTAGGTACTTCGTGAGTTCGAAGCCAGGCTGGCACTTTGTGTGTTTATTTTCATCACATTGGAACATTATAGGCTGATTATGTAATCAGTAAAATGATTAGAACTTAGTCACATGCTTACTAGTGTTTAAAATTTCGACACCTAAATAAATATTACACTTTTGATACATTAAGGGCTGATTTTTCAATCGACAGATAATTGTTATTCGATGAACGTCTGACAGAATTTTGTATGGCAGAACTGTCAAAAATTCAAAATTCTTCCTCGGATAAAATTATCTGGCGTTGGAAAATTCAGCCTTATGACATCCAACAAAAGTACAGTTAACTAATATCTTATAGGTAGGTACTCGTATATTGAGGCCTATCATGAAGTGTACTGAATTTATTCACCACGGCATGAACAATAGAAGTACCTATATCACGAACCAAAAAAAGAAAAAAAAAATAACCTACAAAAAAAAAATAACAATTATCTTTTACATCGTAACCACAATGAAATTTATAAGAAAATACCTATTATGTCTGTCATGTATACTAAATACTAATAATAAAGCTGAAGAGTTTGTTTGTTAGAACTGCGCTAATCTCAGTAACAACCAGTCGGATTTGAATAATGCTTTTTGCATTTAATATTCCAATTCATGAGGGAGGCTAGGCTACATCACGCTAGGATGCTTAGGAACCGAGGATAAAGACAAAAAAATCGCAAAGAACGACAATCGAAAACGAATTGATAGCACGGGCAGGCGATGCGATGTGGCGGCCGGGCCGGGGAACAATAAATTTAACGCGGGCAAAGTCGCGGCTAGAAGCTAGTATAACTACAAATAAATTGAAACAAGCTACCTACTATCTACATGAAAATATCAACTCGAACGGAGATAAAAGCACTAGGATGTCAGAGACACAAAGGAGTGTCTAATCAATCAGACATTCAATTGAAGACTTCAAGCACAAAACAAGGCTGTCAATTTAATAGAATATTGATCAATCTTTTGTATCAAATATATTGATGTAGCTTTGTATTTGTTAAGTGAAGGAGTTGGTTTCCATATCTAATTTAAACTGTCTAATAAATCTATTTCTACTTCTATAATAAAGAGGTAAAGTTTGTTCGTATGTTTGTATGTAGGGGTAATCTCTGGAACTACCAGACGGATTTAAAATACTCTTTTTGCATTTGATAGCCCAATTCTTGAAGAAGGCTATAGGCTATTTAAGATCACGGGGGAATGTCGGGGGAACAAGAACTTCACGCGGATGAAGTCACGGGGCAGCAGCTAGTATAAAGAGGTAAAGTTGTTTGTTTGTTTGGAAGAGGTAATCTCTGGAATTCCTGATCCGATTACAAACAATCTTTCACTGATAGAAAGCTGGACTATTACCAAGTGCCATTGGATATTGCATAATCAGCCTATAATGTACCCAGCTGGTACACAGGCCTCCTCTTGGTGAGAGGGAGTGGGCCGTGATCCACCACGCGGGCCCAGTGCGGGTTTGAAGATGTTACATTTCTTCGATTTTTGGGGTTTCTCAAGATGTATTCCTTTACCGTTTTGGAGCACTGTAGTGATGAAATAATTTTTAAAGCGCCTGTCTGGGTTTGAATTTACGACCATAAGTTATACTCATAAGTCGCGGACGTTATCATTGAGCCAACACTGCTCCTGCTGCACCTGCTGCTGCTAGAAGCAATGATAGATAAGTACATCAAGCTTACTACAATCTGTCAAATTTCTTTAATAGATTTCAACGTTATCGTTAAAGCATAAGGTTCAAAGTTGATTGGGAAAATTTGACAGTTTCGGGTAGCTTGATGTACAGGCGTCTGTACAAAAAAAGGAAAAAAAAACTGCTATCATTACAATCATGCCTTTATTCCTCGAAAGGATATACAGAGTTTTATAGGGCCCCCACATTTTAGCCAGTTACGTCATTGTGCTTAGGTATTACCAAATGCCGGGTCTGCTACTGTAGACAATTCCTATTGAAAAAAACCAATAACACTTCGTCAGACACGGTGTTAAAACCCAGGACCCCGCTCTCAGCCATCGCGCTAACGGCACCAATGAGGCAGTACCAAGGACTGCATTCACCATTTGCCACGATCATAGAGACGGTAGACGTAGGTATTATATTTACCGCTTACCTGTAATCAACAGTCATTTTTCAAGTTTGACAGTTCCCATGGCGGCCATTTTAACCCATGACACCGTATTCTTCCCTACACTTTATGTAAGCATCTCACGCACGTCCGTATGAACATAACCCGATGTTTTATGCCCTTTCATACGGGCTAGGGTGTAATGTATTTTGAATGGGCCACGTCACCTGTTACCGTGATGCTCGTTTGATGGGTTGTGTGGAAGGACTTTATTATCTGCGAGATTTATTGGTTTTTGTTCGAAGTTATTGTGTTGGGTGCCATCTTTAATGCCTTTGTGCTGATGTCAGGCTTTTTATGTCAAAAAATTTTATAATTTTTTTTCAAAGTCAAAGTCAAATCAAAGTCGAAACATTTATTTCAAATAGGCACATAAAAGGCACTTTTGAACGTCAAAAATTATTAAGTATGAAATATTATTTATTCTAATCGCCCCTTCCAAAAGGTAGTTTTCATATGGAGAAGAATGGGCAAGAAACTCCACCGTTACTCTTTTAAAATGTTTTACAATATTTTTTTAAGTATCTACGTATTTTAATTTTTATTATTTGGTCTCATGCACATCACACTTTTTACAATCAATTGACGCCTTTATTCATAAACGTTTCTTAAAGTAAAGTACTGATTAGCAAATGTTTAACCTTACATTTTTGACTCCTAACTTGAAGTAATGTTTATAATATAAATCCCTAAGTGTCGGTTTTTGCACATGGACCCTGTGAGGGTGCTCCAAAATATAGTCTTGGTATGCTTTTGCGTTTTTGAACATTAAATTAACATACATTGAATAATAATGTATCAAAACACAATACAATAAGTTTCAGAAAAAATACACAGGGTGGAAGGTAGGTACACCGACGCGCAAGCTGAAACCATGAAGCAAAAATGAGCACAAAAAACCTTATGCTCAAAACTTGCGAGCACTAGAGCAACGAGGCAGTCAATTAAAGGTATAGAAAGTCGAAAAAAAAAACATTCAAGTAATACATTTATGTCGACTTACAAGCACAAAAAAATCTCCTAAAGCGAAAGCTTTAAAACCCTTAAAGGTGCAAAAGTCGTAAAAATCTACCACTACCCTACAAAATGTTCAAGTCCAAAAGTGACGTATGTTTAGAGCTAGTGTAAAATTCAGTACTTACGACTTTGTTTCTTACGGCATTTTCCTCTATGAATTATTTCTAAATACCGTAAGGCTTAGTTTACACAAGCCACTTTTAGAAACACAATTGCGCTCCGCGAACATATTTTCGTCGAATTTGTGTTCAAGACTTAATAGAACCGGGACCGAAACTGTATTTCATGTAAACAACAGCAAATAGAATTCGTGGGAATTTATGATACTGATTATCTGTGTATTCAGTATTAGGAAGTCCCAATTACTTACTATATTCGGGCTGTTATTTCAGTTTATTTGATTAGTGGTGGCGTGTTTTGTTGGTTATGTTCTTCAGAAACGTCGGGTGCGTAGTACTGACAACTGGTGTGCGTGTATGACCAGATGAATGAACGTTACCGAAGCAGAAGGAGTATGTATGGGTTGTAGAAAGTGTCGTTCTGTAGGTTCTGCCAGCCCCTTTAGATAGAAGGCGTGAGTTGATGTATGTGTGTACCTACGTAATTAGTGTGAGGAATGATTGTTATTTGTATATATTACTAGCTTCCGCCCGCGGCTTCCGCCCGCGAGGTATGTCGATAAAAACTATCCTTTTTCCTTCCCCGGAATGCAATGTATCTCTCTGCCAAATTTTATCGAAATCCGTTCAGTGGTTTAGGCGTGAAAAGTTAACACACAGAAAGACAAACAGACAGACAGAGTTACTTTCGAATTTTTTATATTATTATGGATTTGGGAACTTAGGTTCCCAAATCCATAATAAAAGTTATAAGTTATAATGTTCATAGGTATAAAATATTATTATTTAATGGTTTACGTCAATACGAAACAAAACGGAGTAGCCTAGTTCACAGTACTCTTCCATAAAATACAAGTAGACACACTGAAAATGTCCATCCCAATGCGAGAATAACCGCAAATTAACACGTTGGTCCCCGTCTGCCTTCATCAAATGTGGTAATGCGGTTTCGGCATCCGTCGCGGTCTCCGCCTGTCGTTCTATACTCACCCTTACAAACGGAGTGTATATTGCAACAGTGGTTTCGTCAAAAGCCGAAACTTTGTAGTTTAATATGGGCATGTTTTAATATTTACAAGCAGAAGTGTGGTCGCACGAAATTTTGGTCACTATTCAGGGCATAATGTTTGGAGATATATTTTTTTGAGTGTACCGTTTGATGTTTTATCTAGTCTAGTTTTATCAAGTTTTGGAGACTTTAAATAAACATAATACATTTTGATAGTATTTTGTTATTTTCCAAAAAAATATCTTGTTTTAGGAATCCTTTTTCCTAGAAAACCGGTGTCCGCACTTAACGGCCGTAGTGACAGCTGTCATGAAAATTATGACAGCGACAAAGATTTAAATCGTTAGACTCGCCCTACCGTGTCAAAAGCCAGTCGCGTTTCTGTTTCGTTTTGACTCCTCTAACACAATGACCTGACTTGTCTGACATGCAAATATTGTGTGAGCTCACTCTTCTCAGTTTAAACACTTTTTCGCGTGACAAAGTGAGAGCAAATCTAGTGATTTAAATCATTGGGCAGCGAGGTTAGACTTAATGTCAAATACTGCCGTAAATGACAGATCTTCATAATGGACGTTATGATAATTAGGAACCTAGTATACCAAAGCTTAAACGGTTTCTTTTTACATAGACAAGTGGCAGTCTTAAAATGATACCGGTGGCTGAAAAGTTGTGTGGAAATCGGTTGTAATGATATTATGGGCATGTGATGCAGAGGAACGAAAAAAATGTCGTAAGGAATGTTTTGAGTATGAATGTGCAAAGCTATAATTTAGATCGACATACAACTTAACACTGACCAGCAAATTGCAAGAAATGTAGCAAAATTTTAATTTTGCGGCATATCCTGGCGCTTCCCCTATGAAAGAGAGAGTGTGTAATGTATAAGGACTCCAAAGTAAATATTAGGTGCATTCGAGTAAATAAGTTAATCAATCTTGTCATCGCCTCGGGTTTTGATAACCGTATTTCCTTGTTGGGCCCTCAGTTTGAGTTACATTCATCAATCTTCACACCCTTTGGTGGGTAGACTTGAGTGTATCAATTATAGTTTTATATTACCTTTATAGTACAGTTTATTAACACATTGAGAGACACTGAACGAGACACAATAGAAGTTACAAATAATGTTAATTTATTGCCTTATAGTCTACATTCTTTTTCTTCGCGTGTCGATAGCAATCTAAATGAACTCGGCCCGGAATTCGGCTACTTGTTTGGCGCCATCACCAGCGTCCACCTGTCCCTGTAACGTGGAGCTGACAGAACATGCAGAACACGATATTAAGTGTCCCATCGTTTGTGGAACAGCACCACATTTACACTCCAAGGCGGAGTCGTCTATGAATCTCCACCTGAACAGGTTTTCCTTGCTTCGGCCAACCTGGGTCCGGAGTCTGTTTAAAGACTTCCAGGTCACCCAAGGTAACTCATGTTCAGGTGGGAGGTCTTCAGCGGGTGGAACGAATGGTTTGGGTAAAGAAGCACCGTCTCGCCACAGCTTCAGTCTTTCTTGTGACGGTTGTGATAGTCTATATTAAAAGCTAGGCTTACAAAAACAAAATACCACGCGAAGGAAGAACTCCACACTAGGTTCTGTCTCGTGGAATCCATTGGTGGTATTACCATATAGTGAACATGCGCATAACATATACAGGAAGATTTGTTTTATCACCATCGAAATTTTTACAGAAATTTTTACAGATTTTTTTTTCGTGATTTCAGTTGGTCCCATAGTGAAAGTTGTTCATATTCATGGGTGGAACACCCTGTAAAATTTTGGATGGTGATAAAAAATCTTCCTGTATAAAGGATCTTCTTCTTAGCGTGTCGATAGCAATCTAAATGAACTCGGCCCAGAATTCGGCTAATTTTTACAGTCGAGACTTCGAGAGTCATATTAAAAAATGCGTTAATTTTTTTTGTTATTACGTCGAGGGGCGTTATGTGTCCCGCAATGACTACTGAGCGTAAGGTCCTGTAAGCCAATTGCATATTACAACACACTTTCAATCAAAATGTGAAGAATTTTGAAGAAAATTTACAATATAATGCTTCATTCTTTATTTCGGACTACAAATAAGTACTTACAGTCCATATAGAATTAGTAACAATGTATTAATAAATATTTTAGTAAACTCTAATAAGCTTAGGGCTGATTTTTCAATCATCTGATAACTTTATTCGAGGAATTATTTTGAAATTGTGACAGTAATTTCATACAAAAACTGTTGTAGCGGTCACATAGGCTCCATGTAAAATAATGGGGTCGGCTTCCAGTCTAACCGAATGCAGGTCATTCGGTTAGACTAGAAGCCGACTCTATCATATGTGGTTGGGAAAAGGATGGGAAAAGGAGAAGAAGGAGGAGGAAGGAGCAGATGATGATAAATATATTTTTACGTAGGTATAATATGTATAATTATTCTCTTCAATTCTAACATATCTCGCCAAGCACACAGAACTCCTCAGTAAGATAATTCCCATAAAAATGTCTGGAGTGTGACGTATATGTGTCGCCCCGACCCTCGCTCGAGCCAGCCCGCGCCGCTGAGTCTGTAGTTTTAAATTCGCCCCTAAATAATACCGATCCAGCCTGTCCCTTGCTGCCTCTTCCAGCGACGCCCTAAGCCGACGTCCGAACCCCGTGGGGGAGTGCCCTTAGCGCAGTCGCTTAGTTTTTAAGTTTATTGAATGCCGTTTATTGTTGGCCTCCAGCCAGGGCTGGAGGCCTTAATTAAGGCATCCACAGGAAAGTCCGGTTAAGCAGTAGCCATCCTTATATAGGATGAACAGCGAGATGCCATTTATAAAAAAAACGTATATGTGTAATCGTATACGTCTTCAGTAAACAGTGGACGTATTTCAGCAAAGTTATCTTGACGTGGCATTTTGTGACAGGAGACACACGGATGTAAAAAATCGTCAGCTTATAATATTTTCGTTGCAACAATCTAAGCTTGCTCAAAATTTTTGATTTGTTGAATGCATGCTATATTATAATTTTCTTATGTTGTTTTGCAAAGATATGTTGAATTTTTTGAAAATTCTTTACTTCAAATTTTCAATCAGGAAACCACATTTCAGTTTTTTTTTTTGTTATTTTATAGAGATTTTCTATTGTAACTTCTTTAAAACTCTGTATTTTTTATTACATTATTTATTACGGTTTTGTACGGTTTCAGATAGAAACTGTGGAGTTTTTATTTTAGTCTGTTAGTACGATTAGAAATTGGTTGTAACTATTTTAGTGTGGAGTGTCCATGGAGTTTCTTGCCCGTTCTTCTCCATAGGTACCTACGCTTTGGAATAAGCAACTAGCTTCATATTTTCTGACTGACCGACTTCTTGACAATTCAAAAGTGCCTGTAAATGGTGTAATTGAAATAAATGGTTTGAGTTTGAGTTTGAGTTTAATGATCTGGAAATAGCTAAAGCTAACGTGACGAGAAACTTGATTTACCTTTTAAAGAAGTATTTTAAACATAAACGATTGTTCAAATGTAGGAACTGAGCATCATTCAACAGTCTTCCCACCACATTAAATTATAATGTATATTTTGGTCTACAATCGGCCAAGACAGCAAAATTATTCATTATGTAACAGCTAAAATATTATTTGAATTGAGTGAGTCCTTCACAGAATGTTTGGCACTGTTTCTTTCTAAGTGATTCCTGTTCATTTCTAGCATTTCTTATTGTATTGCGATTTGATTGTGTATTCTACAATATGATGGGATTATAATTATTGCAATCCTAACAATTTATTTTGTCTAATTGGGAAACTGGTGAGGCTTGTAATATTATTATGTAATCAGGCTTTTACAGCCAAATGATTTATTTCAATTCAGATAATTAATGGATACTTTTATAAGTCAAGAGTTATCCACCACGCGGAGCCAGTGCGGGATGTCACAATGTCTTCGAACTTTTGGTTCTAGGGCGTGCCGGTTTCTTCACGATGTTTTCCTTCACCGTTTTGTGAGCAGTGGTGTTGAAATAATTTACACAAAGTAAAGTGCGTACTTGGGTTCGAACGCCCGACCTACAACTCGTAATTCGCGGTTGTTGACACTGGGCTACCTCTGCTCTTCAATATGAAAGTTTAATTTCCCTTAACAAAATCATTTCAGAGAGGGGCCGTACTTAGATGGTGTTCCTAAGTTATAGATTTTATTGGTCCAGTTCAATTCAGTTCAGTTCATTTTATTAATAATTATCAAAATTACATGTCAATTAAATTAGTCATAAAAAAATATCAAATATCATAACTTATAATGATTAATTGAGAAAAAATTACAGAAACACACAGAATGACGTCTTCAATTATCAATGAAGGAAGGCTACAAGCTATTTAACACTATGCTAGGGCCCTTAGGAGGCAAGCAAAAACGCTAAGCGAAAACGAAGTAATACTGCTGAGTACCTTTAAGGATCCCTTTTTTGCAATACGTATGATATTTTGGAAGAAATCCTATTAAGCCTAGAAATAACAATAGATACCATTGCTCCACAAAAATGTCACCCGTAAGTCTCAAGTATCTTCCAACCTCTTCAAACGTTACCACAAACAAATTGCAAATGTCGCGGTCGCTTGGCGCGAAAGCCATTTTGGCGGGAGACGTGCTTGTATCAGCCGCCATTACTATAATCGTAAAGAGTGCTGGTCTTTGTAATATAGTTTAGTATTAGTGCGAGAGATTATTGTGAAAGTGTTTTTGGGCAATTGATTTGTGGGTAAGGATAATGTTATTGGTTAGAAATCTCTTGGGAAAACAGAAAAGTCTTTTCAGTTATCCTTCATGTGTGTCGTAGGATTGATTGCTTTATAACATAAGAATCATAATCATCTGCCTAGCTTATTCCCAACTGTATTGGGGTCGGCTTCGAGTTTAACTGGATGCAGCTGAATACCAGTATTTTAGGAGCGACTGTATATCTGACCTTCACTACCCAGTAATTGGGTAACAAAATACCTCTTGGCAAGACTGGTCGTCAGACTTTCGGGCATCTGACTACCCGTAACGACTGTCAGTGTTCTACGAATGACAGCCGGGCCCAATGACCCATTTTCTAAATAGAAAGTTTTGCATCCATTAATAGATCACTACATACTCTGACCAAGAATCTGACCAAGATGTCTGGACTTTAAAAGAGACTTTGACCATTGAGTTTATGTCGCCATTACTTCTCAGGGATAGTCAGATAGGAAATGACAAATCCATATAGCTTAATAAAGTGAAAACTTCTTTAGGCGCGTCGGGCATTTTTTGAGATGGGAAAAAACTATTGAACTCGCGACACTGTTACCGACACCGCGCTATATTCGGATGTGTTCGGCTGTCCTCGGGATATACTCGGTTTTAATGTATATCCGATATGTCAGTGAGTGATGGCAAATTATTCTATTTGTGTTTTGTTTTCACTTCTGTCGGCACTCCTGAAATGTTTTTTTTAAATAATTAACATGTAAAAGCGATTCTGATATCCTATTCATAGAATAAACAATTTCATTTCATTATAAAACAAAGTCCCTTCGCCGCGTCTGTCTGTCTTTCTGCCTGTCTGAATGCGATAAACTACCGGACGGATTTTCATACGGTTCTCACCAATGGACGGATTGATTCATGAGGAAGGTTTTTAAATGTATAATTCATTAAGGTTTTATGTAAATTGGCTGAAATATGACGATGATTGTTGAAGATGTCGGAAAATATCATGCAGACCGGTAGCTTTACTGGCGTACGCCGCGTAAACCAATAAAGTTACATAAAACAATGTGTTACGGAGTTATTAATTCTCAATTCTTTAATGCGTACCATAATGTATATAGTTGGTAGGAAAATAATTATATTGGTCATAATTATGGACCTTGTCGAGCACAGAATAGAACAAGTAGGAGAAAGGAGGAAAGACACTGGGTGTTTAATGTGATAATGTTAGATTTTTTGCCAAGGAACAAAGAACTATTTTGAAGGCAAGAGGGATTTAAAGTACGTCACTCGAGCTTAAAATAGTGTTGCTCCCGAGGTGGACACTCTACTTTTTATCATCCTCTATGAAAAACTTTTTTTTTTTTGAATTCTTAATGTAACTTTTGTTGATGATGTTGCAAAAGTGTGCTATTTAGAGACATCATTTTATTTTTGATATTTCAAAAGAATACACTGTCTAGGGTCAATAATCCCAAAAAAAAGAAAGAAAGAAAGAAAATACGTTTAGAAATACGTAAAGAAAGAAAAAACATAAAAAAATAACAATTTGTGAGAAAACATGCGTCAAAAATGGCCATCGCTCAGCATAATGCTAAGACCCTATACGAGACAGAGCCCCAGCGCTGGTTCTCAGCGACAGCCGGCGAACAAAATAAATCATCAGATTATTTTCTATTTTGTTTTATCATGTTTTGGCTTCAGTATCCTAAATATTTACTACTGCTACTGCTGAGAATGAGTTCAAGGGTTCAATTCCTAGTTTGGGCAGTGTTTTTATTGGGAATTTTACATCAGGAATTTATCAGTAGCAGCCCGGACTCTGGATTCGTGCCCGGTTGATGGCAATAGACTGTGGGACACCAGCTGTCTAACCTTTCAGAGATTACAGGCGTGATGTTAGGTTGTTTGGTCGAGGTGGTTCGTTGGGTGAGGTTAGGTTGTTCTAAATATTTACATAAATTCATAATTAATTCATAAACGTAAATAATAAAGATACCAGCAGATTTTAAATACCTTTTAATCCTTAACAAAAGTATCCTTTAATAACAAAGATAAATATCTTTTCGTAGGTCGCAACGATACTTTAATGGGTTGGTCATTAGTTTAATTACTCGACTCAATAAGGTTTAAGCTGTTACCTTTTTTTTTTACAATTTCTTCTTGTATTTATTTGAGAAATTATTTGAGAAAATGTAACTAACAGTTTACACTAGATACTGAATTAAATGCCTAACTAACTTACTATACAAATATATACAAAAAAAAACCGGCCAAGTGCGAGTTGGACTCGCACACGAAGGGTTCCGTACCACCATTAACACTGCATATGTATAAAATAACGCCAAAAAAATCACGTTTGTTGTATGGGCGCCCCCCTTAAATATTTATTTTATTCTATTTTTAATTATAGCGGCAACAGAAATACACATTCTGTGAAAATTTCAACTATCTAGGTATCACGGTTCATGAGATACAGCCTGGTGACAGACGGACGGACAGTGGAGTCTTAGTAATAGGGTCCAGTTTTTACCCTTTGGGTACGGAACCCTAAAAAAGGACACTTGGGCGTCGAAGTACTCGTCCGCATTCATCCGGAAACGTGCCCAGAAGTTGTTTCTTTATAATTTTCATTAAATTAAATAATTATAAGAAGCAAGTGGAGACCGCAAAACGGTAGGTTGCCCCTCAGACGGTAGAGCGACAATCTTCGCAGGATGGCTAGGATTGGGGAAAATCGAGTTGAATGGCGAGTAATAGGACTGCCCCGTCTCGTGGTCGCAAGCGCGCCTGCTGAGCGTGGGGTCCTGGGTTCGATTCCCGGGTCGGGCAAAGTGTTGTTGTTTTTTTTAGAATTTCTTAGTAACAGCCTGGAGTTTGGAAGACGGCGGTGTGATACCGGCGTGCCTCGGAAAGCACGTTAAGCCGTTAGACTATGAGAGTAAAGGAACAGAGAGTGCACCTGTGTTTGCGCACACACTTGTGCACTATAATATCTCCTGCGTACCTGGCTAATCTTCGTTGAGATTGGCCACTGTGACCGAAATCGGTCAGGGGGCGATTATTATTATTAATAGGAGAGGCCTATGTCCAGCAGTGGACTGCTATAGGCTGATGATGTTAAGAAGCAATTTATTACTGTAGAAACAATGCATTATTGATACTTATTTAAACTTTTCGCACACAAAAAAGAGGTACAAAGGCAGACTTTATGCCTTAGGCATTCTCTACCAGTCAACCAAGGGTGGTGAAGAGATTAGAAGGCAGTTGCTTTTGAAAAAATATAAAAAATATGTCATAATGAAACAGTCTTGGGCCATAAATATTATGTTAGACGTTACTCCGAAAATTTTGTTAACCTGAATAGACTTTACTAGTAAAGCTATGGTTTACTCGTTTAAGGGTCGCATCAATCAACTCAGCCTATAGCAGTCCACTGCTGGACATAGGCCTCTCCCAAGCTGCTCCACAACACCTTGTCCTCCGCCTTCCGCATCCAGTCTACTCCAGCCACCTTCTTTAGGTCGTCCGTCGTAACGGTCGCATGCTGCCATGAAAATGATGGCACCATGGTTTGACTTTACGGTGTCAAAAAATGGTCTCTAGCGACACCGACATACTTTTCATAAATAATATTTCAGTGACGTCATTCGACGGCAAATTGCGGACGCTATTTGGCGGCCGCCGCAATCTTAGGAAACCCTAGCTTCAGGTGCTTTCGATGTGACCGATTTCTAGTCAAAACACATTTCAATAATTGTAGTCAACGACATGACAATTAAGAAGAGAACTGTGATCATAATCACAATTTACAAGTTGTGATGTGAGAAATACCTGAAACTGTTTTCTACAAAAAGTTAAAAACAAACTTTCATAATAAAAATTCGACTCACAGAACCAAAATCAGTAGCGTAAAAAAATATTGTTTTTAACCAAATAAACACTGAAAAAACATCTGAAAACATTCGCTGAAAGCCGTGCAGGAATTATAACCATGATATTTCGGTACCCATTCAAAAACGTGTGTTAAATTCAATCTCTTTGCAAATGACCTACTTTTTAGCCGTGAATGAATGTTTTATGGCTTTATGTTATTAAGGGTGAATATGCTAAATTTCAGTTTCTCTTTTATTGAATAGTCCGGTCCTGTGCATAGGCTGTAACAACTGTCCTTTGTGTAGAGGAAAAAGAACCTTGTGAGAATGAAGCTGGGAAAGGATTTGTGATTTGGGGCTCAAGGACGGATCAAGTTTAGTTAAAAACAGTTATAATTGCTGCGTTTGGCCCACCATCAAAGCACATAGAAATAGATGGGTACTTTTCCAGGTATTCCTAACCAAAACCTACTCAATAATGCTCTAACTAAGGCATCCATACTAATTTTATAAATTCGAAAGTAACTCTGTTTGTCTGTCTGTCTGTCTGTATGTTACCTTTTCACGCCTAAACCATTGAACGGATTTCGGTAAAATTTGGCAGAGAGATAGTTTGCATCCCGGGGAAGGACATAGGATAGTATTTATCGACATACCTTGCGGGCGAAGCCGCGGGCGGAGGGTAGTTATGCTATAAATAAAGCAGAATCAACAAAAAATATTTCTCAAGCAGTTCCAAATCGAAAAATCTAAACGAGCATTGAAATCGAAATTTAAACTTATTCTCGCCTTAAACCACGCACCGCTTCCGGCATTCACTCGAACATTTAAGATTTTATGCTGATATTACGTTACTTAACGGACCATTACGACTGGCAGCAAGCCACGGGCAGCCACGCGTTGCCAGCCCGCCTGCAGAACGGCAACAGTGCCAACACACCTGTGCCTTTGATTATCATCGGATCTTGAGAGATCTAGAGATAAGTGATGGAGATTAGGTATGTCAGTTTAATAGCTGTGTGGATGTGAGGGTAGGCCTATTGCAAATCGCGGCCAAAAATATATCGATCTACGAGATTATTCAGCATAACCCATGCATATTCCACTGTCAAAACCAGTCAAGTACGAGTCAGACTCGCGCACCGAGGGTTCCGTAAAAACTTGTTGGTATTTACCGTTTTTGGACTTTTTTCCTTTAATTATACATACATGACATTGCTTCTTGCCACTTTCATGAGTCTAGGTCAACAGGAATTTAGGTGCCCTATAAAGATTCCCTTGAGAGTGTCGAAATATACGTTTTTTGCGGCATAATAACGGCAGTATCTTTTTTTTACGTTAACATATAAGTTTGATTTTTTCATAGCTTCAAGGGACTATAGACCTAAGTATATGATTTTAATTTCAACTCCATACCTCCACTCGTTCTCGAGATAAAGGGTCTAGACAGACAGACAGACAGACAACAAAGCGATCCCATAAGGGTTCCGTTTTTTCCTTTTGAGGTACGGAACCCTAAAAACAACCAAAAATAGACCTGTGCGAGGCCAAAAAGGCTCCAGTCTCAGCGTTATGCTGCCAAGGGATATTGTTTAATTAGTAACTGGGTGGTGAAGGTCAGATAGGCTGTCGCTCCATATAAAACTGGCCTTAGATACAGCAGCCATCAGAAAACAATTGTTTAGCCCGTTTCGCCATCGCTTGTCACTTCGCTCATTATCAGCCCACTATGTCTACAGCGTTATAGGCTCGAGGCAAATTGGAACCAGTGAAAACTGATTGCTCCACAAGATTATACACTGCTATTGGCAAGCTTGACCTGTTCCTGATGTTAATCAATGATAAGCGTCACGGTCGACGGTCAGTCATAAGCCTGAATGAATTTCTGACGACTGCTTTAGCATTTAGGATACTAGTAGAGGCCAGCACATCAAGCTACCCCAATCTGTCAAATTTCTTTGATAGATTTTCAACTTTACCACAAAAAGGTATAAGGTTCATATTCAATTGGGAAAATTTGACAGATTGGGATAGGTTGATGTGCTGGCCTCTGTAAATCCAATAGATTGATGTTTGTGTTGGATAAAATGATAAAATTCATCCATAGCATAATTTTATTAGACTTTAATGTTTGTTTATTGTATATTTTGACATTCAAAAGTGCCATTTATGTGCATTTGTATTAGAAATAAATGCTTTGACATTAAAAACAAAACTGTAAATAAAACAATACACCATAGCAAACATCATAAATAACGTTTCAGATTTCTTAGTTTATTAGCAGTAAGTAATTCAATTTATTTTGGTTTGTTCGCCCTTTCACGACTGAACGCCTCGACCAGCCAACGTATAATTTGGCACACCGAATACACTGATCATTTTATATGATTGATTGTGTACGACACAATGCTAAACGCTTATTATAGAACTGAGGCAGTTATTATTGTTGATTCTTAGATATCAATTGTTAATTATGCCACCAATGGAATTTTTTCTGCGAAATTTTCTCTGTAGGATACTATAATTTTAATTCTCTTTTATGTATAGCTTCTGCCCGCGGCTTCACCCGCGAGGTATCCTATGTCCTTCCACGGAATGCAATCTCTCTCTCTGTCAAATTTTATCGACATCCATTCAGTGGTTTAGGCGTGAAAAGGTAACATACAGACAGACTGAGTTACTTTTGAATTTATAATTTTAGTATGGATGGTTGACTTTCAAAAGTGTCTATAATAATCTAATTAAAACGAATAGTTTAACATTAACTTTGACTATTTTACGTAATTATTTTGTATGCTTTTTTACTTAGCGGTTATGACGTACAACGTATAGTTTTTGCACTAACAATTAACATAAAAGATAAAGGAACATAAAAATATGAGAAGGAAAAAATAAAGAAAAATAAGGGAAGTTAAGATAAACAAAGGTTCAAGTCGTTAGACATGCCATTAGTTAGTGAGCTCTCATAATGGCGTTTCCATAACAATCAAATCAAGCCACTGCATCATTGGGCGTGTCAAAGGTTTCAATATGAAACAGAAACGTGACCATCTTTCGACGCGAACGGACGAATCTAATGATTAAAATCTTCGATACTAACTATACTAATACTAAAGATTATAATTATTATTCTAACATCTGAGCTAAGTTCTTATCAAAAGCTAGCGAATATCTAAATAGGGAGAAGTTTCTTACCCTGAGACCACACGGTATTAGCCTTGACAACACTTGGGAATTCTCACAGAGCGAGAACTAAGCACGAGACGGTTCCACATGACTAGTGTTCCGTGCACATCAAAGTTAGACGGAGCGATAATTAAACGTTTCGAGAGGTATCTAGAATTTCTGAGATGAAGTTTTGGTCTGTGCTAAAAGGTGTAATTTGATGTTGGAATTAGAAATGGTAAACATTCGAGTCTAGCTTTTAGATACTTATATTAAATAATGTTTCTATGGTGTAGATTGCATGATTCTTCTTGAAAAAAAATGTCCTATTAATTTATTTCTACATTAAAAAATGCAATAAAAATCTTAATATTTAGAAGGAAAGAAGTAAAAACTTACACCTACTTATTTAGCCAAGTAATTCATTTCAATACAGAACCCAAATCATAAAACATAAACTTTACTTGAACCCAAATAAATACGTTACGTCTATTACGATAGAGAACCCCAAAACTAAACAAGAAGACAAACTAAAACCATTTCGTATTATGAGAGAAACTTATCGCTATATAGATATTAAATGTGTCCGATGTCCATTTCCTTTGTGAGATGAAAACAATTTGGTCTCGCATTACTTTCTTCAGAACATGTCATTTGTTAAGATATATCGTTAATGGTGCGCGCGGTATGACATTTGAATCTTGCGTTGTCTTTTATATTTTTCTGCACTGGCTATAGAGTATAGAATTATGTCATAGTGTGTAGTTACTTAACGGCCTTATAATTATGCCTATGATTATGATTTATGGGATTCTGAATGCCCTCTCAATCTGCGGGGTAATTTCATAACACACTATCAGGAGTTTTTCACTTTTTCACTTTGACAGTTCAACAATATTCATTGCGTTATTTACGTTGTTGACCAGACACTTTTTCGAACACATGAAGCAATTATTGATTAGCAATACCCTTCAAAATGATTCAGATTGAGGTACTGAGAACAGTTAGTCACAAAGCGTTGCATTCCAAATCGTGCGATTTCAGCGCAATACAACGTTCCTACTTAATATGCACAGCGTTTACTCGACCCCAACAAAAAATCTTTCAAGTTCACTTACCCTAAAACACCTTCATTTTATTATTCACTCCAAGGTCACTCGCGAGGCATAAACCGAGGCCCGGGAGGACAATAAAAAGGTTTACTGCCTCTGTCCAATACCGAGGCAGCAGTGGAATTAGAGGCAAAGTGATGTATTGTGTCTTCCAATGTATAGGTAAATCAATTGGATGGAGAGCTGCTCGTAATTCAAACGGGATGACTAGGAATTTTTGTGCTTTTTGCAGTTTCAGTGTTGATATGAAATGTGTTTTATTTCGGTATTGTTCGTTGAGTCGTGGAGCTACTTACGACGTACGGCATTTCATACAAACTTTCAAGCCCTTGTTTTTCAAAATAAATAAACCGATTTTAATGAAAGTTCGTACCCATAAGCAGGATTCAAAGGTCTAAAAAGTTACTTAAGAATATTTTCGAAAAACAGTGTTAAGTACAGCCAAATTAGACCGATTTTAAATTTTCCATAGAAACAGAGATTTCCAGTTATATTTTTTAAATAACACGTTTCGAAAATGTTCTTTACTAACTTTTTAGACCTTTGTATCCTGCTTGTACGTATGAAGTTTCATTAAAATCGGTTAATTCATTTCGAAAAACAAGGACTTGAAAGTTTGTATGGATTGCCGCGTACGTCGTTAACACTCTTAAGGCGGTGATCACACTACATCGCACAGCGCTCCGGTGTGCGGTACTGCGGTTTTTAACTTCATAACTGTAGACCGCACGGAGATGCGGTGTCAGTGCGTTATACCCTGCGGTTTTTGTGTACAAATCAAGATTCTACACAGTTAAAAACCGCAGCACCGCACACCGGAGCGGTATATTCTGATTTGAGCTACGCAATTACCGACAAATACTTGCACTGACTGGACTGGTCTACTCAAATCTGCAGTGTGGTTCTCTCCTCAAAATACCATTTCAGACACTAATCTACATGGTCCTCACATGATCTGATTCTGACCGAGCCCAAGATTATTTCTGGACTTTAAAAGAAACTTTGACCTCTGTGTTTGTTTCGTCATTACTTTTTAGGGCCTTTTTTTTTTTTTTTTAAGGATGGGAAATCATCCAATGACTCCTCCCGCTCTGGGTGGAGCGGAAGGGAGTGTCAGACTCTTACTGACTAAAACCCATCCGTGTTCCTTCCTTAGCCCTTTATGTTCCGGGGCAGCGGTAACCCTTTCGGACAATCCCGCTGCCCTCTTTTTAGGGCCTGGGGTAGATAGAAAATTTCGACTCAATTGAGTTTGCTTTTTTATATGTATGACGTGTTAAAATGATTCCGATATTCTTAGAGAATAAATAAATATCCTTTTTTATTATAGTGTATCTATTAAACCAAGTTGTAAGTGGCCATCGCAGGCAGTAATTAGGTAGACTCGTTAATTTATTTATTGGGCTATAACACTTCTCTTCTTGCATCATCTGACAAGAACCTTTAGTACGTAATCAATTTATCAATGAAAAACTGCTCGAACATAAAATAAGTAATTGCTTCTCTGTTTGCGTTACCCTTACAAGTCATTGTATAGAAATTAATCAAAGTTGCTCAAGGTTTGGCCAGACGTTAGAAACAGATGTTACCAAGTTCAAGACGGGTTAGGAAATTAAATTATTTTTAACTTCAAACTTTAACTTTTAAACAAATTGTTGTGCTCGTTTGGCTCTAGTTTCGGAAGTGGCTTTAAGTTTAGCTGCTCAGTCTATTTTTGAATACTTTAGACGAACTTCGAAGTGACTACAAAATATTTTGCCACTATAAATTAGTATAATCATAGCATAATCAGCCTATAATGTTCCCACTGCTGGGACACAGGCCTCCTCTCCACGCGGGCCTAGTGACTGTGCTGGTGGGTTGATGTCATAAAATGTGTTCGAATTTTTGGTCCTAGCACATGCCGGTTTTCTCACCATGTTTACCTTCACCGTTTTGAGAGCAGTGCACAAATTAAATACAGAAAGTAAAGCATCTGCCTGAGTTCGTACTCACGACCTAAGTATAACTCGTAAATCGGCGCCGGATTCCACTGAGCCAATACTGCTCTTACTCCCACAAATTAAATACATAACATAACATAATCAGCCTAGAATGTTCCCACTGCTGGGACACAGGCCTCCTCTCAGTGAGAGGGAGTGGGCCGTAATCTACCACGCGGGCCCAGTGCGGGTGTAATGTCACATGTCGTCGAATTTTTGGTTCTAGGACATGCCGGTTTCCTTACGATGTTTTCCTTCATCGTTTTAAGAGCAGTGGCAGTGTCCACAAATTACACCTAACAAATATTGAAAGTAGTAATTTGTGTGTAGCATTTTTATGGGTGAAACTTAACATAATTTTATGCCTTTATTCGCAGAAGGGTTAGGCACAGATGTACCCACATTTAGTCAGTTATGTTTAAGCTCTTTGTAACAGGGAACGAGCCTTTTGCCGGCAATCGGACACAAATCCAGTTTGTCAACTCAGCAACGTAAAAAACGAAATGAATGTTGTTCAACTGTCAAAATGAGAGCCATTTCTACTATTAGTGTGTTATGTAATTACCCCCGCATGTACAAAGTAGGTATAAGAACTTAACGCAACAATAACCCCAACGAACACGTTAATAATTACGCTTAGAATTACCTCATTTAAAGTCGATACACATGACCAAACTTCAAAAAGAATTCTATTAAAGACCACGTCCAACAAAACACAAAAAGCATCTCCATTCAACCACAAAAGCACATTTACCACGTTTCAACTAACAATATCAATATGAACACAAGATTACAACCAGCGGCGAACTTTCCAGAAGTTTTACAAGATACCTATCTATAGAGTTGTTAGTTCTGATACAGTTCACACTTCGCATATATCTTGTTGTTTCATGAGCTCCTTGTACCGAGACCAAGTTTCTCTTGGTAATATAGGAATCTGAATAAGTTCAACCGGGAAATAGGTTGGTTGGAAGTTCTTCACGGTATTTTGTTTGTGTAATGAAGTATGTTTTAACGGAATGAAGTTTTTGTACGTTTTACACCGACATAGCTTGCAGAGTAAATAAACTGAAGTGGTAGTAGGCTGGATATGTTTGTCGAAGGACCGATTGCCGTTGGAGCAGACGAGTTCTAGAGTAGACACCGCGTATCTGCAAGCGTAGTGTGGGACGCACCCCAGCTAGATGGACGGACGACCTAAAGAAGGTGGCTGGGACACGCTGGATGCGGAAGGCGGAAGACAGGGTGTTGTGGCGCAGCCTGGGAGAGGCGTATGTCCAGCAGTGCACTGTGATAGGCTGAGTTGATTGAAGTCGAAAAACTGAACGTTCTATTGTCCATAATATTTTATATGAAATCACGCCTTTATTATTGTCCGAAGAGTTTGGCAAAGATGTGTAGTTGATCCTCCTAATTTCGCCAACAATCAATAATATATTTTGAAATCCATGTAATAAGGGATGAGCTTATTGCCATTAACCGGTCAAAACTCCGGGCTGTTACTGAGAAATTCCTAATGGCCATTTATTACATAACTAGCAGCGCCCCGCGGTTCCACCCGCATTAGTTTCGATTCCGTGGGAATATCGGGATAAAAAGTATTCTATGTGTTAATCCTGGTTATAAACTATCTGTGTACCAAATTTCATCCAAATTCGTTTAGAAGTTTTTGCGTGATTGAGTAACAAACATCCAAACATCTTCAAAAACTTTCACGTTTATAATATTACTAGCGGTCGCCCGCGGCTCCGCCCGCGTGGATGTCGGTTACCGCTGCAAAAAGCCTACCCAGGAAAGACACGGTCAGCAAAATGATTCCCAGGTCAATTCCCAGATTCGAAGGTTCTCAGATTTTGTTGTGCAAGGCGTTGTGAACGTTCAGGTGAAAATTCTCCCATACGACGTATTCTTGCTGCCCGTGCTTGAGAACTATGTTTAGAAAGTTGAGACCTGGCTCTCTTAGGCATTTTCAAATGTTTAAGAAAATGTTAATAGCGTGTAATATTCTAGCTCTGAAAAGAACTGTTGTTTAGCCCTGAAAAGAACTGTTGGTTAGCCCTGAAAAGAACTGTTGATTAGCCCTGAAAAGAACTGTTGGTTAGCCCTGAAAAGAACTGTTGTTTAGCTCTGAGAAGAACTTTTGCGTAGGTGTAGTTTTAAGAACGAAATCTAAAAAAAAAAAACACGAAAATTATTAGACTTCGCGCACGACTGCTGCGTAGGGAGCCGACCTCGCGTCTGAGCCGCGTGGGTACCTTTTTTTTTTTTTTTTTAAGGATCTGAAATCATCCAATGACCCCTCCCGCTCTGGGTGGAGCGGAAGGGAGTGTCAGACTCTTACTGACTAAAACCCATCCGTGTTCCTTCCTTAGCCCTTTATGTTCCGGGGCAGCGGTAACCCTTTCGGACAATCCCGCTGCCCCGGCAGGCTTCGGCCCTGACGGGCCCCTCCGTGTCTGCTGACAGCTCTTTGAGGCGCGCGTGGAACACATACGCGCCGTCCGGCACGGGCCTGGTCCTGATCGGACGGCGAGCTACCCATTACTCGCCGTCCGCAGGCCCGCGCCTACGGTGGCCGGGAGTCGTCACGCGGCTCCCGACGCCCGGGGCGTCTACCGCGGCGGCTGGGACGGGCGGCCCTCTCGGCTCTCTCCCTCGCCCATCCCGCCACCTCCTTCGCTAGCATGACTGCTTCGCAGAAGGAGGTGACTGCCTCCCACTCCCTCTCGCCTCGGACCATGGCTTGGACCAGGGCCGGGCGCGAGAGGTCGCCGCCGCTGCCGATCGCCTCTACGAGGACACGGCGGTGCTCTGCCCAAGCGGGACAGACCTCCACCGTGTGCTCCACCGTGTCCTCTGGGCGATCCTCGCAGTGGTGACACCCGGGCGTTTCCTCCGCGCGCCACTCATACAGGCGCGCGAGGACTATCGCCTCCAGATCCCATGGCGGCAGTCCGGCCAGGAGGCTTGCCGCCTCGCGCGAGATCGTGCGGTACCCCCGTATCAGCCGTATGGCGACCACCTTTTGGGGCGCGTTCAGGTAGTGGGCGGCTCGAAGCCGCAGTGAACGCGCCCACACCGGGGCGCCATATACGGCCATGGACCGCACGACCCCCGCGTAAAGCCTCCGGCAGGAGGCGTTTGGCCCCCTCAGGTTGGGCAGAAGGCCGCGTGGGTACCTTACTCATAGATCTAAACTCCCCTCCCGCACGCGCACCCCCGCCTTGGTGACGCCCACTTCGCAACGGGCCGTGCAGCAGAAATCGTAATATTTAAATTTCGCCATAACTTCAAAACCAAACGTCCAATTTTAATCATTCAAAGACCAAATATTATCTACATAAACTGTACTTAGTGATGAAACAATTTATTTTGATAAGGATTAATAGCATGAGTAAAATAAACGCGTCTAAATGTAGTACAAAAAAAATTCAAGATTTTTAAATTAAAAAATAGTTGTTGTGCCTCACTCGACATAGATAGGTATAGTGTGTCGCGGACTTTTTTGTAGATATTTATAAGATCTACAATTAATTAGAACATTTTATGGTTCTATCTTTTATAGTTTAGGCAGCGTATGCAAAATAAGTAACTTTTCTGGTTGATTTTTTACACCTTGTGTCCGAAAAACCCGAATATCTTACGGAACCCTATTTTTCCAAAATAAAATATAGCCTATGTTACTCGTGGATAATGTAGCTTTCGAATGGTGAAAGAATTTTTTAAATCGGTCCAGTAGTTTTTGAGCCTATTCATTACAAACAAACAAACTTTTCCTCTTTATAATATTAGTGTAGATTACGATAAATATATCGCACAATAGGTAGTCAACAAACTAGCAATTTATTAAAGTAAAAGCAAAAACTGTTTGAAATAAAATTGGATAGTTATTTTATGAATCAAACCGCGATTCGATACCAATTCATTTCGGTCCAATTCCTGACTCCAATTAATCAAATAATAGGGGTTTCATATTTATTTGCTGCTAGCTCCAATTAATTCCTTGTCAAGACTTCTTTTTTTTGCAATAATTTTGTTTTCAAGCTAAATTATGAACGGGTTTTGAATACGTTTATAATGCGTCCAGCGTGCAGCGGTATAACCCCCTTACTAATAAACGTTACTGTATAGTTACACAACGCTTTGTCTTCTTCTTTCGAAAGTCATATTACTGACGACTGAAAGAAAGAAATCGGTGTGTAACTATTCAGCTGATATAATACGTTTATTAGTAAATGGCTTTTACTGAGACAGTTCAGCAACGTTCGATGCATTTTTACGTTCTTGAGCAGACAAATTTCTCGAACACTATATAAAGCAATGGATTAACAATGGCTTTCAAAATGATTCAGATTGTGATTGATACTGTATTACGAGATTAGAGTACGAGTTTGCGATCACTATAATTGCATCATAAAAGTACAACCTGCACTTAATACAATAATGTGATTAGATATATTTCTCACATTTCTAACGTCTTATAAATGTTGTATTGTATTTACTAGCCAAAAAGGCAGGTCAACCAAAAATTTCCCTAATTAATGAAGGTTGTAACCGAACAAAAAGAGCACTTAACCATCTAGCCTCATGTCCGATATCCCAAACCACTTTAAATATTATTTATATTTAAAGTATAATATTCATTACTACAAGTCTTTGATAAAATGTATTATGGACTAATTGGTCCAATTAGTGTCATTTGTCGCCAATCAAAGCGGGCGAAGTAATAAATTAATGAGTTTCAATTAAACTCGAATATTAATTAATAATTTCATTATTTTGGGGTGTTCAATTTATTATAGGGGCTTTGATTTTAGTTGGTTGTTTATGGATTGCTTTTATTGTATTTAATGGATCAGGTAGAATTTTGTCGTTGCATCTTTTGATACTGGTTTAAATCATAAAAAAATAAATCAGCCTTTTCCCAACTAAGATGGGGTCGGCTTCCAGTCTAACCGGATGCAGCCGAATACTTTTACAAGGAGTGAATGCCTATCTGACCTCTGCAATCCTGTAACTGGGCAACATCTTACCCCTTGGTAAGACTGGTTGTCAGACTTTTGAGCTTCTGTCGACCCGTAACGACTGTCAAAGACTGCTGTCATTCGTAGATCTTTTACAGTCGTTCTGTGACAGTTGTCGGACCAACGGCTTAACGTACTTTCCGAGGCACGGAGGAGTCTCATTATGTAGTAGATGGTAACCCATCCACGAACGGGCCGCGGCAAGCGTATCTTAACCTTCGTTCGACCCATGCTCGGCTGTTACTATTTAGCCACGAGTCCCTGGCTATTGGCTTATTTACTAATGAATATGGAATGGAGAGGGGGTAAGCAGTACTAGCACTTGTTTTATCATTTACATCTTTTTGACGTCACACGATTACCATGCATGGTAACTCCGACACTATACCTAGTTTTTACCATACTATTAGTTATTCCGTGGTTTTACACAGCTACCAAGTTTGCATTTAAAATAAATATTTGTTTGATAAAACCGAATGAACATAATAATGAAAACAAATGAGCAGTGGTGGCCCAGTGGTATCTGCCGCGACTTACTAGTTGTAGGTCGTAGGTTCGAACCCAGACAGGCGCTTTACTTTGTGTAAATTATTTCATTAAGTACCACTGCTCTCAAAACGGTGAAAAAAAAACATCGTGAGGAAACCAGCATGTCCTAGAACCAAAAATTCGAAGACATGTGACATCTACCAATCCGCACTGGACCCGCGTGGTGGATCACGGCCCACTCCCTCTCACCGAGAGGAGGCCTGTATCCCAGCAGTGGGAACATTATAGGTTGATTATGATAATAATGAAAACATAACATATCATCACGCCTGCAACCCAAGAAGGGTTAGCCAGAGGTGTACCTATTACAGTATAACACCCACATTTCGCAAGTCATGTTTAAGTCCCATGTAATTGGGAGCGAGACTATTGCCATCAACCGGGCACAAGCCCAGACTCCAGGCTGCTACCAGAAAACCCATTAATACTTTGCCCAACCCGGGAATCGTCCCCAGGACCTCATACCTCAGTATCGCTTGCGGACACTAGACTAACGAAATCAGTGCAGTAATGAAAACATATTTAAAAAAAGTGTGCGTATGAGCATGAACCGAATAAACTTTAATAAATACTACCTACACTAATACAACTCTATAAAACGCATTCTTAATTTGCATTATAAATTATTCACGAAATATAAAATCGAATTGGAATTGAGCTGGTTAATTCTTGCATTGCACCGGCCGCCGCTTGATTATCCACCAATCACAACACGCCATGCCGCCGACGTCATTACACGGATGGTCGGTATTATGCAAATACGCAACGGGAATAATTCAACGTACTGTTTAATTCGTATGCCAATAATTTTATTTGCCGGTCCTTGATTGCATGATAATTAGTATAATATTGGTTAGCTCTGAGTAATTTTAAAACTGGTTTTATTAGGGGAATTTCATATACAAACCAAATTATTTTATCGAATTTTTGTTAATTCTTGTTTATGAGGTAAATAGTTAATTTTTTGTAGTGTTGTTGACATTTGTGGGTAAGTGGAGATTACATAATATATTTATAATCACATCTAAATAAATTTTGTAGTGATGTTTTTATCATATAGATACTAGCTATAAATGTTGTTAGTTTAATATTTTTTCTTCGTGAATTTTTCCATGGTTTAATCAAATCCAACAAATTAAAGATCACAAAAATCGGTCCAGCCGTTCTTGGGTTATAATTGGTGTAACTAACCCGACTTTGTTTTATTTATAAAGATTTGTTTATAATTTTGTAAGTATATTGTGTGTATAATTCGTCTATGGACCTTAGTTGCATGAAAATAAAGTCATTATTATTATTATACTGGTGCCTAAATTGATGAAGCCATCGGGACCGCTAGGGTCCATATTTTTATTTTTATTAAATTAAGTCACCCGAATTTTATGTTTTTTGGAGCCGTCTCCAAATTTGTCACAGGTGGTACATGTAGGTACATTAAATAATTATTATATAGATAGAGTTTAACATTACAAAAAAAAAAAGTTACATTTGAAGTTATGAATTTTATAATACTTTATACATGTGAAAGTTATGAATTTTTATACTATAAACATGTAAAGTCACGAAGCTTATGACTCGGCCCCCCTTGTCACTATTTGTTGACCCCCTAGCTCCCCATTAACGTCAAAAGTAATTTATGGCTGACCTCTACGAGGTTAGAAATGTCATAGATAGAGGTTGAAAACAAGTTAGCTTGTCGTTTCTTTTTTGCAGAAACAGCACCCTACGCACACACTATGATCTATATCAATCTGAATCATTTTGAAGGATATTGCCAATCCGTTGCTTCATATTTTCGAAAAAATTGTCTGCTCAGCAAGGTAATAAACGCAATGAATGTTGTTAAAACTTAAACTGTTAAAATGAAAGCCGCTCAAACGGTAAGTGTCTTACGCAAATACCCCGTGGCTCTCTACGATTCGGTTTTACAGCGATGATTAATAACATTTTTTATTACACCGTGCTATAATTGCTAGATGCTTTCAGAAATTTGTTTATTTCGGTTACTTGGGCTTTTGTGTGTGATTATTATGCATACAACTTACAGCTCACTTTCTTTTCATTATTTCTACTATGTCACACAGGAGTCAAAGTAACTATAAAAGAAAATTTCTTGTACAGCTCGAGAAGAGTTACGCAAACCAACTTTTATTTTAATATTTTCAGAAATACAAAGTAAAATAAAGTCTAAGATATTTACTGTTTAAGTAAGAGTAACATCTGCTCTTTAACTTTTTATTACACAGCCGTGTCTTAATTCCTCAAAATTAATTTCAGTCTAAACGACAAAATACATCATGTCACATTTTTATCGTCCTCCTTGAAATTCTAATCCATTTTGAAAATTACGCAAACGTTCCAATTTATTCCAGACAATTTTAATTTTACGCAAAATAATAAAACGACTTACGGTATATTCTTATTACGAATTTGTTATGCGTAGCTTAAAAATAACATAAGAAAACATTACGTATTATTTTATGCTAACGACTGCTATAAAGGCATATTCGGCATCCATTTTAAGTAGAGCTCTGTGACTTCGAATTATTTTACCGCGAAGAGGTCAAGTTATGCAGTTGTTTAACATTCTCTCTAGGGGAACGCAGTACGATGCAGATTACAAGGAAATTTTGTCTTATTTGAATATAATAAAGCGAAAGATCGACGGTTTGTAAATATTCATACAATCAGTGTCTTATGTTAATTTACTTGTGTTACGACAACATTTTCAATATGGCTGAAATTTTGGCGCCAAAGTGGAGTATTATGCGGCTCGTTTGATATTAATTCCGATGTTTTGCTAAATTATTTTCTTTTGAATCCAAGCGTTTACGTTATGCTAAATGGAATTCCAAGGAGTTTTTACGTTAACTTGGGTTTCTTATTTATTTAAACGTTTATGAGGAGAGCCGCCATCTTTGATTGGGCTCGTTTCGTTTTGATTATAAATTAGATGGGGTGTTTTTTTTACATGATGAGATCCATCTTGGCGTGGGTTTAGGTGGATTAATTATTGTCGTTTAGTAGATCTATGCTAAGGAAAATTGGTGCGAGAATAGTAGGACTTACGAGTTATAGGTCATGGGTTTCACTTTACTTTGTGTGAATAATTTCATCACCACTGCTCTCAAAATAGTGATGGAAAACATCGTGAGAAAACCGGCATATCCTAGAACCAAACATTCGAAGACACGTGACTTCTACCAACCCGCACTGGGTTCGCTTGGTAGATTACAGCCCATTCCCTCTCGAAGAGAGGAGGCCTGAGTCCCAGCAGGTGGGAACAATATAGAATGATTAGGTGTGTAAGAAAAATTTGCTAGGGAAAAATTTAGTTTTTGTGATAGGATGTCATCACGCAAGTGAATTATGATTGTGTTTATTGCGAGTGTGTAGTTTTTATTTCATGACTATGATAGTGTTTTGTTTGGTTTTTGATGTTCCTATGAGAGTCCTAATAAATACTTTTTTTTTTTTTTATTGCTATTTTAGTTGCTCATAGATGTTCTTGTGACAACCGATGGCCGCCCAATGCTCTCCCTGGAAAGGATCACACATTCACATATTTCATCACAGAGAGAGCAGCTTCATCTAGAGATCAATCGATACACTAGGACATTAGGATACTCAAAGACTTTGACATACATAATTAGGTATCGGATGAACGACTAAGAAAGTAACGAAATGGACAGGACCTCCGAATTGAGAAAGAGATGAATTGACGAAATTAATAAAACAGCAGGAAATTACTGAATTTTCAAGGCACATGTTATTATTAGAGGGAGAACTGGTCAATATTTTTTCTCAAACATGCTTGGAAATTTGAGCATTATTTTGATAACCTTCTTCGAGATAAATCGAAATTGCTGTACTGGCCAAATACATGCGAGCAGCGGCAGCAGCCGGCAAAAGTTGTATGAAAATTCATATCTGTCGTGTTTTAGCGGTCAAATAAATTACATAGTAAACTCATATCTGTCGCGTAATTTAAAAATGGAACGATCTTTAACTCCGAAACATGGCAACCATGGAGGTAACTTATCAAATATTTTATTTAAATTTCGAACTGTTCAATGAAAAAAAAAAACAAACACTTTAACGCGGGAAAAATTATTGTTGTTCGTTGTTCGTCATTGATTTTGAAAGTCATTACTACTTAGTTTTAATTTCCGCGCATTATTTAAGAAAAGTACTTTATACGCCTTGGCCACAACTAGGCATTGATGGACTTACGTATGTGTGTCTCGGCTTCGCCTCGGCCCATATTTACACGTTCGTCCATCAATGCCTCTTTTGCTGGCCGCTGCAGTAATGTATATTCCAAGCATGTACTCGTACATTGTAAATTTTAAAAGCATGAGTATAAGTATTCATCTGCATCATCATCTGCCTAGCCTTTTCCCAACTATGTTGGGGTCGGCTTTCAGTCTAACCGGATGCAGCTGAATATCAGTATTTTACATGTAATTTTACACGTTCCCCCCCGGCCCACCCCGTCGCATCGCATCGCCTGCCTACGCTATTACCTACTTCATTTAACCTTAGCGTTATTTCTGACCTTTTTTTTTTTTACCGGCCTCCTAAGGATGATGATAAATAGCCTTTATGTTATTATATTATGTAAATGGTACACCACAGACTACCTACAGTATTTGTCTGTCCTCTTTTAAATCCATCCAAAGGTTGTCTTTAAAAGATCGCTCTTAGCGATAAGACCGCCCATTGTGTCACCCTTTGTACAGTTTCTATATTTATGTCTGTAATTTATATGGTGTTCATAATAAAAAGTATTCTATTTATGTATCTATAGCCTTCACTAAGAATTGGGCTATCAAATCCAAAAAGATTTCTTCATATTATCTAACTGGTAATTCAAGGCATTATCGTGTTCAAACAAAAAAACTCTTCAGCTTTATTATTAGAACATACAATAATATTAAAACAACCCGGCGGCGTTTGTAACATAACTAATTATATGAATTTGTTACAGCGAGTATTTATTCTCACCGTGACAGCTGTTATAAAATAACACAGTGAAATAAGCGTTCCTGCTTCTAAAACAATGCGACATTTATAATGTTTTTTATCGTTTTACTGGCTCAATTATATTAGGCTGTAAATATCGAGTTTTTGGTAATAAATCGCTATAAAACATTGTAAAAAACCACGCTTGAAATTGATTAAGCAGTCACATGTTTTTAATGCAGCTTTTTCCGTATGTCTTTCGCGTAATTGAAACAAGGTCTATACAAAAGTTAGTTGAAAGTTTTTCCACTTCAGTTGTAATGTCACATTATGTTCAAAAAAATGAATTTTACTCCATACACTTAAAAAAAAGATGGACTCCGCGCCACGCATATCGAAAGTGAAGCACCGTACCGATCTATTGTGTGCGTGATTGACGATTGACGCTGTCGTGTCACGTGATGGCGGCCGGTCAGCATACTATGATGTAAATGTAAGTGTGAGGCGGCCCCTGCGCTCCCTTCCATACTTGCTGTGCTTCACTTTGGATATGCGTGGCGCGGAGTCCATCTTTTTTTATAAGTCTATGCTGTACTCTATAACGTTCATAATGACTAATCCAAGTATCTATGAAATGGGATTGCCTAATATTTTTTTTTCGATAATCGACTTTTGTTGTTTAAAATACTTGAATTTCAGCTGCCAAAAGTCAGTTGAAGTTTATAACTTTTGTGGATATACCTACAATACTTATAAGGTTGTAATACTATTAAAAAAAATGTTTTTGTAAAATATAAATATTTTCTGCGCTCTTACGAACCGTCAATAAAACGTTATAGTGTTCAGTTCAAAAATTTACAAACTCAAACTCAAAGCATTTATTTCAATTAAACCATTTACAGGCACTTTTGAATTGTCAATAGGTCAGTCAGAAAATATGAAGCTAGTTGCCCATTCCAAAGCGTAGGTACCTATGGAGAAGAACGGGCTAGAAACTCCATGGACACTCTTTTAAATTATATTTTACAAAAATATTAGTTACATCATTAATGTTGAATTTATAATTATATGTGAGAACGATGTAAAAAAAAATATACGTACGCGTTAAAGTGTCCAGAGTACAGCAAATAGTACTTAGCAAAACAATAATCCAAAAGTAAAATAATTAAAAATAAGCCGAGGCAGCCAAGTGCTGACCAGTCCCAACTGACGGCGCCCGTTCACGAACATGACGCATAGATCAGCATCATTCAGCTCAACCATTTTGAAGGGAACTAAATGATCCAACACACACGCCACCGTTAGCGAGACATTTTAGTGAGCATACTATCAGCCGCCAGGGCACATTCAAGTCAATGAAAGACATTATTATCATTACCCGGTAAATGGTAGCACTACAGTACATAGAACTCACATTTGTGCTATGCAAATATACAATATAAAGGAAATTGAGTTTATACAATGCAAAGATAGTCTTACAATCTTCAACAGCTCCAACAGTATTTTCAAGAGTTAATCAATTAGTTGTGGTTGTGGAGCAGGACCAGCATTGAGCCAGGCATCTTTATCAACGATGTAATCCCCTAACTTATAATATGCCTGCCTGCATAGTGTGCGTTTTATACAAGACTTGAATTTTGTCTCATTCAGTTGAAGAATGTGGGGAGGTATTTTATTATAACATTTTAAACAGTACCCCATAAAAGATGAGTCTACTTTAGCCAGTCTGAAACCTGGTTGAACTAATAGGACCCTATTTCTAGTACTATAATTATGTCTTTCACCTCTTTTACTAAAAAGATGTAAATTTTTCCTTACATACATGATGTTTTCGTAGATATATTGACAAGGCACCGTCATGATGTTAATTTCCTTAAACAGTTCCTTAGAGAATCGCGCCTGCGAAGATTATATATGGCTCTAATGGCTCTTTTCTGCAGAATAAAAATAGAATCGAAACTAAACTAAAATTTTAAAATAGGGCACTGTATACAGAGTGACTTGTAAATTGACGTAGGTATTCCTTTCAGGATGTGATAGTGTGACTCATTTGTAACAATTAGACACCCTTTAAGGCATAGGCGAAAATTCATGGGATTCGCGAAAAAACAATGTTCATGCATTTTTTAAAGTTTCCCAGAATTCGTCACTAAATGTCAAGTTTCTGGAAACTGTCAAATTTAATGGCATCTACCTACATGAACTGACACCAGAAGGGCAATTATCGTAATTTTAAGAACGTTCAGTCAGATCTGTCTCAATCCGTCAAAAATACCTCTAATTTCCCTACATTGTTGACAACTTTTTAACATTTGTTTATCGCCGAGATGAGACTGCGACTAGATTTTGAACGTTTTAAATCACGAGAATTAGCCTTCTGTTATCTCAAAACTTTAATATAAGCGTACAAATTACTTGGAACTTTCATATTTTTAGCATCCTAATACCTATAACAAAACTAATAACTTTGAACCAACGCTTAAAACTATTAATCTATATCTTGACCGGTAACTATGAGAAATGACCGGTTACGTGTCTCGTGACGTAACAAACTCGCGTGACCATTCAGACATTGTTAAATTATTATTTATTAGTTTGTAAAAAAAAAGAATATGATAGTATACACGCATTCATACAAGAACTAAGTTATTCTATGCAAAGAAAAAACTATAAAGTTAAACGATAGAATGATACTCAGTCATAACTTGCTGGTTCATGAACCTCGTTTTAAAAATAAGTTTGAATCGAGAATAGTAAATGAAATCTGTCAACTTCAAAATAGAGCATCGTTACTAGGCTCATACCTACTTATCATCATATCATCGTTTTACATCAAGGCCAAGGGTCTAAAATGAGGAAATTATTAATTTATTTAGGTTAGCCTACATAAAAAATATACATGCAGCTCAACATTATTTTGACCACGGCTTGAGCCATTCTCATAAAATCGGTGTCGATATGAACGAAGTAGAAATGGCGCCCAACATGGGACTAAAAAAATACCCGCAGATTTGATAGAGATGCTAAATCAGCCATAAATGTTAATGTTTAGAAAATACTAATCAATTTGAAGGTTTAACATAGTTCAAGAAATTTTCAATGGTTACTGTGGTCTTACTGTATGAACCGAATTGGCGCCCACCTTGGGACTTATCACAGAATTAAACGAGTTGTTTTGTTTTTTAATAACATACCAACTTATTATTCATGTATCTATTTATGTTCATATGCCTCAGTTAAACAACAACACAAACATCGGATACTGTGGTCGAACTGGCTGAGTGAACGAAGTTGGCGCCCAACGCGGGGGAACAACTCAATGAGATTGAAAAGAGCTGTTATTTATAAATTGCATTATTATTGCGTATTTAATTGTTGCAATTAGTTTTTAACCGTTTAAATAAAAAAGACATAAGTTACATCAAATTGAATGCGGTTTAGAAATTGGAAAATACTTATAAATATTTTTGCATTGCAAACTTTGGCGTTTTTGTAAAGAGCACGTGGACTTGGTAAAACATAATTTGGAATATTTGTTTTTTTAACCCATACTTAATGGAAATTTTTAAAACAAATCTGGTTTCCATAGCTTTAAAATTATTTTAAACATGGTTTCACTGACTAAAAGCAGTGTTAAAAATCTTCTATTCCAATTTAAAAGCCATTCCATGCAATTCTTATCATCGAATGACGTCCATGATTCGCAGTCGGTCTGATTAAAGGGTTGCGATTGACCCACATTCAGAAGAGGGGAGGGGAGTGGAGGAGAGGGGTAAGTGAGGTGGGGAGTGGGGTTGGTCACATGATTGTGAATACAACTGCGCACCAATTACCAAACGAGGGATTATTGTTTAAATGATAAATGATTTTATTTTTGTAAGTAGGTTTGCACAAATACTTTTACACGTCAATCATATTTTTTTGAACTAGATGAGGTCGGCGTTTCCTATCTGACTACTCTGAGAAGAAAGGCCGAAACAAACTCAGAGGTCACAGTCTCTTTTAAAGTCCAGATATAATCTTGGTCAGGTAATATGAAAACCATGTAGATCGATCTCTGAGACGGTCTTTTGAGGAAATAACCACACAGATTGAGAGGACCTGTCCAGTCAGTGCACGCATTTGTCAGAAATCGTGCAGCTCAACTCAAAACTTAAAAAGCTCAACGATTTTTTTGTTTGTACTGGGTCTGTTTTAAAGAAAGGTTTACTAGCTTTTTGCCGTGATTTCGTCCACATGGTTGTCGGAAATTATCCCACGGGAGAATACTACCAGGATAATAAAAAGTAACCTTTATTCTAACCTAGCATGAATTCAGTACATGATTCTGGATCCCCCTGCATCGAAGTTTCGGCCGGTTATTAAAAAAAAAATTGCTTTTCCCTACATTTTGACCACGTAGGTGTTGCACTTTTTTATGAAACAGCAGATTTCTTTTTATAACTTACGAAAAATTTCTTCGCTAACAAGTTTAGAATGATGCGACATCGCTAACATGTTTAGAATGATGCAATGATGCGACAGCGGGCCCTGTCAGAATACCAGCTCTGCACATTTATTTTTTAAATGTCGCGGCATCATGCTGAGATAGGAGACTTTTGGCCTCGTATAGGATTTCTGTTTCATTTTACTTTTTGTTACTTTTTTTTTTATACAGCTTGTTTTTATTTTTCTTTGTTTAGTTTGGTATGTGATCCTCCTGTACGAGTCACAATAAATACTTTTCTTTCTTCTTCATTCTTTCTCGAATCATAATAATGCTGAATTCGTGGTTACATTTTGTGCGTCGATGTCCCCGCCACGCCACCTTGTACAGTTTGGATTGATGTATGCCATCGCAGCGGTACAATAATTTAATTTAGAAGGAGCATTATCGCCATCATGGCTGTCAGTCCTGTTGTAAATAAAAGACGGGTTGACCAAGACTGATCTTTATTAAGTACCCACAACCTAATTATTATTATAATGATGAGACAGTGTCCTACCCACCTAGTATACGACATGTCCATTGTTTTTTTTTTTTTTTTTTTATTAACACCTGTATTGGTAGGTACAATTAATAATCTCTTTGAGTTATTATATAACCATAACATTCCATGATCTATTGTAACAATTTGTACCTTGGTGCTTGTATGTACCTATGTGTTTATACTGTCTAGTGTAGTATAATTTACAATGCAAAGTACTTATCTCTAATAATTACTAAACACACAGTAATATTCAATCCTATTGATTATTTGGTAAGTTTTAGTTAGTATTAACCTGATATTACATTTAGTAAGTTCATAATATACATTCCGTAGGTAGGTTGGATTATTTATTAAATTACCTATTACTTTTGTAAATAGTTTTCAATTTTTTGGCGTGCTAGTATAGCCGCCGGTCTGCGTATACGTTGAATTGGTGAGCCTTGTGGTGGAATGGGAGTGGTAACGTCATCGCTTGTCCCGGGGCTGTTTTCGCTACCACTTTTGGGACTACTCCAAGTCTCATCCTCGCTCATTTGATCATGAGAAGGGTCAGGGGTTACATTGCCATCGGTTGGCAGCTTAACCAGATGACGCCGGTTCCGCCTATATCGCCTACCCGTATCGTCTACGACAAAATAAGAGCGAGGCTGAGCCGCGCGACCTACGATTCGTGCTGATTTGCGTTTGCCATCGTCAGTGACGAGTACTGGTTGACCGCCCGATAACATTGGTAGCGGTTTCGTTCGCCTATCATAATACGTCTTCTCGGCCTGCTGTTTACGTAACATCTCCTCATAGTCAATCTCATTATCTCGACTTGGCTTCAACTTTTCAGCGTGCGATGGTAACCTAGTATTCAGTCGCCGCCCCATTAACAGTTCCGATGGCGAACTGATTCCATTACGTGGCGTAGCTCGATAGTTTAACAGACCTAAGTAGAAGTCTGTCCCCGAGTTTATAGACTTTATCAAAATATTTTTTATTATTTGAACACTCCTTTCACTTTGCCCATTTGATTGAGCATAGTTTGGCGAACTAGTAGTGTGCTCAATGCCCTACTTAGTACAAAATTCATCGAAGTCTTTTGATGCGTAAGCCGGACCGTTACCAGACACTAACTCCCGCGGGATCCCGTGTCTCGCGAACTGATCTCGCATGGCGGTCACTACCGCCTTCGTACCTATGTTTGTTAACGGATTCACTTCTATGAAATTGGAAAAGTAATCAACAATTATTAAAAAGTACTTTCCTGCATACTGAAATATGTCTGAGCCCACTTTGACCCACGGCATAGGCGGTATGTGATGCGGCCTGAGCGGCTCCCGAGCGGGACGGTGCGCGCGCTCAGCGCATGCGTGACACCGGCGCACCATCTCCTCCACGTCACGTGACATACCCGGCCAGAACATCACCTCGCGAGCGTGACGCTTGCACCTGTCTATGCCCATGTGACCGTCGTGTAACCTACTGAGCATTTCCGACCTAACGCTTTTCGGTATATAAACTAGGTTATCTCTAAATATGATTCCATCAATAAAACCAAAGCTACCTCTATACGACCACTGCCCTCTCACTCGTTCGTCGACTGAATATTTATTCAGCGGCCACCCTTCCTGTATGTATTGTATAAGTAATTGACATTCTATATCCTTTTTCGTTGCGTTTTTTATAAGATTTGTTTTGCTGTCACTGAAACGAATGTTTTCTATCAGAAAACACGATTGTTCTTCTACTTCCTCACCTACTTTTTCCGATGTAAGTACCGGTAATGCCGCTCGCGATAAGGCGTCTGCCACGTACATGTACTTCCCTGGTTTATATATGACGGTAAAATCATAGCCTTGTACACGTAGCATCATGCGTTGGAGACGCGCGGGGATCGAATCGAGCGGTTTTTTAAACAACGCCTCCAACGGCTTATGATCGGATTCCACAGTGACGTCATGACGTCCATAGACGTACTGATGGAACCGTTCGAGAGCGTAGACAATCGCGAGCAGCTCCTTCTCTATCTGCGCATACCTGGTCTGCGTGTCGGTGAGCGTGGCGGAGGCGAACTCGACCGGACGGCCCGCCTGCAGCAGCACGGCCCCCAGTGCGCGCGCGCTCGCGTCCACCGACAGCAGCACGGGCTCGCGCGCCGAGTACAGTGCCAGCACGGGCGCCGCGCACACTGCGCGCTTCAACTGCGCCGCTGCCGACTCCTGCGCCGAGTCCCATACCCACTCGCTATCTTTTTTCAACAGATTGCGGAGCGGAAGTGCTAACTCTGAGTAATTGGGGATAAATTTTGATAGGTAGTTTATCATGCCCAAGAATCTCTCAAGCGCTGGCCTATCTTCCGGAGCTGGCATTTCCTCTATCGCTTTTATTTTATTTCTATCTATTGCCATGCCCTCCTCGCTGAAAATATGGCCTAAGTAGCTCACTTGCCTCACTTGAAACTCACATTTATCTTGGTTAAATTTTATACCTTCTTCTCTCGCCCTATCTAACAATCTCTTCAGACGCTCATCGTGTTGGGCTTTGCTGGAGCCCCAGCAGATCACGTCATCGATGAATGAGTCGACTCCCTCCAAGTCTTCGAGTATCTGACGGATTTTATAATGGAAAACCTCTGAAGCACAGTTGATTCCATACGGTAAACGCAAAAATTGGTATCTTCCGAACGGCGTCCCGAAAGTACAAAGGTCAGCGCTGGCATCGTCAATTTCTACCATCCAGAACCCAGAACGAGCATCTAACTTACTGAAATATTGCGCACCTTGGAGCTTGGTTGCGATCTCCGTGAGCGTCGGCAGCGGGTAGTGCGCGCGCCGCACAACGCGGTTCAGCGGTCGCGGATCGAGACACACGCGAATGGTGCCGTCCTTCTTGGCCGCCACCACGATACCGTTCACCCACTGTGTCGGGTGAGCCACCTTACGGATCACTCCCATTTTCTCCATACGCACCAATTCTAGCGATAACTTGTCGCGAACACCTATGGGTATTTTTCTAACTGGACAGACTGACGGCTGGGCGCACTGATCTATTACAATGGTATATTTACCGGGTAATTTACCTAACCCTTGAAACAAATCTGCATAGGGATCTAGGTTGAGGGACAATATACGCTTCACCATTCCCAGCTCTTCACAAGCATATCTACCTAACACACTTTGGCAATCGAAGTCGGCAATAGTGAAACGTAATGTATACTCTACGTTTTTATAGGTACATTTCAGATAACAATTACCAGCTATCGGTATATAATTGCCACAAAATGATTGCGCCCTCGTGTTATCTGAACTTATTATTTCGTTTGGCAGCCCTAGTCCCTGAAATGTACTTAGTGAAATTACATTTAAATCTGACCCTGAATCTAACTTAAAACTTTCACTGGCTCCGGTACATTTAAAAATCAAAGTTTCATACCATTTAGAGTCCTTACGATCCATCTTCCCCCATAGCGAAGAAACATAGTACAACCCGTCGTCGTCCTCACCGTCGATCACGCCGGTGTCGGGCTCGACACCAGCGTTGATTTGTAACACGCGCCTACGCAATTTCGGACACATGTTTTTAAAATGCCCTTTTTCACTACACCAGAAACACATTGCATTTTTAGCCGCACATTTATAGCTGTCACAACTGCCTATACCGCACACTTTTCCAGGCACGCGCTGCTGGACGGGCTCGCCACCCACTCTGGCCGCCGCGCCGCGCTGCGGCTGGCGCGAACCGGCCCCGCCGCCGCCGCCGCCGCCGCGGCCGCCGCGTCCTCGCCCGGCCGGCAACGCCGCGCCGCCGCCGCCTCGCGCTGCGCCTCCGCTGGTGCCCGCGCGGTACGCGCCGCGCGCGTACATCGCGTCCACTGCTACCACCTGAGTCTTGGTGCCCTCTATCTGCATCTGTTCCTCCATTGACATCTCGTTAGCTTGACAGACTTTTACAGCTTTCGCCAGAGTGAGATCGTCTGCCCTGAGTAGTCGATCGCGTAGCTTGCCATCTCGGACCCCGCACACGATCCTGTCTCGCACCAAGCCCTCTTCTAAATGCTCGAACTCGCATCGCTGAGTGAGCAGCTTTAGTGCCGTCACATAGTCGTCTATAGATTCGCCTTCTTCCTGGTTTCTTGTGAAGAACTTGAATCGAGCCATCGTAGTGTTCTGTTTGGTTCCAAAATGTTCATTGTATTTTAACACGAGCGTATCGAAGCATTCTTTGTTTTCGTCTTTGGTGAATTTGAAAGTTGTATACACATCGTACCCCTCCGATCCGACCAAATTCACCAACAAACTCGCTTTGACATCATTGGTTTCTTTGTAGACACCTGACGCTTTTAGGAACACGTTGAATTGCTTCAGCCATTTTTGCCACGCTTCGGCCCGACTAGCCGGCCCACCTTCCAGACACAGTTCCGCCGGAGGCCGTGCGTGTTCCATTGTTTTCAATTGTTTACAATAATTACCGTCACTTTTACTGCACTTTTGAACCTAAATTGGGATTTTTGGGTATTAGTTTTAATTAATTACTCAGCACCGCTGTCACCATGTTGTAAATAAAAGACGGGTTGACCAAGACTGATCTTTATTAAGTACCCACAACCTAATTATTATTATAATGATGAGACAGTGTCCTACCCACCTAGTATACGACAAGTCCCACCTATGTATGGAACTGTACTTACAAACTATCTCTATACTTCCACAGCTGAACAAGCTCCTCTTCTCATATAGAGAAGGATCGAAGGAATTTGACCCAGGTTAAGTAAGTCACACAAAAAAAAACCACACACACACACACATGGGTGTAAGTCATGTGACCTAAGGGGTTTCCCATCGGAAAAAATTAACTTTCATTCCCTATTTAATTCCTTTAGGGAATGATTTTTAAAATTCCTTCCGTATTTTCGTTATTTATGGAACTTTTGTGCAAATTTGCAATGTTGCGATAAAGTGATTGTTTACATGAATTCCGACGTAGACACGCGAATAGATTGGTCGCGTGACACGATCGCTTACTAGCACGACAATCGTTTTCGTTTAAGATGCTGCCTGAGGGTAATTTCAAGCCGAAGATGCCTTACTGCGAAACACCAAATTATGATACTTCAAAGTTTAAACGTGATTAAAAAATTGGCTACTAAAAATACGTAAATTTACATCAGGCCCTGACTAATTTGACAGGACTTAACTAATATTTATCTTCTATCCTTTTCTTAAATAAATAGAAAGAAAAAGTAGTTAGTTTAGTTTGTGAACAAGGGAATCGGCGCCATTGTTTGTTATTTGAGAAATAATAGTTTTTCTCACATCGCCATAAACGCCACAACAATTTTTATAGCTGGCAACATTTCTTACAACACACAGAAAAACAAAAGCATTAAGAGGCAATATAATAGAATTACTACCACTGATGCGTATCCAATAGTCTCATCTTATATTATAAAAAGTAGTCGCAGTTTGTGTCCGTTATGTATGATCATGTTGTTCTTCGGAGCCTCAGGTGCTAGATTTTTACAAATTCCCTTTACCCCACGCTAGGATTCCCTGTGTTATAAGGTTGTTAATTTGTTAATTAAGAGTACATGTTCTTTTTGTTTGTTAAAATTAGACTGTACTACTTTAGTTATATTTAAGATAATTATGTTATGTTGTGCACGCATTTCTTAAACATACAAATAAATTAGCTCACAGTTCTTCCTTATCAATACCCGAGTTTACAGAATGGAACTATTATTTTAAGATTCCAAGTTCACTGAATGGAATTATGTAGTCTTGATACTTCCTGATATTTAGTTATTTTAATAAATTTATAAATAGTTTTAAAAGAATAACTATAAGGTTGGTATTGCAGTGTACAGTTTCGATTGCATTAATCTTTCTTAATATTTCAAGATAGTTATCTGAGAAAATAAAAATATATCATGGGTCCATAAATTTTTATTGACCATTAGTTATCGTAACGTATGGGGTAGTAAAGGACATCCATTTAAATCGTATTTTTAACTAATTCAATATTAAGAAGACTTAATAGTCGTATTCATTTGATTTAAACAACGTAACGTCACTTTTGTTTGAAGATTGAACTAAAATAACGTTTTTGTTAACAGAAATATCGGATTGTCAAATAAAATAGCGTTTTCTAGACACAATTTTAGATTGAAATGTTTCTCTTTTGTGATTATTTTATTTATTATTGTTAAATACTTTTTCTTGGAACTACAATTTCTCGCTAACAACAAACTAAAGAGATTAATTTGTTTACACGTGTTTATTTCTCAAAAACATTATTTTATTTTATGTTCAAGTGGATATTTTGAAATTATTTTGATCGAGTTCTTTTTATAAAATATAACGGAAAATTATCATTGTCTGAGCAAAACAAACTTGCTACTATTGTTAGATATATCTGCTTAGAAAGATTACCTTTTTATTTGTCTAGACACCTACTCTTTTTTTTATAAAAGTAGTATTAGCCGCACGGGTTAATCGATCAGGTTAAGCTACGCTTGCCGCGATTTGTCCGAGGATGGGTCTTTACAGACCCCCTGTGCCTCGGAAAGCACGTTTCGCCATTGGTCCCAGCTGTCTTTCGTGGATCTTTGACAGTCGTTACGGGTCGTCAGAAGCTCGAAAGTCTGACAACTAATATTTGTCAAAGGGATATGGTGACAGATCTCGTATTACCCAGCAACTGGAGTCTGGAGGTCAGATAGGCTGTCGCTCCATGTAAAATACTGGTATTCAGCTGCATCCGGTTAGACTGGAATCCGACCCCAACATAATTGGGACAAGGCAATAGATACCTACCTACATAAAGCAACTACACTGCTACAAGGATATGAATGTGCTTGAATTATATTGCCAGGTAGGCGTTGTCCGTAAACATTTGTGCAATTATTTTGTGATGTGTCACTTGAAATTTATAAGAAAACAAGATGGCGTCGTTAGTTCTGATTTCGGCCACGCTTCGCAATAAACTTACATTGCTTTATGTATTATACTAGCTTCCGCCCGCGGCTTCGCCCGCGAGGTATATCGATAGAAACTATCCTATGTCCTTCCCCGGGATGCAATCTATCTCTCTGCCAAATTTTATCGAAATCCGTTCAGTGGTTTAGGCGTGAAAGGGTAACAGACAGACAGACAGATAGACAGAGTTACTTTCGAATTTATAATATTAGTATGGATATGGATTTAGGTATTTTTTTAAAACTTCCAAGTTAATTTTAGTGCAAAGGAGCCTAACTAATTAGAAGCGCCATGGATCCTCATTTACAATAATCCATACTTAATATAATAAATGCGAAAGTGTGTCTGTCTGTCTGTCTGTCAACTCTTCACGCTTAAACCGCCGAACCGATTTAGGTGAAATTTTGTACAGAGTTAGTTTAAGTCCCGGGAAAGAAGATAGAATAGTTTTTATTCCGATATTCCCACGGGATCGACACTTATACGTGTGAAACCGCCGACCGCTGCTAATTTAATACAAATAGCATACTTATTTACAAAATCACGTCGACAAAAACAAGTACTTGAAAGTATGTATGAAATGCCGTACGAAATAAACGCTCTTAATAGGCAGTCGTTTTAATATGCAGAATTATAATCATTTTCCTGTAGACGAAACCCTTCATTTTCATTATAATAACCACCAAAATAATCCAGTGAGCAGATCTAAAATCCATTAAGCCCAGGTATTGTAACGTCACACTACATTACACTCTTTGTTAGCTTCATAGTAATTACAAACCATTCATTTGAGAGTTTATTTAAACAGCTTTGTTAAGGTGGGGCAAATGAGGAAATATAGGTTCAGGTGGGGCAAATGAGGAAATATGGTTCAGGTGGGGCAAATGAGGAAATATGGTAATGTATTGGGTCAGGAATGACCCGAATGACATGAATGTAAGGAAACTGTGTGGATTAAAAGATGTAGTGACAAAAATTAAAAAAATAATGCTTAGTTTGTTTTTGTTAGGTCATGTTGGGTGGTGAAAGGCGACTAAAATAAAATGAATTTTATTTCAAACTTTTTAAAAGAGTTTATTATTATTAGTTTATATATATTACCCATTATTGATGATGAGAACCGCATCCAAATCGGATTAGTAGTTTTGATTTTGTACAAACAAATGTTTACTGCAGCGCCCCCTGGTGAGTTGTCACCGTAACACCTAAGCTACCTAAGAACATGCACCAATCAAATCCAAACCCATCACTGAAAACCGCATCAAAATCGGATTAGTATCTAGTTTTGGAGATAAATGACAACATTGGTTTGCACACACATCCTCTCACCCCAAACGCATATACCGTCTCCGTACCGTGTCATGGGTAAAAAGATATTTACAAGTCAAATGTGAGTGAAAACGCTGGGAGGGTTCGCCCTAGAAGGACATATAGTGACCTTATTCGTGATGTTCTTCAGAAAGGCGTGCGTGTATGACCAGAGGGGCAATACTCGTAATTTTAAGATCGTTCACAGTCAGGGTGCTTACTGTCGAATATAATTCCAATAGATTGAAATTGGTCAAACGTCAGTTGGTCGAGTTAAACATCAGGGATTGGATAGACTCAGTGAGTCCAGCCAATCCCTGACGTTTGACTGACGATTCCAATGTCGATCTATCGGAATTATATTCGAAAGTAAGCACCCAGATCTCAGTCTCAATCTGTTAAAATAATCTGTAATTTTTCTACATTTTTGACATTTGTTTGTCGCCGAGATGAGACCTGTGGCTTGATTTTGAACGATTTAAATTACGAGAATTGGCCTTCCTATGTATGTATGTAAACAAGGCAAAAGGAGTATATAAGGATCGTAGCAGGTGGCGTTGTGTAGTTTCTGCCTACCCCTATGTATAGGAAAAAGGCGTGAGTTTATGTTTATATGTTTTTGGCTCATTTGTGTTGGTTTAAAATAACTAAGTGTTGGCTAAAGTATTACAGCTAATGTCTTTCTCATAGAAGATTCGAAACCTCATCGTTTATTAATATTTCACTAAGCCTTTTCCCAGCTATGTTGGAGTCAGCTTCTAGTCTATCCGGATGCAACTGAATACCAGTATTTCACATGGAGCGACTGCCTTTTTGACCTCCTCATCCCAGTTGCTAAGTAACCATGGAGAATATAAGTAAGGAGAACTGACTCATATGGGGCGAAAATTGAAAAAGTGTCCAGCTACAAGCAGTAAATACCAGTTCAAAAACCCTCCACAATGGCGCTATCGTAGGCAAAGGGTATGAAAGTAGCAGTTGTTGATGGATTGGATTGAAGTATGCCGAGTTAGACAAATATTTTTTGTGACTAGAGTAGTTAGGGACAGCCCAGTAAGGTATACTGGGCTGTCCCTAACTACTCTAGTCACAACCAAACCTCAACAATTTACGCCAGTCTCTTGGGTACATTACCAGTCGACAGCGATGCGGATGAATTTTTCGACGCTATATTTTAGTTTCTGTGTAGTTTTAGTTAAGTTAGGATTTAATTTTATTATTTTTATTAATTAGTTAGGTAGGTTTTAGTTATAATTTGCTTATTTTACTATATAATTGTAAAGTTAAAAAGTTTACGTAGTCCAAAATAATTTTGTAAACTATCCTAAAATTACTGCTGTGAGAAATTTACACTGTTTAACCAGAATCAATCTCCCTTATTTTTAAATAACCCTTCAATTCTCGGAATCAATGGTCATCATAAAGTCGTTACTTCGTAATGATATTATACGAGTGTGAGTTAGTCCGACTTTGTTGTTATTTTCTATTGAAAGTTGTGACGTTATTTCGTATGTTAATATTTGATATTTACAATGTTTTCCATGATTTAGCATCATTAGGATTTTTAAGCTAAAACTCAATGCAGGATTTTAATGAAACCATTTACAGGCACTTTTCTTTTGGGTTAGTCAGAAAGTTTAAGCTGGTTCCAAAGCTATAGATTAGTGGTCTGACATTCGGGCTTCTGACGACCGGTAACGCCTCAAATGACAGCCAAGATTAATAGCAAGGAACGGAAAGGTATTCCGGTACCCTAAAGATCCCATCCACGGACCGACCGCGACAAACTTAACTTAACCTGATGGATCGACCCCCGTGCGGCTGTAATAACTTAACCACGGGCCCTTCCACGATGTGCCATATTAACGGCCGCATATTTTAGGTAGGTACAGTAACAGTGCTTACCTACTCATACTTCCCCGTAGCGAAATGTTTCAAAAATCAAATCTTTTTCAACTCCGCGCACTACGCTCAAAACGACATTTGGCGACGAAAATTTGACCCGAAAACCGTGTCGATGACAATCTTGAAAATCTGGCATTAAGGCGCTATTCCACTGTTGCTTAGGATTTGCGCGGAGAAGTTAAACAAGTTAGCTGTGTTGCGCGAGTCCATTTCTGTTTACCAGCCACCCATTTGGGGGCCTGTGGCAAAATAATACCAGCCGCACAGTTTGATCAATCAGATTAAGCTACGCTTACCGCGGTTGGTCTGTGGATGGGTGACCATCTTAACATACCGAGACCCCTCTGTGCCTCGGAAAGCACGTCCCGGCTGTCATTCGTGGTTCTTTGATAGTCGTTACGGGTAGTCGGAATCCCGAAAGTCTGATAACCAGTCTTACCAAGGGGTATCTTATTACCCAGTAACTGGATTGTGGAGGTCAGATAGGCAGTTGCTCCATGTTTTGTCTACAAATCAAAGCCTACAACGTTTTCACAGTCACAAAATATAAAATAAACTATCAAAGCTACTAAGTACACATTATACTTGGCTTAGCCGGGGGCAGTAATGGAGCGGCGCCTTTACTTCATAGCTTAGATTTTGTCACAGAGCTCATAAAATATAAGTGAATCAGATAAGTTGACTTTGTGTTGACTTTCAAGTTATTTATATCGAAAGTCGCCACGTAGTCTGTCATTATGTTAATTTTCAGGTTTCTGAAACCATAATCTGTGATTTTCGTAATCATGCGTGGGTATAATCATACTTAAGTCTGTTGTAATGACTTTGATAATCATACTTTGTTACGCTACGTTCACTTGTACCGAAATCGGTTTTAATAACTAGCAGCTGGTAGCTATGGCGTAGCTGCTTTAAAATTTTCTTGCTGGTAAAAATACTTTGGTTTATTATTAAAACTACCGTACATGGTTAGTTCTATTTTCAGAATGAACAGGTCCGTCTATCACAGACCTCACAAAAAACCCGTTTCGGATTTAAACGTCTACGCGTCTACGACATGTCTACGCGCCTACGAATATCCTACGTGCTTACGAAAGCCTACGCGTCTATGACAGGTCTACGCGTCTACGACAGGTCTACGCGCCTACGACATGTCTATGCGCCTACGATAGGTCTACGCGCCTACGGATGGACAACGTGCCTACGAAAGCCTACGCGTCTACGCGCACACGACAGGACTACGTGCCTACGAATGGCCTACGTGCCTGCAAAGGCCTACGCGTCTACGACAGGTCTACGCGCCAAAGAAAGGTCTACGACTGCGGGTACATTACGATTACTACTTGAAGCAAATTTTTAAACCTAAACAGTCTCATAGTTTGTTGTATGTGTCCGCATCTGGTCAGTCTTATTAGACCCTGATTGGTCTACTCAGATTGATATTTCCGTGTATGGTAGGCTTAAAACTGCTCATTATACCAGCTACTCAAGCTACACCTTCATAATTTACATGTGTATTGCCACTCAATCAACTATCTACAATTTTAACATTCAAACTCAAATTCAAAGCATTTATTTCAATTAAACCATTTACAGGCACTTTTGAATTGTCAATAGGTCAGTCAGAAAATATGAAGCTAGTTAGTTGCCCATTCCAAAGCGTAGGTACCTATGGAGAAGAACGGGCAAGAAACTCTATGGACACTCTTTTAAATTATATTTTACAAAAATATTAGTTACATCATTAATGTTGAATTTATAATTATATGTGAGAACGATGTAAATAAAATAAAAAAAAGACGTACGTATTAAAAGCGACCAGAGTACAGCAAATAGTACCTACTTAACAAAACAATAATCCAAAAGTAAAATAATTAAAAATAAGCCGAGGCAGCCAAGTGATGACCAGTCCCAACTGACGGCGCCCGTTCACGAACATGACGCATAGATCAGCACCATTCAGCTCAACCATTTTGAAGGGAGCTAAATGATCCAACACACACGCCACCGTCAGCGAGACATTTTAGTGAGCATGACATACTATCAGCCTCCAGGGCACATTCAAGTCAATGAAAGACATTATTATCATTACCCGGTAAATGGTAGCACTACAGTACATAGAACTCACATTTGTGCTATGCAATTATACAATATAAAGGAAATTGAGTTTATACAATGCAAAGATAGTCTTACAATCTTCAACAGCTCCAACAGTATTTTCAAGAGTTAATCAATTAGTTGTGGTTGTGGAGCAGGACCAGCATTGAGCCAAACGGTTCATCAGAAAGATTACTTAACACGTTGACTGCCAAGCAACAGACACAATAGAAAATCTATTGTTCGCGGTCACCGGTGACCGCGTTGGCAGTCAACGTGTTAAGTAATCTTTCTGATGAACCGTTTGTAATAGAAAAGTCATAAATAAATTCGGTGACAATGGAATTTGAACTTTGTCAAGTATGACATTGAGTTTGTTTTCCCAAAACCTGATAATTATTTGAGACTCTGAATTCTAATGTAAAAAATCTTCACTCACCGTTCTTATGTGCATAGTATCCAGTTCCCGAAGAGGAGCCACTTCCTGTTGAGGACCCCTGCTGAGGACGTCCCTCCTCGTCCACCTCGAGAGGCAGCGGGGTCGCCTCCATCACAGCACTCACTCACTCACTCACTTGTCACTCATCACTTTGCACTCACAGCACTGTACCTGGAAAGACAGAACAAAGTTGTTAGAACAAGTAAAAGAAAATTCTACTTGAATCATCATATGCCTTTTCCCAACTATGTTGGGGTCAGCTTCCAGTCTAACTAGATGCATCTGCCAGTATTTTTACATGGAGTGACTGCCTATCTCACCTCCACAAATTCTACTTGAATCTAAAATATTAAGGCGAAAGCGCCTGGGTAGCCCGCGAAAGTTTTCTTTTTACGTTTTTTGCGATTTGCTGGTCAGTATTACGTAGGACGTTGATTAAAATATTATTCACAGAATTATAATCATCAAAGTCATTAACACAACTCTCTAAGACCAAGTAATTTTAGGATTATACTAACTTAATAAGTTGTATTACTGATTCTAATGATTATAATTCTGTAAATACATATTTGTTTCATATTCCGCGAATCATATTTTAATCAACGTGCAACTTAATACTGACCAGCAAATTGCCAAAAAACGTAAGAAAATTTTAACTTCGCGGTCTACCTACTGTTTATACTTTCATATGCATTTACTAAAAAGCTGTGACCTTACAAACAGCCACTTCAATTTTTTTTTTATGTCTGTTTGTGTGGATGAATTTGTATAACACCTTTTGGCATGCAAATTCGATGCAATTAATCACATAGCTACAGAGTCAAGATGCCATCAATAAATCATAAATTAACAATGTCGCAACGACTCTGTCACTTTATGACTAAACCTAGGATAAATCCGTACAAATATGTCTAACCCTATCTATTATTAATTCAACTGATTATGTAACACTTTCGTCAATCCGGAAAACAATATAAGCTCAAAAGATCCCTTTTCACAAAAGAGTTTTAAGTATGGATTATATAATAATATCAAAGGATACAAAGGCTCGCAACAAAAACTTTTCTGGGAAAAATATTTTTTTTATTAAATTATCAAATTAAGTGTAAGCCAGAAGGGTCCAAACCTAAAGCTTCGCTTCCAGTGAAAGCTAACGTTTATCGCTTTACTATTTTTATTTTATTTTATTTTATTTTATTATTTTTGGAAAACTTACAGCTAATCAGATACAATAGTTACTAAGTTTTTAACATGATGATGGCCAATTACAAGTTTTCACACATAGAATAACTAATTAACTATGTACTAGGTAGAAGACAGTGTATATAATGCAAGGGCTATGTTATCTTGTCGAAGAAGTGATTGCAAAGAGCCTTCTTTAATTTAGGCACACTAGTATTAAAGAGATCTATGTCAACTTCCTGGCAAGTTTCATTATACATACGGCTCGCCCTAATCATGTAGGAGTTTTGTCTGTAAGTTGTTCTTGTTGTTGGTATGTGCAACAAACGAGGTTTACGCAGAAACGAAGAACATGCGCGCAGCCCAATTTTGCTCAGCAGCTCAGGGATGTCGATGGATCCATTTGCAATTTTGGATAAAAATGCTAAATCAGAAATTTTTCTTCTTTCATAGAGTGGAAGAACATGAAATTTTTTACACCGCACGTTGTAGTTAGATAGGTATGTTTTGGAACGAAATTGAATGTACCTAAGGAATTTTCTTTGTATGCCCTCAATACGATCGATATAAACATTATAGTTAGGGTTCCAGACTTGAGAGGCATACTCGAGGTGACTACGAACAAAGGAGCAATATAATATCTTGAAAGTCTTGATACTTCTAAAATCAGACGAGATCCTGCAAATAAAACCTAGTGCTTTCGACGCTTTGTTGACAATATTATTAATGTGAGTGTCAAAAATAAGCTTTGTGTCGAAAGTAACCCCGAGGTCTTTGATAGAATTGACCCTGGCTATTGGGGTATCTAAAAGTTTGTAAGAAAAATAGAAAGGGTGAGGTTTGCGAGTGAAAGAACACACATAGCATTTGGAGACGTTTAAGTCCAACTTATTTATATTGCAGTAGGTTTGAAAGTTATCAAGATCCTCTTGCAGTGAGAGAGCATCTGCATTTTTGGTAACCTGATTCATGATCTTGATGTCATCTGCATAAAGCAATATTTTCGAGTGCCGAAAACAGGAAATCACGTCATTAATAAAAATAATAAATAAAAGGGGCCCCAATAAGGACCCCTGAGGAACTCCCGAGGGAATACGCATAGCTCTAGATGAGTACCCGTTCAGCACCACAGTCTGGCATCTACCCTCAACATACGACGCGAACCACCTTAATAGGTTACCCCTGATACCCATGGCTAAAATTTTACGCATTAAGATTACATGGTCAATTCGATCGAAACATTTGCTGAAATCGGTATATATAACGTCGACCTGGGACCGAAGGGACATGGACTCTGATAGAAAATCACTACAGATAACTAGGTTGGACGTCGTAGACCGACCTCTCGAGAAACCGTGCTGATGCTCGCTGAGACTTTGGTTAACAGCCGAATAAACTTGTTTATAAACAATTTTTTCCAGAATTTTAGCAAACACACACAATTTGGAGATCGGTCTATAATTCTCAATGGAAGTCTTTGGCCCCTTTTTGTGTATCGGTGTTATATATGCCGACTTCCAGATCGCGGGTACCATACCCGTAGCAAGTGATTTTTTGAATAGTATCGAGAGCGGAACAGCAAGACTTATGGTGCAGTTCGCGATGAAAACCGGTGGAATGTTGTCTGGGCCTGCTGACTTATTCAGATCAATTTGTTTTAGCAGCCTGAGAACCTCATCCTCACATACTTCCACAGAACTGATGTCAGATGTGTATTGTGTCGTACTGCTATCGTCCACATCATATGAAGTAGGATCATTGCCAACAGCAGTGCCTGACAGAAAATTGGAGTGAAAATAGTCACCAAACATGTTGCATATTACGTCACCGTCGCTAGAAGACAGCTGCCCAAAGTTTAGAACTGAGGGATAGGAGTTTGATTGTTTCCTTGCTTTAACATAACCCCAAAAGGCCCGAGGATTGTTAATTATGTCTGATTCTATTTTTGTCATATAATCCTCAAACATAACCTTTTCAACGTCTTTAACCCGTTCTCTCAATAAAACAAAACATTCGAAATCTGATAAATTTCCATATTTTTTAAATTTTGCATGATATTTAGCCTTTTCTCTAATTATTTTTATCAATGGGGTTTTGTACCAGGGCGGATACTTCGATTGGGAAACTACTGTTTTTGTTGGTATAAAGGTATTACGTAACCTATCAATAACAGTGTAAAAGTATGTGATGGCGTCTTCTAACGGCCGACAATTTAAGTCGCTCTGCCAATCCACCAGATTAAGTTCGGCACATATTGCATCATAGTCACCCAAGTGATACAAAAATTTTACGTGGGGACGAATGGGAAGACTATGCAATTGAACAAAGTCCGCAGTAACACATAATGCTCTGTGATGCGAGTCCTCAGGTACAAGTGGATCACCACACCCAGTGACATTAACTTGGTCATTAGATAGCACTAAGTCCAGAATCCTATCATTGTCATTTGAATGACAGTTATACTGTGAAAGGTTACAGATATTGAAGTTATCAATTAGGTTTGTTTGGATAACGCCCTGTAGGTTAGTAGGGCGTAATGTATACCCGTCGGCAGTCGGTTGCCATTTTATGTTCGGTTGATTAAAATCACCTAGGATAATGAACTTATCAGCAGAATGCTGAAGGACAATATCCGATAAGTTATCCGAGAAATTACCAAGCTGGACTGCTAAAGAATTGCCTAGATGCTGGCTACAGATGTAAGTTACGCAGATGTGCATTTTATAGGATATTCTTGGTTTCTTTCGCACCAGTGTCAGTGTAACCCACAAGTCCTCAGCACTCGAACACCATTCACTGCGAGCCTCCGCCACGAGTTCACGTTTAACCGCGATCAAGACACCTCCTCCCAAAACTTGATTAGTGTTAGCATAGTCACGGTCCCGCCTCCATACGAGATATCTATCATCAAACACTTCAGAATCAGATATCCCGTCCAATAACCATGTCTCCGTCAAACAAATAACATCAAAGTTATTAACACATACATTTCTAAAGAAAACTCCTGTTTTAGTTCGTAGTCCCCTCACATTTTGATAATAAATACTAAGGGACGCCATCTAAAATGATCGAAAACGTAAGCACAACATGAATAGCAAAAGTGTAGGGTACATTCAATTCGCGGAAACCGATATTTTTTCTAGAAGTAAAGTAAATTTCTATGAATACGGAAAATAGGACTTTAACGACACATACATTAAGTACAATTAGCATACTGCAACTAAAGGAGCCATAATAAAAAATATGGTCACAAAAAACTCGGTATTTATATAATAACGAGCTAAATGGATCGTTAGGTGTAAGACGACAGCGATTAAAATCGTAATGCAAAAATATTGCGGAACGGTCAACACTGATCGATAAGCGAACAAAGGGCCGGCGAGAATGGAATGCGTAGAAAAAACCAGTGCATGTGTTTCTCAATCTTAATGAGCCGATGTAATAGATAAACAACTTGCCAGAATGATGAGTAGGTAACGTTAGTATAAAAACTTCTTAAAGTCTTGTTCAGATTTGATGTGGAGTTTTGGAGACGTGGTGTTTTTGCGGATCATGATTTTGCATCCCCTGACCCAAACATGCTCAAAACCACGTTCTTTGGCTCTGGCCTTGGTCTTATTCAGAAGGATTTTGTTTTCGAATGTCAGGTGGTCATTTACATAGACCCTATTTTCGCCTCGTAGCCCCAGGTCACCAGCATTCAGAGTCTTGTGCTTTTTCGCGGCAGCTACAAAATCATTTTTCAGGTAGCTGTTGTGCACCGAACAGATTATGTTTTTATTTTGTTTGTCGTTACGCATCGGCACCCTTGCTACGTAATTAATCTGTTCTTTTGGAATATGACAACCAATGACATCCCCGATCTTGGCTATTAATAAAAATAGGTTTTCATCGCTGGACATCGGTACTCCCTTAATCTCAATGTTGTTTATCCGGGATCGCTGCTCACTCTCATTCAGTTGATTCTCAAGCTTCTCCATATGGCTCTGCAGATGAAGAACACCTTCCTTAGTCTTCTTCATGACCTCAATTTCTTGCTCTAGTGTCGAGACCTTGCATGTCAGGGCCATCATTTCATCATTGATTGTATCCATGGATGACTTTACTTCGGACAATTCAGATCTGATGGCCTTTATTTCCGTGAGCTCTGTTTGGATTGCTTTTACGCTTTCCACTAGCGCCGGCAATGCTTCCATTTGGGCTGAGAGCCGTTTGAGCTCAGCTAAGATAGTCTCCGAGTCAGCAGTTGAAGCCTTGAGAGAACCGATGCGGGGACTGGCTGCCGCTGATGATTTGCAGCTAGCACACTTCCATGTCGCTTTACGGTCCCCGAGCTTTCTCCATCCAACTTCTGTTATACCTGCGCAGGGGAAGTCAAACTGCCCGTTACATAAGGTGCATGTCACGCCATCCCTAGCTTCAATCTCACAACCCTTGCACGTGAACATCATGAGTGAATTTAATAAAAGTTTGAGAAACGTAGTTCGTGTTCGTTCAGAGTGTAGAAACAACATGCACGCGCGCGTTCGATTAGCTGTCTACCAACGTACTGACTACCAACGTACTGTCTATCTTCATGGAATCTGAAGAGTTTTTTTCTTTTGACCCGTTTGGCTGTTATTACTTAGCCACCAGCCCCTCCGTCGAAGTACTCGGTATTAAATATAATATTCCTGGCAAAGACTACGCCAACCATAGATGTAGCATGCTAATAAACAAGTTATACAGGATTTTTTATTGATGTAGTGTTTAATGATATATTGCAATACGCTGTTTATAATTGGATTATGATAAAGCCAGCAATGAGTTTCCAATTTAATAAATATAATCAAATCACAAAATTATGAGTGAGCAGTGTTGGCCCAGTGGTAACGGCCGCGACTTACGAGTCGAATGTCGTGGGGTCAAACCCAGACAGGCGCTTTACTTTGTGTAAATTATTTCATCTCCACAGCTCTCAAAACGTAAAAGCAAAAATTCGAAGATATTCGCATCCACCAACCCGCACTTGGTCCGTGGTGCATTACGGCTCACTCCCTTTCATAGAAAGGACGCCCGTGTTCTAGCAGTGGAAACATTATAGGCTGACTAGCTTCCGCCCGCGGCTTTGCCCGCGAGGTATGTCGATAAAAACTTTCCTATGTCCTTCTCCGGGATGCAATCTATCTCTCGGCCAAATTTTAACGAAATCCGTTCAGTGGTTTAGGCGTGAAAAGGCAACATTCAGACAGACAGACAGACAGAGTTACTTTCGAATTTATAATATTATAAGTATGGATTATACAACAAAATTATTGCTACTTAAACAATAGGTAACAACAATAAATATGTCTTTAAAAAATGTCTTCCCGCAAAGGTGTAGATTCAGATGTCACTAGGGTCATAAACATGAGTCGTAATATCAATACATTGTGCCAAAAGATCGTTCAATATTACTAGCTATTGTTTTAGAACACCTCTAGTTTGTAGTTCAGTGTCAATGTTTTGTTCACGTACGCTTTTATTGGCCCATCTGAAAATGTCAACTTTGATAAATACAAAAGGGTCATATCAACAATACGAGGTGAAATTAGATAGCCACTATAAATGACATTGTCTTGTCTTGTCCACCCTGGATAGTCCACCAAACTTATCATCACCTGCCTATCCTTTTCCCAACTATGTTGGGTTCGGCTTCCAGTCTAACCGGATGCAGCTGAGTACCAATATTTTACGTGGAGCAACTGCCTATCTGACCTCCACAACCCACCCCACTACTACTGACTTTCAATCGCTTTTATAATAAACTACCAAGCTAAGTTCAAGATTAATAATCAAGCCTTAATAAATTCAAATCATTCATTAAACGTAAGTTGTGCCAGAAAGCCTTTTATACCGTTAAAGATTATATTGAGGACAAAAAGGCTTGGAATTGAGCTGCTTCCAATTTTTACATTTTGAATGTTTTTATTTTTTCTATAGGTATACACATTGACATTATGAATTTTATATATACAATGACATTTGCTTTCTTTTTAAAGTATTATATTAGTTTAATTATTGTGCATGTGAAGACAATGTGAGCCATTTTATTCATTTTATTTTTAATATTCTCTCTGTTCTGTTAGTTTTTATCTAGGTCTGGCTGTTTGAATAATTTATGTGACCTACCCAAATATCCTTTCTTTGGTATTGTTCGTCGAATCGTTGAGCTCCTTAAGTTTTGAGTTGAGCTGCATGATTTCTGACCTCTCAATCTGTATGGTTCTTTCCTCAAAAGAGCATCTCAGACATCGATCTACATGGTCTTCATATAACCTGACCAAGTTTATGTCTGGACTTTAAAAGAGACTGTGACCTCTGAGTTTGTTTCGGCCTTTCTTCTCAGAGTAGTCAGATAGGAAACGCCGACCTCATCTAGTTTTATAAAAAATATGATTGACGTGTAAAAATTGATTTTTGATTGTGTGTGTTTGTGCAAACCTACTTACAAAAATAAAATCATCAATCAAACCAAACAGCGTTGGAGCTCTGTCTCGCATACGGTCGTAGCATTATATTGAGCGATGACTGTTTTGTGACGCATATTTTCCCTCAAATTCTTAATTTTTTTTGTGTTTGTGTTTTTTCTTTGCATCTCTTTATTTTTTTTCATTGAAAATCAAACAATTGAACTCAACGTATCAGTCTTATACACGCTCTAATAAGGAATGAGGAAATTATCGTAAGGAAAGTTTTGAGTATTAAACGTTTATTTTGCCTTGACTGTACTTTCGTGTTATACCTCTCATAAAGAGAAACCTAGATAAAATTGGATAAGAACTATTTCAAAACAGAAGAAGAACTAGTAGGGGATCGAGGTGGGGGGGTGGAGGGGGCTCAGGAAATCAGACTGGAATAAATTGGTTCTACAAGTAGGAGAAAACAAAAGAAACTATGGATGGAATGTGTGAAACATGATATGACTAGAAAGGGAGGGACTACCAAGATCACAAACTGGGAGAGGAGATGCTGCGCAGACTCCAAATAAATCGGTAAAAGGACAAGAGAATAATAATGCTTACACGATCTAATTGAAAAATCTAGGAAATGAATGGACAAGAAAATTAAGAAGGCAAAACACGCACAGGAAACACAAACAGACAGAAGACAAAGAGAAAGACTCGTAGAGATCGACTAACCATTTAGAGATTTAAGATCATCGACTAACTAATAATTACAAACAAACAGTTTTTGTATTTGTTCCTATTAAGTCTAATGTGTCACTGTTCGTTTTCCTTTTATTTTTTTTGTTTAGCCAGTACTGTCCCACTGCTGGGCAAAGGTCTCCCCAAGTCCTTCCAGGAACTAAACTCATCGACATGTGTATCCTGCCCGTCCTAACCTACGGTGCGACCTGCAGACCAATTCCCGTAATTAAAAACGTCCAAAATCTAGTCGCAATCTCATCTCGGCGACAATCAATGTCAAAAACTTGTCAAGAATGTAAATTAAAGGTATTTTTGACAGATTTAGACTGAGGTCAGACTGTGAACGTTCTTAAAATGACGAGAATTGCCCCTCTGGTCGCTCACCGAGTCGCAAAATTTCCGCCTCAGCGTTTCCAAAGAGCGATTGAGAGCAGCATCCTGGGTGTAAAAATACAGGACAAAATTCGGAACACAATGATGCGTTCCAAAACGGGTATAATATACGTAGGCAAGAAGGCTGCCAGACTCAAGTGGGATTGGTCGGGTTACATCAGCCGTGCGCAGGATGACCGCTGGGCAAAAGTTTCCACACAATGGGTGCCTGAAGATGTTTTCCCTAATAAATAAAAAGTAAGAAAACATCAGGAGAATATTGAACGTGGGTTATATTTCATATAATTTAGGTCGTTGCGTAGCACATAAACTTACACCAACAGTGCAACTGTTGGAGATCAAACGAAAACAATAACCATGCTGCAACTATAATTTATGACTCCTTCAACCGGTATTACATAATTCGGCTAACCGTTCCAACAAACCGAACTAATATTCCTACTGCTAAGAATACTTACAACAATAGTACAGCGGTTTGAATGGACGCGGCTTGAAATATATTTAACCGTATTAAATGTCCGGCGTCGCTCGTAAACTAACGTCTGACATCATACATACATGTCGTGCCAAGTGGCACTGACTGACATTTCCTTTATTGTATTATTTGTTTTTTTATTAAATTTTGAAGTACTTTGCTCTAGTTTAGCGGGGAAATCGACATAAAAGTACCTTAGACACTATGTTAGAAAGTCTCATTTGCCTGTAAAAGTGACATCACAGATCTCCAAGGCAAATTAATTCGGAAATTAGCATCTATAATTATTAATGCACGATGATGATATCTAATATAACCTGGGGAGGTTACCTCCCCACCGATTTCGGTCACGGTGGCCAATGTCAACGGAGATTAGCCAGGTACGCAGGAGATATTATAATAATAATAATAATACATTTATTTCAGACCTTAATTCCATAAAACAATACACATTACAATTTTATACACAAAAACATACATATATATAATAAACATATACACTAACAACAACTTATTTTAAATAATTGAATGACGCACGATGAGTGGTCATCCAGTGCCACATTATTGGACTGTCTATCCTGTCGGCTATAGCCACCAAGCTGTTGGAGCTGTCGCGTACTCGCCGCATCAGGGATGCTATCCGTGTCCGCATCAGTGCGTAAAAATCTGGCACGCCACTCTCCGCGAACATCGCCGATGCACTGCAAAAGCGCGGCAGTCCCAACATAACTCTGAAGGCGTTATTATATTGGACTCGCAGAGCATTGTGCGAGCTTTTTGTATAGCTGACCCATAGGGCACACGTGTACATAGATTGGCAATACGCTCTAAAGAGCGTAATTTTCACCTCCCTAGTACAACGTGCAAACCTACGAGCCAGCATGTTACATCGAACTGCCAATGCTCTGCGTTCCCTCTCCATGTCCACATCATCGGACAGGCTATCGGTGACCCAATGCCCCAGGTACTTGAAATTCGTGACCCTGGAAAGTTGAGCGCCCCCCAAGGTGACTGGTGGGACAGTATCATAGCATTTGTTATCCGCTTTGAAAACCAGTAGCTCACTCTTGGTCGCATTGTACCTAAGGCCGTGAGCCACCGCATAGTCCTCACAGATGCGAAGAAGCCTCCTAAGTGCACTGATCGATGGGCTCAGCAATACCATATCATCCGCGTAGCTGATGTTATTGACGCAGTGCCCGTTAATGGAGCACCCGATATTGGTATTGCTGAGCTCACAGATCAGCTCGTTTACATACAGGTTGAATAGCTTGGGTGAGCTGATTCAATTCAATTCAATATTATAGTGCACAAGTGTGTGCGCAAAGACAGGTGCACTCTCTGTTCCTTTACTCTCATTGTCCAATGGGACGGCAATCCGACACGACCGGGGATATCAGATGCAGGACCAACGGCTTTACGTGCTTTCCGAGGCACGAGAGGGTACGGGGGTCTTGGTATGTAAAGATGGTCACCTATCCATAGGCCAACCGCGGCAAGCGTTGCTTAACCTGATCAAACGACCTGTGCCCGGACCCCTCCACTGCACTGCCAATATTAATTTGTGTTGTATGCCTAATAACTTTTCTCAACGCAACGCACTTACAAACATTGTTTAAAAGCAAAATAATCATGTTGATTGTATGGACCAACTTTTTTGGAAATTCTCCCTAATTATTGTTTCAAAGTACAATCTTAACTCAAATCAAATTCATCAGTGCCATTTTTAGACTAATGACCAATGAGAAACATCACGTGCAATTATACATTTATACCCGATGCTCATTTGTTGGCCTTCATTGGCTCATATTGCACGCACCCGGCCATTTATAATAAAAGACAATCGCTTGTGTGTCGTGTCGGCGGCGGTGACAGAGAGCGCTGTCGTGTCATGTTGAGCATGAAATGCACGAAACAGATATTATATGCATGACGCGCCAAGTAGCCGGTGACTGACGTTTTCTTCATACAGCTCGAGTTTCCTAGGTGCTCAGGTGAATACTGGACAAATAATATTGTTTTCTAAATGATTATATTTTTGAAGTGAAAACTTCTTTAGGCGCTATGGGCATTATTTGAGATGGGAAAAAACCACTGGACTCGCGTCACTGTTACCAGCGACACCGCTTTGCATGTGTTCGGCTGTCCTCGGGATGTACATCCGATATTTCAGTGAGTGATGGCAAAGTAATGTTTGACGATTAAAAAAATACACACGTAATTGTTTTAATTGCCTGTCATAGGTGTCCTGCCGTAGGTAAAGTGTTGCTGATAAAATTACTAACTAAAATTAGTTTTTCCAATAGTTGAAAAATAGTGAAAATTAAAAATGGCGATTAACACAGCATAAGATAACATCACGCATGTAATCCCGTAGGGTTAGGCAGATGTGGTACTACCCACATTTCATCAGTTATGGTTATGTTTAAGTCCCATGTAATAGGGGAAGAACACGTTGCCGTCAACTGGGCACAAATCCAGACTCCGGGCTACTGCTGAGATATTCCAGTTGAAAGAACCTAATAACAATTTGCCCGACCCGGGAATCGAAACCAGGACCTCATGCTCAGCAACACCGCTTGCGACCACTGACACCAACAAAAGGATTTATTTTATTGTATTGTGAACATATAAAACACATGTGCTTTTTGTTAATACTCAGAATGTATTTAATAGGTTTTCAGTGTTCATAGGATGCTAGCGCTGCCAACAAAGATGACAAAAGTCATCGTTAATGTCTGTCACATCGCACGGTTTTATCTCCGTAACAACAGACAGATAGTCAGATCAATCATAGATTATGTGCTGTAGTCAAAGACATCTTGCAGAATTATTAAATATACCTATGTTGTGCTAGAGTGTGGCTTACAAATTGTACAGCTTTTTAAACGATGTTTCAAACTAAACGAGCTAAGTCGCCCCTCGTTTGTTATTATAACATTTTTTATTTCGCATTTGATTGCCCAATTCATAAGGATCATCTCGCTTGAACTTTTAGGAGAAAGTACGAAGGGGTTTACGGGACCTAAACCCAAAAAATGCATGGTTTAGAAACAATAAAAGTATATGATCGACTACAGTAAACAAAATCAGAAAAATATACGATATTCTTCAGGATATATGCTAGGAAGATAGTGTGTTAAAAACATAATAAAACTGATTTTATACGATTGAAAAAAAAACATGAAGATACCTCTAAAAACTTTCTTTTTACAATAAAAACCATACTTATAAACACACAATCATAATGATTTTTTGTCAGATAATTCTACAAGCAAAAGATTTTTTGTAAATAGATAATTGCTTCATATTTTGCAATAAATTACCAGCGTTGTGTCATCGCGCTTCTCTTTCTTTTATATGCAGTCCGACAGAGATCGGGCTTTAGGTCATGTAGTCGCCTTAAGCAAAAACAAAGTACCTAACAGTTTGGACAGACGATGCGATGCGACAGTCAAGGGAATAAGAAATTTCTCGCGGATGAAGTTGCTGGCAGAATCTAGTCAGATTTTAAATGAGTTGGAGTGGAGTTCTGAGGGAACAAACATAAAAAAATATCAAAAAAAAAACTTTTTTGAAGTCGGTTAAAAAAAACAAAAATATTGTCAGTCATATACAAAGTACATTATAATAATATAAGTTTATTCAGTAATTGTTTACAATGATACACATATTATCTTATAGGCATTAATTTCTTGTTACAAATGAATGAAAGATATCTAGGCGAAAGCCTGTATTTCGGCTATCAGTGCCCAAACACTAAATAGCCATCAAGTAGAGATGTTAACATTTTGTAGATTAAAAAATATATATATTGAAAAAGTGATCATAAATAACATAATAATTTGATAGAATATAGGTATAATATTTTTTTTATTGTTATTTAAAAAGTTGGACATTATTGCTATTTTATAAAATCTATTGTAGGTATAATGTGACGAGCATGTGTAATTGAATTGTAATAAAATATCGTATGACATGAGCGTTTTGGATGTCAAATCTGTTAGCTCATAAGACCAAATGAATAAATAAATATGACCATTAAAGGCAATATTATTTTTAGAACTTGCCTAAAATAAAAATAATTTAATTTAAAATCAAAAATAAAATCTGAACAGTGTATTGATAGCTCCACTCTCTTCCACTATCCACTTAACAAAACACTTCGCTCTTCATTCCGACGGGCCCTTCACTAAATGAGACATACGAAATTGCTGAGAAATGTACCCTAATTCACGAAGGACCCTTTTTGATAGTATTTATTTACTTATAGCTCGCGGGATATTTTACTATGGGCGTAGCCGCTAAAATGGCGTGAAAGTGGCTGGCAAAATCGTAGAGAATTTCTTGAAGAGTTTCTTCACACTTGTATACTGATTTACAAATACCTATTGCACCAAATAATTGGAATGTTTTCAAAATTAAAGTCAATCAATTTATTTACAAAATATAATTAAAATCACACTAATAGATCACACTAGAGGGGCCCGTGGCTAAATAAAAACAGCCGCACAGGTCGATCGATCAGGTTAAGCTACGCTTGCCGCGGTTGGTCTGTGGATGGGTTCCGTGGGTCCGTGCCTCGGAGAGCACGTTAAGCCGTTGGTCCCGGCTGCCATTCGTGGATCTTTGACAGTCGTTATGGGTAGTCAGAAGCCCGAAAGCCTGACAACCAGTCTTACCAAGGGGTATCGTATTACCCAGTAACTGGGTTGTGGAGGTCAGATAGGCAGTCGCTCCATGTAAAATACTGGTATTCAGCTGCATCCGGTTAGACTGGAAGCCGACCCCAACATAGTTGGGAAAAGGCTAGGCAGATGATGAATTAAAATCACACTAATATTATAAAGGCGAAAGTTTGTGAGTGTGTGTTAATATGTTTGTTACTTCTTCACGCTCAAACGGCTGGACCAATTTTGATAAAATTTTGTACGGAGGTAGCTGACGCCCTGCATTAACATATAGGCTACTTTTTATCTCGATATTCTCAAGGGATCGAAACTTATGCGGATGAAACCGCAGGGCACAGCTAGTTCACAATAAAAATACGAGTATAATTGATTCTAGTATCTTCTCCATACGTAACTACCTTTTGGAAGGTCAAAAATTAGTTTTGTATAAAGAAGAAATCCATAGACAGATATAAAGAATTCTCTTACACCATAAAAATACACATTTCCTATTTTGAAATGTTTTATAATATTTTGTATACCTACATTAAATAACTAGGTATGTTTCAGTCTTAGAGCTTTTTGATGGTAGAAATAATAAATTACTATAATAATGTTAAATATTTGCCGCGTCAAGCAATATAACAAATGAATACGTAAAAATTGACATTTTCACAAGGGGTAAAAAATTTGGGAATTGCTTTCAATGCAGGATAATTTGTCATGAAAACTATTAGTAAGACAGATAAATTTTCGAAGTAGATCCATTTGATAACTTGAATAATCAAATTATATTGCTTTGTAACAATATATTATTATTAATAGTCTTAAATAAAATCAAAATCACACAATTTAAAACAAACTTTAGGGACCGTAAAATATTCATCCGATTTTGAAACCGTCAAACACAAGCTCTTTGATAATAATATATGAGAAATTAAAACTTCCCAACCACCGGTTGGTACGGAAACTTCTAAGAAAGTCTATTATAATTTGTATGTCAAGAACATCTTTCCTGCTATATTTTCAGAGAATCTGAGATGAGTCGCATCTTATGAAACACCTGTGACGTTTGTGAAGACTGGAGAGAAAAATGTATAATTCTTAATCTATGATTCAAAAGAGATCAATGCTCGTGCCTTCATTGTATGAGAACTTTTGCTCTGCAGTTGTATAGATCGCTTCGCTACGGTCAGTCGATATTTGAAATTTTATAGCATGAGGTATTCCGTGACTGACAGAAAACAGATCACCGAAATATAAAAAAATAATTTTACATAATTTTGGCCCGTTTTCACTAAAACTAAATTCAAGAATTGAACATTCCACAAACCACTAGGAGAGGACTAGAAACCTAAGTTGCCTTATTATTTTTATAAAAACATTTGGAACATGGTATTGTGTATTTTTTTCTTGTGTTAATATGATATCTCTGGTATACTGCACCGGTTGACGTCATCACGTCAACGCCGGCTATCACAAAAAACCAGCGCTGGAACTCTGTCTCGCATAGGGTCTTAGCATTATGCTGAAAGAACTGAACTTGTTCTTTTTTGTGTTTGTGTTCGTTCTTGCGTCACATTAATTATCACAAATACCTAAACATATTTTATTTATTTTTTTCTTTTCCTTACTTTTAACAATATTGACAGCTTGACTTAGTGTCAAAAATTTAGATTTCGAAGCCTACGAGTCGTCCTACTGAAAAAGGAATAGTGAAATGGAAATGGTTGATTAACTTGCAGTTGGTGAAATCAGGCGTTTGTTTATTTAGCCAGGCGAAGGACCAACTTTGCTGTTTATTCCTTTTTATGCCTACTTTTTGAAGTAATAAAGGATTAATAATTGTAACACGTGGTGTTACGTAATTTTTGTTTACTCCCATGAGAAAAAGACGTGATTTTACGTTTATAATGTTTTTACCCGGAGTTTGAAAGTTGGCAGTGTGATACCCCGTGCCTCAGAAAGCACGTAAGGCCGTTGGTCCTGCGCCTGATCTGTCTCCGGTCATGTCGGATTGGCGTCCTATTGGACTATGAGAGGGAAGGAAGAGAGAGTGCACCTGTGTCTGCGCACACACTTGTGCACTATAATATCTCCCGTGTCATTGGCTAGTCTCCGCTGAGATTGGTAGCCATTGCCAAAATTTGGTCTGGAGGACTACTATTGCTTAATTTTTTTTAAGCCTGGCCTCATACGGTGCGATTTAATTGCCTGTTGTGGCATACCATAAATTGAAGCAACAAGTCATTTGTTGCTTTAATTTTAAGGTATGCTACAGGCAAGAAATTCAGCATAATCAGCCTATAATGTTCCCACTGCTGGGACACAGGCCTCCTCTCTGAGAGAGGGAGTGGGCCACGCGGGCCCAGTTCGGGTTAATAGATGTCAAATGTCTTTGAATTTGTGGTTGTAGGCAATACTGGCCTCAATATGTTTTTCTTCACTGAAATTATTCATACAAAGTAAAGCGTCTGACTGGGTTCGAACCTACGACCTACAATTCGTAAGTCGCGGCTGTTACCCCTGGGGCCCTGGCCCACCACTGCTCTAGCAGAAACATGCATAGTGTATATGTGACTTTAGAGAGCATAGCTAAGTTTCATTTTTTCGGAATGCGAACCCAGACAGAGTTCACATTTTATGAAAAGTCACGAATTCACGTGCAAAAATGAAGTAGAGCTGAATAAAACCACTCACAGTATTACATTGCAATTTACATTTATAAAATAATTATGCAACACAGAAATCCTTGCTACAAAAAACTTTTACATTTTACTGACATACCTCTCTGTTTATTCAAGACCTTGGGTTTAAAGCAGATTATTTACCTTTAAATCCTCTGACGGGAACGTTAAAGGTATCTCAGAATACAGTACGATTATGTATTTTCTTGTTTATGCCGCCTGCATAAACAATTTCTTGGACCAAGATATTCAAAGCGAATCTAGAACCTTTGGGAGGGTTATTGAAACTTGTGGAGCTTATTATTATAATAAACTAGCACCGCCCCGCGATTTAACCCGCATTAGTTTCGATCCTGTTCCATAGGGATAAAAAGTCAATTTAAAAATAAAAAATAAAACCTAATAAGTTATACCTGGTTATAACCTATCTGTGCGTCATACACCCAAATCCATTGATTAGTTTTTCCGTGAAAAAGTAACAAACATCCATCCATCCATTTTCACAAAATTTCGCGTTTATAATATTACTTGCAAGTAGGATAAAGCAATTTGAAATTTCTAAGAATCCTTTAGCTTTATAGGTTAGCTATTGGAAAAGCGAAGTAGGTATACTTTTAAAAGAGTCACTATTTACCTGTTATTGAAATATGTAAATTGTAGGATAATCTTTTAACTTGTAAAAGCTTGTCCCAATTGAGGAATCCAATTTCCATTCACTCCTAATTCAATAGTTGAGCATTTTCAAATTCATCGAAAAAACCCCTACCAATCACTAGCATCACCAAAAAAAATTTGAATAAATCCTTATTGCACAAAAGAACAATATTGAGGTTGAGAGGTTTTAACCTCTCCGTAAAAACCACGTCTTGACACTTTATAGAAAAAAAAGTAAAAAAAAACACTTCACAATTTCGAATTCCGAATTCGACTATTCAAATTTGGCACGGCGGGAAACTCGGTTGCTTTCCGCCTGTGGCTTGCAATAAACTGATGTTGAGCTTGGTTCGAGTCGCCACTATTTTTACAAATGTTCGAATAGCTCGGGAGCCCGACTATCTTTATTTATTTTCATTTCATTTTACTTTTGTTGCTCGTAAAAGTATTTAGATAATGTTGATGGAAAAGAAAAGCTATAAATCCGTATTTAATAACGTATAGACGTAACATAAAAACCGTGTTTCTAGAAGGGATGAGAAATGTGCTAGAGTACATGTAAACTTTAACGATGACTGTTTTACGTCTCACGTGAATAAATTGGGAATTTTATTGGGCAGTTCTAGTTGGGAATTTACTACGGAATTTGATATAACCTCATTGAATTTTGTGAACAGCCAACACAGACTATAAATTTTTTTTTGGACAGTGGCGTAAATGATATATCTACCTTTAAAAATAATAACGTATACAACAGCATCACGCCTCTATGCTCCGAAGGGTTAGACAGAGGTGTACCTTATAATACCCATATTTCGCCAGTTATTTAAAAGTCCCATGTAATAGGGGCCGAGCCTATTGCCATCTACCGGGCACAAATCTAGACTCCGAAACCCAATAACACTTTGTCCGACATGGGAATCGAACTCAGTATCTCATGCTCAGCAGCTGTAGCGCTTGCGATCACTAGCTTTGCTATCCCAAAAAAATAAAATTGCTAAAAACTTTACCAGAGATTTAACTCAATTTCTCCTAATGTCCGCAGATTTTCTAGGTATTAATAAAGTACACTGCACTTTTTGAAGTCTTGTTAATTTATAAAGTTAGCACCAAGTATGTAACTTACATCACAGAAGTTGTTGATGCATCTTGTCTGAAAACTGCTTTAGAAGTCAAGTTTCTTGAAAATTGTTTTATGTTTTCTACGTTTGAATTTAACTTATTTTACTCTACCGTTGACTCTCTTTTTCTGTGGCCATCTTCAAATTCACAACTAGGATCTTTAATTCACAGTTTGTTTATTGTTGAAAAATGTCGCCACGTGGAAATTGCGGAGTCTCCTACTCCTTGCTTAAAAGGTGAATCCAAACGTCAAGGAAACGTAATTAGATACGTTAACTAAAACAAACTTTTTTTTACTCTTTTTCTTTGCCGTTTTTTTAAGCAATATTATGGCTTATTATGACCGTTTCACTGGAAATGTTTTAGATGATAATTTATTTTTAGATTTAACTCTCATTTCGGAAAACATCGCATTGCATTTTGTGTGTTAATAAATTCCAATCAACAATGGCAACGAAGAAACAATCTTTTCTTCTTTTTTCATAAACTGAGGAATTAGTTGCGCCACTTCTTCTGTCTAGCTAATAAAGCAATAGGAAGTGTTTTTCGTTTTGGGAAATGTCTTAAGTATTTTTTAAATTTAAATGACCTTTGATTTGTTCCGACTTCACATAAAAGAGGTTTCGTTTTAGACATATTTTTTTTACTTTTCTTTTCTAAATTTTCATCTGTTATTACGTTTTCTGAAATCTCGATTACTAGAATCGACTTCGATAGGTCAGTTAAATTGGTAGCTCACTGTCAAATTAACTTTCAACACCATTCCCTTACTATCAGAATCTCAAGCTATGAATATATTAAATCCAGATTGGCAAATTTTGCCACATTTAACTGGCATCCTAGATTTCTCTGTGTGTTTACAACCAGTGGCATCTGCCGTGGCTTTTATTGCGCCGGTTCTGCAATTGTCTGTACATCATAAAATTTAAGGAGCACTATAACGCCAGATAAATAACACTGTGATCTAGGACGAAGCGTTTCTATGCTAATTTAAGGAGGCTTTGTTGCATATATTGCTGTGTTTCTTGAAGTCAAAGTGTTGGCACGAGGTTTACAGTTTTACACTTCCGAGTTGGCGTAGTGTCCAAAATATTTATTTAAAACTTAGACATTTCGTTAGGAAATCATGTCGTTTGGAAGATTTAGTTCAACGAAATTAGTATCGTCATCATTAACTGGTTCTTATATATTCTCTAAGAAAATGACTTCAAATATGGGTGTACCATCAAGAAAGTGTGATATTTTCATATAATGCATTTTTGATGAATTTTACTCGCGATATAGCGTATACGTAGGAGTTCTGAGCTCACCAGAATAATCTCACTTTATGCTTCCTGACTTTTGTGTACGAATTTGCATGGACGAGGCAAATATGCACTTAGGCATAAGTTATGTGCAAACGTCTATGTGCATATTTTGGGCTTACGTGGTCGGTTGGCTTGTTCAAGACTTACTTATGCTTTTATGTGACCTAGTGAACTTACTGCAGTATATATCCTTACGAAAGTGGTTTCATTGACTATCTTTTGCCTGCGGCTTTGCCAGCGTGGAGGTAGAAATTATCCCAGGATACCTCATTATCCAGGGAACGTACTACCAGGATAAAAAGAATCCTATGTTCCCATCCAGGTCTACATGTGTGCCAAAATGATTGAAATCTGTTCAGTCGTTTAGGCGTGAAAAAGTAACAGACAAACAGAGTTACTAGCGCTTATAAGTTAATTTAATAAGTTGGTAATAAAATATTTATATATATAAAAATTGTATTTGTAACCCTAGCGATTATTTTCACTGTATCATATCATATCTTAATCTGTGAACAGCATTGTGGGCTGCAATATAGTCTATATGTTTTGTGTATTTCTTGGTTCTATGTTTTGTATTGTAGCTGTTTGTTGTTCCTCTTGAATAAAATCAAATAAAATAATATAATATTAGTATGTGTAAACTTAAGTATATTTACCAGGAAAAGAAACAAATTACTTTTATCTTATAATTAAATTACTTATCGATTAAGGATCAAATCTAGAACCTCAGCGTGAGCCGCGTGTCGTTAGACCAATGAGGCGGGAAATTAGCTTTGAATCTAGGACAAAACATTTCTATGCTAATATAAGAAGCTTAGCCCTCGTCCCCACGGGCAACTTTTTACCGCGCACTGGGTTTTCAACTTACTGGTCAGCGCCAAGAGTTGACAATCAAACAGCGTATAATTTTGACGCGCTGGGATGCACTCTGTTGGATTTTCAATGCTCGGCTCAACACCGAGAGTTGAAAATCCGTTATCGTCGCGTCAAAAAATTGCGCGTGCGACCCAAGAGTCAATGGAGAAATAGATTAGGTACGAACGCTGTGCACTGAGCTGGGGAGTCCTTTGTACGTGGACATAATAAATTATCATATGATTCTTGTACTAAATGTCACGAGTGTTTCCTTGTGTGAGTTATGTGTCTTGAATGTAGATTATAGAGAATCTGTTTAAGTAAGCATATGATAATCAGCCTAAAATGTTCTCAATGCTGAGATACAGGCCTTCTCTCGGTGAGATGGAGTGGACCGTAATCAACCACGCAGGCCCAGTGCGGGTTGGTAGATGTCACATGTCTTTGAATTTTGGTTTTATAGCGTGCCGCTTTCCTCACGATGTTTTCCTTCACCGATTCGAGAGCAGTGGGCACGAAATAATTTACACAAAGTAAAGCGCCTGTCTGGGTTCGAACCTACGAACTACAACTAGTAAGTCGGGGCTTTTACCACTGGGTCATCATATAATTTTAAAGAAATTAACATTAAAGCCCGGTTTCTGGTACGGAATTCAACATTTAGCTAATTGGCTAACAAATTGTCAAACTAGTGCGCGTAACTTGCTGTAATTGGTTGAATGAATTATTAACAGCTAATCGCATCACTTGACTTCCGTTTAATTTTGACGTATCGATAATTTTCGTTTTAGAAAGCGAGCGTTTTCAACTTCATAATTTATTTATCGTTTTACCTAGTAGATAGCCTGTTATCATTTTGGGAATTCGAAGATAACTTTTTTAAATGTCGCAGCTCTCTGAATACTTATTAAAGTCAAGTCATAACTTCAATTTAATGCTTTTTATTTATTTGTGCTATTAGTGAGAGTTAGTAGTAGTTTAAGCTATTTATTATTCCTAACAATAAAACAGTCAACTCGTATGTAACACCGACCAAAAAAACCTACGCAAAACATAATTAATTAAAAACTAAATCAAGCAGAAATGCAAAACTAAATACCCAAAAACTTAAAATCAAGCTTTCATGAAAGCAAAATAAGACCCAGAGCATAATTCTAAAACTTTATTAAATCAAACATTTTTGACATCCCACTCTGTATATTTTTGGTGTCCCAGCTCCCGAGCATGACATCTTGGCATGTTTCCCGCGGCAGATTATGACGGCTTGAAAAAAGAAGTGCTATTTTTCTTAATGCTTTTATTAACAATCGTATATCATTTGTTCGTCCCCATTTAGACTGAGACGTACATGTTATTATTGTCCTCCTTTTTGTTCGAAAGAATTTATTGCCACACTGAAAAAGTATTTCTTTCATTGATAGATAGTGTTTTTTTTTTGTGGGCAATATTGTTTTTCTAATTTTATCTGTCATTTGTTTTGTAATTTATTGGCGGTTCTGTTGATGGGTCAAATGGTGTAGTTTATTTTTTTATTATTTATAATAGACGCGTTTTGGGCGCGATTATACAGTTTTGTTTAAATACCTATTATTTTGACTTAGTTGAGTGAAAAGAATGCGGTTATCAAATGCAAAAATATTTTTTTAAATCCTACTGGAGTGTTAGTATAGTAGAGATTACCGCATTCAAACAAACAAACTCTTCAGCTTTATTGTTAGTATATATATCGCAGCCAACTGGTTAAATTAGCCGTTTAGTTTACCGCCTGGTCTTTGGAACTAGTGCTCGCTTTGCTTCGCTCTCTCGGCTCGCACGCGGTTGATCACAGTTCTAACACAAGTTACAATTCCAACTTAAACTATAATATTGAATATCATTCAGGCCATTAGTTGAACGGCCGCCGTTTAGTTAAAAGGCTAGGCGGGGTAATTAAACCAGTTGGCTGCGATATATATAACATTATTTTTAGTAAATGCGAAACCCGAAACACGTGTCTAGTATTTTTATGTAAAGAATCTATGTACAAAATTTCAAAACTGTATCATGAGAAATCACAAAGTTATAAAGCTTGTTATGTTACCTGGTTGTCCGTTTAAAAACATATGCTCACCACGCGGCGGCTCCAGCATCGTACGCTCTTTGATAATAGTTTGGCAGTAAGTACCTAACTGTACGGCGATTTTATTGTAAGTAACTAGTGATTAAATATTTTTGGGACAAAATATAACATGGTGTAAAAATTATTGAAATCGATTCAGTTACCTACTTATTCTGAACAAACTTTATTCAGGTTTCGCATGTACTAAAAATAATGTTGTAAATAAAAGTAGACCGTTAGTGTACTATAACAGATTTCATTATCTTTGTTTCAAATCATCCCAAAAAAAAAAACCAGCCAAGTGCGTGTCGGAACTTTATCCCAAAATCGAACTTCAAATTCTAAACAATGTTCTCCCATACATCGCTATACGTCACGGTAAATTCTCAAACTGCAAACGTAAATTTGTAATAAAAATATAGGTACCTATGTGATTAAACTACGTCTTCGGACTTTTCCTATAGTTGTGCTCTGAGACCTTGCTTCTTGCCAAATTTCATGATTCTAGATCAACGGAAGTACCCTATAGGTTTTGATTATTTGCGAGTATCAAAATATGTCGCATAAATGGCCTTTTTATTGTGTTGACTTAGAAGCTTGATTTTTTTAAAGCTACAAGGGACCTACCATTTACCGACCAACGTATTTAATATTAGCTTCGACTTGACACCACGCATTCCTGAGAAAAAAGGGCCTTGACAGTCTGACAGACAGGCGGACGGACGGACAACGAAGTGATCCTATAAGAGTTCCGTTTTTATCCTTTTGAGGTACAGAACCCTAAAAATAGCATTTAAAAAGCTTTAAAAATATTTATTTATAATTTAATAAAATAAACAATAAAAACTACTGTAACACACGCGCGCATTCGAAAGCGAAAATAATGTGACAACTTGTCAAAGTACACTCGACTACACAACTGGTTCGCAATTTAAATTTGCACGCAAATTAATGACATGCATGCCGTCAATTTGACGACTCGCAACCAACCATTACCGAATTCATGGCGCCGCCGGGACTTGGAGGGGTTCGCAATTCGGATAATTAACGCAAATTTTGCCAAATTAAGTGCAAAGGGTATGTCTGTATTTCTGTGTGGATTTAGAAATTCGTTTTTGGATGTTGTATAATTGGGATAATCAGTTCTGTAAACTGCTGTTATTTCTTAATCATTTTAGGAATTCTGTGTAAAGTTAGGTTAGTTTGAATTGCTGTATTAACGACGACAAATTCTTGCTATAGGAGTAAAATTGGGTAAAATACTTTTAATAGATAATGGCATTAAACAAAAAAAAAACAATATTTTCAAAGAAAACGTAGATAGTAGATGGTAGAAAAAAATACAGTTATTTATGGAACAACTGCATGGTAAAAAAAAATCCGTACTAACTTGGGGCCGCCTTTATGGCCTAAAAACCGCCTAAAAAGTTTGGTGCTCATTACAAGTCGGTACATAAATAATGTGGACGGTGTGAATTTACTCAAAAGAAGTACGTACCTAAAAAAAACGTGTGAAAGTTGTAGCATGTGGCTTTCAGCACCCCTTAAAACGCCTTGGGGAAAACGAATTTATGTAGGTACGTACACTTTAAAGTTTAAACCTCTACCCACGCTACACAGTAACAGTAGGTCCTCGAAAATTACAAAACGCAGTTCAAAGGATACTTTTAAAATATTCAACTTTTATTTTAATTATTTTTACATTTATTATTAATTATATCTTTTTATTATTTTTTTTATAATTATTTATTAATTATATCTAGCACTTTGCTCTGTGAGTGTACTCTTCGTATTGAATTTGCAAATAACAAATAAACATTTTATAGAAACTCACTCTATCATGGCTACTGCTGAATGGTATAAAACATTTAGTTTAATTAAAATATCAGAAGGTCAATTCCCGAAATTATAAACATTCAATATCTAGTCGCAATCTCATCTCAGCGACAATTTATGCCAAACACTTGTCAAAAAACTAATCTCCGGCTCCGATAAGAAAAAGCCTGCGGGTGGCGAACTTGGGGCTGTGTCGTCGCCCGAATCGTGGGATCGACCGCACTTGGTGATGGAGCCCGCTAGGCATGGCGAATGTACAAGTACCTATCTCCCGGGCCCATTGCTCATGGCCCATAACAACAGTCTAAGGTCTACAAATGACAGTCGGGACCAACGACCAGTCGGTATGTAGGTAATGGATCCACGGACCAACCTCGGTAAGCGATGCTTAACCGTGTAGATTGATCCGTGCGTAATCCGCCTGTAATGTTCCCACAGCTGGGACACAGGCTTCCTCACGGTGAGAGGGAGCTGGCCGGAATCCACCACGCGGGCCCACTGCGGGTTGGTCGATGTCACATGTCTTCGAATTTTTGGTTCTGTAACATGCCAGTTTCGTCATGATGATTTGATTCCTGCGTCGAGAAACTCTTCATTGTTAAAGGAACACACATAGTAAACACATTACCAATGAACTCAAACTTCACTTATATAACTTACATAATCTGCATCATAATCATAACCTCCACTCTCTGATCAGTTGGTAAACCTGTTAAATCTCATGTTACCAGTTGTGATTTGATGATACAAATAACAGCAATACACCAAACAATTTGGCATAGGATTTCATTGATTAAGAATAATTATCTTATGTATATATTGTTGCATGCCCGTGAAAATGTATAAAATTGTAAAACTATACTCCGGCCACCGAAAGAATGCGTTCCTCACACCTGTCAGTTAGACACTATGGAATGAGAAAATTGGATAAGAAAAATATTAAAACAAAAGAAGAACTAGCAGGGGATCGAGGAGGGCGTGCTCAAGGGATCAGACCGGAATGAATTTTAGAAACTACAGTCCGGCCGGCCGTCAAATGCGTTCTCGACCCCTGACAGTTTCATCCAAATGAATAAGTACGTGTTTTGCGAATTTGATATTTATTAGCTACTAGAGAACTAACGCTCTGACAGGTGCCAGCATCGCATTCTCTCGACGGCTACGGCCGTACTGTAATAAAGTCTAAATTCGTAAGACACGTATTCTTATGTGCTCAGCGTTTGCAGCGTTGTTAGCTGTTGCGATTTGTAATACAAGAATCCAATGGCAAGGCTATTCAATATAACACAATACATAATTATAAATAGTGTAAAGCCTTTAATGACAGTTAATTTGGACCGTTTGAATTAAATGAATGAACCGATTTTAATGAAACTTCATACACATAAGCAGGATACAAAGGGTTAAAAAGTCACTTAAGAACATTTTCGAAAAATAGTGTTACAGCCTAATTAGACCGATTTTAAAGTTTCCATAGAAACAGAGATTTTCAGTTATCTTTTTTTAAATAAGACATTTCGAAAATGTTCTTTACTAACTTTTTAGACCTTTGTATTCTGCTTATACTTACTTAAGAAGTTTCTTCAAAATCGGTTCATTCATTTCGGAAAAATTGGCTTGAAAGTTTGTATGAAATGCCGTACGTCGTAAACACATTTACTAAACTCAAACACATAAATAACATCACAAACAAAATGACAAAATAAACGTCAAACAAAATACCTATGTTTATATTCAGCCAGTTCTGTTTGGTCTGAAGTGTACATCAAGATGCAATGTAAATACTCCATCGTAGTCGAGTAACCACAAACACGTGATCAGTTTGAATTGTGTGTTGATTTAATATTAGCTGTATTCACATATATAAACAATAGTTCCAGCCAGTAACTCACACATTCCAGAGTAAACTACTCTCCTTGTCTATGGAACGTTTATTGAATATCAGGTCACCAGACCTTGTTCATTGCGTTCACGTGCGGATTTGAAAACCACTTAACCAATTATACGGGATAAAATTGAATAGGTCAGTTGTGGTTGTCGGTTGCGACAAATTAAAATATCTAATTCAGCGTACTCATCATCTGCCTAGCCTTTTCCCAACTATGTTGGGGTCAACTTCCAGTCTACTTGAGCGACTGCCTATCTGACCTCCACAACCCAGTTAATGGATAATACGATACCCCTTGGTAAGACTGGTTGTCAGACTTTCGGGCTTCTGACGATCAGTAACGATTGTCAAAGATCCACGAATGACAGCCAGGACCAACGGCTTAACGTGCTTTCAGAGGCACGGAGGGGGTCTTAGTATGTAAAGGCCATCCACGGAACAACCGCGGAAAGCGTAGCTTAACCTGATCGATTGAATCAATCTTGTATTCCCCGATGGGTAAGGCAGAGGTGTATCTAAAGTAAAAGTCCGCAGTGCTGCACACCTTTTTTTTTTTTTTTGAAAATGGCATCTCGCAGTTCATCCTTTATGAGGATGGCTACTGCTTAACCGGACTTTCCTGTGGATGCCTCGAATTAAGGCCTCCAGCCAGGGCAAGTGCTGCACACCCTCTCCCTATTTCAATTTAAACAAATATCAACTTTATTTTAATTGCAATTAAGTTGATTTCACAGTGACTAGCACTATTGAAAAAGTTATAAAAATGTTTGAAGTTGTAGCGTAAAGTGGACTTTCTTTTGTAGGATTTAAAACAATTTTTTCATAGACTCATATTTGTTTACATTTTTGACAAATAAATCGTGAATATAGGTTAGATACAGACAGTTTTATTGCTTCCTCTACCGACGATATATTACTTAATTTAATCCACAGTTTCTCCCAGATCTTGAGAGTAATAGCATTAATGAGATAATTTCATCTGCCTGTTAATATTTAATAATTCCTGTGGCGATAGGCTTATGTGGGCTTTACACAGGTGACTATAGCCGCACGATTTTCACCGCACGGTCAAAATCGACTGTCTAGGAGCAATGCCACACAGGCGTTAAGCCACAGACACATTACTGTGTCGTGATGTGTCGTGACTGGGATATACCAATCAAATGAATTTGTTCACAACACAACACAACCTACTAATGTGAATCTATTCATAGTAAATGAACGTAAGCGATTGCGTTCTGGCGCGACCCGGCACACCCCGACACAGCAATATGAACCTAGCTTTACTAATGTGTTGCGTCGTTGCAGCGCAGAGATTTCGACGCAGTGAGTGCCACGCGACATCACCGCTCAGGCGTTTCGGCGCCGACGCAACGCATTGGCAATTCAACTAGGCCGCAAAATCTCAAATTCTAAAGTAGAGTAGAGAGGGGCTCGTGGCTTAGTAATAAGATCCGCACGGGTCGATCGGTCAGGTTAAGCTAAGCTTGCTGTGGTCGGTCCGTGGATGGGAGACCATCTTTACATACCTAGACCTTTCCGTGCCTCGGAAATCACGTTAAGCCGTTGGTCCGGCTGTCATTCTTAGATCTTTGACAGTCGTTACTGGTCGTCAGAAGCCCGAAAGTCTGACAACCAGTCTTACGAAACAGTATTGTGTTACCCAGTATCTGGGTTTTGGAGGTCAGATAGGCAGTCGCTTCTTGTAAAATATTGGTATTCAGCCTGGAAGCAGACCCAAACTTATGTGGGAAATGGCTAGGCAGAATGCAGTTGGTTTCGACTTTTGTCGTGAGGCGACAGGTCGCATGCGGCGGGTGACTAAAATCGACCGTAAAGTGTTCAGTCGCAGGCGATCGACCGCCCCATGAGAGGTCGACATTTTGAAGCAAAATGTACTAGTCACTGCAACTTGTATCGACCTGTGTAAATGGGGTGGTAATTTGGCTTCTGAGGTGATTTTGTAAGCGACCAGTCACACGGCGGAAATCGACCTAGTGTAAATCCCCTCTTATATCTGGATTAAATTAGAAGATCTCACATAATCTATACATAGATTGTCTTCGTTAGATGAATTCTATTAAGTTTCGTGAGCAGCACGATATAAGCCGCCAAATATTTAGATAATAATTACGATCTAGCTGTTGCCCGTGACTTCATCTACGCATGTTTAGTATTTTATCATTTTTGAATCCAAAAAATATATTATTCTGGATAAAATTGCCTATGTTCTTCTTTAGGTCCTGGACTACACAATTATCGGTAACAGACAGCCAGGACGGAGTTAGTTAAATAATTTAGTCTCTTTCGCGATATTTTTCCGGCCTTCGGATTAAAACTTGTATGCAACCTTTGTAGAAGGAAATGATTTGATCCAGATAAGGCACACAATGCAGGTTCTCTGACAGATAATGTTTGTACAAAATAAATCTATACGAAAAAAAATACAAAATGGAAAAAAATCTTAAAACAGTAAACAGACCAAGTATAATATAGTTTTCAGTTTTCTACCTGCTAACGAAGAAAATTTTTTCATGTGCCTACACGTACCGTCCGTCTCGAAGGACTTGGAATTACTTGTACGACCTTGAACTTGAATCTTATAAAAAAAAATATAGAACTTGAATCTTACCTAAAAAATTACATGGAACTTGAATTTTATAAAACTTTTTATTCAGAACTTGAATTTTATAAAGAACTTGAATCTTATTATAGAACTTGAATCTTATAAAACTTTTTATATAGAACTTGAATTTTGTAAAACTTATGTGTTTGATGTTTTTTGTGAGTACAAAAGTAATTTAAAAATGTATTTTTACGAACTTATTGTAGGTATTTTATAACAGACAACCTGCGCTCCGTTATTTCACCCGCATAAATCCCGATCCCGGGAGAATATCGGGATAAAAATCCTGTCCTAATCCATCAGTCTCGTCAGTAATAATATACTTAAATACAGTACTACTAGGAAACAGGAAAGTAAACAACATACGTCATGTTTCTCAGAAATCACAAGTAACAAGAATTGTATTATATCAAGTCACTCAAGACCAGAGTACAATTTGTTAGACCAACACACAGATATTTACGCTAGCAGTAGGTAAGTACATTAGCTTTCAGACTAACCTGTGTATTCTGTGTACTCGAGTACACAAACTGTGTACTGTGTTTAGTCCATTTACGATACTTATTCTCTCTAGACAATATCTTTGACAGTAACATTTCAAAACATTATTTGTTAATCTCAGTTTTCAAATAAATAGACACTGAGCTTACACCTTTTTCTTTGCGTGTGGCGAAATTCAGAACTAAAATGGTACATACTAAATTTGACAGAACTTTGACATCTTACCTTTGCAAGTGGCGCCGCCATGACAAGCAAAAGTACATAATTATAATTAAGTTTGTCAGTCTAAATTTCACTGTTTTTACTAGTGACGTAACGTCACCGTTGATTTATTGTTTTGTTCATTCATGAGCGGATGGCGTGGGTGACAAACTAGAGAGCCAATAGGAAAAAAAACTCTCAAAGACCGTCTATCCAGGACCGATTTAGAATTTATGAAAGACTTTTCCTAGATGTATTATTATAAATTTATTGATTTATTTTTACTTGGTTTATTTTTGTGATTGGGTGGCATTCAAGTGGGTTGCTACCCGTTGTAAGTGATCTCAGAAATAAATCTTGTCTTAGTTCATCACAATAAATTTCCATTTGGCTGCCAAAATATATCCGTTCAGCCTAAACGGTTGTGGCGAAATGTGATCGCGATCAGTCTCATTGGTGAATTGCACCTTAAGTGCTCGTAAAGACAAGCGACACACGTCAATGATAGAGGCAACTGCATCTGTCGACACCCGTCGACGCTCAACGTCGATGCGTAGGCGGCTGTCATCGAAAACTGATCTGGGACACTTTCGCGAAAGACAATTCCGCGAATGGACTTTAGCGCGAATGGACTTTTGCGCAAACGGAATTTACGCGAATGGCCATTTGCGCAAAAGACACTTACGTGAAAGATACTTGCGCAAAGGATCCTGGCGCGATCCTTGCATTTTAATGCGTAAGAGTATTCACACTAAGTGACAAATATCATAACAAAAATATTTTTGTTGTCAGTTATTTTTCTTCTAATAATTATAACTGTGTTTAAACCAACTCCGCTGTTATGTAAATTCCCTCTAAATATACACATTTCCTCGTAATTGATATTGCGAGCGACCCTTTGTGGGAGTAATAAATAAATACCGTTACGGGAATATTATTAAGTATATGTAGATGGGGGCGGTAACCCACGTCAGTTCAAACGTGTAAATGATTTTGAATAGGTATAAATATAACTAAATATCACGCCTGTATCTCCAGGAAAGGTTGGACAGAGGTGTGCCTACAATACACCCACATTTCAAAAGGTATGTTTAAATCACAGGACGCTAGCCTATTGCTATCAATAGGCCACGAATCAACACACCGGGCTGCTACTGAGAAATTCCTGATAGACAAAAACAAACTCAAACTCAACGCATTTATTTCAAATAAACCATTTACAGGCACTCTTGAATTGTCAAGGGGTCGTTTAGGCAAGGAGATGAAGTTAGTTGCACATTCAAAATCGTAGTACGAGTAGATCTATGGAGAATAACGGGCAAGAAACTCCACAGACACTGTTTTAAATCAAAATAATATGGTTACAAAATATTGGTTACATTATTCATGTTAAAAATTATACAGGTTGAAATTGAATACATGCGACAAATCGAAATGGGAGATTGTACCTAATCATCATTATTAACAACTTTTAATATGGGACCAAAACAGATATCGCGAAAAAAAAAATCTGCTGTTTCCTACTTTTATGTTCGCAAAACTAGTCAAAATGTAGGGAACAGCTGATTTTTTTTTCAATTTCACCCTGTATATGGGAGAACGATGCAGAACGTTAAAAGCGTCCGTAATGAAAATATTAAAAAAGTAACAATTCAAATATTAAATAAAAATTAAAATAAAACGTGGCAGCTAAGAGATGACCTGCGGGATAATTCTCTATGTTTTAAAGTAAATTCCATTGAATAACTCTTAAGCGTTACGCTGTGATGTCGAAAAAAGTAAAAAAAGATATAACTTTGCAATGTTTTTTGTATCGAGAAAAATTCACTGAATCGTGTATTCCTTTTACATGATACTAGACCAAAGAGTCAAAAAACATATACTAAAATGTTAAATCCCTATTCTACATACTTAACAAGTTACACGAAATAGAAAAACCAATTTTTTTTCAACATATCCCCACTTTGTTCGACCAGAAAATCGGATTAGGACCTCATTCTCAGCAATAGCCGAATAACTCCAAGCAGGAATTAACTGCCTGTAATTCCGACGACCACAACATTAATATAAAAATACTTTATTCAGTTTCATTCATTCCTGTTTCCTGTAATTTCCTGGATTCACATGATTGCGTTTTTTATCCGGAATTATGCAGAGTTACTGTAATTGCAGAGACGGTAATTATTTTAATAACTTTCCGTGTGAAAATATTACTGTTTTTACTGCATTAATTGTTTGTCGGAAATTAATGGTAACGTTGAATTTGAATCTTGGTTCTTGGTGGTTATGTTTATTTTTACATAATAATAATTATGTTTATACCTACAGCGTGGCGCTCATTAATTTAACACACGTATACAGATTCGCGTTTTCGTGTTAACATTTATTAATTTCATTTATTAATTTTAATTTTTCTAAAATAGGATTTAGGAGCAAACTGTTCTTTTAAAAAACGTAGCGCAGGTGTCATTCCGCCGGGGTCACGGATCTTAACATCGCATCAATGAAATTAAAACGAATAATGTGCAAAGAGTAGGCGAATTGAAGGAAAGAGAGAGCTCTATGTCAGCGAGTGGCGCAGGCGATAGTTCAAATTACGATTAATTTTTTATATTGTTATTATTTTTATGATTACAGGCCGTTAGCCCTACGCGTGGGTTTAATTATTGGCGCTACTGAAGCTGCATATATTATGTATTTATTGAGTGCCTCGTTGATCAAGTGTTTACAAGCGTTACCTACTGCTAATCATGAGGGCCTGGGTTCGATTTAAACTGTTATGAGGTTTTTCCGTCTGGAATTCTTCAGTAACAGCCCGGAGTCTAGTTCGGAGGCTCGCCCCTTGTTACATGGGACTCAAATATAGCTGGCAAAATATCGGTGTACCGTACGTGCACCCCTGCCTAACCATTCAGGGATTACAAGCGAGTTAAGGATTGGTAAACTAAAAACTCCTTTGTACGCGTTGCAAGCCTTTATAGTTTTTATTGTTTCTTATTTCCTTTTTCAGAACTTATCTGCGGTATTTTTAACATTTATGAGCATAATGTAAAAATAACAAGCGTGATATTATGTATACCTATATCCATACTAATATTATAAATTTGAAAGTAACTCTGCCTGTCTGTCAGCCTGTATGTTACCTTTTCACGCCAAAACCACTGAAAGGATTTCGATAAAATTTGGCACAGAGATAGATTGCATCCCGGAAAAGGATATAGGATAGTTTTTATCGACATACCTCGCGGGCGAAGCCGCGGGCGGAAGGTAGTGTTTTAAATATTGGTAAAATTGTTCAATAATTAGTAGGTATTCAATGACCCATCTCTTTTATCCATTGGTTTTATTAAAGGTAGGTAACGTAATTATAGGGTTTAAGGTGAAAAAACATGTCAAGAGTAATTAAAGTGACCAATCTATTGACCTTTTAACCGCCCGACTTCATAGGTATCAGTTGCCGTGCCCACAGCGCCCGAAGAAAAAAAACGAAAAATATACCTGATAGAATACAGCGTAATTACCTAAATAAAAAATCAGATTAAACGAACTGTGGTATTTGGTCGTAAATATACGACCCTGGCGAAATGGACTCGAAAATAATTGTCGGATTAATCCGGCGTAAGCGCTTAAAAGGTTAACCAATATAGGTAATGTTGACTAATGGAAGGTACCTACCGAGATGACGACTAACAGAGCAATATGGAAGAGAGAAAGACAGAGAGGAGGGAAGGAGGTGGAGATTTAAGGTCATAGCCATTCAGTATTCTTTGTATGACACTCCCTACTGCAACGCACACTAATCGGTATCGTAACGGAATCGCCTCGCCTCGGGACAAGCTCATGAACAGCGGTGCGGTGCGTGGTCAACTTGCAGTTCCCGCGCTTACGGCTCGTCGTCCCCGCGCTTACGTCCGTCTCTCCGTACCCGAGCTTTCGTTCGGTTGACGATTGTTTGACGGCGAGGTGAAAGACGATACGGTGGCGATCCCATTTCGAGTTGATAAGGACTAAAGACAAGCTGTACCGCCTCCAAATAAATTGAGATTAGAGAAGAAGAATGATGATAGATGTTGATTGGCAAATCGGCGCTGATATTCCTTCCATTTTATTTTCTCTTCTATTACTGTCTCTTACTGACAGGCAAAATTAGAGAGAGACGGAAGTAATTCATTGCTGTCAGACTAATTTTATATTCTAAAGCTCCAGCGTATTATGTTTTTCGTCGCCTTCTCAGTTTGTAAATAGTTTAACCTGATTTTGACACCTCTAATCTTTATTTATAGGTACCAATTCTAAGTCAGTGAAGGTAAACAACACTTACAGTTCGAACATCAGCGGGAGGCGATTCCCCTATTTTTTAAAACGTTCACGTTTTAATCTCAATCTGTTAAAAGTACCTCTAATTTCCTACATTGTTTTAAAAGTTTTTTAAAATTGATTGCCGCTGAAATAAGATTGCGACTAGATTTTAAACGTTTTACTTTCGCCACGTCCGCGTCTGTCCGTCCGTCCATCCGCCGCAGCTTAGCTCAGAGACTCTTAGTAGATACTATACTCCGTTAGAAAGAAGATTAGACATTTAAATAAACCTTATTTACAGTCCGTTCAACTGACTTTGACTTCTATTGCGTTGGTGGCATGACAAATGGTAGCTGCAGTAAACATTTGGTATTGTAACCACTTTTTTGCTTTTAATGCCACCCATAGCCCTTCGGAATAGAAGTTCAAATGGGTTGAACGGACTGACTGTAAAAAAGGATTTTTTAAATGTCTAATCTTATTTCAAATACTCCATTTGAAATAAGATTAGGTAGACATTTAAAAAAACCTTTTATAGAGAGCTATAATTTGGCATGGATATACATAATCATGTATATCTGACGCCGACAAAGTGGTAAAATAAAATCTTGCAATTTTTTTTGTGTTATCACGTCCTCTACTCGTAAAGTGGGGATGTTTTTTTTCTCGTCTACCCCATGGTGTGTGGTATTGTTGGATAGATATTTCAAAAGTTTAGTGAAAACCATTTTTCGATTCAGGGAACGCGAAATATTAAGCTTTAAAGTGCTAATTTTTGTTAGAGTGAAGTGTCCCCCCCTGCTAGCTAAATGGTTGCTTTTGCATACGTGAAAAAATTCACGGCATTAGTAAATATAACAAAATTAAAAATAAAACTATCACAGCTAAGTAGGCTTCACAAGTTTACGAGTAATAGTCGACAATGTATGGGGGAACATGATTTTCAACTAGAATGTTAAGTTTGTTGTTGGGATAAATTCATTATTATTCATTTCAACTACGGAACCCTTCATTATGCGTGGTCCGACACATACTAAGCCGGGTTTTTTGATTACGGGAATTGGCGTTCAGTTTTCGAAAAGACATACAAAAACTCGCACACATCTGGTAATACACGCATAAATCATATAATCACAGCAAAAGATCCAAAATAACCCGACTTGAATGCCAACCTTCCCCCAGACTCAGACCAAATAAAAAACCAAAGCAGAGCGCTGAGAACGATCCAGTGAATTATGCCAAAACTACACCTCTGCTCTGTGCATACAGGCTCACACGCACACATTTACAACCATTTACAATCAAACTACACCTCACTAAGTGCACACATTTTTAAGAAACGAGCTTCACTTTACTGTCGACAGCCCTCTGTCTTGGTTTTTTGTTTGGTGTGAGCCCCCAGCTATGTAGACGCACTCCTTCCGACCAGATGCGATCTCTCCGTCATATATTAACATACATGACATATTTCCCACTAATTACGAATGCCAGTGTCTTCGGAAGAATCAAGACGGATTGGAGACGGAAATCAAATAAATATAAGTATTTCAAAATCGGCAGCGTATAGAAACACAGCAAAAATTCCAGAATACCGCCACTATAATGCCAACGTTGACGCACCCATTCAGACCAGATGTAACGATTTATTCTCATAATATATTATAATTATCAACATATTTCTCGCCACTTACAAATACCGCTGTCCCTATCAACATCAGTGTTCATAATATCTAAGTATTCTGTGTATTATTAAGTGTTCAGTTATTTATTTTCAATCCTAGAATCAAACAGTTTGGCGGGACGCCAGCGATAATATTGTGCTTTTAAGATAGGAGAACACTGTTGAATTTTAAAAGAGTTGTGGAATTTAATAGATAAAATAAAATATATTTGTTTTTTTTTTTGTGTAGGTACGGCTTTTGATGAAAAAATTTATGCCAACGAGCATATGAAAAACAAAAACGTAGAGCATATCAAAAACTCGAAGACATGTGACATCTACCAACCCGCACTGGGCCCGAGTGTTGGATTTCGGCCCACTCCCTCTCACAGAGAGGAGGCCTGTGTCCCAGCAGTGGGAACATATATAGGCTGATTATGCTAATAAGCTATTGATATCGATAGGCTGATCTGAGTGAAACTACGCCTAGCGCGTGTCTATGAATGTCTGAAGGACCTTATTTGCTTATAGAGTTCCCCTCCTGTCTTTGAAAAATCATCGATTCCGCTAACAGTGATAGGGTGAAGAAATAGTATAAAGTCGAGATCTATAAACGTTACTTAGCAAGTACTTTGATTAAGCCTTATTCCAAACGCACGTGCTAAATAGAATAGAATAGAATAGAATTTCTCTTTATTCAAGTATCAAAAGACTCAAAAGCTGTTAGTAAAAAGTAAAACTTATGACTATGTTAGTATACACTGAATATACAAACAACACAACAAATAATGGTGGATCATTGCTGCAACAACCCATGAGTAATTGCACAGCAGCGACCCACATAAACACAGTCCAGGCGACTGGCAATCATGCTTAGGATACTGTTGGTGCTGCCTCACACCCTGCGCACCAGGGAAGCGCACCTTTTACGCATTGTTGTGTAAAAACAATCTACATGCGCATCTGCGAACATCCCCGACGCACTACAGAAGCGGGGCAGCCCCACCAGCATCCTAAACGCGTTATTATACTGAACACGGAGACCACTGTACGATCTTTTGTACACCTAACCCACAGGCTGCACGTGTAAAATGAAGTACAGTACGCTCGAAAGAGCGTGATCTTGACTGGAAGTGAGCATCGTGCAAACCTGCGAGCCAACATATTCGCTCTAACCGACAATGCCCTCCGCTCACGTTCAACATCATCATCATCTTTAAGGTCAGGGGTTAATATGACCAAGGTATTTAAAATTCTGTGTAAATAATGGTCTGAAAGTCATTCGATCTTAGGATTTCGGAATTGTCATTATATGGTTCTCCAGACCTTATTTTGGCCTAAAAGGTCTAAAAAGTTAGTTAAGAACATTTTCGAAAAATAGTGTTACAGTCAAATTAGACCGATTTTAAATATTCCATAGAAACAGAGATTTCCAGTTAACTTTTTTTAAATAAGACATATCGAAAGTTCTTTACTATTTTTTTAGACTTTTGTATCCTGCTTAAGCGTATGAAGGTTCGTTAAAATTGGTTCATTTATTTCTAAAAACAAGGGTTTGAAAGTTTGCATGAAATGCCGTACGTCGTAAACGCTCTTAAATCTATCAGAGAGTTTCTTATTAACCTCAATCCCAAACTAGATTTAAAACGACATTCATGCCTGTTTTTCCTTACAGAACACGGGTCTAGGCATAACGTCAAAAGACCGGGTTCTCTATTATAAAAGACGTCGCATTTACTTGGGAATAAATAGAGTGCAATTTGTTTGAAAACTCGAGAACGTTGGAAGGTGTATTGTAAAGGATATGATTTAATTTGATAGCCGTAGAGGTACAGTGGTGGCAATGATCAATGGAATCAGCGCTATTGTAGCCTTATCCTAAACTATCACCAATACTCCGACTTTTAATTAGCTGCAGTAAAATGACATTTCTTAATAACTCATTTCGGACTGCGTTTAGAGATATTCATGTGAAATAAGTTTCGTTTGTTACACTATTATGTACCTACTAGAAAAACAAGGTTTGGTTGATGGCCGCGAAAAACACAAAAGCTGTCATTTTACTGCAGCTAATTAAAAGTCCGACAATAGTAGTAAAGAATGATCATAAACTACTTTGGTCTATCTATACTCTATATTATTGAGTAGTTTGTGGTTATCGATATTATTTATTATATTATAGTTTTTAATTGGCGATGCTTCTTAAGATTATAATTATGTTGAATGCATTTTATATATTTTTATGTAAGACGCGCTTTTATTTGAATTTAATGGCTGCTGTTAGGTTATGTAAAACAATTTCTTTTGGAAATACCCACAGAGCATGTAACCTTTTGAAATACCTAGTTATATTTCTGTCGCTATTATCAGCACTGTTGTGTCTATGGTTTATGCAAATTGGTGAAAAAATTACGAAAAAGTTTTTTTTATCGATTTCGATCATCAAAAGATGCAGATAGTATAACAGTTATTTTTTATGTATTATGGCATAAAAAATAACTAATGTTTTTCTTCATCTTTTTGTATATTTTGTAAAAGGGTGCGAATTATCTTTGATTGGTCACCAACAGGTGTCACCACTGTAAATCTTATAAAAGTACGAAAGTGTTATAAAAATCGAGTCTAGACAAAATAATTTAATATACCTAATGTACAATGTTCGGGTTTCTGACTACCCGTAACGACTGTCATAAGATCCACGAATGACAGCCGGGACCAACGGTTTAACGTACTTTCCGAGGCACGGAAGGGTCTCGATATGTAAAGATGGTCACCCATCCGCAGACCAACCGCGGCAAGCGTTGCTTAACCTGGTAGATCGACCTGTGCGGCTGTTATTATTTAGCCACGGGCCCCTCTGAGGTAGGTATCAGTATCACCATAAACATTCTAATACGCTCTCAGAAATCACATAAAACTTTTATTATCTGTCTAAATGTACGAGCCGGACTCGAACCCACTGTCTGTTGCGTAAACTTTTGTTGGCACTGTGCCAGTAGGGCTGGCGGCACTGGGAGCGAGTTACTAGGTCAGCAGAGATGTAGGTATGATCATTATGTGTGAATGTGGACGTACTTGTAAATGTCCAGTGGACATGGGTCTTCGGAACGGATAGTCAGATCTAAGTAGCACTTGGTTTGGTAGACGATATTAAATTTTTTTATGCTATTAAGCTCATTTCAGACTACGCTTTAATATAATAGCATATAGCAAATAGTTCATAGAACAACAGTATCGCTTGCCATACATTTATTTAGAACACGTTCACACTTTGCTATACTATAGTTCTAAATAAATGTATGGCGAGCTATATTCTTGTGCTATGAACTCGTATAATATAGTGTAGTCTGTAATCAGCTTTAATTACATACGTCGTACGTAAGCCTGCGTAAGCCTTCTTCACATGGGGGTACGTAGAAACTATAGAACACCACCACGATCCGAAAATATCTCCCTTTGCTTCGTTTACAAAAAAATACTCAGTACTGAATGTGCGCTTCATACATCAATATTGTGACGATATTCACATGGTATACGTCCATAATTGTATGGAAATACGTGTACGTTATAACCGTGTACGATAAAAAGCGTCTTCCTAAATGTCCGTACATTTTACTTCCCTGCCAAAAAAGCGCACAATGTCTTTGTATATTTTATTCTTTAAAATTCATTACAAATATCAATTTTATTCCTCCACAAGTGTTGGTTTATGGAAGGCTCAGACCTCCGGTGTGTATGCGGTGTCTCTCCACAGATAATGGCTTTTTTTTTTTTTTTTAAGGATGGGAAATCATCCAATGACCCCTCCCGCTCTGGGTGGAGCGGAAGGGAGTGTCAGACTCTTACTGACTAAAACCCATCCGTGTTCCTTCCTTAGCCCTTTATGTTCCGGGGCAGCGGTAACCCTTTCGGACAATCCCGCTGCCCCGGCAGGCTTCGGCCCTAACGGCCCCTCCTTTGATGCTGACATCTCTTTGAGGCGCGCGTGGAACACATACGCGCCGTCCGGCACGGGCCTGGTCCTGATCGGACGGCAAGCTACCCATTACTCGCCGTCCGCAGGCCCGCGCCTACGGTGGCCGGGAGTCGTCACGCGGCTCCCGACGCCCGGAGCGTCTACCGCGGCGGCTGGGACGGGCGGCCCTCTCGGCTCTCTCCCTCTCCCATCCCGCCACCTCCTTCGCTAGCATGACTGCTTCGCAGAAGGAGGTGACTGCCTCCCACTCCCTCTCGCCCCGGACCATGGCTTGGACCAGGGCCGGGCGCGAGAGGTCGCCGCCGCTGCCGATCGCCTCTACGAGGACACGGCGGTGCTCTGCCCAAGCGGGACAGACCTCCACCGTGTGCACCACCGTGTCCTCTGGGCGATCCTCGCAGTGGTGACACCCGGGCGTTTCCTCCCGCCTGATTATGTGCAGGAACCTCCCGAAACATCCGTGTCCGGTGAGGACCTGCGTCAGGCGGTAGGTGAGGGCACCGTGACGCCTCTCTAGCCACTCCTCAAAGAGGGGCCTTTTTTCTTACCGCCGCTATCGCGGCGTGCCCTACAGATAATGGCTCACCTCCCTTTTTGTCACCTGCACACGTGAGGACACAGAAGAACACCTTGTAAAAATTTCGAGACTGAATCCAGTCTAAAGACGTAAAAATAAATAAATATTATATGAAAACAAGTTTTTTTTTTTAAGAATTTGGTTACGTTTTTTCGCGCGTTCGTAGGTCTACATAACCTATAGCTGGATTTACATAACTAAACTAATTACGCTAAGTTATTCGTTGATAGTTTCACGTGTAAATATAAATCCAAGCATTTGGTCAACATTTGACAGAGAGAATAGAAGTGTGTGGCAGAGCGAGAGAGGAACAAAATAGGCTACATAGACAGACTATTATACGTTTGGCAGACAGATCGCAAAAACAAGACGGCATTTGTGCTTAAGAACATACAATAGAAGTGAAAAGCGACTGGAGCCGAGTACCTATAAGCGATTCAGCGCCGGGTATAACGATTCAGCGTCACCGACCCGAGCGTGACGGTTCAATTAAGTTCACTGTTCAGACATAGCGCAAAGCTTGTGAATGATGTTTTAAAACCTAAATAACAGTTTCAACTTAGCACAACCGCGTTAAAAGGCACCGAACTCTGTTTTATCTAATTTTATCTAAATATCGCATTTTAATAAATATCACATATAAATTATCAGCACATCCGCCTGTCAGCACGGAATGATTGTCGTGACATTTGCTAATGAATAACAACTAAATTGAAAAAAATGTGCGCTGAGGCTTGTACCACACGGAATTCGCAACGCGATTTGTTTTTTTTTGTTTTGTAATGGCGGCAATTATTATTTAACACAAATAGGTATATGGTTTCGCATTTCTGTTTTATGAACATACTAGCTGCGCCCCACGGTTTCACCCGCATAAGCCTCGATCCCGTGGGAATATCGGGATAAAAGTAGCCTATATGTTAATGTAGGGTCTCAGCTATGTCCATACAAAATTTTATCAAAATTGGTATAGCCGTTTGAGCGTGAGGAAGTAACAAACATGTAAACACACACACATACTCACAAATTTTCATATTTTATAATATTAGTGTGATTTTAATTTCATAAAATGTTTTTATCTACTATTTATTTAAAATTTTCTAAAATAGCATCTTTAAGTAACATAATATGTATTTAATGAACTGTAGCACAAGGGTCATTTGCCGGTATCACGAATCATAACATCGCATCAATGAAATTAAAACGAATAACGTGCAAAGAGTAGGCGAATTGAAGGAAAGAGAGAGAGCCCCATGTCGGCGAGCGGCGCAGGCGGTGGTTTTCTAATTACGAATTATTTTATGGTGTTATAATTTTTATGATTACTGGCCAGTAGCCCTACCCGTGTGTTAAATGAATGTCGTCATTGTAGCGGCACGTTCTATACAACAAGAACTACCCGCCCTTCCCCGACTATGTTGGGACCGACTTCCAGTCTAACAGGATGCAACTGAATACCAGTATTTTACATGAAGCGAGTGCCTATGCCAGTCAGTAACTGGGTAACACGATACCCCATTGGAAAGACTGCTTGTCAGACTTTCGGTCTTCGAACTACCCGCTTCGGCTGTCAAAGATCTACGAATGACAGCCGGCACCAACCACGCTCGGAACAACAAGCGATTAATGTGCGTGTGAACTGAGGGACCAGACTGGGAATTTGCATAAGAGAAATCGTAGGATTTAGCAGTAGGCTTAAAACAATTGTAGAGCGAATTTGGGAATTTGTAAAGATATTGTGTTGTTAGACAAACATATATAAAAACTACATCCCTTAAAGTGTGGTCCTTCAGTTCTCACAGACCATAAGCTAGGTCTCGGAAAGTATCTCAAAAATGAAGGCTTTGTGTTTACAGACATTAATTTGGGAAGGAATTTGTAAAGATATTTAGGTACTAACAAACAGACCACAAAGCATTAAAGATAACAAAAAATATAACGACTAAACTGTGGTCCCTCCCACACAACAAAGATAAATATTTTTGAATAAAAACGTTCTTTTAGTAAAAGTCTTAAAACTTTATAAAAAGAAATGGAGCAAAGATATCCACGCATTTTGATGATTGCGCTATTAAAAAACTGTTCCGTGAATCCTCACCTCCACTGATATACTAAAACAACTTAAAATCTACTTTAAAATTTTTGAAACTGTCGATATCTATTTTGACTACAAAAAAAATGTATCGCTCGCGAATCGCATGCGCTCAAGCTACACAACAAACCTTAACACATACATTTTAAGTCTATTTTAGATGACCGTGTTTCCGTCCCACAAAAAATAAAATACAAAATAAAGCGAGCATCGCCGAGGTCGAAAGTAAGCGATCTAACGATAGAATATCATATGGTTTATGATCGAAGATGACGGCTGTGCCCGCGTGAGTGACTTCTAAGATTATGTTATGACAGGAGGTGATAGTGGTGGTTGATAATGACATCATGGTTCATCTCAAAACGGAACGGACGGACGGACGGTGGTTGGTTGGTTCATATTAAAATAATAAATAAGTAAAACAAATAACAACTGATGCCGGTTTTGTTGTTCACAGGAAGCGTAACTATGAACAAAATCAACGAGAAATTCGGCTCCAAACTTCACTACATTGGCAAAATACCTCGAGTATTCGAACGAAAGAACGCACATGTAAATCATGCAAATAAGCCAATCAGCTGCGCTCCCGTAAAGCGTTGTATTCTGGCAAGCGCCGTGATTGGTTCTGGTGCGCGGTAGCCTTTTCGGCAACGCCCACCGCGGTAAACATTTGCGTTGTGGCATTTTTGAGCTTGAATTGCATTTCTTAGTTATTCACAAAATAAACTAAAGTTAAGTTCAATGCATCTTTTTCTTTCCTTTCATTAAGAAAAGGAGAGAAGATAAATTTTAGTTAAATAAATTGACGTAATTTTAGTAGGAAAGTTTTTAATAATGTTTAAACTTGCATGGAGTAGTGTCAGGCGTTGATTACGGCGTTGGTACTTTCGCCGCAGCCGCAGCAGTAGCGCGGTTCATTTTGGTTCAAATGTAGAAAAGATTGAGTACTAGAGTGATTTCTAGAAAAAAACTTATCAGAAATCAGAACATGTACTTAAAAACTTCAAACAAAGCTGTTAAATTCCAGAATTTTCCTTTCGATCTATTTACATTCGCTGTGAAGTCAAAACAGTACATTGTTTTTTTTTTTTGTTAAGTAATTTTTGCAAGGTATGAGAACGGTTCTAATGCCGAACGAAAAAAAATTGATTTTTTTAATTATTGGGTATTTATCTGCTTGTCTGTTTGGCAACTTGTACAAAATCTAACCGGTAGTAAAAACTACCGCATAGATATTCCCTATAAGTTTGGTCAATATAAATTATCACGCTATTTGCTATGGGGAACAGCAATATTGGAATTAGTTCGTATTCTTCCATAATTCACCTCAAATTGTAAAAAGACGAGCCAAAATATTGCAGGTAGTTGCAGATTTACCCTTTTAAATTGTTATCATCAGGCATTTTAGTATATTGTGGTGTCTTATCATTTCCACGCGAACAAATTCGCGGGCAGAGGCTAGTGATAGAATAATTTCTCTCGTAGTTTTTCTTCAGTCGCCACTTCTGCAGTTTCCTTTGATCTTTAATAGAATTTTTTCTTTAAAACGAACTCTGGAACAAACACGAACATTACTCAAGAATGTCACCATTCGACACCTAATTAGCAAATGTCGTTACGTTAACTAATTTAAACTATCTTGCTAGAAGTAGGTAGTTGGTTTTGTTTGTTGCGAAACTTTTGGTAATGGGAAATTGGACGCCAGCTTTTGAATCGGATTTTCTGTAAAACTTAGGTAACATCACCCTGTATTTCCTAATGGATTAGGCAGAGCTGTAAAACCGTCTTAAGATCTCCCAAACTGGTTTACAAAACAAAAAGTAATTTAAAACAAGTTAAACCGACTTCAAAAAGAAGTTAACTCAAAATTATAAAATTTTTTTTTTTAATGTAGGTGTAAACAAGAAATTCACAAAAAAAAATCTGCTGCTCCCCCTACATTTAGGTTCAGCATAACTCGTCAAAATGTAGTGAACAGCTGATTTATCCGTAATTTTTTTGTATATCGTTAAACGACAACAAGTATGAGGTATAATTTATTGCATATTTATGTGGTTTCCATACTGTATAAATTAAGCACTTAGATAAAAATTCAAGGGGGAGAGAGGTGTTGGTTTTGACTCTACGCTATTTGTTTCGTAAATAATATCCACTCCTCCTAAATATATCCTAATTGACACGAACAAGGCATGGAAGACTCTGGTATAGTTAATTATGGCTGCAGCTGAAAGGAATATCCTGTTTCACCTATATTTAAAGATCCTTTTGCCGAAAAAACAAAAAGAAATTGGTAGAACAAGTCACATGCTTAGAAAATATTAAGGAGCCCATGGGAAATCAGGATAATCACAGATAACATCGCCTGGTGACTTTCTATTACCTAAGATAAAATCAATACATACTTAGCACCTTAATGCTCCTACACGACCCAAACGAAATTATACTCTAAGACGCCTGGAAAAGGTTTAAATTTCTGTAATACAGAATGTCATTAACACAAGACTAGCAGGATTGTACCGATTTGAAGCGAAATGAATTCTTAATACGATCTTTAAAGTCAATACGAAATGTTGGAAAAAGTTAATGGTTTCGGTATAATAGTTTTTACAAGAGCATTTTGTAGTTGGATCCAAAGCGCTAATGTTTCATTCTCTGGTAATTTGGAAAGAATGGATAGTCGACCGCTTTTTGTATTTTTTTTTTAACTTGATTACGTCTTTAAAATTGCTTCCGTAGTGGGAGTCAAAAAAACCAATGATAACAAAATCGTGGGATACAGTTTGGTGTTGCAGCTTCATATCTATCATCTCCATCCTAAATTCAATTATACCTTGGATAGCTAAAAGATCAAAGAATTTATTACGGTAAGTGAGGAGTGTAACGCATCGTGCCCGGAGGAGGGGAAGTGCCGCCATTTTGAGGTCATTTAGCTGCGTCCGAGATTTCCACTTAGTGTAACTATTGAATCGTCGTAGCTTTCTACGACGTTCGTTTAAGTTTCAATCGTCAGCTCTCGTCAAAATCGATCAATTGGATACAAAACATTATTGAAAATAATATCAAAAACATGTAATGTCGGCCTACGCGTCAAAAAGCCAAATCCAAATACAAAGATCGTATACGGTTGGAAAGGGCCTCTCAATAGCAATCAAATGGTACCAATAAAACACCATATGACCGAGTCAAGCAGTTCCGGGAATCCCGCTTGGGCAGAGCACCGCCGTGTCCTCGTAGAGGCGATCGGCAGCGGCGGCGACCTCTCGCGCCCGGCCCTGGTCCAAGCCATGGTCCGGGGCGAGAGGGAGTGGGAGGCAGTCACCTCCTTCTGCGAAGCAGTCATGCTAGCGAAGGAGGTGGCGGGATGGGAGAGGGAGAGAGCCGAGAGGGCCGCCCGTCCCAGCCGCCGCGGTAGACGCTCCGGGCGTCGGGAGCCGCGTGACGACTCCCGGCCACCGTAGGCGCGGGCCTGCGGACGGCGAGTAATGGGTAGCTCGCCGTCCGATCAGGACCAGGCCCGTGCCGGACGGCGCGTATGTGTTCCACGCGCGCCTCAAAGAGATGTCAGCAGACATGGAGGGGCCCGTTAGGGCCGAAGCCTGCCGGGGCAGCGGGATTGTCCGAAAGGGTTACCGCTGCCCCGGAACATAAAGGGCTAAGGAAGGAACACGGATGGGTTTTAGTCAGTAAGAGTCTGACACTCCCTTCCGCTCCACCCAGAGCGGGAGGGGTCATTGGATGATTTCCCATCCTTAAAAAAAAAAAAAAAAAAAAAAAAAAAAAAAAAAAAAAAAAAAAAAAAAAAAAAAAAAAAAAAAATAATTCCGGGAACGTAAAAGAATGAATGCGGCCGTGCGGATCAACCCCGTTACGTAAACGTATTCACAAAGAGTTCCAGCGGAACCCTTACTAAGCCTCCGCTGTCTGTCCGTCTGTTCGTCTGGCTGCCAGCGGGCTGTATCTCATGAACTGCAATAGGTTGACAATTGAAATTTTGAGTGTGTGTAAAATACGGGTATTTAGCTGCTTCGGGTTAGACTGGAAGCTGACCTAAATAGTTGTGAAAGGCTAGACTGATGATGAAATGATGTAGTAAAATAAGCCCCTCAAATTCTGAAACCGTTCTAACAAAATAATTAGAAAATTTATAATAAAAGAACAATTATCCCAAATCTACATATTTTTGTAACTAAATTAAATCCAGAGGGATCCCAATTTTTGCTGAAATATTTTATGCCGGGGTAACCCTTACCCCTTCTGTCTACTGAAGGGTTTCAAACCTTGATCCGCCCTCGTTATGCAAAGTATTTTAGGTCCCCAAATGGCATTTTGATGAATAGTTTTTTATTTTATTATAATGTGTTTGGGCTTCCTTGGATTACATTTTGAATGACAGTGCCTTTACGGATTTTGTTAAGGTTTTATTAAAGGTCTTGTAATTTTCCTTTGTTTTGTATAAAATAATTGATTTTGTACTATTTTATGAGTACTTTACCTTTCTCTTTCATTCAGTGATTTATTTTCGCGTTGAGACCCATGTTTTGTGTTTAATATATTAGAGACTAGCTGCGCCCCGCGGTTTTACCCGCAGTCTCAATCCCGTGGGAATATCGTAAGTATCCTATGTCCTAATCCAGGTCATGGTCGACCCATGTGTTAAATCCGTTCAGCCGTTTTAACGTGAAAGCGTTACAAACAAACACACAAAAAATCATCTTTTCTCTTTATAAATTAAGTAGTTCAGATAAAATTAGGATGATTAATAAACATCCTTTAATAGAAGAGGATATTCAAATAAAGGAGAAATCCTTTTCCACAGACACGTTAATATTGCTACAATAAAAAAATATGTTTAATAAACAAAAACCCGTCTACGGAAAAATAAAAAGAGATATAAAAATTACGAAGCAAGAAAATATTTTAGACATAAATGTACAAAAATGGTCATGGTAATGCCTGAATAAAAAAAATGAAGTATAGTAATAATAGTTCTATGAGTATTCATCGTCTTTTGTCACTGACTGACAATGTCATAATAGACATGATTAAATATATATGCATTGCATTCTACGAGTATTACCCCAGGCTCTCTTGGCTCCTGGAGGGTATTGTCCTCCGCCCCCCACTGGCGGGCAGGACGGCCCCGGGGCCGACGAAGGCGGCCTCGTACGCGGCTGCTGCGGCAGCTGCCGCCCCTAAGCCCGGACCGTCCGGCCGGGCCCAGGCGCCGACCAAACCGGTGCCGGCAGGGGGAGCCTCGGGGACGGCGAAACCGGCGCCGCCGACTGGTGGAGCCCCGGCGCCGGCAAAACCGGCGCCTGCCAGGAAACAGAAGGGTCGTCCGGCAAGGGGGGTGGAGGCCGCGGCACCTACGCCCCGCCCCTCCCAGGAGTCTCCCACTTCGCCCACGACCGCCGCCGAGTGGCAGGTGGTCGGGGAGAAGAAAAAGGCGGCTAAAGCGGCTAGAAAAAAGCGGCAGAGGAGGCGTCGCAAGGAGCGAGCCGTTGCGGCTAGGCTTCGCTCCCCAAAGACCGCGGCTGTAGTGATTACGCTACAGCCGGACGCGGTTAAGAGGGGAGTGACGTACCGCGACGTGCTCACCAAAGCGCGGGAGACGGTGGACCTCCAGGAGCTGGGGATCACCGGGGGCCTCCGGCATAGGGTGACCGCTACTGGCGCCCGCATGCTGGAGATCCCTGGTGCGACGAGTGGCCCCACCGCTGACGCCCTAGCTGAGAAGCTAAGGGCGTCCCTTAACGCGGAAGAGGCTCGAGTCTCCAGGCCCGTTAAGTGCGCAGACATGCGCATTTTGGGCCTGGACGACTCCGTAACGGAGGAAGAGGTAGTGGCCGCTGTCGTCAGGACGGGCGGGTGTCTCGCCGATCAGGTGAAGGCGGGCACCGTACGTCCTGATCATTCGGGCATGCGAACCGTTACGGTAAGCTGCCCCGTGACGGCGGCCAAAAAGATCGTGGAGGGCCGAAGACTCCTGGTGGGCTGGGTTTCAGCGCAGATCAAACTGCTGGAACCCAGGCCTCTGAGGTGCTTCCGATGCCTCGTGGGACACCACGTTGGCATCCAATGCACCTCGGAGGACCGCAGCGCTCTGTGCTTCCGCTGCGGCCAGCCCGGACATAAGGCCGGCTCGTGCACTGCCGCGCCGCACTGCGTCGCATGTGCGGCTGCTGGCAAGCCGGCCGATCACCGGGCGGGGAGCAAGTCCTGCGCTCCGCCCGCCGGGACCAGGAGGAAAGGCAGGCCCTCCGCCACCGCCACCGTCGCCGCCGCTTCTGCCGCTGCCGCCGCTTCTGCCGCCGCCACCGCTCCGGTTGCCGCCGCCGCTAGCGCTGTTGGGGGGCCCTCACAAAGGGTCCGGGAGGGGGCTGAAATGGAGGAGTAACGGCTCCATTACGCCTCCTCCAGGCGAATATCAACCACTGCGCCTGTGCTCAGGACCTGTTGCTCCAGAGCATGGCGCAGTGGTCGATTAACATCGCCGTGGTCGCTGAGCCGTACTTTGTCCCGCCCAGGGATGACTGGGTGGAGGACCTGAGCGGCTCAGTGGCCATATTATCGTCGGCTGCCGCCGGTACCCCGTCCCTCGAAGGTGTCACGAAGGGACAGGGGTGCGTAGCAGCACGGTTCGGGGAGATAGTAGTAGTGGGAGTGTACTTCTCTCCGAACCGAACTCTCGCCGAGTTCCACAACTCTTTAACAGAGTTGACTGTCGTCGTCGGAAACCAGTCCTTCCCCGTGTTAGTGCTCGGGGACTTCAACGCCAAAAATTTGGCCTGGGGTTCCCGTTGCGCGGACATGCGGGGAAGGATGGTGGAAGACTGGGCTCTGGAAACAGGCCTGGTCGTCCTAAATCGGGGTTCTGTTCCCACGTGTGTGCGGATGCGGGGCGAGTCGGTGGTGGACATTTCGTTCGCTAGCCCCGCTCTGTCACAGCGAGTAATTGACTGGCGCGTCATGGAGGAGGTGGAGACCTATTCCGATCATCGGTATATCCGGATCGACGTCTCCGCCCAGACCTCTAGCGCGCCGGTCCAACAGACCCCGAGTGGTCCGCGGTGGGCGCTGAAGCAGCTGGACCGGGAGCTCCTCCTGGAAGCCTCAATCGTGCAGGCCTGGGTGTCATCACCAGACAGGCCTGCCGACATTAACAACGAGGCGGAGTGGTTCCGGGAGGCCATGTCCGAGATTTGTGACGTGGCAATGCCCCGAGTTCGGCCAGGATGCGCCCGACGTCAGGTGTACTGGTGGTCGCAGGAGGTAGAGGTGTTACGCAAGGCGTGCGTTGATGCGCGACACCTGTACACCAGGCACCGCAGGCTCCGCATCCGCCCTCCGGATGCGGAAGCCACGGAGGCGGAGCTGTACGAGGGGTACAGAGCGGCGAAGACCGCCCTCCAAGAGGCTGTACAGCGGGCCAAAGATGTGGCCGCGAGGAGATGCTGGAGACTCTGAACAGAGATCCATGGGGGCGCCCTTACAAAATGGTGCGGAATAAACTCCGCACCTGGGCCCCCCCACTGACGCAGAGTCTCCGGCCACAGCTGGTGGAGGAGGTGGTGAGCGCTCTGTTCCCTTCACGGGGGGAGCATACTCCCCCGCCCATGGCTCCGCCAATTGCGGTGTCCGAAGCGGACCACGCGGACGACGACGACATCCCTGAAGTGACCGGGGTAGATCTGAGAGTGGCGGTAGGCAGGCTGAAGGCCAAAAATACCGCCCCAGGGCCCGACGGCTTGCCGGGCAAAGCCTGGGCCCTGGCCTCGACGGCTCTCGGACCCCGACTGGAGGCGCTCTTAAGCGCATGTATGGAGAGGGGCCAGTTTCCACTCCGTTGGAAGACGGGGAAGCTGGTCCTCATTCGGAAGCCAGGGCGCCCTGCGGACTCTCCGTCCGCATTCCGGCCCATCGTGCTGCTCGACGAGGTCGGCAAGCTCTTTGAAAGAGTGATTGCGGGCCGCTTCGTCGGGCACCTGGTGAGGACGGGGCCGGATCTTGCGGATAGCCAGTTTGGCTTCCGCAAGGGGCGCTCTACGGTGGACGCCATCATGCGCGTGAGAGCCCTCACGACGGGGGACGCGGTGTCCCGGGGTGGGGTGGTCGTGGCGGTGTCACTCGACATCGCCAACGCGTTTAACACCCTGCCCTGGAGCTGCATTGGGGAGGCACTCCGGTATCACCGGGTGCCGACCTACCTCCGTCGAATAGTCGGGGCGTATTTGACGGACAGAGCCGTCATCTACCCCGGTCGCGATGGGGAATGGAACCGGCGAGAGATGTCGTGCGGTGTCCCACAGGGATCGGTCTTGGGGCCGCTCCTGTGGGACATCGGTTACGACTGGGTGCTGCGGGCAGACCTCCCTGATGGCGTCAGCGTAGTTTGCTACGCTGACGATACGCTGGTCCTGGCGCAGGGGAGGTCGCATCAGGCGGCGGCCGACGCAATGACACGCGGGGTTGCGATAGTCGTGGAGAGGATCCGGCAGTTGGGTCTCGAGGTGGCTCTGCACAAGTCCGAAGCCATGACATTTCATGGGCTTCGGAACGGGCCACCATCGGGATCCCAACTAACGGTAGGAGGGGTTCACATCGGCGTCGAGACGACGATGAAGTACCTGGGTCTCGTCCTCGACAGCCGGTGGAACTTCGTGGAGCATTTCCGACGTTTGGCCCCCAAACTGGAACGGGCTGGGGCCGCTTTCATGCGGCTCCTGCCCAACCTGAGGGGGCCAAACGCCTCCTGCCGGAGGCTTTACGCGGGGGTCGTGCGGTCCATGGCCGTATATGGCGCCCCGGTGTGGGCGCGTTCACTGCGGCTTCGAGCCGCCCACTACCTGAACGCGCCCCAAAAGGTGGTCGCCATACGGCTGATACGGGGGTACCGCACGATCTCGCGCGAGGCGGCAAGCCTCCTTGCCGGACTGCCGCCATGGGATCTGGAGGCGATGGTCCTCGCGCGCCTCTTTGAGTGGCGCGCGGAGGCACTACGCCGGGGGGAAAACCCGCTTCCGCGGCAAATTGCTGCGGAGCGGACAGACCTCCGGCGCGATCTCATGGCGGCATGGAAAGCGCGACTGTCGCAACCCAGCGCAGGGCACGCCGCGATAGCGGCGGTAAGGCCCCTCTTTGAGGAGTGGCTAGAGAGGCGTCACGGCGCCCTCACCTACCGCCTGACGCAGGTCCTCACCGGACACGGATGTTTCGGGAGGTTCCTGCACATCATCAGGCGGGAGGAAACGCCCGGGTGTCACCACTGCGAGGATCGCCCTGAGGACACGGTGGAGCATACGGTGGAGGTCTGCCCGGCTTGGGCAGAGCACCGCCGTGTCCTCGTAGAGGCGATCGGCAGCGGCGGCGACCTCTCGCGCCCGGCCCTGGTCCAAGCCATGGTCCGGGGTGAGAGGGAGTGGGAGGCAGTCACCTCCTTCTGCGAAGCAGTCATGCTAGCGAAGGAGGTGGCGGGATGGGCGAGGGAGAGAGCTGAGAGAGCCGCCCGTCCCAGCCGCCGCGGTAGACGCTCCGGGCGTCGGGAGCCGCGTGACGACTCCCGGCCACCGTAGGCGCGGGCCTGCGGACGGCGAGTAATGGGTAGCTCGCCGTCCGATCAGGACCAGGCCCGTGCCGGACGGCGCGTATGTGTTCCACGCGCGCCTCAAAGAGATGTCAGCAGACATGGAGGGGCCCGTTAGGGCCGAAGCCTGCCGGGGCAGCGGGATTGTCCGAAAGGGTTACCGCTGCCCCGGAACATAAAGGGCTAAGGAAGGAACACGGATGGGTTTTAGTCAGTAAGAGTCTGACACTCCCTTCCGCTCCACCCAGAGCGGGAGGGGTCATTGGATGATTTCCCATCCTTAAATAAAAAAAAAAAAAAAAGGCTCTCTTGGCTATGCACACACGTTAATATTATCCACGCCATATTTCTCATTTAATATTTTAATCTACAAATGTTCCAACAAACTTTCCCCAGATAAAAGCTCGTTGATGTCCCGAACGGAGGTAAAACCGGACATCCGGCTGATTGCACACCGTACGCGTGTTCAAATGTACTCCATATTACTAACGTATACGGGAATTAGGTCGGAATATCCGTGTCAAGGAGCTTCTAGAATGTTTTGATGCTGATTTGTGTGGTAGTTGAGAATTATGTTGTTTATGCTTGGAGGGTTTTGCTGGGGTATTCCTCGAAACGCACCAACTTTGAAACGCACCAAATGAAAGTCTATCGTTATCATTTATTACGAATCCTTCATGCTCTACTCTATGTTTCATCGTTGATATATTTCGAGAAATAAAATTTAGATATTTTCATTTTGATTAATTTTTTTTTTACTAAGAATTCTTTTGGTGCGTTTCAAAGTTGGTGCGTTTCGAGAAATACCCCGTTTTGCTTTAAAAAACTACAGTTATTAGTTAGTGATAGTTTACTATCACTAACTAATAACTGTAGTTTTTTCGGATATTTTAATGACTGGCTGAGGCTAGTTTGTACATTGTAACAGACGGTGCAGGAAACCATTATGAAACATTTGGACTTAATCGTAATTCATCATATATCCACACATAGCAATATTCAACTGATTTACATCCGTCACCTCCCACACCAGGTCCAGTTGAAAACCAGCGTCAAATACTAGTTGTCTGGCATTTTTGCTGAACTGGGCCTTTTTAAAGCAGCCGCAAGGCACACTTTCCTGCTAATTTCTCACAACGCACTTTATACTTTTTATTTGCTTTCTGTTTTTTTTTTTACTTGTCATAAATTATGTGGTGTTGTGTGCCCTTTAGTCTGTGGTAAATAAATTTATTTTCTTTCTTTCGTTTTCGGTATGATGTTTTATACTTTTTGAATTGTGACATTGATAATTCATCATTCTTCAGAGAACACTAAGCTTTTTATCTCATGATACGTTTTCATCAGTTTAGATCATTAAAAACAAATTAACGACGTGCGATGTTTTTTTTTTAGGGTTCCGTACCTAAAGGAAAAAACGGAACCCTTATAGGATCACTCGTGTGTCTGTCTGTCTGTCTGTCCGTCTGTCACAGCCAATTTGCTCCGAATCTTATGGACCGATTAAGTTGAAATTTGGTACACATATGAATCTCTGCGACCCAAACACAGACGTGTAAATAAATCAGTTTTGAAAATGGGAGTCATTTTTGAGGGGTAAATAGACAATTTAAAAAAAAGGTTTCGCTATCTGTACCGTGTGACATATCAAATGAAAGGGCTTTTTTTTCTCTCCCCTCTCCTCGCCTCTCCCGCCTCTTTGAGGAGTGGCTAGAGAGGCGTCACGGCGCCCTCACCTGCCGCCTGACGCAGGTCCTCACCGGACACGGATGTTTCGGGAGGTTCCTGCACATCATCAGGCGGGAGGAAACGCCCGGGTGTCACCACTGCGAGGATCGCCCTGAGGACACAATGTTAAGTTTGTTCTTGGGATAAATTCATTCCAACTACGGAACCCTTCTTTGTGCGTGGTCCGACACGTACTTGACCGGTTTTATTTTTATTTGTACCTACCTTCCGTGGCACGAGTTAGAGTTATAATTATTTTATTATAATCAATCTAAGCTTCTGGTAACTGCATACTGGTAATAATAGGTGTCCCTAATTTCCGCTTTTTAAATAAGCTGAATGCCTAACTTAACCTTCTTACACCTAATTTCACACAAAAACTATAGGTACATGCATTTCTTTTTTTTTATGAAACAGATATTTCCTCAAACGGAAAAATAAACTCGTAACTACAAGGTCCGTATAATCAACAGAGTTCAAAGGAGTACTCTTTCACACCCAATTGAGTCCGCCGCATACAAAGTTATAACATTTTATTTGTTATTTATTATACTCAAGGAAAAAGTTATTCCCCTCCATTGTGGGTAGCGTTTGATGTAGTTTTGTGTATTTTTTGTTCGAGATTGAGCGATATGGAGTTATTGGTTTGACAAAAATAAAAAAACAGATCGTTTTAGAGCGTTCTCATACTCAGATACAACTAGACTATAGACAAAATTCAATGCAAATGACAAAATGTGGTGAATTTGAAAACCGTCTGGAAATTGTAATAGAATCATTGACCGTCGTTGCAGAATTTCGCATGAAATACTGAAGCCGTGATTCTCTATGTGAACATAAATCTTTTTATTAACACTAACATGGCTGAAAGTCTTGTGCCTATACAAGGTGTAACAAAACAAACACAAATCCTGAAAGAAGTTTGTTCATAATTGACTACTGAATCAATTACAGTAATTTTAGACATTAGGTTTTTTTTTTTTTCAAAAACTATGTAGTTTGCGATACTGACCGCCGATTGAGCCAATGAAAATTAAATCTTATTCCAAGACGATAAGATTCAATTTTAAATGCATAAAGTAATGCTGGGATCAACACGATTTTATTGATAATAATGGTTAGGTTTAAAAAAAAATTGGTCATTGTATTATGCTTTTAACTCAATACTCTAATTGGGGTGTATGAGGTCTTGCGTTAATTATGTTACATACCTATTGTATATTTTTACCTATAATTAAGAGTCTAATTTACCCGAAATAGAGAATTTATTATTATTATTTTGATTCTCTAAATGCAGCTCAGCATGCCAAGCAGTCATAGTTGGCATAATTGTTTCTCACTTACAATGATAGATTGAGTACTTCTTTTTTTTTTTTTTTATTTGGTAGCACACTGAAAGCTGTTTGGTTCAGTGTTATCCAACTCCGAAAAAAGCAGGATTTTATGCTTTCAGCTAATTTTATATTTAAACGGCCATTTTATCCTTCTTTAGGTCAACGACCCTGCTACAAGATACAAGAGACGCTCAATTTGTGGTTCACCGAATCCGTCACACTCTATTTTTACTTTTTGATGAATAAACTTATTTGATTTGATTCTTTCCCTAAAATTCATAAAGCAATACAAGTCTTCGTTAACAAATGATTTTCATACCTAATTTCACATCGAAAAAATATATTTGAAAGTTATAAAAACATACTTCTTTATTTCCACATTTCCCTAACCCATTTGTTTCTGCCTGAAATACTATTAAACTATGAAATAAAGCAACGTTTCTTGCTATTTGCCGCAGCCGCCATTAATCAGAAGTCTGCCAACGTTTTGTCAAAGTCAATTAGAATTGTTACAACTATTAAGCACGAAATGCTTTTGTTATATTTAAACTTTTCTTTAATGCATTTGGTTTTAAATGGCGACCCTGTATCTTGTCGAAGGTAGTTATTTTACAACATTAATTTTAGTATATGCGAAACCCGAAACACGTGTCTAGTATTTTTATGTAAAGAATCTATGTACAAAATTTCAAAACTGTATCATGAGAAATCACAAAGTTATAAGCTTGTTATGTTACCTGGTTGTCCGTTTAAAAACATGCTCACCACGCGGCGCGGCCCGGGGTGACCATGTTTTATGCTCCTCCAGCATCGTACGCTCGTTGATAATAGTTTGGCAGTAGGTACCTAACTGTACGGCGATTTTATTGTAATTAACTAGTGATTAAATATTTTTGGGACAAAATATAACATGGTGTAAAAATTATTGAAATCGATTCAGTTACGTATTCTGAACAAACTATATTCAGGTTTCGCATGTACTAAAAATAATGTTGTATACAGTGTGGCGATTAGGTTATCACATTAATTGAAACCACGTATTCCACGTAGGTATTATTCTAGCCGTGGTACCTAATATGAAAACCATAAAAATGAATTGCCGAAATTTAAGTACGCCGAAATGTATGTATGATTAAGGCGCAAATATACGACTTCTAATGATTTTAAATTTAACATCACATCTAATCGACCAGACTGATTTCTTTGAAAAAAATAAATGTTATACTAGACCATTTGTTTCGTAATTTGATATGTGAATATTTGCAATTATATTTTTTTAACATAGTGTAATTAATTTGTAAAGTACTGTCTACCGCGGACATAAAAACGATAATCACGCAAACACTATCGGGTGTATTTTCATAAAACTTTCACCATATAAAAGACACTTTAATTCCCCGAATTTTAGTATACGGTTTTTATTTTTTTGGTGTTTAATAAATCAACAATAGATGATTATTTCATATTTTGCAATAAATTACCAGCGTTGTGTCATCGCGCTTCTCTTTCTTTTCTATGCACTCCGATAGTGACCGGGTTTTAGGTCATGTAGTCGCCTTAAGCATTAGCAAGAAAAGAAAATCACTGCTAATTAGTTGGTGTAAGTCCGATCCGAGATGAAGACGGTTTTCATTTCCTAAGAACATGGCTAACATAGGTGCTATAAGAAGGATTTAACCTATTTCATGTTTCATCTTTTAAGAGAACTAGATACAGTTCTGTATAACAACAAAATGGTGGAACTATTCCAAGTAACAGTGTTACGTGTGTAAATAAACTAGATATTAAATGGAATAGCTATTTCTGAAGTTCATTCTGGTCGCCGTACTTAGTAATCCTCCGAGTCTTTGGCGCATCCGAGTTTATCGAGACCAGGAGGCCTACCATGATCTATTTAAAAACGATTCAAAAGCAAGACATTTCAGTTTAGGTTCTTTAACTCTGCTTCGCTCACAGTCGTACCATGACGTCCAATACGCTCAGCGGCATTTGGATCGTTGAAAGTGAATGAGCGCTAAGAGCTCGTGGTAGGTATCCAGATGGCATGGCCTAAATTGAATCGTTAAGCTGACGTCATGGTACGATATAGAAGAACAGTTCAGTTTAGGTCCTAAAGTGGATCGCGTTAAGAGCTCGTGGTAGGTATCCTGTAGTCTTCTAGGTAAGTTGACCGACGCGGTAGGAGGTCAAATCGAAGCATTGTACACATGAACAACGGCTGCTTAGGAACCCATCAAACGTACCTGTAACAATAAAAAATCTACTTAATAAAACACTTAATTGATTGAGACACACTGACAGCGCATAGCCTAAACCGCTGGATCTAGAATCATGAATTTTGCACAAGCGTTCCTTATGAATATAACGAAAGTGAGCACTAGTGAAGGATTTATGAAAATGTATGCCCTTCAAAGGGGATGTCAGATAGGTACGTGGAAGTTGGTACTTAGAATTCTGTTTATAAGTAAAAGTTTGTTGCATCATTACACCACCACACAGATTCATATCTCACAGTCGAGGGGGTTATTTCACCTCAGAAATCGTTGAGAAGTCCCTGAACCGTTTCCGGACACAAATTGCAAAATGTAAGTCCAATCTGGTAAAGTGGGGCTACCTTGACGGCAGTAATGTGTCATTGTCGACCTATGCTCCACCTCCTATCCTGCTTTCCACGTCCCTAAACATGCAGTCAAAGTGACTTCTGCGCTGCCACCGACAACGCCGTGGAAGTGGCAAAGTTTTGGGCCAACAAGATTTAGAATATAGTCGTGCCAGCGACACGATGAAGAACTGTCTCCTTTCTCAAAAAAAACATTACCTATAATACTGGCACATATCAATTTAATGCACCTTCACGGTTTTGCATGCCGCGCATCCACGACTTTCATTTGTCATTTATTACAGCGTCGATCTTGCCGTTTCTTGTAAACAATGAGACGCAAACGTTATTTAAATTCAAATAAATCTTGACTTACTTCGTAATAAAATTAATGTCTCTCTTGTTTAAGAAAATAAATTAGTGTGAATTCATATGTGGAGCTTTATTGTAGATGCTAGGGTTGACAAAAACTGTTTTAGGTACTTACCTAAATACTTTAAAAAGTTAAGGCTTACCTAATAGAACTTACCAGCAATCAATATTTAATTGTAATCAGAATCCGATTACATTTAAAAAATCTGCAATCTGGAATTTCTTATTACTTACCAGTCCGGAGTCTGGCTTTGTGCCCGGTTGATCGCAATAGGGTCGCTCCCTATTACACGGGACTTAAAAACATAACTGGTGAAAGTGTGTTATGTAAAGTAAAAGTGCGCAGTGTCACACACCCCTACCATATTTCAAGTTAAACAAATATCAACTTTATTTCAATGACAATTAAGTTGATTTCAGAGTGACTAGCACTATTGATAAAGTTATAAAAATGTTTTAAGTTGTAGCGTAAACTGAACTTTATTGTGTAGGAATTACAGTTATTTTTCCATTAATTAATATTTGTTTACATTTTTTGATTAATAAAACGCAAGGAAATAATAATCTTAATTAAGTACTGCAGACAGAAATAAGACTTCAATAATTATAACAAGCAATAGGTATTTGTAATAATGTATTTCTAATTTCTGACAGCCCTAACCAACGAAAGTTTTAGTGTGATTATTTTAATGTTAGTGTCAAGTAAATGATTATCATTGTATTTATGTTCGTTATATACGAGTCTATCTGTCTGTATGTACGAGTATATTAACTATTTGAGATATTTGTAGAACAATCGTAGATAAGTGTGTCACTGTGGATTCTGTAATGTGTCGTTACAAAGAATTATTGTTTTTTTTTTGTCTGTTGTGCAAGGTTATTCAGAGGTGTACGTCTCAAGCAGTCGTGCTTGCCAGAAAAGATTGTTTGATAGTATTTCATCATAGAGAGGCAACGCGGTTTTCTATTAGCGATAACGATGATGGTTTAGTAAAAAATGTATGGGACTGATATAAGCTATAGTATTTTTATCTCACGACGCGACGCGCGCTCTACTTGTGGTTACCAAGTGTACACTGTGAATTTGTGTGTAAGCGCAGGAGCTTTGGTGAAGTCAGAATAATGGTGAAGTCGGAAGTCTGTGTGCGTGTTATGTGCTGACGCAGTGACGCTTCTCCTTGTCACTCACACATTCACAGCGTGCAGTACAAACAGTAGGTAACCAATTGGTTACCACACATAAAGCGCGCGTCGCTTCGTGAGATAAAAATAATGTACCAAAAAGGTTATCCGCTCCGATGTCGCGAAATAAAAATCAGTGACAATAGAAAAAGTTACTCTGTGTCTCATTAGTGATAGTTGAGCTCCTTTATTAATCCTGTTGAAAGTCGTTGTTAAAATACGAAACGGTTTCAAAGCGATTGTCACTTGTTTAGGTCCTAGACTTCTACGGAACCTCGAGAAGGTTACAGCATGACGTAGGGAAAAGTGTTCAACATGAGTTCTTTCTTTAGTTTACAAGTCAAGACATTCGACTCAAATAGGTAGGTACGTAATTTTCCCGAGTTTTAGTCGAGAAGGAAAAATCTTTCAATTTGCAGTGGTTAGGGCAGAAGTATGTAAATAACAATGAATTATGCAGGTGCAGTGGTGATGAAATAATTTACACAAAGTAAAGCGCCTGCCAGGGTTCGAACCTACGAGATATTAAGCTTTACTTTGTGTAAATTATTTCATCACCACTGCTCTCAAAACGGTGAAGAAAAACATCGTGAGTAAACCGGCATGTCCCAGAACCAAAAATTTGAAGACATCTACCAACCCGCACCGCGTGGTGGATTTCGACCCACTCTCTATCACCGAGAGGAGGCCTGTGTCCCAGCAGTGGGAATATTATATAGGCTGATTATGCTAATGAATTAAGGACTTCGTCTGTTTGTGTGCTGTCGGTTGTTTGAAACTCTTCTGGATTTATTGGGCCCTAATCACAATATTTTTTGTATTTTTTTATTGCTGAATGGGCCCACTCTTGGCCTCGATCACGCCTTATGGAAATTGCACTTGTAACTCTCCATTGCTAAGCCAAAATCCTAAAACCGTCCCGAGAGTAACAGAGCTGTTTCAAATAACCCTGAGTAGCCTCTCTCCATTAAACGAATGTCAAACGTACACCAAAACACTCTCCATATTGAAAATTAATTTTCAATAGCGTACTACGGCCATATCGCGGCCATTTTGTATTTCGGGGACCAATCATACTGATGGAGGAAGATATCGTTATTTACTGCCGTGCCGTCAACAAGTTAGCGTTTTCATTTCCCGTTTATGGAGATTTTTTGTGTGAATTGATGGCTGGATGAAAGTTCGATTTGATGTTATGATAATATTCTTGAATGGCTCCTGTCAGAATCGATGTTGATGTCCAAATTAACGTAGGATCTTATTTGTTTTTGGAACGAAGTTCTTTGACGGAGCTTGCGGTATGCGATTTTTTACTATTTATTTATAATAGAAACAATCAGAGAGTTTTCATAGTTTTCGAGGGTGCCAATAGTGAGATCAAAATTAATCCAAGATGGCAGCTGTGATTTTTTAACCATAATGTGGTTAACCAACCGCTTGAAACAACCGGCCCTAAGGGTGAATTTCACCAAACTTTTGTACCAAAACTACAACTTTTATACTAAAACTTTTTGTACCGATTATGTCAAACCTGAGAATAAATTTTGAATTTTTGACAGTTTTTCTATACTCACTAGAATTGTCAGACGTCAATTTTATTCCACAATAAAAACTTGGAAGAATCAGTCCTAAGTATTTTATACTACGAGACTAAGCCCTTCTAAGAGGAGTTAGCGTTTTATCATAACACCCCTCACTAAAAAGGTTCTCATTAATCTACTGAAACAAACGAATTTCTACTCCGAAAATACTCAAATAACAACATTTAAATTTTCTATAGAACTCATCAACAGTCCAATTCCAAAGTAATTATTATGTTTCATCAGGTTATAGACTTTCATAATGAAACGTCCGATACGCCAAATACGCCAAATGGGGTAATACGCCAAATGGGGTAATACGGAACGTCGTACCGAACCGTATTGCCGGTTCCGGGATCCGTAGTAATTGTATCGACGGAATAATGATGTCGTCAATTTTGACTGTGGAAATATATTTTAGAAATTGCTTTTTTTAAATTTTGCATTTTTATTTAAAGGTACCTTTACCTTTATTTTAAGGTAGTGTACCTTTTGTTCAAGATAAGGTGGGTATTCGTTTATGGGTGCTTTTATAGCTATTATATTAACATGGAAATTGAAAGTTAGATAACGTACCTTAAAAGGATAAACGGAACCCGTCACACTAATGCTATAAAAGCGAAAGTTTGTGTGTGTGTGTGTGTGTTTATATGTTTGTTACTTCTTCACGCTCAAACGACTGGACCAATTTTGATAAAATTTTGTATGGAGGTAGCCGACACCCTGGATTAACATATAGGCTACTTTTTATACCGATATTCTCACAGAGTCGACACTTATGCGGGTGAAACCGCGGGGTGCAGCTAGTAAGTAATATTACACAATCCCTCAAACACCTAATCACAATGATAGATACCTCCTACCATACATTGAATGACAATAGAATAATTTCCAATCTAAAGCGTTTTCCAATGGCCGTAACAGACGTAGGTACAATCGTATAGCTATATGAAGAAGGGTCGTACCCGCTCAGCAATGGCTTCGGGCATTAGAGTGAAATGATATCATGATACGAGCTCAATCGGGGATGTTACCACTGTTTTGTGACAATAGGATAGAATAGTCTTTATTATTTACGGTGGGCTACATCAATTGGGTACCCTACCCCAGTTGCTAAATGCTTTCAAGGGGGGTACCCAATTGATGCAGCCCACTATACACCATAATAGGTATTAAAGATATAAATATATTATAAATTTTTGAATGGATTAAAATGGGGAAGGAGAGATAAATAGGGGAAGGAGAGACAATTAAGGGGAAGGAGAGACAAATAAAGGAAAGGAGAGACAAATTAAGAAAGATTCTCATTGCATTAGTGACAGTTGAGCTAATATTAAATACACACGCAAAAGTAAAAAAAATATGCCCTATTTGTGGCAGAACACTAATTGAAACCAAATTCCCAATAAATAGTCACTTTACTTCACTGTTATTTTGTAAATCAAAAAGCACTATAAACCACGTGTCTCTCCACCAATATCTAATTGTTCTCGTGGTCACAAACCGCAACTGCCAATATTGTTTCTGGTTATAATCACTATGTCAACCGAAATGTGGGTCAAAATTGTAGATAATTGATGTGGAAATGTAAATTACATCACACATCGAGACCCTTTCGTACCTCGGAAAGCACATTAAACCGTTGAGCCTGGCTGTAATTTGTGGATCTTTGACAGTCGTTACGGGTAGTCAGAAGCCCGAAAGTCTATCAACCAGTCTTACCAAGGAGCATCGTGTTCCCCAGTAACTTGGTTGTGGAGGTCAGAAAGGCAGTCTCTCCATGTAAAATACTGGTATTCAGCTGCATCTAGCTAAATGAACCGCGCAGCTAACGCGGGTCACCTCTGTAGCTCCTGAACATCCAACGCAGCAGTGGTTTTCTGACTTTACTGCCTTTTAGCATAAAGAGGTTCAATATCTATCTGTAGAGTCTGTGGAATATATCACACTTACCCAAATGGTAAAAACACCTGGGACTCTTTTAGTCACGAGTGAATTTAAGTTAATTTTCAAACGCTTGCCTAGAATTGGAAGAATGATGTCATTTTTCACCACTAGATGACAGTGATCAAAAGCGAGCTACATAAATATAAAAGTTATATTATTATGCAGCTTTGTTCGTCTTTGATTGTAAGCCAATTAAGCTGAAAAAAATATATGTGTAAACTGTCCGAAATATTTGATAAAAATAAATAAATAAAGTATATACTTACGTGTTCAAAATAAATATACAAATAAAAAATCAAGATTACGATGAAAAGCTACAAATAATATACACTAGATCTCGTTTCAATCATTTTAACATCATCGCGAACAAAGAACCTTTCTTGTTCTAAACAAATGTATCGATTGTAAGGGGAGGAAAAAGGGGGAAAACGGGGGAATTCCCCGATCCCTGACGTGTCTACTTGTATATTATACGCTTCTGTCTAATCTGACAGAAAAGAACTCTTTTGTCGTAGGCTGTCGTTGAGCTCCTACTAATTGTAAATCTCTAATTATTGTTTTGACATGTGCGGGATGGCGGAATGAGCTAGACTCCTTCTTAAAGGATTAGCCCACAGTCGCAGTAGACGCAGAAAAGTGGAAAGAGGGCAAAGGCCTTTAAAGGCCCTGCAGAGTGATAACACAGACTTATAATAAATAATGTTTACAATACCTGATCATTGTATTAATACTTAGCAATGTATTTTTAAACGGCTTAGTATCGATGACTGGCGCAGGGGTTCCGCAAAAAGAGCAAAATCGTATGGATTTTTTCCTAAAAACAATATTGTGTTTAAAGAAAAATCCTTTGAAAAAATCAGATTGAACATTCAAGAAAAAAATTGTGGAAAGACAGCTTCATAATTCGTTATTGTTTATCTTGATTGATGGTTTATGTTATAAAAACACATAAGTACCTACGGTTTGTTTTGTGCCGTAGCTACGTTAACACATTTTACCTTACATTGGGTTCTGGTTATTTATTTATATAAGTATTTAACTATTTATGCACACACATATAAAAGAACGAAAAAATTCGTACAAAGGTGATGCTTTCTGAGGAAATTTCTTCCAGCATACTTGTGTTGGGTATTTAGATAAAAAGAGATCAAGACAAAGTGTGTTAGAGTAGAAGGGAAGAAAAATACATAAAATCTAATTACTACTATCCTACTAATAATATAATATAATAAATGTGAAAGTTTGTGAAGATGTTTGTTACTCAATCACGCAAAATCTGCTGAACAGATTTGGATGAAATTTGGCACACAGATAGTTTTTAATGAAGATTATCAGATAGGATATTTTTTATCCCGATATTCCCACGAAATCAACACTTATGCGGGTGAAACCGCGGGGCGAAACTGCTTAGATATAAATGTAAAGCCAAGATATCACAGCCAATGCTGAGGTGACTTTCTGGTCTTGCTTTTTTAGAAGAAAAAAAAAACAAGGAAAAAAAAATCAAATGAACTACATGAAACATTTGTAAGTTAAATTTTTTATTGTTTGAATTTCCTGTGCGTGTCCTAAATTCAATATTTTTCTATATTTCGTTTCTTTAAAAAAGGAAAATCTACTCCGCATTTATACCCCATACCTACTCCTAAAAATAAATACGGGGTGACTCTAAATCGAGAACCATCAGTATGAGCTACTTCCCCTAACGCAACATTGTAATCAGCTATCGCGAACAGCGAATTGAATCAACATGTCCCATATCAATACATTTGCACGCCCCATGGGTATACTCGCATTTTCAGCTCTCACCACGAGATTGATGAGGGAAATTTTCTTGATTATGTAGATTAAGTTTCATAGAAAGTACTATCATGTTAATTTGGTTTATTAAGAGGAATGAGGTAACTGTTCGCATAAGATGAAACGATGGATGGATTGTATGAGATGAGGTCTAATAGAGATGGGGAGCGAGTGCGCCGCTGCCATATAAATAGGAATAAGGGCAGATGAGGGCAGTGGTGGCCAAGTGGTAACAGCCAGGTCGTATATAGGTTCGAACTCAGACAGGCACCTTACTTTGTGTAAATTATTTCATTAGCACTGCTTTCAAAACGATGAAGGAAAACATCGTGAAAAACCAATAGTTTTAGAACCAAAAAAACTTGCAACATCTACCAACCCGTACTGGGCCCGCGTGGTAGATTACGGCCCACTCCCTCTCAACGAGAGGCGGCCTGTATCCCAGCTGCCAATAATCTTCCCAACATTATAGCCTAATTATGCTAAGGGCAGATAACGATGAGAAATTAATGATGAACTAATTATGTCAACGATTCTGCGTCGTTCTAACATGCATAATTTTTAACATGAATGTAGTAACCAAGACTTTGTAACCATATTATTTTGATTTAAAAGAGTGTCCATGGAGTTTCTTGCCCGTTCTTCTCCATAGGTACCTACGCTTTGGAATGGGCAACTAGCTTCATCTTTCTGACTGACTGACCCTTTCACAATTCAAAAGTGCCTGTAATTGGTTTAATTGAAATACATGCTTTGAATTTGAGTTTGAGGGTAGGTTAGACATGCTGACGTAGCAATAATTAGCTGTCAAATCGAATGGCAGTTGAGGTATGGACACATCCTTGAATGGAAACCGCAAATCGGTAATGCTTTGCCCAGCAAAGAAAAGCAGTTTGATGGTAATGTTGATGAAGAGGAGTGAATACCTAGGGAATATTTACAAATGAACCGTTAAATCCGTCGACGAGACCATAAAGTGTGATTGATCGTTTTGAACATACCTCTCTACAACGTCCCGCTAGTATTTCGACATAAAGGGCCGGCGCTGACTGACGTCGCGGCACGGCACGGCACGGTAAAGGATTTTATTTCTGATCAAGTTATTTTTATCCTTATTTCAATGAATTTAGAATTCATATTACTTTATTCCGATACAATACATACCGCGGCACGTCGTGGCATGCCGCGGCACGACGTGCCATGCCGCGGGACGCGCAGCACTTCGTGGCATGCCGCGGGACGCCGCCGTGGCATGTCATTTTCATTCATTCCACGGATTGCCGCGGCGTGCCACCGCATCCCGCGAGCCACATAGGTCTCAGGGACAGCAAAACTAATTGAAATAAGGTTTTGGCAGGCTGGGCTTTCTGCGGGATGCCACAACGTGACGCTGTGCTTCGGCATGCCGCGTCACGTTCGGCAATCTATAATCAAGCCACATTTCCAAGTTTTTCATCCCCAAACTCAAAGTTTCCGACACCTAATACGTGCAAATACATTCAAATTCCTTCCTTAAAAGCTCCTTCGGGTACATTTACTTTCAGTAAATAAAAAAGTTGTCCCAAACTCGACCTTAAGTGACAGATAGGTTGAATGGAGATAATTTGAGAACGGGTGATGTCATCAGTTCGGCTTGATCGATGCTGGCATCAGTAAATAATGTCAGTAATGCTTGATGGTATCTGTTACATTTACCTTTGGGTGGCATTTCGATGTTTTTTAAAGGTTACTTTCGTGTTTTGTTTTTTTTTTTTTTTTGTTGTAGCTGTGTAATGTGGTCGATAGGTAATTTGTTTTACTATAGGTACCTATATAAGAATAAGAAGAATGTATTCGTCCATTTGTTACAGAATAAATAAAATAAATAATTAAAGTGTATGCTTACTGTAACTGTAATTATTCTAATTAATATAGTTATTTGAACAATGGTTCCCAAACTAGGCAGTGCCTGTATCTTGGGGGCCTGAGTTGCGTTGTCTTAAATTTTAATTTGAGACATGTTTGCGTTAACTTAAATTTTATTTTAGGATGTTTGTTATTGGACAGAATATTTAATTATGTAGCGAACCATCACGATTTTTGCAAAATAAAATTGATCAAAATAATGTCATAGTGTCAGTGTGTGTGGTGGTGGTGAGTTGTAAGTATGGGTTTTTGTGTGAAGCAATTGAATGATTGTGTGAATGACTGAGATTTTGGAGTTAACTCACTATTTCCTCAGTAACCATGTATGACAGGAAGAGAATCAAACTATTTGCGATTATTTAATATGAATGGGTGTTAAGACACTGCGCCTGTATTTCTCGAAGAGAGTAAACAGAGTTGTAGGCATGGTATACCAAAACTTCGCCACTTATGTTTAAGTTCTATGAAACCATCTTTTTAATTAAGTATTATTTTTCCGGAGACAGTAGTAGATATATTATTCTTCTACCGTTATCTTTGGGACCAGTTACTATCATCTGTCTAGCCTTTTCCCAACTATGGTGGGATCAGTTTTCAATCAAAGCGGATGCAGCTGAATACCAGTATTTGGACATGGAGCAACTTTCTATCTGACCTCCCCAACCCAGTTACTGTACCACCTTCAAACATCCAAACGTATGTTTTAAGGGTAAGAAAGATTTATTTATTAATTTATTTTAAAACACATACAACTATCATCACAGGCTTACCTAATACAATAGTGTAGGTATAGTTATAATAACTTACAATTAGAATTAAAATTTTAAATTAATATTAACCAAGAGTAATTTTACAAAATTCGGCCCGTGTGAATTCACTCAGAGTACAGTAGTGTTATTCTGTAAAAATCTCACCGTGATAACTTGGGTGAAGTGAGCTTAAAGTGAGCTGTCAATCCCTAGGCATCAGATGAAATGACAGCTCACTTCACCTTACTTCTCACGGTGAGATTCTAACAGAACCGAACGGCTGCCGTATTGAGTGTACGCAGCGCGTGCTGCAGCAGGTTGGTGCGAGCGGGCGCACCCACAGCAGCGGCGGCCACCTCTGCCGCCCCACGTGCCCTTCAGTTACACACAACCCAACTGTGTGTAGAACGCCTGGGTTTTGTTTTTTACCTCGCATAATCTTAAATAAGTAAGTGGCGAGTGCTACTTCCCTTCTTACTTCCAGATCATCATCATCATCATAATTTCAGCCGAAAGACGTCCATTGCTGGACATAGGCCTCCCCCAAGCACCTCCACTTAGACCAGTTATGTGCTTCTCGCATCCAACGGCTTCCTGCGGTCTTCACAAGGTCGTCGATCTACCTTGTGGGAGGCCTTCCAATGAAGGCTACGTCTTACGGGACGCGGTCGCCACTTCAGAGTGCCCTGCCCACTGCCACATAAGTTTGGCAATTCTTCGAGATACACTGTCCCAGTTAGGTAGGTCCAACTTCGAGAAAGAGGTCAATCGTCGAATCCGGCTCGGCTGGGTAGCGTTCGGGAAGCTACGCAATATCTTCTCATCCCACATACCGCAGTGTCTCCAGACGAATGTCTTTGACCAGTGCGTGTTGCCAGTGATGACATGTGGCACTGAAACGTAGTCGCTCACAATGGGCCTTATTAGAAGGCTAAAAGTCACCCAAAGGGCAATGGAGAGGGCTATGCTTGGAGTTTCCCTGCGTGATCATATCAGAAATGAGGAGATCCACAGGAGGACCAAGGTAACCGACATAGCCCAAAGAATTTTAGTACCAGCTATCAAACGATTGATGTGCCCGGAGGCTTCTTATCGATTTTCGGTTAAAATTAGTTGTCCTGATAACTGGACAGTTACGTATTTTGATTGATCATTAGACCTATGTTGTAGGAACATGCTTTTAATGTAGAACGGAAATAAATTGTTACTAGTCAAAAAATGTTACGTCAAGGAACACCCCTTCCTTCCACGGGAGAACGCAGCTGTCTGAATAGATATATAAATAAGGTTGGAAACCTGTTACCCCAGTAATCCAATCAATTGGCTTTGAGAATATCAATATTAGCTATGAACTCAATATCCAAGGGTCGAATTTATGAGTACGGATGAATGGCAGACGCGTTTTTTTTTTTGGTAAAAAGTGCGAAGGGTTCCGTAGTCAGTTTTTTTTAAATAACTGTCCGAATATGAAAAGAGGAAATGTTGAGAAAAAAAGTTTAATTGAATTGAGTTTTTTGGACGTTTTGGAAAGTTCTTTAACGCGGCTTGCAGTAGGGCTAATCTGGTATAAAATCATCACGTAACGAAAAAGCGTTATGCCCTCTCCATGCGACTTTCCCTTTTCTAACTCTTTCTATTATTTATAATAAAGGCAGAAGGAGAGATAGTTCTCATGGTTTTCGAGTGTGCTAAAGCCATTAGCGAGGTCTAAATGAAAATCTAAGATGGTGGCTGCGAAAACTTGTAAAAATGTTCGTCATGGGTGTCGTTTTCATAGTTTTTTTAGAGGGTGCTAAATCCGATAGCGAGTTCAAAATAAAAATCAAAGATGGCGACAACTTCATGAGAGCTTCTAAAAACTTATACTAGATAGCTATGTATTAAAAACTCGTAGGTATTAAATTCACACTTTATCCTTTCTATTTCTGTCTCTTTCTGTTATATACGAGTGTGACCCCCCCCCCCCCCCCCCGAACATTTTTTCTCCACAATTCTGGAATTTATCATTAGCAGCCTGGAGTCTGAATTTGTTCCCGGTTGATGGCAATCGGCTCCCCACCTATTACATGGGACTTATACATAACTAGTAAATAAATAAGTTTAAAAACTAAAAACCCCGACTACTGAAAAGGATGAAACAAGAAAGTACACACATCAAAAGTGTCTAGGGATCAACATATATTTTTGCAATAACTTTTCTCCTGATTGATATTAATTAAAATTTTCTTTAAGGATTCATCAAATAAAGTGTTTTCGTTTGTCACAGTAACGATAAACCAAGTCACCTTTGCATTAATAAAGAAATTTGCCATTTTCCTAATAAAGGGATTTTTGACATTTGAACCACTAACACAAAAGTTCGAAAAAAAGACTGAAATAACAGTTTTCTTTAAAATTTTATTGGGTAACTTAAACAATTAATAATCCGTGTTTCTACCGCGAACACTAACAACACAAGAACATCGGTTTGGCATACTCAAAATGAGTTCATCCAAATCACGCTGTGGAATGGCCGCCCATGTTCGTTGCAACAACAAAAAAAGGTCTTCTTGCGACTTATTCGGCAGAGCTCTTCTCTGTAGCATATCCCATGCATGCTCAATCGGGTTCAAGTCTGGCGACTGAGCAGGCCAGGGCAGGACATTGATGTTAGCTGCGGCGAGAGTCTGTCTTACAACTCTTGCGGTGTGCGGTCGTGCATTATCATGCATTAACTGAAATAAGGGACCGATTTGCACTTGTAGAGGAACGATGACGTCTGATACAATCGTCTCAGCATAAATTTGAGCGTTGAGGTTGCCTCTGATCCAAATCAACTCAGTTCTTCCGCCGATCCAAATACCCGCCCATACCATGATGGTTCCACCACTATAAGGATGGACTTCCTGGCAGGATTTTAATCGCTGTTGGCGTCCAGGGGTTCTCCAGTGTCGTATACGTCTTGTATCCGGTCTCATACCAAAACGAGACTCATCAGAAAAGCACACGAAACGCCATTGTTCTTCTGCCCAATTTCTGTGTTCAAGAGCCCATTGATATCGAATCCTACGATTGTGCATTGCTATAGGTGGTACCCGTAGCGGTCTTCGGGAATGAAGGTTCACTTCATGCAAGCGGTTTCTGACTGTTTGGTCGCTAATTAAGTTCCCTGAAGAGTGATGAAGCCTCACGGCTAACATCATGGCGGTTATTGTTGGAGCTCTTCGAGTTAAGATTTGAATGTATCGGTCTTGTCTCCGTGTGGTGCAGCGATACCGTCCTCCATGGCGCTCAGCCACGGTACCAGTGCTTCGGTAACGTGTCCAAAGTCGACTGATAACACTCTGACTTGTATTCAGAGCTAAAGCCACAGTACGTTGCCGGGAACCAGCTTCTATCATTCCCACGGCTCTGAGCATTTCTTCCCTGCTTAAATGACGTCGCCGCTCCATAATAACGTTGGTTTTAATCAGTAGTAGGGAAACAGTAGCACTAATAATGTCTTCAATGCGTTGTATGTTTTTATAGGGAAAATATTGACAGCTGATTTTCATCTTTTACTCGAATTTGATTCACAGTTCCTGATTCAAATTATGAAATGCACCAAAAAGGATCCATATAAATTTATAAAATCATAAATTTATTACAAAGCCACATCTCAATCTCAAGAAATCCGCATAAAAATGCTTGATCCCTAGACACTTTTGATGTGTGTACATTCCCGTGGTCGCATGCCGCTGACTAACATACTTAGTTATAACCTACTAGCTTCCGTCCGCGGCTTCGCCCGCAAGGTATGTCGATAAAAACTATCCTATGTCCTTCCCCGGGATGCAATCTATCTCTCTGCCAAATTTTAGGTAAAGGTAACATACAGTCAGACAGACAGACAGACAGAGTTACTTTCGAATTTATAATATTAGTATGGATGGTGCACACACATGCATACAAACAGCTTTTGTGTTACTCAAATGAGAATTCATACGCTCCTTCAGCCGAAAGACGTCCACTGCTGGACATAGGCCTCCCCCAAGCACCTCCACTTCGACCGGTTCTGTGCTTCCCGCATCCAGCGGATTCCTGCGGCCTTCACAAGGCCATTCTTCCACTCGTCCACCTTGTAGGACGCCTTCCAACGCTACGGAAATATATAAAAAAAAAAATAAGCAGCTACACATATCTGTGGTTTACAAACTTCAGGAGGAAATATTCTTTTTTTTTACTGCGGTACCCTAACTACAAGAAAAGCCCGTTCCGTACAAAAAATAATTTGTTTACAAAATGAAGCGTGAAGTTATCCGGAACATTTAAAATGCCAACGGTAGGCGGAAAATAATCAATATTAATTCGTGTGTTAATAAGTTAATTAAACAGATAAAGAGAATAGATATTATAAAACTAGAGAGAAAGATATTTAGAAAACTTTAATCCATTTCCGAGCGATTGCGAACAGTGGTTTTTGAATCCAGCCAGGCGCTTTACTTTGTGTATTTAATTACATCACCACAGCTTTAAAAACGGTGAAGGAAAACATCGTCGGGAAACCGGCATTTCCAATAAATAAAAAATGCAAAAACATGTGACATCCACCAACCTGCACTAGGCCCGCGTGGTGGATTACGGCCCACTCCTTCTCACAGAGAGGAGGCCTGTGTCCCAGCAGTGGGAACATTATAGGCTGGTTATGATGAATACATTTCCGGTGCAGTCGGGTGACAGAATGTTTAATGCATCCGTATTCAAACATCCCTCACGACTGGTCACACTAAAGAGCGGGCCGAAAGCAACATTTTTATTCGTTTCATTAAATTAACAAGACTTAAGTACATATAAAATTTAAAAAAAAATGGAAAATCCAAAAGTGCACATGCACGACATAAAATGCTCATTTGATAGTATAAAAAACCATAAGTAGATTCTTGGCTCTCAGGAGTGACGGTACATATATCTTGTCCAGCGCTACCGCAGCTTTCTAAATTACTGGTATATGTTTACCTACTGCCTCATCTAGTGGTCGCAAGCGTTACTGCTAAGCATGAGGTCCTGGGTTCAATTCCTATCATAATTTTTCATTCATCATCATTCATATCATTTAGATAGTTTATTCCGGAAGGTCATTACCTTCCGGAATAAACTATCTAAATGATATGATAACGAAATGGTGAAAACTGCATCAAAATCCGTTGAGTATTTTAGAAGAGCAATGCGGTCACATATAATCTACATCCGCTATTTATTTGGTAAGCAAATATGAGTTTATAAAAAAATAACTTTAAATCCTATACCGTAAAGTTCAGTTTACGCTACAACTTCAAACTTTTTTATAACTTTTTCAATAGTGTTAGTCACTCTGAAATCAACTTAATTGCCATTAAAATAAAGTTGGTATTTGTTTAACTTGAAATAATATTAATTTGAGACAAGTTTTAACAGACTTTACACACGAAAAGAGACTTTAATTAATTATAAAGTAAAGATACCTTAAACAAGGAGCTTTTCCATTTCCAACGGAAAAATTCAATCAAAACTTTGTAAATCTTGTAATTAAACACTCCTAAATGTCTAAAACTAACAGTCTCTGATCTCTCATTTGGCAATCGCGTCAAACACGAAACAATAAACAGTCGGTATGAACAGACCCATACACTACAATGCTAACAGAGGTGACGATCATAACGTTGCTGTCTTCACTTTGTATTCCGAGTCGCGCACTCATTACTCCATTTTCGTGCAGTTTGGTGCATGTTTGTAACTGCAGCGTTCATAGCTTATAGGTTGATTTACACGAATTTACTCGCCCGAAACGGGCGAATCGACACTCTTAAACAATAATTCATAGACTTATAAAAAAAGATGGACTCCGCGCCACGCATATCGAAAGTGAAGCACAGTAAGTATGCCGGGACCGCTTGTACAAACACGCCTCACGCTCACATTTACATCATAGTATGCCGACCGGCCGCCATTACGTGACACGACAGCGTCAATCGTCAATCGCGCACACACAGATCGGTACGGTGTTCACTTTCGATATGCGTGGCGCGGAGTCCATCTTTTTTTATAAGTCTGTGCAATACTTATTACTTTTTCTGTTGGCGCCTCGCACGAAGTTCATTTATTTGAGGGCGAATTGACAACTCCAGAAATAATATCAACTATCGGGCAGTTGACACATTATGAATTTTTTTCAAAACATTTTAGTCCACCTCTGTGTCTGGAAGACGTAGCGTTGAAAGGCACACACAGGCACATGGCAGGCACGTGGTGGACCTTAGATCTGGTGAAGGCCGCAGGAATCCGCTGGATGCGAGAAGCACAAAACCGGTCGAAGTGGCGGTGCTTGGAGGAGGCCTATGTCCAGCAGTGGACGTTTTTCAACTAAAATGATGATGATGATGATTGAGGAACAAAACTCTTCAGTATGTTAAAACTTCTTATGACTTAAACCAGAATCAATGTAACAATGCAAATACAGGAGTACCGAAACGATCCTGCCCTTAAACGAACGCACGAAAATTAATATCTTTCAAGTTTTTGTTCAAATATCAAAGTTAATAATGTTTAACTTTCAACAGAGTTGGCAGCTTGGCAAATATGCGTAGATACTTGCCCGTTTCCTTATTTATACTCGAAGTTCAGCAGCTTATGAAATGTTGAGTTTATTAAGTGCAACAGGATTAGAAGTGTTTATTAATGTAAGGGAGTTTTGGAGTTTTTGGAAGGACATATTATTTTACTGAAAGGTTGACAGAAGTTGGGAATCCTTTGCTATAGAATCGGAACTAAATAGAAATCAGAAAGGTTTTGACTCCGACATATTTTGTTATCGCACACTTCTAATAAGCCTTTTGGCATCGTAAAAAAAAAACAGACTAACAGGCCTTTGCCCTGCAGTGGGACAACACAGGCTTATAATAAATAATAATAATAATAAATAATAATAATAACAGTAGTAGTGGCTTACATTTGGACAATTCAACAGCATTCATTGCGTTATATACGTTGTTGAGCATACAAATTTTTGGACAATATGAAGCAGTAGATTAGCAATATTCTACAAAATGATTCAGATTGATATTGATAAATGTTTTATTAAGGTTGTGTTTTCTTAAAGAACGGCCTGTGGAGGTTGAAGTAAAAGATTTGACTTGTTTTTTTTTTGTTTTTTTCTTTTTATTATGCATCATGCTGACCGCAAATATATGTAGTTATTATCTTTTCTTTTTTATTTGTCTTTATGTACCGGGAGCGTCGTAAACGGTGGTTAAGGGACTGCAGCAAAAATGAGAAAGAAAAAGAAGAAAATATTATTAGAAATTAAAAGAAAACAGTGGGCAGTGGTGGCCCTGTGGAAACGGCCACGACTTACGAGTTGTAGGTCGTAGGTTCGAATGCAGACAGGCGCTTTACTTTGTGTAAATTATTTCATCACCACTGCTCTCAAAACTGTGAAGGAAAACTTCGAGAGGAAACCGGCATGTCCTAGAAAAAAAAAACCAAGACGTGTGTCATCTAGCAACCCGCACTGGACCCGCATGGTCGATTACGGCCCACTTTCTCTCACCGAGAGGAGGCCTATGTTCCAGCAGTGGGATCATTACAGGCTGATTATGCTATGAAAGTAAACAGTTGCTTTTCCACAGCTAATCGATGTGATTATGGTGAAGGTGAAATTAATAAAAATAAAAACCAAGATTGCTTACTTTGGGAATAGAAATATCGTCCCCACACCACAAAAAATCATCATACAAAAGGCCTCTTCAAAATATTCCATTCTCACTTGCAAATTTCTTACAATACCGTACTGGCAATAACAATAAAATACGCCCGCTTCGGTCCGGTTATAAATCAGCCGTGCGGACCGTACCCGAACCGTACCCGGTACCTCCCGGGTAAAACGGTGCAGGTCATTTGTATTCCGGTACCGAATCCAAGGCGTTTTGCATCGAACGTGTTAATTCGGTACGAATACCGAATTTCGAAGGAGTCGGGAGAGTTGAATCGGGATCGATTTGCTTTGTAGGGTAAAGAAATTGTTTGTGCTTGGCCAGACTGGCAGCGTGGGCGCGGGGCGGGCGTGGTGCGGCGTACTCATATATAAGAACTTAATTTGAGTGCCCATAGTGGGCACGCGGGCGAGGTGAGCGGTGGGGGCAGTGCGGCGCGGGGAGCACGCAGGAAACTCGCGCCGTAGCTCGTTCATACAACACATACAAGTGGGTGCGCGGGCAGCCCGCGCAGGGACCTGGTTTCTCAAACTAGTTCGAGCTTTTCTCTAGTTTAAATAAGTCTTCTTCATCCATGTTATAATTTAACAAACACTGGACACGACAACACGCAGAACGCAGCCGCGCTCGACTGCGAGATTACGAGACTGGTAGATTGCGCGCGTTCCCGCACCCGCGCCGCTTCCCGCCCCGCGCTGCCAGTCTGGCCAAGCACTTTATTCTGGATTTGATTTTGCTAAAGATGGTGGTTTTGGCAAATTGCCTCTTTGACTGCTCATTTAGAAACGTTATGTTAATACACACCTAATTACTGTCGTCAGACGATTCAGAGTATTCTGCAGCATTGACAGCGTCAGCGTGAAATGTCAGACGCGTTCCAGTATCACAGAACAATACACGACAGCACTATAAATCGCTAAAATATGATCCGACCAAGTGAAAATGCTCGTTATTTTCATATTAAACGTGTGTTACTTTGAGTTGATTGAATTTGGGATTATTTTTTGTTGTTGATTAAATTGTCTGTTCTTTATTTACAAAATATATATCTTTTCGTGACGGGGACTTTAGATATAATATAACGCTTCAGTCTGACCACGGTGTATGGATTTGAATTTTGAAGGAAATCTGATGATGATGACAATGAAAAGTATCATCATCCACAGCCCGACTTCCTCCACTGCTGGGCATTAGCCTCTCTTTACACAAGTAAAAGTAATTCCAATCCCCACGCTCTTGTGCTAGCCTCATCCAGGCAACAATGTCGCCTGCCCATCTCGCCGCCGGACGACCAACATCTCGTCTTCCAGTCCTTGGACGCCACCCTGTACCACCACCACCACCACCACCACCACCACCACCACCACCTGCGCCACGCTTCACTCCACCTCTCATCACTGACAGGTATCCTCCTAACCCAGTTTAATTTCAGTTCCATACGTTTTACGATATCCAAGCCCTTCGTACGTCTTCGTATACGAAAAGTATAGAAAGAAAAGAAAAAATAAAGAAATATAGGTTTATTTGTCACAGAAACACGTGTATACAAAAAGATAATATTAATACCAATATGGAATATGTATACATACTCGTAAATATCTGCAATTTCATACCGGTTGATTTTTATTACCGTCTCGAAATTTTTCTTTCTTTCTCGAAAATCAGCTTATGTATTAAATAGCTGATTTTGTTTTCGTGATTTCTGAGTTGGTCCAATAGTGAAAGTTGTTCATATTCATGGGTAGAACACCCTGTAAAAATTTCGAGATGGTAAATAAAATCATTCGGTTTATTTGGTTATCATCTACGTAGCGTTTTCCCAACTATGTTGGGGTTGGCTTCCAGTCTAACTGGATGCAGCTGAATATCAGTATTTTACATAGAGTGACTGTCTATCTGACCTCCACAACCCAGTTACTGGGTAATACGATACCCCTTGGTAAGACTGGTTGTTAGAGATTCGGGCTACTGACAACCCGTAACGACAGTCAAAGATCCACGAATGACAGTCAGGACCAACGGCATAACGTGCTTTCCGAGCACGACGAGGTCTTGTTATGAGAAGATGTCACCCATCCACGGACAAACCGCGGCAGACGTAGCTTAACTTGATCGATCGACCCGTGCGGCTGTTATCACTTAGCCAAAAGCCCCTAGAGGCTAGAATCATATTATTATTAATATTAAGTTGTTTCCACATACAATATAGTTGTTTTTATTCACAGGTGTGTTAGTGTTAACTTGTAAATTGTAATTGTTGTGTCTAATAATAACAATTTACAAGTTAACACTAACACACCAAATTATTTTTAACATCTAACACAAACTAAAACGAGTACCTAATTGGCGAAAAAGACAATCATGAAAAAGCAAACTCTAACGATCCCATTTCCTCTTCACTTCAAACATCATCATTTGGAAAAAAAAAAACAACAAATGGCGAATATGAACAGAAAAGTGGTTAATTATATTTCATCACTTCATTTGGTACGATACGATATGAATCGATCTCTCGTACATGCTCCGCCATTATTTTTTTCTTTTTATAATATTATAATTGGTAGAATAACGATAAATTATATAAATATTTAGGGCTAATTAGATTGGAGCCGGAATTTTACATTTAGGATTAAGCAGTTCTTGTTATTTTCACGTTAAAAATGTATAAAACGGTGGCCTAGCATGTAAATAAAGTCAGATGATTGAAAAATCAGCCCTAAGATAATTAATTATATCAGTAACATTACACAGACTGGTTAGATCTTAAATATCTTAAATTCATTCACTGACAGACAACGCGCAGTTTAAACCGCTGGCTTTAGAAGCTTGGAATTTTGCACATGAGTTCCGTAAAAAGCGAAGGTGAGCGTTAAAGAAAGATTTTTGAAAATTCACCCCCTAAACGGGTTTTATACGAAGACATGTGACATCTACTTCTTACGGGCGACTTTTCTGTGAATTACGGCCCACTCCCTCTCAACGAGACGAGGTCTCTGTCCTAGCAGTGGGAAAATTATTGGTTAATTATGCTAAAGGGGTTAAATTGGAAATGGAAGTTCGCCAGTTTTAGTTATGGGAAATCCCATTGGACCCACGGCTTGTATACAGGGTGAAATTGAAAACATGCGACAAATCGAAATGGGAGATTGTACTCATCATTATGAACAACTTTTTTTATGGGACCAAACCTAAAATCGCGACAAAAAAAACAGCTGTTCCCTACATTTTGACGAGTTATGCGAACATAAATGTAGGAAACAGCAGATTTTTTTTTTGCGATTACAGCTTTGGTCCCATAGTAAAAGTTGTTCATAATGATGAGTACAATCTCCCTTTTCGATTTGTCGCATGTATTCAATTTCAACCTGTATATGACCAGACAGAGCGAGGCATGCGCCGCAAATGATTTTATTTATTTGTGCGGTTGCCTCAGGCTGAGGCAACTAGCTGTATAAAATCACTTGCGGTGCATGCCTCGCTCTGTCTGGATGCACCTTTAGCTGCGTGGATTCATTTGTTTGACAACGTGGGTCTACGTTTCCACTGCAGTACACACTACACATCCACAACTATGTACAACTGTAGCGTGGCCCACCGCGGCAGTTGCACATAGTCATGGGTATTATTATCGACCTATTTCTATTCTATCCACCTTGTCTAAGCTTTTCGAGAATTTAGTACACAGTAATTTGTTTCCACATCTGAGGCATCTCATCATTCCCGAACAGCATGGCTTTGTTCAGTCGCGATCTACCAGTACAAACTTAATGATATTTACACAATTTTTATTTGAAAATATGGATAAACGTACGCAGGTTGATGCTGTGTATACTGATTTTCGGAAGGCGTTCGACAGGGTAATCATAAACTGCTTTTGGACAAAATTGCCTTCAACGGCATTAGAGGGAATCTGCTCAGATGGTTTGTGTCGTACATATTCCACAGAACACAGAAAGTCGTCATCAATGGATACGAGTCTGAATACACAGTTGTCGAATCCGGTGTACCCCAAGATTCAGTCTTGGGTCCTTTATTGTTTATCTTATTCATTAACGACATAAAGTCCTGTATAGTTAACTCTAAGTTCCTCATGTACGCTGATGATATCAAATTTTTTAAATCCTGCACAAGTATGCAGGACTGCTTGCTATTACAAGATGATCTATTCAGACTTTCGCAATATTCTCTTGAGAACAAACTTCATCTTAGTTTGCCAAAATGTCATTATATTTCTTTTACCAAAAATAAAACAAGTATTAAATTTCCCTACACACTAAATCACATAAACTTGAATAAAACAGATTACACGCGTGATCTTGGAGTACTACTTGATAATAAGTTACATTTTGACATCCATATTGACAACATTATCAATAGAGCTTTTCAGATGTATGGTTTCATAATGCGGTCTTGTAAAGAATTTAAAAAAACTTCTACTTTCCTCTTCTTGTATAAAACTTTAGTCCGCTCCCAGTTGGAATATGCGGTGCCCATTTGGAGCCCATTTTACGAAAAATATAAGCACAGACTAGAAATGGTACAGAAAAAATTTCTTCGTAGGTACTATGCATTATAAGTGTTACCAAACCAAGATTCCCTATGCGGATCTGATGAAACAGTACAACATATTAAGCTTGGAGCACAGGCGTACACTGCTGATGGTTACGATGCTGTTTGGCATATGCAACAATAGGTTTAATTGTATGGAACTTTCAAATAAACTATGTTATATAGTACCTAGGACTGTTAGTTGGCGGGAAGTGCGAGCTTGTTCTACACAGAGAAGTGTAGAACTAATGCTGGGGAGAGAGCTCCACTCAGCCGATTACTAGATACGTACAACTCAAATTTTATAAATTTAGATATTTTCGCTCTTAATCAGAACAAATTTAGAAAAAATGCTATTGACTTACTTTCTGGTCATGCTTAACGATGACAGCTTCTTGCTGATGTTGCGTGATCTGATTGGTGACTAAGGACTAAATCCGGACGGGGAGAGCCGTCTTGAGTTGGTTTGTGTGGCTTTTCAGGTTTATTTTTATTTATTTTCTTACTGTCCCTTTCTGTATACGTTCGTTTCCTTATTTCTTTGAAAATCGATATGATTCCGTGGACAATGGTGTGGGTTATGCGTTTGTTTACTATTATACCTTAGCTAACAATTAATACTGTAATGCATAACTGTTTTTTGTTCCAAATAAATAAAATAAAAATAAAATAAAATTATATTCGTGTATAGTGTTGGTGTGTACCGCATGCACGGCGTGCATGGCGTTGAGAGGGTTGAGCTATGTGAGCGCCATATTCGAGCAAGCCACGCATGTACAGGTACTAATGACGTCAATTGATGCGTAGCGTGTCCGTGGTTTGCAGTGGACACAATTACATTTATTTTCTTGCAAAGCCAAGCTTTACACACGCGTGGCCTATCCGTGCGCCGCGGTTGGTATGCGCCTTTAAGTTTGTGAAGTATGTTATCAATTATAATTAATCACGACATTCTAATTAGCTACACTTACTAAAATATTTGCGTGACCATAAAATAAAACTCGAACCTTCACGGTCATTGCTTTATCAGCAATACAATAAAACGACAACCGTATAGCCAAATACTACAGCTAACACACTTAATAATAATACAACCAACACAAAAATAAAAATGTGGGTAAAAAAAAATGATAAGCCAAAAATCGCACCCTTTTCAAAACATAAGTGTTGTTCCTATCATCAAAAATATCCGACACATCGGCCACATTATCCGCGCAGTCGGATACGGCTACAAGGCACCATTGTACCCAAGCATCGGCCACAAACTATTGTAGCGAAAACGACACGTAATGATACCGAAATTGCCTTTTAAATGTTCCGGTACAATACCTTTTTTTTCGCTTGAACGACAAACTAGGGTGTTGTGTGAAACACTCTGAAAGATATCTTGTTGGCCTTTGAGTGATCTGGTTAGAAAAAGTGAGGAGCTGACAAAATGTGTATTTTGAGGGAGTCTTTCAATAGAGGGAGATAAAAAGTTGTGGGCATCAGTGAGTTGATTTTTGTGAAGAGTTTTAGTCATGGATATTTTTAGGGTATCGCCCGAATAGTTTTGGACTTTACTGGCTTTTCACAGGGCCTGCCGAGAAGCAAATGAAGCACATGAATATGAATTGTTTTTTTTTTGTCAAAAGGGGAGTGAATTGGTTGACTACGCAAGATATCATCCAAAAACGACATTTTGAATGCCATATTATAAACCCCTTTAACCCTTCTCACTTCTTATCAAAACAGAAAACTAATTAATTAATGGTTAAATTACATTTGAGAGTACACAAAACTAGCTTACAAACTTAATCCCGGATATCCGCCCAGTTTCAGCATGGGCCGTATCCGCGGTGCGGATAATATTCCTCCCTCAAGTCTGTTCCTATTTCGACATTTATCTGTTTTGTAAATAGAGTTAAAGACCTATTCAAACCTAAGCGGTATTCGCCTACCTTCTGCGGTAGGGAAAACCGAGTGGGTATGCGGTAATATTACTGTTCACACCAAAGCGGATTTCGCTAACCTTGTGAGTAGAATACCGAGTTCGAGTTTCGCTCAGGATGGTAAAGAAGTTTTTGTTTAGCTATTGTTTCGCCCGACAAGCGAAACAATACCTATGCGGTAGGTACCATGGCACCAACTATTCCGCTCTAGCCGCGGAACTTGATACTAAATACCGGAGCGAAACCCGCGCTGTATGTACCTCTACCCACAGCGGCAGCGAATACCGCCTAAGTTTGAATAGGCCTTTATATGTAGTTGAATATGGTCGAAAACGGGAACAAGAAACTGATTTAGGATATACAGAACATCACGTCTGTAATCACCAAAGGGTTAGGCATAGGTACATCATACATACACCCACATTTCACCAGTTTTGATTAAGTCCCATGTAATATGGAGCGAGCCTGTTGCCATCGACCGGACACAAATCCAGACGGATCCAAACGGTTCTTACTGAGAAATTCCTATTGAAAAAATCCAGTAACACTATGCCCGACCTGGGAATCGAACGCAAAACCTCACTCTCAGTAGCCCTTGCGACCAGTAGACTGACGAGTCAGGTGAATATAATATACAGAAATACCTACAAGTCAGTGATGAAATTACTTCAACGAGTTTCTTGAGTCAATTAAAAGCAGAGAAGCGGAGAAGCAGGACATTCCATGTCACAGTGCGCGAAAAAAGAGGAAACCTCTAAATGTGCGACTTGTTCGCGATTTAATAAGCCCAACCAACATAAAACGGGAGACGCTGAGTGTCCTGCTAGGAAAATAGCAGAATACAGGTACATCAACTCAATTGACTATGAGGGCGCATAGAACGTCGTACTCTAGGTCAGAGTTGATATGCCTTACCTTGCACAACAGTTGCGTAACAACAACAGGTTAGTATGTTAGCCTACTCAAAGATTGCTGCTGTCTAAGCAAATGACTGACTGGTTATTAAAAATAACAAATTAATTACCAAGTGTACTTTAACCTAGTTTATGTTTCTGCTGATGCATATAATTTCTGTACATATTACATGTTTAGTTCTAAGTTATTATTATTTTAGGTATTTAGGTTTATTATAAATACATAATCATATTCGTAGCGCTATTAAATATTGTTAACAAAATAACTATTGTCGTAAAATAGAATTTGTCGTAGCTCCATTCGCCTGTGATACAGGTTTTTCCTAGTACAGGCATATAACTTTGTGAGACCTATATCGTTAAATTAAGTTCTATTTTGTATTTTACCTTTTATTCTGAATAAAGATTATTATTATTATTCTTTTATTTATTTATATATCATTTTTTTTTACATTTTTAAATATTTCTTAAAATATAAAAATATGTATAAAAAAACATTTAAAAATATAAAAAAAATAGGGATCCGCCGGTGTCGGGAGCAGGGTCCAAGCTACCGGTGGTTAGGTCTCCAGAGACAGGAACCTCCTCACTATGCGAGCCGTATCGAGGAGTACTGCCTTCTGAATCAGGCCCTTGATCCAACCGCCTAACGAGAGCCTCGATAGATGTTGATCGAGGCTTTCGGCCATCAGGCCATTGGCCGATACGACAATCGGGACAATGACAGCCGAGCTCACATTCCACATGTCAACAACCTCGTGTGCTAAGTCAAGATATTTAATTTGTTTCTCTTTCTCAGCTTTCACGAGGTTCCCGTCATGTGGAATGGTAACATCGACAATCATTGTACGGCGCACTAATCGATCTATCACCACAATATCAGGCTTATTGGCGACAATAGTCCTGTCAGTAATGATAGACCGATCCCAGTACAACGTGGCATGGTCATTTTCAAGAACTGGGTCGGGCACATACTTGTAATACGGTACCTCAGAATCCACAAGTTTATATTTCAAAGCAAGTTGCTGGTGAATAATCCTGGCTACTTGGTTATGCCTGTGCAAGTACTCGCCGTTAGCCAGACGAGAACAACCAGAGATAATATGTCTGATAGACTCACCCGGACGGTGGCATGCCCGACACACGTCAACCGTCCCGTCCTTCATAATATGTCTCCGATAGTTATTCGTCAAGATAACTTCGTCCATAATTGCACAGACGAAACCTTCAGTTTCCCCAAATAGGTCACCGAAACGTAGCCAGGATACGGACGCTAAGAAATTTATACCGGGCTCATGAAGAGCCCGATAGAAGCGCCCGTGAAGCTCCTTGCTTTGCCATATCTTCTGGCGGTCATCGGTAGTAAGTACTACAGGTTTGCGCCAGTTCTCTTTAGCCATGGAGAGCGGGGTGAGCCCCTTATCCACTGCAACCACATCACGGTGCATACCCACTTCAGCTTTTAAAAAATATTCCCTGAGACTGCACACCTCGCGGTTGTGGAGTGTCTTTGCATTTAAAAAGCCTCGACCCCCGCACTTCCGCGGGATATACAGTCTCATCACCGATGATCGTGGGTGATGCATCCGGTTTGCGGTCAACAGTGTACGGACCCTTCTATCCAGGGCGTCAAGTTCGGTCTGAGTCCATTTGAGTATGCCGAAAGAGTACATCAAAACCGGCATGACCCAACCGTTGAAGGCGCGCACCTTATTTCCGCCCGAAAGAAGACTACTTAATACCTTCTTCAGGCGACAAAAGAAGCGCTCCTTCAACGATTGCTTCATGTCAGTATCGTTGATGCCTAACGCTTCGGACATACCCAAATACTTATAGCTTTCGGATGAAGAGAGGGATCTGAGGTTTATGGAATCCAAGAGTTGAATTCCCTCAGATTCCACAATCTCCCCTCTCTTTACATGCATGACTGCACATTTGTCCACACCAAATTCCATCCTGATGGCGCTACTGAAAGTTTCAGTTACCTTTAGTAGCTCCATCAGACGCAATTTGTTGGGGGCAAAGAGTTTCAAATCATCCATGTAGAGGAGGTGAGATATGACCTGACCACCTCTCCTCAACCGATAGCCTAGACCTGAATCCTCCAGTAGTGTGCTTAGAGGATTCAGGGCTAAGCAGAACCAAAGTGGACTCAAACTGTCGCCCTGAAATATTCCCCGTTTAATCCATACATGTTCATCATTCCCATGGATCTGTCGACACCCTGGATAACGAAGGACTGTCTTCCATTGTCCCATACACGACTCAAGAAAGGTGCGTAGAGTTGCATCTATCTTGTACAACTCTAGCACCCTCATGAGCCATGTATGTGGCACCGAGTCGTAGGCCTTCTTGTAATCTATCCAACATGTCGACAGATCCTTTCGGGAACGACGAACCTGTTGGCTAATGGCCATGTCTATGAGGAGTAGCTCCTTAGTACCGCGGGACCCATTCCTACATCCATTTTGAGAGGCAGACATAATCGAATTACTGTAAATGTGTGTATTAATTTTCGCTCTCAAAATGGATGTAAGAAGTTTATAAATCGTCGACAAACACGTGATCGGTCTATAATTCTTGGGTTCCGCGGGACTACCTGACTTATGGAGCAGGTGGGTAACGCCTGTTGTTAGAAACTGCGGTAGCGACCCAGACTCTAAAGATGACTGGAACTGAGATGCCAGGCAAGTATGTGAACTAATTAGCCATTTCAACCAAAAGTTGTGCAGTCCGTCCGGTCCCGGTGATTTCCAATTCGGTAACGGACGGACCGCTTTGGCAACGTCTGATGGCGTAATTAGGACTGCATCCATTTCTGGTACAGTTTCACACACTCGCTCGACATCCCGAATCCAGCCAGCCTCAGTGTGACAGACGGGTACCGACCAGATGTTTCGCCAGAATGCACTTGTGTCGGCATCATCCGGGCGGCATACATCTGTCACATTTTGTTCAGGTCGCTCCCAAGCTCTATACACCCACCTTTCATCGCTCTGGAACATGCGATTCTGCGTGTATCGATCAACCCGCCGCTTATACCGCCGAATTCGGCTCGCCCATGCACAAACTTTCTGCTTTAGGAAGTCGATGCGCTCTGTGACGCGGGACATGTATTCTCGAGGGCTGATTCCAGTCCCCGAGAATGCCCGCCTTACAAAGCGCATCACACGTGGTCGTGTATTGCCCTCCCTAAAGCAGTATAGTTTGCCGATGAGTACCCTGGCTCCATCGATACGACCCTCGATCCTGTGCTGCCAGACTGGTACGGTTTGTTTTGGTCGAGTAGCTCCGTCATAACATGGGAACTTGACGTTAGCTAAACGACATGCCGCAACAGCTGCGCAATACAGGATCGAGTGTGTATCAACAAGATCCTCGCTGCTCTCGAAGAAATTCTTGAGCTGCGAGTCCAAGGCACACACCAACGCCCTATTTTTTTTGTGCATAGGTAACCGAGGTAATCGTGGTCTAAGTTCGGTTGGAGTGGACCTATACTCACGAATTGCATCCTCCAGTGCGCTCCTCAGACGGACGTTGCACTGGCTACTTACTGTGGCAACCCTATCATCCTCTTCTTCAACATGATTGGACCGCGGCGGGAGGGCATCAACAGTTGACGCTTGTGCCGCGGTTTGTGCTGGAACCGAGACGATATGGTTGCACAGTACCTCTGAGCGCAGCCTATCAAGTGCGATATCATCCAACCTGTGATTGCGTTGGATGACCCGCACCTGATCCGACAGTCGTTGGGCCGAGACGTTGACAGTTGGTTCCAGTTCCTGGAACAGAGACAGCATCCTATCGCGGTACGCAGTGAGATTAGTTCCCCCCTCTGTAGACCCGTAATATGCGCGCATGACGTTCTCATTCATAGACTGAGTCCATCTCATGCGCTGCACACAACCACCGGTAGCGGGGACCCGGCTCGGGGCCGGTTGGCCCCTAAGTCCCAAGCTTCTCGGTGGCCGGCCTCTCCCCTGCCGACGTACGGGTGTTGGCGACGTCGGCGGAGAAAAATATTCGTCGCTCGAGCTCGACGCAACTGCAGCGGCCGGTGTCACTGGATTCACTTCTGGAGCAGGTTCCGGCAACTGCGAGGCGGAGCTGAGCGACGAACCCGAAGATGTTGGATGTGTGGATTCGTGTCGTCTTGCCCGACTTCGTGTCAGCATTGTGTTCTTGTATAGCGCTATGTAAATTTTGGTCTTAAAATAATCGTTTGGTCGTAGAGAAACATTATTGCTTATTTATTGTCACAATATACTGAATAGAATTATTATTTATGTTAAAAATACTAGAAATAAAACGGAGTAAAAAATTTTTCAACGTCAGCTTGACAGTCGGGCCACAGATTATTATTATTATTATTATTATAATTTGTTTGAATAGATACTTGATTTTTGGTGGATCCACAATGTTTAAAGAATATGCAGAGCAGACCATTAAAAAAATCTATGTTGGTATGTTAAACCATTCTTGAATATCAAAATCCATGAACAAATCCTTTCTGTATATGTCGCAGCCAACTGGTTAAATTAGCCGTTCAGTTAACCGCCTGGCCTTTAGAAGTAGTGCTCGCCACGCTTCTCTTTCTCCGCTCGTACGCGGTTGATCACAGTTCTAACCTAACTTAATCCATTTGGTCGGGGTGCCCTGGCTTAGTTACTGCGACCAATTCGGCTCGCGCGTGATTGGTTACAGACTTCCAACCTAAACTGTAATTGAATATCATGCAGGAAGGTAGTTGAACGACCGCCGTTTAGTTAAAAGGCTAGGCGGTTAACTGAAAGGCTAATTTAACCAGTTGGCTGCGACATATAAGAGTTCAACATATACTGCATTCGCGATTTATTTAGCAAAAATGTAAACAAATGTGAGTTTATGGAAAAATAACTTTAAATCCTACACAAAGTTCAGTTTACGCTACAACTTCAAACATTTTTATAACTTTTTTATTAGTGTTAGTCACTCTGAAATCAACTTCATCATCTGCCTAGCTTTTTCCCAACTATGTTGGGGTCGGCTTCCAGTCTAACCGGATGCAGCTGAATACCAGTATTTTACATGAAGCGACTGCCTATCTGACCTCCACAACCCAGTTACTGGGTAATACGATACGCCTTGGAAAGACTGGTTGTCAGACTTTCGGGCTTCTGACTACCCGTAACGACTGTCAAAGATCCACGAATGACAGCCGGGACCAACGGCTTAACGTGCTTTCCGAGGCACGGAGGGGTCTCGATATGTAAAGATGGTCACCCATCCACAGACCAACCAACTTAATAACCATTAAAATAAAGTTGATATTTCTTTAACTTAAAATAATATTAATTTGAAACATAAGTTTGAATAGACTTTGGTTTTGTAAATTCTAAGATCTTAAAAATAACCCTTGGCATATTAAATCCTGACAAATCCTGATTAATTCCTGTCTTCTGTATCTTCAAATCCTGATTAATTGCTGCTGGTACACCCACGATAACTAATGTAGAGGTTTCCAGACGATACCCACGCTTTAATACCTAAATACTGAAATGAAATGCGTGGTCGGTGGCCACTGATTGCGTCCCTCTAATGATTTTATTTTCCAAAATTTAGTTCTTATAAAAACTTTTTTACAGAAAAAAAAAACCAACTTCCAGAAAAGACACTACAAAGTGAAAAATAACTTTCATTTCGGAAGTTTTTTCGTGATTTCAGAGTTGGTCCCATAATGAAAATTGTTCATATTTATGGGTAGAACACACTTTAAAAATTTCTAGACGGTAAAAAATATCATCCAGTATAAAATTCATGCCTACTTCCCAGAACCAGTAGGCGTAATCTTCATCTGCTCCAATCCTTACATACCTACTCTTGCCTCTTTTAAACGTTCATAAATCTGGTAACACGCACGCTGGTTGCGAGTACTTACTACATTTGTTGTTAGTTGTAAGTTTAATTATTAATATAAATTTATTATCTACACATAAAACCTTCTGAACGGAGTTTCTGAAATAAATTCCCTAAATTATGGTGACCACTGCAACAAAATCCGTTGTGTAGTTTAAAACAACGCTGTCACGCGAAAGGCGACTTTATTTTATAAGTAAATAAAGTCCTCCCTACCTAATTTCGGCCATGGCGACCAATCTGTTGAGACTAGCCATCAGAGTAGATATTATAGTGCACAAGTGTGTGCGCAGACACAGGTGCACTCTCTCTTCCCTCACTCTCATAGTCCGATGGGACGGCAATCCGACACGACCGAGAGTTAACGGCGACACGTGCGCACCGAGCACGGGGGTATCACACCGCCAACTTCCAAACTCCGGGTTGTTACTGAGAAATGCCCAATGAAAAAACCCAATAACACTTTGCCCGACCCGGGAATCGACCAGCAGCCGCGCTTGCGACCACGAGACAAACGGGGCAACCAAACTTTAACTTATAATCATTATGTACAGGTAAGTAAAAAATTATCAAAGCTCCAGGCAGAAGACTGTATCGGATGTCAAAAAAAATGTAGCCAAAAACTTCTAAGAAAGCTTATAAAAATATCTGATGTTGACTTTAATAACCAATCGATCAAGTTAACTTAAAATTAATTTATGATAAACAATTTCCTTCGCAAAAAAATCATCACGAAACAAATTGCGTAGTTTTTTCTCAAAAATAACAACTTCGGAAGTTGATATTTTCGAAGAAAACCTCCGTCGACCCTCCAAATAACGAAACCAATTTATTTCGTTAACCTCAGAAAAACCGTTAAGTTTCGTTTAACGATAAACATTCTGAATTTTATTCTCACATTTTCGCCGTAAAATATTATTTTTAGGGTTCCATAACGAAAGGGTGACGGGACAATGGGGCACTATGCCCCAATAAGGCTCCGCTGTCTGTCCGGCCGTCCGTCTGTCACAGGGCTGTCTGTATCTTTGGAACCGTACTTGGTAGACACTTGACATTTTCATAGAGTGTGTATTAGGTACTATGGCCGATATAATTATAACAACAAATAATAGAAATAAAAAATAAAAAAAATAAAGACTCCTTTAATTCCATGGTTCCAGGTTCCAAGTTTCCTCACAATGTTATCCTTCACCGTTTTGTAAACAGTGGTGATGAAATGAAATACACAAAGTAAAGTGCCTGTCTGGGTTCGAACTCAAGACCTACAACTCGTAAGTCACAGCCATTACCGCTGGGACATCACTGCTCCGTTAAAGAAATATGTACTTGTTAAATATTGTAAGGTGCTACCTCAGACCAAATAAAAAACTAAGACAGAGGGCTGTCAACAGTAAAGTGAGGCCGGTTTCGTAAATATGTGTGCACTTAGTGAGACGTAGTTTGATTGTAAATAGTTGTAAATGTGTGCGTGTAGGCGTGTATGCACAGAGCGGAGACGTAATTTTGGCATGCCTCACTGCATCGTTCTTAGTGCTCTGTCTTGGTTTTTTATTTGGTCTGAGGGTGCTACGGAATCCTTTGTGTGCGAGTCTGACTCGCGTTTGGCCGCCTTTTTTTTTCCGCAATTTGTTCAGCCTCTTGTTCTAGTAATCATTTACGGTGTGCAAAACAGTTACGACTCAATTTGCTTCGTAATCTCGCGAAAAAAGTCATTTTCAGTATAAACTACCGTTAGAGTTGCGACGAGGTTGCAAAAGTTCGGAATTGCAAAGTTGATTTTTGAATATAGAAAACCCCTTTGACCTTTTGATATTGTTAGTTTTTGTTGTTGATTTTTGTTGTTGTTTTTTTTTTTGGGTATATTGCCTGCAATAAAACAAATTTATTTATTTTATTTATTTTATTTAAATAAAAAATGTGCTAAAATGAAATGAAAGTTTGGAAAAGTTTTCAGGGAAATTGTTTTATTTTATCGTACAAAATAGATGATATACGAGGACGTACCTTCTGCCCCATAAAAAAAAAGTAAAATGCATTTAATTGACCCAGATTATAGTTAGTACTTTCATAAAGCTTATTATACAATCGTACATAACCTCGTCATTTATGGAGTCGAAAGTGCGTACACCACTAACCAAATCTGGGATTAAAATTTCTAAAACATCTGAACTCAACAAGCAGCTTTCTGCTTTATATATGTGCGGAAAAAACCACCATTCTTCTGCACTTATTCCAATTTATTTGTGGCGGGCGCAACATGCGTTTTTCTTCCATACTTCTCTATTAGTCGCCATCTCGGTAGTCAGCCTCTTTTTAACCATATCATCATTCACACAGTCCATCCATCAGTTCTTTGGTCTTCTTCTACTCTTATTGCCATTGATATTTATATTCAAAACTTTCCTCACGAGATTTTCCTCATGCCTCATTATCAAAAATTAAATTTACCAACTTTTCGGCTCCAAATTTTTCTCAATTATTTTATCTCCTGATTAACATCTTTCAGCCCTCATCATAATATTTTTAGGAACCAGAAGTGGATTTTATTAAAAAAAGAAATAACGGCTACAAACTATTTTAATACAATCGAAAAATATTAATAATTAAAACACAAAAATAAATATGAGGAAAACTAAATATGACACAGCTGAGAGTGTGAACGCTCCAATGTTGTGCGGAAACACACAAGAGGCTGTCATCTCTTTGACACTCCTTTTTTAAACATGATCAGTAGACAGTAGTATTTTATCTATGGTGAGGCTACTCTATGGAGTTATTACTCGCTACTGTTCTTTCCCAACAATATAATAAAACGTTAAGCACCATTTTCTTACAAAACTCACAAAATTTTCACTACACATGATGGAGCCAACCTCAAAACCCTTGAACCGTAACGAATGTTTAACAAAGATGGCGGACGATTACGCTAAACTACAGTTAGAGAATTATTTGGGACCTCATTAAGATGATAAAGGTCTGTTGTAAGCAAAATGAGATTGTAGGATCTATATTCTGGAACAATGTGCTAGTTGAGAAAATAGGTACGGTATCTACATATTTTATGTCGTATTCGTAAGTTAACTTCCTTAGACGATTAACTACGTTTGATCTCTAACAGCTAAATTTATAAACCTGCTTTAAAAGTTAAAGTGCAGCATGCGTTTCAAAGTTTATTTTGTGTTAAAATTGTATAACTTGGGTCAAATAAATTTATTTTGTTTCATTCTTTAATAAGTAAAGAATGAAAGAAAATAAATAATAAAAATAAAGACTTCATCTAGAATTATTGTAATTGATTACAGCCCAAATGTAAATCTTTTGTGCCGTCTGCCTTCAAATAAACAAGATATAGTGCAATCAACCTTTAAACTTTTGTACAAAAGAGTATTTCGTCAAAGTTTTTATTTGTTAACCATAGGTTCAAAGTAGGAGTTTGTAGTTAACTGCGTATAAATTATCAACTACGACAACTACGACGGTAGGCATACGAAATTGCAATTTAGTAACAGATTTCTTGTTAAAATTAACCGGTTACAGAAACAATAAAAAAGCCATTGTGTCTCGCGTGGATCCACGTTCGGGCGGATACGAAGGGAGAAATGACAAGGTTTTCATAATAACTCTCACTTTTACCTTTACTTTTCGTGCTGGTTGGCGAGCAAATATCTAAATAGTCGTTCGTACCTGCAAAGAAGAAAATAACTGTCATTATTTAAAGACTTTATAATATTTCAGTTTGTAAACTATGTATTTGAATAATAGTCCAACTTCAAGGCAGATTTGCAAATGATATTCTGAATTTATTTTTAAACATATTTTTATAATTGAATTTATAACATAACATATTCAGCCCATAATGTTGTAACTGCTGGGACACAGACTTACTCTCTGTGAGGAGTGGTCACGTAGGAGACAATGCCAGATCCTCAGAATACAGATATTCTGAAACCAGATCCTGCCCCAGCCATTTACAGAAAATGTAAATTAATAAAAATGTTAAAAAAAAAATTGCTTTCATACCATGTTGCAACAACGCATAATCTTCTAAGCTTTTTTTTTTTAAGGATGAGAAATCATCAAATGACCCCTCCCGCTCTGGGTGGAGCGGAAGGGAGTGTCAGACTCTTACTGACTAAAACTCATCCGTGTTCCTTCCTTAGCACTTTGTATTCCGGGGCAGCGGTAATCCTTTCGGACAATCCCGCTGCCCCGGCAGGCTTCGGCCCTGACGGGCCCCTCCATGTCTGCTGACATCTCTTTGAGGCGCGCGTGGAACACATACGCGCCGTCCGGCACGGGCATGGTATCTTCTAAGCTTTAGCTCGAGTTTCTCTATTAACGTTTCAGGCAATTTCAAGCCGAGACTTAATTAGATCGTTTGTCTGTTTGTGCGTTATTAAATACCTAACTGCGGTCCACAGTGGCGCGTGCCTTACAATACAATATATAATACACTATTGTATATATATAATATTGGTTGCAGATGCTCATATTTTGTATTGTATTTATAATAGCTTACTAGTCTTTAAGTTGTTTTTGTACAATCCTTTTTGGTAAATAAAAATTATAAAAAAAAATTATAATTATAAATTATATACAATAGTGTTAGGAGAAAGCGCTTTATTTTATTGTTTTGGTTTGGTTTGAGCAGCTGGTGGTGTTATTGTTTAATTTAGGTATAAAATATCTTTATTTATTCTTGTTTAATAATGATCAGTCTACGCCACGCTAACAGAGCAGTGGTGGCGCAGTGATACTAACGAAGGCAAAGGTAGTTCGTAGCGTAGGTTCCAACCCAGGCAGGCGCTTTGTGTAAATAATTTCATCACCACTGCTCTCAAAAATAGCCAAAAGCAGCCTGAAATACCAGGAGAAGCTAGACGACCCACGTTAACAAACTTGCCCAGACACTGAGCAGAACAGGGGGACTCCAATATTCCCGACTAAAGAGACATGACATCCCTAATCTCATGAAAAGATTCTCACAATGATAAATAGAGAGAGTATGTTAGAGAGAAATTATTTTTAAATTTTGTGGTTCTCGGCATTAACATTCTAACAGATCTTTATCGGCCAGGAAAGTGGCTTATTGTTCCTGCAACAGATTGCCATGTAGCAAAACATCAAAAAAAATACTGCTCTCAAAACGGTGAAGGAAAACATCGTGAGGAAACCGGCATGTCCTAGAAATAAACATTCGAAGACATGTAACATCACCAACCCGCACTGGGCCCGCTTGGTGGATTACGGCCCACTCTTTCGCACAGAGAGGACGCCTGTGTCCCGCAGTGAGAACATTACAGGCTGATTATGCTACGCTAACAAAGTAACGTTATGATTTCACAATGAATACGAAGCATACCTAAGTATAGTGTTATTAGGGACAGCTTGACGATTTTTTTTATTGCTGAATGATGCCTGATGGAAAGCGATGGATGAGGTCTATGATGAAACGAGCGTGCCCAGAATGAATGAAATGCCTAAGCACTGGAACTCCCACGCATCGATGAAACACAGCAGTCTGCTTGACGCCGGACTCCGGTGGGAGGATGGTCGCGAACCAGGCGGGCTTTGGTGATGGGTGTGACTGTCCAGGATGCGTCGAGCGCTCGGTTCAGTTGAGTAACTGGCGGACCAAACTGCGCTACAAGAGGAGGCTTCTTAATGCATCCCACAATTTAATTGCATGATTCATTAGAATAGAATATTATTTATTATATACATCATAAATATATTCATTAATCTGTGGTTAAAATAATAACCAGCCAGTAAGGCAGCAGGCTCGACTGCCCAGCGTTCATTACGATATCGTCACACATGTAGGCTATATGAATACATCCCGAATAACTCGTTTGTGAATACAGAAACTGGACTTCACTTCACTCCCCTTTCACGGCATTTTCATCAAGGCATCCGCAGCAAAATATTTACAACACAGTACCATTCCGTACACTTCGTACCCCAAAAAGGGGCCCACTATAATAAAACTACACGGAAGCCAACGAAAGGTCAGATTTACTGCACAGAACGGCCGTACCCATGTGATTTAATATTTACGTAGTAGAGTTGTGTCGCGATAGAGATACGGTTTATGAATAACTGAAGTGGACAACTGTGGCTACTTCTAGATGTTTATTATGCTGGGTCATTTTATATACACTGTGTGGATAGTTTTGGAAACAGTGGCTTTACTTAATCATAAAAGGACGGAGAACGAACTTGATACAACTTACTGAATGAAGTTAATTTATAATTTACTAACTACGCTCTGCGGTTTGACCCGCATAAGTCTCGATACTGTGGGAGTATCAGGATAAAAAGCATCTTCTGTCCTAATCCAGGTCATGGTTTACCCATGTGAGAACCCGAAATTTTATCCAAATGCGTTCAGGCGTTTTAGCTTGAAAGCGTAACAATCAAAATAAAAAACTAACAAAAAACAAAACTTTATTGCGAGCAGTGATGACCCAGTACTAACGGACGCGATTTATGAGTTGTAAGGTCGTGAGTTCAAACCCAAGCTGCTCTCAAAACGGTGACGGAAAACATCGTGAGGAATCCGGCATGTCCTAGAAACAAATTTTCGTATTATTAAACAAACTTTGTAGTTCGTCATTAAAAACATCGCCAAGTGCGAGTCGGACTCGCACAAAATTTCCGTACCACAAGGCAAAAAACGCCGAAATTTTTTCGAGATACAGCCAGCTGACAGACAAAGGGACGGACAGCGGAGCTTTAGTAATAGGGTTCCGTTCGCATCCGTTGGGTACGGAACCCTAAAAAAGACACACATTCTTCTCTACCGTTTGGACAACTGCAGCATTTTCAAGAGCTCATTTTACTCTCAAGATATTCATTTCACTCATAACAAGCACGATGCGTAGAATATTTTTCCTCACAAAAGCTTCTAAATTTTACTGACACACTTTAGAAAAATGTCTACGCAATTTTCTGCTAGATTACTTAGAAAAAATTACTTAGAAAAATGTATGTCTTGAAGTAATGAAGAAAAGTTTATTAGAGATGTAAAAATATCTTTTCGAGCAATGACTTGTCCAGTGGTAACGGCCATGACTAACAAGTTGTAGGTCGTAGGTTCGAACCCAGACAGCCGCTTAACTTTGTATAAATTATTTTTTTACCACTGCTCTTTTAACGGAGAAAAAAAACATCGTGTGGAAACCGGCATGTCCTAGAACCAAAAACTCGAAGACATGTGACATCTACCATCCCGCATTTGGCCTGCGTGGTGGATACCGGCCCACTTCTTCTAACCGAGAGGAGACCTGAGTCCCAGCAGTGGAGGATGATTATGCTTATTCATTCAGCTGTTCATTCGGTCATTAGCCATTTTTTACAACTGTCAAAGAATGAAAGTTGTGATTTCAAAATTCGGACCATTTAAGTTGGTACAGTGCCACTGGCTGAACAGTCGAAATTGGCTCAATTGCCAAAAGGAAAAAAAAAGAGTTAGTGCATTCCGACCGTCCAGCGAATGCGTTCCTAACAGCTGGCAGTGCAACAATTCTAGTATATATGTCGCAGCCAATTGGTTAAATTAGCCGTTCAGTTAACCGCCTAGCCTTTTAACTAAACGGCGGCCGTTCAACTAACGGCCTGAATAATATTCAATTACAGTTTAGGTTGGAAGTCTGTAACCAATCACGCGCGAGCCGAATTGGTCGCAGTAACTAAGGCAGGGCACCTCGACCAAATGGGTTAGGTTAGATTAGATCTGTGATCAACCGCTTGCGAGATGAGAGAGTGAAGCAAGGCGAGCACTACTTCTAAAGGCCAGGCAGTTAACTGAACGGCTAATTTAACCAGTTGGCTGCGACATATAGATGAAATAGCATAACACGAATTCGTTTGTATGAAACTGACGAGTGTCAAGAACGCAATATCTCGACAGCCGACTGTAGTGAATTTGCTTAACAATTTATTTCACTAACTTTACAATAGCGAGTCTTCTATCTACCTAAATCTCAAAAGGATAAAATACCCAAATTTATTTCAAATCTTTTACAAGCATTATATATCACCACAATTTTCGTTCAGCAAAATTCAAAAAGCAGACCAAAACACCTCATTCTGGAACATTCTAGCTTATCTATAGGCTATGCAAGGTTCTGGAACCTTCGAGATACATCGAGCAATCTAAATAATGGCCTCAGAGGTAACTGAGTACGGGAGGGAACCATTTTTACTCAGAAAGCGGAAATTATTCGCCATAACGAAGGAGTTTGATACCTTGAATTTTGTGCAAAATGTATTTTATATGGTTAGGTTAAAATCTAGATGTTTTTGGTGGTTTTTGAGAATGGTTGAGGTGGTTTTTAAGTTTAATACTGGAAAACTTTTTCACTCAAACTACAGGATTCGGATTATTTTAAGTATTTTCTTTAACTGTAATATTAAAATTACCATATTATTCTTATCGTCTGGGCAGAATTCGGGAAGCTACGCAATAACTTCTCGTTCCACATACCGCAGTGTCTTAAGACTAAAGTCTTTGACTAGTACGTGTTGCCAGTGATGACCTATAGCACTGAAACATGGTTGCTCAAACTGGGCCTTATTTGAAGGCTAAAAGTCACCAACAGGGCAACATAGGGCTATGTTTGGAGTTTCAATATGTTATCGAATCAGAAATGAAGAGATCCTTCGCATGTGACAAAAGCTTCTATAAAAATAAAAACATTGGCAACTGCATTTTCTTGTCTTCAAATAACAACACACTGTGATCTTAAGTACTACTCCACAGTCTGTCGAAACAAGACACTCCTTCAAAATTCAGTTGTTCTACATTTTGTACGAAGCATCCATTACACCGGATGGCATTTTAAACCACCCAACAATATTTTTAAAGTCATCTGAAACGACTCTAATGCTCGGGTTACACGAGGCTAGTATTCGCAGAGTAATTTTTATATCAACGAAACTGACGAATTTAATAAACTGACGACTGAGGGAACCTGACCAGTGATACGTGGACTCGCTAGTTTTAAGTAATATTCTGGCTAACTATCTTAGCTGGCATGCTAGAGCTGTTTACACATAATCAGCTTATAATGTTACCACTGCTGGGACACAGGCCTCCTCTCTGTGAGAGGGAGTGGACCGTAATCCACCACGCTGGCGCCGTACGGATTGGTAGATGACACATGTCTTCGATTTTTTGGTTCTAGAACATGTCGGTTTCCTCACGATGTTTTCCTTCACCGTTTTGAGAGCAGTGGTGATGAAAAAGTAAAGCCTATTGGGTTCGAACCTACGACCTATTAACTCGTAAGTCGTGGTCGTTACTACTGGACCACCACTGCTCTTGAGCTGAGCTGTTTACACGATGCTTGCAACTTTTAAGCCAGTAGCATTGCAATGTCTTAGTCTGTAGAGTAAAGTGATCCGATTGGATACTACCTTTGTCGGCCACATCAGGCTAATAGGTACACAAGCCAGGATAGTAACTCAGGGGTGGGGGGCGCTACTGGCTTAAAAATAGAACCCCATCCTATTAAACTATCACACTAGTTTACTTTGCGTTGGGCTAGACGTGTTCTTGAGTGGAGACCGCGAATTGGCAAACGTAATCTAGGACGCACTCAGGCTAGGTGGAGCGACGATCTTCGGAGGGCAGCTGGTAGCAGCTGGATGAGAGCTTTCGAGAATCGAGCTAAATGGCGTGCAATTGGAGAGGCTTAGGTCTAGCACTGGACTGCTGTCTGCTGATAATGATGACTAGTTTACCATCTTTTTCATTAGCTTACTTACCTAAAAATGAGGATAGTTCTGTATACACGAAAGGGGCCCGTGGCTAAATAATAACAGCTGCACAGGTCGATCGATCAGGTTAAGCTGCGCTTACCGCGGTTAGTCTGTGGATAGGTGACCATCTTGACATACCGTGACCCCTCCGTGCCTCGAGAAGCACGTTAAGCCTTTGGTCCAGGCTGTTATTCGTGGATCTTTGACAGTCGTTACGAGTAGTCAGAAGCCCGAAAGTCTGACAACCAGTCTTACCAAGGGGTATTGTATTACACAGTAACTGGGTTGTGGAGGTCACATAGGCAGTCGCTCCATGTAAAATACTAGTATTCAGCTGCATCCGGTTAGACAGGAAGCCGACCCCAACATAGTTGGGAAAAGGCTAGGAAGATGATGATGAGTTCTGTATACACGAGGCTAGTGCGACTACCTTGCTAGCTTACTAGGACAATCTTGCTATCCTAACTTAAAAACTAGCCCCGTGTAACCCATACATAAGTCCACTACTAAAAATTCAGTTGGCATTCTCTATTTCATTTCGTACACTGGCGGCCAGAAAAAGGAACCTTTAGGTAAAGTATAAAGTTACCTTGAAGAACGTGATGTTTTTAAAAGAACAACGGTCGAGCAATAAAGGAGGCTTCGCGTTCGCTCTAGTGTAGGTTCTCGTCTTTAACCCACTTGGTCTCTTGGAAAGGATTGATCTTCTGACTATCGAAAATTCAAGAAGAGCTATTGTTTCCTATTTAACTTGTGTTTAAGCAACTTCAAAAAGGAGGAGGTTCTCTATTCGACTGCATTTTTTTAAATGTTTTTACGTGATATCTCCGGCAATTGTAAAACGATTTCAAAAATATTTTCTTTAATGGATAGGGTATGCCTCAGGGGTGGTCCTATATAAATTTTATTAACTTTGCTTGGGTAGTTTTTGGGTTATCTTCAATAATACGTATTTTTGATACTTAGTTTTAATGATGATTTTATAATGACTTCCTGTCACTGATATTTACATAGCAAATAGTGTTATATGAATTTGTGTGGGGTAAGTACAACTTAAAAGAATATCGAATATCTTTATTTCATTAACCATAACTGTGTTCTAAAATATATTTATACTATATACAAGTGTGTAAAAAAAAAAAGGGAAAAGAAAAAGGCAGGAGCTCATTGGGCATCAAAAAATTCGTCCGCATCGCTGTCAATGGGATAAATGCCCAAAAGGCTGGCAGCATTGCCACGTTGAATGGCAATGCTTATTCTTTGGGCTAAAAATAGTCCAGCCTTCTGGTCACGCGTAGAGTCAACCAACCGCTTGGCGATTTCCCGAAATATTCGGTGAGCACCCAGACCCCAAGGCCCTAGTGTTTCAACCCCAAACGGCTCAAACATATAGCACCCAATAAGGTTGTTATATTTGCGCCGTTTGAGGTATTCTACTTAAAAGTGAAAAATATTTTTTTTTTACAAAAAAAGAAAAACAACTGTCTTCCAAAAGAGACACTACAACGTGAAAAAACACTTTAATTTTATGGTAAACCTTACTGAGATACGTAAAGAAAAACATGGTGAGCAGTCCTAAACTTATAGTTAGCTTCTGCTCACGACTTCGTCCTCGTCAAATGTCTTGTTCCTTCGACCCACCCCGTCGCATCGCATCGCCTGCCCGTGCTATTGCCTCGTTTTTGCCTACCGTACCTTCTGCCTTTGTTCTTTTTGCTCAACTCCTAAAGGTCCTAACGAGATATATAGCCTATACCCTTCCTCGAAAATTGAACTATCAAATGCAAAAGGGCTTTTTGCAATCCAACTGGTAGTTCCAAAGATTGCCATGTACAAACAAACAAACTCTTCAGCTTTATGAATAGTATAGATAAGTTTGAAATCGCCAACACGTCTTGAGCAAGCATGGTGATCAATGCTCGTGCCTTCTCTGTATGAAAAGAGGCTACTGCACTAGGACAGTAATACACAGATATATTATTTATCTGGCAACATTATTTAGTAATAATGTTTCCTTATTTGAATGCGAATATTTCTTTTGACATCGTAATTGCAATTACTCTTTCCACTTTCAGCTATACGAAATTAAAAACAACATTTTGAATATCAGTTCTTAATTTACCACTTTGGAATGAATGAGGAAAATGTTGTGAGGAAAGTTTTGAGTATTATTTTGGGTGGTTATAAGAGTAGGGGAAGACCAAAGAAACGATGGATGGACGGTGTGAAAATTGATATGGTTTGAAAGGGGATGACTACCATTGAATGTGCCCTGGCGGCTGATAGTAGGTATGTCATGCTTACACAAATGTCTCGTTGACAGTGGCATGTGTGTTGGATCATTTAGCTCCCTTCAAAATGGTTGAGCTGAATGGTGCTGATCTATGCGTTATGTTCGTGAACGGGCGCCGTCAGTTGGGGCTGGTCATCACTTAGCTGCCTCAGCTTATTTTTAATTATTTTATTGTTGGATTGTTTGTTGTTTTGTTAAGTACCTACTATTTGCTGTACTCTGAACACTTTTAACGCGTGCGTCTTTTTTTTTACATCGTTCTCACATATAATTATAAATTCAGCATTAATGATGTAGGTAACTAATATTTTTGTAAAATATGATTTAAAAGAGTGTCCATGGAATTTCTTGCCTGTTCTTTTCCATAGGTACCTACGCTTTGGAATGGGCAACTAGCTTCATATTTTCTGACTGACCGACTTCTTGACAATTCAAAAGTGCCTGTAAATGGTTTAAATTGAAATAAATGCTTTGAGTTTGATGACGACTAATAGAGAAGTATGGAAGAAAAAGACATGTTGCGCCAACCATAAATAAATAGGACAGGAGATTGATGATGATTTTACTAGTCTGTTTTAAAAGCAAGTGATTTATTTTCTCGGACCAAGAGTATATTCTATCACTTTTAAATTATTTTATATTGTTTTTCTGTGCCGGTACAGGGTGCTTACTCTCGAATATAATTCCGATAGATCGACATTGGAATTGTTCGTCAAACGTCAGGAATTGGCTGGACTCACTGAGTCTAGCCAATCCCTGACGTTTAACTCAACTAACTGACGTTTGACCAATGTCGATCTATCGGAATTATATTCGAGAGTTAGCACCCAGTATCCTAATAATTATTTGTTTCACCGGGTGACGTCAATACCATAAACTAGTCATTTGATCGGCGCGAAAACCAGCACTGGGGCTCTGTCTTGCATAGGGTCGCAGCATAAAGCTCAGCGATAGCCGTATTTCGTGAATGTGACGCACGTTTCCCCTACCTTTTTTGTTTATTTTATTTTTTGTGTTTATGTTAATTTTTTTGCGTCATGGTCACCGCAAATAAATGTTTTTTCTTTCTTTCTTTTTTCTTTATATTGGAAACAATTAAACGAAGTTAATTTAAAAAGTTCTACAAAGTCGTTCGTTCAATTTTACTGCTACATTAATGGTCAGCTCCGAAGGCAGTTTGAGATTTACTATTAAAAGTCGGAGCGGTTTCTATCGGAGTTAACCTCGGTTTAAGACTTACACGTTCTAGTTCGAGTGTGTGTTGCCAGTTTTATGTGATGTTTAGTGCTAAACACATAATTTGATATCATGCTAGTGATGTTGCTTGTAAGTGAACATTTAATCTTTATGTGTAAGGCAATGAAATGAAATTATATTAAAGGATTTTATACGGTTTGAAAAAAGTCTGCTTTGTCTTTCCCCAACTACGTTGGGGTTAGCCTCCAGTCTAACTCGATGCTGCTGAATAAAAATATTTTACATGAAGCGACTGCCTATCTAGAGAGCAGTAGTGGCCCAGTGGTACCGGCTGCGACTTACGAGTACTTAGGTTCGAACCCAGACAGGCACTTTACTTTGTGTAAATTATTTCATCACCACTGCTCTCAAAGCGGTGAAGTAAACCATCGTAAGGAAACACCAAAAATCCCAAACCTACAACCAAAAATTCGAAGACATGTGACATCTCCCAACCCGCACTGGACTGGCGTGGTGGATTACGGCCCACTCCCTCTCACAGAGAGAAGGCCTGTATCCTAGCAGTGGGAACATTATAGGCTGATTATGACGGCCTATCTGACCTCTCCAACCCAGTTACTGGGTAAGATGATACGCCTTGGTAAGACTGGTTGTCAGACTTTTGGGCTGCCGACTACCCGTAACGACTGTCAAAGATCTACGAATCGCAGCTGGGACCAACGGTTAAACTTGCTTTTCGAGACACAGAGGGATCTCTCAATGTAATTTATGGTTACCCATCCATGAACCGACCGCGGCAAACCTAGCTTCACCTTTGACCGATCCGCTATATGGGCCAGGCAATGAAACAAAATTATTATATAGGATATATTTAATTATATAAATATACAACATTATTTTTAGTACTAATATGCGAAACCTGAATATAGTTTGTTCAGAATAAGTATTTCAATAATTTTTACACCATGTTATATTTTGCCCCAAAAATATTTAATCACTAGTTAATTACCTTCTTAGGTAAGTTAGGTACCTACTGCCACACCATTATCAACGAGCGTACGATGCTGGAGGAGCATAAAACATGCTCACCCCGCGTCGCGACGCTTGGTGAGCATGTTTATGAACGGACAACCAGGTAACATAACAAGCTTATAACTTTGTGATTTCTCATGATACAGTTTTGAAATTTTGTATATACATAGATTCTTTACATAAAAATACTAGATTTTGCATATACTAAAAATAATGTTGTTTACGTTATTATATAAGCTTTTTAAAAAGCAGATTATAGAATTCTTGTAATCGGAAAACAAGATAAATTTTCCATTATGTAAAGAATACGTGTAAATCTATTATAAAAGGTTTTCGAGGTCAGACAAGACATCTTTACTCTCGCTTTTATCCTAAATAAACAATTGAGATAACTGTTCAATCCACCACTTCTGAAATGTAATCTGTAGTACTATTCTGTTAAAATCTCACCGTGAAAACTGAGGTGAAGTGAGCTGTGATTCCGTCTGATGCTAGGAATTCACAATATTGACAGCTTACTTTAAGCTCACTTCGCTATGTCGTCATGGTGAGATTTTTTACGGAATAGCACTACTGCCAGTCGATTCTGTTAGAATTTCACCGTGAGAAGTTAGGCTACCTACATCTTATGCACCTTCGCTTTGCCGATGGCATTGTCATAATGGCAGAGACGCTGGTACAGTTAGCCCAGATGCTGCACAGCCTAAATAGTCTCTCGGTGGACCTTAGCATGAATTTGGACAAGACGAAAGTCATGTACGGTGGGCTGCATCAATTGGGTACCCTACCCTAGTTGCCAGATGCTTTCAAGGGGAGTACCCAATTTATGCAGCCCAGTGTACAATACACACGTCTTGCCGAGTTTAATCCACGTCGAAGGTTCCCTTCTCGAAGTTGCAAGGGAGTATTGACATACGCCCTTGCAACTTCGAGGAGGGAGACCTTATCCTTACCACCTTAGGGTCTGTCATCCAGCTCAGTAGGATCCAATTCGGTTGGGTAACGTTTGGAAAAACTTTTAACTTAAGAGATAGGCTAGAAAATGATTAAACTTTTTAACTGGCAGTTGAACGAGCCAACAATAAGAATATCTACTATTTTTTTTAAGAGACATCAAAGTCTCAAATAACTCTTCAAGCTCAAAAATACATTTCAAGTCGAAATTTTATCTGAATTGTCCAAATTGTCAATTTAGCAAGAGCGATCACCAAGTAATTTAATATTTGACAGTAAAAGATATGAGAAGGAAAGATAATGAAGATTTTACGAGTATATTCATTGTAAAACTGTTATGACTGAATTATGGGGAAGATAAACGAAAAGGATTTTATCGGGAGAAAGAGCTAGACGTGACACCGAAATGAAAATAGTAAAGATAAAACTAGTTTAAGTTTTTTCACTTAGTAAGTAATACCTAATAAGAAAATGCTGTATTTAAGTACCTATAATTGTTTGTTACATTTAGTTCTTTATTTTCTGTTGTTTTCTGTAATTTCCATAGTGTTTACGAACGTTGGTAAATATAAATAAAGAAATAAAAAAATAAAAATAACCCATTTTTTTTAAATGTCCTTTTAAAGTGTCTCCTTGGTCTAATGATCGCAAACACTACTGCTGAGCTTGAAGCCCTGGGTTCGATTCCCAGTTACGGCAAAAATTTTATTGAATTTATCAATCTGGAACTTCTCAGTAGCAGCCCGCAGTCTGGAATTGTGCCCGGTTGATGGCAATAGGCTCGCCCCCTATTACATGGGACTTCAACATGACTAGCGAAATGTGGGTGTGCTATAGGTACATCAGGGCTTGTGGCTAAATAATAACAGCCGCACGGGTCGATCGATCAGTTTAAGCTACGCTTGCTGCAGTTGGTCCGTGGATGGGTGACCATCTTCACATACCAAGACCCCCTGTGCCTCGGAATGCACGTCAAGCCGTTGCTCCCGGCTGTTATTCGTGGATCTTTGACAGTCGTTATGGGTCGTCAGTAGCCCGAAAGTCTGACAACCAGTCTTACCAAGGGGTATCGTATTACCCAGTACTGGGTTGTGGAGGTCAGGTAGGCAGTCGCTCCATGTAAAATACTGGTATTCAGCTGCATCCGGTTAGACTGGAAGCCGACCCCAACATAGTTGTGAAAACGCTAGGCAGATATAAGGTACACCAGGTAGGCAAACCTAACCCTTTGGGCATTTCAGGTGTGATGTTAAGTATTTTCTTTTAAAAGGACAATTCAATTGCAAGCCATTATGAGCCCATTTGGAATGTAAAAAAAGGTAATTTTTCATCTTTTCCTGTGGGATAGCGACGAGAATTTATGAATGAAAGCATGGTTATTTATGAAGTAAAGGCAAATGATATGGAGACTGACTTCCAAAACTCATTTCTTAGCCATCCCTAAGCTTTTGAGTTTTCTCATTCTTCCCACTATAGTGCCTCTTTTCATACAGAGAAGGCACGAATATCGATCACCAGAGGGGCAATTCTCGTAATTTTGAGAACGTTCACAGTCTGATCTCAGTCTCAATCTGTCAAAAATACCTCTAACTTCCCTACGTTTTGACAAGTTTTTGACGTTGGTTTGTCGCCGAGATGAGACTGCGACTACATTTTTTTTAATTGGTGAAATTCGCCCTTAATATCTCTCGCCTCCATTTTTTCGTGCGCAATTGAACTAAATAACCATTACTGATATTATCCTAACGTAAGAGTTTTCTCCCCTGCCGGATTAGTCACACCGACTTGATAGATTGACTTGTGTTGAAATTCATGCCGTGGTCCAGACGTTACTCAACCGACGACGCTGTGTGACTGATGATCTTACATACCGTTTGAGACGCCGGGTGTTATCTCAATGGAGTAGTTACTTAATCTTTGTCCTACTTAGGTAAGGTACATGGCAACTGACTAGGGAATTAGTTTGATTAAGTCGAGAGGCATACTTATTGTAAATTGAGTGCATAATTTAGGTAGGTTCTTAAGATAATAACGTAACAACGCATTTCTCCAGTTATGTCTAAATCCTAAATCCAAAAACCAGGCACAAATCCAGACTCCAGACTGATAAAATCTTGATAGAAAAACCCGACCTGTAAATCGAAACCAGGAGTCTCCATTACCTCTTGCTAACTGGTAGCACTTGCGACCATTATACTAAAAATAAACGAGGTCAGAAGTGTTGACTTTGCCAATTTAATTTGTAAGTAATAATGTGTTTTGTATTATTATTATTTATTTTTCTAATGTTTTATTTTATTTAATGTACCAATGCTATTATACGATCCAACTGTTGATTGAAATAAAGGAAAAGAATTGAATTGAAAAATTGAATAAGTCAGTAATTTAGAAGGCAGGATGCGCTGGACACTCGAAAGATCTGGGAGTCACATTCGACCGAAAGCTCACTTTCCACGACCACATCGCCACGGTAGCCAAGGAATCCTACCAAAGATTGGGTTTTGTTTTGCGTAATTGCCGCGATTTTAGCTCCGCACATGCCATCAAAATTATATTTAATGCACTCGTACGTAGCAAATTGGAATCTAGCTCCTGCGTATGGAATCCACATGAAAGTACCTACATGCTTTTACTGGAAAAGGTACAAAAAGCGTTCCTTAGGTTTCTCTACAAGCGTAAACACGGCTATTACCCTTACCTCTATCCGACTAAATTTCTACTGGGATGCCTCGGATATAACTCGTTAGAGGTAAGGCGAGCAAAAGACCAGCTTACCATAGCCTGTAAGACGCTCCGTGGCACTATAGACGCGCCTGATCTGCATGCTGTGCTGGCACGCTTCTTTGTGCCAGACAACTACTGCCGCGGCAGAAAGCACAGGCTGTTTGTTTGTCCATGTCGCACAGTTGCGCGTGCTAAGTCCCCAGTACCACGTACTCTGACCGCACTTAATGATCTCTTGGACTCTAATCCAACAAACGATCTGTTTGCGGACGAATGGACGAAGATTTTGTCGGTATGTAAGAAATACTGTGAGAGGGATTTATGAAAGTGTTGTTAACTTTTAACTTGATTTTATATTTAATCCTTTACTTGTGTTTATACAAACTATCTTTAATTTTTGTAATTGGTTCTAAACCGTTTTAATTAAAGAATAAATAAATAAATAAATAATAAATAAATAGTATCGTCACTTCTGAGAGCTTACCAAGCTTGCAATTCTTTAGATGATAATAATAATTAACAAATAAGAAAATGGCTTCATGCACTACCTTCGTCGAACATAGGCACTTTGTTCGACGATACTACTTTTCGCCTCGCTGCTTCCCTGCGACTAGGCACTCCTTGTTGTTCTCCTCATCGCTGTCACTGTGGCGAAGATGTCAACAGCCTCGGACACCACGGCCTGTCATGCAGCCGAAGTGCGGGTCGCTTAGCGCGACACGCGAACATTAATGACATCATCCGACGAGCTCTTGTTACCGTCGGCGTTCCAGCTGTATTGGAACCCAATGGCTTGGCACGCGACGATGGCAAGAGACCGGACGGTATGTCTTTATTTCCATGGAAGGTGGGTAGGCCTTTAGTGTGGGACGCAACGTGCGTCGATACTCTTGCGCCATCCCATCTTCCTGGCTCGGCATGCTGTGCTGGTGCTGCTGCTGCGGCTGCGGAAAATCTCAAGAGGCGAAAATATAATAACCTTATCGGACATTATATTTTCGAGCCGTTTGGGGTTGAAACCCTCGGGTCGTGGGGTCCGAGTGCTCATGCCCTATTTAAGGAAATTTCAAAACGGCTGGTTGACACTTCCCGTGACCCAAGGGCTGGCTTTTACCTTGGCCAAAGGTTAAGCATTGCCATACAACGTGGTAATGCTGCCAGTCTCTTGGGTACATTACCAGTCGACAGCGATGCGGACGAATTTTTCGACGCAATATTTTAGTTTTTGTATAGTTTTAGTTAAGTTAGGATTTAAATTTGTTATTTTTATATGCAAACTATGTTAAACAAAAAATAAATAAAAATATCATAAACCACTTAAAAAAAAAACAAATAAGTAAATGTAAAAAAAATACAACAAAAACAAATAAAATTTTAACGGCCATTTTTTTCTGTCCACCCTTGAATACTTCCAAGCGGAGTTATAATAATGTTACCAAGGTAAAAATACTTAAAAAGTTTTCGACAGTTGAAAAATAAGTAGTACGTGGTTAAAGTAGCAACACCCATATTCGTTGACTTATGAAATAAATTATTTGTCGTCAGTAACAAGTTTTGTGGTTTTATTTTATTGTTAGTACTTTTTTGACGAATTTAAGTTGCAACTTAATGGATATTGACGTTGACGAGTGAAGGAATCGGTAGGATGCGGTGAACTATACAGGATGTTAGGCGAAAGGTTTGCCAAACAAAGGTTCGTAGATAGTTTTAAGATCCCTCTTATTTTTTTTTGTTATTTAAAGTTGGGCTCATTTATCAAAATATTTTATTTCACATATACCTACGGGCATGCATGAAACGTCAGAAGCTAGGTGCACGGTTCCAATTGGTCGTTTCCAATGTAGAAGAGCCGGCAAGAAACTCCACGGTTAAAAACTCTTATAAAAATAATTGGCTATTTACCTATTTACCTTCTGCATCCCAAAAGAAAAAGGAAGGAACATAATATTCTTTACAGAGACAAAAACAACACGACGCAAAAATATTTTTTTGCTACCCAAACAATAAACAGTACGGCTGGTCCATAAATTCAAGATCGCTCTACGAGCTATGCTTGAAGAGACTGAGGGATGGAATCCTAAATGAGTTGATCCAGCAGAGAACTAAAGCTGTCGACATAGCTCACAGAATAAACAAGTTGAAGTGGCAATGGGCCGGCCATATTAGCCGTAGAACCGATGACCGTTGGGGTAGACGTGTTCTTGAGTGGAGACCGCGAATCGGCAAACATAATGTAGGACGCCCTCAGGCTAGGTGGAGCGACTATCTTCGCAGGATGGCTGGTAGCAGCTGGATGAGAGTTGCCGAAAATCGAGTTGAATGGCGTGCAGTAGGAGAGGCCTATGTCCAGCAGTGGACTGCTGCTGGCCATAGGCTGCTGCCGGCTGCTGTAGGCTAATGATGACCGAAACAGTCAAAAGTAAATGGTACACCACAGACTACTTGCAGTATGACTCTCTTTTCTCACTAAATCCATCCAGAATTGGCTTTAAAACATAGCTTTTAGCGAAAGGACCGCTCCATTGTGTCACTTTGTATATATTAATGGTGTACATAATACGTTAAGCCGTTGGTCCTGGCTGTCATTCGTGGATCTTTGACAGTCGTTGCGGGTCGTCAGAAGCCCGAAAGTCTAACAACCAGTCTTACTAAGGCGGACTGGAAGCCGACCCCAACATTGTTGGAAAAAGGCTAGGCAGATGAGGCAGATGATGATAACCGGTTTTTAAATCGCAGCAGGAAATATGGCAATTGATCCTTAAAGCTCCATAACAATGTCATTTCTAAATAAAATGAACAAATAAGCTGATATTAATTACCTGTACATCACAAAGCAAAGAAAATACTAAAATATAAATACTTACCTACTTAACTTTGAACCACTTAAGAAATCTCATCACAGAGAGAAAATAAATAAATGAAAAACATAAAGAAATAATCTTTATTTTTGCCAACAACGCAATATCTTTTTAATTCCAAAAGATCTCATTACGTTGGATAATTTGTTTTCTTACGATTCGCAATGACACAGACAAGATCTAATTAGGAAAATCATTTTTTGTGGCTTAAGAAAATGTTTGTTACCCCGAGTGGTTAAGGCACCTTCTCACCATGGACAAGGAAGCGACTAGCTAGCTATCAACGATTTATATCGCTCAGTGACGTGTGTACATACAAAAGATTCTAGCCAGCGCCACTTATTTGTCGCAGCGGCAAGAGCAATCAAAGAGAGTTCTCGCTCAGCGACGCTCGCTTGGTGTGCAGAACCCTCGCTCAGGAACTTACGCTTGGTACACAGATACCAGCGAGTAAGTGTGTATACACACGAGCGACGGCTGTAGTTGCTTCTGCCGTTGACGCGTGTCGCTCGTATATATGAGCATAATTAGCTTTCATTTTGTCACATTGCTTTATTCTCGTTGTTGAGCCGACAAATTCGAGATCAGGATACCTACCACGAGCTCTTAACGCGATCCACTTTAGGACCTAAACCTGGAGGCCTACCATGATCTATTTAAAAACGATTCAAAAGCAAGACATTTCAGTTTAGGTTCTTAAACTGCATCGTTCACAGTCGTACCATGACGTCCAATACACCCAGCGGCATTTGGATCGTTGAAAGTGAATGATCGTTAAGAGCTTGTGGTAGGTATCCAGATGGCACGGCCTAAATTGAATCGTTAAACTGACGTCATGGTACGAATTAGCAGAACAGTTCAGTTTAGGTCCTAAAGTGGATCGCGTTAAAAGCTCGTGGTAGGTATGCTGAACTGTTCTTCTAATTCGTGCTGTTCCATACATTTTGAATGCGTAGGTACACTTTTCTATGAATAAACAGATTTTTTTAAAACGAGGACAGTTACTACTCTAGGGAGCTTACAATTATGTGCTGAATTTATAGTTACAGTTTGCCTATCGATATTCCCCGCCAGAACTTTTTTTTTATAAAATAATGGAAAATAATTTAATAAAAAAAAGACTTCGGTTGTTTACAGCTGGACATAATAAGATCTCTCAAAATGCACGCCGCTGACCTCGACCCTCGGCCACTTAAATATTATCATAACTAACCACTCTGCGAAGATCGTCGCTCCATCTAGCCTGAGGGCGTCAGATCATCCTGCGCTAAGATTTTTTCAACTACGTCTTTTGTAGAGAGGCCCTCTTATTCTTTGGTAAACACGAAAGGTGAAATCCAAAAAGAAACGAAAGTAAACCAATTTAAATAATGCAATTAATTAAATTGAAACCTCCTTCATAACGAAGTCAGCGAAAATAAATAAAATGGGAGTAGGGTCTGCACAATTGTTTCGATTCGACCCTCCCATTGGCCGAAGTAACACGTCCGGACGAAATAGTCGCATATATTCAACACGATTGTTATTGGACTCGATTTCTTTTACTCGATGTCAGGTCTATATCGAGAAGATTTGGATTCGATTTAAAAACATCTTGACTAACAAAAAGTTACAGGTTCTGATCTTGTCAAAGATGGCTAAATAATAACAGCCGCAGGTCAATCGAAGGTTAAGCTACGCTTGCACAGGCCGGTCCATTGATGACTTATAAAGCACGTTAAACGGTTGGTCCCGGCAGTCATTTGTAGATCCTTGACAGTCATTAAGTCTAGTCAGAAGCCCGAAAGTCTGAGATCCAGCTTTAATAAGGGTTTCGTATTACCCAGTAACTGGGTTGTGGAGCTCATATAGGCAGTCACTCCATGTAAAATACTGGTATTCAGCTGCATCCAGTTAGACTGGAAGCCGACCCCAACATAGTTGGGAAAAGGCTAGGCAGATGATAAGCTAGCGGAATGCCTACACCCTTCGAGAGATTCAGGGGTGATGTCGGCGCCTGTGACCGTTTACTTGTCACAGCAATACCGCAGATTGTCACAGACACACCAGCCAGAGTGCCTCTGACACTCAAGGCATAGACAAGTAATGAGGTTATGTCTGGCGCAGATTGAAAATTAATGTTTTGTTTTATTTGCTAATATTCTAAATCTATTTTATTATTTATTTATTTCTGTGACTGCTCGTGACATCACAGCGGGCCCTATCAGGATAAACAGCTGCGACATTTACTTTCAGCAGCATCATGCTGAGATAGGAGCCTTTTGGGCTCGTATAGGACTTTGTTTCATTTTTCTTTTTGTTTTTTTTTTATATAACTTGTTTTTATTTTTTACTGTGATTAGTTTGGTTTGTGATTCTCCTATACGAGTCGCAATAAATACTTTTTCTTTCTTTTCTACCAATTTAAAAACTTTTTTACAAAAAAATACAAACATCCGAATTGAGAATCTCCTCCTTTTTTTGAAGTCGGTTAAAAACATAGCCAAGCATTATTACAACTCCATCTATAACCTACTGTTGCTGCAAACTCGAACTCTTAACAAGCGAAAAGTATTAAAAAACCAAAACAAACTTCATCTACCAGTGAAGCCTTAATTATATCGCGACAAAAAACAGAGGGTCAATTCTCGTAATTTTAAGAACGTTCACAGTCTGATCTCAGTCTCAATCTGTCAAAAAATACTTCAAATTTCCCTACATTTTGACAACTTTTTGACATTTGTTTGTCGCCGAGATGAGACTGTGACTAGATTTTGAACGTTTTAAATTACGAGAATTGGCCTTCAGATTAAAACTTTTAAAAAGGCTTGAATTATTTCCGAATTTACAGAAAGTTTTACTTTGTAACATGCAGTATCCAATTAATATGACAATTATGAGGTGATCTGTAATTTACATATTTATTGAGATTATGAAAACTGTGGTAGCTAAATTAATACAATATTAGGTATATCTCGTATTTATAAATCGACTACACACACACATAGCACAGAGAGCACACAGAGCCCAGAGAGGAGTCCTGTGTCCCAGCAGTGGGAACATATTCTGACTATGCTTAGGCTGATTTTCCATCAGTGATGTGCTATGCTACTGCGATTGATATCCACCAATCATATTCATTGGTCCACATAGTTGAACTTCAACTAAGCTATGTTTTTTGCGGAGGGATGCGTGCCATGGATGGGAGCTATGGATGCGCGAGCGGTGTAGCTATGTGTATACTATCGATGCATCGCATAGCTCGAGCTGCGCAACTTCCTCGAACAGTTCCGTCTGAGTTTCCTCTCGGCGGCGCATCTTCATAGCACATCTTGCTCACTCCGCTACACACCTTAGCATTAGTGGAAACGGTCGCATAGTTTCGTAGCTTGGCTTTTACATCCTCGCAGCATAGCTACATAGCACATCTCTGTTGGAAAAGCAACCTGATGCTATGCTGGTACTTAAATTTTCCGTGTGTACATTTTTGACGCACACAATTTATTACACCTTCATAAAGAACCTTTATTATTATTATTTTATTTCATCAGGAAACCCACATGTCCTAGAACCAAAAATTAGAAGACAACCGGCAACCCGCACTGGGCTAGCGTGCAGGGTTAGGCCCTTCTCCGGATTATTACACCCTCTCACAGAGAGGAGGCCAGTGTCCCAGCAGTGGGAACATTATAGGATGATTATGCTAAACAGCCTTAGCAGTTCACTGCTGGATAAAGGATTCTCCAATAGCACGCCATTTTACTTGATCTCCGCTACGTAACTGCGATATCAACTCTAAATAAAATCAATACAACTTGCTTACAATACCGACTAAAACATTTAAAAAACAAACTTACAAATAACTCCCATTTATAAAACCTATAAAGATTATTTTATTTTTGTAAGTAGGTTTGTGCAAACACACGTCAATCATATTTTAAAATAAAACTAGATGAGGTCAGCGTTTCATATCTGACTACTCTGAGAAGAAAGGCCGAAACGTTCTTGTAGGTCATAGTCTCTTTTAAATTCCAGACATAATCTTGGTCAGATCACTCATTTTTCTGTCTGAAAGACAGTGAGTGAATATGTGATCAAAAAGAGATTAAACCTTGTCATCATAACTCGGTCCTAATAAAAGGGTTGAAGCTGACATAATTCTTTTAATCCCCATGACACGCACGTTATGTGTCGAATCCATAGTCCTGCACACAGAATTAATACATTTCCTTTGTCCACACGTTATACTAAGCCAATTTTAATGGATTTTTAAGCCAGAAAACCCCAAAACAGCATCTAATTAATAAAATGTATAAATTCAATGACATACAACGCACAGCCTAAACCACTGGGTTTAGAAGCATAGGCTCGAGAGTTCTTTTTATATCGACAGTGATCACGAAGCAAGGATTTTTGAAAATTCATGCCCTAATTGAGTTGAATAGGGGATGAAAGTTTGTACGGAATTTCATCATTTTTCCCGACGAGTAATCCAATCGGGCACACAGCTTGTAAGTATACCCACATAGTGCTTATATACCTTATTGTATTCCTTTTTTATCGTAATTGTTTGGGATGCATGAAGAAGCCTCCTCGTGTAGCGCAATTTGTTCCGCCAGTTACTCAACTGAACCGAGCGCTCGGCGCATCCTGGACACACCCAACCCAACACCTTATTTTATTGGCCAATTCTGCCCTTAAGGTGGTAGGGCTAACGCCCGCTTGGTTTGCGACCCACCGGAGTCAGGCGTCAAGCAGCCTGCTGTGTTTCGTCGATGCGTGGGAGTTCCAGTGCCTTGGGCATTTTCTGGGCACGCTCGTTCCATTATAGACCTCATCCATCGCTTTCCATCAAGCGTGATCGAGGTCAAGAGAGCCAGCAATAAAAAATAAAATAAAAAAGTTATCCTAAGATTTCTACTACATTTTCTGTTTTTATCCGTGAGAACCTGTAATTGGCTTTATGTCTCATGTACTATTGTTATGCTTCTGTTATGGTTGTTGGTTCTCCTATAAATAAATATATAAAACGTGTCCCAAAATTTAACGATAAGCCACCAGAGGGTGGATCTGCTCATGACTACTCGAGAAAAATAAAGAAAAAACAAACAAAAGTTCTTTTTACATTTGACAGCCCAACTCTAGGGGAAGGATTTATCCCAATTCTAGACTTTTTATTTTTACTGGGCTCCCAGGGGTCGAAGCGTGATATTAATAGCCTTATAGTCAATTAACTCCTCATTAAAAGTCAGAAATAACTCTAAGCAACGTGCCTAATTGAAATTTATTCCAGTTTGACAGTTTTACTTGGAAACAGTAAAAGTTATCATAGTCGTACTTCCCCGTATGAGCGACTTCACAAAGAGCTCTTCTACAATTTCTCAGAATAAAGAAACATTATTAAGAGGAAACATCAAGGAATAGGGAAAAGAAAAATAGGTATTTCTAAAATCTATTGCTGTCGCGCAGTGCCCGAACAAGCGGGATATCAAGCGCGATAGAAACAACTGCAACTTGGACTGAAAATACCTATTAAAATTCCAAAAAATCATCGATTTGTTGTCCTCTGATTCCTTTTCCAAAACTTAACCGATTTAAGTACATTTTTATTCATAAAAAATTAAAATAGGGCTTAAGCTGTGTTTCTATGTTTTCATTTTGTTTTCTGGATGTTTGAATTTAGCAATTTTTTTAAGTTTTTGAACGTTTATATCTTTTTTAATAATTAATTGCTAATAGTAACCATAGATACTCAGGAAAAAAAAGTATGACTCTACCGGTATTATCCAGAGAGAAAACAGGGGACTGTGTTTGTATGGAAAAACGGCACTGGTGTTTCCTCTTAATAAACCAATTTCTTGCTCAAACAACAGAGCTGGGTCAAAGTAGTATCATTATAAAATATTACAAAACATTTTTACGATCCTATGTCGGTAAGTGCAGCAGTAAACTCGGACGGTCGCATAAAAATGTCAATCAACAGAGCAAACTTCAGCGAACGACTTTTGTTACTAAATGTACTGTAGTATTTTTATGTCTCGAAGCGACGCGCGCTTTACTTGTGGTAACTAAGTGTGAAAACACGCTGTGAAAGTTTGCGTGAAGACGAGTAGCTTCAGCACATAACACACGCACACACAAACATTTGTGACTTCGCCATTGTCAGAGACGGTACAGCCCGATTCAAATATTTTATGGCGGCTCTGGAGTACGCTGCTACCAATATGTTACTGCGCAACGTCTCGCCTCTTGTTCCAAGCCGTCATAGAATCGGTCTGTACCAAGAGCTCTTGCGCCTACACACACATTCACAGCGTGATTGAACAACTGGTAACCAGAAGTAAAGCAAGCATCGCTACGTAAGATAAAAATACTGAACGAGATTTTTATATTTTTGAAACAATGTTAGATGGTATCATCCAGCAGGTATCACGATCTGTATGAAAACCAAGCGTGCCATTTTTTGACTACCTACTATGACGTCACAAGCACTATTTAGTGATGGGAAAATCAAATCTATTCAAAGACGCCGCCGCGTGCGGCACCCGTCTCACCCCGGCCCATAGCGCCTGCGTTCACGCTCACCCAGCCAGCAGTACCTACTCAGGACAAAAATACAGTCGAATTGAGAAGCTCCTCCTTTTTGAAGTCGCAGAAACTCCATCCATAGTCACTCTTGTACCAGGAACCCTCATCTTCATCCCATCAATGTATTTAGGTACATTAAGTCCTGTAAGCCCCTTAAGTATGAGTGTCTAAATAGACCCTCACTGTCTGTGTGTATCTTACTGGACCTAAACGCAAAAAACGCAAGTATTAGAAACAATAAAAGTATATGATCAACTACAGTAAACAAAATCAGAAAGATATATGTTATTCTTCAGGATATAATATGCTAGGTAGATCATCTGCCTAGCCTTTTCCCAACTATGTTGGGGTCGGCTTCCAGTCTAACCGGATGCAGCTGAATACCAGTATTTTACATGGAGCGACTGCCTATCTGACCTCCACAACCCAGTTACTGGGTAATACGATACCCCTTGGTAAGACTGGTTGTCAGACTTTCGGGCTTCTGACGACCCGTAACGACTGTCAAAGATCTACGAATGACAGCCGGGACCAACGGCTTAACGTGCTTTCCGAGGCACGGAGGGGTCTCGTTATGAAAAGATGGTCACCCATCCACAGACCAACCCCGGCAAGCGTAGCTTAACCTGATCGATCGACCTGTGCGGCTGCTATTATGTAGCCACGGGCCCCTCAATATGCTAGGTAGATAGTGTGTTGAAAACATAATACAACTAAGTAATTTGATGCAATAGAAAAAAAATCATGAAGATACCTCTAAAAACTTTCTTTTTACAATAATAACCATACTAATCATACAATCATTATGATTGTTATCAGATTATTCCACAAGCAACATACTAAAGCACTAGTGTTGTAATTTTTTAGTCCAAACAATAGATTTTTTGTAAATAGATATTGCTTCATATTTTGCAATAAATTACCAGCGTTGTGTCATCGCGCTTCTCTTTTTTTTCTATGCAGTCCGACAAAGGCCGCGCTTTAGGCCATGTAGTCGCCTTAAGAAGTATTTCCGAAAACTCTCAAGGACCTACTTAAAAAACAACTCACACCGCAACAGAAAATAACTCACCCAGTTATTCAGAGTCACGTGTTACGGAACGGTGTGACAAGCTTCTGGTCGGCACTCGAAACAAACAGCCAAAGTGGGGCAGTTAGCCAAGTTAAATTGGCCAAGTGGTAGCAACTTTTTAACTAGTGTTTACCCACTTTGTCTGAAATATTGCTTTTGTCGAGTCGTTTTCGGGGGTACATACGTAAACCGGTTGGTTTTGAGAACGAACGGTAGCTAGGTAAAGTATATTTACTTAGGGGAAATATTTTGCTGTTTCTCTATAGACTTATTGGACTCTTAATGATGGAGACTTTTTTAAATAAAGGAATGAACCACAGTTCCCACTGCTGGGACACAGGCCTCCTCACTGTAAGAGGGAGTGAACCATAATGCACCACACGAGCCCAGTGGAGGTTAGTGGATGTTACATGTCTTCGAAATTTTGGTTCTACTCTTAGAACATACCAGTTTCCTCACGATATTTTCCTTCACCGTTTTGAAAGCAGTGGTCATTATATTAAACACAGAAAGTAAATTGCCTACCTTTGTTCAAACTCACGACCGTAAGTCGGTGCGAATACTATTAGGCCGCCATTGCTTTATCTCGCGACGTAATTCGAACGATTTTAAAATACTTTTTTCGCACATTATATTTATTTACTTAGTTTCAAGACTTCATATCTATGGGTGATACTTACTCGTATTGTTTGTAGCCCTATCGCATAAAAATACTATTCAAATTTGTTTCAAATTAAAATTATTTTAGTTAAAAAAAATGGTATTTAAGTTGATTTCAGAGTGACTAGCGCTATTGACAAAGTTATAAAAATTTGTTGGAAGTTGTACCGTAAACTGAACTTTATGTTTTAGGTTTTAAAGTTATTTCTCCATAAACTCATATTTGTTTACATTTTTGGCAAATAAGTCGCGAATGCAAATTAGATTGATTACGAGGGCGAATGTCAGCGAATAGAGCATACATACCTATTTATTTAGGAAACTCTCCTTGGGTGGAATTTGGAAAACAATAAAGCTCGATATTATGTTCGTACCGTAACTTGATTTGTTAGTTCCTCAACTTATTACGTAATATCTAGAATTCCTTGCATGCTGAGCGTAGAGGACTCGATCCCCGACTTGAACAAAATGTTATTGCGTTTTCTGGGAAGCCTCGCATGTTTTTGCCTGGTTTAATAGCAACAATTTTAAAATTTTATGGGGCATGCGGTGCTAACCTATAAGAAATTATTACACTAACCTTAGATTTAAGTGAAATATTATTTTAAAATTGTAAAAGTGCCGCGGTGTAAACCATTGCCCTTCCGTAAGCAAGGTTCTAACATTATACGTAGCCAAGTAGATGTGCCAGATTTGCCATAAATGACAGCATAAGAATAAATGCCTTATGTGACCACACGCTAATAGCCTATAATGTTCCCAGAGGCCTTTTCTGTGTGAGAGGGAGTGGGCCATAATCCACCACGCGGGCCCAGTGCGGGTTGTTGGACATCACATGCCTTCGAATTTTTGGTTTAGGACATGCCGTTTTCCTCACGATGTTTTATTTCACCGGTTTTAGAGCAGTGGTGATGAAATTAAATACGCAAAGTATGCCTGCCTGGATTCCAACTCAGGACGTACAACTCGTAAATCGGGGCTGGCACTACTGCTACTCTCACGCACCAATACTCGAACAAAAAAACTATACTATTAAACACGTAAACCATACCGTAACATAAGTGTCAAATGTCGCTTTTGTCAAAGCTATTGACCGTGGGAGGAACATTGGACCCTCGCCCACGGCGACTTTTTGTAGCGATACTGTCGCGATGCGGTCGCTAGCTGTTTGCCAAACTCAAAACTCAAACTCAAAGCATTTATTTCAATTAAACCATTTACAGGCACTTTTGAATTGTCAATAGGTCAGTCAGAAAATATGAAGCTAGTTGCCCATGCCAAAGCGTAGGTACCTATGGAGAAGAACGGGCAAGAAACTCCATGGACACTCTTTTAAATTATATTTTACAAAAATATTAGTTACATCATTAATGTTGAATTTATAATTATATGTGAGAACGATGTAAAAAAAATATACGTACGCGTTAAAGTGTCCAGAGTACAGCAAATAGTACTTAACAAAACAATAATCCTAAAGTAAAATAATTAAAAATTAAAAAGCCCTTGCCCACACCATGATTCTCAGTCGTGATGCAAACGCGATACAGTCGCACTTCTGTCGCGATGCACACGCGATTCATTAACGGCACAAAAATGCCACAGTTGCAAGATGGACTCCGTTGAGGCAACATTAGTCACGCGGTCGCGCGTTTGCATCGATACATTCGCGTCGCTTGCAAATACGACTAACGTGCGTAAGTAGCGATGCGATGCTGTCGCGCGTTTGCGAAATGCGCGATTGCATCGCTACAAAAAGTCGCTGCGGGCGAGGGGCCTTACACTCGATTTCGAGAGACTATTCAATCTCAAGTGACAAGTGATTGGATTGGATGATGCTATTTCGGACAACCAATCACAGTAGCTCCTTCCGATGAAAGAATATGTTCCTAACACCACAGTCCTTTAGTTAACAGTCCCGTCCTTTCTTTGTACACACACGTTTTTCTTGCCGTGAGTTAATTCACCGTGTGTAGGCAAGGTCGTCAGTATTGTATGGATCACTATGGAAGCTTGTTAATGGACACGTTTTTTCTACGGCGCGGTTTAGACGACGTACAGTACCGAAACCATGCCGTGTGCCAAGGGCCTAAATCTGCCATAAACCTTACAGCCACGAAAATAAAGATCATTAATTTTTCGCAAAATCAGAGGTACACTTGGTAACCATTGCTTCGGGTAATAATACTATACGAACTTAAACTATATTAACCCCTAATCGTGTCCAACTGACAGGTGTCAGAAACACTCTCTCGGTGGGCGGAATAAACGTCATGAGATTTGATGGCAGCAACCTAAGAACAACCTTATTTGAATGAGAATAAAGATCACTGTGATTTGGACAATTATGCGAAATCAGAGGTAAAATACTGTGAAAGGACTGTACCGCGGTAAGATAACATTACCGTGACTGCACTGCGGGGTAATTGCTTACACCATCAGTAGCAATGAGTTTCATATTGACAGTTCAACAATATTCATTGCGTTATTTACGTTGTTGAGCAGAATTTTTTTCGAACATACGAAGCAATAGATTAGCAGTATCCTTTTAAATGATGATATTTAAAGTTGTGTTACAACATTCAAAACTTGTTTTCGTAAAAAAAAAACCACAGCAAAAGTTGCAATTTTGACCTTTAGTATGTAAGATACTAAAGGTCAAAATTGCAACTTTTGCTGTGGTTTTGTTGTTAACACGAAATTTAATAATGATTACTTGAAATGAGTGAGCCCATTTTGATGCACACAATTCTTCTGCCTAGCCCATTCCCAACTTTGTTGGGGTCAGTTTCCAGTATAACCGAATGCAGCTGAATACCAGTATTTACCATGGAGCAAATGCCTATCTGTCTGACCTCCACTTATAAGTTACTGGGTAAAATGATTCCCCTTGGTAAGACTGGTTGTCAAACTTCCGGGCTTCTGACCACAAAGTAAATTGATTAGGTATATGTACTGACTTCTGACCATCTTCTGACTACCCGTAACGACTGTCAAAGATGTCGAAATGACAGCTGGGACCAATGGCTTAACGTGCTTTCCGAGGCACGTTGGGGTCTCGATATGTATAGATAGACACCCATCTACGGACCGACCTCGGCAAGCGTAGCTTAACCTTTGATCACCCCGTGCGGCTATTATTATTTAGGCATGAGTCTGTCGAGTGTTTTCAACAATGTTTTCCTGTCTGTAGCTCTCCGGGTCCAAAAATAACTAACAAATTAGGCATTTATGTGAAAGCTCATGCTTGCCCACTGCGTGTTGGTAAATTCACACTATTAGGTTTAGATATCCTCACATTTTGTGTTTAGTGAAGTAGAAAGTGGTGCCGGTTCCCTTGTTCCCAAACTAAACAAAATTTATATATTTCATTATGAAAAGGATATTTTTTTTAGTTTAGTCCTGTCAAATTAATCAGCGCTTGATACTAATCCATACAAGTTTAGACGTGATAAAAAATTTGCCTACTAAAATTACGTCAATTTACGTCAGGCGCTGATAATTTGACAGGACTAAACTAAAATGTATCTTCTCTCCTTTTCTTATTGAAATAGAAAGAAAAAGATGCACTGAACTTAAATTTAGTTTAGTTTGTGATCAACAGAATCAGCACCATTGTTTATTATAAACTCATTGGTGAATCATTATTAAAGTATTTATTACGAACTTTGGATCACCATTGCACGATTTTTGTCCATTTCTGTTTGGTTTTGTCCTTCAAATAAATAAAAATACTAGTTATTTATTTGAAGGACAAAACCGAACAGAATTCATAATAGCCTCGAACAATTTCCAGAAATGCCTACACTACGTAGACTATAATCTCATTAATTATTGCCCACCTATCATTACAGAATCGATGACTACCTTTGAAAACAAGTAGCTATTATTATGTATAAAAGACTAGCGCTTTTGCCAACGGCTTCGCTCGCGTGGTTGTCGGAAATTATCCCACGGATACCTACAACAAAATCGGGGGATACAGTTTGGTGTTGCAGCTTCATATCTATCATCTCCATCCTAAATTCAATTACACCATTAGATAGCTAAAGGATAAAATAATTCATTAAGCTAAGTGATGACTGTGATGCATCGCGCGCGGAGGAGGGGGAAGTGCCGCAATTTTGAGGTAATTTTGCTGCGTATCGAGATTTCCACTTGGTATAACTTTTGTCTAGGAAAAGCTACAAATCGTTAGCAATCGTCAAAATCTATCGATTGTAGAGAAAACATTAGTGTTAAAGAGTGACAGTGAATATAATGTGTTAAAATAAAAATAAAACCAAAAATATATATGGTCGGCCTATACAGAGATCGTATACGGTTGGAAAGGGCTTCTCAAGAGCAATCGAATGGTACCAATAAAACAACTTATGACTGAGTCAAGCAGTGCCGGGAACGTAAAAGAATTAATGCGGCCGAACGGATCAACCCCGTTACGTAAACGTATTCACGCACAATACACGGCCGTGTCCATAGTATATCCACACCCCATTTTTATCTCTTAAAGGGCCCCGTGCTTTACTTGTGTACAAACTCACTGTGAATGCGTGCGTGCGTGAAGACGAATAACTTCAGCACATAACACACACTTCCGACTTCACCATTGTCGTATAGAGGCATGAAGAACAGGGTGTAAAGTTCACTCATCCTCCTTTGAAAATGGAGGATCTTCCGACCAGACGGGTATTTTTTCTGGTGGGCAACTGCCCAATGAATCATGTCGGACTGTTGTATATATGCTAGTAACGAGGTAAACTCTGCTTGCGCGATGCAGGATTTTGCGTGACGTCAGTATGATGCGTAGTTCGCATGTGGTGGTGTAGATGCCGCTACAGTGTCGAACGGTACCGAGATCTATTGAACAAGGAAGAATAGAAAAGAGACAAGAAATAAAATACATTTATTTGCGGTAATGACGCAAAGAAAGAACACAAAAAATAACAAGTTCGGGTAAAATACACAAGACCAGTAAACGATATCAAATTCTCAATATGAAAACCGGGTATCACCCTTGATACCGTAACAAACACAAACACGCATTTATAATATTAGTCAACCAGGCTGGCATTATTTCCCTTCGTTCGATTGTTATACGGTTTCCTAAGAATCATTGTATTGATGTTAGTTCAAAGAGAAATAATGATTTCGTGTGTTCGTATGATGGTCGTATTACCTGAAGGGAGGTGGGTACGGGTGTAAGTGTGCGATTTACATATCGTCTATTCAAACTTATGTTTCCAATTAATATTATTTCAAGCTAAACAAATAACAACGTTATTTTAATGGTAATTAAGTTGATCTCAGAGTGACTAAGACTATTGAAAAGTTATAAAATTTTTTGAAGTTGTAGCGTAAACTGAACTTTATTGTGGAGGAATTAAAGTTACTTTTCTATAAACTCATATATGTTTACATTTTTTGCAAATAAATCGCGAATGCAAATTACATAAACTCGCTCCTTTTTCCCAATGGGGGTAGGCTGAAACTAGAGAACGCCATCTGCTACGATCCTTACATACTCCTTTTGCTTCATTTTGAAGTTAACAAGCAACCCAAACCCTACCACACAAAACACAATTTCCTATTAAAATGCAGCATAATGAACGTTAAACCCGGTGTTCTAGTTAAAAGAGCCGTAGCTGTACTGTTTAGCTGGTATCACAGAACAGTACCTACAGAAGGTCGACTCCAACGTCTCCAACGAGACGAAAACAGGCGCACGCACACATACTTATGTGTGCGTTTGTGTGCGTGTGAAACTTACCTGACGCAAACTGTCTATACGCGTACAGTTTACGTCAAGTAAGTTTGCCGCTCTGAAGTAGGCTTCAAATGACTACACAGTCATAAATGTCGTGTCTGATTATGTATCTTGTAAACTTAGAATTATTTTGGCTGCCTCATAGGTCTAGTGGTCGCAAGCGCTGCTGCAGAACATGAGTTCCTGGGTTCGATTCCCGGGTCGGGTAAAGTGTTATTAGGTTTTTCCATCTGGAACTTCTCGGCAGCAGCCTGGAGGCTGGATTTGTGCCCGGCTGATGGTAAAAGGCTTCCAATTGTTACACTTGAGAAATGTGACTGTATATAAGGCCACCTCTGCCAAACCATTTGAGGATGCGAGATGTTATGTTTCGTGTACAAAATAGTCATAATCATCATCTGCCTAGCCTTTTCCCAACTTTGTTGGGGTCAGCTTCCAGTCTAACTGGATGCAGCTGAGTACCAGTATTTTACATGGAGCGGCTGCCTATCTGACCTCAACAACCCAGTTACCGGGTAATACGAAACCCCTTGGTAAGACTGGTTGTCAGACTTTCGGGCTTCTGACGACCCGAACGACTGTCAAATATCCACGAATGACAGACGGGACCAACGGCTTAACGTGCTTTCCGAGGCACGGAGGGGTCTTGGTATGTCAAAGACGGTCACCCATCCACGGACCAACCGCTGCAATCGAAGCTAACCTGATCGATCGACCCATGCGGCTGTTATTACTTAGCCACAAGCCCCTCCTTTTCCATGTGTAAGCTATAGTAGATAAACAAGCTATTATCAGGATTTTTGCAAAAAAATCTCGCTCGTTACAACAGTGTGTTTCAACCAACCAACCTACCTGGTCTCGCGGTGGACTATAATGCGGGTAATTATTTTTCTGTTTTATATGCAGGGAAATTACTTTAAAATTGAAGGAGTATGCGGCAGATTACGGATCCTTATGACCGGTTAATTTCAAACACTGGGGAGCCGGAGTACATGCAAGAAAATATGGAGGAAGCAGCCGGTATGACACAATCAAAGGAAGGAATTGAGAATCCACTAGTCTTTATGATCTCCTGTGATGGTTTGTGCTGAGCTGCTGTTGAGAGTGAGGAGTTCTTCGATGCTGAGGGACGCCCCCGATTAGTTGTTTAGTTTTGGCGAGTTTCACGTACTCAAGCTTAAGAACCCTGGTCATTCTTTAGCGAGCTAGTTTGCATAGAGTTTAATGAGGACAGTTTTGATTATGTTGAGTCTCGCGTACTCAAGCCGAAAATTGACGTAGGGTATCAATTTGGCGAGTAATTAAAAGTAGTAATTGGCAGCGGTAATGAGACTGTTTTTTTCTAACATGCGTGGGCCTTTATATAGGCTCATGGGGGGGAAACTCAAACGTTCCACATGTCATAAATGCAATGAGGTATGTGTCATCTCACTCTCTCTCACTTTGACGTGTCTGACCGAACGGCGCGAACACTATCTACTACTATCCAACCAACAAGCCAACCTTCTGTATCTATTTTGTTAGTGTGTTGTTTAGCTGGTATTCCTTGATTATAACAGAACTGTGCTCCGGTCATTATAATTGAGAGCGTAATTTTCTGACTAAAACATTATTATGCTGCTGTTGTGGTTTGATAAGCTAATGAGACTGGAATGCTGTAGTTTTATTTTGTAATTATGTTGTGTTGGTCAAGGTTTGTTCTCGTACAGCGGGGAAATGAGGTTCGATTCTTTCAAAGCAGCCATCATGCGTCTTCAAAAGTGCCATACTTGATGACTGTTTCAGTTTTTTTTTTTTAAGAGATAGGCTTTTGTTTTTGAGCCCGGTGAAGTACTTACGTAACACACTATCAGTAGCAACGAGTTTAATTTTGACAGTTCAGCAACATTCATTACGTTATTTACGTTCTTGAGCAGAAATATTTTTTGAGCAAATGAAGGAATAGTATAAGTTATAGTAAAAGTTCTGTAAATGATGAAAAATTAAGGAATAGCCGTCAAAATGTTTCAGATTGAGATTGAACGTGTGTTACAAAATTAGGGTGTGGATGACCTGGTAAGCTCTGATCATGATTATGTGTGGAGAGGTGAACTGTTCTCATACGTTTAAAAATCTTTTTTTTTTTCTGTCTACAGTGTAACGGCCTTAAGGCAATTGTCCCACCGCTGCCGGCGAGGAAGCGACTAACTATCGGCTATTTTCTCGCTCAAGAAACGTACAATAGATATACCTACATTCCGTGTAAACAAAAGAGATGTAAATATTAATAGTTGATCGCTGACTGTTCACACTGCCGCCGGCGAGGACTCGCTCCACTGGTTTCTCGCTGAGCGACAAGAGCTATCAAAAATAAATCCATCCATCGCTTCCTTAGCACATTCATACTCAAAACTTTCTTCACGACATGTTCCTCATTGCTCCGCATCACATACAACAACCGATTTCCACACAACTTCTCAATCACCATGCTTTCTTTGTCGTCCCATTCACCATCTAAATATATACCTACGACAAACAAATCTAAATGAGCTGCTTTGAAATGCGAATCGTAATTAACAGTAATAAATGAGAAACGTCACATTATGTCAGGCTGAATCACGAGTGGTAACAATATTTATGGCTAGACCGCTGCTGTCACGTCTTTCATCGTAGGATTTATGGTGATGTTTCCAGGAGTTTATCTTTAGGTCAGAACTCCTGCACTCTAATTGCATGACACTTTCAACCTTAATCTGAATCATATTGAAGGGTATTGCTGATCCATTGCTTCAAATGTTCGAAAAATTTGTCTGCTCAAAACAACGTAAATAACGCAATGAATCTTGTTGAACTGCAAAATGAAAGCCATTAATTGCTAGAAGTATGAGGAACAGGGTATAAAGTTCACTCAATGTCTATTGAAAAGGGAGGATCCTCCGACCAGACTGGTGTCGTGTCTGGCGGGCAACTGCCCGATGATCATGTAATCATGTTGCGCGGTAAACTCTGCTTGCGAGATGCAGGATTTTGTGCGACGTCAGTATGACGCGTAGTTCGCATGTGGCGTTTGTAGATACCGCTACAGTGTCTTACGCAATTACATTGCTGGTGATTTATTTATTTTATTCATTTATGTATTTTATTCACCAACAATTGTATGTACACTGGTATAAGTAAATTAAACAGAAGCAACAAGTCATAATATAGTGTAACAGTCACTTACAGGTAAAGTGCATGCACACAAAACGTAGTCGAAACTTACAAAAAAAAAAAATTGAATTAAAAGTTGTGATCTATGATTTTTGATGCGATTTGGCGTTACCGGGAATAACACAATATTTGATTTTAAAGAGCGTCCATGGATTTTCTTGCCCGTTATTCTCCATAGAAACTTACTACGCTGAAGAATGGGCAACTAGCTTCAACTAGGTTTTTTTGTACAAGAAATATAACGATGATTGTTAAAGATGTCAGAAAAACCCATGCCGCCTGGGAGCCTGCGCCGCGTAAACCAATAAGTTAGACGAAAATAACGTATTACAGAATTATTATTCTTAAAAAGATCTATTAAACGTTGTTATACGTTTCTGTATGACTATTTCCGACCTTCACGCGGTCGAAGCCGCGAGCAAAGGCTTGCAATGATTAAAACTGTAAAAGTTAAAAAACATGAATCCTCCAGAACCACATTTAAAAATGCATAATATTCTAGATAATTTTGAAATTCTGCAAGCCAACCACTCTGTTGCAGCTGAATTAATTCGCAAAAGATTAAATGACTACGCATTAACTCATTCCGCTTATTTCGCATTTCGGAAAACTATTTTAATTTTGGTAAGCTGCGGTGCAGCTCAGTTAATTGTTTTCTCGGTATAATTCCTTTTGTATTTCTTGTTAAAGACAATACAGTAACGTATTACTTTATTGATAAATATAATCAATTATTTCATTTCTGTAAGCAGGTTTGTACACACGGCTACATGATGTGTAGCCGTGTGCACAAACACTTTTTCACGTCAATCTTATTTCACAGATTAGATAAGGTCGGGGGTTCCTATCTGACTTATCTGAGAACAATATCCGAAAGAAAGAGGTCACAGTCTCTTTTAAAGTCCAAATATTATAATCTTGGGCACATCATGTGAAGACCACAGGTGTGTAGATTGATTTCTGAAATGGTCTTTTGAAGAAAGAACCACACAGATTGAGTGGACCTGTCCAGTCAGTGCACGAGTTTGTCAATAATCGTGCAGTTTAACTCAAACTTATGGAGCTCAAACATTCGACGAACATTACCAAAGAAAGGACAATAGCGTAGGTCGCATTAATTACTGAGCTATTTTGTATTTAGTAGATACTTTTACATAATTTAAAAGCTAACAGTCTTATAAAAATAATATAAAAAAAGTTATACTAGAGGGCCGGCCAATTTTTGGCCAAAGAAACAGCATTGCCATACATAGTGGCAATGTTGCCAGCCATTTGGGCACTTATCATATTGACAGTGATGCCAACGAATTTTCTTATTCTTTCCCCTCCCTTTTTTAAAGACGATAAATAAATATTATTAAATCTATAAGTAACCTTGAAAATGAAAGGCAAAAAATAGAGATTTTCTCCGTGAAAACTGAATTGAAAGCATTTTTTCCCCGTAGATATTTACGGAAAAGTAAGGGTTAGCGATAATCCGCTTTCGATGGCACATCATGATCCCCGCATAAATCATAGACTAACAAGTAAAGCTTTAAAAAAAAGTGAGTGCAGAGCAATCGTACCATAAATTATATCATGCATGTGGAACCGTGAACCCTTTCGCGGCATTCGCAACACTAAAATGAAAAATCAAAATGGCGGCGCGTACGTACCTTTGTAATTTGTTATACGACTCCTTTTTGCAAATACAATCTGCTTTACTTTTGAATGTGCGTTTTTATTTCGTTTAATTTTCGAATATATGTTTTTTTTTTTGGTGGCGTGCTTATTTTTTTTTTTTTTTTTGAGGTTAAAGTACGTAACTGTAGACTTTATGCCACTTCCAGTGGGCACTTCTGTTAAACTATAGTTCGACTTTTAATTAGCTGCAGTAAAATGACAGCTTATGTGTTACTTAAATGACTGAAATTGGCGTCTTTTTGTTTTTTCGCGACCATCAACGAAACCTTGTTTTTCTAGTACAGAATAGTGTAACAACCGAAACTTATTTTACATGCATATGTCTAAATGCACTCCGAAATGAGTTACTAAGAAGTGTCATTTTACTGCAGTTATTTAATAGTCGGACTATACTAGTTACTTATCCTTTTTTATTTCATTTTTGGTTTTAAAAGTATGTTTAAAGTAACCCGCAATTTACTGTTAAATAGATCTTTGTGTAACATTGTCTAAAATAAAAATTGATTTCATTTGGTTTGTAACTTACTAGCGAAGCAATTCCTCCTTGTATGTTTATTAAATAATAATATAACTCAGTAAACAAATGAAAGAAGTTTTTTTTCTGCAAGAGTTTCTGATATGGTAGGACTTTATTCCTTTTTTATTTATTTATTTGGAAACTCAACAGCTTATAATTAAATTACATGAGTTATGAATGTTCACCCCACTATCAATGAACAGGTCAATGCAGTTGCGTCAGAGTTACAGCATCTTACAGTCTGCATGCACTGCTCAGTGATAGCGCGATGATGACAATTATCACTGAAGCCAATAATAGAGTTTCACGGCATTGATTTTCATGAAATTTTTATTTTAAATGCTCTTTCAACACTCAATAAAAATACAAGCATCCTTGCTTTGATTTTTTTCTAAATTTTTCTATACTTATTTTAAATCATATGTAAACCACTTCTCCACATAACATCACACAGTACATACTACAATAGACCAAACCTATCTAAACGTATGAAAAAACACTAATTCTATTCGACCCATTCTTCCCAACCCTACATCTCTAAACGGTCGTATGACCTTCGACTTATCACGTGGCCATCGTCCCAACAATTAGGGATGCTCCTCACACGTCCGAGACACGCACCTTTTATCACTTCCTTTTGAGTTGTAATTAGTTTTGGACCTTTGTTACAGCAGCTGGGTTAACAGAGTTTAGTATTAAAGTCACGCTTGTAGCTTGAAATTTGGTTTAGAAGCTATACAGGATTAAAGTTTGAACCTTTGCCGATGTTTTGATGCAATCTGTGTCTCTTCAAGAAGTGTATGTGTCAAACGTGTCCCTTTGCCGGCACGTAATAGTAACTGATGGACGCTATTGATCGTGTCAAACTTGTAGCCAAATTCTGGGCTGACTCTATTTAGATTGCCATCGACACGCCCTTCTTCATCTTAGCGTCTCGATAGCAATCTAAATGGACTTCACCCAGAATTCGGCTACTAGAACGACAAGCTAAGAAGGAGGACGTGTCTGTCAGTCTAGATTGCACGTCAAGTAAAGTCTTACGACAAATTGCTAAAATGGGGTAGATGACAGAATATAGGGATATTTTATTATGATAATATTTTATATGATATTTAGATATGTTTGTTACTTCTTCACGCTCAAACTGCTGGGCCAATTTTGATAAAATTTGATATGGAGGTAGCTAATAACCTGGATTAACACATAGGATTTTTTATCCCGATATTTCCACTGGATCGACACTTACGCGGATGAAACCACGCGGCGCATCTATAGTGAGTTTACAAAATCATTTTTTTATCGTCATTACATCTGTGGCGTTAGCCAATTTAATTTGACCCTCTATAATGCAGAAGCAATCAATTTCAGGACGAAGAAATACTTGATCCTTCTACTATCAAACCAATATAATCCTACCTACAAAAAGCTGTAAGTTCTAAACTCTAGCAGCAACAGTTTCCTGCTAATCAGTAATACAACGCACGTCTGCGCGACGCATTCAATTCGTCAATGCACGCCTCCGGGACGCATTCAGCTAGTTTATATTCTACCCCTCGCGCCAATCCTATGTTCATTAACTTTTTATTTACAACTTCTAGAACTTATTACTTGCTAGCTTTTTCTCGTGGTTTGCCGCGTGGAGGTCGGTACGGTAGCCAAGATAATAAAAGAGGGAGAGGCGGAAAGAGAGTAAGGAGACCCTAGTTGTGGGACAACGGGCCCCTACACTTGTGCTGACATCTCTTTGAGGCGCGTTTGGAACACGTACGCGCCGTCCGGCACGGGCATGGTCCTGCTCGGACGGTGAGCTACCCATTACTCTCCGTCCGCAGGCTCGCGCCTACGATGGCCGGGAGTCATCACGCGGCTCCCGACGCGCGACGCCCGGAGCGTCTCCTGCGACGGCTGGGACGTAAGGCTCAGTTCCTCAGCCATCCCGCCACCTCCTTCGCTAGCATGACTGCTTTGCGGTAGGAGGTTACTGCCTCGCACTCCCTCTCGCCCCGGACCATGGCTTGAATCAGGGCCGGACACGAGAGGTCGCCGCCGCTGTCGACCGCCTCTACGAAGACACGGCGGTGCTCTGCCGAAGCAGGGCAGACCTCCACCGTATGCTCCACCGTGTCCTCTGGGCGATCCTCGCTCGGTTCAGTTGAGTAACTGGCGGAACAAACTGCGCTACACGAGGAGGCTTCTTCAGGCATCCAAAAAAAAAAAATTGTATGTATAGGTAACTAAATATTTACACTGGGTACTACATACTTAAATGACTATCTTACTAACTTTACAAATAAAAAAGGACATTTAGTCAAAGTACTCGTCCGCATCACTGTCATCCGGAAACGTGCCCAGAAGACTGCCACCATTGTCACGTTGAATGGCAATGATAATTCTTTGGTCAAAGGACGACCCAGCGGTGATGTGAAGTATCGACCAGTCGGCGAGAAATTTCCTTAAAAACGAGACGCGCACTCGGGCCCCATGACCTGAGCGTTTCGACCCAAAACGGGTCAAAGCTGTACTTACCCATATTTTTATTTCTTTTATTGTGTATGTACTGTACACACAGTACACAGTCATATTTATGTCTATACTAAATAAAAAGACAATAGTGTCACAGACACATCGTCAACCCTCCGGCTGCGCGCGTGACTGTAAAATGATCAGTGCCCATTTTGTTCCAGCAATCAGGGACGCAACTCACGCGCTCGGTACGAGCACCGCTTTGTCTTACAGTTCCTTGTCGCGTGGTATGAGTGGCAGGAGAGAGGTTGATTTGATTTTTTGGCAAATTAACTAAATTTCTGATTCGTAACTTTTCTCGTTTACCCTTCTCTGGTAAAAGAATTTACATTCTACTGAATCTTTCCGAATGTAGAGTGTAGAGACTTTTATTTTGGATTATTTATGGATTTAACTTTTTGAGTTGTAGCGGTATCTACAACGCCACATGCGAACAACGCGTCATACTGACGTCACGCAAAATCCTGCATCTCGCAAGCATAGTTTACCGCGCAACTAGCATAGATACAACGTGTTCCTCATGCCTATAGAGAGTCAAACATTGATTCGTAGGTTGTTATCGTCACCAATGTCCCGATGGTCTTTAGTATGAAATAGAAAAAGTCTTTAGGCTTTCTGTTCTGTTATTTTCTGAAATTATCCGTTTTCAATTACATTGGGCGACAACTAAATGTACTGTTGTTTTATACAACAGTGTAATAATTTAATATTAAGGCATATTTTGATTTAAAAGAGTGTCCATGGAGTTTCTTGCCCGTTCTTCTCCATAGGTTACGTTATGCTTTGGAATGGGCAACTACCTTCATCTTATTATTGTTATAATGTTTGTTTTATATAAAGTATTGGTTCCACTTCGTAAACAATAAATCGCTTCCTCCTATGAACTAATCCACAGTCCACTTTTCACAAAATATCGTCGCGTGAAACTTGCTGCAAGTTTCGAATGTCCTACTTTGTAAAACGTTATATTTGAAACTTCCAACTTAGAACTTTTCCACTACAGTTTTGTCTTTTTTTTTTGCATTTATTAATTTAGGAGACATTTAATTTTAAAAGGGATAGGTACGTCAAATTTCAAACCGTCATTTATTTTCACTAAAAAAAACTAAAAGTACTTAAGTAATTTCGAGAGCTATTGTATTTATATTTTTAATTTAAAAAAAAAACAGTTTTTATTATATTAGCTTCTTTGCGCCTTGGAGTGTAAATGTGGTGCTGTTCCACAAACGATGGGACACTTAATATCGTGTCCTGCGTGTCCTGTCAGCTGCACGTTACAGGAACTGATGGACGTTGGTGATGGCGCCAAACAAGTAGCCGAATTCTGGGCCGAGTTCATTTAGATTGCTATCGACACGCTAAGAAGAAGAATACTAACTTCTATTTATATGGTGTGCATAATAAAGAGTATTCTATCTATCTATCTATCTATAACAGCTTACTCAGATCAGTCAAGTAAACATTAAGACAAAAACTGAAACAATATACTCCTCATGTACAAGAACTATTTCGTATGGGGTGCCACAAGGGTCTGTCATAGGTCCTTTACTTTTTATCTGTTACATAAACGATCTCCCAAATGCAACCAGGCATCAGATGTGCTTATTTGCAGACGATAGCACTATTGTTTTCGACCAGGGTAATTTTAAAGAAATTGAATTAGATATAAACACAAACCTGGTGTCAATTATAGAATGGTTAAACGCTAATAACCTTAAAATAAATTTAACTAAAACCAAAATAATGGACTTTAAACTTCGACAAAAAAGACAAACACAATACCAAATTAGGTATAAAGGAGACGCAGTACTAGAAACAAATACTACAAAGTTTTTAGGATTGCACATTGACAATGATATGTCATGGAAAAATCAAATTGATAGTGTTTGTTTGAAACTTTACCGTTTCTCTTATGCCCTATACATGCTAGGCAAAATTGCAAACAAAACAGCCCTATTAACGGCATACCACGGTTATGTAGCATCCACATTGAGGTATGGACTTATATTCTGGGGCAATGCTTCAAATATAATTCCTCCGTGCTTTTGGCACAAAAAAGATGCATCCGAGCCATCTGCAAATTAAGAACAACAGATACATGTAAGCCACACTTTAGGGAGTTAAATATTCTGACAGTACCTTCACTGTATTTCTATGAGGTTCTGATGTTTGTAAAAACCAATATACACTTGTTTAGTCATGTAGAAAGTCAACGTCGCTCAGATAAATTGAAAACAATAATCACCAGAACTGCTTTTGCTTATAAAAGTGTCTATGCAATGGCACCTAAATTGTATAACAAACTACCTTGTCATATCAGAAAGTGTAAGAATAATAATGAATTCAAAAGCGAACTCTTTAAGCTACTAAATGGCAAGGTATATTATTCAGTTAAGGAGTATATTGATGACAAATTTGAAATGTATTGACATTGTGTATTTTCATGACATTTTCCTTATATATTATTATGACAATTCTATCACTTATTGACATGCCTAATAATATGTTGAACTTTAAATCGAATTTTGTATGCCTATCCTCGGAACATGGTTTGTGTACTTGACATTTATATTATTGGAAAACATCTGTAATCACCTATGTTCACAAAATAAAAAATAAATTTAAAAAAAAAAATATCTTCTGCTCGCGACTGCGTCCGCGTGAAATTTCGGCCCCCGACCCGATCGATTACCTCATTATCACTTAGCGTTCTTCCTGACTTTTTTAATGGTAATAGCCTATAACTTTACTCAAGAAATGGGCTAACAAATGCAAAAAAAAAAATCTAATCCGACTGATAGTTCCAGAGGTAAGCGCTTCAAACAAACCAAAAACCAAACACACTCTTCGGCTTTGTTATTAGTTTGGATATAGATTAGTAATAATATGTTTTTTAGCATTTTCAATCTCAAACAGCAGCCGTGGGGTTTATTTTAGACTTTCGCTGTAATAGTAAAAAATGCTGAAGATGTGAAAATTGTACTTGTTTTTTTCTGGTCGGTACTTTACCAAATTTTCGAAAATTTTTTTTTTTTTTTTTTTTTTTTTTTTTTTTTTTTTTTTTTTTTTTTTTTTTTTTTTTAAGGATGGGAAATCATCCAATGACCCCTCCCGCTCTGGGTGGAGCGGAAGGGAGTGTCAGACTCTTACTGACTAAAACCCATCCGTGTTCCTTCCTTAGCCCTTTATGTTCCGAGGCAGCGGTAACCCTTTCGGACAATCCCGCTGCCCAAAATGTTCGATACTTGAATGATGTCATTTCAAAAGTCCTGGCAAAAAATATTGAAAAAACTCCGGACACTTTACTCTTTAATCTATCTTTCTTGGTGGCTAAAATGTGGTGGAAATCCCCATGTGTTGAAAATTCCGAAAGAATGTTAATTAGTATCGATGGAATTAATTCCAGAAGTACAAATACTAAGGCTCCATTGAATACTAAATTAACTTATACTCGGTCGCCATTGTGGTAAGTTTGGCTATTGACAACTAATTATTTTGTCACGCTCCGGTAAGCCCAATTATTGTAAAGTTATAAGAGTAGCCACGAATCCGTGTTTGGTTACTGGGTATATTTAGCCGTGAGGGCTTATTGAACCACGAGGCACGAGGCATTTTCCTGTCACGAGATAAGCTATGACAGGATTTGAGGTTTCATGAGGTTTTGTTTAATCAGACATGGTCTTCTGCTACTGGAGAACAGCGGCGACCCAGTGGTAACGGCTGCGACTTACGAGTTGCAGATCGTAGGTTCTAACGCAGACAGGCACTTTACTTTTGTCATCACCACTGCTCTCAAAACGGTGAAGGAAAACATCGTGAGGAAATTGGCATGTCAAGACATGTGACATCTACCAACCCGCACGTGGCCCTCGTGGTGGATTATGGCCCGCCCTGTCATAGAGAAGAGGCTGATTATGCAATCGGCCTTCTTTCGCCATATAAAGTCAACGTAACCGAAGCAAAAGGAGTATGTAAGGATAATAGCAGGTGGCGTTTTGAAGTTTCTGCCTATCGACATGGAATGAAGGCGTGAGTTTATGTATGTAAACAAAGTTAACAAATGTCAACTTTATTTTAATGGTAATTAAGTTGATTTCCGAGTGACTAGCACTATTGAAAAGGTTATAAAAATGCTTGAAGTTGTAACGTAAACTGAACTTTATTGTGTAGGATTTAAAGTTATATTTCCATAAACTCATACCTATTTGTTTACATTTTTGGCAAATAAATTGCGAATGCACATTATGTATGCAACCCTAATACACTTTTTCTGTTTCGAGAATTTGAAGTTGAGAGCTTTTCAAAGTCTACTTTACCACAACGAGTACATAATTATCATGACTGAAAAATAAAATCTTTTTTTTTTCTGTCCTGTTTTACATTGTATACTGTCCAAATTATAATAAAATCATTCTTGAATCAACCAGCATCGCTAAATAACGTGGCAATGCTGCCAGCTCTTTGGGCACTTTTCCTGTTGACAGCAATGCGGACGAATTGAAATAAGAAGAAATATTTACATAAAAAACTGCTGAATAATAATAATGTAAACATCAATATGACTCGAACCTACTTCACGAAAGTTAAAATTGAATTTCGCGAGCTACATTGATACTAATCAACAAAATTTTACAAGTTTTCAACTTCAAATTTTCAATTCAGAAATCGTTATGGAAGTATCTTTAATTAAAAGATCACTAGCGACCTGCCCCTGCTTCGCACGGTTTTTACGACCTAATAAAACGTCCAGATTTTTTTATTATGTGTGTAAAAAAAATCATCTGTCTAGCCTTTTCCCAATTATGTTGGGGTCGGCTTTCTGTCTAAAAGGTGGGGTAATTGCGTAACACACTATCAGTAGCAATGGGTTTCATATTGACAGTTCAAAAACATTCATTGCGTAATTTGAGGAGACACATTTTCCGAACATATGAAGCAATAGTTTAACAATATCCTTCAAAATGAATCAGATTGAGATTGATAGTATGTTTCGCAATTTCGGTGCTGATGCAGCTGAATAGAAATAGTGTGTAAAAGAAAATAATGAAGATAATTAATTTTCTCATACATTCGTTCTTATTGATTCTGAAGCGGCACGAAGTTCATCGGATCATCTAGTATGTATGTAGCGGTATTTACAACACCACATGCGAACAACACGCAAAATCCTGCATCTCGCAAGCAGAGTTTACCGCGCAACTAGCATAGATACAACGGCCCGAAATGAATCATCGGGCAATTGCCCGCCAGACAAAACACCCGTCTGGTCGGAGGATCCTCCCTTTTCTATAGAGGATGAGTGAACTTTACACCCTGTTCCTCATACCTCTATATGTATACAGGGTGAAATTGAATACATGCGACAAATCGAAATGGGAGATTGTACTCATCATTATGAACAACTTTTAGTACGGGAACAAACCTGAAATCTCGAAAAAAAAAACAGCTGTTCCCTACATTTATGTTCGCATAACTCGTCAAAATGTAGGGAACAGCTGTTTTTTTTTTCGCGATTTCAGGTTTGGTCCCACAGTAAAAGTTGTTCATAATGATGAGTAAAATCTCCCATTTCGATTTGTCGCATGTATTCAATTTCATCCTGTATAGAAACTTCCATGGTACGATATCTGACAAGAACTTAAGCAATCTTTTTTTAACACAGACGATTGACATAATGCCCCGAAGACATCTCTTTGTTGTGAGGGTTTGTTTCGACTTATCTTTAGCATAAGCTGAGGATGATGGATGTAAGTTCAAACAAAGCAATTAGTAACAGCTGAGCTCATTCCTTTTTCTGATAATTTACTTATCCTGTGGTTGTGACATAGACCTAATATTAACAGAATCGTTCACAATATAATCTCAGTCTCAATCTGTCAAAAATACCTCCAAAATTCCTACATTCATGAAAAGTTTTACATTGATTCTCTCTGAGATGAAATTGCGACGAGATTTTGTTTTTAATTACAGGAATTGGGATAAGAACCTTCAGTTGTAAACGGCCTTATTACGAAACAAGATCTAAGTTGTGACGTTCGTATTTAATTTTAGAACTTTGCCTCAGTCAGAATAAGAACTTTGTCGAAGTCAAAGCATTTAATTCAAATAGGCACATAAAAGGCAAAGGCTGGATGAAACGCAAAATAATATCTATTATATTAAGTATAATATTATGTCCATTCAAATGAAATCAAATCAAATACATCCATTAAAATGATCTACATTCCAAATAAATTCAACCCAAAAATACCGATCGCGGTCAATTCGACCACGACCACAAATTATACCACAATATTTCTATAAATTTGACAGCAAATTTGGCCATTCAACAGATCCATCCGTATCAATATTTATTTACTTCTTAGTTAACCAAAACAAAGCCCTTTTCTACTATGTGTCGTTTATTTGTGGTAAAAACGTGACGCAAAAACACAAAAAGGGAAGAAGTTGGGGGAAAACATGCGTCTCATCCACGCCAAACGGCCATGACTCAGCATAATATTCTGTCACCCTATGCGAGACAGATTCATAGCGCTAGTTTTTAGCGACAGCCGGCGTTGACGAGATGACGTCAACCGGTGCAACATAAATTGAAATTCAACCCAAAAACATCAACCACATTCAATTCGACCACAGCCACAAATTATACTAAAATATTTATATAATTACGACAGCAAAATAGGCCATTCAACAGATTCATAGGGCTATGATAGGCCATGATACGCCCAAAAGGAAATAATCCACAATTATATGTTTATCAAATGTTATGAGATGGCCATCATTTACGGGTTCTGGCTCCACGCCAGCAAACGTTACACTGTGGATAATGTGTATTAAAGGAGATATGAGCCGTAATGTTTTGTTTTTTATTACGCGCTTGAATATTCAAAATTGTTAGTAGCGAACAATATTTGTATAATTTTCGTGGAAATTCGAGCGAATAATTTGTAAAATTGTGGTGTTTTGTCATCCTGTTCTGTTTTCTGGGTAATGTTAAAACCGGCTCTGTTTTATTCAGAATTTATAAATAATATGTTCCTAAGACAAAACTAATTTACTTAACCCGTTATGTCCCACTGCTGGGCAAAGGGCTCTCATTCCCTTTTCCTGACAAGTCTGTTCTCTGTTATTGTATACCAGTCCTTCGGTAGGTCTCAAGTTCGTCCCTCCATCTTCGTCTTGGTCTGCCGCATGTCTCCTATCATTGAATGGGATCCAATCAGTGGTTCTTTTAACTCATCTGACATGCGGAAGACATGTCCGGCCCAATCCTACTTAAGATTAAAAGTTTACCAAAGAGATTATCAATGTAAAACGAATTATTTTTTTCTTAGACACAGTTTCTAGAAACGTAAAATCAATAACTCCGTACCACCATAAAAATACAATCCCACTTCCGAACCCATTAAAAACCCACTTAGCATTTATACCAAAACCATGACACCCAAATATTTTGCCGTCTCACCAACCGCACAAAAACGGGTCGCTCGGTCCGACAATGTTGCCAACATTGTAAATGATTGATCGCGGAAGCATCAACGACTTGCAAGGTATTCAAATTACTGCGGGGCCACTTATAGAAATATCAAATGTTTCTTCCGGGACTTTAAAATTTTGTGGGGGCTAATTATGAGCTCGGATCTCCGATCAAGATTATAACAGATACAGGATTAGTAGCTGGACGTACGAAGCGACTTTTTTTTTGTATACTATAGTATCTTTCGACGGTAGAGTGGAAAGCTATTCACAACCAATCGATACGATTCCATGTCGTATCGAACATCAATCAATGTGATTGAAGAATGCCTCTAAATGCTGTTCACAAATCTGTGACCCGATTTTGTTAGTTTAAAATGAATAGTCGACCGCTATTCTACGGCGAGCGTAGTGTGGAACGACTCTAGCTAAATGGACCGACGACCTTGAAAAGGTGGCAGAGTGTTGTGGCGCAGTCTGGGAAAGGCTATGTCCAGCAGTGGACTGCGCTGAGGCTGAGTTAAAGGATTAGTAGCATAACGTCAATGTGGTCTTATGTTGTGCAATCAAAAATAGAATAAGCACCAACATACTTTTTTCAACCCAATTGATAAGGCCTTAAGTTTTATTTTAGAATAATGAATACTGAATTGAATTAAATATGACATTTTTTTCAAACTTTTTATGTATGTTAACGATATTTAAAATACCTTTTTAATTATAGTAGGTAGGTAAAATAAGGTTTTGTTCGTGATAATAAACGTTCTAGAGCCTTAATCGGAGGCTCGGATGGATAGAATTGAAAGTCAGAAAAAGAAAAGTAGACGTATCCATTTTAAAACAAGAGAACTCATTGAGCTCCGCTAATGAGACACCATTGATTTTCTATTGTATCTTTACACATAGGTTACGCGCGGAGCTAGACCAGTTAACTGCTAAAAAGAAAGGCTTCAGTCTAGAAACATCAAACGCACTAATTATCATATAGATAGATCAGATAAAATTAGCAAACCTTTTATTTTTTGGCTGCTGCGCAGAAAGCAAACCAGTCTCTGTATAATTCCGATAGCTCTGTCTAAGTTTTACCTGAAAATAAACAAATAAACAAACATTAAACTCTGAAACATTTCGTAGGCTTAATTCTAAAGATCAAACCAACAGATGGCAAACAGTGGTAGGTGTCAATAACGGAGGCGCGGTGAAGCAATTGTCTTGAAGAGCTACCGGAAGCGGATTCTGATTTCCGCACTGACAATTTATTTGTAAGGCCTACATAACATGCAGCGGGATTGTCCGAAAGGGTTACCGCTACCCCGGAACATAAAGGGCTAAGGAAGGAACACGGATGGGTTTTAGTCAGTAAGAGTCTAACACTCCCTTCCACTCCACCCAGGAAACTCCGCACACGTGATGTGCATCGTAGATAACTGAACTCGATAAAACAAAGAAGAAACCTGATGATTTTTTTTTTGTGGGAGTCATTGACCGCTGTTAGAGTAGTCACTTGAAATTTCAGTAATTATATAAAATCCGTTTTTTTGTGTAAACTTTACAAACGTAATAGATTTTGATATCTAAATACAATAAAATAAAAGAAAACGATTTTCTCAACTAATACTTCAAGTAACACAACCAGCGGTCGGTGACCCCAAAAAAAACGTTAAATCTTATTTATCTTTATTTTATTGTGGTTATATGTCTGCGAAGTTTCACTAGCTAATTTAATTTGAACCATTTTACAAAAATAAAATAAAAATTATTCGTGTCTGTTCCCAAAGGTGTTTTCATCATCATCTGCCTAGCCTTACCCAACTATGTTGGGGTTGGCTTCCAGTCTAACCGGATGCAGCTAAATAGCAGTATTTTACATGGAGCGACTGCCTATCTAACCTAAACAACCCAGTTACTGGGTAATACGAAACCCTTTGGTAAGACTGGTTGTCCGACTTTCGGGCTTCTAACTACACGTAACGACTGTTAAAGATCTACAAATGACAGCCGGGGCCAACGGTTTAACCTGCTTTCCGGGGCACAGGTCACCCATCCACGCACCGACCTCAGCAAGCGTAGCTTAACCTTCGACCGACCCGTGCGGCTGTTATTATTTAGCCACCAGCCCTGTTCACAAAGGTTTAAATCACAGCGAAAATGTTACCCAATAATCTTCTACAAGGCGCTATAATCCTGGCTTTTAACAACCCAAAACCAAGCATATTTTATTCTGAACACTCAAACCGAATTTTATTACTAAAACCCAGTTTGATAATATCGGCACGTCACCAAAAAATGTTTGTAGTTTCATATTCAAACTACTGGTCCGAATTCAACACTAAAACGCGGTATTTATCGCTTGGTCCAATTAGACCCGGTGCGGTCTACTGGCGTAATTTCGGTACAGAGCGGTGCGGGAGGGTTAGATGCATTCGTGTCTCGAAGTGAATAGGAAGATTTTTTTTGTTTTTCTTCTATTTTATTTAGTATAACAGTTGGGTTGAGGATTTTTTTGGGGATAGGAGACACCGCAGCGGATCGGAACGGATTTAACAATCTTTAAACGATATTAATTCGTGTACACAGTATTTAAAGTCTATAATTACCAAGCCGCACACAGCAGCTTGACCGCGGGCGTCATCCGCGACAAAAAAAAAAGTTTACATTGTAATTGAAGCTGGCCGATGGCTTCAATCAAAGGAGTGTATGTCGCTACGAATTCATTGATAATTTCCGGGCATAGAGAAGCCTTTAAGTTGAATTTTTATTTATTATTTGTCGACATAGACTTTTTTTTTTGTGAAATACAAAAGATTTCTGTGCTATCTCTATTCCATTCACCTTTTATAAACCGTTTTTGTCAAAAAAGTCGGCCGGTATATTGTAATGTCAACAGTAGACATAAGGTAATAAATTGTGTATAAACAAATAAATTATACTCCAACTGTTTTATTCTATTAGGTACTCGTCTTTAAATCAGTGTCCATTCAAAATATACAGGGTGAAATTGAAAACATGAGACAAATCGAATAAAATATCTGCTCTTTCCTACATTTATGTTCGCATAACTCGTCAAAATGTAGGGAACAGCTGTTTTTTTTTCGCGATTTCAGGTTTAGTCTCAGAGTAAAAGTTGTTTATAAAGATGAGTACAATCTCCCATTTCGATTTGTCGCATGTATTCAATTTCAACATGTATATTTGGGAACCTATATTCTGTAATCCAATCGGAATAAATTCACACTTGTTTGATTTACAAATTATTTTGGTAATACGTTTGTATGAACTACGCATGCTCCGCGTCATATTACTTACGATTGTGAAGACACATTGTTTTAAAACAAGGCTAATAATTTATTTGTTAATTTTTGTTCTCATAGTAAAATATTCAAACTCAACCACACTCAACCTGTTTTTCACACATATTTAAAACGTACATTTCAGAGGCTTTTCCTAATAATGTTGGGGTCGGCTTCCAGTCTAACCGGATGCAGACGAATATAAGTATTTTACATAGAGCGACTGCCTATCTGACCTCCACAACCCAGTTACTGGGTAGTACGATACCCCTTAGCAAGACATGTTGTCAGACTTTTGGGCTTCTGACTACCCGTAACGACTGTCAAAGATCTACGGATGACAGCCGGGACCAACGGCTTATCGTCGTTTTCGAAGCACGGAGAGGTCTTGATATGTAATAGATGGTCACCCATCAGCAAGCGAAGCTTAACCTTAAATTGACCCATGAGGCTAATATTATTTAGCCACGAGCTCCGGCTTCAACTTATTGCATACAACATAATCAGTCTATAATGTTCCCACTGCTCACACACAGACCTCCACTCTGTGAGAGGGAGTGGCCCATAATCCACAACGCAGGCCCAGTGCGGGTTGGTTATTACATGCCACTGGCAATTAAACCGCTCCGTGCATAACAGGCTTTACCTCAAAAAACACAGACAAATACAACCCCAAATGCACCACAATTTCCTGCAAACCTAAACAGTTGACAACATTCTATTATAATTACACCCCGTCCAGCACAAAAACAGTCGCCGCTTAAGGCGCAGATATACGACTTCTAATGATTTTAAATTCAACATCACGTCCAATCGACCGGACTGATTTCTTTGAAAAAAATAAATGTTATACTAGACCATTTGCTTCGTAATTTGATATGTGAATATTTGCAATTATAGTTTTTTAACATAATGTAATTAATTTGTAAAGTAATGTCTACCGCGGACATAAAAACGATAATCACGCAAACACTATAGGGTGTATTTTCATAAAACTTTCACCATATAAAAGACAATTTAATTCCCCGAATTTTAGTATACGGTTTTTATTTGTTTGGTGTTTGATAAATCAACAATAGATGATTGTTTCATATTTTGCAATAAATTACCAGCGTTGTGTCATTTCTTTTCTATGCAGTCCGATAGTGACCGCGCTTTAGGTCATGTAGTCGCCTTAAGTGATAAAACAGAGAGAAAAATTTACATATTTTTCATATTTATATATTAAAAGCTAAGAGCTGCGAACATCCTGGTGTTAATTAAGAAGTTTATACCTGGATGCTGGTTTATGGTGATCCAGGGATGAAAAATGTTGAGAAGTTTTGATCTCTTGAGGATACGGAGATGGATTACGTCCAAGCGTGGCTTTTATCACGGTACGTGTAAAAAGTAGGGTTTACTTTTTTATGAAAGGTTTTTTTGTAAAAGTTTTGGATTTAATATTAGAAGAATTTCATATTTTTAGAAAAAAAAAAATGTCATTTAGCAAGTAATAACAATGTAACCTGTGAAAAATGTCTACATTTATATCTGTAATTTATATGGATTAAGAGTAAAGAGTATTCTATAATATAACTGAAAACTATAAAACATGAAAAAATTACAAAATGCACTCAGAATTTCTATACATTGTAGATTGTAGGGTACTCGTATATTCGAGTGAATGATGCTGCTACGCGCTACGAGCTACGCCGTAGCAGCGTGCTACGACCGCGTAGTCTTCACGCTGTCGGATCATTATTACAAGACTTTACTGTGAGGTACATTCAAAGCCAACCGTTACTGTCTCTCCTCCACTATCGCCCTAGGTCAGTTTGGATATCTTACACACTATCAGAGGGACAATTCTCGTAATTTTAAGAACTTTCACAGTCTGATCTCAGTCTCAATCTGTCAAAAATAACTCTAATTTCCCTACATTTTGAAAAGTTTTTGATATTTATTTGTCGCTGAGATGAGACTGCGACTAGATTTTGAACGTTTTACATCAACCTTTTAACGTTTTAAACCATTCACTCATCCTCTCAACATGAACAAAACATTTTAGCATACTCACGGTGAAGAAAAACATCGTGAGGAAACCGGCATGTCCTTGAACCAAAAAATCGAAGACATGTGACTTCCGCCAACCTGCACTGGGCCCGCGTGGTGGATTGCTCAGTCCCTCTCACCGAGAGGAGGCCTGTGTCCCAGCAGTGGGAACATTATAGACTGATTATGCTTATACATTTTATCAGTAATGTGAGTACTCACCGAATTAATCTATAAATTGCGCTTCGAACACATCGGCACTTCAAAGAAGACATACACAAACACATACACACACACCCTCACACACACACACACACACACACACACATACAACATCAACAAACACTGTTTAAGAATAAGACGCACATATAGTTTCACATAGGCACACAACTACAGTTACACAAAGAGCTGGTAATTAGTTTATAAGTCATTTAACTATCATTATATTTTATTCCAAAAAAAAATTTTTTGGTCACCTTTTGTGAAAAATCGTCTCAATATTGTTAATAATTGAGGGAAAGAGCAAGGTTGCCCCAACACAAGTATTATCAATTACTTACTGGGGAAGTCTCATTTATAAATAATATACACCGTTACATTTTGATCGTTTTAATCCTTAAAAGGGGTCATTGTACTTATCATTATGAACAACTTTTACTATGGGACCAACACTGAAAACGAGGAAAAAAAATCTGCTGTTTCCTACATTTATGTTCGTATAACTCGTCAAAATGTAGGGAACAGCTGATTTTTTTTTTCACAATTTCAGTGTTGGTCCCATGGTAAAATTTGTTCATAATGATGAGTACAATGACCCCTTTTAAGGATTAAAACGATCAAAATGTAACGGTGTATATTATGTAACTGTTTTGAGACAAATAAACATTTTTCTTTTTTTTTTATGCTGTGCTTGCTCCATATTGCAGACCATGTTTAATTTCAACCTCAGATCACAACTAAAAATACACTTTCCAACCCTTATTTTGACACCTCAGACCCCAAAACCTTACAACACCGCAGACACTTCAACCGCCCTCACTCTTCACTTAAACCCCATGTCAAAAATGTCTTTATCAAAATATCCTCTAAATAAGCCTACCTTCCCTCGAGACACACCTTTCAAAAGGGATTAGCCCTCCTCTATCATTTCATTACCGTCCTTTATAAACCTTGGACCTTATATAATCCGGACGTAAAAATTAAATTGTTAGATAAAGGGCTACTTAAGTCAGTGGCTTAACTAGGTAAAGTAAGTCATGTTTGGGAGTTGAGGTTTAATTATTGATGACATATTTTCCGTTATCTGAGGGGCTTGTGGCTAAGTAATAACAGCCGTACGGGTCGATCGATCAGGTTAAGCTACGCTTGCCGCGGTTGGCCCGTGGATGGGTGACCATCTTTACCTACCAAGACCCCTCCGTGCCTCTTAAAGCACGTTAAGTCGTCCCGGCTATCATTCGTGGATCTTTGACAGTCGTTACGGGTCCCCGAAAATCTGACGTCCAGTCTTACCAAGGGGGAGTTTAGAAGAATCAAGTCATTTGGTGTTTCCTGCATTCTATTTTATGCCACATACATGAAATTTGCGTCGTGTAATGGGGCTTTACAAGTTAACACTGAGAAGAAGGCGTCAAAAGCATAATGATCAGAATATCCTCATGCTTTTTTAAACGTGGAAATGAAATAAAATGTTTATGTCTGTAAGTATCTTTTAAGTTATACATAGTTATAGTTTCTAATTTACATGGTGGAATTTTCGAAGCGTACCTGAAGGGAAAGTACTCTAAATACTGAAGACAGCAAATTTTAATGAAAGGAAACATTCTTTTACTTTAAAAAAGAAACGAAACTGCATTTAAAGATTTTTGAAAATACGCTTGCCACACCCGGGAAACGAACCGACTAAAATCCGAAAAAATTGAATCCTGTACTTTTATTGTGTGTTTTTTAGAGTACTTTTCCTCCAGGTATGCTTTAAAAGTTCCACATTGTGTATCTTTTAAGACACTTTTACATGTCAATATTTTGAAACTAGATGGTTGATAGCATTTCCTAGCTGGCTGATCCCTGAGAAAATCCCTTTTTTAAAGTCCCAACATTTATATTATGGATGGTGGGTATCTGGAAAAAAGAAGAAAGCCAACCGAACGGTAAAATTAAAAAAAAACTGGCCAAGTACGAGTTGGACTCGCACACGGAGGGTTCCGTACCACCATACTATATTTAACACTACATATAAAATAGGTAATTAATGGCATAAATATCACGTTTGTTATAAGGGAACCTTAAATATTTATTTTATTCTGTTTTTTTTTTTTGTATTTGTTGTTATAGCGGCAACACACATTCTGTGAAAATTTCAACTGTCTAGCTATCACAGTTCATGAGATACAGCCTGGTGACAGATAGACAGACGGACAGTGGAGTCTTAGTAATATGCGCTTTTACACTTTAGGTACGAAATTCTAAAAATCAAAACATTCTCCACCTCATTATTCCGTACTGCAACTCCGAAAAGGCTATCACTCATAAATTACTGTTAATTTCAATCATAATTTAGTTGCTATCGTTAAATAATTCAGCAAATGATTTTTCCGTCCCCACTTATTTAGCGAAATTAATTTAATGCTAATTAATGCGGGTATTTAATTGAAATGAAATGGAGGAATGGCATTGCTGTGTGTGGCGGTTTCACCCGCGTTAGTTTCGATCTCGTAGGAATATCGAGATTAAAAGTACCCTATGTGTTAATCCTGGTTATAAACTATCTGTGTACCAAATTTCATCCAAATCCGTTTTTTCATCCAAATTAGTATTTGCGTGATTGAGTAACAAACATCCAAACATCTTCACAAACTTTCACATTTATAATATTATATTAAGTAGGAATGCTAGCCTTTTAAACGGTTGACCTAGGTTGACCTGTTTAGTTTTCATATAAAACGATCTTTTTTATTTTTTTTTGCTGAATGGGCCTGCTCCTGACCTCGATTACGCCTGATGGAAAGCGATGGATGAGGTCTATGGTGGAACGAGCGTGCCCAGAATATGCCTGTTCACTCTTGCATTGAAGGCAGACGGGTTAAATGTGGAAAGGAATACAGACGCTGGCAGAGTTCCACACTTTGGCTGTGCGCATAATAAATGTGGTGGAGAACCGCTCAGTATGACTGGTCGGGATATCAGCCAAACCATCTTTATCCGTCAAAGAACCGTAAACTCCGTTAAAGAACTTCGTGTCAAAAATACAGGAATACCATGATTATTATAATTACATAAATAATTTTGCAAAATAAGGACGACTGCACCGTTGACTCGTGTCGGCAACTGCCGTCAATGGCTGTCGCAGACACGCGTCGATGGTTGCAGTTCCCTCTGTAATCTTCGCGTGTCACTAGTGAGTTCTGTATGCACAGTAAATTCAAATGAATATTAATCATTTCTTGCATGAGTCATCGTTGTGAAACGATGAAAATAGCACAGTGTATAAAGTCAGTCGTAAAACCTAAAGTTTACAGCCTGAATAATTAATGTAGGTTTAACATTTAATACATTTTTGACTGTTTTGTGGTTTCTGTAAATCAGCTACAATACCTAAAGACTATAATGCCCAAACGAGGGCTTGGTTGTGACCTTAATAAAATTCAAACTAATATTATAAAAAGGTATAATTGTCTGCTTGTCTCTGAAAGTTCTGATCCGATTACAAACATTATTTCATCGATAGAAAGCTTCACTTTTGTCGAGTGCCGTAGAATAATCAATCTATAATGGTTTTCACATAATCAGGGGGCCTAAAAAGGCCACTTTGGCAGAATCATAAAACATTTCATATCACGCAATTTCATCTGTATGACAGTTTTGTATGGAGATTCGTAAAATGCTATAGGTACACCTCTGCCTAACCCTTCAGGGATATATAAGTGTGAAACTGTCAAACAGATGAATTGCGTGATATGAATTGTTTAATATGGCTCTGCCAAAGTGGCCATTTTAGGCCCCCTTACCAAGACTATGTCAGGACTTTAAAAGAGACTGTGACCTCTGAGTTTGTTTCGGCTTTTCTTCTCAGAGTAGTCAGATAGGAAACGCCGAACTTATCCAGCTTATTTTTTTTTTAATAATATTTGATATACTATTTACAGAAAAAATAATTTCATTTCATATGTTTCTTTCACGCCAACGAAATCACGATTAGTAGCTACAGGTGATTCAGTACGAAGCTTTAGCTTCAAATGGGCGTATGATTGGGTCGTAACACGAATCATGTGGTGGTGAAAATAATACTTTACTTCGCTCCATAGGGAGATGTCGTTTACTTTCTCACCACTTTGTGTGATCTCTTCTAAAAGTATCTAATGAAAATGTATATTATACCGCCCCGCGGTTTCACCCGCATAGGTCTCGATCCCGTGGGAATATCGGGATAAAAAGTTCTTTATCCTAATCCAGGTCATGGTCTAACTATGTGCCAAATTACATCCAAATCCCTTGAACTGTTTTAGCGTGAAAGCGTAACAAACAAACATACAAAAAATCAAATCTTTTCTATTTATTATAAATACTAACAGCACAGAAAAAACAGAAGACCAATTCTCGTAATTAAAACGTTCAAAATCTAGTCGCAATCTCATCTCAGCGACAATCAATGTTAAAAAAATTATATAAACATTTTTGACAGATTGCGACTGAGATCAGTAAGAACGTTCACAGTTTGAGCTTAGTCTCAATCTGTCAAAGATAACTTTAATTTCCCTTTTATGACATTTGTTTATTGCCGAGATGTGACTGCGACTAGATTTTGAACATTTAAAATTACGAGTATTGGCCTTCTGACTGTGAACATTCTTAAACAGTGCTTACGGGAATAGCCTGTAAGATATTAGGTACACAATTTTCTCAGCCAAGGTTTGGAAGTATAAACTTATTCCCTATTTACTGCTGCAAATATATTCGGACAAACTAAATCATTACTTATTAATAAGTGACCAAGTATCCCAATATTTACCTATAGTTGTTGGTCGGGTCGGGTACTCGAAATTCATATCGTTTACGGCGCCCTCTATTATAAACTTGCAAAATTATGTTACACGTTAAACTGGCGTTGTTGTTCGTGGCAGAATTTATTCAGACATTTGCATAGTTTACCGACGCACTGGCTGCAGGTGACGCTGCGGTTTTGTAGCGTTTTTATGATTAGCGTTAATAGGAAAGTTTATTGGATTATCAAGGTTTTATAGATGCTAGGTTATTTGAAAATTCTCAGCTGTGTCGTCTTGTATTAACTACATATTTTACTATTTTAAACGGGATAAAATGATTTGGTAATTACGCTGTGGTATATTGAAATTGTATTTTCTCTACTTGTATTATGTGGGAAAAATTACGATTTTGAGAATTATCACGCTGTTAAAAGGCCTACAAAAAAAAAACCATGACAAGTCAAGGCATAGTATTTCTATCGAAAGCTTTCAGTGAGTATAACCTTGTATTATCCAACCATTGACACTGAAACAGCTATTAAGTATCAAAAATAAAATACTAAACGCTTTCAAAGGTTTGAATTAAATATTAACAGGTCAGAACTGGTAAGGTTAAAACAATCGTACGAACAATCCGAGGGTCAGACGCTCCCAATACGTTGTCTGAATTAAATATTACCTTAGGACGCGATGTTTTATTGAAGTCGATCGATTTGTGAATAGGGGCCTATTTTATTAGTCAGTTCTTTTGAAGGAGTGTGTAGGTCACACGTTGGCAGTGTTGGCACACATTTATTAATACAGACAGTTTTTGTTAGTCGCACTGAGATGTAGCATGTTAGCGCCTAGGGCCTAAAGACTTAAGATCCTTCAATACACGCTAGGCGGCTAGCGAAGTGCGGCCAGTTGCGAAAAATTCTAGAGCGTTCGTTTGATTTTGCTACTCACAAGGAGACTCACTGAGCTCTAGCCGCTAAGCAAGCCACCTTTCAGCGCATGCGGTTTTGTACCCAATGGCGCCAGGAGCCTAATACTAAGGCTCCGTTGTCCATTCGTTCTTCCGTCCGTCTGTCCCAGGGTTATAAGCTTTTGAACCGTAATAGATTGACACTTGAACTTTTCACAATGTGTATAATTACTATAGCTTCTATAACAAAAAATAATTAAAATATGTACAAAAATTCGAAGACATGACATCTACCAATCCGGACCGGGCCCGCGTGGTGGATTACCGAACATTCCCTCTCACAGAGAGGAGGTCTGTGTTCCAGCAGTGGGAACGTTATATGCTGTTTATGCTTGTGTTCAATGACCACCTATGCACTAAAAGTCTCCGGGTTCAATCACCGAACAGAACAAATATTAAAATAGCCCACTCAACAGATATTTATTACAGGAATGCCTTGACTAAAAGTCTGACGAGCTCATTCACCCCAGAAAGAATGAATGAATAAAATTTTCATTCATAAAGACCGAGTGACAAATTACCTAGATCAATTAAGCTATTCGAGCAGTATTTAATACAGCCCTTACTAATATTATTCAAGGTAATATTAAATAATATTTGGATTTTAATTAATTCATATTTGTGAATGGAATTAATTATTATTATTAGATATATAACATATAATGTGATGAGATTTGAAATCCTAGGACTAATATTAATTGTAGTTAGCTGTTGAATAGAACTTGGTTATGAATATTAATTATTATTGTGTTTCGAGTTAATTAGAATTAAATACATTTTCTCAATTGTAACACTTTGCCCGACCTGGGAATCGAACCCACTCTCAGCAGCTATGCTTGCAACCAAGAGACCAACGGAGCAGTTAAAAGAAAGTTTAAAAAATGTTTTAATAGACTCAATAACTTATCAAATAAACAAACAAAATGTATGTCTAGAAAAACTGATTCGCAATTTATTATATTCAACTTTTGTCTTGATTGTTTAAACCTTTAAATTGTTCCACTATCCAACACAATTATTTCCACTTCGCATTAGAGAAACTGCACTTTAAAAAAAACTGTTGACCACACAATTTGTTCCTAAAAAGAAGCTTACAAGTTTTTTTTAATTCGTCCTTTTCAGGATCCAGTACAAGGACGGTTGCTTCGTTAGAAAATATTCTGCTACAAAAATCTGTGTTGTCCTAAAAAGTCATACTAGTATTAATTCTCTAATTTTCTTTACCTCCACTACTGAATGTAGACCTCCAACAGCTACAATGATCATCGATTCTATTTTTTTATTAGTTAATCTTGCATTCGCCAATTAAAACGTTCAAAAAAAAAAACAACCGACTTCCAAAAAAAACTACAAAGTGATAAATAACTTTTATTTCGGAAGTCGGTGTCGTTGGTTCTGCATTTTCGTTTATTGACACCGACTTCCGAAATAAAAGTTATTTATCACTTTGTAGTTTTTTTTGGAAGTCGGTTGTTTTTTTTTTTTGTAAAAAAGTTTTTATTTTTCACTTTTTAGTGAGAGAGTTTGTAATTTATCTAAGTTACAATAGCCTAACGTCAACTGCTCATCACCTTTTACAAAATATTGCTTTTCCCGATGCTGGGACGTTAATTTTTGAGGAGTTCTCCTGGTAAGAACCTGAAGAACTCCACTCCACCACCACACGCATTGTGACGAGCATAAATTGCTTAGCAACCATATTAAAGTAATCGAATCGCAACCCGTGAAATATTTATCATTGATTAGTTCCGATGGCCGTCTGTAGTCTTCATCATCAGCTCCACTTTACCAAATGATGATTTCCGAGAGCAAATGCTCAAGTTACTCTAAAAAATATCCAAATCGCTATAGGTTTGCCAATAAAATTTGAGGGTTTCCCTCGATTTCCATGGGATCCTCTCATGAGAATCCAACTTGCTGACAATGGGACCACCTTGGGAGTATACCCTTCAAGTTACTCTAAAAAATATCCAAATCGCTATAGGTTTGCCAAAAAAAGTTGAGGGTTTCCCTCGATTTCCATGGGATCCTCTCATCAGATTCCAACTTGCTGACAATGGGACCACCTTAGGAGTATACCCTTTCAAACAAAAAAATAATTTTCGAAATCGATCCACAAATGACGGAGAAATCGGTAAACATACAAAAAAAAAAAAACATACATAAAGTCGAACATATAACCTCCTCCTTTTTGGAAGTCGGTTAATTAAGCCGCAATCTCATCTCAACGACAATAATTAATGTCAAAAAATGTAGGGAAATTAGAGGTATTTTTGACAGATTGAGACTGAGATTAGACTGTGAACGTTAGACGCGAATTGCGCCTCTGTTGTAAACCTTTATCAGATTTTTTATGCGGATATTGATTGCTGAGGTCCATATCTCCAGAGAAAAATCTGCCTCTCAAAATTGTTTACGCTTTATCCAGTAACGTGGCACGGTGGCATTTGAGCCTTTTATCGGTTCTATGAACGAAAGAAAATGCGTTTATCTATCGACATAAATACAAACAAAACACATTAAAGGTTTAAAAAAATATATAAATCTTACTCAAACCAGAAGGGCCTCAGCTATTTTTTATGGTTTGACAATCGTGGCGAAAGAAAGAGTAACCTTTTCTTTGCTAAAAACTACTCTAAAGTATAAATAGCATGCATAATCAGCCTATAATGTCCCCACTGCTAGGACACAGGCATCCTTGAAAGAGAGTGCGCCGTAATCCACCACGCGGGCCCAGTGCGGGTTGGTAGATGTCACATATCTTCGAAGTTTCCTTTAACCATTTTGAGAGCAGTGGTGATTAAACTATATACTCAAAGTACTCGAATTCACGACCTTACAACTCGTAAGTCGGGGTCGATGAAAATGGCCACGCCACCACTGCTGCCCACGAATAAAATAATAACCTAGCATATACCTAACTATAAATAATATCGACTCAATTTCCAGCATCGAGATTGAAAATAATACAAAATATTACCCCACTGGCATCGAACCCTCCCTGAACAATCATGGCTAAGCTACGGCCGTATTTATTCCCGTCAGACATTTCCTGACAACACTATATTAAAAGTAAACACGTCAAGAATTCAGTTTTGCCTGCAATCACGCAAACTAGATATAGGAACAGAAGGTCGACTCCGGACAACGAGTGAAAACACACACATATATTCTGTTCCATAAGTATTTGATAAAAATGTAATCAATGGATTAGAAAAAGTACCTGTGAAATATAGATGCCAACTAGCAGCGCCCCGGTTTCACCCGCATAAGTTTCGATCCCGTGGCAATAACGAGATAAAAGTATCCTATGTGTTATTCTGATGTATGAGCTATAGTACTGTAAAGTTTAATCAAGATCCATTCCGTAGTTTTTGCGTGAAAGAGTAACAAACATCCGTCCATCCATCCTCACAAACTTTCGCCTTTAAAATATGTATTAGTGTGATAAGATAGTAGGATTAGTAGTATCAATTACGAATTGAATGCTACGATTTCATTATTTGAATATTGTAAGAAGAAATTGTAATAAAAAATCACCTTAAAATGTTTTTCATTTGATAATTGATATTTACCTCAATTTAATCATGTTATTTAATGAAACAATAATTGTTGGATAAAGTTGAAACCTTCTAAATACAGATGAATATGTTACTAATATCCTTTAGTCTGTGATTGCGTAAGAATTTAACCTGAACAAGTTGTGTTGACACTTTTATCGGACAATTTTGCAACAAGGTATTATGTGGCGATTTTAAACAAATGCCAGTCGCAAGTGCGCATACACTCGTACGTCGGTACATGAAGTGTGTCTATACGTGCGTGCGTTTGCGCTCGTGTAGATATGGAGCTGACCTTCTGTTAAACATACCAATCAATTTTATGGCAATTTCGCTCATATTGCCTTCGGGATTAGACACGTCAAGTCTTCTATTTTGTAAAGCTGCAGCCAGGTCAAGGATTTTTTATTTATTTTTCTTACCAATCAAGAAGACTAATTTAGATTTTTTGCAAGGTTTTTCAGACAAAAGATTAATAAAAAATATACAGTGAAATTAGTTTTTTAAATATGAAAAAATTTAATGTTTTCAGCAAGGAATAATGGAATGGCAGTCCCTAGCCAATGAAAAAACTCTAATTAAGATGTTATGAACGGATAAAAGAATAATAAAACAAGCAGTGGAATTACATTTTTCTAAAAAACACACGTTATAAAATACTAGCTTCCGCCCGCGGCTTCACCCGCGAGGTATGTCGATAAAAACTATCCTATGTCCTTCCCCGGGATACAATCTATCTCTCTGCCAAATATTATCGAAATCCGGTCAGTGGTTTAGGCGTGAAACGGTAACATACAGACAGACAGACAGAGTTACTTTCGAATTTATAATATTAGTATGGATTTTTGCAATTAAAAATAATGAAATGTTCAATTCTGAATGTTTGTGACTTTTGAAACAGATTTTTTTAATTTACCTATAGTCAGGGAAATTAATTGTTAGGCAAATTGAGACTTTTCGTCAATTTGCCGTTTTATAGCCATTTCATACAACTTTCAGAGATTGACAGTTTTATGAAATGGCTATATGAAATGGTAAATGGCTATAACTGTCAAATAATGACAGTTGTGATTAGAATATACGGTTAATTTATGTTGGTAGTCAATTTGTTAATTAATTATTACTACATATTCTTTACACTCGTACCGTACTTTTTGACATTTCTACAATGAAATGATTAACTGTAATATTATATTGCCATTTTTTTATATTTATTTTCTGAATGGGCCTGCTCTTTACCTCGATCACGCCTGATGGAAAGCGATGGATGAGGTCTATGATGGAACGAGCGTACCCAAAAGGCACTGGAACTCCCACGCATCGACGAAACAAAGCAGCAGCGTTTTGCTCGATACGGATCATCTGCTGCGGTACATACGCGTGAAAACGTGCGGAGTCGGCGCGTGTGATTAAAATGACGATAGGTATCTCTAAAGATTTGTATTAGAGCTGTACATAAGACTTATTTCGTTGGAAAAGTTATACCATCCTTGTTTTATTCCTTACACTTTGTGCATGTTAGAACATTATAAATATCTATACATAGTTTAGGAATTCACTATCGCTTTTTTATATGCGTCACGGTCGCGACAGCTTTTAACGGCGACGCGACAGATACGGTTGTTTTGACAGACGCTTTTAATAGGCGTCGTAGCATTCGAGCAGTATTATGTTCTTTTGTAAAGATTCGCCCACCTCTTAAATGTCATATTTTTATTCATAAACCACTTTTTAACTGACTTCTTAAGTATTTTAAACTTTTTGATAAGGAATAGCAGTAGCTAATTCCTGGTGCATAAATAGGAATAAGTATGAAAAACGCAGTCAATTTCCCTTACACAACGTTTACAGCATTTGTGGTATTTAAATAATTAATATTAATTATTTCATGCGCATTTTATTGCTTTTTGTAATTACTTCATTATTCTGCTATGAGTTAATGGGTTTATACATAACACGAAGGATTTATTTGCGGCTTTTGGTCGTTATTTATTGATTTATGACTGTATAACACAATTGCATATTTTTATGACGTTTTATAGCCTTTTCGAGGGGCTCGTGGCGAAATGATAACAGCCACACGGGTCGATTGCAGGTTAAGTTATGTTTTTTATGGGTAAGGTAGGTATAAGACTTCTCCGTGTCTCGGAAAACACGTTAAGCCGTTGATTGTCATTCGTAGATCTAAAAATACGAGACAAACATGAAGTTAGTTTAAGATTAGAAAAGCTTAAGCGTCAGATTTGGCTGACAAGCCAAAGGAAAAAGATGTAAAATACCTAGAATGATTTCTAGGAATAATTATTGAACATACGTAACAAACCGTGGTTTAATTGATTGCTCCCGGTATCCTAAAGAGCTCATCAGCTCTTCACAGTTCTATCTATTTCTAAACAATAGTCTCCCATTTTAGACTGACCGCAGCAAGTGCTGCTTTGCCTCGTTAAGCGATTTAAAATACCACACTCGGTTGACTGATAAAGAATGTCTAAGTCATTTAGTCCACCTTTTTATGTTGCATAAAAATAAATAAATAAAATGGCGAAACCGTTTTTGCTGAAACATCAGAGGGGCAATTCTGGTAATTTTAAGAACGTTCACAGTCTGATCTCAGTCTCAATCTGTCAAAAATACCTCTAATTTCCCTACGTTTTGACAAGTTTTTGACATTTGTTTGTCGCTGAGATGAGAGTGCGACTAGATTTTGAACGTTTTAAATTACGAGAATTGGCCTTCAGATATGTGGGCTTTACATAGATGACTATAGCCGCTCCATTTGGCCGCACGGCGAAAATCGGCTGTCTAAATGGCAATTTGGCTAGGCCGCAAGTGACTAAAATGTTAAGTTCCAAAGTAAAGCAGGTTTCGACTTTTGTCGTGCGGCGACAGGTCGTATGCGGCGGGTGACTAAAATCGAACGTTAAAATGTTCGATTGGTAAGCGACCAGCCGTTCGGCAAAAATTTACAGAGTTTAAATCACCCCTTAGCAGCCACATTCCCCAAAACATTTCAGACCTCAGATAAACAACAATTTCAGGCAACATTTATATTAATAATTCTGTCTAAATCATGCAATTTTGCACTTTTTCCTGACACGGATACGCACCCGCCTACTTTGGAAGCGAGGTGAAAATTATTATCGGGCTAAACATGGAAACCGCAATGATGAGTAATAGCTCTTTTTACTTTTTGAATATCAATCGAGTTTTGGGGTTTTGCAACGAAAATTGGAGAAAAAATTCTGACGAAAATTCGACACGTTTTTTTCGGATGACTGTTGTCACACAGAAGGCCAAATTCTCGTAATTTTAAACTTTCAAAATATAGTCGCAGTCTCATCTCGGCGACAAACAAATGTCAAAAACTTGTCAAAACGTAGGGAAATTAGAGGTATTTTTGACAGATTGAGACTGAGATTAGACTGTGAACGTTCTTAAAATTACGAGAACTGCCCCTCAGGTATAAAGCGGTTTCCACTGAAAGCTAGGACGCCATTGCATTAATATTCCATTTAAATCTTATGGGTATTGTCAAATGAAAAACATCTTTAAAGTGATTTAAAATTTTAATCAAATCGAAGAACTCAGTTTCCAAATGGCACTACAAAGTGGCATTTACAGGAACGTTTTCTGATCCATTTGAATACATTTTCATCAGATACTTTTCAAAGAGGGGTCGATCGATCAGCTTAAGCTACGCTTGCCGCGGTAGGTCTGTGGATGGATGACCATCTTTACATATCGAGACCGTGCCTCGGAAAGCTCGTTAAGCCGTTGGTCCCGGCTGTCATTCATGGATCTTTGACAGTCATTACGGGTAGTCAAAAGCCCGAAAGTCTGACAACCAGTCTTACCAAGGGGTATTGTATTACCCTGTAACTGGGTATTGGAGGTCAGAAAGGCAGTCGCTCCATGTAAAATACAGGTATTCTGCATCTGGTTAGACTGGAAGCCGACCTCAACATAGTTGGGAAAAGGCTAAACAGATGATGCCTTTCAGATAGATCATACACCTATGCTTTCTCCTCACACCTTTATGCAAAACAGCGCTACCAACATACAAACCCAAACGTCCAGTACAGCCAACACAATAAACGTAAATAAATAATTCCAGCATGATTTGGCTCGACATTATCCCTCTTTTTATATCCTCAATCAGGGAGGGCGATGCATCAAACCCTCCCTTTGGACTGGGTTTATTTTTGTAGGTTGCTGGGTGATCGAGTAGCGAGGAAAGTAATGCTTTTATAAGGTGGTGTTGTTACCGGATATTCTTTGGTTTAGGGAAAGTAAAATGGGCATAGGTGAATGCGCTGTTGTAGCCCGCGAAATTCGTTTTTTTTTACGTTTTTTGCAACTTGCTGGTCAGTATTTATTTCTACGTTAATTAAAATATGATTCGCCACCGTAACAATTATGTATTTACAGAATTATAATCATTAAAGTCATCAACACAACTCTCTAAGACCAAGTAATCCTACTGAATGACTATTTCATGAAATCTTGACATTTTAGGATTAAACGAGTACTAACCTAACAAGTTGTATTACTGATTCTAATGATTATAATTCTGTAAATACAGAATTGTTACGGCCGCGATTCATATTTATAAAGCATATTTTATTAAGCTTCTTTAACCATGCCGAAAATACGGTTTTCAACGACAACCCATGAATACGGTATCTGGCACATAGGATAGAGATGGGACCCCTTCATTACTTATTCACAATGACCTTTAAAATCCACACGTGGTTATCCCATCTTTTATGTACCTTGCGCATGGCAGGTACTGTAAAGGTTGTCTGCAAAAACCTTAAACCATCCTGGCTGGTAGAAAAATTACTCTGGTTCACTGACCTATGATAAACAAGTACGCTGGACTCTCAGAACAATTATTGTTCTGAGGCTGAACTTCGTACTATCAATGACAAAATGAAGACATTTTATTTTCGCCATTTTGGCGCTGACAGCTACGTTATAATAGTCTGTACCGATACAAGTATCCACCTAAATTTTTTTTTTTAAATCACTTTGTTAGTTGTTTGCGTTTTGTTTTTTATTGGTTGATTTTTTTTATATGATTTTGTTTTGTTTCTTTGTTATCGATTTTGTTTGTTTATGAACTGGCAAAATGTGGATATCCTTTCGACCTCTCTGGCTAACCTTTCGATTACAGGCGTAATGGTATGATGTCATGATTGTTAATTTGACTGGTGTTGACTTTAGTAAGAAAATAAACAAGAAAGATAGCCGCCTGTTCTAAAAGCTGGCGCTTAAACCTCTTGACCATCACGACTTTATCTTCTAAAGAACATAATACTCACAACATTAATTTATTCTCATCAACCCAAACACTAATGCCCTCTATCACAAAAAGGCATCAACTAAATACTATCTTTAATCTAAATTACACCCTAATCTGTTGGCAGTAAAGCATCATTTTAATTTCCGTTGCGAGGAGGTTTATCACCGGACTTTCATCTCGAGACGTTGGGTCGGGTCTTAAATGTTAAGTTTTATGTAGTAGTAGTAATTCTTTTAATTCAAGGGTGGTTTTATATGAAGGGTCGGGAATTGTGTTGTAAACTCGCTTGTCTGTAAAGTGATTCACTGTGTCGTCATGATTTTGACCTGAAAAGCTATTCACAACCACTCAATACGATTCCGTACCGTATCAAATATCAATCAATGTTATCGTAGGAGTCTTCTAAACGCTGTTCACAACACCGAAACCTAATTTGTTTTTTCAGTTTAATCAAAGAAACGGACTCTATTCATCCGACAGCTGTTTGCTGTCGGGGGCAAGGCAAATCTAGTTATTAAAATGTATAATTTTCGATACGATAGCCTGTGGGATGGTTGTGAATAGCTATACTGGAATATTTGTGTTATTGTAGAATTCGTTTATGACATTTAGAACTTTGTAATGGGGATAATATTTCAGCCTTCTGCCGGATGCATTTTCCAGGATATCTGAAAGCCAATTTTTGTAACTAAAAACTTTCAAAATGTAGCCGCAATCTCATCTTAGCGACAATCAATTCCAAACTAACCAAACTTGTCAAAAATTTTGGGAAATTAGAGGTATTTTTGACAGATTGAGCCTGAGATTATTTGATTATTGAGAATGCGAATGTTCTTGAAAATTCGGGATTTTTTTAAATGTGAACCTCTGTGCTGTGTTATTTTTTTTTAACTTTTGATTACGGGAACTTTAGAAATTATAAGTACTTAATTTTATTATTTATGTATACACAGTAAAATACATACGCAAGACATACGACATAATATTTTTTTGTACAAAAGTAGTTTAGTTCTTCCAGGAGCCTTCTAAAGGAGAAATGTATACCTACTTAATTTTGTAAGAAACTAGAGCTCCTTATAAAATTCCCATTAAAAACCATCCATCCATCCATCTATTTATTTTATTTATTTTTTGATTAAATTTTCATTTGTAGTTTTAATTATTTTTTGAGATACAAGTTACCTATACTTAATTAAAATGTTTAAAATCGATTCAGAAAACGATTCTGAACAAACTACTTTAAACACTAACTCTAACTTTTTTTTCCTTTATATAATGTGCATTAATACAGTTTATACATTATATATATTATATTTTTATTTAGGTTAACTAGTTATTAAAATTGAATAACATTTTACTGTCAAGGATTTCGGCAAAGTAACGACTGACCCATAACTTATGTATGACGTATAGTTTAAAAACACACCCCACGTAAAAATATCCGCACACACAAATATTCTTAATTTATTTACATTTCCCCGAAATAAATTGCAAGTTTTCATGCCAAATCACTTTTAAAACTTCACACAATGACAACCATATTTTCAAGCTTGCTTACGTTAAATGGCTCAACGTTTAATAGAACAGTCTTATATTCCGGCGAGTCACTCCATCCGCCCGGAATTGAGCTCCTCTTTAAAACGGAGCCAAACTTCGGCGAAGTTTTAACCGTTCCTACTTCGTAATGAGTTAACTACGAAACTGGTTGCAGATTTTATATTTTGTTGATCACTGTGGATGAAAATGGAACAGTTAATTGCAGTTTCGGTAAAAAAATACTCGAATTATAACTAGGATTACACGCATAGATACAATACCCAGAAATATTATATTCCTTGTCATAGAAAACTCGATCCTAGAACTTGTACACACGGCTACACATCAAGCTATACATACTTTTCCAGTATAAGCTGACTTCTGATTGAACGAAAAACCTATACAATGCGAGGTCAACTCAAACTGGAAATGTACAGCTTGATGTGTAGCCGTGTGTACACAATTCAAGTGTATGGCATACAAGATTGAAGCAGCAAATGACTGGCATCGTCTAAACTCTTATCTGAAGCATACGTCTACGTATGCTTCAACGAATGGTAAGTACGCCAAAATTGCACTGTGTAAATCAGACTAGTGACCCATTACAATGTTTCGCACTGGGTGCTTACTCTCGAATATAATCCCGATAGATCGACATTGGAATTGTCAGTCAAACGTCAGGGATTAGCTGGACTCACTGAGTCTAGCCAATCCCTGAAAATTAACTCAACCAACTGACGTTTGACCAATGTCGATCTATCGGAATTATATTCGAGAGTAAGCACCCTGGTCGGTTTGCGGTCAATTTCCAGAAAGCAGAGGTATCCAGCCTTCAAACCGAAGATCTGCAATCACAATAATTATATTCAACCCCAAACTAAAACTAAACATGTTTAGCATATTTTAATGTAACTAGCGACCCGCCTCATGGTATCGTATTCGTTTTTACGACTTGACAAAACATCGACATTTATTTATCACACTTATGTTATAAAGGCTAAAGTTTGTGTGTGTGTGTGTGTGTGTGTGTGTGTGTGTGTGTGTGTGTGTGTGTGTTTATATGTTTGTTACTTCTTCACGGCCGGACCAATTTTGATAAAACTTTGCATGGAGGTAGCTGACACCCTGGATTAAAATATAGGTTACTTTTTATCCCGATATTCATAGATGTTATAAATGACATCAAATACATTGCGTAGTTTAGAAGAACATCGCGGTCCCACAGACATGAAAAGCGACTTTCAAATTATAATTTGTAAATATTAAACATTGACAATCAAAGCCGGTAACCTTACATTTACTTTAAATTCCATCAAGCAAATATCAAAAGACAAACAAAATTATCGAAATCAAAACCAAACATCCTTCGCATAGCCTCGTATAAAAGACCTATTGTAAGCCAATGGCGGTACCAAACCCCGATTGTTAAACACCTATGTCAAACGTTCTTCACAACCTTCCAATCAAGAACGGATTCAAACGACAATCAATAAAAAACTTCTACATAATTGTACTCTTCTTGGCAAAGTCATGGAAATTGATTGCTAAACGTGGCAATGCTGCCAGTCTTCATCGAGACACGTTTCCGGACGACAGCAATGCGGACGAGTACTTCGATGCTTAAGTGTCTTTTGTTTTTATATTTATTTATTACCTAGTGTAAATAGTTAATTATGTGTGTTGTACAAATATTGTAAAAGATAGATTTTTCAACTTTAGCAGAAATATGACGATCAAAAAACACAACTGTCATTCTGACAGTCATTTGAAATAAAACAGCAAAATGACGTAAGGTGTCAATTCAGTCAGCGAAGGAGGTGGCGGGATGGTTGAGGCACAGAGCCTCACGTCCCAGCCGCCGCGGGAGACGCTCCGGGCGTCGGGAGCCGCGTGACGACTCCCGGCCACCGTAGGCGCGGGCCTGCGGACGGAGAGTAATGGGTAGCTCGCCGTCCGATCAGGACCTTGCCACCAGCGTCAGAGGAGGGGCCCGTCAGGGCTGAAGCCTGCCGGGGCAGCGGGATTGTCCGAAAGGGTTACCGCTACCCCGGAACATAAAGGGCTAAGGAAGGAACACGGATGAGTTTTAGTCAGCAAGAGTCTGACACTCCCTTCCGCTCCACCCAGATCAAGGGTCATATGAAAATTTCCCATCATAAAAAAAAGTGTCAATTTGCTAGGCCATTCATTTCCCTAGTTGGTCTAAAACCCAGGACGAAGAAAGTGATATTGGGTGGGTTTTTCCATGCCAGCCTAGTCTAGATTTGTACCCGATTGATGGCAATTAGGCTCGCCTACATGGGACTTAAAAATAACTGGCGAAATATGAGTGTGGTGTACGTACACCACTGCTCATCCCTTTAGGCAAACAAGGCGTGATGTTACGTCATATTATTCATTTCCCTGGCTGAACACAATTTAACCCTTTACGATAAAACCACTTTCAAAAGAATTTCTCTTAAAAAGTTTTCGTTCAACAATTTGATCATCCAAAATTCTTCCATTGTTTATTAATCGTAACATCGCTCTCTTTATTAAAACAATGAGGTGTTATGGCCGTAATTACTCAAACTCGTGTACTTGGGGGTGACGTTAATGGCCTTAGGAAGGGTGAAAAGGATCAGGCTTCTACAGTTTCACAAGTCAGACGTCTTTGTGGCCGTTGCGGAGAGTTTCTTTAAAATATATGAGGCCAGCGATCAGCACCTGCTTTGAATGGCTTTTACGGCCGAACAAAACATCGAGATTTATTTATTAAAGCATAATCGGCCTATAATTATCCCACTGCTGGGACACAGGCCTCATCTCTTTGAGAGGGAGTGGGCCGTGATCCACCACGCGGGCCCAGTGCGGGTTGGTAGATATTTTCCTTCACCGTTTTGAGAGCAGTGGTGATGAAATAATTTACACAAAGTAAAGCGCTTGTCTGGGTTCGAACCTACGGCCTATACATGTAAAAAAGCCATTTTCTTTTGTTTGGCTTATCACCAACCTAACATTACTCATCATCAGCAAGCTTGGAGATTTAGTTTAGCAAAAATCGAGTTCAATTTCTGTTACCCGGATCTGGCTAAAATTAACAGACCCTTTGTTTAAACGTAAAAGATGTATGAATGTATGTACACGAAGCAAAAGGAGTATGTAAGGATCGTAGCAGATAGTTTTTGTTCACCCCCATGGAGAGAAGGGGTGAGTTTATGAATCTATGACTGTGTATGTGTCTTTATATAAAAATGAAGATTTAATTTTTTCCAAAAAATTTAGCTCTATCCATTCCTCAGTACATTTTCCTCAACTTCTTGTTATTTTGGGTTTGGCCCAGAACTCATAAATTTTGCTATCTGCAAAATTAAATATCTCCTAAATATCAACACTACCAACACCTAGATAATTCGCCATCCATTTGATATGCACCGTGATACACATTATTAACTTTAGGCACATTCCATTTCACGCTCAGTGTGGTTGACAAATATGTGCCGTTTGGGAACCCGGTAATGTATGCATCACTGTTTGTTCATGCGATAAATGCATCGTGTTTGTTTTGTTTTAGTTTTGTATGTCCAGTTAAAATTAGGATACCTACGTACTAATGTTCATACATTAGTACGTAGGTATCCTAATTTTAACTCCATTCATTCCCTCATGGGAATGAAACAAAAAAAAAAAACAAGGGCAAAAGACAACTACTTAAACTAAAGCCGTGTCTCATGCGGGTTTTTTCCAAACATTACACAAAAAACCTTACACATAAATATTTATTTTCATACACAAGCTGTCTCCTGCATATTAAAATATTTTTAAATTAGTGTCAACTATTCACAAGACACTCAAAACTTGTGTCAATTGGAATTAAGCTTTCAAAATGCTAAATGCTAGACGTGAGCGATGTGCGTGCCGGTTGAAAATTAAACAAACCCTTCCCCTCTTCACCCGCGCGAGATATGTTTTCCATGCAGCTCGGAAAACAAAAACATCGTGTTTTCATACACAAATGTGTATGGCCACGCTTCTTTATTTGGAAAGGAGACACGGCTTGAAACAAACAATGCTTTCAGCCTTTTGGGCAATTTTCCCATTGACAGCAAGGTGGACGATTTTTTGATGCCCTATAATTTCTTCCCCTCATTTTTAGGGTTGCGTACCCAAAGGGTGCCCTAGCTATTACTAAGCCTCCGTTGTCCGTCCGTCTGACTGTCAGTGGGCTGTATCTCATGAACCGTAATAACTAGACAGTTGAAATGTTCATAGAGTGTGCATTTCTATTGGCTTTATTACAAAACATACTTACTAACATTAAAATGAAGTTGCTAAAAATTTAAGGGGGGTCCCCTTTAATTTTTAGCAACTTTATTTTAATTTTACAGACTTTATAAAACGTGTTTTTAACGGTGTTTTTTGCCTTGTCGTGCCGGAACCCTTCGTGTGCGAGTCCGATTCGCACTTGGCTGGTTTTTAACATACATGTCCATAATATTATTATTTTAAGACTGTTAGCTTATATGTAAATATTATCATCATCATCTGCCTAGCCTTTTCCCAACTATGTTGGGGTCGGCTTCCAGTCTAACCGGATGCAGCTGAATACCAGTATTTTACATGAAGCGACTGCCTATCTGACCTCCACAACCTAGTTACTGGGTAATACGATACCCCTTGGAAAGACTGGTTGTCAGACTTTCGGGCTTCTGACTACCCGTAACGACTGTCAAAGATCCACGAATGACAGCCGGGACCAACGGCTTAACGTGCTTTCCGAGGCACGGAGGGGTCTCGATATGTAAAGATGGTCAGTGGTCACCCATCCACAGACCAACCGCGGCAAGCGTAGCTTAACCTGATCGATCGACCTGTGCGGCTGTTATTATTTAGCCACGGTCCCCTCTTATATGTAAATATTATCTTGTTTGAAAATAAAACCATCTGAGAACACAAAACTTGAACAAGTTAGGTACATATATTATAAAAACTACACGTGTACTTAATTAAAATAAACGAAAACCCGAAAAAGATCATTAAAACACAGAAATTGTGAAGAAAAAACAGCTTTACTTATAGTTAAAGATGTCCATAATGATGAGTTCAATGACCCCTTTTCAGATTTCCAATAATTCCAATTACACAAACACACAACAAGCGAAATGTTGGTGAACTATAGGTACACCTCTGCCTAACCTATCTGAGAAAACAGGCTTGATATTATGTATATATTCAATTGCACCTCACATAGGTAAACAAATCATGCATAGAATTAAGTCGTTGCCAACAGGCTTAATTATCTTTTCATCAACTGCTAATCTATTCTTATAAAGCGTGTCGACACGAGGTAAAGGAGTTTCTTTTTATTTTATTGTTGCTTACTGGCACACTGAGATAAAGTATCTGACCTACATCCCTTCTAATAATAAGCACACTGTGAAAATGTGTGGATCAAAGTATGCTTATTAAATATGATAATGATATGAAGACTTATAAATGATATTATAAATGAAAACACTAGCAATATGAGTATTTTGAAACCATCAAAACAGAAAACCAAAATCGACAAAATTAAAAAAAAATGAGCGTAACATATAAGAAGCTACATCGGCTTCAAAAAGATTTGACACCTCTTGAAATGAAATAATTTTGGACATGTCTTGCGTTCTAAATATTTGCCTACTCAGTTAAATTCAAAAGAATGTGATACCTCGTTGGGATAAAAAATATCTGATATCAATTTGGCAGCATGTAAATCTAACAGTATTTTTTTTTTACTTTATATTAGGTAATTGATACTGGCAGAATAGTCAACATCGGATCAGTTGCCAAAAAGAAGAAAAATCGCTTATTAAGGCCCTACCTCGAAAACCTACTATGCAATTACTTTTGAAACTCAAAAGAAGAGAGATGGCTATAATGTGCGTGCACTCGGAATGAAACGACGTAAAACCAATTTACTATTTTTTTATTAACAAACGAATTCAATTTAAAACTACTTTAGAGTAAACTTTGATATGACAGTTCTCTATGTTTTAAAGTAATTCCATTGAATAACTAGCGTTACGGCGTGATTCCGAAAAAAGTAAAAAAAAAAATATTATAACTTTGCAATTTTTTTTTTGTGTCGAGAAAAATTCATTGAATCGTGTATTCCTTTTACATGATACGAGACTAAAAAGTCAAAAAACATATACCAATATGATTAATCCCTATTCCATATACTTACACACGAAATAGAAAAATCAATTTTTTTTTCAACATAGCCCCTTAATGACATTTCTACTTTCGAACATAACAGTCAGATATTTATGCTTCCAGTGGGATGTCACATATTTTTGCAATATGAGCGGCGCTGATTGCGATATTGAAGAAATCTATCAAGTTTTTATGCTGCCAAAGTGTGCATATATTTCAGTTTCCTTCTACCTACAACCCTTTCGAATAACATAAAACAATATTACCGACATTTTGTATGACTATCGAGAGGTTCCTGAAAGCCTAATCAGTTCAATTCGCTGTCAAAAATCAAGTTAGCTACTTGTGATTGACTGACTAAAATAAATACAATTAATTGACGAGTACAATTGGCATGAGAAATGACGTAAATTTGAATTCATTAGCCTACCAGAAACATCATTCCAAAGCTACGGTTTCATTGAATTGGAATTTGGACAGATGGCGTCTGCAATTTACCGGCGAAAGACGTCACTTCTTAGCGTGGCGATGGTAATCTGTACAGGTTCAAATTAAATTAGCTAGCGAAACTCCGCAAACGGGATGGGTATCTGTTACCGGCTAAACCCGATTTTAGAATGAACTAGTTTCGCCTAGGCCAAACAACAACAAAACAAAACAATTTATTCAAACACAAACAAACAACAAACAGACAAAATAAATTGTTTTTGGGGTCAAAGGCCGCTGGTGGTTTTGTTACTTGAAGTGTGAGTTGAGAGAATGTGTTTTTTTTTGTTTTGGTCAGAATTTGACTACAAGCTTGGCACTGTCAGAAGCGTCCAACAACTCCTGAAGCGTGCAGACAACAGGACACGCTGGACACGATGTTAAGTGCCCTATTGTTTGTAGGACAGCACCACATTTACACTCGAGAATGCAAGGAAACTGCACAATCACTTCCATTTTTTTTTAAAACGGGTAAATGCGAATCGGACTCGCGCACCGAGGGTTGCGTACGTAGGTATGTAAATAAGTACTCGTAGTTTATTACGGGTTTTTTTTTGTAATGTAACTACGTATTTACGCTTTTCGGGTTTTTCCTTTACATGTGCTTCATAACATTGCTTGTTGCCAAATTTCATGATTCTAGGTCAACGGGAAGTACCCTATAGGTTTTGATTTCGAACATCATCATCATTTCAGCCGAAAGACGTCCACTGCTGGACATAGGCTTCCCCCAAGCACCTCCACTTCGACCGGTTCTGTGCTTCTCGCATCCAACGGGCTCCTGCGGCCTTCACAAGGTCTTGACCGAAGGACAGACAGACGGACAACGAAGTGATCTTATAAGGGTTCCGTTTTTCCTTGTGAGGTACGAAACCCTAAAAATGACATCACTAAAACGTTATTTATGAATGGTGTGTTTTCATAGAGAGTATTTTTGACACCTCGAAGTCAAATCCCGGTGCCATCACTTTTATGACAGCGGCCACTACTGCCGTAGGAAACCAAAACATAATTGATGGTCCAATCAATTTTAGCAAAATTCTGAAAGAATCATATTATATAATGATTTGGATACATTAACAGATTTATTGTGACGCCTATGTAATTTGCATAAGCTACCAATTAATACAAATATATCAGAACTGTATTTATGATAAAAACAATTCGTAACTTAATTCGACTTAGATTTTATTTACTTTTAGCCAAATAACAAACAACTATGTATCTATTAAAAAAAATATTCAGTCGAATTGAGAACCTCCTCCTTTTTTAAGTCGGTTAAAAACAACATTTTTTTTTATAAATTTACAAAGGAAATCAACCTAAAAACTAATCACAGAAAACATCGAAATCCATAAAAATACTAATATCAAAAGCGCGTCATTTGTGTGCTATAAAGGCTACTGACGACAAAGACATCATTCTAGCCAGTCATGATCACCCAATTACCGAATAGTTTGCCATGGCACACGGTACCCATGGATCAAAGGGCCATTATAATTTGCCTACACCCCCCAAAAGGGGGTGGCTAGGTGGTAGGCGGCTGGTTTGTATGAAAACATAATGATATGAATGATTGGTGAAGTAGGGACGGGCAGGTGTTATTGCAGTTTTTTTATCGATATTAGTTTTTAATTGAATATTTATTTCCATAATGATAAATGAATTTACCTATATCTGTAAGTAGGTTTGTACAGACGCCAGCACATCAAGCTACCCGAAACTGTCAAATTTTCCCAATCAACATTAAACCCTAAGCTATAGCGATAAAGTTAAAAATCTATTAAAGAAGTTTGACAGATTGTAGTAGATTGATGTGCTGGCGTGTGTACAAATACTTTTACACGTCTAATTTATAACAATATAAAATAAATAAAACTAGATGAGGCCGGCGTTTCCTATCTGACTACTCTGAGGAGAAAGGTCGAAACAAACTCAGAGGTGTACCTATTAGCACGCATGAGTATCATGAATGGAGAAGTCCACTCAATCTGTGTGGTTCTTTCCTCTGAAAGACCATTTCAGACATCAATCTACATGGTCTTAACATGATCTGACCAAGATTATCCAGACTTCAAAAGAGATAATGAAAAACACTTCCTATCTTCCAAATACAATAAAATAATCATAAAACACACAGAAGGGGCCGTGAGCACAACTAGTCGATTTTAAATCCTATGAATGAATATAAGAATGCACTTGCAATATAACAACATTATTCGATAAAGATCAAAATGATAAAGTCCCTAAGATAATTCTAATAGCATTTTTTTAATATCTTATTCGAAATAGTGGTATTAGAAAATAGAGGTGTTCTTGCCTTTCGTTTGACCTTACCCTTTAGCCCTTCATCTGCGGGTAAATACGGAATACAAATACATATGTAAAATAACACTTAGTAGGTTTTCAATTTAGTTAAAATTAAATAACAAAATCTATCAACGCTAAATTACTTACACTTATCCAAAAACAAAGTTAATAATTTTGCTTGCAAAGTATTTTGCATATTTATTAGAAAAAGATAAAATTTCTTCTACATTCTGTATGTTTGGTATTAAATTTTAATATAGGTTTTAGAGAATGAAAAATATGATCACAGCATTTAACTACCTTAAATAATTATGTTATTGCCTGCCTTTCAAAAGATCAATACCATAAAAACAACCGATACCATTTCTATTTGTATTTACATTAAAACGAAATTCTAACACAGACAAGGCCGTAGAAAAAGCTAAGTATAAGCTAATAATACAAACCCGATCAAAGGAAAAGTCATTGTTAATGTATTCTCAATACAAAGAAATAAAATATAAAGGAATTTCCATTAAATATATTTTGACTAGGGGCAGGGGAGCGTTTCATGTCTTTTTGAAAGCTTGTTTGATTATTTGTGTTGTTTATCAGTCAATATTTTGATGCTTTTTTGTAAGAAGATTGAAAAATAATATCGTTTCTTTTTAATTTAATGATGCAACGTGTTAGCTTAGAAGTTTGCAAGTCGGTTTTTAATGACATGTTTGGTGGGTTCAGAACCTAGCATTTTATTAGCTTGGTGACTTTTCCAATGTCACTAGATCACGGAGTACAGAAAGACACTAGATACATTCATATTGCTGTCAATCAACTCAGCCAATGCTGGACATAGGCCTCTCCTAGGCTGTACAACAACACACTGTCGCTTCCGCATCCAGTCTGTCCCAGCCACTTTTTCAAGGTCGTCGGTCCATCTAGCTGGGTGGCGTCCCACACTACGCTTGCCGATACACGGTCTTCACTTCAGGACTTCTGCTTTACCGGCTATCGGTCCTTGGACAAACATGGCATGCCCACTGCCACTTTTTATCTTGCTTACTCTGCAAGCTATGTCGGTAACGCCGGTTCTTTTCCGGTCGATTTCATTTCAGATTTTATCCTTCAAAGAAAATTCGAGCATATCGAAAAGAACTTTAAGAAGAAGAACGAAAAGAAAGCTAAGGCTTAGATAGAGTGACAATTTATCAGCGATAACGTTTATAGAAACAAAAAAAAATTCACTGAGGTACCGAAAACCTTATGCCGAAATACGAAACGCTTTGAAAGCGATTGTCACTTAACTATAGTCGGACTTTTAATCAGCTGCAGTAAAATGACAGCTTATGTGTTATTTAATGACTGAAATTGGCGTTTTTTTGTTTTTTCGCGGCCATCAACCAAATCTTGTTTTTCTAGTACAGAATAGTGTAACAAACGAAACTTATGTGACATGCATGTCTCTAAACGCAGTCCGAAATGAGTTATTAAGAAGTCTCATTATAAATACCGTGCCGTAGAAAAAACGTGCTCGTCAACAAGCTTCCATAGTGATCCATACAAAATTAACGACACGGCGAATAAACCGTAGTTTCTCAAGGCAAGAAAAACGTGTGTGTAGAAAGGGTCCGGTCTAAAATCGGGAACAGGCAGTGATCCAATTCGTTCCTTCTTCATAATGAAAAAAAAAACTCCCTTCAACAGAATATAATTTAGCTAAAATTACTACCTACCATAGCTGACATAATCATTTCATGCGAAGTTAAACATTATTAAAATACCAATCACCTCGCAACTTTAAACATTCTCTGTTACTGTACTAGAAAGTTTCGCAGACTCTGTAGACACTAGAAAGTGCCAACAAACTTACGTTAGCGAAATAATGTAGTGAACTTTTAATGAACTTTCGAAATCTACACGGAGGATAAAAGAAAAATATTGAGTTCAAGTTACTCGACAAAGGCCATTGCACGATATTTTTTCCTTCTGTTTTTGTAACGAGAAAAAATAGGGACGTTTTTTTCTAATACGTGCAACTCGGAAAGCAGGCATTAGGTTTTTTTTTCTTGAAAAAACCTAATATCTGCTTTCTGAGTTGCACGTATTAAATTTCGTTGTAGCTGTTTCCTGCGGTATCACTCGCACTCTAGGAGAATTTCTTTAGGTAACATACATGCAACATCACGCCTAAAACCCCCAAAGGGTTAGGTAGATGTGTACATATAATGCACCCACGTTTCACCATGTAACAGGGGTCGAGACTATTGCCATCAACCGGGCAGATATCCAGACTCAGGGCTGCTACTGAGAAATTCCTGATTACCCAATACACTATAGCCGACCTGGGAATCGAAGCCAGGACCACATGCTCAGCAGTAGCCTTTGCCACCACAAGACCAACTTGGCTGTTTCCTGCGGTTTCACTCGGATTCTCAAATATCTTTTGGTGGCTGGATATAAAGTATCATTATGTGTTAATCCAGGATGTAGTCTACCGGTTAGCAAAATGTCATCCACATCCGTTCAGACGCTTGGGTGATTGAGTATCAAACGTATTCAAAATACTACTTGAAATATGAGGAACCAGCACTTTGCCAGCGATTTCATCCGCCCTCTATTTAAAAGTATTATGTTTTTTTTTTATCTATTTTGCAATCGGCTTCTTAAGCCTTTATCAGATGCATTCTGTGCTTATCGGCGCTTCGAGTAAGGTCCTCTAGTGGCCCTTTTTTTGTTGCTTGACTAGCTCAAACTATATCCCATGTATGCTGTGTTTTCAGTCGACTGAGTCAGTGAAAATCTACCTAAAAAAACCGGCCTTATTCCTTGTCTACATTAGGTAACTACTTGGTAAGCTATTGACGCTTCAAAATAAGCTATTAGTAGGTTAAAAGGCAGCTTTCTATGGCCAAGGGTTTGGGCTGGGCGTTGATGAGGCAGTCAGTGAGTGAGGCAGAAATTAGGCAAGGTATTTACTGACTAAGCTATATTAACGCTATAAATTAAAATGTAAGTAAGTTTAAAGTAAGTAACTTCGAAGACGTGGTGGATTATGGATGGCCCACACCCTCTCACCAAGAGGAGGCCTGTGTCCCAGCAGTGGGAACATTACAGGCTGATTATACTAAGTTTAAAAGTACTAGTTCAGTGTAACAATAGCCGGACTTTCAAAACAGTTTGGGTAGTAGCAGTCACCTTTTTGCAATTGAGTCATAAAATGCAAAAATACGGCCAAGCCACCAAAACCCAGCATTTACAACGCTCAAAGTATAGCGAAGTCTAAGCGAAACGAATATGTCGAAGCGAAGAATAAAAGTTAAATTTCTTTTGACGGTAAAGATTGCGTAATGAGTCATAAGCTGCAAAAAAATGAAGTTGCAAAAAGTTAGGGGATGCATGAAGAAGCCTCCTCGTGTAGCGCAGTTTTTCTCGCAAGTTACTCAACTGAACGCTCGCGCTCGGCGCATCCTGGACAGTCACACCCAAGTACCCAAATGTCTTATTTAAAAAAAGATAACTGGAAATCTCTGTTTCTATGGAAACTTTAAAATCGGTCTAATTTGGCTGTAACACAATTTTTAGAAAATGTTCTCTGCTAACTTTTTAGACCTTTGTATCCTGCTTATGCGTATGAAGTTTCATTAAAATCGGTTCATTCATTTCGAAAAACAACGGCTTGAAAGTTTGTATGAAATGCCTTACGGCGTAAACGCTCTTTAACAATGTCCTGTAAAAATTATTCAGATTCTGATTGATAGTTGTTAGGATGCAGGTTTACTCCACCCAGCATTGTTTACTTCGTTCCAAATAAGTTGACGAAACCACGGTAAACGTTACATTTGGTTTCAAGCGTTGAGGTTTAGAGCGACGAAAATCACTCACTTAAAACTTAGGTGAAGTGTAGTGTGTAGGTATAGTTAGACCGTTTTAAACTGAGTCGTCGGGTCTTAAACTTCAGTAACAAAACAATCGCTACATCACTAGCTCGCTCCGTAAACCAAACGCGTGCGAGCGAGAAAGATGACAAAAAAGATTTATGGCTCGACGACTCCGTTCAAAACAGCCTAACTATAGTTGAAGCTTGCCAGCTTGAAGTGGGCTGTCAATCCACCTGATACCTGAAGGCCAATTCTCGTAATTTAAAACGTTCAAAATCTAGTCGCAATCTCATCTCAGCGACAAACAAATGTCAAAAACTTGTCAAAATGTAGGGAAATTAGAGGCATTTTTTGACAGATTGAGACTGAGATCAGACTGTGAATGTTCTTAAAATTACGAGAATTGCCAATCAGGTATTGAAACTATTGACAGATCACTTCAAGCTCATGTAAAACAAATGCATGCTAATAATAGACACGCACGCACATGCCAGGCATCAAGGTAAGTCCCCAAGTAGCCCGCGAGGTGTCACAGTGAGAGCGCATCTTTGGCTTGGTATCATTCTAAGTTTTCCTACAAGTATTGTTCAGCTTAAACTTATGTTACTATTTTCTAAACTATACACTGCAGCATATCATTTACAAAACCGGAACTTAGCTACATAGCATGCACAGGCACACCATACCTAGCTGGAACTTAGCTACATAGCATGCACAGGCACACCATACCTAGCTGGAACTTAGCTACATAGCATGCACAGGCACACCATACCTAGCTGGAAATCTATAATTTTCCCCAAATAGTTTTCCGTTCTCTCTTGCATAACCGTATCATTAAAGCCGATAAATTATCAGGACTGCGCGTTCAGGTCCCAGGTCCAAAAGATATTAAATACGGAATTAAGTTTGGCAAGTTGGTTTGTTACCAATAATTTGGTGACCAGTTCGAGACAAATACGATATTAGGAGTATTGTATTATTTGATAATGAATCAAGCTCAACAGTAAAGTGAAGCCGGTTTCGCAAACATGTGTGCACTTAGTGAGGTGTAGTTTGATTGTAAATGTGTGCGTGTGAGCGTGTATGCACAGAGCGGAGGTGTAGTTTTGGCATGCTTCACTGGATCGTTCTCAGCGCTCTGTCTTGGTTTTTTATTTGGTCTGAGCCTAGGGTGTTTAGAATCATGTACTACATTCATGGTTTCAGTTTGCGTGTCGAGGTCCCTGCCACCCTGTATTCCTAATGTTTGCTAAATCCAATTTTCCGTTCTACCCTCTTGCATTATACCCAATAAATTATCAGGACTGCTCGATTAGGCCCAAAAGTTAATAATAACGGGATTATGTTTCACAAGTTTGCTTGTCACTAATAATTTTGTGAACAAAACAATTGAAATACGATATTATTAGGTTTGGTTGTTTGTTCTTGTAACTGAACAGACAGCTGTGCTGCTGGGGTGTTTGTTGCACCACTTCTTCTTCCCTACTTTAGCACTGAGATGTGGTGCAAGGCGAGCGTTTTAGGAATTTATTTAGTCTGTTCCCCTGACCCCCCCCCCGGTCTCGATCCCCTGCTAGTTCTTCTTCTGTTTTAATCTAGGGGACTGCCTTAAATAATTTGGACGTTGAAAAAGTAGCCGCCGCCGCCGCCGCTGCATAGCTTGTTTCCCAACTATATTGGGGTCAACTTCCAGTCTAACCGGATGCAGCTGAATACCAGTATCTTACATGGAGCGACAGCCAATCAATCCTCCTCAACCAAGTTGTTGGGTAATACGATACCCCTTGGTGAGACTGGTTGTCAAACTTTCGGTCTTCTAACTACCCGTAACGAGTGTCAAAGACCCACGAATGACCACCAACCAAAATAGCTTAAAGTGCTTTCCGAGGCACGGAGAGGTTTCGGTATGAAGATGGTTACCCATGGATGAACCGGCCGCGGCAAGCATAGCTTAACCTGACTGATCGACCCGTGTGGCTATTAGGACTTAGCCACCAGCCCCTCATACATCTCTATCTACCCATGAAGGATAAAAATCATCCTATTACCAACTTCAAAGCGTGCAAATATGCACGAACGATTGTTAGCAATACCGTCACGGTCTTGAGACAATCACTGCTACCTTCCAAATTGAATGAGATTTTAATTTATTTACAATTGTAATTTCAAATTCTGAGTAGACTGTCATACTTGAACTATTTAAATTGTTCCAACAACTGACTGTTTTCACAGAAATTGGAATCCAGCTTTTCACAATCATTAGAAACCTTCTATATTTAAATTACAAATTACCTAAGTAATGTTTAAGACTGTCTTTAGCATAATAGTTATTAAAATTAATTAATTCTGCTAGCAATTATTCTGCTTAGAACTCTGTATGTTATTTTAGCAATAAAAAAAACCGGCCGCGTTGGTCTCGTGGTTGCAAACGTGATTGCTGAGCGTGGGGTCCTGGGTTCGATTCCCAGGTGGTCGGACAAAGTGTTTACTGGATTTTCTATTAGGAATTTCTTAGTAACAGTCCGGAGGTTGGCGGTTTAATAACCCCGTGCCTCGCAAAGCACATAAAGCCGTTGGTCCTGCGCCTGATCTATCCCCGGTCGTGTCGGATTGCAGTCCCATCGGACTATGAAAGTAAAGGAACAGAGAGTGCACCTGTGTTTACGCACACACTTGTGCACTATAATATCTCCTACGTACTTATTTATTTATTTATATATACTTTATTGTAAGTACAATATTTAACTTTACATGTTTCTATAATACGTATCTTGTATAGGGACCCCTTATTTCATCACCACTGCTTTCAAAACGGTGAAGAAAAACATCGTGAGGAAACCGGCACGTCCTAGAACCAAAAACTCGAAGACATGTGACATCTACCAACCCGCACATGGCGCGCGTGGTGGATTACGGCCCACTACCTCTCACAGAGAGGAGGCCTGTGTCCCAGCAGTGGGAACATTATAGGCCGATTAAGTTATAGGGAGCCCTTTATTTTTTTACGTTATCTTATGTTTATTATTTGTTGTTATAATGAATATAGTAGTACACACTCTGTGAAAATTTCAAGTGTCTATCTATGACGGTTCAAAAGATACAGCCTTGTGACGGACGGACAGTGGAGTGTTAGTAACACGGTTCCGTTGGCACTCTTTGTGTGCGACACCCTAAAGACTGAGACCCAAAGACCATAAAACACAATTTCCTTTCTTTTAAGGAATATTGTACCCCTTAAAAAGTTCTCCAAATCTTAGAAGTTCATTATTGATACTTTTAATCATTAAAGTCAAATATATTAATTTAACTTGAGAGCACCTTTTAATAACTCTTCATTACTTCTTAATTTACAAAGTAGGTACTAACTTCTGCCCGCGACTTCGTCCGCGTGAAATTTCTTATTCTTCCGATCCACCGCGTCGCATCGCATCACCTGCCCGCGCTATCACTTCGTTCCTTTCTGATTTTTCGGGTTCCGACGCTAAGGGTAAAAACGGGACCCTATTACTATGACTCCAGTGTCCGTCTGTCCGTCTGTCACCAGACTGTATCTCATGAACCGTGATAGGTAGACAGTTGAAATTTTCACAGAATGTGTATTTCTGTTGCCGCTATAACAAGAAATACTAAAAACAGAATAAAATAAATACTTAAGGGGGCTCCCATACAACAAACGTGATTTTATGCTGTTATTTTATATATAGTGTTAAATATTGTATGGTGGTACGTAACCCTTCGTGTGCGAGTCCAACTCGCACTTGGCCGGTTTTTCCGCTCCTAAGTGTCATAGCCTGATGTAAAATAAATGCAAGGTATTTTTTTTAATATCCCATAACTCTAGAAGAGTATGAATGAGACCATATCAAAGAATCAACTGGCATATGAATTATTTTTCAATTATCTTTTTTTTTTTCATTTTTCACACAAGATAATTCGACAAAGTCATAAGTCATGACTTATGACAAAGTCACGATTGTTAATTTAAAACACGCTTACGTGGAATATGATAACGCAACGTCGCATTTTCTTAGCTTCAAATATGAATGATTGGTTTCAATGAAACTTACATACATAATATCGAGCCTTTTCAGGAAGAACATCGTAAGCGACAATTTTCACTTTTTACAGGAATGGAAGGAGGAGTTTTTTCTTTCCTAATTAAAAAGTTTCTAAGATAATCTTTCTAAATTTTCATGACTTGTTATTTATACAACTGATCTAATAGAATAGTGCCTATTAACAATGTAATACTGTCTAATTAAGAGGTTATGAAGAAAAAATAGTTTTGTGATTTATGGCGCTTGCGATGTTTTTTCCTGAAAAGGCTGGAATCTTCGAAACTAAGCATTTTTGGACCACATATTCTAGGACATTTTGTATTATTTTTAATTATAGAAAATAACCCTAGAGATACGGAATTTAAAAAAAAAACACGTTGTATATATGATTCTGAACCTCCACGTATTGAAATTTTTTTTCCTAAATTTGTTTTTCCTAAAAGATGAACGCCTTCCTACGCCTAAAATAGAAATCTTATCACTTTCGCAGGCTTTACGATTGTCAGAATGATAAGTGTATACCTACCTACATTCAGTAGTTTCTCATCCACCCAACTGAGTGAAAAAATGTACGATCTAAAGCAAATCCTTAACATCGATAGTTTTACTGTTCCGTAACAAAACGGAGTTTACGGAGTTAAGTTATTTTGCTGTCGGGTCAATCCCTTTTTATCACATCTGTCCGAATGAAATGGAATATTTGCTAAATATATTGCCTGAGAATGTCGTATAAAGTTGGGGATATTCAATCAATCTGCTTAGTCTTTTCTCAACTATGTTGGGGTCGTCTTCCAGTCTAACTGGATGCAGCTGTATACCAGTATTTTATATGGAGCGACTGCCTATCTGACCTCCACAACCCAGTTACTGGGTAACACGATAACCCTTTGTAAGACTGGTTGTCAGACAGAAAGAAAGAAGTGAAAATTGGGGATATTTTAAAGTTAAATAAAGCTAAAAAAAATCGTGAAGTTTTAGTTTTATAGTATTTGTATTAAACACCTGACCGTTATTTGAAGCTTAAACATATAATGAGATAGGCCTATCTGTTTTCCGCTCGTCTTACCTCTCTGTCTACCCGAGTAGCTCGCTCTCTCTCGTACACTTCCTTTCAATCCTCCACCGGCGCGGCCGCTCGGCTCTTGTCATTGGCGTCCTGTTTTCCGCTGCGCACGATCGTGCTCAGGACTCAGTAAAATAATTTTGCATATCTTTGCAAATTCATACATATTCCTGTTCCACGTAAGTGTTTTAAAAGCTTTCTTACCTTTTTACAAAATTTTAATCAAACGGTGTTACCGTTCGGTACGTTTAAGTACGTAGATTTTTGGTACCCACCTACATATTTTGCTTTAATTATGTTTTGTGTGGTTTTCTACCCTAGGTTTTACAGCTCGTGTTAACATGGAAAGCGACGAAAGTGTTTCAAATCCGGGCTCGAAAGCCCCATGTGCTAGTGCTAGTGCTCCCGCTATTAGTGACAATAAAAAACGGTCGCGTACTCGTCGTCAATCGCGAGCTAGATCTTGTTCGTCGAACAATAAGTCATCCGACTCCTCTAGTAGCTCGAGTTCGTCGTCTTCGGACTCGAGTACTCGAAGATCCACGCCGCGCCACCGCAACAAAAAAAGGGGGGGCAAACGCCGGCATCGACGACACGATTCCCGGAAATTCCGTAGATTAACACGTCAGATAGATTACCTCCGAAATCAATTAATTTTTTGCAACAATAATTCTGGGCCCTATTCCGCAGTACACATTAATGAGAATCTAGTTGACGGAAACGTTAGTGGCGAACTTTACGAAGATCCGATTGTAAATTCTGTCGAGGTGCCGGCTCCTGTTACTCAGTCGGATTTTACTTTTGAAATTGAGACGAAATTGAAAGAACCTAGTATTCCAAAAACTCCTCAGGAATTTCTTCAAACGTTAAAGGATTTGCAACATTTAGATAGTAGTGATTGGTGCGAGGTTCGTTATGCGGAAACCCAAAAACTTTATAATTCTACCCCCGGTTTTATAGACTTGGAGATGAATGAAGAAATTAAGGCATATGATTCGTTACGCCATCTTGCTCACGCTGACAAGGCTTTCGCTGCCTTATCGTTCTGCATCCTTAGACAACGCGAAGCTTTACAAACTTCTGTCAGAAGTTTTTTACAGTGGGCGCGAGGTTCGGATCTGTCTTACGAGGGTATAAACGAAAAAGTTAACGAGTTATTTTTGAAGGGCGATTTTTTCAAAGTTTCTTCCGATCTTTTACAATTAACTTGCGGTCACCGTGCGGAGGTTATTCAGATGAGAAGGGATGGAATTACAAACCACCTGCGCGATCCCCTTGTCAAGGCCGTGCTACGTAAGATCCCACCGTCGTGTCAGCACGTTTTTAATGCGGAGTCACTAGCCACAGCACTAGAGAAGGCAGGTGGTGTTCGAAAAGCCTTCTTGCCTTTACAAAAGCCGGGCAGTTCTGCTTCCGTTTCACAAACGGGTCAAAGCAAGCCCGCACGCCGCCCCTCGCAGGGGCAGGCTTTACGTAACGTATCCTCACTGAATACTGCTCATGGATGTTGTGCGCCTACGCATATTTCCCATGCTTACAATCAACCCTCGCAGGGTTACTGTAATGCCCGACCCTCGCAGGGTCATGGCTCTAATCACGACGATAATCGCCCATCATTCTCTGGCGGTTCAAAAGGTTCCTTTCGAGGCAGAGGAGGTCGGCAAGGCTACAGGCAACAAGACAGCAAGAATAGCCGCAAGCGAGCCGCGTCGCCCTCTGAGAATTACAACCGGAACAAAAAACGTAAGTATTGACTATCGATCCCGGGCATTCAGAGCGGGTCGTCTGGTTCATTTCCACCATCGGTGGAGGAAACTGGGTGCCCCAAGTTATCTGTTAAAGATAGTAAAAGGGTATCGCATACCTTTTTTACATCTACCGCCACTTGTAATACCACCGTTAAACGAAAGTCAGTTCAACACGGTTCCTTCGAATGCAATGACGTCCATAATCACCCAAATGCAACACCAGGGTGTATTAGATGTTGTCAAGGCCTCGCCGAGTTTTGTGTCCACAATGTTTCTTGTGCCAAAGGACGACGAGTCACATCGACCCATCTTCAACCTAGCTGCCTTGAACAATTACGTAATCACCGGCAGGTTCAAATTAATAAATGTCTATCGAGTCCCAGATTTCCTTCAACCAAAAGATTGGATGTGCAAAATAGACCTGTCACAGGCCTATTTTCACCTTCCCGTAGCTCCATCTCACAGACGGTTCCTACGTCTAATCTACAAAGGAAAATTAATGGAAATGACGTGCCTCCCGTTCGGTCTGAGCACGGCCCCCAAGGTCTTTGCCTCCCTATCCAATTGGGTAGCTCAGTCGCTCAGGGATCAAGGGATCCGAATAATCGTCTACTTAGACGACTTTCTGGTTGTACATCAAAACCCACAACTATTACAAACCCATGTCCAAATCACGGTAGAGAGGTTGCAGTATCTCGGTTGGCTGGTGAATTTCGACAAGTCTACACTCACACCTTGTCAATGCCTAGTTTACCTGGGCGTTCAGTGGGACACTCTGGTAAACGAAAAGTCGCTTCCAGAGAAAAAGTGCCTGAATCTAACGTCCAAGATATCGACTGCCCTAGAAGAGAGAGCTCTCGATTTGAAGGCTTTGCAGAGCCTAGTAGGTCTATTAAACTTTGCAAGTTTTGTTGTACCAAGGGGCAGGCTTCACTTTCGAGCACTCCTCTCTTTCCTGAATACAGTCGCCAAGATGCCAGTTGCCAAACAGTTCATGATTCCAGTACATGCCCTGAAAGAGTTAACCTGGTGGTTGCAGAACCACCCATATCCTTCTCCAATTCACTTCGCGCCTCCAACGCATTTCCTAGCGACCGATGCCTCAGACCTAGCTTGGGGAGCGCAACTAGACGACCGTTCGTTCACGGGACCATGGAACGAACAAGAACAACCGAAACACTGCAATCAGAAGGAACTTCTAGCATTACTGAAGATATTACAGGACCAGGGTCAGTCTCTGTGTCGTTCCACGGTTCTGTGGCAGTGCGACAACAGAACTGCCGTTGCTTTCATTCGCAAGGAAGGCGGCACGAAGTCAATAGGTCTCTTGGACTTAACATTCGATGTTTTCAAGGTTCTAGATCATTATCAAATTCACCTAGCCGCTCATCATATTCCCGGCAGATTCAACTCCCACGCAGATCATCTGTCTCGTTACCGATTTCCCCCCGAATGGCACCTTTTGCCGGCGTGTACAGACCTGATTTTCAGCAGATTCGGGGTTCCGGTAATAGATTTGTTTGCGTCGAAAAATGCGCATGTGGTGACCAATTATGCGTCTCTGGACCAAAACGACGACCAAGCCCTATTCCACGACGCTTTTTCCCAGACTTGGAATTACCACCTAGCGTGGATATTTCCTCCTCCATATTTGATCCCCAAGGTACTCGCCCATCTCAACCAGGCCAAGGGCCTCTTTCTGTTAGTGGTGCCTCGGTGGGAACGGGTCTTTTGGAGAGCCGATCTCAAATCCCGGGCGCTAGCTGCTCCTTTCACAATCAGGTATCTGAACCGTCATCTAGTAGACGCCTCGACGGGCCTTCCACCTCCCAAAGTACAGGAAATGACGCTAGAAATATGGAAATGTGGGGGTGGTCTCATAACCTAAATGATTGGAACCGTTCCCAACTGGACCTACTTTCATCGTCCTGGCGTCCCTCTACACGAAGTACATACAAAGCCGCATGGCATAGATGGCTAGGATGGTGTAAAAAAGAGAAAGCTGATCCATATCGCCCAACCGGTTCAATTCTAGCAAAATTTTTAGCCGATTTATATTTGAATGAAAACCTATCATACAATACTATACTATTACACAAATCAGTGGTGTCTACGCTCAGTAATACCGAAATATCGGGAGTCTTAAGTGCTCATGTACTGGTTAAGCATGTTATGAAATCTATTGCATTAAGAAAGCCTGTGCCCCATAAGAAAACTATTTGGGATGTCAATGTTCTCATTTCCTTTTTGTCTTCATATGAATTTAACGAAAATAACTGTTTTGCTACCGCCAGACATACTGCTATGTTGCTGCTTTTAGTTTCTGGTAGACGTATCCATGACCTGACCCTTCTGGCAGTCAATCAAGAGCATTATACTGACAATACTGATCATATCATTATGTGGCCCAGATTTGGCTCTAAAACTGACCGTTCTGATTTCAGGCAATCGGGCTGGAAATTACTGAGAAATGAAAATATTAAAAACCTCGATCCAGTGTTTTGGGTGAAGCAGTGTATCAAATTGTTTAATCAAAAACGCAATTCTTTAAATAATTATTCTTTATTTGTTAATTTAAGAGGTAATCATAAGCCAGCATCGCGTACTGTGATTGCGGGTTGGGTTAAATCTCTCCTATCAGAGGCTGGTATTGTCGCAGCTCCTGGTAGTGTCCGCTCAGCGGTCGCTTCCAGAAGTTGGGCCGATAACGTCTCAGTTGACGAAATTTTGTCTCAAGGTAACTGGAGGTCTAGTGACACATTCCGTCGCTTCTATAGGCGTGAGGTCGTTCAGGCCCCTGTTAGCTCTGGGATGTCAAATTGTTTTCGCCCAATTTAATCGAAACTGTGAATAAGTTTATTGCATTTTATTTATTTTACAATTTCTATGTTCATAATAATTTGGTGATTGAATAAATTTTCTTAGTCTCGCACACTTACAATTTTATTTATATTTTTCCTAAATAAAAAGCTAACTACTGTAACCTTCATTGTTACCTTTGCGCCTTCAGCGTGTAGATGTACATACCTTCACATTGGCGTCCTCCTCCACCAGGCGATAACAAACAGGTCTCATTATATGTTTAAGCTTCAAATAACGGTCAGGTGTTTAATTACAGCGTTTTACCTTACAATAAAACGCTTATTAAATACCTACCTTATTTGAAGCTTAACTTTTATCCTCTGCCTGGTATAATTCGACACAATGACAAGAGCCGAGCGGCCGCGCCGGTGGAGGATTGAAAGGAAGTGTACGAGAGAGAGCGAGCTACTCGGGTAGACAGAGAGGTAAGACGAGCGGAAAACAGATAGGCCTATCTCATTATATGTTTAAGCTTCAAATAAGGTAGGTATTTAATAAGCGTTTTATTGTAAGGTAAAACGCTGTAATTTAAGTATTCATATCCATGTCAAAAAATATTTCTTTAATACAACCATTGGAACTCTGAACAATCGGATAAAATGTAATTAATAAAGCAATATGAATATCACCAATTAGAGACTAATTGTAGATCACAATCACAGTAGGTTGTTATCATCAGGCATGGCTGAAGAAGAAAATTCCATTTATTTATCTGAAAGTCATCCTATTATTTTTCTTTCAAATTCACAATTTTCAATTCCAAAAATCCTTCTTTTAAAAACATGTCAAGCAGGCAAAATAAAGCATTTAATCAAAAAATATATTTCCTATTCCTTCAAGGAAAATCCGTATAATTAACCATTTCAATACAAAATACATCGTTTCATTAAAACGAAAGCGAAAAGGACCCTTCGTAAACGAGACGCTATGACGGAGGAAAGTCCCTGAATAGAAAATCTTACCTTGTTTTTAGATGATCTTTGTAAAGCGACAAGTAGAAATTTTTTCTTCTTCAATTAAAACTGACACTTTCAAAGCACAAAAGTTTTAAGAAATTTTCGTTACTTATCTTTTTTTATCTCCGCACGACAACTATGAGAACGTTAACAAAATACGCGAACCCGAGAACCGCCCACCCCAACGATTTTGACACGTCCGTTCGAGCTGAGCGTCAGACGAAAACTGGCTGCGAGAAAATGATGGAACACCTCTGTTCCTTTTACCCATTTCCAGAACGACATATGCCACGAAACAGCATTTTCACATTTTCAACTATGTGCATAACAAAATTAGGTAGATTTTTCAGTGATTTGCAAACGTAGTTGCGATACAAAGTCGCACAAATGTTAGCAGGTAACCAATGGTGCTCTCCAGAAAATTCGATTAATTTCTTATGGAAATAATTAATGATGTTTTTAAATTATTTATTAAGGAGAAGCTGTGGAAAAAACGGCTTGGGCAAGCGGGAAGGCTAAGGGGGAAGCGCTAAAGTAGCCCGCGAAATTCAAATTTTCTTACGTTTTTTGCAATTTGCTGGTCAGTATTAAGTTCCACGTTGATTAAAATTTGATTCCCGGCCGAAACAAATATGTTTTTACTGAATTATATTTGTTGTTACGGACAGTGGAGTCTTAGTAATTGGTTGGCATCACCAGTATTTTACATGGAGCGACTGCCTATCAGACCTCCACAACAGTTACCTACTAGGTAATACGATATCCCTTGGTAAGACAGGTTGCCAGACTTTCGGGCTTCTGACTACCCGAAACGACCGTCAAAGATCCACGAATGACAACCGGGATTAACGGCTTAACGTGCTTAACCTGATCGATCGACCTGTACGGCTGTTATTATTTAGCCACGGACCCCTTGTACCATTTATATAATACAATAAATACTTACATAAGGCATTTTTAACCTTTTATAAATATCCTATATATCCTTACATAGTATAAAACAAAGTCGCCGAAATGTCTGTAAGCGCATAACTTTCGAATGACTGCACCAACTTGGACAATTCTTTTTTTCTTGGTGAGGTGGGTATTGCCAGGACAAGGTTTGTATGTAAAAAATTTTGGAAATTCGAAAATAAATATTGCACCCGTGCGAAGCAGGGGCGGGCCGCTAGTATAATTATAATCATGAGTAAATAAAATATAATGAAGTTGTTTTATGAGCGAGAAAGTGGTGCGGCAATCAAAACTTACTTACTGACTTAGAAATTTGATTTTACACTGCTTCAGTTTGATTGCAGCCCTGAGTATTTGATATTAATTTCAACTTGATAACTCCATGCGTTCCTGAGAAAAAGGGTCTTGACAGACGGACAACGAAGTGATCTCATAAGGGTCCCCTTTTTTTAACCCTAAAAATGAAAAATATGTACCTCTACAAGCGTCGCCGTAACTTGATGCACCACGTAATTATAAAAGCTGTGAGTCTAACAGAATTACAAGAAACTCTGCCGAGATGTGGAACTTAAATTGAACGCATTTAACTTTGCTCGCACACACCCTTGATAACATATCATAGAATAAGGATATGTAGAAGCGATATACTAGGTAGAATGTCATACAGATGAAATTGCGTGATATGAATTGTTTTATGATTCTGACAAAGTGGCCTTTTAAGTAATAGTTAGACAAATGATTTTGCGGACTTTTTTGTAGATATTGATGTTCTCTATAAAACTTTAGTACATCACTTTGCTCTATTGTCAATAGTTTCCGCAGCGTACGCCATTTAAGTATTTTTTTTTTGGTATTCTTTTCACACCTTGGCATTATCGAAGTTTTCATACGGATCCATAACTTTTTTGAAAATATTCTATCAAATATGTTCATCAAGGATAATGTAGGATTCTAATGTTGAAATAATTTTTCAAATCGACCCAGTAGTTTCGAAGCGTATTCAATTCAAACAAACAAATCTTTCCGCTTTATTAGTGTAGATTACTTAACAGTTAAATTCCCTAACTGTACATGAGTGTCGCTACTTCACATATATTTTATTTTTTTATGAACATGTTTATCTCGGTCGGCAGTGCGCTAGAAAAGTTCGATGCTTAGCTCTTTTGTTTTGATTAAAGCGATAAGTTCTGTTTTGAAGCATCGAACGACATGGAGGTTAGAACTTATTAACTTTGCATGTTCGTGGTACCTTCGTGGTTTGAACTTTTCAAGGAGTGATGTTGTAGTACGAAGGGAACACCGATGCAGCATAATGCTGAGCGATAGCCGTTTTGCGTGGATGTGACGCATGTTTCCCCTACCTTTTTTATTTTTTGTGTTTATGTTCTTTTTTTGTGTTTATGTTCTTTTTTTTGGGCCCGTGGCTAAATAATAACAGCCGCACAGGTCGATCGATCAGGTTAAGCTACGCTTGAAGCGGTTGGTTTGTGGATGGGTGACCATCTTTACATACCGAGACCCCTCCGTGCCTCGGAAAGCACGTTAAGCCGTCGTTGGTCCCGGCTGTCATTCGTTGACCTTTGACAGTCGTTACGGGTAGTCAGAAGCCCGAAAGTCTGACAACTAGTCTTACCAAGGGGTATCGTGTTACCCAGTAACTGGGTTGTGGAGGTCAGATAGGCAGTCGCTTCGTGTAAAATACTGGAATTCAGCTGCATCCGATTGGACTAGAAGATAACCCCAACATAGTTGAGAAAAGGCTAGTTAAATAATGACAATAAATGTATCATAATTCATCATAAGTACAGACTTGCTAGTATGGACGCCAGTCTCTCAGAAAGGATCATATATTGAGAATTGTTGTCAAAACGCTATAATTCTTATCTTTATGTTTATAACTATGTGAACCTTTATGAAGCGAGAAAAGTAAAGATGTAGAATATTATTAATTATACTTACTAGCTTCGCTTCGTTAAAATTTCGTGTCGCATCGCATCGCCTGCCCTCTTACCTCGTTTTCTCTAACCGTTCTTTCTTTTTTTTCGACTCTTAAGAGTCCTACCTAGCGTGATGTTCAGACAAATAAACTCTTCAGTTTTATTATTAGTAAAGATGTTCAATTATCTGCCTGGGGGAGGCCAATGTCCAGCAGTCGACGTCATTCGGTTGAAATGATGATGAATTATCCGCTTTAGGGCGCATTCAAATACTTACCCACAATAAGAATTATCCTGAGAATAAATTTTGAATTTATTGACAGTTTTTCCATACTAGAACTATCGAACGTCAATTTTATTCCACGAATAAAAGATATCCTGACTTTGGATAATCAGGCCTTAATATAAATAAAAACTTTTACCTCAGATGTTTTTACAAAAAATAAGATGTAGGTACCTACGAGTACATCGTTTACAGATAACAATGTTTTAAGGTAAAATACAGGCTGTCTAAGTAAAAAGTGATAATGTCGTATGTGTCTCCCGGAGGTACCTCCGATCATAATAAATGGTCCCAGGAATCATTTATCAATACTTAGCTCGATCTTCTAGAGGTCTTTGGATCGAAAAAATGTTTACAGCTGCTAAAAAAATGTTTAGGTAACAATGCAATGTTTCTTAAGAAATAAGCAGTACCTTTGTACTGAAATTATAATTATGTCATATCCCTATGTATTTTATTGATGTGCTGGCGTCTGTACCTACTCAAAACCATAATCATCTTCGAACTTTGCTAGCATTGTACTCAGGAACATACACAAGCTAATCTAGCATATTATTCCAACACGCATTCCCTCCATTACATACAGATCAAGATACAGGCATCTTATTACACACAATGCATTGAGTTTCGCCGTCCCATTGGCTAATTGATTAGTTCCATTGGATACAGCTCACAGCTCACTTCATCCGTATTACCAACCAGATATCGGCAGGATTATCCATTTAGATAATTATTATACTTACTTATTTATTTATTTGATTTACACGGCTTATCAAACCAATGACATAAATCAAACTATAAGGACTAACATAATACGTAAACTAAAAACAACATTAAATGCTATTATTTTCACAAAAATTTAGGCACTTGACCATTAAATTGGCGAATTTATTAGCGAACAGATCGCAGTCCGGATTGGCCTCAACGAGTTTATTTAGTGCTAATCCATACTAATTATAAATTCGAAAGTAACTCTGTCTGTCTGTCTGTCTGTATGTTACCTTTTCACGCCTGAACCACTGAACGGATTTCGATAAAATTTGTCAGAGAGATAGATTACATCCCAATACAAGGGGAAGGGAAGGGGAAGGACATAGGATAGGATTTTTATCGACATACCTCGCGGGCGAAGCCGCGGGCGGAAGCTAGTAATTATATATACTGTTAGGTTACTCAAGTACCTATAGGTACTGTTAGCTTCTTGGTGTTGTACTAAGATGGTTTTTTCATGTTGAGAGGATGAGTGAAAGGCGACCAACAAAAGGTATTTGTGAGTTGAAACGCTGAAACCCCACGCCCTAGAAATACATAGTACCCTATATCAGATCAAATAAAATTAAAAGCCAGAATTATTACTTTGCCAGATTATTAACCTGTAAACGGGTAATGAAGCCAATACCTCTGAAAAAGTGGCAATGATTGCAAGTATTTTTCTTATGAATAGTCAGGTCAGCCTATAAAACTGTTGTAAGAAAATAAAACTCGAAAAACACTGCCAAATTGGCGATTGTACAATCGATTACCGAGTAATGAAGCCACAGTGTACAAATATCAGTTAAACCAAGTATTCAATTAATAAGTAGGTACGCGAAATTCATGTCATATCTCTAAAAATTATGATTCTTTTCTGAAAGATGGATCAAGAATTTATAGATGACTAGCTTTTGTCCGCGATTTCGCCCCCGTGGAGATCGGAAATGATTCACACTGAAATGTACTACCGGGAAACGTAAAAAGTATTCCATTTCTTAGCCCAAGTCAAGGTTATAGAGGTATGAGGAACAGGGTGTAACGTTAACGATATAGAAAAAGAAGGATCCTTAGACCAGACGGGTATCTGGCGGGCAACTGCCCAATGATTCATGTCGGGCCGTTGTATACAACGTGCCGCTACAATGGCGACATTAATTTAACACACGGGTAGGGCTAGTGGCTAGGAATCATAAATATTATAACAACATAAAATAATTCGTAAGTTGAATACTACCAGATGCGCCGATCGGGTGTAAAAGGAAAAAAAAATTAAAACAACTATCAGGGCTATCTCATATCATAAAAAAATAAAATTGACAGCCCTGAGAGTTTTTTTTTATTTATTTTTTCTTTGAGCACTACACGAAATCATTGAAAAATACAAAAATTGGTCATTACTTTTGAACCGTAAAAATATTCACCGACATTCTCAGGATTTAAAAGTTTGGAAATGACCTTGCCCACGTCCCTATTCGATTTGATCCATACTTCGAGAGACACCCTGTATATGTTTTTATTTAGCTTTTAGACAGAATATTTATATTTTGTGAATGTCAGTACGTTGTAGGCCTTTTAAACTGTAGATTAGTCCAAACCCACACTGTCCTCCCCTAAACAACACTGTAATTTTAAAACATTGTAAAAGCCAATTATTTTTTATAAGAGTAGCCGTGGAGTTTCCTACCGGCTCTTCTCCATAAGTAACGACCAATTTAAATGTCCATGTGAAATAAAATGTTGTGATTTTGATTTCGAGTCGGGAGAAGTCCGATATAAACTCCCGTTCTCCCCAGACGGAGAGTATCCAACAGGATTTCACCACAAATAAAAAAGGATGCGCCAAAGATTTTGAGTCATTCCGCCATTGGACTACCAAGCCTGAATCAAATCAATCAACTCAGTTTATCGCTGTCCACTGCTGGACATAGGCCTCTCCCAGGCTGCGCCACAACAACCTGACCTCCGCCTTCCGTCTGTTCATCTAGCCTGAATTGTCACACTGATATGCCTACACTGTGCCAATCAACCGGCGTGCAAACATTGACTTACCATCAGCTTTCGTTACCGCTCCGAACAATGCTGACGCCTGCTTTAAAAGTCAATGTTTTTGCCGCTCTTTAGTTTGCAGCCTGAAAATAACGAATAAACAACAAATTGGGGGAAAATAGATCGGCAGTTCGTGTTGCTGTAATATGGGTAACGTATAAAAGTGTGTGCTTAACTCAACATCTGCCTAGCCTTTTCCCAACTATGTTGGGGTCGGCTTCCAGTGTAACCGGATGCAGCTGAATACCAGTATTTTACATGGAGCGACTGCCTATCTGATTTCCACAACCTAGTTACTGGGTAATACGAAACCCCTTGGTAAGACTGGCTGTCAGACTTTCGGGCTTCTGACGACCCGTAACGACTGTCATCTTAATATTCGTATGACAGCCAGGCCAGGTGTGGACGCTGCTAACAGTCACTGGTACAAAGCTTTTATTTAGCCACAACCACCTCAATTAGCAAGGAGCCCCTTTATCATAGAAACAGGTTCATGAATTCGTTCGATCGAACTTTCTTCAAGCACTTTCATCGAAACAAATTAAGTCTAAAATATGGTACGATCTACAAAACTCCTTAAAACAAACTCTATTAGGAAATGTAAACAGCAGTGAGACAAACTATCTTATATTTTAATGGTCGAAACTTTCATAAGTACTCGTAAGTCGAATGTGAATTGAATACTGTTCAAGCTGTGCGCTGGAAACGGTTAGGATTAACGTAGATTTTTACTGAGTTAAAATCACTACACCTACAAACTTTTAGAACGAGGTCCGAAAACGCGTACGATTTTATTAGAATAACTAGCTTTTGCCAGGCGTGTAGGTCAGAAATTATCACACGGGAACGTACTACCGAATTAAAAAATAACCTATGTGTTAATTAATATACTGTATTCAGCAGTCATGTTGTTACTAATACCCACAATCAACTATTATTCATTTATTTGGGATCTCCAACAAATTATAGACATAAGCAATATAAATCACAGTAATGAAATAGGTTATTTTACGTGTGCTCCTTCAATTACAGGAGACCACAGTACGCACAAATATCTAGGTGATAAAAAAAATATAGAAAATAAATGATGTTTAGAAAAATGAAAATAAATTATGGAGAAAAAGAAAAAAGATTTACATTCCACGATTGGACATTCATATCAAAATGGTGTAAACAGGATAAAAATAAGTCATGATGTAGGTCAATTCCGCAATTCCGTGTGGACGCTACGCGCTGGGCGTAAAGATTGCTATTTCTTGCCCTTGGTGTCGTAAAAGATGACTAAAAGACTTACTTTAGGATGTGTAGAAGCGTTACATTTTAACACCATACCGCGATCGACAATCAATTTTACCTATATTAAAAATGACAGAGATCGATCAATGAACGATTTTGAAAAAAAATCTACATAATCATATTAACAACACGAAAAGATAAGAAATATTCAACATTACGCGTCGAAAATCGTAGGTAGTCAACGCAGGTGTAGTTAAATATGAATGATGTACGACGACACAGTGTTTGTAAGGCGAGGAGCTCGTAACCGGTGTAGGAGAGGAGTGTGGATCGTCTTTTTTTTTTATCTATAACCCACCGTTCATTGAAAAGGGCTTACAAGATGATGATTTTTTTTAGGATATCACAATTTGCATAAAAAGACATATATGAACTTTATGCTAAGTTCACGTGTGGAAGCAATAATTTATTGACCTGTTATTTTGACATTTTATTCCGGATGGTTCATGTATATAATAACATAAATAATACCTTTGTACTGAAATTATAATTATGTCATATCCCTATATATTTTACTGTGTGCACATAAATAATAAAATAAATAAATTAAATTTCAAATGTATTTATTAATAATCATAATTTGTACAAGAATAGATTGGACGGTGACCCCAAACTAAAGTCTATTCAAATTTATGTTTCAAATTGATGTTATTTCAAGTTAAACAAATATCAACTTTATTTTAATGGTCATTTAGTTGATTTCAGAGTGACTAGCACTAATGAAAAAGTTATAAAAATGTTTGAACTTGTAGCGTAAATTGAACTTTATTGTGTACGAATTAAAGTTATTTTTCCATAAACTCATATTTGTTTACATTTTTGGCAAATAAATCGTGAATGCAGATTAGGCATTTTATTACATATGAAATGAAATGGAATCTTGATGTTTTGACAAGTCGTAAAACCGTGCGAAGCAGGGGTGGGTTATTAATTAGTGTTTTGATAAATTGTACTCGTTAATTTGTATAATAATCCGAAATAACGCCAAATACGCCATTTCGGATTCCCAACTCCAGGCTAATTTTGAAAACTTAGTCATCAGTGATTTAATATTCAGTGATTGATCTAACACGTGGAGCAGGGAACAAACATTACCTGGATAAATCTTATTAATGTTCTGTATTATATGTATATACAGGGTGTAAAAATACCTATCGCATGGCTATGTAATAGGTCAACTACGCCGAATGAAATTCTTCTTGTGGGTCTTTAAAGCTAAGTATTAACATTTAAATCTTGGTTTCATAAAAAACTTCAAGAAAGATTAGAACTTTGACCTTCAATATCTCCTTAACTATAAGGTTTTCAGGTTTAGTCCATACAAAAACTGATCACAATAACGAGAAGAATACATAAGTGACTCACGGCTTTGTTAAACATCTTTTTCAGCCGTCATATGAAATTAGGCTTTTATAAAGCAAACACAATATGGCACTAAATATTATGTCACAGAAGTACTTACAATTAATCGAAAAAATGGACCCGAAACGGCGAATTATTGTCATAAATCATAATACACAATTTCATATTCTCAAATCCCGGCGAAAATATATTCATCAGTGATTTAGCAGTGATCGATGTAGGTACTACGCCGACCGGCGAACCAAAACTCCCTTAAATAGTTATTAATTTTCTGTATTTATTACATCAAAATTAGGCTGTTAATAAATAAACAACACGCAAATCTACACAAAACATTATTAAGTCTCAGAATTTGTATGAACCCGAAACGGCGTATTATTCACACAATACGCCATGTGTATTCCCAACTCCCGGCCGGCGTATGGGAAACTTGGTCGTCAGTGAATTAATATGCCGTGATTGATGTAATAGGTACGCCGAGCGGGGAGGGAATCAAACACTGCCTTAATTAATTTAAAGTAGTTTACTTTTGAGCGAGGCCTCAATATGGCATACACTCGATTCTCTGTGGTAGAGTAAGTTCTAGGCTGGTTTTGACGACAGCCTGTAAGGTTTTGGTACTTATGTGTCGTACAACAATTTCTTAATACATGCTGCTTTAAAATGTAGATTATTTCTGTTTTTTAAGGTTCTGTACCCAAAGGGTGCCAACTATTACTAAACCTCAACTGTCCGTCCGTCTTTCTGTCAGCGGGCTGTATCTCATGAACCGTAATAGGTAGACAGTTGAAATTTTCACAGTATATATTTCTATTTTCGCTATAACAACAAATAACAAAAACAAAATAAAGGGAATTATTAACTTTATTATACTATATTTCTACGAAACGTGTTTTTTTGGCAATTTTTGCCTTGTGGTACGGAACCTTTCAGCCACATAGTGCATAGAGGCCATGAAAGTTTGTAAAAACTGATTGTGGTTGGGAACACCGAAGGCAAACGATCGCGCGGTCGTTCACCAACACGATGGACCGATCAGGTGAAGGAATCATCGTCCTCTAAATTCTACACTGCGGTGGTAGGTAAGTTATGCGCTGGACAGAAATCGGTGGAGGCGGATCATCCGTTCCAGATGCAACTCCGAAGTTGACCACGATCCTTAGCCATGAGGGACAGACTACAGAGAGAGAGAAAAGTCTTCAAATATAATGAATGTACACTCTTTCGTGGTAGGTACTCTTTTAAATATAATTAAACATTTGAAAGATTACCTACCTATCTAATAATGGAATTGCTGGCCCATTCTTCTCCATACGAAACTACCTTTTGTAAAGGGAAACTAAAATCAACTCGTTGACATTTGACATGTATACACGGACAAGGATTAATTTTATTGTCAAAAACCTTTATTCCATAACATTGGATCCACCGTTTTAGATACACGCGAATGCTCCTGGTGAGTACCACCTTAAAAAAGCCTAAGCAACATTCGTTATGAACATTCATGATTTACCTTTTATTTCAAATCTAAAAACAAACGACACGTCAGTGACGTCATGCATGAAGTGAAGAGGATAAAAATAAAATTCTTGTTTTTCTATTAAACGAAGTCAAAGACGTGTCACCGATACTCGTATAATCCGTATTACGTTGTCAGTCTCGTTCCTCATTCTGGAACTATCACTGTGAACATTGTTTTGTTCATAAGGTATTTTTATAGGTAGATTTTTGGGACAAAATGTTTACTCTGTTTTGGTTTAGTAAAATAAACTCTATGCTATGTTTTTATAGTTTGTTCGTGTGTACATATTTTTGGGGCTAACTGTACCAGGTTCTTTTGAAGCTCCAATGACGTTGACAGGGAGACGCCGTTGGTAAACATGTATAAAATGTCACTTGGAATGTATTTATAGGCTCAGGATGGCCTGATGGCCTGTATCAGTAGTTTGATCCAACATCTGCGTGAACCAAAGAGGTTAGAATGTTTGAAATGTAACTTAAATAACTAAATAATGGTATATTCCACCGTAATTAGCAACTAATAATCGATCACACATAAAACAAATTGTAAAACTTGTATGATTGTGCCGAAATTTTAACGATTCGTCGTGAAAGCGGTGCGTGTGGCGGCTCTCGAATCACCAGTGAGTATTCCGCCTCGCTACCACAGATACGACGCTCCGTTAGAATGACAGCTTGTCAATTGTCACTCTAATCCAACGTATACGACAGCGAATGACATGTGTCACTCCATGTTGCTCCGACATATTCAAAAAACAAGATGGCAGTATTGGTTCCGATTTTGGCCGCACGCCAAGTAAACCTTGTATTACTCCTGACAACAGCAACCGAATAGCAACCTTATTGTGACGAGAATAAAAATCACATTCACCTTAAAATAATAACTATAAAAATCACTGTGATTTGGACAGTAATGCAAAATCAGAGGTAAAATAACAGTGAAAAGACTGCCTTTTCCCAACTATGTTGGGGTCAGCTTCCAGTCTAACCGGATTATGCAGCTGAATACCAATATTTTACATGGAATGACTGCCTATTTGACCTCCACAACCCAGTTACTGAGTAATACAATACCCCTTGGAAAGTCTGGCTGTCAGATTTTCGGGGTTCTGACGACCCGTTACGACTGTCAAAGATCCACAAATGACAGCAGGGACCAACCACTCAACGTGCTTTTAGAGGCACGGAGAAATCTTGACATGCAAAGATGGTCACCCATCCACGGGCAAACCGCAGCAAGCGTAGCTTAACCTGATCGATCGACCCGTGCGGCTGTTTTTCTTAGCCACAAGCCTCTCTTAGTAAAAGAATCCCTCCATTTTGTTGGTTAGGTATTTCCTATAGAAAATATCAGGTTTTATTCCCGTGTCTAGCCGCTTATTTTGACCCTTTTTGTGTGGAAATCCCCTCTTTGTATGCTCAATGTATGTTTCCGAGAATTATGACATTGTGTTGGCACTGTTTGTCAGAAACTTGGTTATACCGCTTTATTAGGCGCGATGGTGAGATTGAGTTTATTTTTTAGTTGGACTCGTTTGAAAAATCTTTAGGATTTGTCATATTTTATTTGCAGGAAATTAATTGTTAACTAAATTGACTACCAACATAAATTGTCCGTATGTTCAAATTGTCATTCTTTGATAGTTGTATGTAATGGCTCATCATCATGTGCCTGGCCTTTTCCCAGCTATACATTAAGGTCGGCTTCCGGTCTAAAACCTGAGTAACAGTATTTTACCTGGAGCGATAGCCTATCTGACCTCCACAACCCAGTTACTGGGTAATACGATACCCCTTGGAACGACTAGTTGTAAGACTTTTGGGCTTCTGACGACCCGTAACGACTGTCAAAGATCCGCGAAGGACATCCGGGACCAACGGGTTAACGTGCTTTTCCAGGCACAGAGGGGCCCGGTCTTGGTATGTAAAGATGGTCACCCATCCACTGACGACACAAAAATTCACGTTTCATCATCATCTGCCTATGCCCGAAAAAAAAACACGTTTATAATACTAATATTTTAGTGCCAGATTACCAGCCCCTCTGCCCACCTAATTACCTCTACGCAGATTGAAAACCCCGGTAGTTCTCCCCAACAAAAACAAAACAACACCAATTAGCTATAGTGAAAACTTTTAATTAGGTCAGCTATAATTTTGTGCATGTGTCGAGAGCGTTAAAATTAATTATTAGGTACGTCGACATCATTACAATAATATGTATGCTACAACATTGTTGTGGGGATTAAGTTTTAAACTTACAAGGTTGTAAAGGGTCGTTCTTTGGCCAAAGAATTAGCATTGCCATTCAACGTGGCAGTGCTGCCCAGTGCTGCCAGTCTTCTGGGCACGTTTCCGGATGACAACGATGCGTACGAGTACTTCGACGCCTAAATGTCCTTTGTTTTTGTATTTATTTATATAGTTTGTTAGTTTTTAGTCTGAGGTAGCAGCGCGGTGCGGGAGGGATGTGGTGACGTGATGCGAGAGCTCAGTGATTCGTCAACTTGTGACAACTATCATCCCTCCCACACCGCGCATCTACCTCAGATAACGTCTCATTTAAGCGGGTGGCCTATACCAGACGTCGTGATTAGCTAAGGAATTGAAGTAGTTTTGTAGTAAGGAATCATTAAGTGGTCATAGTGAATTAGGACCCAGTTCTCGAAACGATGAAGGAAACCGGCATGTCCCAGAACCAATTCGAAAACATGTGATATCTACTAAACCGCACTGTGCCCCGTGGTACATTACAGCCCACTCTCTTTCGAAGATAGAACGCCTATGTCCCAGCAGTGGGAATATTATAGACTGATATGCTAGTACCACTATTTTAACCCAGAGCTATTGGACAAAGAAGTAACTTATTGTTATTGATGACAGATTGCTCCGAAGCAGAAACAAAAAAAAAACTATCCCACTCTATTCATACATACATACATACATAAACTCACGCCTTTTTCCCATGGGGCAAAAACTACAGAACGCCATCTGCTATGATCCTTAGATACTCCTTTTGCCTCGTTTACGTTCTTACAGCTACTCAAACACCCACGACGCACCTGACCGTTCTGAAGAACATCACCAATAAAGTCACTATAATTATGTCTTCCTAGGGGAGAAAGTGTTTCCACTCACGTCAGGTTTGGACGCGGCCATTGTGTGCGACGCAATCCATTAAATCGCTTGATTCACAGCAAATTAGGCTTTCAAAGACCAGCCTTCGCTCGTGCCTTGCCCCCTAGAACAACGGGGAGTAAACAACCTCAAAGTTGTGTGGAGCTGTTAATAATAGATATATTAATCTAACTTCAGACAACATATTCACATGACAATATATTCAGCCAATGGCCCGAGAGGGATGACTGCCATAGTAGTACTGATTAGTTATGGTTTAGAATGAGATCTGGAGCTGGTGATTAAAATGAATATTCATAAAAACATAAGTCTTCTTTACAGTCGAATAAAATGTTAGTACGAATCTTCGTTGGTCCCGTGGTTGCAAGAATGCCTGCCAAGCCTGATCGTGATGCCCAGGTTGGATTTTCAGGACGAGCATAGCATTGTACAGTAAAGCACTATTGTCCGGCCGTCGAGAGAAAGCGTTCTTGACATCCGTCAGTTTCAAATATACGAATACGTGATTTGCGAATTTCACCTTTATTAATTACTAAAATTTATTGCACTGATAGGTGTCAGGAACGCATTCTCTCGATGGCAGAACTGTAATTATGCTTTAATTTTTTTTATATGGTTGCTTGATTCCTGGAGCCAGCACTCCAGGCTAATAATTCACATTATCACGTCCTGGAAATCTTAGCTAGACCTGGTGAAGGCCGCAGGAATCCGCTGGATGCGGGAAGCACAGAACCGGTCGAAGTAGCGGTGCTTGAGAGAAGCCTATGTCCAACAGTGGACGTGTTTCAGCTGAAATGATTGTGATGAGGCTCGCCCGTGTAGTAGGGAGCTCCTAAAACGTACCAACGGGCAAAAAGTGTACTTACCTACATCTGCCCACCCCTTTAAGGGAAGCAGGCGTGGAAGTATATTATGTTATCGACAATGTATCATGCATTATGTGTGTTGGCAATTTATCGGCATCGGAAATTACTATCGAAAAGCGTATGTAGGTTAGGTACGGTCTATTTTGCCATCAAATCATGTGGCCTGTAAATATGTATAGCAATTTTAAACCCACGAATATACAAAATATTTTATAGATATTTGCGTCAAATGGCAGCAAATGCAGTTGAGGATTCTGCCCGAGGCTCCACGTTAACGTGCATTGAATCTTGTGAGGGAGATGACATTTTATACAAGTTTATAGTAGGTACTTCGGCGATATTTCGCGACAGATTGTGTAAGAAAAACTTAGTATGCTTAAGACTTTTGCAGTCTAAGATAAAATAAGATGGTAAGTCAGCCTATAATGTTCCCACTGCTGGGACACAGGCCTCCTCTCTGTGAGTGGAAGTGGGCTGTAATCCACCACGCGGGCCCAGTGCGGGTTGGTAGATGTATGTCATAATGTCTTCGAATTTTTGTTTCCAGGACATGCCGGTTTCCTTATGACGTTTTTCTTCACCACTTTTAGAGCAGTGGTGAAGAAATAAGTTCGAACCTATGACTTTCAACGCGTCAGTCGCGGCTGTTACCACAGGGCGACCACTGCTCTAGTATAAGTACAAATAATGTGAATTTTGTAAAACCGTCTAAGGTTAGGTACAGGAGAAAATAGAAAAATGAAATAATGTGATGAAAAGATAACATGTTAAAACATCCACATACTCAGCAAACGTAGAAGTACTGAAGTATGCAAATGACATGTTATTACGAGTGAACCCAAATGATTTATGTGCTGGAGGGCATTGATAAAAAGTCCTTGTTAGCAATAAGTCGCGTCTGATCCCCTGCATTTACATTACGTTTGTTGAAACATACGGGCTCGAATACCGTATAACACAGTATAAATGTATAAATTACTCGCGAACCTGGCAGACGTTGTCCGACTCGCCGTTCGACGCTCGCCGTGGACGGTCGTGCTGCCCGCTCTCGCTCGCTGCACGCCCCCACCGCCTCGCCGCCCCGCCGCCGCCCGTTCTCGCTACGCTAGCCGTAACGAGCTCAGTAGTCTCCGGACTACGCCCGCACCCTGTCAATAGCCGCCTTTTTCAAGGCGTGGTTGATAGAAGTTGTTTCTTTAAGATAGATTCGTCATCACACGTGTCGTCAAGGTTTTTGGCCCCTTCCGGGTAAAAACCACAGTTTCGTGGTCCTTGGTGGATACCTCACGGTGCCAACGAAGCCAAGGGGGTGGTGCCCCAATCTCACCCGCCGAGCCCCATCAGGGCGAGGCTGTCAATTGGAATCGGGAGCTAGAAGCTTGGCCTTGGGGGCTCCTAGTCAGCTCTAGCTTCGTAACTAATCCCTTGTCCACAGCTCGCGTCTAGTACGGTTGGGTGTGTCAACCCCTTCGTACTAGAAGCCGGTCTAGGGTGTCTCTACACCCATCGCACAGACTGGTTAGGGCCCCGTTCGCACAATAAGATCGGCGACGGGTCACAAGCTTAGGGCTCACTTCAGGTACTCACCTCCCTGTCTCACACCCGACAGGGAGGGTAGGATCTCACACCCCCGGGCCCATCCACCCGGGGTGCTAGGTTGTTAGGGATTCACGCCCCCTATGGTTCTTCCCTCTCCCCGCCCCCATCCCGATCATGGCAGACGCGGTCATATTGGCGTTCGTTAAAGAGGTCCTCTTCAAGGACCCCTCTTTCGTTAACCAGTATGCCCAACGTCTTATAAATTTTAGACGCCCTCCCGGTTCGGTCATCGACATTGACTTTAGCGACGCGCTAGTCAGCCCCCTCTTTCCGCCAAACTCAGGCGAAATCCCCGAGGCCGCCGCCGCCTCCCCTCCCGCACCCTCCGTGCCAGCCCCCTCGCCTGCACCTTCTGGGCCAGCCGCCGCCCCCAAACCAGCACCTTCCGTGCCAGCCCCCAAACCCGCACCCTCCGTGCCAGCCCCCAAACGCGCACCCCCCGCGTCAGCCCCAAAACCCGCACCCTCCGTGCCAGCCCCAAAACCCGCACCATCCGTGCCAGCCCCTAAACCCGCACCCTCTGTGCCCGCCCCAAAACCCGCACCCTCTGTGCCAGCCCCATCACCCGCTCCCTCCGTGTCCGCCCCGAAACCCGCACCGTCCGTGCCAGTCCCCGATCCCGCACCTTCCGTGCCAGCCGCTACCGCAGCAGATACTCCAGAGAGTATGGACACGTCCGTACCCCAATCTCAATCCGACTCAGAGGAAGCCCTCTCTGACTCTTCGTCCTCCTCGGAAGACGACTATATAGTCGTCGGAAAGGGTGGCAAGAGAAAGAAGAACGCCTCCTCTCACGCCAACAAGGCCAAAAAGTCGGTCGCGGTAATCCCCTCTAACCATCGCCCCCCCACCCCAACCCCCGCCGCACCGCAGGCCAATCCCGCGTCTAGCCTCTCGGCTACCCCTCCCGCTTCGAACGCAAAGAAGCCACGACCCCCGCCCCCCATCTATGTCCAGGATAAGTCCAAATGGACAGAAATCTCCAAAGCGTGTGTTGATCAAAAGATCAACTACACGAACGCCCGCTCAACCCAACAGGGTATTAAGGTAACGGTCGCCTCGTCCTCGGACTACAGGGACCTTACCCGTCTCCTCCAGACAAGGGCTTACTCCTTCCATACGTACTCCCTTCCGGAGGAAGTCCCCACCCGCGTAATCATCAGGCGCGTCCCCAAAGAAATCCCCACCGAGGAGATCAAAGAAGACCTTGCTTCACAAGGCATCCCCGTCTCAGCAGTCCACCGCTTGCACAAAGCATGGAAGGGCCTAGTCTACGACATGGTCCTGGTCATCTGCGACCCTACTGAAGGACATCACCCCATCTTCAAGGTGAAGTCAGTCTGCTCCCTCTCGGGTATCTCTATCGAGAAACCCAGGAAGTCCAACCTCATCGGACAATGTCACAGGTGTCAACTGTATGGCCATTCCCAATCCCACTGCTACGCGACACCTAGATGCGTCAAGTGTCTAGGTGCCCACGGCACGTCAGACTGTCCCCGCCCCAAAGACCGCTCTCAGTGCACAGAGCCACCGAGCTGCGTTCTTTGCGGCCAATCCGGGCACCCGGCTAACTACCGTGGCTGCCCCAAGGCTCCCAAGTCTTCTTCTCCCAAACTGACGAAGCGCGCGAGCGACCGTCAGCAAAGGGAAAGCCCCTCTGTGAGGATCCCGATCCCTTCCTCCCAGATGCCCGATAGGCTCAGTCCCCAAAGGCCCTCCCCATGGGCGAACCTCAACCACCTCAAAGCTCCCGCAGCTTCGGTGCCCCCCCCACCCCCGACTATCCCAGCGCTGATGGCAACTGTCATCCCCGCGCCATCAGTAGGCCCCTCGGTCCCAGTAGCCCCACCGGTAGCCCTTCCCGCCGCCGCGCCCAGGGCTCCCGCTGGTCCCAGTAGGTCCCCCCCGACCCCCGCCTCCCGCCCCCAGCCTAGCAGCATGGAGGTAATAATCGGTGCTTACGCAGCTTTTATTGCCCCCGCAAATGCCATGGCAGCGGAAATCCAAGCCTGTAACGGCAATCCTCGGCGCATCGCCGAGATTTTCAATGCGTATCCTCAGATTACGCAAGTCATGCAAACCCTCAACTTCTAAAAAGCTCCAATGGCTTTACAAAGAATGAGAGTTACCAAACCCCGATCCCTTAGACTAGGGTTTTTTAATGCAAACGGCATTAAAAATCAACGCGATGAGATCGCCGCGTTCCTCCGCGATCACCAGCTCGATGTCCTCTTAGTCCAGGAAACCTTCCTGAAGCCCCATCTGCGGAACCCGAACATTGCCAACTACAAGATAGTTCGCAATGACAGGGCTCGCTGCCACAAGGGCGGTACCCTCATCTACTATAGGAAGTCCCTCCATTGCATCCCGATAGACCCGCCCGCCCTTATCTCTCAGCTAGAGATCTCTATCTGTCGGCTCGGCATGACCGGTCACCCCGCAATCACCATCATCTCCGCCTATATCCCGCCCACCAATGGTGCGGAGGATCCCATCTCTCTCACTACCGATTTCACTACCCTCTTCGGTATGAGTGACTCCGTCATCATGGCGGGGGATCTCAATGCCAAACATCCCGCTTGGAATAGCAGCACGACCTCTACCAGAGGTAGGATCGTGTTCAAACTAGGCGACTCCCTCAATTTCGATATCATCGCTCCGATGTATCCCACTCATTTCCCGGGCGACCCCGCCCAACTTCCTGACGTTCTCGATGTAGCGCTTCTCAAGAATGTAAACCTCCGTTTGCAGTCTATCGAGACGGTACAAGAGCTTAACTCTGACCACCGCCCGGTCATCTTGCACCTGGCCCCCTATTCGGGCCCCCCGCACGACCCCAACCAGCCCCCCCCGACCAAAACAGTCACCGACTGGAGGAAAGTAAGCGAAAGACTGAAATCCACCACGTCTCCCCACCTAGACTCCATCCCCGAGCAAATTATCTCAGTCGCAGACACGACTGGGGCGATCGACTCGTTCACAGAGCACGTTCAATCCGTACTGACGGATTGCTCACGGGAAGTTCCAGTGATGGAAGACCATCGCTGGAAACTGCCCGATGACGTACGTGAACTGGTGACCGAGAAGAACGCTGCCATTCGTGCCTACGACTCTTTTCCCTGCGACGCGAACAAATCCCACATGCGCCATTTACAGCGTGCTGTAAAGAAACGCATAGGGGAGTGGCGCTCCGAGGGATGGGATAAGTTGATCGGCGAACTCGAGCCCACCCACCACGCCTTCTGGCAACTCCAGAGGAAGCTCCGCTCCTCTGAAGAGGCCACAGTTCCTCCCCTCACACGCCCCGACAAAACGGTCGCTTTCGAAAACCTCGAAAAGGCCGAATGCCTAGCCGACAGCCTAGAGGCTCAATGCACTCCCAGCTCTCAACCAGTAGACAGAGCGCACCTCGACGAGGTGAACGCTGAAGTCGAACGGAGAGCCTCCCTCCCGCCAGTCGAAGACCCTGATGATCCTCTGCCTCCCGTCACTCCCGACGAAGTGCAAGACATCATAAAAGGGCTCGCAACCCGCAAAGCCCCCGGTTCGGACGGTATCACCAATAGGGTGTACAAACTCCTCCCCGCCCCCCTCATACTGCTCATGACCGCCATCTTCAATGGCGCCCTGAGCAACAACATCTTCCCCCAAATGTGGAAAGAAGGTACAGTCATAGGCATCCCTAAGCCAGGCAAGCCCAAGTCTGAGCCCTCCAGCTACCGCCCCATCAGTCTGCTCAATGTTTTCGGCAAAGTCTACGAGAGGCTTATTTATAAGCGCCTCAAAGACTATGCCGAAGCAAAGAGCCTCATCCCCCCCGAACAGTTCGGTTTTCGCACGAAGCATTCGTGCATCCACCAGCTCCACCGCATAGTCGAGCACATTAGCGCTGCTTTTCAGCGAGGTGCTTCGACAGGCGTCCTGTTCTTCGATATAGCGAAGGCGTTCGACAAGGTCTGGCACAATGGCTTATTATATAAGCTGTACCTGCTAGGTGTGCCAGACCGTCTCGTGCTCATCTTACGAGATTTTCTGTCGGACCGCACTTTCCGCTACCGTATCGAGGGCGCTCTCTCTCCCCCTCACCCCATCCGCGCCGGAGTCCCCCAGGGTTCCGTTCTGTCTCCCCTCATTTTCACCCTGTTCACTAGTGACATCCCGAACAGTAAAAAGGCACAGTTGGCGCTCTTCGCCGACGACACTGCCATTTACTGTTCGGGTGCCAACCAGTCATCCATAGCTCGAAACCTCCAAACCTCCGCAAGCGCCTTGAGCGATTGGTTCCGGAAATGGAGAATCGAGGTCAACCCCGATAAGAGTCAGACGGTCATCTTCTCGAGACCGCGCAAACGACCCCCCCCCCCCCTCCCGCGCCCGATCTCTATGTACGGCAAGCCGATCCCCTGGGGAAAGCGAGCCAAATACTTAGGTGTCATCCTAGACCACAACCTCACCTTCAACGAGCACATAAAGACGGCGCGTTCGCGCGCCTCTTTCGCTCTCGGTAGGCTCCACTCTATGATAACTGCCCGCAGCAAATTGTCACTCAAGTGCAAATTGCGCCTCTACACCGCGGTCATCCGTCCCATCATGACCTATGCTTGCGTAGTCTTCGCACACGCCAAGCCGCGATTTTTGCATAAAATGCAAACCCTCCAGAACCGTTTCCTCCGAAAGGTCACGGGAGCCCCCTTCTATGTCCGAAATGTGAATCTGCATCTAGATCTCAGACTCCCCACCATCCAGCAGTTCATGAAACGCCTTTCCAAGCGCTTCTTTGACTCTGCCATAAAGCACCCCAATCCCCTGATTGCGGCGGCCTCCCGATACACTCCCTCCCGCATAAGTAGGATTCGCCGACCAAGGCATACCCTCACTGTCCCCGACGACGCCACTACCCTCCTCCAGGAGAGCAGTAAGGCCACTAGTACTCTCAGACGACAACACAATCACAAGCTCAGACATCCGTCCTTCCGTCCTCGCCGCCGAGGCCCGTCGCGACGTCCCGCACCATCACCGTGCCCGCCCCGACCCTTGCTCGAGCCAGCCCGCGCAGCTGAGCCTGTAGTTTTAAATTCGCCCCTAAACACCAATAATAATACCGATCCAGCCTGTCCCTTGCTGTCCTCTTCCAGCGACGCCCTGAGCCGAGGTCCGAACCCCGCAGGGGGTTACCCTTAGCGCTGTCGCTTAGTTTTTAAGTTATTGTTTGCCCTGGCTGGAGGCCTTAATTCGAGGCATCCACAGGAAAGTCCGGTTAAGCAGTAGCCATCCTCATAAAGGATGAACTGCGAGATGCCATTGTTAAAAAAAAAAAAAAAAAGCAGACGTTGTCCTGTCTCGATCGCAGCGCCACCTACCGGGTTCAATTGTGAATCTAAACCCACACAAACACACACAATTGTTTTTTATCAAAATCAGTCCGGCCGTGTAGGTGGAATTCAGTGACATACACGCATAAAGAAAAATATATACACCGTTACATTTTGATCGTTTTAATTCTTAAAAGGGATCATTGTACTAAAAAAAAATCTGCTGTTCTCTACATTTATGTTCGTATAACTCGTCAAAATGTAGGGAACAGCAATTTTTTTTTCACGATTTCTGTGTTGTTCCCATGGTAAAAGTTGTTCATAATGATGAATACAATGACCCCTTTTAAGGATTTAAACGATCAAAGTGTAACGGAAAGATAATTATATTACATGTATACATTATAATAAAAAAAAAGTGTAAGTTTAAGTAACAAGAATCTACACTAAATTGTGAAAGTATGGCCATGGCTTAGATTGCGCCTTTGGGCCATGGTACTAAATAACACTATTCCTAATTCTACAATTAAATCAATTGATCTGCCAAGCCACTTATTTGCCAACTATGTTGGGGTCGACTTCCAGTGTAACTAGATGCAGCTGAATTCCAGCATTTTACATGGAGCGACTGTCTATGTGTTCCCTACAATTCGTTACTGGTTTACTAGTCAGTTACTGGGTAACACGATCCCCCTTGGTCATCATCATTCAAAAACTCTCTTCACTCAAGTTGATATCTCGACGACCCAAAAGAAATAGCATAAAGGTAGCCTAAGAGAGAGAGATTCGAGAACTCACTTTAAATGTAACAGAAATTGAACTACTTCATTCAACAGCCTGAGGGGCAATTCTCGTCATTTTAAGAACGTTCACAGTCTGATCTCAGTCTCAATCTGTCAAAAATACCTCTAATTTCCGTACATTTTGACAAGTTTTTGACATTTGTTTGTCGCTGAGATGAGACCGCGACTAGATTTTGAACGTTTTAAATTACGAGAATTGACTTTCTAATCTACCATGTTTAGCTCGACAAAACCACTACCCGTATAACCCCATCTGCGTAGTATCTCCACGAGTTTATGTGCGTGCTATAAGCCACAGACTCAAGCTCGCACGTAACGAGGCGTAAATCCAGACGAGGCACACGCGGTGGGACGAATCTCTACCCGTGTTCACTTGTATTAGGTCGTTAATTATAGTTCTTTGTTTACTTGTTGCGTTCTGAAATCTACTACAAATTAATATGGAGTGACAGCAGTAAAAGGAACTCTTAATATGGCTTCCTACGGGAAATTACAACCTTTTACGATTCATTGCTCGGCACACTGTGTCCTGTTTAGGTTTATTAGGCCTACGCTCTGTGTACGTCCGCCTGTATGTCGCAGGGCTGTATATTTTAATTGCAACAGGTAGCCAGTTAAAATTTACGCAGCAAACGGTAAATAATAAAAAGAAAATCAACTTTAAAAAAATTGTGGCACGGAATACATGAGTCCGACTTACCTTTTTCATAAAAATCTTTACCCATTACAAAAAAACTATGGTGACTGACACTAAGGAGTTAAATCGCAAGAAATTCTAGTAAGTTGCAGTGACACTGGAACCTGAATTTTATGTTTACCAGCCCGCGCGTCCTCCTTCCAGTTCGGACGGAACCTATCCAGTTTGTCCCGCCATCTCCTACGTAACCTATCGCGACAAAGATAATTACTGTACCAATCAAATTAAGTGTAACAGTTTTTTTTTATTTTTTTATTGGGAAATAAAACAATTACACGTTACAATTTTGGTAAATAAAAAACTAGGGTAATATAGGTAAACATGTAACCCACACCAATGTCCGCGGAATAATCTATTATGAAGAAATAAAACAAGACCACGCATCCACTGGGGGCGATTTAGGTTAGGAATAGTTCATAATGAATTAATTATTGCGCAAGCAATTGAATAGCCAATCTTTTTAATTTTGTTTGAAATAGTGAAAATATATCAAGATCGAAAAAGTGTGTGTTATATGTTTCTAAGAGACGACGGAGGGGCGCCCTTGCCCCAGCATTGGTTCTGCACTTTACAGTGTGGAACAGCCGGGGCAAACGCGCCCCTCGCTGCGATACAGTTCTGGGTACAATATAACAAAGTTTATTGGTGATATCAGAGCAGTCAAATTTGTTATTACATACGACATGCAGCATCACAGCCATACGTAGGGTGCGCCTGGACTCCAAGTCCAGGACTTTGTAATGTTTTAGTAGTTGTGCGTACGATAGTTTTGAACGGTAGCATTTATAGTGAAAGAAGCGTAAAATTTTTTTTTGCTCCATTTCAAGCCTTTGCTTATATTTATCATATAGAGGACACCATATTGCTTGTATATTAGATATATGAGATGGCTATGTCAAATAGCTATATATAGTTTTAAGCAAAGATTTGTAGCCACATGGCTTAAAGCATCAACAGGCTGTCATCAGCTCTGTCGCCCGACAATAGGTTGTAAGCCCGGCCCGTCAGATATAGCTTTACGTATTCCGTTTCCTTTCAGCATTGGTCCATTACGTAAGTACTACGTGATACAGGGTGTTCTCGGTAAGCGGTGGTAAGCAGATAGTTCATTATGATGACGGACGCACTCATGCGGGGAGATCACTTATAATTCATGGCTACAGAGTAGGTTGGGACAGAGGCTGCCGTGTTGGGAATTAGTTTTATGTTAGTAATATTTAAACTGTGTTGTTTTGAGCAGTTGCGAATTGAGTCATCATCTGCCTAGCCTTTTCCCAACTATGTTGGGGTCGGCTTCCAGAGTTGATTACCAATATTTTACATGGAGGGACTGCCTATCTGACCTACACAACCATACATAACCCAGTAACTGGGTAATACGATACCTCTTGGTAAGACTGGTTGTCCAGACTTTCGGGCTTCTGACCACCCGTAACGACTGTCAAAGATAAACGGCCCACTCATCGAGAAGAGGCCAGTGCCCCAGCAGTGGGAACATTATAGGCTGATTATATATGTATATTTCATAGCTAATCTCAAGGATCGGATTATTTATCAATCAATTAGTATATGCTGTGATTATGTTAATGTAATTGAGTATATTATGTTATTGAGTATATTATGTGATTCTAAGACATTTATTAGCTTAAAATATTACTATCATTAAGCATATGCATCAATCCTAGACCCCAGCCACAACCCATTCAACAAGAAATGTTCTTCATAGGGCCGCTATCAACATGTGTTACCCCCCTTTTAAACCAACCCCGCATTCTCTGTCCGCCCCTACTCTGTGCGCCTTACTAATGAGTACAGTTAATGAACAAACATCAAGACGGTTGACACAAACAGACTCGCTAACAAATGAGCTTGTATTATTAATTCATGAGACTGTACTGAAAGGCACTTCGTTCGAACTTTGAAGAGTAAGACTTTTTTAATGAACGGCTGTGTTCGAAGAGTTGAGTCGTTCGGAGATATTGATAATGTACCTAATATTTAAGCCTTTCGTGTGACGGAAACGTTTTTGTAGATGCTTCATTAAAGGGTACTAAACTCTTATTAGGATTCATGGTATATCGACTCTTGTGAGACCTTTTATTTTGATTTTAAATGTTTTTTTTTTTATAAATAATGTTTTTTTTTTTAAATAATGTATTTTTTTTCATATTTTTTTTCATACATATTTATTGCTGTAAATTGAAATAATATGTAAGTAAATAACAACTAATACCTAACTAATTATTAAAAATATATAATCCTAATTTAACTAAAACTATACAAAAACCAAACTAAAATATAGCCTCGAAAAATTCATCCGCTTAATACTCGATCTTGATAATAAAAAAGTAAAATAAATATTTACAGTGCACACAAGCCGGAGATTTTCTTAAACTGCCATATTAGCCGGCGGCATCTTAACACATTCACAAGGTAAACAAAAACCTATCTTAAAATTCCCAAAAAGGCCATATTACCCGCAAAAAAAACACAAAAACAAAATCAAAAGATTACCATAATCTCATCATTTCTAAGCTGGAAATATTCTCGATGTTGCTCCAAGGCCCCTTGGCTTGTAAATCTTGGGCACTTAACTCAAAAACTAATATAAGTTGTTGGCCCTTAGGGGGTTATTGGCAAAAAATAAAACTTTCCTTTAACTATATTCTGTGGACGCAAAAATTGATGTAGGGTGCTTTGTGTTTCTGTTTCTCGTGTACTTTCCCTTTTCACATAATATCACGCCAGTTGTCCTGAAAGGATGCGGCAGAGGTGTACATACAGCGTACCGCTTTAATGGCGACATAAATTTAACACACATATACGGTTTCGCGTTTTCGTTTCATGAACTTTTAATTTCATTAAACGTTGATAGATAGATAGAATACTCTTTATTATGCACACCATATAAATTACGGACCTAAATTTTAGAAACTGTACAAAGGGTGACACAATGGGCGGTCTTATCGCTAAGAGCGATCTTTTAAAGACAACCTTTGGATGGATTTAAAAGGGGAAGGACAGACAAATACTGTAGGTAGTCTGTGGTGTACCATTTACATAATACAATAAATACATACATAAAGTATATTGAACTAACCTGAATAAATTATTATTATTTGAAACAAATTATATTATATAAACGTTATTATTAATTTTCAATTATCTAAAATAGCATCTTGGAGCAACCCGTACTTAAAGCAAAGGGGTCATTTGCCGGGGTCACGGATCATAACATCGCATCAATTAAATTAAAACAAATAACGTGCAAAGAGTAGGCGAAGAAAGCTTTATGTCGGCGAACGGCAGGCGATAGTTTTCAAATTACGAATTATCTTGTTATATTTTATTTTTTATGAGTACTGGCCACTAGCCGTGTGTTAAATTAATGTCACCATTGTAACGGTACGTTGTATATAGCCTTTAACACTGCAACGTTTTGAACAGATTAGGATTAGGTACCTACTCGTATACTCATTAAAGAGTGTACCTACTGAGAAACTATTTTATTCATGACACAATGAATACACACGAGTACACAGTTCATCCGCCTAGTCTTTTCCCAAATATGTTGAGGTTTTTTCGACCAAATCAGATGCAGCTAAATACCAGTATTTCATATGGAGCGCCTGCCTATCTGACCTCCACAACCCAGTTACTGGGTAACACGATACTCCTTGGTTTGACTGGTTATCAGACTTTCGGGCTTCTGACGGTCCGTAACGGCTGTCGACGATCCACGAATGACAGCCGGGACCAACGGCTTAACGTGTTTTCCGAGACACGACGCGGCTGAGGCCTGAAAGATTCTGTTTGAAAGTGTATTACGCAATTGAAGTGCTCGACGGAATGCGCAGCTATAGCGCTTGCGGTCACTGGAACAACGAGGAAGTCATCGTTTCCCTTTTAGGGGTGTATTTAAAGAGTTCAATGTTTGGTGATACTAGCAAGGTGAAATGGTGATGTAATTGGTAAACGCTTTTAGAAGATTAGGTGCGTTATTGATACTTCGGCCTTTGGAAAATGTGTTGGGACCGTATGTTTTCGATGGCGAAAATGAGTAAACAAAATTTTTACGAAACATTTTGTTACGCTCAAGCTTGTACTCGCTATAAGTATATGTACAGACGCCAGCACATCAACCTACCCGAAACTGTCACATTTCCCCGATCAACTTTAAACCTTATGCTTTAGCGATAAAGTTGAAAATCTATCAAAGAAATTTGACAGATTGTAGTAGGTTGATGTGCTGGCGTCTGTACATAGCAGCTGAATTTCGATGGGTTCATATATAAACTCACGCCTTGTTCCCATGGGAGTAGGCAGAAACTACTGAACGCCATCTGCTACAATCCTTAATTACCTACTCGTACATACTGCGTTTACGTTCATACATCTGCAAGCTGATGTATTCTCTAAATATTTCGCTATGAACACTTAGGTAAAGTGAGAGCTGTTACTAGGGTAATTTAAAACGTTCAAAATCTAGTCGCTGTCTCATCTCAGCGACAAACAAATGTCAAAAACTTATCAAAAATGTAGGGACATTATTAGAGTTATTTTTGACAGATTGAGACTGAGATCAGACTGCGAACGTTCTTAAAATTACGAGAATTGCCCCTCAGACACTAGACAGCTAGAGACATTGACACTATTGACAGCGAGGTATTTATACAAAATAGACCGGCTGGTCATACACACTCGCTGATTGCGAGTACTGCGCACCCAACCCTTCGAAAGATCATCACCAATAAAGACACTATAATAATACGTCCTTCATTAGACCCATTAAGAATTATTTGGATTTTTTCGGAAAACTTGACATTAATTTAACAATACAATCATTTTGAACGTCGAAGGACAGTATCCGAGATTCAGACAGTGTCCAGAAATCAATACCAACGTTTGGCTATCCTACAACGAATACCCCTCATAATATAAGAGAAATTGAAAAGTTGTTATAATGTGTTTTGGATAAATTGATAAACCGCTTGAGATCGACGATAACTTTGTAAACACTCGCGCTCATCAACAGTTTCACTCAAACTTGTTTCATTACATCATATGTTATAGAACTTGTCCATAGTATACAGGGTCAAATTAAATTACCTAGCGAAACTCCGCAGGCGTGATGGGTCAAAAACACGACAAAATAAAAAGTATACGTTTTTTTGGGGTCAACGACTGCTGGTGGTTTTTTTACTTGAAGTATGAGTTAAGAATATATGTGTATAAAATAAAATAGATACGTATGCACCGTGGTTTACACCTACGACCTACAATTAGTATTCTTCATTAAAAAATATTTACATAATATAAGCTAACATTTAAAATAATAATATGTACATTTATGTGAAAAAAAATCAAAAGTATCATAGGGCATCAAAAAATTCGTACGCATCGCTGTAAGAAAAATAAAGAAGGAAAAATCAATTCAAAACCCAAAATCTCCATAAAATATATTTACAAAACCATTCCTACTTATTTTTCCCAGACTTCAACATTCATCCGTAAACACAGTACCCTCCCAGACTGCGCGCAGTCGGCTAACCCTCTTGAGTAAGACGAAACTTTTTCAATTTCCCTCGCAACCACCTCGTAAAGTACCATTATCCTAATGCTAACAGTACCTGCAGCGTATGATGAGAGCAGTTTCAGCATCAGGAATGAACCTAAAAAATATTTATGGCATGGAAATATTTTGTGTTGGTACGGGTTATAATTTTCATGGCAACAAAATATTCTGTTAAAAGTCAAACAATGAAATGCGAACCTAACGACGACGACTTCCGAAATTAAAGTTATGTTTCCCTTTGCAGTGTCTTTTTAGGATGCCGGTTGTTTTTTTTTTGTTTTTTTTTTCACTTTTAGGTTATACTTATCCCACACAAATTCGTACCTATAATTTATATGGAACCACCCCTGAGGCATACCCAATCCATAATTATTTTTTTTTAATCGATTGACAATTGCCGGAGATATCGCGTAACGTACTTACAAACAAAAACAATTTCGTTTACTTGATTTTTTACCAGTAATTTTGGTTTATAAACCAAACTGGAACTAGTTCTCCCACAAGGTGGACCGATGACCTGGTAAAGGTTGCGGGAATCCACTGAATGCGAGAAGCACCGGACAGGCATAATCAGCCTATTTCGTTCCCACTGCTGGGACACAGGCCTCCTCTCTGTGAGAGGGAGTGGGCCAGAATCCACCACGTGGGCCCAGTGCGGGTTGGTAGATGTCACATGTCTTCGAATTTTTTAGTTCTAGGATATGCCGGTTTCCTCACGATGTTTTCCTTCGCCGTTTTGAGAGCAGTGGTGATGAAATACACAAAGTAAAGCGCTTGTCTGTTCCAACCCACGACCTACAATTCGTAAGTCGCGGTCACTACCACTACTCCTACCGGACCGGATTATTGTTTAAATTAATTTAAGTATCCAAACATCCTACGCACCGATATATATAGATACACCTATATAACGCAAGCGCAACTACTTCGCGTGCCAAAAATCGCACCAGCTTACGTACAAAAATCGTAAGCTGACACTTTCGCGCTCAGTCCTGTGTACTGCTGGCTGGGTGAGCGTGAGCGCTGGCGCTAGGCCCCGGGGGTGGGGCGAGACGGGTGCCGCACGCGGCGGCGTCTATCTGTCCTGTAGTACTGCTGGCTGGGTGAGCGTGACCGCTAGCGCTAGGCCCCAGGGTGCAATGGTGGGGCGCGATGATTGCCGCACGCGGGGTCGTCTTTGAATCAATTTGATTTTCCCATCAGTAAATAGTGCTTGTGACGTCATAGTAGGTAGTCAAAAAATGGCACGCTCGGTGTTCATACAGATCGTGATACTTGCGTTATCTAGGTCTATCTATATCTGCGATCCTACCTGTATTTATCAGCCCCATCAAATACTAAAATAAAAACCGTCTACCTGCACCTTACTCCCGTATACGATATTTTATTATTTCCTTTATAACACCCGTGACGTCACTTCGCGTATGAGTGACGTGCTGATAAATTATATGATGATAACACTTCGTCAACGGCTTTTATTGGAAATTGTGGCTGCATGTGGGCTCGTCACATGTTTGGCTTCCAATTAGTTTTGGGCTCATATTTTTTAAGGAGATTACGTTATAAAGCGAAACGCGCTTTTTAATTCTGGTTTTGCTAAAGATAAATCCTGTTTTGTAAGTGATTCAAGGGAACAAAACAAGATTTATCTTTTAATTTCGAATAAAGTTCTAAATACAAAAACTGACTTTGAATCCGCGTTCAAGTTGTCAATTTTGTATTAAGAATTTTATTTCAGTCGAAGTAAGGTTCAAAATACAAGTTTAATTAAATCTTTGACCAAACATTGAACTCGTTTTGTAATGAGACGCGGTTTAGGGCGATTATAGTTAATCCTGTGAGCTTCCTATGATGCTCACAGGATTGAGACTGGACTGGATTGGACTTGGAGGACTGTCCATACAGTGAATAAATTAAATACATAAATAGCAACAATAATGTAAATATAATAAGCTGCTATAAATATAAATTGCAATGTAAACATATTACCCGCAATGAAACCTTTTGACTGATAATCCAATACGTTGTTTAATAATGCAATGTTTGTAAATTCTCTGTCGAAGTAGTCCCTAACAATACACTCTTTAGAGAAAAATTATTTTCTTAGCCAGAAAAAATCATTCGGTCCAAAACACAAACCTCGTAAATTCTGTTCTCACAAACCCACGTAAAAGTTTAAAGCTCCCTAACAATGTGGTTTATCCCTTACTCCTGGCGAGCCGCCTACCCAAAAAGGGATAATAATACGTCATATAAACACATTGTTGCCTGTCATAAAGTAGGACTCATAAACTTAACGATGAACTTAAGCTACGGCGTAGTAACCTACGATGCTACGAGGTCTACGACGCTACGAGGCCTACGAAGCTACGGCGCTACGAGGTCTACGGCGTAGCGTTAAAGATTTCGAATGCTTTCATTTTGTTCTTTTGTAGCTTTAATTAAAGTGGCAGAGAGTTTATTTATATAATAGAATTTAATTAATTAATTATTAAAATTTCTTTAAAGTTTAAAGCCTTAGAATAACAATCATGAAAAATGACATAAATCATTAAAATTTCTGGAGAAAAATATTGTGAGGAGTATGATTTTGAGTCGCTATTAGAGTAGAGGAAGACCTAATTAACGATGAAAGGGTGAAAACGATAATGGCTAGGAACGGGGGTGACTTATAATAGTGAATTATGGAAGACGAAGACGCTATGCCGACCCCAAAATAATTGGGATAAGAATAAGATAATAACCATTTTGTACAGTGCCCTTAAAGTTTAAAACTTGATAATTTCAAGCATAATCAGCCTATAATGTTCCCACTGGTGGGACACAGGCCTCCTCTCTGTGAGAGGGAGTGGGCCGTGATCTACCAAGCGAACCCAGTGTGGGTTGGTAGATGTCACATGTCTTCGAATTTTTAGTTCTAGAACATTATAATAATAAAATAATAATTATTATAATTTTAAATGTTTTTTGTATCCTAATTTAAAAAAATAGCTGGCGCTGTTGCTACAAAAAAAAATGTGTACGTTTTTATATTTCTCTCATCCAATTTTTTTTTAAATAGCTGACCCACTTACCAATAAAAAAAAATTATAATAATTTATGTTTTTATATAATGAAATAAGGGAAATAATAAATATTTTGATAGACATAAATTATTTTAAAAAAAACTTCTAAAAACAACATCTTCATCCCTGCTAGAAAGTAAACTAAAAAACTGGATACGATCATAAAAGGCAACAGTTTCATAACCCCTCTGTGATTCAACGTTGATATCATTGAAGCGGTATAATTTCCCCGGGGACAGCAGACAAGCGGAAGCAAAGGTGGTCTTAAAAACTGCACTTAATTATAAAATGGAGTGACGTGATCTTGAGCAGTGACTGTTTTAAATATAATACTTCACTTGTAAGTATGAAAAAAACAAACTCAGCCTAAAAGAAATAAATAAAAAATAAAAAAAAAAATTTAATAAAAACGTTTACAAAAGGTGTACATTTAGCCAAGAGGAGCAAATTTTACACAATTATAGTACCTAAAAATAAACTAAAACTAAAATGTTTTATTACAGGTGCAAGGAGGATGGTTCGGAATTAGAGTGTTAGGTAGCGACCCACCCGAACTAGGTTTATTCAAACCTGTCTTTCAGGACATCACTTTAAATTTACAATAAATTGGAGCATTAAATTTTTAATAAAACTGTTGATAAATTGGCGCAGGCTTTCAATCTGCAGTGATATGTATTTTTTTAAGAGGTTGTCGTCTGCACTGGACTTGTCTGTGGGTGCCTCAATAAATTACGGCCTCCCGCCAGAGTTTAAAAAACTCATATTTTGGCAATGACACTACCAGCCGCACTACCAGTCAATGTCTAAATATACCTACAAAATTAGCGTGTATACCTACAAAAATCGGGCACTTAAGATGGCCGCCTTTCGTATGGTTGTTTTTATTTTTTCTCGTACCACACTGTTTTATACAACACGAGGGCATGATTTTCCTATTAATGGACACTAAAATACTTATTTTCTAGACGTATTTCACTCGAAAACGACAAAAATAATTTGAGCAATCAACCATTTGACAGCACATCTACCACAAAACCATTCATAAAACTCGGCAAGTCGGCACTCAACATGGCGACCGGTCACGCATAGACATGATTTTGACGTCACACAAGTGTTGCCAAATTTAGTACTTGACAAACATTTTAGATGTCTCTCTTTTCATAAGAAGTATTATTATAAACGGTAGTTTTACATTGTTTAGTTTTATTATAATCCTTAAAACGGATAATAGTGGCCACTACTTTCAGTTTTATGATACTGATACTGATACTGATACTGTTAGCCTGCATCATCCCACTGCTGGGCAAAGGCCTCTCCCCATGACTTCCAGTTCTTTCGATCCAGGGCTAAGGTGGGCCACTGGTCGTTTGTTTTGTCCAGCTCGTCCCGCCATCTTTTACGGGGTCTGCCGCGACGTCTTCTAGCTGTGTCAGGGCTCCACGTGGTGGTTATTTTGGCCCACAGCTCATTGGGCATACGGCAGACGTGGCCAGCCCAGTCCCATTTCAGCTTAGCGGCTTTTTGAGCAACGTCAGTAATTTGTGTTTTGGAACGCAGTGTGGTGTTGCGAATATGGTCTGTCAATTTGACGCCTAGAATACTGCGCTCCATTGCACGTTGGCAAACCTTGAGTTTGGACTTTTGTATGTTTGTCAAAGACCAAGTCTGGGATCCATAGGTCAGAATGGGAAGAATGCACATGTCCATAATTTTTCGCTTTAGTGTCAAAGGCAGATTTCCTTTCATAAGCTCTTTCATGGACCAGTAGCTCTTCCAGGCATTTTCGGTTCGTCTTAAGACTTCCTTGTCTTGTCTGGACTGGAAAGAGACTAACTGGCCCAAGTAGATGTATTCATGGACATATTGCAATTCCTCACCATTTTATGATTATAATTTATTTAAACAATGGAAAACTACCGTTTATAATAATATTAACGTATAATCTTGTGGAGCACAACTTAACGGGCTTCTTTTCTGCATTTTCATCCTAAAAAAAAAAAAAAAAACAACCAAAACCCACTAATAACACTGACCGATCTAGGAATCCAATCCATGGACCCGACGCTCAGCAGTCGCGCTTCCGACCACGGGACCAGCGGGGCATCGTGACCTTACTAACGCTGCAATCAAATGTTGAATTTAACCCTCACGTAATTTTCGCGAATCAAAATTACCTAGATAACAATTTATATGACAGTAATAAACTAAATCTTACTGATAGTCAGCAGTTTATATTTTATTACGGCTTCACCTTTTGACCTTAGTGAATAAGTAAACAAACTCAAGATAGTCTTTGTGACCTTTGTAGTATTTGGTTTGTATGGAGATAAAACTAATAAGATTTGTAATTATTTATTTATTGTGATTTTGTAAAGATACTTGTGAAAGAGGTATTTGCACGTTGCTAAACACACAATTTATGGATTAATATAGGTCAGGCGTGGCCGACAGTACCTCTTATTATTATTAACGACAAAAACATTGCTCTAGCCTGGTTTGAAGCAAAGCAAACTCAAATGACCATTTTAGCCTATAATGTTCCCACTTCTAGGACACAGGCTTCCTCTCGGTGAGAGGGGGTGGGCCGTAATCCACCACGCGGGACCAGTCGTGTTGGTAGATATCCCATGTCGTCGAATTTTGTTTTCTAGTACATGCCGGTTTTATCACGATGTTATCCTTCACATTTTTGGGAACAGTAGTGATGAAATAATGTGCACAAAGTAAAGCGCCGATTTGTAAGTCGCGGCCGTTACGACTCGGACAGCTGCTCTTCGAAATGCAATGATGTAACCTAAGAGGTCCTTAAGAGCGTTTACGCCGTACGGCATTTCATACAAACTTTCAAGCCGTTGTTTTTCGAAATGAATGAACCGATTTTAATGAAACTTCATACGCATAAGCAGGATACAAAGGTCTAAAAAGTTAGCAGAGAACATTTTCGAAAAATTGTGTTACAGCCAAATCAGACCGATTTTAAAGTTTCCATAGAAACAGTGATTTCCAGTTATCTTTTTTTAAATAAGACATTTCGAAAATGTTCTCTGGTAACTTTTTAGACCTTTACATCCTGCTTAATCTAATCGGTTCATTCATTTCGGAAAACAACGGCTTGAAAGTTTGTATGAAATGCCGTACGGCGTAAACGCTCTTAAGTATGACGACGGTCAGAATGCAACGTCAACAGGTAACCAACGACAAATTGCATTAAAGATTTTAGATGAGAAATTATCCAGTAACACAAAAAACCATGAAGGAAACGTAGTTGACAATCACAAAAGTTTTAATAAGTCCAATCACTCTAACCTTATCAACAATAGTAAAAAACAAAACTTAATCAGCATTAAACACTACCTACTCAGCTAATTAAAAACGTCCTACAAAGATTGAATAACAGTCGTTAAGAGCTTTGTTTGGCTGTAACACTATTTTTCGAAAATGTTCTCTGGTAACTTTTTAGACCTTTGTATCCTGCTTGTGCGTATAAAGTTTCATTAAAATCGGTTCATTCATTTCGAAAAACAACGCCTTGAAAGTTTGTATGAAATGCCGTACGGCGTAAACGCTCTTAAGGGGTCAACCTATTGCCTCAAACAGGCACGAATCCACACTCCAAGCTGCTATTGAGAACCCAATGACCTGGGGGCCTAAAAAGGCCACTTTAAGCAATTCCTCTAAAAACAATTCATTTCCAGAATTGCCAGCAGATCATTAGCAATTCCTCCAATTTTCGTAAAATGGTGACACTTATTAGCAGATTCATCTACAATTCAATTCATATCAGAATCATATTTGGTGTAAATATTACCGCATGTAAAAAATAAAGACCGTAACTTTATCGGTAAATTTTTCTTTACAGTTTTTATAAATCAAATTGGTTTTAAATTTTTTATTTCTGCAGTATAAATGTTATTACATTATAATATACCTTCTAACTGTTAAAAATACCGCAGATAAGCCCTGAAAAGGGAAATTAGAAACAATAAAAACTTTTTAGGCTGGCAACGCGTACAAAAGAGTTTTTAGGACGCATTCCGAATTAAGCGCATACATTATTCAATTTGTGGGAAATCGAAAGATAAGACAAAGACATTTATTTATTTTATTCGTCGGATATGGTAGGTACAAAGTTGGTTGGTATATATGGATACGCTCAACAAATCCGCCGTTTAGCTTTTTAAAAATTGGTCTACAGCCTAAGAGGTCTAAGAGAGCTCTTAAGGAGGCGCCGCAGTTATTGCTCGCAAGCATTTTTTTTGCGTTAGGAAGGCGCTTTGTATGTGTGATGAGTTACCCCATCCCATAGGAGTAAGCCGTAACTCAATACAGACGCTACGTAGCTGTGATAGACGTTGAGTGCAGCTTCTTCTTAGATGTAATTGAAGTTAGAAAAGTTAGATTCCGACTAGTGCGAATTCCCGACCGCACTAATTCCTAAATTGTTTACGATTTAGGTAAGTGTAATTGCATCGCTTTGATTTAGAGCGACTACTTTAGTGTTTACTTTTTAACACGCTCAAATCGATTACATCATTTACATCCCAACTCGGAACGCACCCTTAGTTTCGTAAGTCAAAAACAAACTGTCAATTATCAACAAATCTGTTCTGCAAGTAAGTTAAGTAAGTAAGTTAAGTAAGTAAGTTCTGCAAATCCACTACCCCTACGTGTGGTCATTGCGGTGAAGAAGGGCACACCATTCAAGACTGCACAAAGAAAGCAGAAGCGCCAAAATGTGCAACATGTCTGCGCTTCAAAAAACCAGCGAGCCACAAAACGGGAGATCTAGATTGTCCAGCTAAAAAGTCTGCCGAAAACAGGTACATTAACTCAATCGATTATGAAGGCGCCTAAGAGCGCCACTTACTTGTTTTTATTTAAGACTTTACTTTTTATTTTAATTTTTATTATAAATATAAGTACTATGGATAGTACCTTAATTACGGACATAGATAATAGTTTTCAAACTGTTTCAAAGTCATGTAAGGTTGAGGACTGCAGACAATATCTTTCCGTGTATCAAAAGTCACTAACCATATTAACCCAAAACATTCGTAGTATTTATAAGAACATGGATAGCTTTAACATTTTTCTACATAGACTTAACTTTAATTGTGATTTATTAATACTAACCGAGTGCTGGTTATCTAATAGCCAGGATAACCTACCAGTAATACCAGGGTACAACGTATCTTTTACCAGAATCAATAACAATCAAAATGATGGTGTGGTTGTCTATTCAAAAGATTCTTTAATGGTCACAGTCGAGGAACCTAATCTACACGACTGTAAGAGTAATTGCTTGATTATCAAAATTGGTACAACCGTAGCAATAATTGCTATATATAGATCCTCATCTGCTAGAAACTTGGATGCATTTCATGCTTCCTTAAACCAAATTTTTCAAGCAGTAGGCACTTTTAAGAATGTTATATTAACAGGAGATATAAATATAAACATTAACTCTGATAACTGCAATGCAGGAATCCAAGACTATCTTAATATCTGCTCTTTCCATGGTTTTCTGTCCGCACATACACTGCCTACTCATCAAAGCGGTTCCTGCCTCGATCATATGATAGTCAAATCCAGATTTTCGTTTATTACGCTTGTTACTAACTCTACAATTACCGACCACCACGCAGTTTTACTGACCCTCAACCTAACGCTGCCTAAGCAAAATCGCCCACAGACCAAAACGCAACTAAACACTAACAAACTTGAATATGATTTACGCAACATTGATTTTAGCCCAGTTTTCAATACACCTGATGCAAATTTTGCTTTATTGTACTTAATAAAACATGTTCAATCAGCTATATTACACAACACGACCGTTGTTACAGTAAACAAGAAAAATTATAATATCAAACCTTGGATTACTCCTGGCCTAATTCGGTGTATAAGACAGAGAGATAAACTTCATCAAAGATATAGGAGGGACCCAGATAATCTAGTCACTAAAATCACCTATACCAGATACAGGAATTTTTGTAACAAACTCCTAAAGGATTTAAAGAGAAATTACGATAAAAATGAATTAAATAGAGCGGGAAACAATAGCAAGCAACTTTGGAAACATATCAAAAACGTCACCTACATGTCAAAATAGCGCGAATCAAGTTCAAGTTTACTGCTTTCTAATCCTTCACCTATCCTGTCAGCCAACGAAGTGAATAATTTTTTCGTAAATGTTGGGAAAACTCTTGCTGAGCAGATTCCAAAACCTGACTGTGTTAAACTTTCTTCCCAAAAGCGTGAAAATAGACGTACCCTAAAATCTTTTGCCTTGCTAGACACTGACGAAGACGAAATTACCCGAATAATCTGTGGACTAAAAGATGACTGTGCTGTTGGATGGGATAACATTAGCAATAAGACGCTTAAACTCTTTAAGCATATCCTTGTACCTCCCTTAACACATATTTTTCGTATGTGTTTATCTGAAGGCATTTTCCCTAAATGTCTAAAAAAAGCGATTGTAATCCCTATCTTTAAATCCGGAAACAAAGACCTAGTTAACAATTATCGACCAATATCACTACTCCCCTCAATATCTAAAATACTAGAAAAAATTATAAACAGTAGACTAGTTAACTATCTAGAGAAAAATGAATTCTTATCATCTGCGCAATTTGGTTTTAGAGCCAAATTATCCACAGCCGATGCAATGCACAGTCTAACAGATTATGTCTCAGAAGAACTTGGTAAAGGAAACCAGACCCTGGGGATCTTCCTTGATCTGGCGAAGGCTTTTGATACAGTCTCTGTTTCGACGCTTTTGTATAAATTAGAGGCCATAGGAATAAGGGGATCGCCGCTGAAACTTTTTGCTGACTACTTAGACGATCGTTATCAATGTGTTAAAATTGACAATATTAGTAGCGACGAACAAAAAAACACAGGTTTTGGTGTTCCCCAGGGAAGTATTTTGGGCCCCACCCTTTTCCTGATTTATATTAACGATTTGTGTAGTTTAAATATTAAACAAGGCAAAATTATATCGTATGCTGATGACACGGCGTTAATATTCACCGCTAAAACAAATAGCGAATTGTATGAATATGCTCAAATAGGTTTTAATAGTGTGTGTAACTGGCTTCAAAGCAACTTACTAACATTAAATGCCGACAAGACAAAATATATTCACTTCTCCATCCGCAAACCGCATTTTAATATTACTAACTCTCATCTGTACGCCCATCATTGCGGACTCCGCTCAGTCAGCATATGTAAGTGTCCTTTTATCCTCAAAACATGTAACATAAAATATCTCGGGGTTCTAATAGACGAGTCGCTCTCATTTAGACCACATATTGACAGTTTGGTTACAAGAGTGCGCAAGTTGATTTTTGTTTTTAAAAAATTGCGAGCAATTGCTGATAAAAAACTAGTGTCAAAAGTTTACTTGGCCCTGGGTCAATCTGTAATACAGTACTGTATCACTTCATGGGGTGGAGCACCAAAAACTTACTTACTGCCTCTTGAAAGAGAACAGAGAGCAATTTTAAAAGTAGCAAACTTCCATCCCTTTCTCTATCCTACAGATCTGCTATACAAATCCTGTAACGTGCTGACTGTTCGCCAGCTTTTCATAACGCACTTAATATTAAAACAGCACACCATGCTCTCCTATAACATTGAAAGTACTAATAAGAGACGGAATGATATTGTATGTGAGTCAAATGCACCCTCTAAATATGTCTTTGTAAACAGATTCTATACTTTTTTAGGCCCATTTCTGTACAATAAATTAAATAGGAAATTATGTATCTATAAATTAAATAATTACGACTGTAAAAAGAGTATTCTGCAATTTTTACTTAGCATATCATACAGTGAGACAGAGGATTTACTCGTTGTCTGTAAATAAAACATGTTAGTCTTTTAAGTTAATATTAGTTTTTAATTAGTCTTATCAGTTTTTATTTTTATATTTTAAAATTGTTAGCATTTTTCTAGCCTGAAACACAGGTTCTACCTAGTTCAGGCAAATGAGTGACTGTGTCCACTATAATTTTTAATACGGTATATGTTACTGTAAACTGCACCATTTTTATAAATAAACGATATTATTATTATTATTAAAAAAAAAAAAAACACAACGACGTTTGTTTGTAGTTTTTAAAACAAGTATTTATTTGGAGTAAGATCGTTTTTATTACAAAGTAAGTGTACAATTGTTTGACTTAAATCATTATTTAATTTTATTGCTGTCCAAAAGTATTCAAATGTACGTAATATTTTGTAGGAATGGATAAGCGTGCAGCTAGTGTCTGAGATACAATGGAACAATCTGCTCGACTTTCTACAGTCAAACTGGAAGCGCTGTTGGTGTTGAGCCCCTTTTCGAGATCACTGCAGCCCCATGTTCTGGCCAGACTCGTGCGTCAGCACCAAGCCCTACCCCTGCCGATGCTACAACATTGCCTCTGCCTCGTTGAACTCGGCAAGCGAGATACCGCAGTAAGTGGATTTTTCTAACCCTACTGCTATTCATAATGCGGTTAAGACTTATAATGACTATTGAAAACGATTAAGTATGGTATTTTTATTACGTTTTTAGGTCGCCCTCTGGCTGCACTAGATGAGGCTCGGAGAATTTTACCACAGATGGAGATGCAACATGCTTCAGCTGATATGGTACATTAATAGTGCAGAACCTTGGGAGGCTTGCTGATGCAGTCGAAAGACTATTTATTGGTGTCCTATAGAGGTAAAGTATGAATTTTTTGTACATGCAATAAAATAAGTATAACATTCATAAGTACCTACTTAATATAATTATAAAGAAATAAGTACAAAGGAAACCATACTATATTTTAACAATTAAATAACACATAAACTTTGCATAAAGGGAAAAAGGTATTGGGGCTCTGTGTCCACTTGTGGTGTCTTCAGTGTTGATTTTAAGGGATAGTCTGCATCACCTGAAATATAATTATTATAATATGTACTCAAATTAAACAATGATGTATGCAAATTTATAAAGTTATTTTAATTATTGAGTGATGATTACTAGTAAGAAACCCGAAAGTCTGACAACCAGTCTTACCAAGTGGTATTGTATTACCCAGTAACTGGGTTGTGGAGGTCAGATAGGCAGTAGCTGCATGTAAAATACTGGTATTCAGCTGCTTCCGGTTAGACTGGAAACCGACCCCAACATAGTACATAGTTGGGAAAAGGCTAGACAAATGATGATGATAATTTGACTTACTAGAAACCACAAACTTTCCTTTTCAGCCTGGTGGAGTTGTTCCAAGTGAGTCTTAAGTGGATGGTGATTCCATAAAAAGGAGACATGGTTTGCCCCTCCGCAGCTAGCATCGACACAAATCAGAGTTGCAAACCTAAATGAATGAATGAAAAAAGCCTAATTAATTATTATGTTTGTATTAGTTTTTTAATAATATAAGATGAGAATTGTTAATATAGGTAATAAAATATTTTTCCTATCACCATTGTTTTATTTTAGTAAAAAGTATAAGGTATCCTTTTCTACGGTCCTCTTATATTTACTACTTAATAAAAATGAAGTAAAGTAAATGAAATACAACAATATCACACCTATTATATATCCCTAAAGGGTTAGGCAGAGGTGTACCTATAGTACACCTAAAATGTGACTAGAAGATTGTAGTAAGTAGGTAGGTACTAATTTAAGCATATGATCAATTTATTTAATTGAGGGGTACAGAGTACCTAAACCTCTAAAATAATAGATGATAGTGTCTATCTAGAACTACTTAGTTAAAACACACTACTTTTATCACAATACTTTTACTTGCCTTGGGGATAGTACTTATGCCATCGCGGCGGGTACATATGTAGGTATGGCTCCAGGCCATAAATATGTACCTACTTACCCGCCGCGATGGCTAAGGAATAAGGTCATTAAACACACTTATCTATTCTGTATAAGCAAACAATCTCGAGGTCCGGCATTTCGAAGGCTATGTCCAATCTTCAGAGGAGCTACACTTCGACGGCGCTAAAAAATGGTTTGCACCCGCGCGTGCCTAAGAAAATTTTCATAAATGGCAAAATCTGCCATTAGTAGAATATTTCTTCAGAAAATCCTCAAAATGAATTGTAAGATGTTGCTATTGACTAACTTCTTATGAATCTGCTATTTGACATTAAAGCAATTCTTCTTTTGTGGACCATTTTACGAATCTCCATACAAAACTGTCAAACAGATGAATTGCGTGATATTAATTGTAAGCAGTTCATATTATGAATTGTCAGTTTGTGACCATTTTACGAATTTTAATATGATCCATAATGTGATCATTTTATGATTCTGCCAAAGTGGCCTTTTAAGCCCCCCTGAGCACCGAACCTAAGACCCTGCGTTTAGCAGTTGTGACCACGGCAATATGCGATACTTAGGATAAAAGGAATTTTCTGACGTAGTATTTTTAATACCTTCGAATGGCAAAGTAACCCTTACTCTTCCCACATAAACCAACACCAATACTGGCTCCAACATAAATCTCCAACATTGGTGTCGAACTCTATAAAATTAAATGTCTGTCAATAAACTTAAAACAGTCCGTTTTATGTGTTTGTTAGAATTCAAACGTTCTCGGGGGAATGCATTCATGTACAGAATGAGGGGACACATTTATAGAGAAATGGGGGACTTCATTTATATTGAGAAAGCGGGTAGTTGCATAAGAAAATGATTTTCCACAGAAACTTCATATGTCAATTCACTCGTCTCCAATAAAGTGGCCTTGTGTCACACCGAAGAGTAGTATTATTATATTTTTTTGTTTAGACAGATAGATTTATTTATTTCCGAGTGAGTTAAGTACAGACGCCAGCACATCAAGCTACTACAAACTGTCAAATTTCTTTAATAGATTTTCAACTTTATCGCCAAAACATAAAGTTCAAAGTTGATTGGGAAAATTTGACAGTTTGGGGTAGCATGATGTGCTGGCGTCTGTACATTAAGATCTTAATATTAAACATTAGTGGTATTCTTTAAAAATATTACCGTGATAACTCAGGTGAAGTGAGCTTAAAGTGAGCCGTCATTCAATCCCTAGCATCAGATGGAATGACAGCTCACTTCACCTGACTTCTCACGGTGAGATTCTAACAGAATCGACCGGAAGTTTCACATACATTACCGTTGCCGGTGTAAAAATGATAAAGCTAGGCCACAACAATTTAATTATGGTAGTTAGTTTTTCATCGAAACGCTAAGAAGAAGATATATCCCCATTCATATAATTATAATCACATTTATACAACATTCGTTTTTGCATAACGTAACATAACGCATGTAATTTTCAAAAGGTTAGGCAGAGGTGTACGTACCTAGGATGGTGTGTTTTGTGTATTACATTTTGTTGACACTAAACCTGAAAGTACATGAGTACAATGTCCCCTTTTCGGGCTTATGAACAACTTTTACTACGGAATCAACACGTAACCATGAAAAAAAATCTGCTGTCCCATACCAACATTAATTATTTCAATTTATGTGAACAGCTGTTTTTTTTTTCGTATTTATAAAACTTTATTCTGTACTAAAAATCTTACACTACATTGTGACCGACTCCTATACAATATTAGAGACATCAGAGTCACTTGTGAGTTGCATATGTTTTCAATGAATAAAATATTGCTGGAATCAACTGACATCTCACCCCCTGGTGAGGGAGAAGGCGGGGATGAAATTATTGAAGTGTTCATCTAAGTGAGTTCAATTACGATATCACAAGCTTTAGCCTGTGGCTCCGTCTGCGTGAATGTCGCAAAATATCCCACGGGAATATACAACCTGGATAAAATTCCTAAGCGTTTATCCAGAAAAAAAGTCGTTTCCCTGCAATAATTTTCGAACAACGTTACTTAGTTTGACGTACAGAATGCGTCCGTCGTCCGTTTTTCCCAAAAATCCATGATCACCAGTTGGATTTTTTGGGGTGAATAAACGGAATAACCTGGATGCGTTAGTGACGGCTTCATGATAGTTATTTTTACACTATGTTTAAATGAAACAATAGGCGCAATACTAAAGCCGTGTCTCCTGCGCGTTTTTCGAAACATTACACAAAAACGTCAAAACAACCAGGCGTGGCCATACACATTTGTGTATGAAAACACGATGTTTTTGTTTTCCGAGCTGCATGGAAAACATTTCCCGCGTTGGCATTTGTCTAGTATTTAGCATTTTGAAAGCTTAATTCAAACTGACACAGGTTTTGAGGATTATTGTCTTGTGAATAGTTGATACTAATCTAAAAATATTTTAATACGCAGGAGACAGCTTGTGTATGAAAACAAATGTTTATGTGTAAGGTTTTTTGTGTAATGTTTCGAAAAAACACGCATGAGACACGGCTTAACAAATTCATACCAACACTACCAACGATAAAACCATCTGTGAATATGAAATATTCAACCAAGAGTTTATTTACACTGTTACTTATGTCTATTTTACGGGTGTCTGCGATTGGAATATATCCAGATTGTAAACGAAGTGAATGTATTGTGTTGCTGGCTAGACAGGTCGTGACTTCGACAGTTTAACCCCCTTACTAATAAACGCATTATATCAGATGAATAATACACCGATTTCTCTCTTTCATGTCGTCAGTAATTTGACTTTCGAACGAAGAAGACAAAGCGTTGTGTAACTATACAGATACAACGTTTATAGTAAGGAGGTAAATATTTTTTGCCCAAAATTCAGCTGCGTGAACTCCGCTCACTGACGCAGTCATGAGATCATCAAGTGCACAGGTGACAGGGCATGCGGCGCAGGATAGAAGGTGGGCCATTTTCTGTGGGGAGGTGCCGCATACGCACATCCACTCAGTGGATCCCAAACAGCAGGAAACAACTACGCGGCAGGCCCAGAAAGACATGGCAGGATGGGCTGGACTCCTCCTTAAAGAATTGGCTCTCAATCGCAGTAGACCAGGTAATGTGGAAGGAAGGTGAAGTCAGGCAAATTAGTTGCTAGCAATTGCCTACCAACTTAAATTGTCAGTTTATTCAAATTGTCATTCTTTGACAGTTGTATTAAATGGCTTAACAGGGCTAATTGGCATAATGTGTAAATTTGATAAACAATTAATGTCTCTAACTTTACGTAAGTTATGTTTATGAGTCTCATCATCATGTGCCTTGCGTTTTCCTAACTATGTTGGGGTTGGCTTCCAGTCTAACCGGATGCAGCTGAATACCAGTATTTTACTTGGAGCGACTGCCTATCTGACCTCCACAACCCAGTTACTGGGTAATACGATTCTGTCGCACCGTATACCTACGTTTCCTGTATGTGTGGTCCACTTTTATTTTTAAATTTATTTACTTATATTAATTGTTGATATAGCGGCCTTAGTAGTACCTACACACTCTGTGTCTACCTATTACGGTTCAAAAGATACAGCTCTGTGACAGACGGATGGACGGACAGCGACGTTAGTAACAAGATTCCATTGGCACTCATTCTGAACCCTTAGAACTATTTGTGGAAAAATCCTTTTTTTTTCAGATGACGATAGTGTAGAAAACTAAGCTTTATAAATGAGGTCTTGACATGTTTTCACGTTATGCCATTCTAGGTGTGGAAAGCAAGGATTGGGTCTAAATTACAAGAAGCAGCGTTTTTTGTCAATCAAATTACGCGAACCAATATTTGCCTATGAAATGATTAGCAATTTTATATGATAAGTAACCATAATGAAAGCGACATCTGGAAAGGGGGTGACTACGAGAAGTATGGAAGAAAAATTCCCTTCCACATTATCCCGTCTGCCTACAAAGCAAGAAGGAACAGGCATCTTCTGGGCACGTTCGTTCCATCATAGACCTCATCTATCGCTTTCCATCAGGCGTGATTAAGGTCAAAAGCAGGCCCATTCAGCAACAAAAAAGACAATGTTGCGCCGACCCCAAATAAATTGGTATAAGTGTAAGAGAATATTGAAGAACAAGTGTAAATAAACATGCCATTGTAAACCTTCTTTCATAGCTCAAAAATTGTGTTTAACAGATTCCAGATAGCTGCCTTACAAGGATACATCGCTCTTTTCCTCTGAAACACTTCAGATCCCATAAAATATGCGTCACAAGTTGCCACACTTAGCTAAATGTTTAATATCAATTTACGAGACGAAAATCTCACAATGTACACACATCAAAAGTGTCTAGGGATCAAGCATTTTTATGCGGATTTCTTGAGATTGAGATGTGGCTTTGTAATAAATTTATGATTTTATAAATTTATATGGATCCTTTTTGGTGCATTTCATAATTTGAATCAGGAACTGTGAATCTAATTCGAGTAAAAGATGAAAATCAGCTGTCAATATTTTCCCTATAAAAACATACAACGCATTGAAGACATTATTAGTGCTACTGTTTCCCTACTACTGATTAAAACCAACGTTATTATGGAGCGGCGACGTCATTTAAGCAGGGAAGAAATGCTCAGAGCCGTGGGAATGATAGAAGCTGGTTCCCGGCAACGTACTGTGGCTTTAGCTCTGAATACAAGTCAGAGTGTTATCAGTCGACTTTGGACACGTTACCGAAGCACTGATACCGTGGCTGAGCGCCATGGAGGACGGTATCGCTGCACCACACGGAGACAAGACCGATACATTCAAATCTTAACTCGAAGAGCTCCAACAATAACCGCCATGATGTTAGCCGTGAGGCTTCATCACTCTTCAGGGAACTTAATTAGCGACCAAACAGTCAGAAACCGCTTGCATGAAGTGAACCTTCATTCCCGAAGACCGCTACGGGTACCACCTATAGCAATGCACAATCGTAGGATTCGATATCAATGGGCTCTTGAACACAGAAATTGGGCAGAAGAACAATGGCGTTTCGTGTGCTTTTCTGATGAGTCTCGTTTTGGTATGAGACCGGATACAAGACGTATACGACACTGGAGAACCCCTGGACGCCAACAGCGATTAAAATCCTGCCAGGAAGTCCATCCTTATAGTGGTGGAACCATCATGGTATGGGCGGGTATTTGGATCGGCGGAAGAACTGAGTTGATTTGGATCAGAGGCAACCTCAACGCTCAAATTTATGCTGAGACGATTGTATCAGACGTCATCGTTCCTCTACAAGTGCAAATCGGTCCCTTATTTCTGTTAATGCATGATAATGCACGACCGCACACCGCAAGAGTTGTAAGACAGACTCTCGCCGCAGCTAACATCAATGTCCTGCCCTGGCCTGCTCAGTCGCCAGACTTGAACCCGATTGAGCATGCATGGGATATGCTACAGAGAAGAGCTCTGCCGAATAAGTCGCAAGAAGACCTTTTTTTGTTGTTGCAACGAACATGGGCGGCCATTCCACAGCGTGATTTGGATGAACTCATTTTGAGTATGCCAAACCGATGTTCTTGTGTTGTTAGAGTTCGCGGTAGAAACACGGATTATTATTTGTTTAAGTTACCCAATAAAATTTTAAAGAAAACTGTTATTTCAGTCTTTTTTTCGAACTTTTGTGTTAGTGGTTCAAATGTCAAAAATCCCTTTATTAGGAAAATGGCAAATTTCTTTATTAATGCAAAGGTGACTTGGTTTATCGTTACTGTGACAAACGAAAACACTTTATTTGATGAATCCTTAAAGAAAATTTTAATTAATATCAATCAGGAGAAAAGTTATTGCAAAAATATATGTTGATCCCTAGACACTTTTGATGTGTGTATATACCAAGGCTCGGAACCGGTTTGAAAAATACCGGTTAACACCGGTTAATTTCGGTTTTCCTCCGAACTTTTCTTAAGAACGTGAACGTTTTAAGAACTTTATTTTAACCTAAATTAACCGGTTTATTCGACAAACGGCATGGCGGTAGACGCATTGCAACTTGTGACTACTTGTAAGGATGTAATATTTATTTGTTTGATTTCTCACGGCGTTGATGTTTAAAGCATCTATATAGGTACTTTAAAATATTGATATATGCTTCAGAGCGCATACATAGCGGCAAAAATTGTAATTCACCTATTAGCAAATTTCCAAAATAATAATTTCGTTTATCGAGGTCCATATCAAATATACATAAATCACATTGATTCACATTCGAAGTAGTTTCTTCTCCTAGTTTAACACTGATATCTTCACCTGATTTGTTTTCGTTACTATCACAAGTATTTTCTGCATGCTCTTTTACAATTTGGGTGTTTTTTTTATACGTGTTAGATGCGCTGAAGGTACGCTTTTTAGGTGCTAGCAGTGATTGTGATTGATCTTCATCATCAGAATATTCTTTTCTCCTTTTTCGTGATTCACCGGTTACAAAGTAATAACACATTCATTTAAATAAACACTGAAATAGTTTTTAGGGTTCCGTACCAAAATAGTATAAAGGAACTACTAATGCTATCAACTTAAAATTTGGATAGTTTTAGATGACGTTTGCCCAACTATTTTGCAAATAAGAAAGAATTTTTTTCTTGCAACAAGGTCTGAAAGGGTTTCTGAAATTTTCTGTACTACTATAGGGCATGTGGGGTGTCATATGAAAGAGCGCAGTTTGCAAATTCTCAAATATTTTTGTCTTTATTTTTTAGGCCTCATAGTTATTGACTTTTGATGAAAGATGTAAAAAAAAAATACCGTTCCCCCCTTATATCCGAAGTTTGAGAAAAATCTGAAATTATAATATGTGATAGAAGTTTATGTAAAGATTACAGGAAAAATAAAACGATGTCTCTAAATAGCACACTTTTTCAGAAATCATTAACAAAAGTTACATTAGTTCTACTATCGGTCAAGAGGTGGCGCTGACAGAAAACTGCAATATTCTACACCGCAGCGCGCAGTTAAAATTCTCTGACGAATATAGGCCTCGCCGATGAAAATTTATAAACATAAATTATTATGATGGTACGGAACCCTCGGTGCGCGAGTCCGAGACGCTCTTGACCGGCTTTCTTTACCACATAGATACACAAATACGTCGTGTACTTGTGTATCTATGTGGTACATATCATCATATAGTATCGTGTACAGTTTCTCTGGTCGTTAATAGGTACCATCATCTAGTGAAAACTGGGCTTTAGATCATCTACATATTTATGTGTTGTGGCCAGGCGGCCTAAAAAGGCCACTTTGGCAGAATCATCAAAACAATTCATATCACGCAATTTCATCTGTACTTATTAACCGGTTTTGTATTGCTCTAAACCGTTTAATCCGAAAAAACCTTTATGTAAATACTCTTCCAAATACCGGTTTTAAAAAAACGGTTTATGCGAACGAAACCGAATGTAAAGGTTTTGCGTCAAGTACATAATAACGGTTTGAAAATTTTACCGGTATCCGAGCCTTGGTATATACATTAAAGTCGTTTTTCGTGTCTGTCACTCTGACCACGTTGTTCTTCTTAACTTCGCAACGGATTTTGATGTTTTTTTCATTTATTGATTTAATTTACGATATATTACGTATACTAACATAGTTTAAAATGCTGTACCTGCTAACAAAATATTATGGATTCTTATTGTCCGAAATAAAGGTTTTGAATTGAATTTGACCATTATTTTATTCCGGAAATATACAATTAATAATCTTCTTCTATATCTATCTATTCTATATCTTCTTCTATACATATAATAAATCTGTAGACGAGACGTTTCTGTACATTGAAAATATTTCCAAAAAAAATAGTTGGGGTGTTAAAGGATAACCAACAGATGCCATTTCATCAATTTTTGGAATTTTTGTCTGTTTGTCGGTTTGTCTGTTTGTCTGTTTGGATGTGACAGATTATTGATTTGAACAGGGTAAACGTAAAAAGTACCAAACCAATACGGTTACTTTTTATACTCAAATATGGTGTAGAACTCGGAGCAGTGATTAGTTTTTGTTTCATCGCAATCGGTTCACTCTATCAAAAGATATAATCAATTTAAAGTATTCTAGGAACAACTTTTTACGTTTTTTAGTAACACGTAACGACATCTATTGGCGCGATATAGTACCTACTAACGAAAACATATTGTTGTTGTGATGTGAGTAATCACGTCCTATTAGTTTATGCTTACTTAAATGACGAAATAACACAGATACCTACTTATGTCTATGTTATTTTAAAAAGTAATGATAATGATATTAATGATATTAAAAAATCGCTTTGTTTCGTTTTTTAACGAAGTTCTTATATGGAGCTTGCGGTAGGAGTTCTAAGGGAGAAATCGTCAAATTACGAAAAAGCGTTATTCCTCATTTTTCATAGTAATAGATAGATAGACACACACACACAGAGAGAAAGAGAGCTATTTTTCATGGATCCTGACCCCGATAAGTGAGGTCAAAAAGAAAATCAAAGATGGCGGTTACCTAAATTTTTAACTTTTTCGTCATGGGTGTCGTTTTCATAGTTTTCGAGGGTGCTGAAGTCGATAGTCAGGTCAAAATGAAAATCCAAGATGGTGGCTGCAATTTTTTTTTGTCATGTTTGTCGTTTTCATGGTTTTTGAGGGTGCTGAAGTCGATAGTCAGGTCAAAATGAAAACCCAAGATGGCGGCTCCATTTTTTTTAAATGTTTTGACATGGGTGTCGTTTTGATAGTTTTCGAGGGTGCTGAAGCCGATAGTCAGGTCAAAATGAAAATCCAAGATGGCGGCTGCAATTTTGTTTTGATTTTTTGTCATGGATGTCGTTTTCATAGATTTCAAAGGTGCTGAAGCCGATAGGCAGGTCAAAACGAAAATCCAAGATGAAGGTTGCATTTTTTTTTATGGGTTTCGTTTTATTGGTTTTTGAGAGTGCTGAAGCCAATAGTGAGGTTAAAATGAAACTGTAACGGCTTCCCCACCGTCGATTGGCCCATGAACCGTTGGTGAACATTATCTTTAAACCATTAACTTTTTTCCAAAAGACTTTTCACCCACAATCGTTTTGCCAACATAACTCTAGGTCAGTGAATGCTTTACCAACAGAATGTTTTGACCAATAACTTTTCACCCAAAGAACAAGGCCAACAGACGCCGGGAAAGGTGAAAGTAAAATAATAATAAGACGTAGTCCTTTATTTCTGTGAAAAGGGTATAAATTAACCTAACCAAGCCTAACCTCGGGGTGCCCTTCGCTCGCTTTGCTCGCTCACTTGAGCCGCCATCATCCCCTCGAACCCTACCTGTCCGAGTCGGGGTGCCCCAAGTCCCGAGCTCGCTTCGCTCGCCCTTGCATCCTTAGTTCTATTTGACATGGGTCAAATGTTCTTTGGGTGAAAAGTTATTGGTCAAAACATTCTGTTGGTTAAGCATTCACTGACGTAGAGTTCTGTTGGGGAAACGTTCGTGGGTCACAAGTCCTTTGGATGAAAAGTTAATGGTGTTGACCAACGGTTCATGGACCGATCGACTGTTGGTAAACCGTTTCAGTACTGGTTAAAATGAAATCCAAGATGGCGGCTGCAAATCGAAAAATTCGTAGTGTGTGTCGTTTTCATGGTTTTCGAGAGTGCTGAAGCCGATTGTGACGTCAAAATGAAAATCGAAGATGGCGGCTGCAATTTTCTTTTTCTTTTTTTATCATGTGTGTCGTTTTCATGGTTTTCAATATAAACTTACACGACTTTGTGTGAAATAAAATAAAATACAACTGGCTTAAAAACACACTTCAAAGTGCAATAGACCTTTGCTTTCAGAAGTCTGTAATTTCTTGCCAACGCGCAACGTCTTCCCAAACTAAGGTTATTTTGCACTTTGTAGGGTTTTTTATGGAAGTCGGTTATATTTTTTTGTAATTAGCTTTACAATTCTTTTTCTGGTTTTCGGCAGTATAAGGTCTAAATCAAAATCATGTCTAAAGTTTTCATGGGTTTCATCTTCGTAGTTTAAATGGTGGCCGGTGTCAAATATAACCAAAGTTTAATGGGTTGCTTTTTACACGGGCAACTTTATGTAGAAGCTCTTTCCATTAATGTATTCTTCCTTTTATCATATATATATCTCGATGCTTTATAAGGCATAATATTGGTAGGTATATATGATATCTTCAATACCAAGTTAAGAAATTCTAAATTTACCACAGAGAAGAACACAAGACTTAGAAAAACTAACTTCAAACTTCACCTACTAATCTCAGATATACTTTAGATAAAATGGTGATATGATGTTACAAGTTGGTATTCTAAGACAGACGCAAAATAAAATGGACATAATTATGGCTGTTTGGTTAGATAATCAGCCTCGAGCAGGCGCTTTTATTTTAATTTATTCTCAAAAATGAAAGTGACACTTCGTCGCATTGTCATTATGAACCATGAAGACGCAGTGATTGCAGTCGAAAGGGCCGTGGTAGCGAACCCTAGGTAAGGAAAGCGTTACCAGGCAAGATCTGATGATTCTTCCTTTTCAATGAAGGAGTGGCAATTACACCTTTCCTAAGCGACATATTACCTATTGTTTTCCGACATCCACGCGAACGAAGTCGCGGGCACAGCTAGTAAACTTATATAATATAAAGAAATCTCGATGTATTGCCAAGTTGTAAAAACCAGGTGACGGGTGAAAAAAGGGGTGGGGTAGGGTGCTGACCCCTGCTTCGTACGGTTTTGGCTATTTTCTTCTAAATTACACTTAATGCTCGTTCCCCCTACAGTTTCAACACTCACTCCAGCTCACCGCTACAGCTTATGCATTATGCCGTGGCCAAATTTATAATTAATTCAATGGCAGCAGAGAAACAGATTGCTTCGTGCGGAGGTGAGAATAGAGTAACAACTTATTTTAAATTGTAACGAGTGTATTATTTATATATCTGGAAGCAGGTGAAGAAAATAAAGGATTGTTGTGCTCTGTAAAGGGTCACAATTTTTTTACACTTTACATTTAATAAGCGGTATTCTGCTAAATACAAAACATTATGCCAGTGGCGTGCACTCCATACATGCAAATAAGCTCTGCATACCCTGTAGTCACACACATACATGCCATATATTACTTTACTCTATGATACATGCCCATCTAAATGATAACTATAATGAAAAAAAAAAACATGGTAATTTAACTTACTCGTTGGCGCTGCGAACATCCACCACCCGCGCAGGCAGCGCTCCCGTGAGCAAAAGTAATACTACGCCTTGCTTATTCTTCATACAACGCATCTCGTGTAGTACACAGCAAAAATGTGACTGTGTGCGTCAAAATGTGTGCGCGTGTTGGAATTTTAGAAGCATAGCTTACATTGCAAACCGTTCAAATTAAGAAGCCGTAAAAGCACCGCTTTTGTTGTTGATTGCAGAGGGTCGACTTTTTTTTGTCGGATTGACCAAATGACCGACTAATTAGTTCGTAACGTAATAAATTGCAAGGTTTTTTTCGCCATATTGTTTTTCTCGGCGCTATACGCTATAAGTGATCAAATGACCGACTAATTAGTTCGTAACGTAATAAATTGCAAGGTTTTTTTCGCCATATTGTTTTTCTTGGCGCTATACGCTAGTGATTGACGAGTAATTATTTAGTAAGTCTATTGTAAAAAATGGAAAATTATGTGAGACCTGTGCTGGCGGCAAAGTGTGTTAAAGAGTAAATTAAAATCAGCCCCGATTTTTTTGTGCATCCCCTGTCTGAAATCTCTGTGCACGCCACTGCATTATGCGTAGATATACATACATTGTTGGTATAAGGTTATCACATAATTAATTAGAACCACGTATTCTACATAACGTATTTTAAACATACACAATTAAAATAATTAATAACAATTAAAATTCTAACAGTGGGACCATTTTTTTTTGTTTTAGTATTTAACAATATTAAACTTAATTTGTGATTATTTGGTAACAATGCCCACTAGGTTTGTGTTGAATTGTTGACACCATCGCGCCACGCGAGTCTATATACCTTATTATCAAGTTTGGTTTATTTTGTGCCAATTTTGAAGCTATTTGCTATGTTTGAAAAATTCAGTTTTCTATTTTTAGTAAAATTGTATTAGCAGCTGTATTTGTTAATATAATGTATAAGTAATAATGGTTTTGCTTGATAATTAAAATGTCAAATTATCACAAGGCTTAGCAGAGCGAGCAGCTCAATCCCAAGCTTTTTTGTCTCCTGAATAATCAGAAATGTTATAGTACCCTTTTTTACAAATTTTAATACAGTTTTTAAAACGTTTAATTGGTAAGTTACGAATTAGTACCAGTCCACTACTAGACCAATGCGGCAGCATCCCTGAAACAAACTGATCATAATAGTTTTGCAGTAGAGACCGATTTATTCTTTCCTTCCCTAGGGCATAAAGTTATAGCTCGCGTAGGCGCATTATAAATCCTTCAGGGTCTGATATATTGACAAAGTGGGTAGTGTTAGCACGGATATAAAATAAATTATGTAAAAACTTTCTCGTGTCTTCATATCCTTAGTAAATAAAGTCATAACATACATCTATAAACTCACGCCTTCTTCCCATGGGGATAGGCAGAAACTAATGCCACCTGCTGCGATTCTTACATACTCCTTTTGCTTCGTTTATAATATTCGAAAGTAACTCTGTCTGTCTTTCTGTCTGTATGTTACCTTTTCACGCCTAAACCACTAAACGGATTTCGATAAAATTTGGCAGAGAGATAGATTGTATTCCGGGGAAGGACATATGATAGTTTTTACCGACATACCTCGCGGGCGAAGCCACGGGCGGAAGCTAGTGAAAAATAAAGTAATCTGCTTTTTTAAATTATTTGGAGGTATTCTTCTTCATTGTGTCGCTGGCACGATTTTTCACAGATCTTGTTGGCCCCTTCCACGGCGTCGTTGATGGCAGCGCAGAGGTCCCATAGTACAATTATTATTATTATACACAGAAGCTGTTGGTGTACCTTTAAAAATAAATGAAACAATCACTAGAATCCAAACAGACACCTTTATTACTAACTACGAATGTGTTTGAAACCCAACATCAGTAATCATATAAGTTATACGCCTACCAATTAGTGCGATTGCCCGTGGTTGCGTACTTCTCGTTTCGTTGCGGCCGCTCCGCATGGGCCCGCAACAGTCCGCAACTCGTTACGAACAAAGATATATATCGTTAGATTCGACCTACAGGGTCAAAAGATGATCAAATTTGTGCGTACAATCTTTCAAGGATCTGGATCTACTGGCGCTTGAATGACGTTGACAGAGGGGCGCTGTTGATAAAAGACGAGATAATTTATGCGATTGTTGTTGACACTTTTCGTGTGACGTACGAGTAAGTACGATGAGAGCAAATCTAACGATATATATCGCTGGTTACGAAATCAATAATACCAAGTATGTCCAAATCTTCGACGGAACTAAAAAAAAAATGCAATTGTCAGTTCTGTTTAAAAATATTTTTTAAAAATCTACGTGGGCGTAAGCAGGTGTGCTTGTTTTATGTCGACTACATATTGCAAGTTATGTTATAAGTACCATCATCTTCTTAGCCTTTTCCCAACTTTGTTGGGGTCGGCTTCCAGCCTAACCAGATGCAGTTGAATATCATTATTATAGTACATGGAGCGATTATATATCTCACTTTCACAGCCCAGTTATTGGATAACACAAACCCTTTAGTATCCGTTAGCAAAATACGAGCATATTATCCTTTAGTTAGTTTGTCACTCTTTTATAAAAGATGTACGAATGACACCTGGAGCTCACTTAATTCACCTGGGTCAATTCACCTAGGTGCAATAATTATACTATTTGTAAACTTTAATCACTACTTGTAGCTACATTTATAATTAAAAGTTCAGTCTATATTTCAGCCGGAACCAGTAAACTATGGTCAGTTTCAAAAGTTTCTCATGAAAATGTAAATAAACGGATCGAAAAATGCCCCTGTGGGTGCCAATTGGTAGTGTAACTTACAAATTGACATAGCTCTGATTCGATTGTTTTATTTCAGGATAAATAATTAAATTGAACTCGAAACTCTAATTTATACCAGAAGATTCAAAATAAATTAAATAATAATAAAATAAAATAATAATAGATTTAAAATTCTATTTTCTTTTGAAGATGTTTTTCATTTAACGATTGAGGTTAATTTTATAACCTCAACTGTAGTCGATGATCTTTCAATCACAGTTTAAAAAACTTTCTTAATAATCTGAATTTAAAATTTGATGGCGAATGATTAATACTAATTCCCTTTAGAGAGTGATTACGTAAGATTTTACTTGAACAGGGTTTGTTTACACTTTCATCAGATTATTTTGGAATAGACTATAGAACTATACTATACACTTACCTAATAAGACCGTTTCCTCGACAGCCGCCGATGCCATGACTCTTTTTTGCTATTTCTGCTCTTGGAGCCAGTCGTCGAGCTTTGCTGACCTGGAACACACTGTCAAAAGAAAGAAAATATGTTTATTGGCATAGAACAAAAAATACATTAAAACTATGGAATAGATGAAAATAAATATTTATGCAGAAAGGGCCTTAACTAAGAATGATGTCAGATGGTAACACTTAGTACTATATGTATATGTCGCAGCCAACTGGTTAAATTAGCCGTTCAGTTAACTGCCTGGCCTTTAGAAGTAGTGTTCGCCTCGCTTCCTCCCTCGGCTCGCACGCGGTTGATCACAGTTCTAACCTAACCTAACCCACTTGGTCGGGGTGCAATGCCTTAATTACTGTGACCAATTCGGCTCGCGCGTGATTGGTTACAGACTTACAACCTAAACAGTAATTGAATATCATTCAGGCCGTTAGTTGAACGGCCGCCGTTTAGTTGAAAGGCTAGGCGGTTAACTGAACGGCTAATTTAACCAGTTGGCTGCGACATATATACCACTTGTCAATGATTTTGACCAATTGTATTAAAGATATTATCATTATGAAGGTAATCACGTCCATGATGAAACGGCAGAAAAAATACAAAATGGCGTATAAATTACAAGTAAAATTGAAAAGACATAAGTGTCCCAAGGCGTCGCAGCAGACGCCGTGGAAGATGGCGGGACGAGCTGGACTAAACAAACGACCACTGGTCCACTTTAGCCCTGGATCGAAAGAGCTGGAAGTCATGGGAAGAGGCTCTTGCCCAGCAGTGAGATGATGAAGGCTAACAGTGTGTCCCAATGGACGGCTTTAACCCTAAAAGTTATCCTTGACAGACAATCTTTAGTGGCACCAGACAAAATTTTATATAGCATCGTCGTCGTCTAAATTCCACTTAATAGGTACAGCTTAGTTTCGTGTATCTTTACAATAAATTCCACTTAATAGGTACAGCTTAGTTTCGCGTATCTTTACAATAAATTCCACTTAATAGGTACAGCTTAGTTTCGTGTATCTTTACAATAAGCAGATAGCTGAATCCCGACTAATGCTACCGTAGAATCCTATAGCATCGGGTTCAAATCGCGCTTAACCATTTTATTCTTTATGTTTTTTTCTTAGACTTGTCCCTACTTAAGATACCTTCTGTCTTAAGGGCCTATACTACCTCAAATTGCTTAGCATGATCCTCCGTTATGTCGAAAATACTGCAGCATTAATTTTGAAATAAATATATGGTAAAGTTGAGGATTAATGTAAGGTACTATGTGTGCCGGACGGCGCGTATGTGTTTCACGCGCGCCTCAAAGAGATGTCAGCATTGAAAGGAGGGTCCCGTCAGGGCCGAAGCCTGCCGGGGAAGCGGGATTGTCCGAAAGGGTTACCGCTGCCCCGGAATATAAAGGGCTAAGGAAGGAACACGGATGGGTTTTAGTCAGTAAGAGTCTGACACTCCCTTCCGCTCCACCCAGAGCGGGAGGGGTCATTTGATGATTTCCCATCCTTAAAAAAAAAAAAAAAAACGTACTATGTGTGACGAAAACACGATTCCATAAAAATTTCTCGATAGAAAAAAAATCCAAAGTTACCTCGAAACTGAACAATAAACCGCTGGTATTAAAAGAATACTTCAAATTTGATCAGAAAACTTTGTATAATAACTAAACTAACTATAAAGCAGCGACTATGTGTTTTTTTTTTTTTTTATTTGAATTATTTTCGCTGTAAAAAGCAAAAACCTCAACTATTGGCGCTGCCTGCCGCCGAGCACCGCACTCTGTCTCGCTCACAATTAGTCCGCGAGCAGTATCGTGCGAGCGCGACAAAGAGTGAATTTTAGCTGAGGTAGTATGGGCTCTTAAGTTATTACGTAATTACCTAACCTAACAACATCCTAAAGTGACCATATCAATATTAAAAAACTTTTATGTTTTAAATAAATAGATTGACTTGGCAATCGCGCTAAACAACCTAATTTAATACAATATGTAGTACTTGTGAGATACATTGTGTCTTCATGCGATGACCATGTCAATCTATTTATATATAACATAAAACTTTTTTAATATTGATAAAGTCACTCGCTATAAGATGTTGTTAGGTTAGCTAATTACTTACCTAATAACTAATAACTTAAGACAGAAGGCCTCTTAAGTAGGGACTGAATAAATTAACCGACTTGGTATTACATGGATCTCACAACTTTTTATAGTAGAAGAACTGAGTTGCGAGACTTGGCTTTTTTTACAAGTTTTGTTATTGATGGCTTTTTTTTTAAGGATGGGAAATCATCAAATGACTCCTCCCGCTCTGGTTGGAGCGGAAGGGAGTGTCAGACTCTTACTGCCTAAAACCCATCCGTGTTCCTTCCTTAGCCCTTTATGTTCCGGGCAGCGGTAACCCTTTCGGACAATCCCGCTGCCCATTGATGGCTTACTTAGTCTTTTTATGCCCAAAATATATATCGATATTTAGTAATTCCATCCACAACACAAAACAGGTGCCGTTTTATGACGGTTAAATGCTATCATGATTCCAGTGTAAGAGAGAGACACAGCTATACATGACCGATAGCACCATCCCCTTTTCGCACTGGAATCATGATGGCATTATTACTTCATAATACAACCCCTGCTCAGTATTTAAGACCCGTTGTCCCTTCCAGACTGTATAACTTCAGGTTCGATTCCCGCCTCATAACTTATATTATATTCTTTTTGTTCATTCTAGCTACTTTAGAGTCACGCGCAATATATATCGCAATTTGATCGTAGCACCCAACATATTCTTTAGCTCAGTGGTTAAGAGCTGTAGGCGGCTTAGTGCCCTCCCGACGCCGGGTTCAAACCCCACGAAAAATATAATTATACATAATTTTTTCTTTATTTTTCTTTTAGAGTTCTTGTATGTGTATCGTAATTTGGTTCTAGCATCCACTAGACTCGTTAGCTCAGTAGTAAAGAGCGCCGATTGGCTCCCGCTCACCGTTTTCTGTGTTCATTTCTTGGGAGCGGGAGTTTCACGGAGGACGGAGGTGCAAATCCTTCACGAGTCAATTCTTTTTTAATACTAAAGTCTCTATGTACCTTTTTTGTGGTTTTTCTAAGTTAAATTATTAGAATTTTTTTATGGAAAGAAGCTAAGTATTAAATCCTAACTAATATTATAAATGCAAAAGTAAGTTTGTTTGTTTATTACCTTTTCTCGCCTAAACCGCAGAACCCATCATCCTGAAAATTTGCATATACGTTGTCAGGTGTACAGAAACGGACATAAGGTACCTTTCATCCCAAAAAAAAGTGCTATTCCCGAGGAAAACAACAGTAACGTTATTTTGATAATAGATGGCGCCACGTGTCTTTCGAATCATGATTAGGTATTTTCCTCAAATTAGCGCGGGTGAAACCGCGGGGCACAGCTAGTAGTTTATATTTTGGGCAGAGGAAATTCAAATCCGACTTTTAAAAATGTATTTTATCACTAACTTAGGGTGAATGAAAACGTCGTTAAGAATCGAATTTATACTGTCCTAAATAGGCATTATGTTTTAATATCGCTTGAATTTCAACGCACAGATATGGCAGTCTATTATTTAAATTATTGATCTATTTGGTTTCAAATATTCGTAATAAGTACTAACGTATCCAAACTTTTTTACTTTGTTGACTTTTTACTGACAAGATTGAACATGAAGTTGTTGTAAAACTTACGTTTCAGTATGTTTATTGTTTTGTTTGACGATTCTATAATATGGACTGTTATTTCGCCTTTTTGAATGTTTACTTTTACAGTATGTTATTAAGTTTCATTCGAGGGAGTGTTGTTTGTTAAGATGAATTCAAGCTGCATATTTGGCTTTATTTTGGTCTCATTGTAAAAGTTATTTAGGTTTTTTGTTAGAACTTTTACCCTCTGAAAAAATTTAAAAAATCCAATGAAATCAACTTATGAAACAGTAGACGTTTTTTGGTTTTGAATTGCTCTTATAGTAAAAGTTGTCAAGGTTTATTAAAAGTGCGTTTACCCTATAAAAGAAGCCAACCATGGATTGGTCAAGTACTGGTATTTCTCCCTTTATCTGCCGATATGGACCGCTATTTCGGGAGTACGTCTACGAGACTCGTTAGCTCAGTAGTTAAGAGCGCCGCTAGTCTGGGTGCTTACTCTTGAATATAATTCCGATAGATCGACATTGGAATTGTCAGTCAAACGTCTGGGATTGGCTGGAGTCACTGAGTCTAGCCAATCCCTGACGTTTAACTCGACCAACTGACGTTTGACCAATGTCGATCTATCGGAATTATATTCGAGAGTTAGCACCCAGATCGGTCGCCGCTTTCTATCGTGTAGAGAGCTCTTATGACTGCTCGGCTCGGGAGCGACAGCCTACGGAGGTCGGGGGTGCAAGTCCTTCACGGGTCAAATCTTTTGGAAAGGCTTGGATTGTATTTACATATGGTCAGTGGTCACCCATGCACGGACCAACCTTGGCAAGCGTAGCTTAACCTGATCGATCGACCCGTGAAGCCGTTATGACTTAGCCACAAGCCCCTCTAATGCACAGTATATTGTAAACTCTTAAATCGTAAGTTACTTGAAAAGGAAAATTGGAATTATTTTGCTTAGCTGCGTGCTAAGCCCCAATCCGGATCAAGCGAGGGTCAAGTTGGCAGAGCTTATCTATCACGGTTCATTCATTGTGGATTTTGAAACGTAAGTCTCCGAGTCCGATGAAAACATTACCCTCTTTATCGCCGAGTTGGGTAAAAATGAAGATAATAGTGCAGCAACATAACAATGTATTGCTAACGCTGTTAATAAATGCAAGCTATCTATAATGCTGCATTGTATTTAACTCAGAACAGTGGTGGTCCAGTGGTAGCGACTGCGACTTACGAGTTGTAGGTCGTAGGTTTAAACCCAGACACGTGCTTTAATTTGTGTAAAATATTTTATCATCACTTCTCTCAAAACGGTGAAGGAAAACATCGTAAGGAAACTAACATGTCCTAGAAGCAAAAAATTGAAGACATGTGACACCTACCAACCCACACTAGGCCCGCGTGGGGCCCGCTCCCTCTCACAGAGAGGAGGCCTGTGTCCCAGCAGTGGGAATATCATAGGCTGATTATGTTATGTTATTGTATAAAATCAAAATACCAACTACCAACAAGAAATAATTAATCTCTTCACCTCTGCATTGAAATCTTACAAAAATCTATTGTTATCTGTTATAGTAAAAGGTGAATTTATGTATGGATACCACTAGAGGGGTCCCGGGTCGGTACGTATCACTTAGTTAGTCTCCAGACAACAATATTAGCGACGAGAACGTAGTCACACCTCTAAACTACGTGAGGATGAGTGTAAATAGTGATACAGGTAGATTTAAAAATGTTTTTAGAGTTTTCTGTCATTTAGAGTACATCTTTATTTACGCGAGGGGGTGAAATGAAAGTTTAGTGAGAGCTTTCAGACTTTGAGGTTTAAAAACACAAACAAGGGTTTGAAACACAAACAGCTGCATTACTTTGTGTCATTTATTTACGGTGAAGGAAAACATCTTTGTTAGGAAACCTATCCAAGAACCAAAAGTTCGACGTCATTTGACATCCTGTATACACTGTGCGGGTTGGTGCGTCCGCACAGTGCCCGCGTGGTGGATTATGACCCACTCCCTCTCACAGAGAAGAGCCCTGTGTCCCAGCTGTGGAAACATTAACGACTGCTTATGCAAATGCAATGAACGTCACCACTGCTTGCCCACATTTTGACGCTTCTATGCTTAGAGCAACGTGGCCTACCGGTACTACCTGCTATGTGATGTAGTTATGATACGTGTTAATGAGGCTTTAATAAATGTATCTAAAAAGATGACGATATCATCTTGTGAAACAAAACAAAAGCTTGGACGCTTTAAAAGGCGTGCTAACAGAAATGGAGAAAATCTGCTAACAACATTTCCAACCAAACCTTTCAATTGGAGTACGTTCAAAAATTCCGTCGGATGAATACTACAGCTTTGTCTATAAGTCTGCCTCGTGGAGTCTTGTGCAGCCAGCTTGTATGCCTCGAGGCAGACCGACTGTGGGTGCCTCACAATTCGATCTAGTTCCAGCAGAAACATCGCTTTATTTTAAATAGAATTTAAGAGGACATTTCTTTAAACTGTTTGAGAAATATTTTATTTGATTTAACTTTACTTTACGATTACGTCATAACTCTAACCCCCCAGTTATATTTATTAAGCATATCTAATGAATATGATTGTAATTATATATGCTTTGATTATAATATCTTCTTCTATCTATACTTCCATACTAATATTAGAAATTCGAAAGTAACTCTGTCTGTCTGTATGTTACCTTTTCACGCCTAAACCACTGAACGGATTTCGATAAAATTTGGCAGAGAGATAGATTGCATCACGGGGAAGGACATGGGATAGTTTTTATCGACATACCTCGCGGGCGAAACCGCGGGCGGAAGCTAGTCTTCTATATAAATAAAATAAAGTCGGGTTAGATTTATAACTCAAGAACGGTTTTTATAATCTTTGATTTGTTGGATTTATCTCCGCCCCGAATAGCAGAATAATTATCAAAATATGGGAAACTATCACGAAAAAAAAATTTGGTAACATCATTTATTGATTCAGAGACGGTACAAAGTTCGCCGAGTCAACTAGTGTTCACACTAATATTATAAAGGCGAAAGTGTGTGTGTGTGTGTGTTTATATGTTTGTTACTTCTTCACGCTCAAACGGCTGGACCAATTTTGACTAAATTTTGTATGGAGATAGCTGACACCCTGGATTAACATATTATAGGCTACTTTTATTCCGATACTCCCACGGGATTGACACTTATGCGAGTGAAACCGCGGAGCGTAGCTAGTATAATATAGAAGTGAGCAGCAATGACTCAGTGGTAACGGCCCCGACTTACGAGTCGTGGGTCGTGTGTCGTTTCGTGGGTTTGAACCCAGGCAGGCGTTTTTTTTGTGTACCTATTTTATCTACTTTAAAAAGCCTTGCAACACAACACTCACGCTAACATTTTTCTTGACGATGATAGCGACGCCGCCCCCCCTGCCGGGCTTGGCGCCCGCCGGCCGGGGCACCCGCCCCACCAGGTACCTGTCCTGGGCCCGAGGCTTACAGGGCTCGCTGTCCTCGTCTTCCTCAGATGCTGTAAAAATTCAAGAGAGAAGAATAAGGTTCGTTGTATTGCGCAAAGTTAGAGTGAAGAACTCTGTATCTAAAACTATATTGGACGATCAGGGAAGCTGCTAGACGTGGCGTTGTTAACACTTTCCATACAAACAAAGCGTCTCAGTGTGCGTCATTGTTTACTTGATCTTTTTTTTTTTGAATGGGAAATCATCAAATGACCCCTCCCGCTCTTTATGTTCCGGGCGCTACCCCGGAACATAAAGAGCGGGAGCGGGGCCAGCGGGATTGTCTGAAAGGGTTACCGCTAGGTAACCCATTCAGACAATCCCGCTGCCCCGGCAGGTTTCGGCTGACATCCTTTTGAGGCGCGCGTGGAACACATACGCGCCGTCCGGCACGGGCCTGGTCCTGATCGGACGGCGAGCTACCCATTACTCGCCGTCCGCAGGCCCGCGCCTACGGTGGCCGGGAGTCGTCGCGCGGCTCCTGACGCCCTGAGCGTCTCCCGCGGCGGCTGGGACGTAAGGCTCTGTCCCTCAACCATCCCGCCACCACCTTGGCTAGCATGACTGCTTCGCAGAAGGAGGATTGTTTACTTGCTCTACGGCACAAATTACAGTAACTGAAGGCGTTTAAGCCCAAGACCACACGGGGGCGTTTACCCGCGGCGATTTCATTTCCGCGCACTGGATTTTCAATTCACTGCTTAGCGCCGACAGTCGATTGATTTGATGCCACCAACCACATCAGACTGTATGAAAAGTGATCTCATCTAGGCTACAGAGTGTGCCAAAGACATAGAAATACGTAAGTATAATGATACAAACACTCAAAAAAAATGTCCCTGCTTCTGAGGCGGTCGGGTAAAAGGCACTCACTTTCTCTGTTACTGTCGTTGTTAGTTTTCTTCAGTATACCAGGCAGTTTGTATCTGACTCTCTGGTTACTTCGACTCCTGCTGCTCCTACTTCGATAGTCAGAGTCGTCAGGCTCCGATTTACTGTGAATCTTACATTTCTTCTTCTTCACATTCCCGTTTGTATATTTGAGGATGCTGGAAGCAAAACTTTGGTATACAGTGAAGATCATCATCTTTGTCAACGTTTCAGCTGAAGTACGCCCACTGCTGGCCATAGGCCTCCCTCAAGCGTTGTCAAATCATGCGGTACTGCGAATTCTATTAATGTTCTCGATCTTTACGATTTTAACAAGACCTCTGTAACTAACGGAGATTTATGACACGGTCAGGACCCTTTTGTTATTACGTAACAAAATTATCAAAGTAAAAGAAAATTCGTTCAACTGGGTGTCTCTCGACACTTTATTTTATTTTACTATAGCAGACAGTTATTTGCAACTTTAAAGCAAAGGCCTCTTCATACATAGGGCCTGAATTCCTGTTACGCTGACGTCGGTCGCGTACGTCGGTCGCGCGTGTGAATATACGTCATTGTGTTCTAAATAGCACCATACTGCGACGCTGACATCAGCGACCGACGACAGCGTAACAGGAATTCAGGCATAAAGAACAAAAAAGTACCTTAAAAGTTATCTGACTGATTGACAACGCTAAGCTGTAATACACTTATAGGAATCATGAAATTGAGATAGGTAGGTAATAAGACGAAATAAAAAAAAAACCTGACATTATTTTGGGTCGACACATCGAATTTTAATGATAAGAGGTATGACATGATGACCACTAATAGAGAAGTACAACCTGCAAGAGTTAACTTGAGACTTCTCTCGGATGTCGTAAGCGCAGGGTACTGAGGCGTCGATGGCGAGAGCAGTAACGGGGACCGCTCTGGTCTCAAGTTAACTCTTGCGGGTTGCATGGAAGAAAAATAAATGTTGCGCCGTCCCCAAAAAAGTGGGATTAGGGCATGAGAAAATGAATGAGGTACGGGTAAGACGGACAAATAATGATATAAGTTCAAGAAAGAATACTTAATATAATACTCACGAAAATTTCTTTTTCTTTTTATTCTCAATAGAACTGCAAGAATTAGTATCCTCAGTTTCCGAATCGGTGTACATGTAAGGCGGCTTCCCCATTTTCGTTAAACGTATCAATTTAAATAATTACTGTTGACATAGGTGTAAAATATCTGTGTTGTTTTTTCACTGGGATGGATTCTTATTTTATAGTTTTATAATTTTTTTGTATTTTTCCCATCATTTTTCATGTTACGTCTGACGTTGAAGTGACGGTGTTTTTTTCTTAATTTTGTTTTGAAGGTTTCATATTTTTGATAACGAATTAAATGACAAAGAGGTCGTCAAGTGGTTTAAAAAAAGAATTGTTTATATGAGGAATGGGGATAAAAACTGCCACTTGCTCACTTCAGATGTCGCTGTGCTCCAACGTAAAAAGGATTTGACAGCTAGCTGTCACTATCCATATTTATTTTGTAAAAAAGTGACAGGATTATTCCAGGTATTTTGGATTAAGTGGATGCCTCGTAGATGTAGTGGTTGATATGATATGGATTAAATACATTTAATAACACAACACACAAACTATGAATAATAAATTTTATGTAGGTAGGTACAATTTGCAAATTTGTAAATCATATTTGTTAAATACTTAAATAACAGCAAAAAAATCATAACATTGTCTAATCAATATTTAACTTTTTTTATCATCATCCTTAGAACTATCATTACAGGCCTTACCCTAATGCGCAAGGAACATAATTACTTAATGCGACAGTGTATCAAATATACTATTCAAATAACATCTTAAACATCATCATTTCATCTCATCTTTAACGCCTGGTGGAGTGAATGGATCTAGGAAATGCTTTTTTATGTTGTCTGCGTAGAACCGCGCTGATTTCCGGGGAGTGCGTGTGCACTGCGGATCTGAGTAGTCTACCTCGTATAGCCCGAATTTTGTCCAAGAAGTTAGGAGTTTATTCTGTCAATCATACATTTTCGTCACAAAAGCTGTATTAGGAACTCTCAGATGACAGCAACTGTGCCAATTTATAGTCCTTTCTCATTTATTATTTTCACCTCTGGTTTTGCATCACTGTCCAAATCACAATGATCTTTATTCTCATTGTAATAAGGTTGCCGTTGGGTTGCTGCCACTGACAAGTCTGTCAAAATCATTGTGATCTTTATTCTCGTAACAATAAGGTCACTGTTAGATAGCTGCTGTCAGGGATAAAATAACTGTAAACAGACTGTACATGGTAGGACCATTACTTCACCGACTGTCTACGTCTAGGGTAGTATATAGGCTGTCATTAAACCAGTTTTGCTCCTACAAAAAAAATCTGTTCTATTGCCTACCGTGGTGGTGATCTTGGCAATCAATGGTAGATCCTTGTCGAGCAATTCCAGATAATGGTAATGCTGCAGCCGTCTTGGCATGTTTCCGGATGACAGCGATACAGACTATCACTTATACGCAAGTGACCAAAAAAAAAAGGTTATTTGTATGTTTAGTCAGTTAGTTATTTAACCTATATTGGATCTAATGGCTGCGTCAGCGAATGCTATCGGAGTTGCTGAATTTTGGGCCAAACAATTTTAAAACGATATTTATTTTTTCGTGCTATTTTAGCCATCGACAAACTAAGAAGAAGAACTTATATTTTAGATAAAATACTACTGACCTAAAACTTGAACTTCGAGCTAAAATTTCATAAAAAATTTAATATAGGCAACTGGAATAATTACAAAGATTTCCTCAGAAAAGGGACAAATCATCAATCAGACACCATCACAGGGAAAGCTTCAAACCGCCAAACCAACCATTATCATTATGGTGAGCTAGTCCATTCCCAAACGAATTAATAATTCAATTCCTCTAAAGTATGGGTCTCTCCCGCCAAAATGAATCGCCGCCAATTAAAACGGCGTATCCAGTTTGAATATAGAACAGAACCTTTTTCAAAATTAGAACTTGTACAACTTTTGAATTTAAAATTTGGAATCTTGGTTAACGAAATTCAGTTATGCGTTTCATAATTGATATTTGGAGTTATTGTTTCAAATGAAATTGATTGTGAAGAAAGTTTTCTATTGAAATATTAATTTTGTAATCAGCGAGAAATGATTTGGATAATTGTTATCATTCATGTATACAATGGAGGTAAATTGACTTTGATTGAGCTCGCCTCACTCCTTCAAATCCTTTTGTTTTCAATCTTTACTCTCCCGCACCCATAGTTAAACAGTGATCTCGTCAGCAAGCGAAACTACCTCAAGAATAAGCCACCAACATACAATATCATTACCAAAATGATATTCTAACATGTCGGCAAAGTGCAACATACCTTCACGGCCAAGACAGGCTACATTAGCCACATAATTAAGAGCACATCCTCGTCACCTCGTGGGTTACGAAGGCGAGCCGGGCTGTGCTTCCCGCATCCACCAGATTCCTGCGGCCTTCACCAGGTCATCGGTCCACCTTCTGGGAGGCCGTTCGCTACGTCTTCTGGTACGCCAAAAGATGGCTGATGGGGCCGACAGGTTCTGGAGTGGCTATAATTTGAGACGATGTCTCGGCCAAAAGTTAGTTATAGACATAGACTTTAAAAAAAAGATGGACTCCGCGCCACGCATATCGAAAGTGAAGCACCGTACTTATCTATGTGTGCGTGATTGACGATTGACGCTGTCGTGTCACGTAATGGCGGCCGGTCGGCATACTATGATGTAAATGTGAGCGTGAGGCGTGTTTGTACACAAGCGTTCCCGGCATACTTACTGTGCTTCACTTTCGATATGCGTGGCGCGGAGTTCATCTTTTTTTATAAGTCTATGGTTATAGATATGTTTTTGTCCAGCTTTTGTTTGTTTTGATATGTCATCGAACTAAATCCAACCTAAGGCACTATACCTATATTATAAGACCATTTATCATCATCATGATAAGAAAGAAGAAAGAATGAAAGAAAAATTGTTGTTCATTAGGTACGTACTCGCCGCCGTCGCCACCGGCGCGCGACGTGCGTGTATGACCAGAGGGGCAATTCTCGTAATTTTAAGAACGTTCATAGTCTGATCTCAACCTCAATCTGTCAAAAATACCTCTAATTTCCCTAAATTGTTGACAAGCTGTTAACATTGGTTGTCGCTGAGATGAGATTGCGACTAGATTTTGAACGTTGTTAATTACGGGAAGTGGCCTTCTGATGAATGAACGTAAACGAAGGAGTAAGTAAGGATCGTAGCAGTCTGCCTACAACCAAGGGAAGAAGTCGTGAGTTTATCATGTATGTAATAAGATCATTAGCATATCCATATTTCTTAGATCCAAGTTGAATCGAAGCGGTGCACCGGTTACTTATATACTAATTTCAATGCAATGACCGGTCCCCTAGGAATCAGCCGGAGGAGCTACAATAGACACCGAGTTCCGTTTACCCGGATATTGTAGATGCCTAGGTATGGGGTATCTATCGAGTTAGATAAGCTAAGGCACCTGTACCACCACCGACCAGAAAGCGACTAGCTATCAACGATTTTCCTGCAGAAACGTACAATAGATTCTATAGGCTTGCCTGAGCTAGCTGCGCAATGCGGTGTGTTTGTCACGCTTTCACGCTAAAACAGCTGAACGGATTTGGATGAAATTTGGCACGCAGACAGACCATGTCCTGGGTAAGGATATTTCCAGGACTGGAGTGTGCCCTGCCCAACAGTAGTTGGATACGAATCATAGCGATTTGTGGCTACTGTACAGCTGCAGCAACACTTGTGCCTACAACTTCGAAGAATAAAATATGAGGCGTTTTGTTATGAGAACAATAAGTGTATGTATTAAAATTCACAGCTAGCAAATTATAGCATCGCATCACCACATAGGATAAATCCGCCAATAATACTTGGAGACACACAGTTGCATTCGATTACCGATTCGGAACGCAAACAATCGCCGAGTCGCTGGAACGTGCACTCTGATTGACCTATGAGCTGACTGTTGACTGCATTTTATAGTAAGTATTCTGAGGGCAGGTTAGATGTTGCAGGAGGTATGGACTGTTGGCTCAGTCGCATTCATCCTAGGGGCAGCTATTTATGTAAGTCAAATTTATTTGCAAAGATTTTAGGTGATGGATAGGAGAATGTATCTTAATTATAATCGATATTTGTACACCTGTTGAGGTATAAGGGTTACCTGTGTGCGAAGAACTGTGTCTGGGAAGTTGGTTATGACTTTGGTCTGAGTGAAGGACATAGCGCTAATCCACTGTGTCCTGGAAGTCAGTGGCAAACAACAAAAATGCGAAACCAACGACACCGACTTCCGAAATTAAAGTTATTTTTTACTTTGCAGTGTCTTGTTTGGAAGTCGGTTGCATTTTTTTTTTTTGGAATAACTTTTTTTTTCTACGATGCGATTTATACCGTAATGAAACTATGTCATGTATACCTAAGTTAACTAATTAACAGTAAGGCCCTTATCTTACTGTACATTAGTTGACTTTATATATATGTAATTCCTTCAATAATAGTCAGCAAGAGAGCCTTTTAAAGCTACGATACCGTACCTCTTCTCAATTTTGTGAGCCAACATATTATTTCGCATAGTCCTAGTATTTATATTAAATAACTGTAGATATATGTTGACAATATTGTAAGCAGTCTTCAGTTTTCATAACGGGACGGTATTCATAAAACGTTTCAGCTTATTGAAATGTCTCAGAACTCAGGGATATGTAGGTACCTACCTACCTCGATGTTAGATGATATTATTGGATTTGTTTGCGTATTTCTGCCGTCAAGTATCGTTGCTGTATTCCAGTTTGACGAGATAATATTATTACTTTTTATTTTTTATATTATGAGCCTGTGTTGTCACACGGCAGGGCAAAAGCCTCCCTTCCTTCTTTCCAATTTTCCCGGTCTACTGCGATTGTGGGCCGTCCAGCTCATCCAGCCATCGCTTTCTAAGCCTGCCGTGCGGTTGTTTTCTGCCATTTGGGATCCACTGAGTGGTGCCTTTTGCTGCTCTAATGCGATATTTTTATTTTTAATATATATTTGAAAACATGTCACATCAAAACATCTAACTTTATCGTATAGATGGTCTATTATATATAATAGGCTAAATTGACTTATATAATATATTGTGCACTGAGTTTGCCCTACGACCGTTAAGAAATACATAAATCGCGTAATCAGCCTATAATGTTCCCACTGCTGGGACACAGGCCTCCTCTCTATGAGAGAAAGTGGGCCGTAATCCACCATGACACGCGGGCCCAGTGCGGGTTGGTAGACGTTGACGCATGTCTTCGAATTTTTGGTTCTAGGTTATGCCGGTTTCCTCATGAAATTTTCCTTCACCGTTTTGAAAGACGTGGTGATGAAATTATTTACACAGAGTAATGAGTCTGCCTGGGTTCGAACCCACGACCTGCAACAAGTCGGGGCCTTTACCACTGGGCCACCACTGCTCAATACATATCGGATACCTATGTTATATATAGACTACATACAAGACATAATAATCTCTTACAACGCCCTCTGGTGGAGAAATCGAGGGTAGTATTAACAAATACTCTCCCATGCAACTCGCCCATTTATAATTTAGAATGAGTACCGTTGGCAAATACGGTCGGGAAGTTGTCGTTTCTGAATATTAATGTGACAATAAAGCGCTTCACACTCAGTAACTATAATGTATGATATTGTACATTACAGCCCATTATAATTGAATACACATTTAGCTGTCGTGTGTGGTTTACTGACGATTTCCATGGAAAGATGTAATGAGATGTATCGTGCTATAATAAACATCTTTACATTATAGCTGCTGTGTGAGAAGTGCTTTACTGATCCGACTTTACTCTTTTGGTGACTGAACATTTGCTCGTGAATCACTAATACGTTGATTCGTTGTCATCATCATCTGCCTAGCTTTTCCCACTATGTTGAGCTATCAGTATTTTACATGCAGCGTATCTGACCTCCACACTACAGTTATGCTACGGCTACATTGTTGCGATAACGCAACTACACTTCGCGTGCTCTCTTTCGCACACCACTCGACGCCTCGCTGTACAACAGAGAGCGCGCGAAGTGTAGTTCGCGTTATCGCGACAATGTAGCCGTATCACAACTGGATAACAGAAATAAAAATAATTTATTTCAGTAATTTATTTTAAAAGTACGTAAGCTTTTTTTGCTACCGATACTGAATAAAAGTTAGAGGCTTCGTTGACCCGGTACTAATGCAGATGTACGTTTCATCCCGAGGTTTCACAGCACTACCTACGCTACATCCCGGGGTAATCGCGGGACTACCTACGTACCTATCGGGATATTGCGCTGCACTCAATACACGCTGCGACTGCGAGGCGAATTACGAAACTAGGAACCCCTCTTCTTTGTGGACGTATACAGAATGACTTTTTTTACCGGTTCCAAATTTTCCCATTTTCCTACCCATGAATATGAACAACACTATGGGACCAACTCTGAAATTACGAAAAAAAATCAGCTGTATTTCATAAAATTTTGGTCAAGTAGGTAAGTAAGTATTCAACTTTTGTATGAAACAGCAGATTTTTTATTTTTGTGTAAACAGTATTATACCTATTATTTATTCATTTATTTAATGCTATGTTTATATTTTTACATAGTTGACTATACAAAATAAAACGAAACACAAACTGAACACGTACTATCACTATATCCAAAAGTAATTTAAATTGAACATTAATAGCTATCCTAGTGATTTGTGTTCAGCAGAAGACGCACAGCGGTCAGGAGCACTGGCGCTGTTCAAATAAATCTAATAAGTCCTGGACGGCTTATTTATGTGTTCCACGATGTTGATCACGTTACAAGTGTTAAGTTTTGGTATTGCCAGTTTAGGGTAAGGTGGAGGTAGGATTTTGGACTGCAGTTATTTAAAGATCCAACAGATTCAGGTTAAATGGTGAATGATTTCGTCTTCAAAAAAATATATGCAGGAACTCTGACCAAATAAAAAACCAAGGCAGAGGGCTTTTTTTTAAGAATGCTCCCCCTGGGTGCAGCTGGGTGCTACTTCGTTCACGTTCATGCAGGAACTATTTTTGATAAAATATTTATTTTGACCGCCTATCCTAACGTTCTATAAATATCGTTGTCATTATTGCAAAGTTTTGTTGAATTTTTTTAACCTCTTCTTGTATAATGGTGTGCTACAGACCATATAATTATGTGAAGAAGAAAAAATAAATAAAGAGAAGAAGTGAATATAAAAAAGTATTGATTGGAACGAAGTTCTTTTACGCAGCTTGCGGTAGGAGTAAACTGGGAGAAATCGTCACGTAACGAAAAAGCGTTATACCCCTCCATGCGACTTTATATTAGATACTTATATCAAAATTAAATCCCAAGTTTCTGCAGCCACCGTTGCAAAAATTTTTAATGTTTTCGTCGCGGGTATTGTTTTCATTTTTTAATTTTAAATATGAAACGAATTTATTTATTTAAAATTCCCAATATTTTTACACCTACCAACACCAAAACTTTCACTAAATGTTTACATGTTTCTTTATTAGGCCGTACATTTCGGAACCCTACTTTTTAGAGTCCCTTAAGTGTATTAGTGCAATCCCTATAAATCCTGTCAATGGTAGCCATCTTAAGGGTTATGTTGGTACCCAACTGCCCACGGTTATGGAGATATAGACGATAGTCTTGTGGGTAGAATAATAATGACACCTTTGTATCAACGGGTATTTTAAAATATGTTACCAACTAGCCGGCAAAGTTAATTAGACCATTATTGTAATTCGTTACGACATACAAATATACGTGGTGTCCTTGTCTGGTAAAATTTTTGATGAAAGAGAACAGCCAATTCCGTAATTAAAAACGTTTAAAATCTAGTCGCATTCTCATCTCAACAACAATCAATGTCAAAAACTTTTCGAAAATTTAAGGAAATTTTTGACAGATTCAGACTGAGATCAGACTGTGAACGTTCTTAAAATTAAATTTTTTTGAAGGGCTATACAAGGCCTACAAAGTGCTCATATTAAGAAAATATAAAAGAATCTATCATAAAGATTAATAAAATATAAAAACCCATTAGGAGGAAACGCGGTCGGAGAGACTTTTGAAAAAGCCTAAGTAAAAAGTCTTATTTAGAGGTTTCGCTCTCGCCTATTTCCTCCTCCAATATTTTACCAATTTAAAAGATATTTCATAAACTGAATAAGAAGGATATATACTGTGTCCCTATGTTTTTCTTTTTTCATTAATAGTTGTCAAATTTGTACACTAGGCCTCTGTTGACAGCGGTTAAATCGGATTTTTTTTTCTTATAAAAATAATCTATCATCAATCAAAAAGGAAAACAAAGGGATACAAGTAGTTAACATTTATTATTATGTAAAAAATCATTGCTTTATGGTCATTAACCAGAAGGAAAACAGGCGAGAGCGTTTCTATGGAGAAAATACCACCCGCATGTCCTTTTAAGAAGTGACAATGCGCAAGGTACGAATCAAACTTCTTTCGATAATATTCTGTGCCTAAAACCTTTTAAAGTGCAAATTGTTCCACACATTTCCTTTCTCGAATACTGAAGTCAATCCCAGTAGGTATAACTGTTTCGTAAACAACAAATAAAAACCTTTGATTATTATCTATCAAAGGAGCGAAGCAACGCATGTTTTCTGTATCAAACGAAATCTGTTTATAGTTGATATGTTCTTGACGTTGACAGTACCTATTGTTCTTTTTTTAAGGAACGGAATATGTTAGCCAATTTACTTCCTTAGTATATCTATGGTAGGGGAGGGGAAAAAGGGCGAAAAGTTAATGGCTGAGTAGGTGCGGCCTCAGACCAAATAAAAAACCAAGACAGAGCGCTGAGAACGATACAGTGAAGCATGCCAAAACTACACCTCCGCTCTGTGCATACACGCTCACACGCACACATTTACAATCATCTTATTTAAAAAAAAAAAATCGCTAAATGTGTTGCTAAGCGCAAATCTCGAGAGCAGCTGAACCGATTTCGCTAATTCTTTTTTGTTGTGTTCGGTATTGTCAGGACAAAGTTTTTATGAAAGAAAAAAAAAGTTCGAAAAAAAAATTACAATAAAACTACACCTCACTAAGTGCACACATGTTTACGAAACCGGCTTCACTTTACTATTGACAGCCCTCTGTTTAGGTTTTCTATTTGGTCTGAGGGTGCGGCATGATGAGAGAACACCGAATTTATTTTTGGAAAGTTTCAGATAGGAGCCCCGTGGTCAGAAGTCCACTTTCAGATTTCAAAAAGGGGTCAAAAGTAAAGTGTTCTTCAGAGCCGTTGATTTTGGTATGATCGTGTGCGGTCTAACCTATCTTATCTTAAATAGGCAAATCTAATGAATAAATTGTGGGTTTTTCCTAAATCTATAATGACTTTGAAAATAGCCTATTGTTATAAAATAAATATTTGTATAGTATACTATTTCAACCTACAATGCTCCCACCACTACTGGGACACAGGCCTCCTCTCTCAACCCAGTAACTGGGTAACACGATACCCCTTGGTAAGCATGGTTGTCAGACTTTTGAGCTTCTGACTTTCGTAACGACTGTCAGATCTAAGAGTGACAGCCGAGAACGCTTAACGTGGCTTAATGTGTTTTCCGAAACAAGGAGGGGTTTCGATATTATGTAATGGATGGTACCCATCCACGAACAGCCGCAGCAAGGGTAGCTTAACTTTCGATCGTTCCGTGCGGCTAGCCATGAGCCCTCTCTTCTCGCTCAGCTACGGTAGATAAATATTTGAAACCAACTTTCGTAGAATTTTAATATCTCTCAGTGAGTTAAACTCTTACTACAGCTTTGAGTGGACGGTCTTCAACATTAATTTATTTTAAACCAGAATATTAAGTTACAAGAAATAAAGTATTCCGGAAGAAAGATCATAATCTGACATCCGATGCTTTTAAAAGACAAAAAAAATAATGGTTACTTTCGGGGTTATCTCAAAAAAGTACTCTGTGGGTTATCTGCAAAAATTATTTAATGGAATTTTTATCGTTATATGGCCATAACATTACTTCATCCGTACCAAGTCTAATTCATTTGAAATATTGTATGAAGCGCTGCTTACCACTGCACATTGGTTGATAAGGCAGATCTTAGGCACCTACCTAAAACTTAATTAACTTTTGACAAGATGACAAAATAATATTGCTACGTGGAACGTTGGGGCCAATGCCATTTTCTCGGTCCACACTTTGGACGAGTGGCGATGGAGCCAACATTGCTGCATTGGCCATCAATCATGTAGAGCCGCCGTAAAAATTATAAAACAAAAATAATATAACAGCCTATAATGTTCTGCACTGCTGGGACACGGGCCTCCACTCTTTGAGAGGGAGTGGGCAATAATATAGACCACGCAGGCCCAGTGCGGGTTGGTAGATGTTACATGCTCGAATTGTTTGATTCTAGAACATGCCGCGAAGTAATCCTTCACCGTTTTGAGAGCAGTGGTGATGAAATTATTTACACAAAGTAAAACGCCTGTCTGAGTTCGAAACCATAGCGTACAAAAAAAATAACAACAATCTTTAATATTAATTTCTACTTAAATATTCATATTATCATAAATCTTCATAATTCAGATCCGTGTTGTGACGTCGAACGGACCGCGTTCTGGTGACGCTCGCGTAGAACCGCGCTGACTCCCGCGGTGTGCGCGTGCGGTTGTCAGCGGCGAAATCTACCGCGTACAGACCGTATTTTGGACTGAAAATATAAAACCAAGTACCATAAAATATTACAAAAAAAACGACAGCCTAGTGCGAATCTGATACCGAACCGTTCCGTAACACAAAAACCAAAAATAAAAAGCTTTTTTTTTCCATTAGCCTACATTGTCCCATTGCTGGGCAAAGGCCACCCCCATGTTCTTCCACCTTTCTTTGTGCTGTGCCTTCTCTGTCCAATCAGTCAGGACCGAGTTCTAATCGTCACGCCATTGTTTCTTAGGCCTGTCTCGGAGACGAAGCAAAATAGCTTTTACCTTATTTTTATCATTTGCGATGATAAAGGCAGGCACAGTTATACATATTCTGTATTTCTGCTGTTTCTTTAATAGAGTTCAAAAGATACAACCTTGTGACAGACAGACGGCAGAGGCTTAGTAATTTTCACCCTATGGGTCCCTAAACAAAGTGCATTATGCAATAAACTCAGGAGTACCTACTCTTGAAACTGAAGTAGCAGTTGGCTGGCCATGTTTATCTAAGAACCGATGGCCGGTGGAACAGGCGAGTCCTGGAGTGGACACCGCGTATCGGCATGCGTATTTAGCGTAGCCAAACGATTCCTGGGACAGACTGGGTGCGGAAGGCGCAGGACAGGGTGTTGTAGCGCAGCCTGGGAGAGGCCTATATCCACCAGTGGACTAGGATAGGCTGACCTGATTGATCAACTCTTGACAGTCAGCCCCGCTACTACCTTACTTACTTGTGTCTCAGTGTTTTTCCAAGGCGTATTCCTATATAGTTCGTGTTAATACGTCAAAGAAAGAATGAAGACAAATACATACATATATCCTGTAACCCATTCGAAGTTGTCAAACATGGACCATGCTGTATACCCCATCACGTGGATACCGTCGTTTATGGCGCAGTATACCTGTACATACAATATACATATGGCTTTACTGTCTTGGGCTCCTGCTGGTTCGATTACAAAGTCGGGCAAATTGTCATTGCTTTGTTCCGTTAGGAATTTCTCAGTATAACAGCCCGGAGTTTGGGAGTTGGTAAGAGCACGTTAAGCTGTTGGTCCTGACTCGTGCGCCTGATCTCTGACGTCCGATTGTATTATGAGAGTGAGGGAAAAGGACGTCCACTTGTGTTTACGCAGACACTTGCGCGTACTTGGTTAATCTCCGTTGAGATTGGCCTTTTTAACCGAAATTCAGTCAAGCGGACATATTTTTTTTACTAACCTATATTCTCTCCCTCATATTTCTCCAGTTCTCTTTATGGTTTTTCTGTTGATGTTTGTTTATCTTTATTTCTATTACTGAGATTAGGTTCAATAATAATTATAAATAAATAAACACAATCCACACATATCACACACCACACACACATCACGTACCACACAAACATACACACACCACACATATCTCACACACACACACACCCCCATTCCTTTCACATATCTTTATTACCTGTTCCAAATTACTCCTAATGTAATTCACCCGCCTCAAGTCGTACAGGTCCTGGCTGACGGACGGCAGACCATTCTCCGTGATCATGATATCGTTCACTCCGTAAGTATTTTTGATCCAGTGCAGCTGCTTCCGAAGACCTTCAGGGTATATCTGAAAGGTTTGATGACATTAAAATATGCTGAGAGACAAAAGGTTTTAGAAAGACGTTTGTTTGTTTTATATACTGCCGGAGTCTAGGTAGGTATGTTTCCCGCTTAATATATAAATCAAATCAACTAAAAGCCATTTTTACTCAAATAATTAGGGCTGGTTTTTTCAACGCCAGATAATTTTATCGAAGGAATCATTTTGAATTTTTGACAGTTCTTCCATACAAAAACTGTCAGAAATCAATTTTATTTCACGAATAAAAATTATCTGTCGATTGAAAAATCAGCTCTTAGACTGAGAATTAACACTTTTTTAACATCAAAATTCCATAAGACTGTCCCCCAAAACGGACAAGCTCTCCAGCAGGTATAACCTAGGAGTCTTCAAGTCTATGTTCAAGCTCAGACTAAATAAAAAACCAAGACAGAGCGCTGAGAACGATACAGTGAAGCATGCCAAAACTCCACCTCCGCTCTGTGCATACACGCTCACACGCACACATTTACAACCATTTACAATCAAACTACACCTCACTAAGTGCACACATGTTTACGAAACCGGCTTTACTTTACTGTTGACAGCCCTATATCTTGGTTTTTTATTTGGTCTGAGTGTGCAAGTATGTCTTCGGTTCCAAAGACCAACTTGCACAGATCACGTAATATCTTAAAATAGTTTCTGTCCGCGCCTTCGTCCGCGTATCCACCCCGTCGCATCGCATCGCCTGCCCGCACTATCTCTTCGTTTACGCTTAGCATTATTTCTGTTTTTTTTTCTTTTTGCTTGACTTCTAAGGATTCTAGCCTGATTTTAATCGCTAATCTCTGGAACTACCAGACGGATTTGCAAAAATCTTTTAGTATTTGATAGCCAAATTCTTGAGGAAGACTAACTATAGGTTAACTTTAACATCACGATAAAACCCATATAGGCCGAGAAAAAAAGTAAAAACGCTAAGCTAAAACGAAGTTATAGCGCGGGCGATGCGATGCGACGGAGAAAGAAATTCCACGCGGATGAAGTCAGGAGCAGAAGCAAGTGTCATATTTCTGCACGAAAAACTTCTTCTGTATGGCGTTTTACCAGGATGCTAAAACAATGTATTAAAAGATTCTTGCCGCAAACCAGTCAGTGACAGCCGTCTTCCAGTAAGGATGGTTGACCATGGAGACTCCGATCTCTTTGGAGCCGTAGTACGGCCAGGCTCCTGCATTCTCTGGGTCCACCTTACGCACCAGTTTAGTCGTGTAGTGGTTGAGCGCATAGAAGTCGTAGGTTCCTATAGGTATCAAGATCAAGATCAAAATCTTTAGAATTAGAAAGAAAAGAAAAAAAAGTTTTTTTGCCGTGAACATGACGCAAAAAAAAAGAACATAAACACAAAAAATAAAGTAAAAAAAGGTAGGGGGGAAACATGCGTCACATTCATGCATAACGGCTATCGCTCAGCATTATGCTGCGACCCTATGCAAGACAGAGCCCCAGCGCTGGTTTTCAGCGACAGCCGGCGCCGTATACCTAATTATAATAGCTAGACAGCGGATGCTGATAGTATACGGAAACTCGGAACAAGCACAGTAACTAGATTTCGCGACTTTGGAGAGCTATAATGACCCTTTTAAACAACTTGAATTAGTCTACTGTTCTAGAAGGTCTTTTAAATTCACAATTTGTCAAAATTTTTGTGCGAGGTCTTTGTAAATTCCTCTTGAATCCGTAATATTATATTTTACAATAGTTTTACCCGCGTTCCGTAATTATTATCTCTCAGACCAAATAAAAAACCGAGACAGAGGACTGTCAACAGTAAAGTGAAGCCGGCTTCGTAAACATGTGTGCACTTAGTGAGGTGTAGTTTGATTTAGAATGGTTGTAAATGTGTGCGTGTGGGCGTGTATGCACAGAGCGGAGGTGTAATTTTGGAATGCTTCACTGTATCATTCTCAGCGCTCTGTCTTGGTTTTTTATTTGGTCTGAGATTATCTATGATACTTTCTCAATCGTTCTTCGTCGCCCTTACATTTTCTTAGATAAAGTGAGTAAAGAAACATATCACATGAAATCTGAAAGCACAACACTCCTTCGTAGTGTGTAAAAATCCTTACCTTTAACAAATACAATTTCTTCGGGAGTGAACGGAGGCAGCCTGGGATACCGGTAGCCTTCTCTTTTACTGTTTTCCGCCAGAACCTTCTCAATTTCTGGTGGCCAGCCACCTAATTTGGAGTATATGGCGTGGGCGTATCTTCCTTCCTAAAACCAGGTTTTTTTTTTTATTCAATTAGTTATAAAGTAAAGTAAAAATATGATTTACATTAATTACAATTGAGGAAAGTTAAGTTCTAACTGTAATGTAGATCTACCTGGATGCTTACTCTCGAATATAATTCCGATAGATCGACATTAGTCAAACGTCAGTTGGTTGAGTTAAACGTCAGGGATTGGCTAGACTCAGTGAGTCCAGCCAATCCCTGACGTTTGACTGACAATTCCAATGTCGATCTATCGGAATTATATTCGAGAGTAAGCACCCAGATTTTGGTTTATGAAAAACATGTCTTTCAGGCCATCAATTTACATCAAACATTTAATAATAAGACAACAATAAATGTATTATTACAAGGTAAATTGAAAAGAAGGTATAATATTTTCAATGCTGATTACGATCTTACGTGTGAATTGATTTATCAGACTTGTAAATAAATACGTAGCTAACGTAAATTAGCTCGAAAGATTATTTTGTCGGAAGTAGTTCAGTCATTCGTTTTATGATTCGGGACGCCAGCGCCAAGCGGCACTCTACAGAGTCTAGTCTGAGTTCGTGGAAGTCAACGAGAGTGCTAAAGTGAGGTGGAGCAGTCTCTTGACCATTGAATATCGTACGGATAACATGTGCTCAGAAACTGTCTCGCGTTCCGTATCGTTGTGTAGTGACAGTGTGTGATTCCCTAGTGTGATTAATTTGTTCGTAAAATTATAATTTGATTTGAACTGCAAACGGTTTTTCTATTGCGCAGTAACCACCACTACCCATAGTACGCCCACAGCAGGTAAGATAAGTCTTCGTTCGCGTCATAAAAGGGTACACAGGTATTAGCTAATGTGGGTAAGTACACAGTTACAGTTAATTTTTATTACGAAGTAAAAACAAATTTTGAGTATTTTAAAGATAGAGTATAAAACGGTTCCTTTACTTTTAACGGCTCCGTTTAATTCAACTAATAACATAAGAGAATCTTCGATAGAAAAATAGATGTAGGTACCTCATAAGTATAAGTAGAAAGAACTGAGATAACTTGCTTACCCAGATTTGCAATGTGAGTTTCGTAGCCTCAGCATCCGCTGGCGTCTCCGGCTCGAGCCAGAAGAAAATATTGGACAACGATAACATGCCTGAACACGAAACAAAAAAATAAGTTAGTCAATTAAGTCTCCCGATTTACATAGTTTACCGAGAAAAGATCACAAGGCCAATTCTAGTAATTAAAAACGTTCGAAATCTATTGTATTTTTCTCAATGGCAATGGTGCCGATGTCGACAAATTGTTCGAAATCTAGTCGCAATCTCATCTCAGCGACAATCAATGTCAAAAACTTGTCAAAAATTTAGGGAATTAAGAGGTATTTTTGACAGATTGAGACTGACGGACGTTAGAATGTGAATGGTCTTAAAGATACGAGAATTGCCCCTCTGATTTACCACCACCAAAAAATTTTAATGACGGACAGGTTGCGTCAGTTGCGTGCCTACCTGTATGTCAGGCACAATGTATATTTTTTTAATCTTCAACCCCCTTTGAGTGTACCTGTCCAGTCAGTGCACGCATGTGTCAGCGTCATCATGTAGCCAAATTAAAAATGAAGGAGTTGGCGACTCGACGAACACTACCACAGAGTACTTTTTGATAGAGTGAGAAACAATACCAAAGAAAAGACATTTGGTTAGGCCGCATAAAGTAGGTACACAAACTACCAGACTATCATTAAATCTAAATAAAAAATAATGTTTTTAATAAACCCATATAGACCTCACATTTACAAAACTCAAAATATACAAAAGAGAATATTCATGTCATTGGTAATTGTCATCATTGTGTATAAATTACAAGTATACCTATTCTTCAAATGTCAGTGTATGGAAAAATGTTTTTACCTATTACTATAACTTACTCAATATCTGAATCACGACTTACCATGATGCAAATGCCTGAACTCCTCATCATAGATCCTGTAGGCCTGGGCATGGGCAATCAGCACATGTTTGTTGCACAAGTACAGACCTATCTTCGTATCGTCCAAATAAGGAGCGGCCATCTTGTCGTAACCGGCATCACAGGTGACCAGGGGCTCGTTCAAAGTGATCCAGTACTTCACACGGTCAGCGTATAGGGAGTATAGGACCCTCGCGTAGTCGCCGAACCAGATGGAAATCAGGGGGTTAGCCCAGCCACCTGAAATAAATGTGAAGAAAAAGAAGCTATTGGGATGCACGAAGAAGCCTCCTCGTGTAGCGCAGTTTGTTCCACCAGTTACTCAACTGAACGCTCGCGCTCGGCGCATCCTGGACAGTCACACCCATCACCTTATTTGACTGGCCAATTCTTCCCTTGCGGTGGTAGGGCTAACACGTACCCGCCTGGTTTGCGACCACTCTCCCACCGGAGTCGCGTCAAGCAGCCTGCTGTGTTTCGTCGATGCGCACGCTCGTTCCATCATAGACCTCATTCATCGGTTTGCATCAGGCGTGATCGAGGTCAAGAGCGGGCCCATTCAACAATAAAAAAAAGCTTTCGCTTTCTGTCCTAACCAAACCAACATCGGTAAAATCTTTAGAATAGCAAAATATAAAGTACCCTTACCAAGATTCTGTAAGGATTGTGGCAAGTCCCAATGGTACATAGTCACAACAGGTTCGATGCCCTTCTCCAGTAGACCGTTGATCAGGTTGTTGTAGTAGTTCTTGCCATCCTCGCTGATGTGGTTGGGGAAACCAGATGGAAGTATACGAGGCCAGGATATTGAGAACCTAAGAATGAGGACAGACTGTTAAAAGTAACCTACTTGTGCAAATTATTTCTAAATTAGTTGAAAAGGGTCTATTGCTGTTACACTTCATAGAAGTAGGTGCCTGCCTACCTTATATACCTTTATAAGTTGATGTACTGGACTGTAACAGAATACTGATAAATGAAATTCGTAACTGATGACATTTTAAATTAATATCGCCCAAACGCCACACCGGCGCAAGCCGTAGTTTTACTGGTATTGCTGACCGAGCGTGGACACGAAAGGTTTTTAGAAACATGATATTAATAATAGCCAAATAAGTAACAGTAGCATTTTTCTATGTGATAAAGAATAGAAAAAAAAATCATAACAATGATTTATAGGCATTGGTATCCGACTTCCAGCTTAACCAGCACAATTAACCTATAATTTTCCCACTGCTGGGACACAGGCCTCCTCTCGGTGAGAGGGAGTGGGCCGTAATCCAGCACGCGGGCTCAGTGCGGGTTGGTAGATGTCACATGTCTTCCAATTTTTGGTTCTGCAACATTTATGCCTTGCTTTTCCTCCTTGTCTCCATGCCTTTCCTCACGATGTTTTCCTTCACCATTTTTAGAGTAGTGGTGATGAAATAATTTACAGACAGTAAAGCAACTGTCTGGGTTCGAAGCTACGACCTACAGCTCGTAAGTAGCGGCCGTTACCACGGCACCACTGCCACTGCAATCATAAACTAACCAGTATTACACTTACCTGGGGCGACTGCCTTTCTGACCTCCACAAACCAGTTACTGGGCCGCAGGAAACTCCCGACTACTTTTATCTACTGTAAAAGATCTTAGAAACCAACCTGTACATATTAAGGCCCAATTCATGGGCTATCTCGATGTCTCTCTTCCAAAGATGGTAAGAGTCACACGCCACGTCTCCGTTGGATTTGTCTATGACCACATCAGGTCGTGTGTGCAACAGTCGGTCCCAAATGCTCTCTCCTTTATCTGGGACATGAGGGTGATTATGTTATGGGGGCTCCATAGGCATAGATTGCGAAGGGAGAACAGACATAATTATTGTACGTTCCTCGATGTGCTTTTACCCGCATCATATCAATACATTATCATAACATTTTAATCCGGATAAAGACGAGCTGTTTGATAACGTATACAGGGTCAAAGTAAATTAGCTAGCGAAACTCCTCAAATATTATGCCTCAAGTATCGATATCTAAACATGATTTTATTTTTATTTCAGAGTTTCAGGCTACGGTAGCGAAACTTGGGAAGAAGTCAATAATCACTCGTCAAAAAACTGACTTACAGTAGGTACGTTTGGCATAGTGGTTGCGCAATTGATTGCTGCACGATTATTCGCTGGTTTGATTCCCAACTTTTAATCCATTCAACCCATCTGAAAGCTGTTACGCGTATGCCTGATTTTTAATGTGTTTGTAAATAAACTATGTAAAAGCATCCGCCTAGTGTGGCAAGGTTTATTTGTAAACAACACAACTCAAACCCTAATATGAAATAGGCATATTTTACCGCTTTCGTTCCATCCGCCTTCAACTTGGTAGGCGGCTGTGGACGCCCCGAACATAAACCATGATGGAAACGTCAGGTTCTGCACACAGGAACCACCGATGATGAGGACACTGTGAAGTTTTTACAATATAGACGAATAAAACATAACTATAATAGTTATGTTTTATTCGTCTATATTAAATAAAAATAAATAAGAAAAAATAATAATAATAAAAAAATAATGATGATAATGATGATATGATGATTAATTAATATAATAATAATGTCTATATTATATTGTTTTATTAAATATAGTTAAAGCAAAAAGAGAAGCATATGGCTTTCAGTAGTATAAAGGTACATATAACATAACATAATCAGCCTTTAATGTAACCCACTGCTGGGACACAGGCCGCCTTTCAGTGCGGGTTGGTAGATGTCACATGACTTTGAATTTTTTGGTTCTAGGACATGCCGGTTTCCTCAGGATGAAATCGTATTGTCATTCATTATTAGTTCGGGCCCCGAACTAATCTTGTGTTCATAAGTTATTCGGAGTAGGGATCGCCCGTAACTTTTTTATTATTGCTAGTTAATTGGGCCCGCTCTTGATCCCGATCATGCCTGATGGAAAGCGATAGATGAGGTCTATGATGGAACGAGCGTGCCCAGAAGATGCCTGTTCACTCTTGATTTGAAGGCAGACGAGTTAAAAACTTAAATGTGGGAGGACACATGCCTGGCAGAGAGTTCCACACTTTAGCTATGCGCATAATAAAAGTGGACGAGAAGCGCTGAGAACAACTCGTCGGGATATCAACCAAGTGCAGATGGTACGCTGCAGTGCGACCAAAACTACTGATTTCATGCTCAGGTACAGTACCCGCCGCAGAGTTCACACCTGGGGGGGGATGTAAATTCTTCGGCGGCCAATAATCCCCGATAAGTTTACGTCATCAGTTTGCCTAAACATTTCAGATACATCTTCCCTATCTCTCTTTTATATCTTTGTGTCTTGTCTACAAATAGTCTAGCACGGTATTTATTTGGATTAATTAAGACTGCATGCTACTGAACTGCGATGTCACTGCTATCAAGTTCGCACGTGTTCAAATAAACTTTTCATTGAAGAGATAGTTTAAGGGTCGGTTCACATCTGACGGAAGATGCGTCGCGTATTGACGGTCGCATAACGCCAGAACAGACAATTCTATGAGAAAACGTTCAATATAGAACGCGCTGTATGTGGTCGTGATGTGTCATGTCAGCGGCAAGTACAGACGCCAGCACATCGGGCTACCCGAAACTGTAAAATTTACCCAATCATCTTTGAACCTTATGCTTTAGCGATAAAGTTGAAAATCTATTAAAGAAATTTGACAGATTGTAGTAGCTTGATGTCCGGGCATCTATAACTTGCAGAGTATGTGCGCACTCATTACTAAATAGCGTAACAGAAACGCGACTACCTATATTTTGACGCGGTAGTGCGAATCTAACGATTTAAATCTTTGTCGCTATCATCATTTTCACTAACCTAACCTACATAATTATGTAGATGATCGAACGGATACACAGGAGCGTGCAGATTCACCTTTTTGCATTTGTGCATTTGTGAACGCGCCTTAGAATACGTGGCGTCGTCGCCTGTATTGTTTTACATACCTAAGTAGTTATAAGTTAGTCAGGAACGCACCCTACAAGAAGCTACGATCCGTTTTTACGCTACGATTAGTTTTTTTGTCCCTTCTAGTTATAATTAGTTATCCATACTTCATAAATTCGAAAGTAACTCTGTCTGCCTGTTTGTTACCTTTTAACGCCTAAACCACTGAAAGGATTTCGATAAAATTTAACAGAGAGATAGATTGCATCCCGGGGACGGATATAGGATAGTTTTTATCGACATACCTCGCGGGCGAAGCCGCAAGCGGAAGCTAGTAACTTATAATATGTGCTAAATAGTGTACCTGACCTTAAATTATAATACGTGTGTGGCAATTACAATTTTAATAACTGCAAGTTGGGAGTTTCACTTCCACTCTTCGATCTCAACTTCACCTCCAATACGCGTAAAAGGAGACAGGTAGAGTACCTTCCACCTAAGTCTCCACTCTCCGTACTATATTCAATACAAAAACATAAACAAATCTCCGATGTGTATAAATAGATTTAATTTAGTTTATTTTAGCTATAACGTTTTTTTTGATGAAAATCTTGATTATCATAGTAAATCGTGAGAATTTGTATAAAACAATGTTTATGTTTATTACGATGACGATTATTAGATTTATATTTAACAATTATAATATCCTATTATTTCAACACTTAATTTTTTTTTATTCTGTTTACACCTAATTAAGGAGCCTAAGATAGGAAGGTAGAACGGAACATGCAGGTACGAATTTTGAAAGAAATAAAGCCATCTCTGTATGAGTGGCGTCATGAGGAAGCGATGATGAGGCAGTGTTTCCCTGTGAACAAAATGTTCTGACAGCTTTTTTATGCTAGTCCAATTTGCTTCCTGTGTGGTCCATTGTGCCTCGCTTATGAAGGTAAAAAGAGCCAATTTAATCTGCTTTCCCACGGCTGGGACACGGACTCGCGCACCAAGGGTTCCGTACTAATTTGAAGATAAGTAACTGCCTACAAATTTACGGTTTTTGGAGTTTTCCTTTACTTGTGCTACATAACATTGCTTCTTGCCAAATTTCATGATTGTAGATCGACAGGGGGGGGGGAGTTTCGTATAGGTTCTGATTCCCTTGCGAGTGTCAAAATATGCGGCATAAACGGGACATAAACGCCCGTATCTTTTGATTGCGTTGACTTAGAAGTTTGATTTTTTTACTGCTTCCAGGGATTACAGCCCTGAGTATTTGATATTAATTTCTACTTGTTCCTGAGAAAAAGGGTCTTGACAGACGGACAGACAGATGGACAACGAAGTGATCTTATAAAAGGATTCCGTTTTACCTTTTGAGGTACGTACGGAACCCTAAAAATAATAAAAGTAAGTGGACTTGACTGCCTCGTTGGTCTAGTTGTCGCAAGCGCTAATGCTGAGCATGCAGTCCTGGGTTCGATTCTTAAGTAGGACAAAGTGTTATTCGGTTTTCCATCTGAAAATTCTCAGTACCAGCCCGGAATCTGGATTTGTGCCCAGTTGATGGCAATTGGCTCACCCCCCTGTTACATGGGAATTAAACATAAACGTAGGGTAAATGCGTAGAGAATTAGAGATGTCAGCATCGGAGAAGGGGCCCGTTAGGGTCGGAGCCTGCCGGGGCAGCGGGATTGTCCGAAAGGGTTACCGCTACCCCGGAACATAAAGGGCTAAGGAAGGAACACGGATGGGTTTTAGTCAGTAAGAGTTTGACACTCCCTTCCGCTCCACCCAGAGCGGGAGGGGTCATTTGATGATTTACCAACCTTAAAAAAAAGGGTAATTGCGGGGTAAATTCGTATCACACTATCAGTAGCAATAACTAAGACAGTTCAACAACATTCATTGTGTTATTTACGTTGTTTAGCAGACAATTTTTTCGAACTTATGAAGTAAGCAATGGATTAGCAATATCCTTCAAAATGATTCAGATTGAGATGAATTGTGTGCGCAATTAGGGTGCTAGTGAAATGTGAGTGGGTGCACTATAAGTAGGTACCTATACCTCTGCCTATCTTCTCTTGGAAACAAGGCGTGATAATATTAACATTATTGAAATACAAATTATAATTAATTGACTTACCTTAATACAACCGCACTGATAAGAATCATTTCCACGACTGCGGTTGTGACTGAACTGTGTAATAAAATCGTATTATAATCTAAACGCAAATTGTATTTCTTGTGTAAACTTAAAAAATTCTATAACTCATCCGAATCTACGTCAGGAATGACTTTAACTAGTTTATGCCCGCGACTTCGTCCGCGTGAAATTTCTTCTTCCCCTGACCCACCCCGACGCATCGCATCGCATCGCCTGCCCGCGCTGTTACTTCGTATTTGATTAGATCTCTTTCTTTCGTTTTCATCGGCTATAGCGTGATGTTAAATAGCCTAAGTATAGCCTTCCTCAAGAATTCAGGTATCAAGTGCAAAAATAATTGTTCAAATCTGACTGGTAGGTAGTTCCTGGGATTTAGCGCGTTCAAACAAACAAACAAACTCTTCAGCTTTATTATTAGTATTAGTATAGACATTTAGTTATTTAAGGTGACGTTAATCCGTTAGAATCGCGCTGGGATCAAAACTAATGATTTCCGACAGACATAAAACAATGATGTGTTTAATTTGTAGATATGATATTGACGTCATTGGAAAAGTTTTTATTCAAGTCTTAAAAAAGGTTTTGTAATAACTGTTTCATTGACGACAAAAAGGCCTTAGTAAAACTATAGGCCGACACCTTAACTGAGACGTTGCCTGAGGTAGCTGCGCGGTCCGGGAGGGGTGATAGTTGTCACAAGTTGACGAATCACTGAGCTCTCGCATCACGTCACCACACCCCTCCCGCACCACGCTGCTACCTCAGGCAACGTCTCAGCTAAGCGGTCGGCCTATAGCGGTCGTTGGTCTATGCAGAAGGTCTATACGATCCATCAATGAAGACATGGACCCGTCCAGAAGTACAGTCCGGTCCCAGTTATTTTAAATCTGATTTTGCATCACTGTTCAGTGTGTCATGTAGAACAAGTAAAGGAAAAATTCCGAAAACCGTTTGTAGTTACATTACAAAAAAAAAAGCCGTAGATATGTAAATAGTTTATATTTACATACCTACTTTGTACGGAACCCTCGGTGCGCGAGTCCAATTCGCACTTGATCGGTTTTTTTAATAACTAGATACTCTAATATAACAAGCAGAAGATAATCATGAACTCATGAATAAAATACTTTCCCAGTACACTCTCTTATGAGTATACGAGTAACTATGTGCTCAAAACATTGCAGTGTTGAAGTAAAAGTTAATGCAATTATGAACAATTTGCTATGCATTACTCTGCTTCATAATCATGTATTTTAGGCACACGGTTGAATAACAACGGGACTTTGTGAAGTATAAATGATTTAACGGTCACGTGATTATTTACCTTAAGTTAGCGGTAATTAATTTGTGGTGTTTACTAACGCAATGAAAAATTGATTAAATAGTTACAGGACTTTTATCTCACGAAGCGACGCGCGCTTTACTTGTGGTTACCATGTGTACAAACGCTGTGAATGTGTGCGTCGTGACAGCACATAACACACACATACACACTTCCGACTTTGCCGTTGTCTCGGACGGTACCTTCAGAGTTCTCGTCTGTCCGAATTTAGAACATTTTGTTCAGACCCTCATTTCTCGCATTTGGATCGGGTGCAGATGGAGTGCGCAGGCAGTCATCAACATTTGCCTATCCTTTTCCAACTACATTGGAGTCGGCATCCAGATTTACCGGATGCAGCTGAACATCAGAATTTTACATGGAGCGACTGCCTATCTGACCTCCACAACCCAGTTGGGTAACTGGGTAATACGATACCCCTTGGCAAGACTGAAGTACGCAAGCAGTGTAAGGATAAAATATAACCGTTTGAGCTTCAAAACTAAGTTAATCCTAAGTAGACAACATAGATATCTATACCTATAATCCTATTATTCAAACTGACATTAAACAATAACATATTCCACCATTTTCCATTTTGCGGTTGTACAAAATATACGATGCAAATCTGATTAGCGAACGTTACAGCCCAATAGTTCAGGAATAATTGGCTCGATCCGGTTTGAGCCGGATTACAACTAGTCTAAACTGGTATAGATACAGAGGTATATTACTTCACGACTTTTGTTTGTGGTTAGGCAGAAAAAGGTCTTAACTAGGTAAGGTAAAGGTTCGATTTAAATACCTAAGGGCTGATTTTTCCAACGCAAGATAGGTTTGTCCGAGGAATAGTTTTGAATTTTTGACAGTTCTTCTATACAAAATCTGTCAAACGCCAATTTTATTCTACGAATAAAAATGATGTATCGATTGAAAAATTTATTTTTGGAGAAAAACTTTTTTGAGTTGATCTCAGGAGGCCTACCATGGTCTATTTAAAAACGATTCAAAAGCAAGACATTTCAGTTTAGGTTCACAGTCGTACCATGCGTCCAATACGCTCAGCGGCATTTGGATCGTTGAAAGTGAATGAGCGTTAAGAGCTCGTGGTAGGTATCCAAATGGCACGGAATAAATTGAATCGTTATGCTGACGTCATGGTACGAATTAGAAGAACAGTTCAGTTTAGGTCCTAAAGTGGATCGCGTTAAGAGCTCGTGGTAGGTATCCTGGTGTCAAATGAACGTCACTACAGTCCGTCAGGTTTGTTATTTGTTTTGTGTTTATGTGTATATATACATTTTATTATACTTTTATTATTTATATTTATGGTTACTATATATATAGTACATTATGCTGAGCGATGCCAGTTTTGCGTAGATGTGACGCATGTTCTTTTCTTTTGTTTGTGTTCTTTCTCTGCGTCGTTTGCCGCAAATAAAGAAACGTTTTTAGTATTAGTTATCTTTAAGCAAAGTTTTATATTAACGGGTTAAATTTTATTGAATCGGCGCAAAAGAAATACATAAGCAGTATTGATAACTCGAATATATTTTTATTTAATCAGCCATCTATACACTCATCGTAAGGCATAATTTACACAACAGAGATAAACAGGATGTAATAAATAATTATTTGCATAGAGTTCACTTAATATATACTTAGATAAGCTACATAAACACAAATGCACTGTTTGCTACCTGTACATATATTAATAACCAGCAGCGCCCCGCGGTTTCACCCGCATAATTCTCGATCCCGTGGGAATACCAGGATAAAAACTATCCTATGTCCTTTCCGGGGACTCAAGCTATACTAAATTTCATCTAAATCGGTTCAGCGGTTTAAGCGTGAAGACGTAACAGACAGACACAATAATATTAGCATGGATAACGATATGTTTAAAAGCAGGACTATTATAATTATTACATGGGACTTAAACATAACTGGCGTAGTAATAGGAAGTAGGTGTACTGTAGATACGGGCGTTTTAGGGGACTGTCTTTTGTAATTTTGACGTTCGAAAAGTGCTGATTCTCAGCCTAGTTTGAATAAATGACTTGATTTTGATACACCTCTGTCTAACCATTCTGGAAAACGGGTATATGTACAAGTATAGTCGACGTCGTAATTACTTAACCACTTTTGACAACAAACAATTTCCAGTAAATTAAAATAAATAAATATTTATTCACAATTAAAATTGGCAAAATATTAACATTGAAATCTTAGAAATAATTTACAAAGGTACTTATGCTGTAAGATGCCAGGAGCTCATACGTTATGGTTATGGTTATGGTAATTGTAGGACATTTGGATGGGAGGTCGAATATACTACTTACTTACAGTTAGCCCACGTTCCCACAGACGTAAAAATATCGCGGCTGGATTTTTAACTGTCGGTGCAAAGCAGCACGTTGAAAATCGAGTGCGCGAAAAAAAGTGCGAGAAAAGCGCGCCCGTGCGAAGCTGGACTTATAATAATACTACCTACTAGCACTATTATTTACAAATCTCTTAATACTTGGTCACATCTAACACATTTATCGCTATCATCTGTAACATTATACTTCCTACATCGCAAACACTGCCCATTTTTACTCTGTGACAACTCAATATGCGTCTCCTTCCCGCCATTTTTAACTGTCAAACTGACAGATGACAGTTCTAAAATCTCGCATAGCACACTGTCATTTACACCATCAGACTTATTCAATTCATTTAATTTATCGTAAAAATCTGAATTTAATACAATGTTAGCTTGAAGCTTCTTTAAACTTTCATTTTTAGCTTGCACACATATTTCCCTTTTCAAATCCAATATGGCGTCCATTAGTGATGTATCCACATCAGTTGGCCGTAAAACCGGTAAGTTTTCGGTAAAATAAAACGGTTTTTCATACAACGGATGGTGTTGCCATACTTCTTCGATCAAATGCGGTAATATAGGCCCTAAAGCTTTACATAAAGAGACTAGAATCGTATGTACAACTAACTGAGCTGAAACTCTTTCTTCAGAATCTCTTTGAGAGCAATATAACCTATCTTTTATACAATGGCAATACAGACCGGAGATTTTATTGCTAATAAAGTACAAAATGCTTTGAGCTACATGGTTATACCTAAAATTATTATAATTATCGTTTATTTGGTTGACAAAAACTTCTGTTTCTTTGACCATATAGCTATCGAAATAATTTAATGTCGGTTTTCGGTTAAAATCGGTCTTTTCGACGTCGGTGACGACACCTAGGAGATATTTCATGATGTTTCTTATCCTGATGAGTTCTGCTTGACAGTCGTCCAGGAGTTTCTTGCTGATTATTATTTGGGAATGCTGGGTGGAGTGGCTTGCTACCCACCATCTAAAGAAAAAGAAGAATTTTAGATGACATAGCACACACTTTATTTTCAGTTGAATAAAGTGTAAATTTGAACTAACATCGACGTAGACTTTTAACTGTTCTTCGGGGATCCTCAAGCGCGCTCCTAACGACTTTTTTGTACCTAAAAAATTTGGTGATAGAGTATACAATCCCACGTCAACAGAAAAACCTCTGCCAAACGCTACTTTCGGTTAGCTCAACACGTACTGTTGAAAACCAGAGTATAGCACTAGTTGTCTGGCATTTTTACTGAACTGGGCCTTTTTGGCGCAGCCGTGAGGCACACATTGCTTTTCTGCTTTTTTCTTTCACAACGGTATACACTTTAAAAAAAAATATTTTACTACTTAATATTTAATGTTTTTAGGTAAAAGTAAAGGTCAAGCTAAGTAAAGGTAAACATAGGTCGCTAAATATTTTTATCTTCTTTCTCCCTTTCATTCTATTACGATTTCTACGACTCGTGAGTCTTCCAAACAGAGGTTTTTAGGTATCCTTCTAAAAGAAAACCACAATGACAGCCTTATAATATCAAATTTATTCTTCGGAATGTAGCTTACCTAAGAGTATCAACGCCATAAGCCGGCTGGTTTTTTTTATCCTTGCCTCCATGTATGATCGTTGTGGGATCAATGACGTTGCCGATTGACTTGGACATCTTACGCTTCTTGTCATCTACGGCGAACCCGTGGACGAATATTGACCTGGGAAATGAGGGAACACCAAAAAAGCATAGTTAACAGTTTAAAGGCAAACAATAGACAGCCCTTTCATTTGCTTGATAGATAAAAGGCGTTGGACATAGGCAAAAGAACCAACACGTTGCCAATTAAAAATCAACTTTACAAACGTTAATATCATCCACTCATCATCAAAATTTCAGCAGAAAGACATCCACTGCTCATAGGCCTCCCCTTTTTGTTTTTTTTTAAAGATGGGACATCATCAAATGACCCCTCCCGCTCTGGGTGGAGCGGAAGGGAGTGTCAGACTCTTACTGACTAAAACCCATCCGTGTTCCTTCCTTAGCCCTTTATGTTCCGGGGTAGCGGTAACCCTTTCGGACAATCCCGCTGCCCCGGTCATAGGCCTCCCCTAAGCTGTCAGTCAGTTCGACCGGCATCCTAATTGCGTAACTCACTATCAGTCTAAATCTGAATCATTTTGAAGGAAATTGCTAATACATTGCTTCATATGTTCGAAAAATGTGTCTGCTCACGTTACAACGTCAGAGATATTTCCAAAACCCTCAAGTGAAGGGATTATAAGAATAATATGTCTATCTCAAAATCATCTTATAATGTTCCTACTGCTGGGACACAGGCGTCCTCTCCGTAAGGAGTAGGCCGTAATTCACCACGCGGGCCCAGTGCGGGTTGGTAGATGTCACATGGCTTCGAATTTTTTGGTTCTAGGACATGCCGGTTTCTTCACGATGTTTTCCTTCACCGTTTTGAGAGCAGTGGTGATGAAATAATTAACACATAGTAATGCGCCTGTCTTGATTCGAACCTATATCTAGAAAATCGTATAAAAAAATGGGCTCAGAAGAAGTAGAACTCACTTATAAGGCGCCTCGTCAGTCAACGCTAGAGAAGTCAACAACGACGCTTGGAACCATCCTGTCAGTTGATCCACTCCTTCAGAATACAGCCGCGCTGTACGACCGCCTAATGTAGACCAGGATAGGCCTGAGTCTAGCCAGATGTCCATGATGTCCTGGGAATACAGAAAGAAAGAAAAAAAATTTAAAAAATTGTAGTGGTATCTACAACGCCACATGCGAACAACGCGTCATACTGACGTCACGCAAAATCCTGCATCTCGCAAGCAGAGTTTACCGCGCAACTAGCATATATACAACGGCCCAAAATGAATCATCGGGCAGTTGCCCGCCAGACACAACACCCGTCTGGTCGGAGGATCCTCCCTTTTCTATAGAGGATGAGTGAACTTTACACCCTGTTCCTCATACCTCTATAAATTCATTGTTGTTATCGGTTTTTGCTCATAATTTTAATAACTAGCTGATGTTTTTTAACAAAGGTCAAAACATATTCAAGCGACCTCGATAGTTTTAAAAATATTATTATTTCTTTTGATGTGTAATTTTTAAAAAGCAATTGCATAAAAAATTTTTTTACGTATTTTATGCAATAAATTATAACATTTTAAAATTAAACAAGATACAGAGCAAAAGTAGTATGTAAGAATCGTAGCAGATGACGTTCTGTAGTTTCGGCCTACGCCCGTACGAAAATGGCGTGAGTTTATGCATATACAGACTGATGTATGTATTCTAAAATGAACTTTCTGTGTATTGTTGCACAGTTCAAATTGCAATATTAGATGTAGTAATTACCTTTCCTTTGGTGACTTCCTTAGTATCAATCTGATGTTCTTTGATGACGTCATCGGGCAGCAGTTCAGTGACGTCACACGTCCACCACACGTCAGCGCCGCGCGTCTCTATCATAGAGCATAGCTTGTCTATGATACGTCTGGAATTTGAAGACCAGGGTTAATGTCTTATACCGACTTCAAGAAATTCTCCATTCAAACGGTACGATTTTTTTATTTATCTGTTCTTTCTTCCCTCACAAGAAGAAACATCTGAAGTGTATTTAACTTGCTTTTGCTTGGCTAGCAAAGAGATGACAAAAAAAGCAAAATAGTTTAAAAAAATTGCGCGTGCGCCACGTTACACGTGATAGAAACTTCTTAAAGAATAAAGAGGTTTAGTGTGACAGACAGAGAGGGTTATATCTTTCTTCTCTCTCATGTAACGAAATGTGACTAAACGTGACGCGTCCTTGAAATTTTACTAACACTTATCGTCCAATTATAGAATCTAGCCACAGACTGAATATTTTACATTTTACATTTTCACAGCCCCACTGGCTATGAAAATGTAAAAGTTTCTGGTCGCCTCTTAACCAACTCAAGACTCAAATTTCAAAGCCTTCGAAAATTTATCAGGGGATTTCATTGCCTAAGTTTCAAAGGTCATCATGATCAGCCTACAGCAGTCCACTGCTGGACATAGGCCTCTCCAATTGCACGCCATTCAACTCGATTCTCGGCAACTCTCATCCAGCTGCTACCAGACTAGCCACCTGAGGGCGTCCCACCATACGTTTACCGATTCGCGGTCACCACTCAAGAACACGTCTACCCAACGGTCATCGGTTCTACGGCTAATATGGCGACTTTCAAAGTTAACTATATTTTAATCGTTTTGAGAAACTATGTTTGTCTGAAATACTTTGCTTATAATTATTTTTTCATGTATTATGTGACAAACTTATAACTCACTCGTCCACAACAACATTGTCCCCGCTATACACGGCGGGTATAGGCACGCCCCAGGCCCTCTGCCGCGATATACACCAGTAGGGCCTCTTCTCCAATTGGGCTCTGAAACCTTGCCGGTATTGATCGCTGCTAGATGGTGGGAGGATCTCCACTTTTTCTAAGGCTACCTGTTGTGACAACGAGGGCGACAAAATTAGGTTACTTTCATTTCCAAACATGTCAACAAATTTAATTTTATGAAAAAAAAATTGGTTCCCATACATATTCAGTTGGCGCTACAATTTGAAACATTTTTATACTAGCCATTTTGAAATCAACTTAATTTACACTATATCAAGACTAACAAAATTACACAATTATTCGGATAAAAGATTTCGAAAGAACCAATTTTTTCGTTTTTACGTAATTAAACGAAAAATAAACGAAACCATAAACTTTACTTCAACCCATTTGAAACGTAAACTAGTTAAAACTAAAATAATTTCAGCTCACCAAAGCCTTCTCCTTCAGCGCCGCCGTATCAATGAACCACTGCTGGCTGGCTCTGATGATGACTGGTTTCTTGGTCCTCCAGTCCAGAGGGTACGAGTGGACGAACTCACCCCGCCGCAAGACGTCATCACCTAGGCGGGAGATGATGACCTCCTGACCCTCGCCTAAGACCTGGAGGCCGTTGAGTTCAGGGTCTAGGGAGATGTAGCGACCGGATTCGTCTACGTTACATTTCTGAGGAAAATTAAAAGGGAAATGTAGGTATTGTCATCAAAATCGAGCGAGTATACAACGTTTTAAAGAGGGAGAGGAAGTAGTCAAAAATCAGCTTAAAAAATCTATCTAAACACTTACTAGTGAAAGTAAATAAATGTTTCTAAAAATGCTTTCTGTTAGGGGCAAATGCAAGTACCATAAAGCATGATAGCACTGCCATGTGTCTTCACTTGAACTTGACTAGACTAGGAGACAATGTCAACGCATTGCAATGCATCACGTGTCGCTAGAGACAAATGATAAATGATAAATGAATGATAAATGAGATTTTATGCTCTCTAACATAAGGTTTAAATTACGTTAGGTACATAAATTATTTTAGCCACTTTTATTAATCCTCACAGCAAGATTTGCCGTCAATATTACATAGTGCATAGTGCTCGTAGACGTCAATTCGATCAATACAATTTGCTTGTGTAAATTAGGCTCATACAATCAGCTTGTGTAAATTAGGCTCATGGACGTCTCGACAAAATTTCACAAGACATGGTCTTACCACAGTCATATTATTCTTAAGTGCGACAAGGAAGTCATCGGGCCCATGCGCAGGCGCCGTGTGCACTAACCCGGTGCCCTTGACCTCTGTCACGTGATCACCTTCGAGGAACGGCAGTGATTCGTTCACTAGCTTGTTGTGGTAGGTTGTGCCTTGGAGGTGGTGACCTGGAAAGGAGGAACTGGTGATGATCCTTTTTGAATCCATGTGGTGTTTTGCAGTTTTCGTTTATCATTTTTGGACATGTTTTTTCGCGGTTTATCCGCGTCCAAAGCACAACGGAAGTAGGAAACAATGAATCACTATAACCAAGCCTACAATTTTATCTAAAGCATTGTTCATAATCTCAGATAACTTACATTCCATCGCCGCTTAATCAGTTATCTACTTTAGTGAAATGTATTCTAAGTTGATTTTTGAGTGACCATTAGTAAAAAATCAGTTTTTGTCTGCAATGGAATTTGAACTTTGTTAAGTATGATTTTCAGATTGTTGTTCCGTAACTTGAAAATTATCTCAAATTCCTGGTATATTAGAGCTTACTCTTAACTTATGCACACTCTTCAGCTGTTTTCGGTAGTATCAAACATCAAAGCCTAAAAGATACTAGATCATTGTGGCAAACACAATACATACCATCAAACTCAGCTACAATCTTAACCTCCTCTTGTAACAACTCTTTCAACGCCTTTACCAGTCCACTGGCGACCAAAAAGTGGGCAGGTCTACTGCTCAGTGATATTACGCTGTATTTGAGCTGAGAGTTGTAGCAGATCGCGCGGTTTGCGATCAGAGTCCAGGGTGTGGTGGTCCAGATTATGGCTGAGAGTTGCTTTCTGGAAAGAAGGGTTACTAATGAAGTTCTGTCTAGAGCAAAAACGCATTGTGATTAAAGGGATCAGGAATTTTTAAAGGAAAATAATACATAATGAGGTATGTGTTGCTTACGGAAAGGCTCTCCTGCTAAGTGCTAATAATACGGTGGAATCTGTTCAGCCAACGTAGTGGTTCTACCCCCCACTTCTTCATCTTAGCATATCAATGGCAAAAAGTTTAAACATTTTTGGCCCATAATTCAGCTGAGCGAACTCCGCTCACTCACGCATTCTTAAGATCGTCAAGTGCACAGGTGACAGGGCATGCGGCGCAGGGCCATTGTTTGTGGAGGGTGCCGCATACGGACTTGAAATCTGAGCACCACACCCTACTAATACTTATGTTTACTTATGGTTACTCGCCACCGATAACGCCGTGGAAGTGGCGAGGTTTTAGGCCAACAAAATTCAAATAACTTTCATGCCAGCAGCATGAAGAAGTTTCGAAACACAGATTTAGGTATTGTGTGAAAATTATGCAAAGTACCTACAGACGCCGACACATCAAGGTACTACAATCTGTCAAATTTCTTTAATAGATTTTCAACTTTATCGCTAAAGCATTAGGTTCAAGGTTGATTGGGAAAATTTGATAGTTTCGGGTAGCTTGATGTGCTGGCGTCTGTACATTAAGCCAAACTGAAGACATTACCAAAACCTACCCTTTAACTGCATCCTTTACTACTGCAGGTACATTCTCCAAAGGAAATGTAACATATACTTCTTTGCTCTTGTATTGTGGATCATACTCCAGTTCGGCTTCTGCCAAGGCTGTTCTGAAATGAAAAAAAAATCTGTTTCAACAAAATCATGTTCAGAAAAATGTTTTTTGCATTAAAATAAACTGTTATTGTCAGTACAACTGCTTGTTTATTGACAGGAATGTGGGCGCATTGTTTGATGCCTTAAGAGCTCTTCCCTTTTTTTTATAAACATGTACAGTATACAGGGTTATTAGAAAAACACCAACAACCTCTTAAGATGTCATTGTACTCATCATTATGAACAACTTTTACTATGGAACCAAACCTGAAATCGTGAAAAAAAAACAGCTGTTCCCTGTATATATTTTACTGTTAGCTTGTATATGGATGACTTGGTGAGGATGGCTTGAAAGGCATGAACTAGACGGGCAAGGAACAGGGAGAATTGGAAGGGTTTGGAGGACGCCTTTGCCAAAGAGCACACAGAAACTCAGAACTGATATTAAACTTTTTTTACTACAACTATCACTCTGAAAAAAGCTATAAATAAAATAAAAAATAAGTTTCAAAATAAAGTTTTTGCTTACTGTGCATGTAAATTCAAAAACTATATTCTTCTCTTCTCTTAAAATAAAATAAGAAAATATTACGCTCCCTGCATGAAAAAAAACCAGCAATAAACAACTAGAAATTAATTCAATAAAAAATTTAAACTCACTTTGAAGAAGGTGACCAGTAAACAGGTTTTAATGCCCGAAATATCAACCCAGACTTATACATCTTATGGAACTGCCTCAACTGATTCTGTACATATCCTTTATTCAAAGTTAAATAACACTGTTCGTCCCAATCGGCCATAACACCCCATTTCCTGAACGCATCTTTCTGTTTCTCCACCGTTTCTAAGGCAAATATTCTAGCAATTTCTCTGATGTGCACCGGGTCTGATATTTGGCTGTTTTTTGAAGTTTTCTTTGCCTTTTGTAGAGCTTTAAGCTCTATGGGTAGACCGTGACAGTCCCAGCCGGGGATGTAGTGGACACGGTTGCCCTGGAGTACCTGGCTTCTGTTGTTAATGTCTTTTATTATCTGAAATACAATTTGGAAATGGTTTAAAGAATTATTAATTAAGCTCCTTTGATGAGCATACATTTGGTACTGCTACATTAGAACTATCATCATCTGCCTAGCCTTTTCCCAACTATGTTGGGGTCGGCTTCCAGTCTAACCAGATGCAGCTGAATACCAGTATTTTACACGGAGCGACTGCCTATCTGACCTCCACAACCCAGTTACTGGGTAATACGATACCCCTTGGTAAGACTGGTTGTCAGACTTTCGGGCTTATGACTAAACGTAATGACTGTCAAAGATCCACGAATGACAGCCGGGACCAACGGCTTAACGTGCTTTCCGAGGCACCGAGGGGTCTCGTTATGTAAAGATGGTCACCCATCCACAGTCCAACCGCGGCAAGCGTAGCTTAACCTGACCGATCGACCTGTGCGGCTGTTAATAATTAGCCACGGGCCCCTCCTACATTAGAACTATATTAAGTAAATATCAATATAGAATAATATGTGAAATTGTTTATGGAGGTAAAATTCTAACTGCTACTATCTGATGGGATCTGATCTATTGTTTGATCTGTAAACTACTATTATTCATCCACATCTGATAAAAATGGAAGTTAGTAAACACTCAAATACTTTGAATAATTTAACTAGATAGGATACTCCTTATTATTCTCATATGAATCTAGTTAATATTGTTGCCACTTTCGGACTATAAAATATTATTTACCTTATTAACAGCATGACCCATATGCAAGTCTCCATTGGCATACGGTGGGCCATCGTGCAGTACAAACTCTGGACCCTTCAGGTTTTCCCTTTGCCAGTTATAAAGCTCAGCAAACTGTGCGGTCTAAAAAGAGTCATAACATTTTAGATACTAATAAAAACTCTAAAATTAACTAAAGCTGGGTTTCCGTCGATACTTTTGACCTCCTGCTATCTTGTATTGTATTAATAAATGCATACTTATATGTTTTTAAGCTATTTTACCTTTTGAATTTGCTCTTTAATTGCATTACTTGATCGAGCTGGGAAATTGGTCTTTGGGGATAGAATGGTATGTGAATACGTTTTGGTCTTCGGGGCAACTGTACTTTTCACACGCATACAACTTATGCAAGTCCATTTTGATACAATTCTTCTGTATTTATAACACAAAATGTTTGAATTTTTCGCGAAATACATTTTTAGAGGTTATTTTGTTATGACATTACATATGACGTTTTTTGTTCGGATGTTGGTATTTGAATATCTGATTAACTGTTTTGTCTATGTTCAGAACTGTTCGATTTAAAATGTTAAAAAAAACGCTTCGCTTTGTTGCTGAAGGCGTGTCCCCACCCCACTAGGGATGCGCGGCTCGCAGGCTCCGTGAGGCCGAGCCGCGGCACAGTGGAACGAATGTATGGGAGCGGTTGGACGTAGACATGTCCGAAAAATAAGAGTAAAATTATGACAAACTAATGATGCCATCTTATTCGATTACTTAATGCCTTCATAAATTGTGGTGATGAATTTCTTCATAACTCCCATATTTCGGGAGTAATTTGAGAAAATGTGAAATTTTACTATGAAAATGAGTGTATCGAGCTCTCTCCCTCCTGATTCCGGGCTTGTTTCAAGTAGCGGTCTCTAATATCGTAATGCTATTACTAAGAGCTATATTTAATACTAAGACACATAGTGCGCCAAATGTGCACTTTCTGGGACAAAAGGAAATGAAAATTTAAAAAAAAAAACGTTTTTTCCCCATTTGTATTTACTTTAAACCGCAGACAGACTTATTAAGAGGTCTATAAATATATTATATATATACAGAAATATATATTAACAAAAATATTCACAAGAACTGATGAGAGTATGACTTTTAAGTAAGTTGATAATAAATTACCTAGTTTCATTAAAAGTACAATAAATAATTAAGATGTAAGCTCTAATTTACTAAGTTACACATTTTAAAACAATAACATCATTTAATTATCTTCGTCATCATCATCATCATCAATTAATTCAAATTCAGAATCGATGTCCGCTAAATCATTTATGTTAACAAATTCGATATCACTTTTCTCAGAATCCGTAAGCTCATAAAATTCCTTAAAAGAAGATTTTTTTACAAACTTATTTCCTTTTGGACGGATACTTGTAACAAGTGGATCAGAAGACAGTAAAAGATTGTGCATAATATCTTCATTGCATGAGATACTGCTATGCTTTCGAGAATGCCCCTCTCTATATTTTCTAAAATCTTTATTTCTAGCCTCAGATGCCTCTTCGGATAGAAAACCTGTTGTGAAATACTGAGTATTGCAATGTTAAAAATTATTTTATATGGTTTGCTGCATGACAACACCAACTTCCTCTTCCCTTTTTCTGCAACGACGCCACTGTGTTTGCATGTTCTTTTTGTGTGTCCTATTTTCTACATTATTAAAACAAGTCAAATAATACCTGGGACTCTTAATTATATTCAATAACCACCATTTGCAACAGGTTATGGGCCCAGAACCCGCAGTTCCAAAGTATTGTTTTTTTTTGAGAAGAACATTGGTATTGTAAAGAATTTTGAGGTTATGAAAAAACCGTCGTGGTCGTGGTGACTAGAAATAAATTAAATAGTCACCAGTTTTATGAAGATGGACAGCACACAGCACAGTTTGAGATTGAAAGGCGGTGAGAATTGGGCGGTCTGGCGTTTTCAGACGGAAGTTCTTCTAAGAGGCAAGGGATTATTTGAAATTATTACGGGTGAGCGAGTTAAGCCAGAAGATGCGAAAGCCCTCACAGAATGGAGGAGCCACGATGCAAAAGCTCAGGAGATTATTGTTATGAGGATGGAGCCAGGGCCACTGACACATTTGTTAACATGTTCAACTGCTAGTTCCATGTGGAGTAAATTAAGGTCAGTCTATGATAAAGAGTCTGTTGTCAGTGTGCACCTACTGCAGCAAAAGTTTTTCCTGCTACAGTTTGAAGACAGTTCCATGTCTGTTTTTCTGTCTAAATTGGAGGATGTAATTAGCAAACTTAAACAAGCCGGTGAAACTGTGTCAGAGAAGATGACAATGACTAAGATTCTCATGAGTTTGCCGGAACAGTACAAGCATTTCCGTTCTGCGTGGGAGTCAGTTGCACATGAGAGTCAAAACCTGGGAGAATTGACATCAAGATTATTGTTGGAAGAAGAAAGATTGGGTTCTGAAAATAAGGAAATAGTGGCATTGGCTAGTATAAAGAAATGTTATAGTTGTGGTAAAGAAGGACATATTGCTAAAGTGTGCAGAAACAAAAGTACTCAAAAAGAAACCAGGATGTGCAATTACTGCAAGAAGAGAGGTCACATCATGGAAAATTGCTACAAGCTAAAGAATAGGAAAGGAAACACCACAAACACGAAGGAAAATAAAGATTCAAAGAACAGTGAAGTAAATGCATTTATGTGTTCCAGCACCAGTGGTACAGAACGTGGAACTTGGTACATGGACACTGGAGCTAGTGAGCATATGTGTTGTGATAAAACCTTATTTGATTCCGTAATTGAGGAGTCTTGTTCCTCTAATAAAGTAAAGGTTGGTGATGGCAGTCTTTTAGAAGTTTATGGTGTTGGGAATGTAGTAGTGTATGCCTGGAATAATTGTACGTATATAAGAACTATTTTGTCAAATGTGTTGTACATTCCAGACTTAAAATTCAATTTGTTTTCTGCAGGATATGTTTTGGACAAGGGTATGCGTTTAGTGTCTAATAATAAAGTTTGTGAATTTATAAATAAACATGGGGAAGTTTGTGCAACAGCAAATAGATCTTGTAAGCTTTATAAGATGAACTTTGTTTATGATAATCCTAAGTATATTAATGCCCCATTAACTAAAATGGAACGCAATTCTAATGTTTTTGAAATGTCATGTTGTCATTTAACTAAAAAAGTAGAAAATATCTCAGTTTGGCATAATAGACTGTCTCATCAAAATTTAACTCAAATCAAAAATATATTAACCAGGAATAACATTAATTATGCAGACAACAGTGATCTTACTATGTGTGAAAATTGTTTGCGTGGTAAGCAGCATAGACAACCTTATCCTAGAAGTGAAAGTCGTGCAGTAGAAAAACTAGATCTGATCCATGCTGATGTTTGTGGGCCTATGGAGAATGCCTCAATTGGAGAATCAAGGTATTTCTTGTTGCTTAAAGATGATTGTACGGGTTATCGTTTTGTGTTTTTTATGAAAAGAAAATCTGAAGTTTTTGTGTGTATAAAGAATTTTGTGGCAAAGGTAGAAAGGGAATGTGAAAGAAAAGTGAAAGTTTTGAGAACAGACAATGGCTTAGAGTTTATGAGTAATGAGTTGAAAGTTTTTCTGGATGAAAAAGGTATAATTCATCAACGTTCAGTAGTGTACACCCCTCAACAAAATGGCAGAGCTGAAAGAGAAATGCGAACACTGGTAGAAGCTGCCCGTGCTATGATTTATGGTTTGAGCAAAGTTTTTTGGGCAGAGGCAGTAAACACAGCCTGTTATACATTGAATAGAACAGGTCTTAGCCCAGTCAAGAATAAATCCCCATATGAGTTGTTTTATAATAAAGATATTAACCTGGATTTCTTTCATGAGTTTGGTTGTAAGGTATCAGTGCATATACCAAAAGAAAAGCGTCTAAAATGGGATAACAAGAGTGTAGAAGGTATGTTTGTTGGTTATGGTGAAAACGTAAAGGGGTATCGCATATATTTTAGTGATAATCATAAGGTAGAGGTACACAAGGATGTCGTGTTTTTACCTAACTTGTGTAAGATTGAATATGTGGAAAAAGAGAATTCAAATGTGTGTGTACAAGACCAGGAAAATGGTGTGTCAAGTGATGATGAGACTATTCAAAGGAAAGAGCAGGAGGTAGACACAACCGAAAGTGAGCATGAAATAAATGAGGAACAGAGCAGTGATGACATAAGTCATAATGAAGCAAATGGTAGATTGCAGCTAAGGGACAGAAATAAAATAAAAATACCTGATAGGTTACTTGATTATGATTTGGGCTTGTTGACAGTTTGTAATGAAGATCCTGTAACATATGAGGAAGCTGTGTCGAGTAGTGACAGTAACAAATGGAAACAGGCAATGGAGTTAGAGATGAAAGCACTTACTGAAAATGAAACATGGATATGTGTAGAGAAGCCAGAGAATTGTGATATTATTGACTGTAAATGGGTTTTTAAATGTAAGAAAGATGAAAAAGGGAACATTGTGTCCCATAAAGCAAGGTTAGTAGCTAGGGGTTTTAAACAAGATTTATCCCTATCCGAAATTTATAGTCCTGTAGCAAGGTTAACTTCTGTAAGGTTATTTTTAGCTTTCTGTAATGAATATGACTTACCTATACATCAATTAGATGTTTGTAGTGCTTTTTTGTATGGGGACATTGATGGCGATGTTTATGTATCCTTACCAAAAGGTTGTTATAATGAGAAGAAAAATTCTAATGTGTATAAGTTAAAAAGATCTCTGTATGGTTTAAAAGACTCGCCCAAAAATTGGAATAAAAAATTTCATGATGTTATAACTAAACTAGGTTTTCTGAGATGTGATTATGAATATTGTTTGTATGTGAAAATAAATGCAGAGTGTAAAGTATACTTACTCTTATATATTGATGACCTGTTGTTAGCATCTAGTGTTATTAAAGAGATAGAATATGTAAAGCAATTGTTAAATGAACACTTTAAAATGAAAGATCTGGGTCAAATTAGTCACTATTTGGGAATGCATGTAACACAGAACATAAGGGAGGGTACAATAATAATAAATCAGAGTACTTACCTCGAAAAATTGCTAAATACTTGTAATATGTTAGATTGTAAAGCAGCTGTGACCCCGATGGAAGAAAATTTTGATCACAGTGTGTTAAAAAGGGACAAGTCAGAGAATCCTGAAATAGAGCATAGGTGTAGAAAGGTAATTGGTTCACTAATGTATGCAATGTTGTGCTCCAGACCTGACCTATGCCTTTCCATAAGTATTTTAAGTAGATACCAGTCTTGTGCTAGTAATGATTTATGGGTAGCTCTCAAGCGAGTGCTACGATATGTAAAAGGGAGCTTACAGATAAGCTTAGTTTTTAAAAGATGTAAAATTAAGAATATCATTGGTTTTGTTGATTCTGATTGGGCAGGTGACAAAGTTGATAGAAGGTCAACTGGTGGTTATGTGTTTCAAATTTATGGTTGTACAATTTCATGGGTTTCTCGCAAACAGACTACAGTTGCTCTGTCATCCACCGAATCTGAGTATGTAGCTTTAAGTTCTGCTGTTAGCGAAGCATGTTGGTTGAAAAATCTTTTTGAATATTTTGAAGGTAAAACTGGTTGTGTAAAGTTGTTAGAAGACAATCAGTCTGTAATTAAACTTTGTAAAAATCCGCAATTTCATCATAAAATCAAACACATTGATATTAAAGTAAATTTTGTACGTGATATGGTAAATAATAATATTGTAAGTGTTGACTACATCAGCACAGGAAATCAAGTGGCAGATATTTTAACTAAACCTTTGGGTAAAGTAAAGTTTGAAAAATTCAAAGATTGTTTGGGATTGTGTTAATTTGTTTTCTTTTTTTGTTCAACAAAATTGTAATGTTGTAAAAGTTCTATAGAGTTTTAACATTGAGGGAGGGTGTTGTGAAATACTGAGTATTGCAATGTTAAAAATTATTTTATATGGTTTGCTGCATGACAACACCAACTTCCTCTTCCCTTTTTCTGCAACGACGCCACTGTGTTTGCATGTTCTTTTTGTGTGTCCTATTTTCTACATTATTAAAACAAGTCAAATAATACCTGGGACTCTTAATTATATTCAATAACCACCATTTGCAACAAAACCAATGGGCACAATTGACATGTTCTGAACTATGTCTGGCCCATGCATTAAAATTTTATGAAGTGAAGAAGGCATATAATACCATGGGTATAACTCCACGTAAAGCTTAGCAGTATCAAAGCAGAACTCTCGGAATTTAGTTACGTTGATCTTCTCTCCTGATGAAATACACTGCAAGATCACACAGATTTTTCTTAAAAGCATAGCATCTATTCCGGTCAGTTCAGCAGATTTAGTGTAGTTTTCAAAAAATCTCCTTGCCGAGTTGCCATTGTTGGTGGATCCACTGCCTTGTTTCACAACATCGAGAAGTAAGTCCGTTAATATATATGAATATATATAATAATAATATATATATATAATATATATATATATATATATGAATATCAATATTTGTATTAAAATTTGGAAAATACATTGCGAGATTAGCTTGGATACAACGAGGTGTAAATCAACACAGATTTTAAAGTTACTAATAGTGACCTATTTATATAAAATCCAGGTATCCCAGGTATCCTTTGTTAAATATTGCAAGGTAATTAGTTATTGTGATAATTAGTAAATGATGCATGCTAAATTAGTGTATTAAGAGCCATTTAGTAATTAAATAATAGCAATGTTCTTATCAGTAATCATTAGTGCATCAGTTTTATATGTAAACCTTAAGTCCCTAATTATATATCCTAATTAGCTTATATCTTCTCTAATTGGCTGCTCAGAAATGTTATTGTAATAAGGTAAACCTTTAGAAAAACGGTTTTAATCAACAAAATAAACAAAAAATAAAAAAATTGTGTTATAAAATAAACATCACTCTTTATCCCAGAAAGTGCACATTTGGCGCACTATGTGTCTTAGTATTAAATATAGCTCTTAGTATTAGCATTATGATATTAGAGACCGCTACTTGAAACAAGCCCGGAATCAGGAGGGAGAGAGCTCGATACACTCATTTTCATAGTAAAATTTCACATTTTCTCAAATTACTCCCGAAATATGGGAGTTATGAAGAAATTCATCACCACAAGTTATGAAGGCATTAAGTAATCGAATAAGATGGCATCATTAGTTTGGCATAATTTTACTCTTTTTTTTCGGACATGTCTACGTCCAACCGCTCCCATACATTCGTTCCACTGTGCGCGGGGCCGAAACTCGTGAGTTTTTATAATGGGGACGTGGTGCAAACAACAGTAAAAGCCTCGTGAGGCCGGGCCTCGCGGGGCTTTGAGACCGCGCGGCCCTAGTGGGGACGCACTTTGAATACATGTTGGTGTACTCGTACTGTAACTTCTTTGCTATGTTATCCCATTACAGCTGCCTATTTCTCTTGTATGATTAAAGATCCGTTTTGTCTTCTTATTCCAATAAATCTTTTAGCTTTTTATGTTCTGTGACAAATGGGACAATGAAAGAACCTTTCTTTCTTTCATTGTCCCATTACAAGAATGCTAAAGTTTGTTACTCACTAACACATTTGGTTGAATACATTGACTACGAAATCTTAGGTAAAAGATTAAGAGCGTTTACGACGTGCGGTATTTCATACAAACTTTCAAGCCCTTGATTTTCGAAATGAATAAACCGATTTTAATAAAACTTTGCATGCATATGCTGGATACAAAGGCTTAAAAAGTTAGTTGAGAACATTTTAGAAAAATAGTGTTACAGCCAAATTAGACCGATTTTAAATTTTCTATAGAAACAGATTTCCAGTTTTTTTTTTTTTATAAAAGACATTTCGAAAATGTTTTTTGCTAACTTTTTAGACCTTTGTATCCTGCTTATGCGTATAAAGTTTCATTAAAATCGGTTCATTCATTTTCGAAATGAATGCAAGCAAGCAAGGGCTTGAAAGTTTGTTTGTATGAAATGACGTACGTCGTAAGATTAGAGCCTAATGTTCACAAATACATTTATATCAATTTGAGCTATGAAGTAAACAAACTTACCAAAACTATGTCATTGCATAGAGTTTCTGAACGGAGGAAACGAGGAAACACTCAGAAGGCCAATTCTCGTAATTTAAAACGTTCAAAATCTAGCCGCAGTCTCATCTCAGCGACAAACAAATGTCAAACACTTGTCAAAATGTATGGAAATTAGAGGTATTTTTGACAGATTGAGACTGAGATCAGACTGTGAACATTCTTAAAATTACGAGAATTGCCCCTCAGGAAACATTCTTTTGACGTCGTTCGTACGCCGTTTCCGTATTTATAACAGTACTCTGTGGCCGTGCGTACGCCTTAATCAAAACAACGCATGTTTTGCGCGTATTTGGTAATATTTCCTTAATTTCCACGCTACAGTTCTAATAAAACTATTTCAAAATGGTAAAGTATCGTGTTACTTTCATAAATGCAATTTTTTTTAAATATTTTTACTATTCTGTAATTATCAACACTTAACCTCATTGCAGCCGAAGACAAAAAAGAAATTCATTGATCGTAAGAAGGCGGTGACGTTCAACCTTGTGCATCGTTCTCAAAGGGATCCCCTGGCGGCTGATGAGACAGCTCCCCAGCGTGTATTAGTCCCCGTCAGTGCTAATGTGCCACAGAGAAAGAACAAAGACCCTGTAAGTATATGTACTATGTTCTGACTTGGAAGCATTGATGTGTATGAAATAAATCATTTCAGATAGAAGTAGGTCCGAGTCCTACTAATTACTCTCTGGTTATGTAGTTTTAATACTAATTGCTGTAGTTAGAATGAAAACTTACAGCTTTTGACAATTTAGCCAAAAGTGAAAGTTTAATTACACAACATCATAATAGAAATATTATGATGCTGTCTAGCCAAACTTTCACTTGGGATTTCAATCAAGAATCTGATGTTTAGCAGCTAAGAATCCAACCCAATGAGGTGAATTAACTTTTAGGACATAATCACTATAATTTTTATTCTAGAAATATGTTTTATTTCACCTTAAAAAAAAATTTAATACAAAAATGTTTTAAAAGTTTTCTCGTAGATGTAGGTCATAAAGTATAATAAATATTACAAATTACATTATTATGAAACATAATCAATTATAATTTATGTACTTTAGACTACAATTGCATTCCACAAAGTGTACTTGTGGAATGTTATAAATGTACAAAGTGGTAAGTTACAATTATATGTGATCATTGTGGCCTTGTTGGGCACAGTAAAATAGTAGTAGAGAGGAAGCTTTGAAAAACTTAGCTTATCAGTCTTTGGAACTAAATCTAATATTGTTATATTAGAGCTTTTTTCTTATTTACAATATGGATACAAAAACACAACAATAAATGAAAACACTGGCAATAGTATGCATCAGAGAACTATTAGATAAATCGTAGCATCAAAGTAAAAAATGTAACTTTTCAGACAAACTAAATATAGTAATGATGAGCAGACTTGACTTGTGGCTTTGCCAAACTTTGACTAGTTTAGTGAATAAACTATTCAATGTATTTAATTGGATTTTTATATGCAGACAGGGAACTGCATGAGATATATGCAGTATAATTTATTGTCTCCTCCTTGTATATGTTGCAGCCAACTGGTTAAATTAGCCGTTCAGTTAACCGCCTAGCCTTTTAACAAAACGGCGGCCATTCTACTAACGGCCTGAATGATATTCAATTACAGTTTAGGTTGGAAGTCTGTAACCAATCATGCTCGAGTCGAATTGGTCGCAGTAACTAAGTCAGGGCACCCCGACCAAATGGTTTAGGGTAGGTTAGAATTGTGATCAGGTGCGTGAGAGCCGAGAGAGCGAAGCGAGGCAAGCACTACTTCTAAAGGCCAGGCGGTTAATTGAACGTCTAATTTAACCAGTTGGCTGCGACATATATATAGTTTACGGTACTAATGCTTGTTATGTACCTTTATCATGCTTTTTTTCTCTGTAAATGTAGGCTTTATAAACAAACCAACTTTAACATTTTATTTTTATAAAGGGATTTTTAGGATACACTCATTCCGTTGATTACTTACTAACAATTATATTAACAGGATCTAACTCCAGAGCAGCGAAGAGAGGAACAGATCAAGTATGGGATATACTATGATGACGACTACAACTACTTGCAACATCTTAAGGACTCCAGAGAAGTCACACTGGTGGTGCAGCCTGTAAGAATATTTTCTTTTAAATGTCTGCCATAGCCTCAATCAGCTGTGGACCAAAATAACCACCACAAGGAGCACTGACACACGTAGAAGGCGTCGCGGCAGACCGTAGAAGACGGCGGGACGAGCTGGACAAAATAAACGACCAGTGGTCCACTTTAGCCCTGGATCTAAAGAGCTGGAAGTCATGGGGAGAGGCCTTTGCCCAGCAGTGGGATGATGCAAGCTAACAGTAAAAGCTTTATATATTTTCAGTGTTTTAGATAGTGTTGCTTACAACATAGCCTGCTCTTTCAAATTAAAAAAAAACTTTGTAAATAAATAATTACCTAAGTTTTAATTGTAATCTTTCAACAAATCAAATCAAAATAGGGGTCAACAGGCTTCAGGAACAAGGTTATCAAGTTATCTTTTAAACCTTAACTCCCAAGTTGGTTAGGCTACTGGAGCAGAAACCAGATATTGTTAAAATTAATTAAATTATCTTTGAATTACACACACATACATATACTCACGCCTACTTCCCATGGGGCTAGGTGAACCTCTTGGTCTGCCTACCCCCTAAAGAGGGGATCCCCAACCAGACGAGTGTTATGTCTGGTGGGCAACTGCCCGACAATTGATGGGGTGTCGTATAAATGCTAATCTCGCGGTAAACTTTGCTTGCGCGATGCAGGATTTTGCGTGACGTCGGTGTGATGCGTAGTTCGCATGTGGCGATGTAGATGCTGCCACAAAATCGTACCCATCCATGTATATCTTTCAGAAACCCATCCACAAACGGAAAGAGAAATCCACAGAGGCTACAGAGGATGGTGAGACTATTCCAGTGACAGAAGCACTTAATCTGCCCAGCTCCGTGTTTGCTTCGGAAGTTGAAGAAAATGTTGGTCTGCTGAATAAAGCTGCTCCACAAGGTACCATGAAGAGATCTTTTAAATATCAATATTATTATATACTCTAGTAATATTTACTATTGGTTTACGCGGCACAAGCCAGTAAACCTCCGAGTCGGCATGATTTTTTCCGACATCTTTAATAATCATCGTTATATTTCAGCCAATTCACACAAAACCTATTAATTAATTAAACAACTAAACCTTCTTCAGGAATCACTTTGTTTATTGGTGCAAACCGTATGAAAATCCGTTCAGTAGTTTATGAGTTTATCGCGTTCAGACAGACAGAGAGATGCGCGTCTGTCTATCTTTCTGAACGCGGGGGACTTGTTTTATATTACGTAGTGATACATATATAACTCTAACTTTAAAATTAAGTATTTATCCATAAACACCTTTCTGTTTATGGTTAGTTGAAAAGTATCCTAAAACCAATGTTTCATAACTTGCATTTAATTTTTGTTTACAGGACTGTGCCTAGATTTGGACCCTGAAGTAGTAGCTGCGTTGGATGATGACTTTGACTTTGACGATCCTAACAATGAGCTGGAAGACAACTTTATCGATCTTGCCATGGCTGATGGTAAGTTGCTATTATTTGTTTACTGACTAGCTTTAGCCTGCGCCTTCGACCGTGTGTAGGTCAGAAATGAACCCACGGGAACTAAGGTCACCTCATTATAACCGCACTATTCCAGCACAGTCGGTCTGGCACTGCCTCGAAAAGGTACAACCGCTTGTCGCCAACGCGCCGTCAGCAAGACGACCGCTCACTCCTGGCGCGCCACCGGTGAGGTGACAGCTTGTTGTGCACGCGCCGTTTACTAGTTGGTAGCTCACCGTCCACGCGCCGACGGCTAGTTTTGGTTTGTGAACATTAGTGAGTGTGAGAATTTGCGAGCCACGGGGAGACCGTCGTGCGAGAAGCGCGAGGAGCGCGCGCGGGAGGCCGGGCGGGGAGCGGGCTGCTCGCTTGAAATGACATGACAGCGTGCGCGCTGTCCGCGAGTTGTCAAACTATTCTGTATTGTCATCGTAAAACGTACTTTAATGCAGTTAATTTAAAATTCTATCTTGAATTACTAGTTATATGCTGCGTCGGAGCGGTGCTTGTATACAGATTACTTACCTAACTAGTATTTTATAATCTGCCAAAGACATTCTGTCTCAAAATAATAAGAAAACTTTCAGGAGGCGCATCTGAAGATGATGAAGACTACGTAGATGAAGATGGTGACAGTTTTGCAGACGATGACAACTCTGACAAGGCGTTCGCGTCAGACCTCGATTCTGACGACGACAGTGACTCGGTATGAACAGACTCCTGAAGAGTTTGGTGCGCCACATCTTCCCAGCTAAAAAAAAATATTTGGGTTTTCACTCCGCACCATACATGTAACCGAGGACGAAGGATGAAATAAATAATTCAATGCGCAAAAGCATGTGGACCCAATAGTTAAAATATTATTAATATTTAAATTAATTGAATACATAAATTATTATAATATATATTTTTTTTTAATACGAGTCTTTTCGCTTCTTTATAATTATGTGTGTATTTTATGTTTTATTTTGTAATGTGCTTTTTGTTTGTGCAGAATAAACAATTGTTCCTTTCTTTTTATTTTAATAACAAACTTATTTTTGCGGTCGGTAAAATCAATACCTACTGTGCATGCATAAATATTCATAGTAACTACGGAACCCTTTACTGTGTGTTTTAGTACACTTTATAATTTCTAATCCTTATTATTTTCCTGAATCAGGGCGACAGAGCGACCAGGGGTGTCCGCATGACAAACTGGGATGCTCGCGACAAAGACGACACCAAGTCGCGGTTCTCACAGTACTCCATGTCTTCAAGCGTCATGAAACGGAACCAGGGACTCACGCTGCTTGACAACAGATTTGAAAAGGTAAATGTTTACAAATAGGATAAATAGTTTTTTTTTATTGAGGGGCTTATTTGCGGCTAAATAATAACAGCCACACGGGTCGATCGATCAGGTTAAGCTACGCTTGCCGCGGTTGGTCCGTGCATTGGTGACCATCTTTACATACATACAAAGACCCCTCCGTGCCTCGGAAAGCACGTTAATCCGTTGGTCCCGGCTGTCATCTGTGGATCTTTGACAGTCGTTATGGGTCGTCAGTTGCCCGAAAGTCTGACAATCAGTCTTACCAAGAAATGTATCATATACCCAATAACTGGGATGTAGAGGTCAGATAGGCAGTCGCTCCATGTAAAATACTGGTATTCAGCTGCATCCGGTTAGACTGGAAGCCGACCCCAACATAGTTGGGAAAAGGCTAGGCAGATGATGATGATGATATTTTTTTTTATTTAAGCTACACTGTCCCACTGCTGAGCACTTTACCCAAATCCTTCCAGACATGCTTTTCTAGAGCCACCTCTATCCAACCCTTGCGGTAAGCGTCTAAATCGTCTCGCCTAAATTTCGTTTAGGAATGTTAAATGTCGTTAATTCATTCCTGGATGATTTGATTTGCAGCAATAATTATGTAATAAGCAAGATTTTGTGAAAAAACTATGCTTAAAAGAGATAAAAACGTCACAGTTTCAGCTCTCTTAAGACTGTGGCCAGATAAATGATTGTTATCCAATAAATACATGTAAAACTTCTAGATAGATAAATCGTTAATTTAGTGCACACGAAAGATAGCATTACACAAAAAAACAATTAAATGATAACAAATTAATATAAAGGTGCCAAAAAAAACATGTTTTGAAAACACTATTAACACACATTCTAAGGGCAAATTTCACAAAACTTTTATACCTGGAATAAATCTTATCCTGAAAATTAATGACAGCTTTTCTATACTGTCAGATGTTAATTTTATTCCGCGGATAAAAGCTATCTGACTTTGGTAAATTCAGCCCTAAATTCATGATGAATTACTAATTCATCCACCAACATACAAATTGCAAATCTACTCGAAATGTATTTTAAGTCTAGATGAGGTTGGTAAAAAATATCCTATAATCATTTAACAGATGTTCGCCGAATACGATGACACGGAAGTGGGTGCTTTAGACCTGGAGGAAATCGAGGGCTTCATGCCGGAGACACACGACATGCTGCTGCAGGCGGCAGAACACTTCGAAGAGTCGCAGCGGAGGTACCAGCTGGATAAGGAGAAGGAGATCGCCAGGTGAGAGGGAGACCACATTAACTTATTAATTCAAGTCAAGCCTCGTATCTCGGAAAGCACGTTAAGCCGATGGTCCCGGCTGTCAATTAATTTTGTTACTGGTATTCAGCTACATCCAGTTAGACTGGAAGCCAACCCCAACATAGTTGGGAAAAGGCTAGGCAGATTGATTTTTTATTTGGGATCAGGTCAACTTGCACATCTAGAGTATATTATAAGTTCCTATCATAGGAATCATCCATACTAATATTATAAATTCGAAAGTAACTCTGTCTGTCTGTATGTTACCTTTTCACGCCTAAACCACTGAACGGATTTCGATAAAATTTGGCAGAGAGATAGATTGCATCCCGGGGAAGGACATAGGATATTTTTTATCAACATACCTCGCGGGCGAAGCCACGGTCGGAAGCTAGTACAGAATATTTTCTTCTTTTTATAGACTAAACCGCCTCCAAGAGATAGCAGAAGAATCTGAGAACGACCTGGTGACTGTGGAGGTGGACCCCAAAGAGAAGTGGGACTGCGAGACCATACTGTCCACATACTCTAACCTCTACAACCACCCTAAAGTTATTCAGGAGCCCAAGGTACGTTATACATAACTATAAACTTCATGGAGCAGACGAGTCCTGGAGACCGCGTAGTGTGGGCACTCGCCAGCGACGATGTACTGAAGACAATAAGAAGGTGGCTGGAGCACACTGGGTGCGGCAGGCGGAGCACAGCGGGTTGTAGCGCAGTCTGGGGGAGGCCTATGTCCAGCTCTGGACTGCGATAGGCTGAGTTGGTTGATTGATAAACTCCATTTGTACAGTCGCTTTTATCAAAGGCTGTTGCCCTTTATCATACGTTTAGATAGTTTGAAATCGTGGAGTCGACTCTCTAGTCCAGATGTATCAACCTTTCTGTTTTTTAATGTTTGAAAAATAGGCAAAAATGAAATAGACATAACTGCACTGGATTTTCAGCTTTCGGCGCTAAAGCCAGAGTTGAATATATCTACGAGCCCATAGAAGTTTATTTATATGTAGATAACGTTTTCTTAAAATTATTTCCACAGAAACCACACAAAATCCAACTGAACGCGCGCGGCATTCCCAAAGATGCGTTCGTCAAAGACAACAAACTAACTGTCAAGTCTCTGGCCAAGTTCAACGCTATGAACGAAGGCAACGCCCCTAGCGGTGAAGATCAGGACGGGAAGACTAATGCCGAGACCGTCCTATCAACTTTGAGCGTTCTGTCTATACGGTAAGAGTCAGTTTTCTGTGACAAACAAACAGTTGGTCCACCTAACGGTTAGAGGTTCCCGTTGCGTTTTTGGCCGTTCTGCCGTAACGGTAAGAGTCATTTTCGTGTGGCAAACGTGCAGTAAGTACAAGTTCAACGCTATGAAAGAAGACAACGACTAGCGGTGTAGACCAGGATGGGAAGACTAATGCCGAGACCGTCCTGGTCAACTTTGAGCGTTCTGTCTATACGGTAAGAGTCGTTTTTCTGTTCCAAACAAGCAGGTATGAAGAAGTCAACACAATGAACGAATATATAACAGTGACAAAGATGGCAACAATAATTGAATTTGAAGACTATACAACATCTTCTAGTGTTGATTATAAACGTAAGGATTACTGTTATCGTTAATTTTAGCAGTGGGGGCCCAGTGGTTACGGCCGGGACTTACGAGTTGTAGGTCGTAAGTTCGAAACCAGACAGGCGCTTTACTTTGTGTAAAATATTTCATCACTACTGCTCTCATACACGGAGAAGTAAAACATCCTGATCGTGTTATTATAATCATAATCAGCCTATAATGTTCCCACTGCTGGGACACCGGCCTCCTCTCTACGAGAGGGAGTGGGCTCTAATCCACCACGCGGGCCCAGTGCGGGTTGGTATCTGTCACATGTCTTCGAATTTCTAGTTCTAGGACATGCCGGTTTCCTCACTATATTTTCCTGCACCGTTTTGAGAGCAGTGTTGATTAAATAATTAACACAAATTAAAGCGCCTGTCAAGGTTCGCACCTGCAGCCTACAATATGAAATTTTTGTACCTATCTTATTTGTTTTTTTTTTTTTTATCCAATCCAGGGCCAAAGACGAATCGCTAGAAGATAAGAGAGAGCGTAAACGTCTCCTAAAAGAGTACAGGAAAGAAAGAAGGATAGAGAAGAAAGCCAACATTGAAGCTTTCAAAGAAGAGAAGAAACGCCAGGAGAAGATTATGATGAACAACAGGAATAATGTGCAGGGCAACAGAATATTTTAGTTTCGTTGTTAATATGTAATGTGTAAAATTATAGGAATAAATTATGGTATTGTATAAGTAAATTTGGAATTTTATTATGATTTTCGTATCTAGTTCCTGGCTAGTAGGATACTTCCACTACTTCAAGTAGAACAGTTCACACAATCATACCTACAGGCCGGCCTAGAAAGAACGCGGTCCTAACACCTGTCAGTGCGACAATTCTATTAGTTAATAAAGATCGAATTCGCAAAACATGTATTCGTTTTTCTGGAACTGACAGGTGTCAACTGTCAAGAACGCATTCTCTCGGCCCGGCTACTTATAGAATACACAATTTCCTTATGTTTCTGATGGGTAGTGCGTATTCAGATGTGGTACATAAGGCCTGGCCTAGAGTTATAGTGTATGTTATGTGTTATATAATGTGTGTGTGTCTGTGTGGTGGTGTGGTGTAAAACTCGGGATTAAGAAATAAAACCAACTTTAAAATAACACGAAATATAATATTGCTTCTATAAAACTTGCATTATTCACGTGTAACTTACAAATTAAAATACAATAATACTCTTAACTTATTTACACTTAATATTACAACGTGAGATTTTAAATCAAAGTTATTAAATTAATCGGAATGTAGTAAAAAACATTCCATTTACCGGCCAATTGGCAGTATTACCAATGTAACCATTATTTTAGAATTAACAATATTCAGTGATTTTGTTTGGGAAGTTTTTGTGATATTTGGGCTGCCAGAAATGCTCAACGTTGTGATTATGACACGAAAACCATACCATTTTAGATTACCCTTGCAAGTCGTCTGTCAGATTGACAAACACCGAACTTTAATTTGTTGTTTTTTTATTTTTGGACGATGTTATGTATCGCACGTTATAAGGAGAGAAAAAGTGAAACATTTTGACTGTCACGACACTTGTTACGTAACGAAAGCCTACAAAAGCGAAAGGTAAAGTTCAACCGGGTTTATCGCGAGACCTCTTGTACTTTTTAGTTTCCAAAAACCCTCTTGTAAAATTATACCAACATAATCCGAAGTTCCAAACTCACTGGCGATTAATGCAAAATTGAGTCTGAATCGAATTCAATTCGAATCAATTTGTGTCAATTGAACGTATAATTTCATCAAATCAATATCAATTTGCTTCAGCAAATTTTAAATACTATATCACAGATTTTAATCGCTAGATTTGCCCTTTTTTCACCGTTGTGCGTTGTCTTGTAAAAAAGTGTCTATTTATCGAAAAGAGTGAGCATGAGATGCCAAAAATAAGACAGCTTCATCAAATACCACAAAAATACCCCGCACGACATTCTACCACATTTAAGCCAGCGTAAGGCCCTCATAACCTAACCCGTCAGGGTCGGGCGTCTCCATCCTATTCTTGAGATGCTGCAGAGTATTGTGGAAGTGCTTGGTGATCTGTTCTACCTCCTCTGACTGATCTAGGTTGGCTAACTCTTCACGGATTTTCTGGATAACCTGGATTCGGAAAGAACGGAGGTTAAAAAATAAAAAATAAATTGTAGGGAATTGTTATAATAATGCAGGTAGTGGAAAATTAGATGTATGAGGAACAGGGTACTCCAGGGAACTCCATAGAAAAGGGAGGGTCCTCTGACCAGACGGGACGACGGGTGTTATGTCTGGCGGGCAACTGCCCGATGATTCATGTCGGGCCGTTGTATCTATGCTAGTTGCGCGGTAAACTCTGCTTGCGAGATGCAGGATTTTTCGTGAAGTCAGTATGACGCGTTGTTCACATGTGGCGTTGTAGATACCGCTACAGAATCTTGAGAATTCGTTATTGACAAAGATAATTTGTTTTTGTTAATTTCGTAAGAGAACACAATAATTCTTCTGTACGTGTTTATGTCACTGAACTCCTCCTAAACAACTGGATCGATGTTATTTTTTTTTTGTGTGTATTTGAGTACGTTTAGAAACGAAAATCAACTTTGCACTCCATAAAACTTGCTATCGGGTTGCTGCTGTCAGAAGTATAATAAGAGGCTGTAGTGACTAAGTATAAGCAATTAAAGGTACTTACCGCATCTATGAGATTAGTAGTAAGACTAGCGTTGCCCCGCTCCCGTAGTAGCGCGTATCTTCCCAACAGTTCAGCTAACAGCTGCGCCTGAACTCCTCCGTCCATACATTGTTGAGCAACGCGCGCAGCTTTCTTGAGGCAGTCGAGTGCGCGAGATGCGTCGTTTAGAGGCCACTGGAGGGAAAAAAAGGGATTTAGAAAATCCAAAAAAAACTCGAAGGCATGTGACATCTACCAACCCGCACTGGGCCCGCGTGGTGGATTATGGCCCACTCCCTCCCACAGAGAGGAGGCCTGTGTCCCAGCAGTTGGAACATTATTAGTTTACACTAGCAGCGCCCCGCGGTTTCATCCGCGTTAGCTTGGAACCCGTGGGAATATCGGGATTAAAAGTATACTCAAACTCAAACTCAAAGCATTTATTTCAATTAAACCATTTACAGGCACTTTTGAATTGTCAAGAAGTCGGTCAGTCAGAAAATATGAAGCTAGTTGCCCATTCCAAAGCGTAGGTACCTATGGAGAAGAACGGGCAAGAAACTCCATGGACACTCTTTTAAATTATATTTTTACAAAAATATTAGTTACATCATTAATGTTGAATTTATAATTATATGTGAGAACGATGTAATAAAATAAAAAAGACGTACGTGTTAAGAGCGTCCAGAGTACAGCAAATAGTACTTAACAAATCAACAATCCAAAAAATTAAAATAAGCCGAGGCAGCCAATTGATGACCAGCCCCAACTGACGGCGCCCGTTCACGAACATGACGCATAGATCAGCACCATTCAGCTCAACCATTTTGAAGGGAGCTAAATGATCCAACACACACGCCACCGTCAGCGAGACATTTTAGTGAGCATGACATACTATCAGCCGCCAGGGCACATTCAAGTCAATGAAAGACATATTATTACCCGGTAAATGGTAGCTCACATAGAACTCACATCTGTGCTATGAAATTATACAATACAAAGGAAATTGAGTTTATACAATGCAAATATAGTCCCACAATCTTCAGCAGCTCCAACAGTATGTTCAAGTGTTAATCAATTAGTTGTGGTTGTGGAGCAGGACCAGCATTGATCCAGGCATCTTTATCAACGATGTAATCCCCTAACTTATAATATGCCTGCCTGCATAGTGTGCGTTTTATACAAGACTTGAATTTTGTCTCATTCAGTTGAATATTATGTGTTAATCCTGATTATATATAATCTATCTGTGTACCAAATTCATCCAAATCCGTTCAGGAGTTTTTGCGTGATTGAATAACAAACATCCAAACATCTTCACAAACTTTCACATTAATAATATTAGTAGGACTATTGTTAATTCAAATAGAAACTGCAATAACATATTTTTTTTCTGTAATACTTGGTGTAGTTCACTGAGGGGCCCGTGGCTAAATAATAACAGCCGCACAGGTCGATCGGTCAGGTTAAGCTACACTTGCAGCGGTTGGTCTGTGTATGGGTGACCATCTTTACATACCGAGACCCCTCCGTGCCTCGGAAAGCATGTTAAGCCGTTGGTCCCGGCTGTCATTCGTGGATCTTTGACAGTCGTTACGAGTCAGAAGCCCGAAAGTCTGACAACCAGTCTTACCAAGGGGCATCGTATTACCCAGTAACTGGGTTGTGGAGGTGAGATAGGCAGTCGCTCCATGTAATTGTATATTTAGCTGGATCGGGTTAGACTGGAAGCCGACCCCAACATAGTTGGGAAAAGGCTAGGCAGATGATGACTTGGTGTAGTTCAAAACACATTCAAATTCCCGAAACTCTGACAACAAGTCCAAATAAGGTGTACTGTTGTTACTCCTAACTGCACATCCAGTTACTGGAGCAACGGCCTGTGTCGCTCCATGTAACATACTGGTATTCAGCTGCATCCGGTTAGACTGTAAGCCGACCCCAACATAGTTGGGAAAAGTCTAGGCAGATAGTATTTACATACCTGCTTCCCATCCTTAGCAGCTTTCCAAAAGAGATGTGCGCACAACGCGACGGCGCGACTCTGATCTGGTTTCTTTAATAACTTGCTAGCCGCTAGAGCACATTGTGTACGCATTGGTTCTGCGTTTTCGGCACCTGTGGATGTGAAGTGGGAGTTTAGACTTTGTGTCATTGAGTTAGAGTTGATTTTATACTGTAAGTGGGAAGGAGAAAATGAGGGTTTCTAATCTATACGCCATAAAGCCTTGAGATATCTTTTCCTTGTGCTGTTTTATACGTCTTTACTACTACAGTAATAATAATAATAATTTATTTGCAAGAAATACATCTTTACAAAGAAGATCTTATAGCCTAAAAGGCACCGTATTAGGCCTGCAAGCAAGCGTGCAAATTATTGAAGTTTGTCATTATTACAGAATATGTCATTGATACATTATTACAAAACTATGCCATTATTACATTACATTTTATATTGTTATACTAATAGAGATTTACATTATAGTCCTTACAATCTATCAATATTGATATTGAACTAATTGGAAAACATTAAATATTATTATACATTATACTGTAACATATATAAACATAACATCACGCGTGTATTATAAGAAGGTTTAGGCCTGTACCATATTACATTACTAGCTGCGCCCCGCGGTTTCACCCGCATAAGTGTCGATCCCGTGGGAATATCGGGATAAAAAGTATCCTATGTACTGGTTGTAAATTATCTGTGTGCCAAATTTCATCCAAATCCGTTCAGTCGTTTGTGCGTGAAGAAGTAACACACAAACTTTCGCCTTTAAAATATTAGTGTGGTGATAAAAAATACTTACCGAAGCAGTTGATCTGTTCAAAGGTAGCTATGATCAAGGTAATGGCTGCCAGCTGTGCCTTGCTGTCCGATATCTCGTCCTCGTACAGAGAGAACGCTTGTGATAGGAACTCGTATGCTATCGTTTCGTGGTTTGCGAAGCCTATCTCGCTTATCGCGAGCGCTCCTTGTAGGTATAGTCTGTAAAAAAATATAATTTATAAGTATAATGATTAATGACAGTTTGGATGTCCAGATATGTACTATATTCCAGATAAAAATTCTGAAATGAATTGACCGGTAATTTTGAAATATACCATTTAATACAAGATTGTTAAGCCTTACCACAAATCATACTATTTTATGTACGAATACTGAAATGTATAGTATTTTTATGTCACGAAGCGACGAGCGCTTTACTTGTGGTAACCAAGTGACCAAGTTTCCGTGTGTGTGTACAAACACGTTGTGAATGTGTGCGTGATGATGAGTAGCGTCCGCACATAACACACACACACACACACTTCAGGCTTTGCCAACAAGATGATGATGACTTCAGGCTTCGCCATTGTCTCAGACGGTACCAAAAGCTCCTGTGATTGCACACAAATTGACACGTGTTTGAACACTTGTTAAACACAAGTTAAGCACGCGTCGCTTCTTAAGATAAAAATACTATACATTTCTCCACTTATTTCTGTAAATGTGGAATATTGTTTTTGCAGATTTTTTCCTGTCTAAATAAATAAGTATAAAAGAACGATTTACCTCAAAGGCAACTCGGCTAGTTCAGCTTTGACCAGCATGCTGATAGTTTGATGACAGAACTGGAATATTTTCTGGCACTTCTTCTCCCACATGTCGTCCTGAAACAATATTAAAATTGATTTTAGAAGTAATTTTACTACGATTAACTATTATCTACGAATTTTCTTCACAACTTTTTTGTGACGAATAAAAAAGATACGCTAATTAATGATATTTAAAATATTCGGTTGGAATTAACGTTACAAAATGTTTAGTATGTTGAAGTCTGTAGTTGCGGACGATTAACTAGATTACTCGTCACGAACGGGCAGATTTTTTTTTGCCAAATAATAAATTAGGCAATAATCCATTAAGGCAGTCCTACCCAACACAACTGTACACGCTCGAGACCAAAACTGTACTAGCGACGCAACGTGACAAGGCGCACGCGCCGGGCCGAGACACGCCGAACGATGGCGATAGGCTGAGATGATAATGGCAAGAGACATTACACCTTATTTCATTGGACTTATGAACTGGAGAAATGTGGGTGTAAAATACACCTCTGCCATGCCCTGCGGGGAAAAGAGGCGTGACATTAAGCTACATTACCGTTTCCTCTCGCTCCTTGTATGTGTGCGCGAGGCTGTAGGCGTGGAACAGTATCGGCGGGAAGGTGTGCTGTATGCGCGCGGCTCCGCCCGCCTGCAACGCCTTGCGCGCGCCTGACAGTATGAGGTACTGACGGTCTGCTGAGTCCGACTTGAAGTGGTGGATTAGTCTGGAACAAGGGAGAAGGATTGAAGCTCTGACCACACTGAGATGAATCCCGCGCGGGATGGGGGCTGTGACTGCGCGCGTCGATTGTTTTAATGATCAGGAAGTTTTTTGAAGTGAAAACTACTTTAGGCGCGTTGGGCTATTTTTGAGATGGGTAAAAAACCATTGAACTCGCGCCACTGTTACCGTCATCGACACCGTTTCGGATGTGTTCGGCTGTCCTCGGGATGTACTCGGTTTTAATGTATATCCGATATGTCAGTGAGTGATGACAAAGTATTCTGTTTGTGTTTTGTTTTCACTTCTGTCGGCACTCCCGGAGCGCCACTGTTATTTTTCTGACATAGCCGTGAGGCACACATTCATGCAATTTTTTTTTTCTACAACATAATACTTACACTTTTCTTTAGTCTGTGTTAAATACATGTTTTTCATTCCTTTTTTTCTTCTTTCTATATTGAGGTAGATTGATACTGCCTTAAAACCTGACAGAACATCAACCATCATCATCATCTGCCTAGCCTTTTCCCAATTATTTTGGGGTCGGCTTCCAGTCTAAACGGATGCAGCTGAATACCAGTATTGACAGAATATCAATATCGTAGTGATATTTAGTATTATTCGTTTAGGGTTACATACCTTGCCAGCAAGCCCTGTTCTTCCATAAAGTCTTCAACATCAGGCTCTGCGGTCGGCTGGTCAGGTTGGTCTTTGACTAGCACGTCCAACATTGCAAGTACTGACTCCACCTGGATTACAAATCAAATACAGGGTTAATCTTTGAAGTTAAAAATTCAGGGCGAAAAAAGAAACTTTGATTAACTTAACAATTACCTCCTATTTTATAAAGAATGGAAAGTTCTTCAAACTAATCAGATTGATGCGTTACTGAGTGCTTTGCGCCACCGGCTTATTAGTGTTTAGTGACGAATGAGCGATTTGCGGGTTTTCTTTTGTAACTGTTAACTGCAGAAAATTTCGTAATGGCTCGGCCACTATTACATAGGACTTAAAACATAACTGTCGAAATGTATGTACACACGGCTACACATCAAGCTATACATAACCAGTATAAGCTGACTTCTGATTGTAAGAAAACCCTATACAATGTGAGGTCAGCTAAAACTGGAAATGTATAGCTTGATGTGTAGCCGTGTGTACTATAGGAACACCTGTGCCTAGCCCTTTGGAGAACACAAGCGTGATGTTTACTTCATCTTCAGGTGTAGAGGTCAAACAGTCAGTCTCCAGTACATCAATGATCAGATGGACAGCGATCATAATCCTTCCAGGGTGGTTCAAGTGTTTGATCAGCGGCGCGTAGTTCTGTAGCTTAGCTACTATGAAACTTTACCTTATCGAAGACCGCCTTACTTAACGAGTACCTCATACTATCGTAAAGAATTAAGTTCATAAAACTATATAGACAGATGTGTTACTGGGTATTTTTGCGCCACTTTTTCTGCCCAGACAAAAAACTAGGAAGTGGTGAACGTTTTGGTGCTTCAGAAAAAAAAAAAAGTCACATTAATGAATAAATGATTTTTGATTGACTTACATCTTCAGGTGTAGAGACCAAACAGTCAGTTTCCAGTACATCATTAATCAGATGTACAGCGATCATAATCCTTCCGGGGTGGTTCAAGTGTTTGATCAATGGCGAGTAGTTCTGTAGCTTGATCAATGTGAGAATGTTCTTGTAGTGGTCCGCAGGTAGTTTGAGAATCTTCATGAGTTCCTTGAAGACTGCTGTGTTGTGTTCTAAGTGGGTTTTGCCACTGGAAAAAAAAATACAGTTTTTTAGGACATAGATAAGAATTGAATAAAAAAATTCCAAGACATGTTTATTTGAGAGACCTAATAATATTATAATATCCTTGGACATTCCACACAATGCCATATAGTCCCAAGCTAAGCAACCTAATGCTTGTTTTATGGTAACGAGATGGCTAATAAACTACATGTATATATTTTTTTTTTTTGTAAATTCATACGAAGTATACTAGGCGTTAAATTAACGGATCGTGTTCTGAACACCATACTGCGCTCCAAAACACAAATAGTTGACGTGGCTCAAAAGGCTGCTCAACTTAAATGGCCACAGAAAAGTCAAACACAGCCGTGATTTAGCAGCCTAATTAATATAATAAGTTACCTAGCCTGGTGTATATCCGCACAGATCTTGTCAGTATGTGCCAGTACTCTGTCTACGTAGTTCAGTTTGTCAGGGTGGCATCTCTGCGCTAGCTTCAGTAGTGCCAACTGAAGGGATAACATGTCTTCGGGAGGCATATCGGTGCGACTCTGGTGACAAAATAATTGATATTAAAATTAATTGACGACGCCAACCAGACGCCGACCACGCAGTGGCGCCCTCATCGTTTGTTTGGTTATTTACTTTATTTTAGAATGAAAATGCAGAAATTAAACACGTTAAGCTGTGCTCCACAAGATTATACGTTAACACTATATCATAAACGGTAGTTTTACATTGGTGCCGTTCACAAACTGAACTAAATTTAAGTTCAGTGCATCTTTTTCTTTCTATTTCATTAAGAAAATGACAGAAGATAAATTTTATTTTAGTCTTGTCAAATTAATCAGCTCTTGATGTAAATTGACGTAATTTTAGTAGGCAAATTATTAATCACGTCTAAACTTGTATGGAGTAGTGTCAGACGCTGATTAAATTTGACAGGACTAAACTAAAATTTATCTTGTCCTTTTCTTAATGAAATAGAAAGAAAAAGATGCGCTGAACATAAATTTAGTTTAGTTTGTGAACAACAGAATCGGCACCATTGTTTAGTTTTATTATAATCATTAAAACGGAAAATAGTGGACACTATTTTCCGTATACCTTTATTCATACTAGGGTATGCAAATAAATGAAAATGAAGATTTTATTAAATCCGACCGATAGTTACAGCGATTAGCGACCTTAAACAAACTATTCAGTTTTATTTTTATATTATTATACTTAGATTATAATGTACCTGTGTTATAGCAGCCACTTGATCAGAGAACACTTCAAACAGCTGCACCTCCTGTTCCTTGCCATCTTCTAAAACAACACTCAGGTTTATGTTTCCTTCATTCCTCTGAAACACATAGAAAGTAACATTTTAATTCACAGACTTTCACAGCTATTCTAGTGAAGGACAATAAAAATATTAAAATGTGAAATGAATACACATTTACAAAATAATATACCAAATGAAATTGGAAATGGAGGAAGGTGGAGGAAAAATATCAGTTTCAGTTTTGCGTGGATGTGACGCAAGCTTTCCCGATTTTTTTTTTTTTTGTGTTTATGGTCTTTTTATGCATCATATTATGTTTGCCGCAAATAAACGTACTTTTTTCTTTCATCGTATAACCCTCAAATACATTGTAAGATTTAATAAATAATAATACAAATTTATTTCAATCATAATTATTTTATATTACTACCTGGTTTTTGTGTAGGGAGTGAAAAGCACATTACACAAAATCAATCAACTTTTATTACCTGGCTATACGTAGCGAGTCTTTCAATCAGCGCTATGATGATGTTCTTGATGTTAACTCCTGGCTGAAGCTCCGCACAAGACTTGAGGAACGGCTGCAGATTGGCCAAGTGGAACTCATCGGGAAACACCTGGAAATAAACGTAAATAAGTTATTTTGTTTGGACACATAGTTCTCTGGGAGTAATTACACACGCAGCGCGTCATGTTCGTAATAGGGGGAGGGGGGGTAATTACCCTTATAGGGGTAAATAACGTGTTGGAGCTTAGAGAAGCTATGAACACCAAGGAGGTAGCTATGAACTACTCGCGCATAGGGTAACTGCCCTCATGGTAGGGGGTAACTCGAACCTGTATGATACACTCCATAAGATACTCCTGCGCGATGGCGTCCCTGCAGCTAACGACCTGCTCCAGTATGCCGGGCAGCACCAGGCGCCCGTAGTCTTCCACTGTCACAGACTCCAGTTGTGACAAACGGACGAGGTTCGTCCCGACTAGGATTCGGAGTTCGGAACGCTCGCGTTCGCGTCGTTCTTTGTCTCTGTTGAAGAGAAATATGTCCTGAGTAACGATATCATCAAAGCTTAAAAAAAAAAAAAAAAAATATTGTCAGGCATCAAGGCCCACAGGGTGCAGCGGGATTGTCCGAAAGGGTTACCGCTGCCCCGGAACATAAAGGGCTAAGGAAGGAACACGGATGGGTTTTAGTCAGTAAGAGTCTGACACTCCCTTCCGCTCCACCCAGAGCGGGAGGGGTCATTGGATGATTTCCGATCCTTAAAAAAAAAAAAAAGGCCCACAGGGTGTTAGTATTACATCTTACTTAAAAAACAATATTAGTAATATGAAAAAAAGAAATGTTTGACAGAAGGCCTTAAAAAGAGTTAGTTTCACGGGAACTGAACAACCATGAAACCTTCTGCATATCATGTTTCCCCTCACAGCCTGAACCACTGAAGATAATATCTGGAGGGTTGAATATTTTTGTATTGAACACCCAAAAGGAGTTAAAAAGGGGATGAAAGTTTGTATGGAAAAATTCGAAACCTACGCGGACAGTCACTGGAAAAGTGCTAGTCGATAATAAAGTAAGTATTAAATAGATACGATAATGGTCTCTTTAAGAGCTGAACCAGACGTAAACGACTGGATTCTTAATTTTTCCTAACCCCATCCGTTTTCTCGCTCTGTTGAAGGATATTTTTGAGCAACAGAAAGGGACAGTGTTATGGGAATGCGACTATGGGCGGATTGGTCTGGTTCAGTCCTTATTCATCTGATTATGGCTTACAGTGCCCCACGGTTTCACCCGCATAAGTGTCGATCCCGTGGGAATATTTGGATAAAAACTATCATAATATGATAGTTTTTATGTGTTATCCAAATTTATAAGCTATATTACTGTAATGTTTCATCTTAATCAGTTCATAGTTTTTGCGTGAAAGAATAACAATCACTCAACCATCTCTCCATCCTCACAAACGTTCGCGTTTATAATATTAGTAGAATTTAGTAGGAAGTAGGATTTTACCTGGAGTGTCCCTGATGCTGCATCCTGACCCACAGTTTGTTCATTTCAGCGAAGTTCATGAGTACAAAGTCGATAGCGTCTTTTACCTGAACAAGAACATCACGCATAAAACATTGAATGAATTGGAGTAAAAAAATATAATTGCTCTTATTCCAAACTCTTTTTGATAACGAAACTAATGGCCACGATAAAAAACTTGTATTAATTTGATTTACATTAATTTTTTCTTTTTATGTGGTTTAAATTTTATTTTCATTTACTTTTTTAACACTTTTTCAGTCGGTGTTGTTGGTTTCACATTTCGTTCTTTGATGCCGACATCCGAAATTAAAGTTATTTTTCACTTTGTAGTTTTTTTTAGAAGTCGTTTTTTTTTTATTTTACTTTTTAGTTGTACCTACCCCACACGAATTCATATAACACTACTTGCTATTTAATTATCAGTGATAGGAAGTTATTAAAACATCATCAATATATGCTAAGTAGAATAAAGTCGTATCAACTCAAAAACTACCTAAGCAAAGTTCATAAAATTTATATGGAACAACCCCTGAGCCATACCTTATCTTTTAAAAATAGAAAGCAAATCTGTCTATATAATTATGGCGGAGTTATGCCCGAACTTATATTTTTTTTTATTCTTGGTAAGTACATAAACAAGTTGTAACAGAATAAACGCAAGTCCTGGTAGTAATTTGTTCATAATTGACTACTGAATCAATTTCAGTAATTTTTAATATAGGTATTTTTTTCAATTATTATGTATTTTGACATACAGACTGCTGATTGAGCTAAAGAAAATTAAATATTATTTCAACGCAATAAGATTAAATTTCAGGGTCCATGATTGTTACCTACCAAATAAATGTTTACCACCTAAGCCTACATTGTGGAATGCAATACAGAATTGAGTATTGAGTATTTTAAATGCAATAAGTAATGCTAAGGTAAACACGATTTTCTTAATAATAATAGTTATCTTAAAAGAAAAAGTTTTGGTCATTGTATTATGGTTTGAACTCAGTACTATTGGGGTGTATGATGAGGTCTTGCGTTAATTATGTTACATATTGTATAATATAGTCTTTATTCAGTTTCTGTCTGTAAAATTATAGCATACTCACAACGCCTTCATTTTCGTTCTGTGCCGCCGAGGTGTCGGGCAGGACATTCCTTGTGCACTGCAAGAGGTAGTTCCTCAGGAACAGACCTCGTAGGGGATGCTGAACTCCTCGGCACATCTCCACTAAGTCCTGAAAGATAAACTTTGATAGATAATGGGAATGTGAAGCTTATTATATGCCGCATCGGTCACCATTATTGTGAGCTGAATGAAAACTTGGTTCTGCCTCCTAAATGACTCCTCCCGCCTGCCTGATAGATGACAAAGAGTAGGATGACTGTCCATTTTCTCTCTCATCTACGAAGGGCGGTAGAACCTGCATGTTAGCTGTGTCCCACTCGCTATCTCTCCCCGTTTGGCTGTATTCACCTAGCATTTTAATCATACAGTTTCGATATTGAGCCTTTTTAGCTAAGATTCGGCTGAGTCAACGTCCGAATACCTTTTTATACCTGCTGATTTATTCATTAAATACATTTTACCAAAAAAATATTATACAGAAGCCTATTAGCATTTTCTACTAAGTCGCCCTTTATGATTGCATATACACGAGCGCCACGCATCGACGAATGTGGCAACTGCAACAGTCGGCGCAGGCGCATCACATTCCGCTCGTGTACTTGAGCACCGTACTCAAATACGAGAGCGACACGCGTCGACGCTTGTCTTTATCGTCGATGCATGTCGCTCGTGTATGCACACTATGTGACACAAATGAATCAACAAGGACCACATGTAAAAATAACTTCAAGTAAACATAATTATTTTTTTATTCTTACCTTCAAGAGATCCCTCCTCAAATTGGAGTTAGTCTTGATATAGACCAGCCCCACAGTGATCAACAGGTACAACCTCGGCACAATGTTGCCAGCATACTGCACTAGCTCATACAAGTCTGCTACTTTGCGGCCCTTCTGAAACTCTTCGAGGAGGTACAGCTCCAAGTGACGGAGCTCGTCTGTTATTGCCATGTCTGTGATGGAGTTAAGGGTCGTCGGACTGTCTCGAGTGGTGGTCTCTCATATCAGCATGAGGTGTGCGAGATTGTAAGGTCGTACCGTGCTAAAATGTTTAGCCGGTCTGTTAGTAGCGCGGACCGTCGTCGAGGTGTCTAGGGTGGGGCACGTCATTTTAGGTTCGTAAATTAATATAAATTATGCAAAAGAAAAGAACTTATTGTCTGTTCCAAAAGTGTGAGATGAAAGTGTAAACAAACATTGTTCAGATTACAATTCTTACACAATCACTGTCTTCGTGAAAGAATTTATTCATTTTCTTTAATTAGTGGTTTTTCATTCATCTATACTTAAGAGCGTTTACGACGTACGTCATTTCATAAAAACTTTCAAGCCCTTGTTTTTCGAAATGAATGCAGAACCGATTTTAATGAAACTTCGTACGCATAAGCAGGATACAAAGGTCTAAAAAGTTGGTTAAGAACATTTTCGAAATATAGTGTTACAGCCAAATTAGACCGATTTTAAATTTTCCATAGAAACGGAGATTTTCATTTTCCATAGAAACGGAGATTTTCAGTTATCTTTTTTTAATAAGACATTTCGAAAATGTTTTTGTTTCCATGATGCAAGTTGACAACGTGTCCCTCCTTTTTAGAAGTCGGTTAAGAAAAGAGCGCGCGAAGACATTGCAAATCGTTCGCCTACGCGCTCGTTCTAAATTTACTTTATAGCACGATGAATTAAATATTTTAGTTTGTCGCACCTATCAAGTTTCATCCTGTAAAAGGTGATTTAAAACAAGAATTTCGGGTTTAAATATTTAAATTATCAAATGAAAGTACTCACACACAATGGCAGTGTCATAACTTCATAAGCTGAATTAATTTGAACAACTACCAAATTTTTTAATAATGCCTTGTTTTATGTTTTAGGTGGATAGTGTACAAAAAAGTTGTGATTATTGATAATAGAAAATGAATTGACTATGTAATATAAAAAAAACAAAATCGTGGGAAATACTGCTACTCTCAGTGTGAAATATGATATGTATAAAGGTATCATATTTCATCTGTATGGCTAGAGTTGTGTTACAGTTAACCATTGGACAAGAACCAAAGCGAACACTACATAATTCATTACTTATTAAAATCAGTTTTTTTAGGGTTCCATACTCAAAGGGTAAAAACCAGACCCTATTACTAAGACTCCACTGTCCGTCTGTCACCAGGCTTTATTTCAAGAACCGTGATAGCAAGACAGTTAAAACACAGAATGTGTATTTCTGTTGCCACTATAACATCAAGTACTAAAACAGAATAAAATAAATATTTAAGGGGGGCTCCCATCCAACAAAAAAATTTTTTTTTGCCATTATTTCTTTTTTCGTTTGTGCAAAGTGAAGATCATGGTTGCAACAAATGCTCTTCAAATGCAGCTGATATTGCAGTATTATAGTATTAAATATTCTTACCAAATGCTGTTCAAGTGCTGCATGGCCTTGAACAGTCTTTTCACATCTTACCAAACAGAAAAACAACAGAAATCTGCCATAACATTGACTTAAAAAGGATACAAAGCTCATAATAGCTCTTTGGGGACAGCAAAGAAGTCCTCAACTCTCCGAGCATTGTGGAGGCATGCTTCAAGGCATCCATCAACTTTGACTTGTCAAGACATCTCTTCATTTGAAATGCCTGCAATAGATATTAAGAATAATGCATTGAAATAAGTACCATTTTGTCTACATGAGAAATTGAAGAAATTTCTTAAGAAATAAGCAGAACCTACCTTTTTACTCAGAAGTTATTTGTTGAATACCATAATCAACCTATAATGTACCTACTGCTGAGACACAGGCCTCCTCTCTGTGAGAGGGAGTGGGCCGTAATAAACCACACAGGCCCAGTGCAGGTTGGCAGATGATGAATGTCTTTTCCTTCACCGTTTTGAGAGCAGTGGTGACAAAATAATTTACACAAAGTAAAGCACCTGTCTGCGTTCAAACTAGCAACAAAATTAATAAAAGTCCATATTCAATATTTGTATGAAAATTTAGATCTGTTAATAGTAAGTAGTACTTGCATTATGAGTGTGTTATGATAATTTATGTTATTGATAAAAATATTATTCTAAAAGTAGCCAATTTTAAAATAAACATATAGGGATGTGACAGTATACATAAAAAATCGATTATTAATTAATCGATTATTTTGCCCAGTAATAAAAAATAATCTGTTTTATTTAAAAAATTGATTTTGTCCTTATTTTTTGATAGATTTAATTAAATATCGATATCACTTTTTCACGGCATTCATAGCTCAGTTTTATTAATCTAATAATCAACAAGTTAGACATTAATTTATATTTCACACAAAGGTTTTTTTATTCATTTCTCTTTTCGATGAAGAGAAATTTCTTAAGTTTTATAGTAGGTATTAAAGTTTATTATTAAAACTTTGCATGCAGAGGTTCATTTGCAATGACATAAACAGTCCTAAAGTTTTTCTGAACTCACTACTAGCTTGTTTACTTTGTGACTTACAAAGTCCTGATTTACTTACAATAAAAACTAAAAAAGTTTTCATTCGAATGAAAGGAAAAACAATTCCGGCGGCTAGTTCGATCAACGTATTAAAGAACGGAAACCGCGTACCGCCCATAAATTGTTGTGCAATTAGATAACAATTTGAAAACAAACCTGCACTTTGACTATGTTTAGGGCCTCATCCAGGAGTTTCTCCTGCTCCTCCACCGGGGACGCCTGGTTCGTCATTTGTGCCTACAAAACATTAACAGATAAAGTACTGCTTTGATAAAAACTACGATAAATTAAAATACCTACAACTACTAACACTGGACCAAATGTACAAAAATGGGTGATTTATTTGCTCCATACGGACTGTTTAACGTGTAAATTGTTGACGTAACATTTCACAACGCACCTGTGGTATGGACTGAGGACAATCGGAGCCACCGATAAGATTTTCAAAGGAAATTGTATTAATTTCCTTCCGTGCAAGATTATCGTAAGCGATTTCGACTTGTCAAGTTTGACAACTTATTTAGTTTCAGGGTTGTCACATGTTGAGGTATTAGTTTACCATCATATTATTATCTTGATTAATTGGGGCAAAGTTATTTAATATTAGTGATCTACACAGTCTATAAAAATACACATCTTAAAACAAAGAAACTTACTTTAACAAAACGGTGATTAAAAACCAAAGGCCCCCGATTTATAATACGGAGTTCAGATTTTGAGCTAGATTTCGCCAATTTAACTTTTCCATACAATAATCGTTCCACGGCACGGCAGTGGCACAAGCCACAAACTTTCAACTTATTTACTTGCCGTATCCTAGGGACAATATTATGGTTATAGCAACATTAAAAATTGATGCGTTCTCTAAGGGCGCGTTCCAAATTGGGGAAATAATCGATGTAATCGATTTGAGCGTGCTTAAACCCGTACCGAATTGGCGTTAGCGCGATAACGATGTCCCGTGAATCGTCATAGATGACGTCATGGCATGCGCCATCTTGCGATAACGCCGACCATGCCTCGTACTAATATCACCGTGAGCGCTGTCAAAAATGACAGTGTGTGTGTGTGTGAGGATGAGGATGTGTCAGTGTGTGTTTTATTTTGAGCTGCATCATATCTTTTTAATAACGTGGCATTTTCGAAATTGTGCTTCTGGCTGACAGTCGCCACCTAAACAAAGAAAAGGAAGAAACGTGTGGTGTTTTTATGAAGAAATACTGCTGTAATATCTTTCTGACACCGAGTAAACACTGTGAGCGCGCTAACGAGTGTTCCGAATTGTTGACAGCTCTCAGCTGTCATAATCGTGATATCTATTATGGAACGCATGTGAGCGATATTAGCCAATTCGGAAGGCGGCCTAATTTACAATGTTATTTATTTCGAAAAGATTTCTACTCCAACTTGGACTTGTTAAAAAAAGTTAAATGTCAACGTCATTTGTATTTTGCTCTATCAAAAAGTACCAGAGTATTTTGTTATCTGCGAGGAATTTTAGTGATAAAGGCGAATTATAAACAGAAAATATGGATAATAAACCGTCGCTGAGTCAATATTTCGGCGATAAGGAAGTTCCTCCCGCCTCCCAGTTTTTCGACGAAATCGGGACGTCACCGTCAGATATGATACAAAGCATTTATTTAGGAGAACCGGAAGGTAATGTTTCACTTGTGTTTATTACATATTTTTCTATTAAAACTGATTCTTTTATAATTGATTTGCAAAATTAAAGAGTTACTTTGTGTTATTTAGGTAACCAAACATCAACAGGCAGCGTTTTTCCTCAAAGTATGACTGCTTCATTTACACAACAAAAGATGACGGAGGAGATGACTTTTACAAATGTTTTGCCAACTGTGAGTGGGTCTGCGGCCGTGCCAGCAACGAGTCTTCCTGATCCGTCGACATTCTTCGACACTATTGGCCCTGAACCACAAATAGTGCCGGCCAAAAGTGGAATAACTAACCCAACTATAATCACAGAAGCTATGGATGGGTTAAGTTTAAAAGTAAGTTGTTTAAATGTTGAAGTAAGCTAAAACTTTTACTTTTACATACAATGTTACAGGTATGTTCTTTATGAAAAGATACATCCCCAGCTCAGTCCAAATAAAAAACAAGACAGAGCGCTGAGAACGATACAGTGAAGCATGCCAAAACTACACCTCTGCTCTGTGCACACACGCTCACACGCACATTTTTACAACCATTTACAATCAGACTACACCTCAGTAAGTGCACATATGGTTACAAAACCGGCTTCACTTTAAGGTTGACAGACCTCTGTCTTTGTTTTTTATTTGGTCTGAGATCCCCAGTTGTAAAAGTAGTGAGGCTAATAAAAACAAAACATGGATGTTTTTTTACATCATACTGATATTAGATGATACGGAAGGTTTATTTTTATATTTAACTTTGTAGAATCAGCCTGTGGATAAAGAGGCTGACAGAAGGAGAGATGCTTGGCTGCCTAATGATGAAGCTAAGAAGACACTCATGAAGGTAAGTTAAGGATTTTCCCCTTAATTCATAAATGTTGCTTAAAGTTAAGTAGTGATCTGACTGTTCAACCATACATTTTTTATGTTTGAACATCACTTAACTTTAATCATTATTTATAAATAAACCCGTTATTATTTATTAATGTTCTTAATACAGAAGTAATGCATCTACCACAATCTACACCACTTCTTTTTTAGAAGGATCTAAAAGTTAGTTTTTTAATCCCAGAGACTAATCTGACATATAAGTCTTTTGTGTTTGCGTTTTTTTATTATAGAAGTTTGACATTACATCTGTCAGATTAGTCTCTGAGATTAAAAAAACGAACTTTAACTGTCATCATCATCTGCCTAGCCTTATCCCAGCTATGTTGGGATCGGCTTCCAGTCTAACCGGATGCAGCTGAATACCAGTATTTTACATTTTATTTTTTAGAAGGATCTAACTGTTCTAGAGTGAAAATATTTACATGCTACAAAATTTTTAATAACCCTACTAATTATTGCTATTTTATTCTGTTCTCAGGCTCAATCCTCACCCAAAGGCTCATTCTTTCCTGAGAGAGAAGTCCTCACAATGCCTGGCCTAGTGCTTGAAGAAGAACTGGTAAGTTCCCCATAATATTTACAATACAACCCATTAAATGATCTTCACCAATTACTGTTATGATTATACCAGCAGTGCCCCACGGTTTCGATCCTGTGTGAATGTCGGGATAAAAACTAACCCATGTCCTTTCCCGGGACTCAAACTATCTCATCTAAATCGATTCAGACAGACAGACACACTTTCGCATTTATAATAGGTATTAGTATGGATTTGTATATTAGAATATAAGCTTTCTGTGGAAATTGGACACACACTTTAAATTATTTTTTGCATTTTAGGTTTGCAAATACAGAATATCAACATAGAACTTACAACAGAAAATTCTTTCCTGAGAAGAAATTCTTACTTCACACCAATGTCTGTGTCTTTTTTGCTATCTACAGAGTACCAATTGCTTTATAGTCTAACCTCAACATTCCTTCTCAGGCAGATGCTCTTCAAGAAGTAGCAGTAAAGTACCTCGGAGTGAGCTCAGCGGGCAGCCGCGGGGTGGTGCGAGCTGAACACGTGAGCCGCGACGAGGCGGGATTACGCGAGCTACTGCGCACTGGCTACCTGCGTGCAGCTGTCAACCTCACACACGTGCTGATCAGTGCCGCAGGCCAAGGTTCAAACCATTTATTTCAATTAAACAAACAGTTTGATATCATTTAAATTCACTATTGAATTTTCAAGGGGTTGGTCTGTCGGAAAAATGAACCTAGTTGCTTATTCCGAAGGGTAGTAGGTTCATATGGAGAAAAACGGGCAAGAATTATTGATTAAAACGAACGATGTAGAAAGGCGTACCTACACGTTAAAAACGTTCGTAATAAGGTTGAGGTTAGCAGCAGTAATAATCATGATAGAGGGAGTTACTGCGCACTGGTTACTTGCGCGCAGCTGTCAACCTCACACATCAGCAGTGCGGCTGGACAAGTTTAAAACTCATACTCAAAGTATTTATTCCAATTAAACCAATTATAGGCACAGAAAGATGAAGCTAGTTGCCAATTGGGAAGAAAAATAACATCAAGCATGCATTCCCCAAAGGCAGAGGCACAGATATAGATACACATAGCCTAGATAACGCAAGAGCAACTACTTCGCGTGCCAAAAATCGCACCAGCTTACGTACAAAAATCGTAAGCCGCCACTTTCGTGCTCAGTCCAGAGTACTGCTGGCTGGGTGAGCGTGAGCGCTGGCGCTAGGCCCCGGGGGCGGGGCGAGACGGGTGCCGCACGCGGCGGCGTCTTTGAATCGATTTGATTTTCCCATCACTAAATAGTGTGACGTCATAGTCGGTTGTCAAAAAATGGCACGCTTGGTTTTCATTAATTCTTGATACTTGCTTTATCTAGGTCTATATATATCTGGGGGTAGAGATGTACCTATAGTCTTTAAACCCACTTTTGTCAGTCATACACTTGTAAAACCGCTTTATTGCTAACTCATCAACCCGTTTACCAACCAGGTGTAGGCCGCATGCACCGTCCCACGAAACACACGCCTCGCTCTCTACAACTATGGCTGACAAGGTTCGCAGTCATGCTGCGGATCAAACTCAATGAACCTCTGATGAAGGAGGCTGAGCCTTTCGGAGACTTCAACAAGCCTGATATGTTTTATGAGGTAGGATGATTTTTTAATGTGATGGTATTTTTTTTTCTGCATTAGCATAGAATTTATGTTAGGAAATTTTGTCATTGCGAACATGTTCAAAATCGCACTTTTAGTTTTTTTCCTATACGATTTATTTGGTGTCCATTTGGTTATGAGTTATTTGCTCTATGATTATCATGCTCATATAGCCCTTATTTGATCTTTGAGAGTCGAAGACTCGACATAGGGGTAAACATATTTTCGAGCAGCGAGGAAGCGTAGATAAAAAAGCCAACGGTGCGCCGGATGCACACCTAAGTATTGCAACTCGCAACTGTCAACCGGGCACAAAGTCAGACTCCGGGCTGAACGTGAAAAAAAAAACATGTTTTTCAAATTCGAAATTAAAATATTTTTTTTCAGTTAAATCCATATAACGTTAGTATATCTTAGCCTAATGATAGTATTAATTTAAATTAAGATTAATAAACAACTAATGAACCATATAACTGTTTGTTCCATGGCACACCAGTTTATTTGGACAAATGTGTCTGGATTCTTACCCACCTTACCCCGTTCCCCTTTTTACCTTGTTCTTCTATAAGGCAATCCAACGTCAAACATATACCTAATAATAGTTTGTTATCGCTTTCAGTTCTACCCCGATACTTACGAGAATCGGACAGGCAGTCTGGTCCCGTTCTCACTCCGACTTTTAGTCGCCGAGCTGCCGTCCCACGTCGGAAAACCTGATGACGCTGTCGACAGACTGTATGCTATGCTAGACACTATACAAACGGTAAGGATTTCTTATCTATTCATCTCTTATTTAAAACTAGCGGCCCGCCCCAGCTTCGCACGGGTGCAATTATTGAAATTTTCTTTCATACAAACCTTGTCCTGGCAATACCCAACACAACAAAAAAAAAAAGGAATTATCCAATTTGTTGCAGTCGTTCGTTAAGTTATGCGCGTACAGACATTTCGCCGACTTTGTTTTATGCTATGTACAGACGCCAGCACATCAACCTACTACAATCTGTCAAATTTCTTTTATAGATTTTCAACTTTATCGCTAAAGCATAAGGTTCAAAGTTGATTGGAAAAATGTGACAGTTTCGGGTAGGTTGATGTGCTGGCGTCTGTACAAGATAAGATGATAAGAAATCTATAAATAAAGCCGAAATGTTTGTTTGTCTGAACGCGCTAATCAAAAAAAAGTCAACGCTGTACTTTGGGTCCCCTATAGCTGAGTGAAAGCCTTCTTGCAAAGTCATGACGTGCAGCCGTCGATTATTTCTGCTTTGTGCTCGTGTTTATAGATATATTTTGTTTTTATTTTTCCTTATTATTAGAATTCATTATCTTTTTGTATGCACGTGTTTCTGTGACAAAATAAACCTATTTTTATTTCTTCCTTTCTTTTCTTTCTTTGTTGATGCGATGCGACGGGGTGGGTCGGGGTAACAAGACATTTCACGCGGAGTCGCGGGCAGGAGCTAGTAATTGAATATAATTTAAACATACATACTTAATGTCAGAAAAGGAAAAACAGTTATAAGTAGGTAATCAATTACATAATCGAAATCAACCTTTATGTTCTTTTCAGATGCTATCAAACCTTCGCGAAGGTAAATCAGAAGATGGCACAGCCACCATAGCGGAGCAGGACAAGGCAGAGTCTATTCGTCTATGGATGGGCAGAGAGACGAGAGTGATGCATTCTCTAGTCAACTGTGCCATAGCTATGAAGGTAAATGAATTAAACTGACATGGGTGCACTTGCATAGTACATACAGGGATAATCGTCGGTTGGTGTCACATTTCATTAAAATTTCCTCTGCAGAGCTGGCTTCGGCCCTCTCGTACGCCTTCCAAAGGACCGGGACCCCATGGTGTCGAGATATGTAAAATAAAAATAAAAAGGTAATAATAATAATATACTTTATTGATACAAGTCCTTACAATATGCTTAATATCTAGCTAAGGTTCACAATAATTAATGCAGGATATACATGGTTTAAAAACCAGTCTACAAACCAAGGTGATCTTGAAGTTGTTGTTGTTGCGAGATGCCTGCTACACGGTTTAAAACCAACATCAAATTTCAGTACGCAAAGAACGCTACGCAGGGAGGACGTATGGTGCGCTCGTATTTAGAATTCGGCGCATCTGCCTCTGGATCAACTTCTTTTAACTTTGTGGCTAAAATGTCCCTAGCGTTTTTTTTTTCTGCATCGGTGTTCTTATATATCTCACATGTTAGATCCCAAGGACAGGGCAATTCTCTGTATAATTCTATAAATTCCCTTATGACTTCGTGATGTTCGTTCGCCATATTATACACAGAACGACGCAATGTATGCGTCTGCGCTCGCCGCCTGCACAAGCGCGACTGTAGTTCACGCGGTTTTAAACAAGCTGCTACACGGTTTCAAACAAGTTTTAAACCAACGCTTCTGCCACTGGTTTGCAACGCGGCCTGCGTTTCTACCAAGGACGTTTAAAGGTCATACGAAATTTGGTTTCAAACCACTGTGTACACTGTTTTAAACATCGGTTTGAAACCACCGTTTGAAACTGTGTATATCGTGTTTAAGGCGCACAAAAGTTGAAACCCTGACTCCTAAAATTAATACCTGTGACTTTGTTTTACTGCCACTTGGACACTATACACCCTTAAGGAAATTAAGAGCTGGTAAGCTGCTGACATTATACGAAAATAATAAATTAATACAAACTATTAATAATTAATTAAATATTATAATTATTATTGAATTTATTTATTGATTTAACAAAAACAAAAATAAAGTAAAATTAAATTAAAAAGTTAAATTAAGATAAAAATTCAAAGTAAAATCACTGTGTGGTTGTTTCTGTATGTGTAACTGGGAAGCGTGTTTTTTGGTTAAAGGTACAGACGCCAGCACATCAAGCTACTACAATCTGTCAAATTTTTTTGATAGATTTTCAACTTTAGCGCTAAAGCGTAAGGTTCAAAGTTGATTGGGAAAATTTGACAGTTTCGGGTAGGTCAATGTGCTGGCGTCTGTACATAGTTAAATGATTCCCTTGCATTAGTTTTTCAATAATACTTTCCAGTCATGTCTTTGTTTACTCCATTACCCATATATCCGTTATGGTTACATCGACGTTTTAAAAAATCTTTCCAGGACTTGCACCTGTATGCTGGATAGATTAAAGGATATTTTATTGATTCCATGAAATAATGCATGCCAATGCTGTGGCTGCACGCTTCTGTAAAAAGAAAAACGCAGTATTTTTAATATAATTATTTTTCTTTAAAATTGCTAATTACATGATAAAATAGACAATTATATAATACTAGATTTAGCAGCGACTTCGTCCGCTTGGTACTCGGAAAACAGCACAAATGCAACAGCTATTTTATTTGGTGATAACAACTTTCTATCAGTGAAAAAATCTTTGTAATCAGCACTTTAATTGTTTAGCACACTATTAATAATAATAAAATAATAAATGTAGGGTTGCATCTCGAAATTACACTTAAAAAACTTTTTTACAAAAAATTAACAACCGACTTCCAAAAAAGCCACTGCAAAGTGAAAAAAAAAAAAAACTTTAATTTCGGAAGTCGGTGTCGGTGGGTTCGCATTTTCGTCGTTTGCCATTGACTGAGCAATATTATTAAGAAATATATTAAAAAGAAACCGGTCAAGTGCGAGTCTGATTCGCACACCGAGGATTCCGTACGATTTTTTCCTTTACTTGTGCTACATGACATCGCTTCTTGCCAAATCTCATGATTCTAGGTCAACGGGAAGTACCCTATAGGTTTTTATTCCCTTACGGGTGTCAAAATATGCGGCATTTTTACTAGCGGAGGTCTGCCTGGCTTGGGTGAAGCACCACCGCGTCTTCACGGCGGCGATCTCTAGCGTCCGGCCCTGGTCCGGGCCATGGTACGGAGCGAGAGTGCATGGGAACCGTCACCTTCTTCTGCGAAGCAGTAATGCTTGTGAAGGAGGAGGCGGAGCACGTGAGGGAGAGGCAATCTTAGACGCGGACTTGCGGACGGCGAGCAACGGGTACCTCGCCGTCCGGTAAGGACCAGGCCCGGGTAGACGGTGCGTTGTGTCCCACGCACGCTTCAAAGAGATGTCAGCACTAACTGATGGGGTCCGCTAGGGCCGATGTCTGCCAGGGTCGCGGGTTATTCGAAAGAGTTACCGTGGCCACTGGCACAGGCAACTGACTGAACACGGGTGGGTTTACCGTTTTTTTGGGGACTATATTTTCTTTGCGTACTGACTAACAAAGCCTGTGAAATACCAACGCCCGCAATGTACGCCAGTACTAGGTGTACTGGAGTACGAGAAACGGCAAAAGGGCGCCAATATCAGTCATTTAAGTAACACATAAGCTGTCATTTTACTGCAGCTAGTTAAAAGTCGGAGTATACATCATACTGTAGACACATATAATAATTATGCTTCGATTTGTTGACCATTTTCTATTTTGTTAAGTAAATGGTGCTTGTTAATAGGCTCACACAGGCGTCTCATTTCTATTAACACTGTATTAAGAAAACATTCTAATAGCTAATTATTTTTAAAAGAGTAACCGTGGAGTTTCTAGTCGGCTCTTCTCGATAGGAAACGACTATTGGACTAGACTATTGGAACCGTGCACCTAGCTTCTGACGTTCCATAAGTGCTCATGTAGGTTTATGTGAAATAAAATATTTTCAATTGAAGATAAAGCTGTAAAAACAAAGAAGACTGTATAATAATCTTTGTTGCAGGACTACAGGCAAGCAGCCAGAATCCTACTGACACTACAACAGCAGGCATCATCAGCAGGACAACGACGGGCCATCTGCAGCGCCTTGTGCAGGCTCTGGCTGTTAGCAGGACATGTAAGAGCCGCCATGTCCTGCCTAGACATCGCTCGGGAGGCGAGGCATCATATGTGAGTACTTTTTTTTATTTATTTATTCATTCATTTATTTCAGGCGACGCAGGCCCATAGATAAATACCTTAACCTAAACATACATATTCTTATTATAAAATAGCATTTTTTGGTGAATAGCATGACATATTCGGCCATCCAACAGATAATATTAATATTCGAACACTCAGCTCCAGAATGTGTCCAGGCAGTGGCGTGTATTGGTTTTCAGGATAGGTAGGCACTAGGCAGACACTAGGCCGGATCTAGTCTAGGCAGACGCGGTCACTAATCAGAAACATAAAAAAAAAGTATCTATTACCTAACAAAAAGAAAGTTTTACCTCACTATCGGCGATCTCAATATCCATCCCTTTCTTTCTTCGCACGGTCAAATTACGAACGAATTACAAATTACGATTATAAAATTAATAGTTTCATACTCGGTTGGTTAGAGTAGGCATGCCTACTTTAGGGTGATAAATTGCGAAGGTCGAACGTCACGGTATTACGCGTGAGACGTATGTATTTTTTATTTCGTCGTATTAACTTGAACGAGTAAAGACCAATGACAACTCGCGAATAGTATACGGGAGCCGAGTAGGCCGTCTGGCGAATGCCTACTGCCGCGCGTGTTTATAGGAAGATTTTGTTTTTTCTTAAGTATGATAATTTACTGTGGGCAAAAGATACAATTATTCTTAATTAATTAAATTATAATTACACTAAAATGTAATTGACAGGCTTATGGTGATTTAACGAGGTAGGCACTGCTTTTATGCCTATATGCAATGCAAGCCACTGTGTCCAGGGACACATTCGATTAGTGAACAAGACATATATAATACTGATAATGCAGCTGGATTCGGTTAGACTGGAAGCCGACCCCAACATAGTTGGGAAAAGGCTAGGCAGATGATGATAGCAGTATTTCTACAATCGGCAACAATGTTGTAAACATAAATCCACACACATACATAGTTTATTATTCTTTAACATTTCTTGAGACATGAAACTGTTTGTCCAGAATTGCACTATGAATTAATGTTATACGTAAAATATTAATACCCTTTTATCTCATTTCTCAGATGCCCGACACCAGATGTCCGTGAGTACGTGGACCTGGGTCTGATCGACATAGCACACGGGAAGTACCAGGAGGCCTACAATAATTTTGCGAGAGCAGCTGATCAGGAGCCTACTAATATTATGGTGAGATATATGCTCTTTTTTTACCAAACTTGACATCACGCTCGTAATTCCTGAAGGGCAAGGCAGAGGTGTCCATAAGCACCCCAACATTTCGCTAGTTATGGTTAAGTGCAATGTAATAAGGGGCGAGCCTAATATTGCCATCAACCGTCCAAAGTCAGTTTAACGGCAGGAAACAAAGTAGTATATTATTATGACAGGCATTTTTGTTCAGGGAAATAAACATCGCCTTGTTACTGAAAGAAAGAAATAAAATACATTTGTTTAACACAGGCTTAAAAAACACACTATATTAGATACATACATCAGATAAAAACAAATAAAAGATCAAATAAAAAGTGTAAGGTCTGATATAAGAAATTAGCAGGAAAGTGTGCCTCACGGCTGCGCCAAAAAGGCCCGGTTCAGCAAAAATGCCAGACGACTAGTGCCTGAAGCTATTTTTCAACTGGACCTGTACTGATGTCACAGCCATATTGTTTTTACAATATAATTTAAGGAAAAGAAAGAAAGAAAATTCAGTGTTCCTAATATATTTGCACACCTCAAATGATTATAATACAGTGTACTTTAGGAACATTTTGCAACATCCTCTGAACCTCTGCTATGCAAATAAATGATTTGACTGGTTTACATTTATGTAGCACAGACTTAAAGGCACACAACGCAATCACACTAAAATTATAAAGGCGAAAGTTTGTGAGCGTGTGTTTATATGTTTGTTACTTCTTCACGCTCAAACGGCTGGACCGATTTTGATAAAATTTTGTATGGAGGTACCTGACACCCTGGATTAACGTATAGGCTACTTTTTATCCCGATATTACCACGGGATCGACATTTCTGCGGGTGAAACCGCGGGGCGCAGCTAGTGTATTATACTACAAGTAATAAAGGAAAATTTAAAAAGAAAATAAATAAAAAAGTGTAAACTGACCTTCACAAATGTTTTTCCGCAACGCTCTCCTATAATGTCATTGAAGCACCAAAATATCCGTGCAGATCCATAATTTATAATAATAATTGCCAAAATTGCTGTAATTCTCTAAAATCATCTCAAGCCACAAAACCACCCCATTTTTGTTTTTCACTCTTTTCATATTATAAAATCATCATCATCTGCCTGGCCTTTTCCCAACTATGTCGAGGTCGGCTTCCAGTCTAACCGGATGAAGCTGAAATACCAGTATTTTACATGGAGCGACTTTCTATCTGCCCTCCACAACCCAATTATTGGGTAATACGATAATTTCATATTATAAAATGATAACAAAAATATCGTACTTCTTTTCCACAGGTGGCAAATAACCTATCCGTCTGCCTACTCTACATGGGTCGCCTAAAGGAAGCCATCTCAGTCCTCCAGAAAGCCATCAACTCCGACCCCGAGAGAGGCCTCAACGAAAGCCTTCTCATCAACCTCTGTACGTTATACGAACTAGAATCTTCTAAAACAAATGAAAAGAAACTTAATTTATTAAGAATGCTGTGTAAATATAAAAGTGATACTATACCTAATGTTTTAGAATGTTTGAAATTGTAAATATCGTGTTGGCAGCTTTGATAATCGCGCAATTTTAATGTAATTAGTAATTCCATGTTTAAATTTTGTTACAATAATAGTAAATTTAGTATTTGTATAGATAAAATAAAGGAAAACTTATGTCGCTGGCAACACTCACTCTCAACATGTATCAAATGTTGCCAGCAATGTTCCTCATTAATTACACAAAAACGTGGCCAAACAACGATGTGCAATTTTTATAACCCATAGTGAATTTTGATGTAATAAGATCAATGTCATAATTTTATTCTCTTGACTAAACGCAGAACCACACTAACAATACGCCACGCCATATGTGTTCTCATAGGCTTCTTGAAATAAATGTCCTATCTTTATAAATGCAGCTTCTCGGTACTGCGGACTGCCACAGTAGTACTCGTCTGTGACTGCCACTAAGGATAATCGTATGCGCACACTGCGATGCGATTTTTGTTCATGCGTAAAAAAATCGCAAACACAAATAATTTCTCAAGCGAATTCTGTAGCGATTTTTTACCGCAGGGCGCGGTCTCTAGAATATTGGTATTGTTCACAGATTGGCGATTATTATCCGCATCTGATGCGACATTTTTCTTCACTGTTGTTGGCCAACTTCATTTAGTTTAGCAGCTTGCATGAATCAGGTTTAACGATTCCCCCATACATAATGTTGAATTTTAAGATAAAGACAATTATTTATTTTGTGTATAAACTCGTATGTATAAAATTATAAATCCAATAAAAGTAAGACCTTGTAATTTTGGAATACAATTGACGTAGGAAATTAATGTTTCATCTGTGATTATATTGTTTAATTATATCATGTATTTAATTAAATATAATTTTATTTAAATGTGTAATAATAAGTTTTAGCAATAAATATTTTGAGTATTAACTGTTTTTTAATGTAATTTATCAATAGCAACCCTGATTCGCAAGGTTTTTATGACTTGACAAAACATCGAGATTTCTTTATTTTTTTTTAATTTTTAATTTTACTATACTTATTAATAATGTATTGTACAGAGGCCAGCACATCAACCTAACCCAATCTGTCAAATTTCTTTGATATAATTTCAACTTTATTACAAAGGAATAAGGTTCTTATTCAATTGGGAAAATTTGACAGATTGGGGTAGCTTGATGTGCTGGCCTCTGTACACATAAACCTTCCGGAAGAAATTGTCTAAATTATGGTTTTAAAACCAACCAAACCATCAAAAATTCTAAAGATGATAGTGAATAAGCCAGATTGCCCGTTCCTGGGGCGCTGAACCCGTATGCACAGCTACGGGTCTGGTACAGCGAGAAGGGGGGTAGTTATAGGTTTATGAATTAGTGAAGGTATTTTTTTTTATTTTATACATTAGCTTTGTTTTATTCAATCAATCTCAATTTAGTCTTATTTTCCGTCTCGTTTTATCTCCAACATGAACTGTTGAGATAAAACGAGACGGACCAACGTGTGCGGTATGTATGTGTCATACTTTCTTTCTCACGCAGGTACATTTTAGCAGGTTTTTCCCCGGACCCGGGGTGAGTTCCATTTTATTGATTGATCATCCGCTGACGACCGGCGATCATGACATCTCTTTTGCGATTGTATTTTTTTCCTCTATGGATTGTATAGTATGCTATCCTGCTGTCAGTGATGAGATGGATGAGTGGGCGTCGGCGGGCGATCAAACGGATCGCAGCCCCGAAGATTCGTTGATATTGACGTAATGTTGCCATAAAAAAAAACTGGAAATTATGGGAAAAAATTTAAAATCCCCACAATACCCGCAAAGTGCCCGTCCCCACAAAATACCCACTGGTGTTGAGATTCCTCGCAATTTGGGGAAATCCCCACAAATTGGCAACGCTGGTTACATGCTCTGTGGTCGACCATGTTAGAAAAATAATGTACAGAGGCCAGCACATCAAGCTACTCCAATCTGTCAAATTGTCCCAATTGAATATGAATCTTATTCCTTTGTTTTAAAGTTGAAAATCTATCAAAGAAATTTGACAGATTGGCGTAGGTTGATGTGCTGGCCTCTGTACTTATGCCAGCACATCAAGCCAAGCTTCAATCTTTCATGCTACTACAATCTGTCAAATATCGTTATTAGATTTTCAACTTTATTGTGAAAGTGTTAGGTTCAAGGTTGATTAGGAAAATTTGACAGATTCGGGTAGCTTGATGTGTTGGCGTCTCGTCTGTTTTCGTAAAAATAACCGTAGAAAATGACTTAGTGGACAATTCAGTGGCCTTGATACTCAAATGTCTTGATTTCATCAAATAGTCTCTCAATTGAGTAATTTGAACTTATATAAGTGTATTGATGATTTTATTGATTAGAATTTATGTAAATACATAATATTTGCTACGATCGCAAATCATGTTTTGATCGACTAATTTCGCGGCGTGCGGTTCCATTTTACGAGGCAAAGCGGCACAGCCAGGCTTTTTTTTTGTTTCCGGGGTGGAAAATCCTCATAAATGTCCGCCGCCCTGGGGTGTGCGGCGGGGAATGTCAGACTATTACTGACCACTGACCAAGTACGCGTTTAATAGAGGTCAGTGTTACTGACTAAAAACCACACCGGTGTTCCAACTCACACCTACGCCGCCGGGGGTCGCGGGAACGTACGATCCTTCTGCAACCCCCGACTCGTGCCGGCCCGCCTCTGCTGGCCTCTTCGGGTCAGGAGGGGAGTGAGGTGTTTGACTCCCCCCGCGACGTCTAAGAGGGGCGCGCGTGGAACACTACGTACCGCCACCTCGAGTCCGATGTTTGGTGGGCGACGGACGTCCCCGAGTCCTTCGCCCCTGGACCCATTTAGGGGGGGCTGGAAGAGGGCGTTATCCGCATTCCGCCGACACCCAGTGCGCCTGCTGCGGGCCGGGTGAGTAGACGAGATCTCCCTCTCCCTTTCCGCAGCCTCCTTCTGCGAGACGACTGTTTCGCAGATGGAAACCACCGCGTCCCAGGACTCTTTGCTACCGACCATCGACTCGACTACAGCCGGCAGCGACAGGACACTGCCTACTTCTGAGATGTGGGCACTCCTCCCAAGCGGGACACTCTGCCTGCGTATGCCACGTGTCGGTCTATTTCAAAGAAAGCGGCGTGGCTTTGGAAAGTGGGGACGGGCCGCATGGCTGGTCAGTGCGCTTGTGATCGCCACTACACCGAATTGTGTTTGTATTTGTGTAAACATCAAGTGGATTGACGATCAAACTCTTTTTTATTGATTTGTGTCCGAAGTGCCCGGTGTTTTGGTCTGTAGGAGTTATATTTATTAAAATAAGAACAAAAGGAATGATCCCCCGATGGAGATGCTCCATGCTATAAATGCCTGCTGAAGTTATAAGCACCTCTTCGTAAATCTCGAAAGCAACTGCGCAAGGCGGGCCCGGGGCCGCGAAGCTCTTATAATGAGGACGCGTTGCAAAAAACAGCAAAAGTCTCGCGGGGCCCGCCTCGAGGCCCCAAAACATAGCGCGGCCGTAATGGGGACGCGCCTTAAAACGTCCAGAAACCATAGACTTTCAGATAAATTCAGATTCAATTATTTCACTTTGGGATAATCAATGTTGTATGTACGCAGACAGCGAATGCTATTGATTTTATTTCACCAAATCACCAAATAAACAAATAAAACCTTAAAACCGTTTTGAGTTTTATGCTCTTTGGAAAAAAACATGACAGATAATAGTGGATGCTAGTCGGTTAAAAGCTTTTCTCCCTTAATTCCGTGCTTATGTTGTGTTTATGGAGTTTGTATGGTAATTAATGAAAATGCCATGAATATTTTACTATAGAATCCCCAGATTCTTACGAAAAAAAAATTCTTCCAGTTTCATTACGATTACCAGAATATCTACGCAATTGGCTGCATCCGATTTATCTGTGCGTTGCTACAGTTCGCGTAAAAAAGTCAAAATAAAACAGCACGCTGCCAACCATAGACAAAAGAGGGAGGAAGTTTGTGAATGATCGATTTTACGCCGGCCTCCTGAACTTCTCAACGACATTTTTCTTTGTTTGCCGTAACGCGTGTGGACAATATCAACTTTAGCCGCGAGTCCGCGTACACATTAATAAAATGGCGAACACGTTTCGCGCGGTGACGGTGTCGACGGTGAGTGGCGAGGGTGCACTCACAGCGCGCTTCAATTTTCCAACAAACGTAAACGTGGATTACGACCCGCAGGGGTTGAGTGTAAAAGTGATTCGTGCGGACCCGGTGCTAGCACAGGAGGTGCTCGAGTTCCCTGTGCACAGCCAGAGTGAGTGTTCGCGCGTCGCGGGTCAATCGTACATCTTCACAATTGACAATGAAACGCTATTCTTCAAGTTCGCGTCAGACGCTGACTGTCAGGCCTTCCACCTGCTTGTTTCGAAGTGCAAGGCTGGCAGGTCGTCGTCGGTGTTCACGGTGCGCACGGAGGACTCTTCGGCGATGCAGTACTTCCAGTTCTACGGCTACCTGAGTCAGCAGCAGAATATGATGCAAGACTACGTGAGGACGAGCACGTACCAGCGCGCCATACTGTCCAACATCAACGACTTCAAGAACAAAGTGGTGTTGGATGTGGGAGCGGGCTCAGGTATTCTGTCATTCTTCGCTGCTCAGGCGGGTGCTCGTAAAGTGTATGCGGTAGAAGCAAGTAACATGGCTCATCACGCGCAGGCGTTAGTGAGAGCAAACGGACTACAAGACCGCATCTCCGTGGTCGCGGGAAAGATCGAGGAAATTGAACTCCCTGAGAGTGTAGATGTGATAATTTCAGAGCCCATGGGCTATATGTTGTACAATGAGCGTATGTTAGAAACGTATCTTCATGCGAAGAAGTGGCTGAAACCAAATGGTAATATGTACCCAACGAGAGGAGACCTACACATAGCACCATTCACTGATGATGCTTTGTTCATGGAGCAGTATAATAAGGCCAACTTCTGGTACCAAACCTGCTTCCATGGTGTAGACTTGAGTGCATTGCGCACCGCAGCCATGAAGGAGTACTTTAGACAGCCTATTGTAGACACATTTGATATTCGTATCTGCATGGCGCGGTCAGAAAGACATGTAGTGGATTTCTTGAATGCACATGAGACAGACTTACATAGAATTGAAATCCCCTTCAGATTTGAACTCACACAGTCAGGTACATGCCATGGACTTGCATTCTGGTTTGACGTATTGTTTGCTGGTGCTACACAGCATATATGGCTATCAACTGCGCCTACAGAGCCACTCACACACTGGTACCAGGTGCGATGCTTGTTAGAGACACCTATTTTTGCCAAACAAGGTCAGGCACTCACAGGTCGTGTGTTGCTGTTGGCAAACAAACGTCAAAGTTACGACGTTACCATGGAGATCAACCTAGAAGGCACTAACATCTCATCTTCAAACACTTTGGATTTGAAGAACCCCTACTTTAGGTATACGGGTGCGCCAGCTGCCCCCCCTCCTGGTGTGAACAGCAGCTCGCCTAGTGAAACATACTGGAACTCTATTGAGTCAACTGCCTCATTGAGCAATGGACAGGGAGTGATGCTTACAGATGGTGCCCAGCAGTACTGCTCGACACCAGACCAGACTATTGCTTATGGTGCACACCCCAACATGATCAAAACTGTGATGCTGCAGGAGGAGTTCATCAAGAGGATCGGGATTAGTCAAAATGGAGACATATAATCCGAGAGGTCGCGCCGAGCGCGCCTTAGGGCAATAAGGAACCGCCGTAATCGGTTGTGAACTATCTTCCGTTCAGACTTTATAGTGTGTAAGCAGACTTATTTATTACGATACATCACAGTGACACAATCATGTAACTAGAGACTCTGCTGGCCTTGTAAATTAAGTAAAAAGTGGAATGATAATCAAAGGCAATAAGTTACGCCTTCTCGGTGAAATGTTTAGTTTTGGCGGTACCGACGCTTACTAGTGTAATTTGAAAACACATAGAACGGTGAAATTCTGATGTAAATATTCTATAGTTGGACGTGAATCAGCGACTGGCCAGGACAACTGTCTCCAGCAAGGCAGCTCCGCGTCTAGTAATTGTACTATTAATTTAGTCCAAGTACACTTAGGATAAGCAATAAGTGCTGAATTTAAATGATAATGCTTATCATTGTCAATACTCATTTATCATTATTGGAGTCAGGCTCAATCATTAGTTAGGTAGACGCTGCCAGTGTTACAGTCCATGATACCTTCTGTCTGCCAGTCAACACTAGAGATCGCGAATTATGAAAATTTACTTCCGTCAAATATTTTTATACACTGCACTTTAGCCATAGATTGTGTAAAAATCCTTTTTGTAAATATAGTATAAAGTGATCAATTTTTTTTCTGGAACATTAATATTGAGCAAAAAATCAGTATTTTATGGTTCTTATTTCTTGATAAACTTATGAATACTATGAATTTTTGTATTGGAAGTCTTAACGTTATAGTAATGTAGGCAAGGATCTGCTATTTTTCATTGTAGTAACATTGGTGCTTGATCCTCTATTGCACAAAAATACAGACAACATGACTACCTCATGATTTGGCAGACAATTGGATCTCGTAAGTCTGCCGAGATCTATTGCAAGCAAAATCATTGACTTATGAACATAAACAATTTACATGAGAATGATAACTATACACCACTGACTTAGATAAATATACCATAACGGGAGTTGAGTCGCGAGTTTGCTTGCAAAAGCCTCGGCTTGATAGAAATTAATAACATGACAGTTTTGTATCAAAAATCACATTGAGTTGCCATAACAGCTCTGTTTAAAAGTGGAATGAAGGATGTTCAGCAATATTACATAGACTGAAACAAAATTTATTAATATGTAATACAATTTTTATTGTGAACTGGCGACCCGCCCCTGCTTGGCGCGGTTTTTACGACGACAAAACATCGAGATTTCTTTGTAATGTGTAATTTAATATTAATGACGTATTTACCACTAACCTTCCGGAATAAATACTCTAAATGATCAAGTAAACCGCATAAAAATGCGTTGCGAAGTTTCGAAGACGCGGTCACACAGACAAATAGAAATGAAAAGCGACTAATTTGTAAAATGTATTAGACAGATATGGTTCGCGTCAAAGTTTATGGCGGGTTTGAAGACTTTATCTAAACGCCAAGTGCTAGTCAGATTACGCAAAGGGAAGGGTTCCGTAGTCGGGATGACTATTTACGCATGCACATTGGACAGTATCGATTATGTGGGCCGCAAAAATAAGGTTTTATTTCATAGTATTTTTCGAAAAAAGTTTAAAAACAAAGCTCCCAATCCCATATCAAAAACTATAGTTTCTGACTAAAATGGCTGTGTAACATCCGGATGGATGGACATACGCACATGACTAAGTTATAAGAGTTCCGTTTTTGTTGTTCCATTTGTCTACGGCACCCTCAGATGGGTATGAATAATTGATGTTGCAGTGTGTGCACCAATTTACTCAAAAAGTTGTTGCTTCTTCAAAAATAACTAAATTAAAGCCCAAGCTTATTCCTTCATACTTTTAAAGTAATAATTGAGGTGTCTAATTATCAGTAACAAGCTTTGTATAATTATCATGTCATATAAACTAAACACGGTTCATTCCTCTTGTATCCAGAGCAATAATAAATTTACTTCACATTAGATAACCTGGCAACATTAACATAAGCGTTTTGCGCGGGCGGGGTGATTCAATGTAAAATTGTAAGTGCTTTTAATGTCTTGTAGTTAATTAATATAATATATGACTAGGTGCTGTCATAAATGTAAGGGAATTGTAGCACTTTAAATAGGGACTTGGAGCATAGAAGCAGTCTTGGCGACTTAAGCCATGTAGGGCCGTAGTGGCTACATAAAAACTGTGCGATATTACCTGTGACTTTGGGTAATATCTACCCTCTAATAAAAAGGCAGGAAAATACAAACGTCCCTGAATAAAGAAATGTATAATTTTTTTTCTTTTAATTTAAAATGTTGCCATAGTATAATGGCGTTCACCCCGTCCCGCGACATTGGTGTTTAGTAAGAAGCCAATATCACTTGCCATTTTAACGAAATTCACTTTTATTTTATGAATATCATAGTCTATATTCCCTTGGCTAATTAGGTATTAGGCCACTAATTAGAATAACACCAATGTTAGATCAGTGAGCTAAAAATGAAAATTTAATTGATTCAAATTTTAATATATTTGTTTCGATGAGTTGGGGCTGTCATGGTGATACTATTTTATCAATAATTATGAATATGTGGGGCGCTGAATAAAAGTTCATATAATCACGCCCGTAAACTGATGGAGAAGTAGGTGTAGGTGGAGTATTACTTAGTTTGGCATTATGAAGTGATATCAAAATTATTGAAATATTCAGTGATTCGAGTTGCATTGTATCGTAGCTTACTCCGCTTCTTCGCTTATAAGTGATAATATTTGTAGTCATAGTAATGTATCTTCATTACGAAATAATGACTTTCCTCTCGCTATAAGAGAAGACGTAATTTTCTAGACATATGCCTACTTTGGTCAGCCAATTAGGCTAAGACCCCGTTCACACGGAGATGATCAGTACCTACGGTTTTTTTCGGTAAAAGGTTGGGATCACACGTCAACATCCCAATGTTCTTATAGTTAAAAACAAATGCTGTATGAAACTGCCATGTGAGCCCAAAATTTAACAGTTAAATAACGTACTGATCGTCGCCGTGTGAACGGGGCCTTAGGCAACAAATGCTAGAATTTTGAATACCATTTGGTATAACTTATGAATTAAATAATGTATCATTATTATAAAAGACATGACAGCGGTAGATCTCGACCATCGGTAAACACACACTGCCAGGCTTCAAATAGCCCACTATTACCAAGCAATTTCACACTTGGAATAAAAATTAAATTTTCATTTCTAGCAACACCTAGAAATACAGATTATGTAAATAAGAACAATTGTATCATTTTGTTTGTTTTTTTTTTTTGCAAATTGCCTCACGGTTGTGTAATAAAATCATTTGTATATGAGAATAGTGTGCGTTTGTTAGAAAACAAACTAATTTTACGGGTTACTTTTAGGCTGCAGTAAGGTTATACTATGATAGGTGGCTTATTTAGCGACTAGGGACTATTAAGCCATCAGAAAAAAAAAAAAACTAAAAATGAACGGTTTAAAATTCTTGGGCCTGGCTGCCCTGCTACTCAAGCGTCAAGACGCAAAACGCGCAGTGCGTCTGGTCCTAACAATTCCAGAACGTTTATTTTCAGTTTCTCTAACGAAAAATAGGTAACACAAAATTAATGTGACAAATTGTCAAGCGTGCGTAAATTGCTGTGATTGGTTGACTGATTTATCAACAAACAATCGCAGCAGTTTACGCGCTCTTGTATTTATCACATTAATTTTGCCATCATTTTTATTCGAGAAACTGGCCTTAAGTATTTCGCCTTTAGTAAGTTGCCACTAGCTATCAGTGTATACTGGATGATAGACTACTTAATACCACGAGAGCGGGTCCCTCGTGGTGCTCAGAAGCTAAATGTTATCATAATAAGCCCAGGTAAGCACGGGCGTTTTTTTTAACGCGACCATTTTTAATCGCGCACTGGATTTTCAAGTCTGTGTCGAGCCGAGCATTGACAATCCAACAGAGTGCTTCCCAACGCGTCAAAAAAGTGGGATTTTTAACTCTCGGCGCTGAGCAGTGCGTGATAAAAAATCTTCCGTGGGTACGAGGGCTTTGAATAGGTGCACGCTTTACCTGTGAAATATCTTAGGTACAGTTCTGATAGGTACATAAGGTAATTTATGTGGAAAGTGTTTACCTATTCCTTAAACTTGCAATAATTTCAGGCACGTCTTATTTCCTATGGTCGCAAAGTATACGCAGTAATCCCGAATCTGTAAAGTTAGTTTATTTTCAAGGATATATCAAACTGTAATTTGGTCAATTTATATGCATGCTAAAATAAAATTGTAAGCGGTATTTTAACTCTTTGGATGTTGATGTAAGTAATTAAGAATCGTTCAATCTATATACAACCTCCTTTTTGAATTCAGTTAAAAGTAAGTAATAGTTTGATATTCGCTTGCAACTGTGAAAAATTGGATACTCGGCTGGATAGTCTGTTTTCCATCGCTTATATACTTAATACTTGTACCTAATGTATAACAAGAATAATTAATTTCATAATTTTTCATTCAAGAGTTAAAAGACTGTTCAAGAGTAAAGTCATTTTTGAAAGATTGGTAAAATGGAACAGAATCAGAAAAAGTGGAAGAATGTGAAAATGTTGTGGCGATCTCATCTTTAATCTCCGCAAGATTGGTACTTATGCTACGTAAGCACTTACAGGTGGCTGGCTTAGCGCCTAGAGCCTAATGATATAACCTCCTTCGATACAAGCTAGGCGACTAGCGAAGGCGCCAAGCGCGCAGTGCGGCTGCTTGCGAAAATTCTAGGTCCCAAGTTAATAATGTAAGAATTACTTAAATTATGGAGTTATTGTTTGAAATTATTTTGCCAATCTTTCAAAAAGTTACTACAATGAAGTTGATTTATTTTTTATCAGGAATCTGATTTTGTATGTAAGTAGCCTGTATGACAAGTTTAGAACAATTTAGTTTCTTTTTTTTTTTTCGTGATATAACATAGAAAATTATGTTTTGGAATATCGTTCCTATTCACGCTGCGAAAACGTACCGTAGGAAGGTCCAAATCTATAAGATATTAAAGTCGATATCAGATTAGCATGTTATACTTACGGATTTTAAAGAACTTATATACTTTATTCTTGAATTAATGCTTGTGAAATCACTGGCAACACTGAATTCTAAAAAGAAGTTTTTTTTTGACAAATAAATGTTAAGCATATCATAAGAAGGTCTAATGCCTTAAAATATTAGTATTTTTTCTAGACTTTCCTCGGTCCGCTTCCGCAGTGCCTCAAAGTAGGTGCAGAATAAAGAATTATGTGAATTTTGTAATCTTAAGACGTGTAATAAGAGCAAAACTTAATGGCGCCTTGCATGGCAGTCGATTCGTGGCCAGGCCAAGGCATATAGCCCGGTAGTTGTGGCCTCAAATATTAACAGTCCCTGATCTAAATATATTGCTTTAAGTGTACTTTAGTGCGATTAAACTTCGTTTTGGACGCTAGAGAAGATTTGTGACATCAATTTAGTAATAATTTTTTAATAAAAGGTAGTCGTGATGTTAAAAATAAGCGTGGCTTAAAAGGAATGTAAGCAATAATTAACTTTAAGTAGACATTCACGCGGGAGCATCAAGCTAGTCGATTTATAAGGCTATAAAAAATATGGCTTCGTCAGGCCACATAATGTATGGCCTCTTCAGGCCACCGTGTCGAGCTATAAGTCGTGGCCTGCAGCTCTTTCAATAAGTATTATTGTTTTTTTTTTTCACTGCACGTCCACATTAGTTTGTGTACTTATACAATCAAAATGAAATGTACTCCTAATTTTTATTATGACGACAATTAAATATTATGAAAACAAAAAAGTTTGGACGGCAATTTTCGGTAATTATATCAAATAATTCTAATCTATAATTTCGTTTGATTGCTCTAAACAATCCTGTCCCAAGAAATAGTAGACGTTTAAGAACTGCACATTTGTAAACTATATCTCTACTAGCTGTTGCTCGCGGTCTGCGATCCAGGATGAAAAGTCTAGTAGCCTATGTCCTTCTCCAGGTCATGGTCTACCCAAGTGCCAAATTTCATCCAAATCCGTTCAGCCGTTTTAGAGTGAAAGCGTAACAAACAACAAACTTACTTTTGCATTTATAGTATTGTTACGAGCTTGGGGTTCGTTACAATTAAAAACGCCGATTTGTTAACCAAAAATAGACACTTTAATTAAGAACACTAATTACAACTTTAACGCACTATTACAAAACACAATTGCACTACTGATCACTTCTAAGTCGCACTTGAAGATCGCTTTCGTTGTTCGCATGTATCGCTTATCCAAGACTGTGTCGGCTCGCGGAGCATTCCCGCCTTATATAGGCCTCACATTGTTCTAGAACTTTCTATTGTAGAAACATCTAGAATGTTCGAGTACATTCCGGCCCCAACTGACCAGATGTCGATAGTTCTAGAAAGTTCTATCATCGAAGCTTCTAGAAGGTTCTTGACACTAGTTCTTCTACTCGATACTAGATGGCGCTAGTGGTAACGAATATCAATTGTAGCGCGCAACACTGCCCCCTCCTAAGACATGCTCGTCCCGAGCATTATCGGCCCCATAATAACGCGCCAGTCGATCCACATGGACGATCTTAGGAGTACCTCTTGCACCTTTCTGTATCCGGTAGGTTACGTCATTGATTTTTGTCACAATCCGGTACGGTCCGTCCCATTTAGCTTGAAGCTTAGGAGATTTCCCTTTGCTGCGGACTGGATTGTGCAACCACACTAGTGAGCCTTCGTCGAACCCTGTATTGTTCATTTTTCGGTCATAGCGGGTTTTCATCTTTTCAGACATTTGCTGGCCCGATTGTCTGACGTGCTCATAAATGTCATTCATTTTGTTCCGCAAGTCATTCGCATAATCGGTTATACTGCGTGGGGCATCAGGTGGTATTCCGGTGATCAGGTCTGCAGGCAGCCGTAATTCTCTTCCAAAGTTTGCGAAAGCTGGTGTCACCGATGTACTTTCGTGAACAGCGCTTCGATATGACAACAAAAACGGTTGTATGTGCTTGTCCCAATCTCGTTGCCGATTTTCCACAACTTTTGCCAGGTATCTCTCCAATGTCTGATTAAATCTTTCCACCATTCCATCCGATTGTGGGTGGTAAGAAGTTGTTCTAGTTTTATGAGTACCCATAACTCGACAAGTTTCCTGGAATATTTGGGACTCAAAGTTCCTTCCTTGATCACTGTGAATCTCCAAGGGTACTCCAAAACGGCAGAAGACTTCATGCACCAGTTTATCTGCAACTGTTGAAGCTTCTTGGTTTGGAATGGCGAAGACTTCCGGCCACTTAGTGAAGTAATCCATCACAACCATGAAATACTTGTTACCACTTTCACTTTCCGGAAAAGGTCCAGCAACATCTAGGGCTATTCTCTCCCATGGTGCACCAACATTGTACAATTTCAATGCACCTCTACTACGTGTCTGAGGTCCCTTTACAGCTGCACATTTTGTACATTTACGACACCAGTCCTCGACATCGTCCCGACAGTGGACCCAGTAAAACCGTTCTCGTATCTTCAGTAGAGTCCGTTTTACTCCCAGATGACCTCCTGAACAACCATTATGGTACAGCTGTAGAACATCCGGCACTCGAGCTTTAAGGACAACCATTTGCAGATGATTTTCGCTGCTGCGTTGCACGCGATCCTTGAGCTGCGCACGAAACACGTGTTCCAGGTGAGCGTCACCATACCGAGCCTCCAATGCCTCAAGGAGCTGCTCGTAAGTCACTTCCTTACCGATAGCTTCCAGAACAGTTAAGGCCTGGTCGCGCAGGCCTAGGGTGAGGGCAGTCATGGCCTGGCTTTTATTCCACCCGTTCGCCTTCATGACAGCCTCGAACTGGATTTTGTAGGCCGACCAGGAAGAAGTTCCGTCGAATGGTGGCACTTTGAATCCACGTAGCGAAGGTGTTGTAGCTACGGCAGCTGCGATTCCATCCCCAAGTTTAAGGTTACCCAACTCCTGCTTTACATCAGCAATAACGTTATTAAACTTGCTGATCTGAGTTTCAGCTTCTGACAGGCGGTTGTCATGCTGGGAAACCTTCTCCTTCACCTCCTTTAAGTCTTTCCCGAAGTTTGCGTGAAGGTCCTTTATGAGGAACATCTGCTCTTCCTGGCGGTCTTCCAATCGACGGGCCTGTTCCTCCTGTCGGCGGGACTGTTCCTCCTGTCGGCGAGCCTGTTCCTCCTTATCGCGCTGGAGCTGTTCTTCCAGCCGACGAGCCTGTTCCTCCTGTCGGCGAGCCTGCTCCTGCAGCATCATCATCAGAGCAGCAAAATCTGGTACCGATGATGCTGGAGCAGCTGTAGATGGGCCGGCCTCCGTGGTCGGTAGCTGGCCCTCCGACCTCTGTGGTGGTGTTTCACCGAATCGCCTCTGGTCCGTCTCCTGCTGGCGTTGACTCCGAGTACGGATACCCTCAGTGTCGTCCTTGGGTAAAATCGGCATGATTTTAATCCCTGCTTCTGTCACCAATTATCACGAACCCCAAGCTCGTAACAGTATTAATAAAATACTAGCTGCGCTGCGCCCCGCGGTTTCACCCGCATGTGTCGTTCAAGAGTAGCTTATGCGTTAATCCAGGGTGTCAGCTACCTCCATACCAAATTTCATCAAAATTGGCCCAGTCGTTTGTGCGTGAAAAAGTAACAAACATACAAAGACCCTCACAAACTTTCGCCTTTATACAGCACATGCCGGATTCATATTAATGCATGTACAGACGCCAGCACATCAAGCTACTACAATCTGTCAAATTTCTTTAATAGATTTTCAACTTTATCGCTAAATCATAAGGTTCAAAGTTGAATGGGAAAATTTTACAGTTTCGGGTAGGTTGATGTACTGGCGTAGGTACGTAAAACGATGAATTGAGTCACATAAAAATATATCAATAGCACTCAGACCAAATAAAAAACCAAGACAGAGAGCTGTCAACAGTAAAGTGAAGCCGGTTTCGTAAACATGTGTGCACTTGTCAGGTGTATTTTAATTGTAAATGTGTAGGTACTTGTGAGCGTGTATGCACAGAGCGGAGGTGTAGTTTTGGCATGTTTCACTGTACCTATCGTTCTCAGCGCTCTGTCTTGGTTTTTTATTTGGTCTGAGCAACAGCAAAATGCGACTAAAAATCAAGTACTTCAATTTTATTTTTGGTAGGTACGTAAAACCAACGATTGAACGATATCAATAACTGCCCTAAAACCTCAGGGTCAGAGTTCAAGAGATAACGATCCTATTATACTAGCCTGAATATTCTATTGCTATATTTGAGGCACCCACACAGACTTATGAGGCACCCGTCCCACCGCAGGCGATTAACGAGAAGCGAGTATTAGAGCTAGTAATTTGGAACTAGCAACGAGCAGCGAGTACGCGACGGCGACGAGCGATTTCTCGCTGGTATGCGTATGTACCAAGCGTGAGTCTCTCTTTGATAACTCTTGTTACTGCAACAGACGAGTACCTACTCGCTGGCGGTGAGAAGTCAGCTATCAACTATTATATAGATCTCTTTTACTACCACGGGACCTACAATCCTTTGTACAGACGCCAGCACATCAAGCTGCCACAATCTGTCAAATTTATTTTATAGATTTTCAACTTTATTGCTAAAGCGTAAGGTTCAAAGTTGATTGAGAACATTTTACAGTTTCGGGTAGCTTGATGTGCTGGCGTCTGTACGTTTCTGGAGCGAGAAAATCGTTGATATATTATTAGTATATTTAGTATTAGGAGCATATTCTCTACGACACAAAGAAAGAAATAAACGCGAGATTGGCGGGATTAGCTAAGGAATTGACGTGGTTTCGAAGTAAAGAATCATTGAGTGGTCATAGTAAATTAGGGCCAAAGCCAGGGCTACACTGATGTTTTTGTCTTGAAGTGAAAACAAATACGTTAATAAGTAAGTACCTAATAATTATATAGCCAGACGTTGGCGGTGAGACAGGTTCCCTAGAGTAATAAAACTTATAAAGGCCAACCGCAGATAATAATAGCCAGCGGTAGGTTAATTTTGGCCGTCCGCCAATTCGCCGATTTCATAGATATTAGGTAAACATGTGAACGCTGTACCTAGTATCTAGTATCTGATAATCTGATACTTTTAAATCGCTAAATATAAGTAGGTATAAAGTGGTTGTTCTCTTAATTATCAGACTAAGTATAAGTATTATGATAATAATTCTCATGACGATGACGTATTGCATATAGGTAATTGATTTATTTGAGTTCTTAGCAGATTAGGTATCTATCATAATAAAGCTGAATTGTTTTTTTTTCCTTTGGACGCGCTAATCTCTGAAACGATATTTTTATTCTTGAGGAAGGATAAGAGCTATTTAACATCACACGAAGACCCTTATTATTGTTTGTCCCCGGTCGTGTCGGACTGCCGTTCCATCGGACTATGAGAGTGAGGGAAGTGGGAGAGTGCACCTGTCTGCGCACACGCTTGAACAATAATATCTCCCGCGCCGAAGGCTAGTCTCCGCTGAGATTGGACGCCGTGCCCGAAATACGGTCTGAAGATGAGCAAAAAGTCAGAACCGAGCAGGCGGGCGATGCTATGCGATGCGAAGCGGTGGGTCGGAGGGAACTTTATAAAAACGTGCATGGATGTTATTTGAGTATGAAATAGGTAAGTCCTGTTACGCCTCGCGGTTATCATCCTCGATCCCGTGGGGATATCGGGATAAAAAGTACCTATCCTATGCATGAATCCATTCAGCCGTTTTAGCGTGAAAGCAAACATACAAAAATCAAATCATTTATATATTTTATTAGTTTACATTGTGTATCTTACAACGTCTACGCGATCGCAGTCGCGGGCAGAAGCTAGTCTAGTTATAGGTAGGTATAATAATGCGGAGAGGTCAGTACTTGTGTCCTTCGAAACGTTATTTGCAAAGTCATACCCAAAGAGTAGGTATTTTTTTTTTACATTCGGATAGACATGTCCATTAGAATGATAAAAAGGTACTACTTTACAGTGTTGTTATTATGTTAATTTGTAATGTCATTTCCTTGGGGCTTGATAGACTAGCCATACCTATAAATTACTAAACCACCTAACATACTTAAATTGTTAAGTAGTTTTTGTTTGTCATTCGTAGATCTTTAACAGTCAGACGCCTGAAAATGTGACAACCAGTCTTAGTTCTTACAAGGGGCATCGTGTTATTCAGTAACTGGGTTGTGGAGGTCGTTTCATGTGCATGAATGAACCGATTTTAATGAAACTTCATACGCATAAGCAGGATACAAAGGTCTAAAAAGTTACTTACTTACAAAATCTGGAAAACTTTGTTTCTATGGAAACTTTAAAATCGGTCTAATTTGGCTGTAACACAATTTTTCGAAAATGTTCTCAACTAACTTTTTAGACCTTTGTATCCTGATTATGCGTATGAAGCTTCATTAAAATCGGTTCATTTATTTCGAAAAACAAGGGCTTGAAAGTTTGTATGAAATGCCGTACGGCGTAAACGCGCCGCCATGTTGGTTCAGGTCGAGCTTCACCAGTGAATCTTTTGGCGGGGTTCTACTGCTTCCTCATAGTTTCATTTTGGAACAGTAGGTATTGTATAAAATTAAAACAACCAAGTGATTGATTTGGAATATAATTAAATGAGTATACCTATTGTGTTCATAAAAGATTTTATTTCTTCAATTTCTTCTGAAGTTGTAGGAGAGGCGCGTTCTTACTTCTTCTCTTTTCTCTCTTTTGTTTGCCGGATTCTATCGCATTTTTCATTACCTGTAAAAGAAACGTACTCGTATTTACAGACTCAATTTTTTTTAAGTCCTCTTAATCGATGCAAGTTTTAGCCTATGGCATACGCATCAACTCGAACAGTGCCTACAGGATGTCAAAGGATGGCACTGAAAGGTCTCGGTATGCAAAGATGGTCACCCATCCACAGAACAACCGCGGCAAGCGTAGCTTAACCTGATCGATCGACCTGTGCGGCTGTTATTATTTAGCCACGGGCTAAAGAATACAAGCTGTATAAAATAATCAACGCACCTGCAAAGCATTCTCCTCGCTCCCTCCGAAGGCGACCGTCTCGTTCATCGTGGGGTATCTGAAGGAGAATCCTCGCGGATATATCGGACGAGACAGTAAGGACTCCAGCTGTCGGCGCTTTGCTTTCAACGCCTTTTCTATTGAAGAGTCTACCTGCTGCACTGGACTGGGGTGGAGTTAAGAGAAATGAGATGAGATGACACCCAAATTCCCCAGTTAAGTTTAAGTCCCATGTAATAGGGGGCGAGCCTATTGCCAACAACCGGGGCACAAAGTCCAGATTTCGTGCTGCTACTGAGAAATTAAAGATGGAAAAACCCAATAACAGTTTCCCCGACCTGGGTTTCGAACCCAGGATCTCACGCGCAGCAGTAGCCACTGGACCAGGCAGTCATTTATGATTTATTTATGACTAGCTACGCCCCACGGTTTCACCCGCATACGACTCGATCCAGTGGGAATATCGGGATGTGTGTTAACCCAGGGTGTCAGTTACCTCTATACCGAATTTTATCAAAATTGGTCCAGCCGTTTGTGCGTGAAGAAGTAACAAACACACTCACAAACTTTCGCCTTTATTATTTATTATTACTAGCAACGCCCCGCGGTTTCGCCCGCGTTAGTTTCGATCCCGTGGGAATATCGGGATAAAATTTTCATCCAAATTCGTTCAGTAGTTTTTGCGTGATTGAGTAACAAACATTCAAACATGTTCTCAAGCTTTCACATTTATAATATTAAGTAGGATACTGTGATTACAGTGTGACAACAAGACGTAGGATGCTCAAGGAAGAGAGAAGAGGCTAAGCTCGACAGTGGTACAACTACACCCTCATTTTATAAAAGGATACACATCATCGTCATCAATAATAATGTCCATCTCCCTCGCCGCCCGTTCCTTCCAACCCTGCGCTTGCGCCGCGCGTCTCTTCTTCAGCTCCAGTCCGTCCAGTTCGCGCGCTATCACCATCAGCTCCTTCAGCGGGGACAGGACCTGCGCGTCTACTGGGAAGGTGGGGACTTCGGATGCTGTGGAGAAAACAGATTTTTGGTTATTTATGAGGCTGCATTGTTTGCTATTGACTTGCCCCTGTTTCGCACGGGTACGATTTACTGCGCCACAAACATATGACCAGCAGTGGACGTCTTTTGGCTGAATAATGATGCCGGAAACCCGCTTGTCAACATGAGAGCCTTTCTTTAATTGCCTAAAATAATAAATATATCTTCCAGTTACTTTTGTTCAGCGTCTTGCACATCTTGGCATACAGATAGGCCTCGGCCGGCTCCATCATGAGTATGGTGAGTCCCTCCCGGCTGGCACGTGCGGTGCGGCCGCTGCGGTGCACGTAGCTCTCTGCCGCGCGCGGCACCTGGTAGTGCAGCACGTGCTCCACGTGCGGGATGTCCAGGCCGCGCGCTGCCACGTCCGTGGCGATCAGGACTCCGTGCGGGTCGTCGCGGAATCTGAACGTAGATGACGAATTAATGTAGATATTAACAGCCGCACAGGTCGATCGATCAGGTTAAGCTACGCTTGCCGCGGTTGGTCTGTGGATGGGTGACCATCTTTACATATCGAGACCCCTCCGTGCCTCGGAAAGCACGTTAAGCCGTTGGTCCCGGCTGCCATTCGTGGATCTTTGACAGTCGTTACGGGTAGTCAGAAGCCCAAAAGCCTGACAACCAGTCTTACCAAGGGGTATCGTATTACCCAGTAACTGGGTTGTGGAGGTCAGATAGGCAGTCGCTCCATGTAAAATACTGGTATTCAGCTGCATCCGGTTAGACTGGAAGCCAACCCCAACATAGTTGGGAAAAGGCTAGGCAGATGATGATGATGATGATTAGTTCGTAAATCATTGCGGCTAGCTATATTAGGTTCAAGTTTTTCTAACTTAAGAGCTGTGCTGCTGGAGAGTTTGTTGCACCACTTCTTCCCAGCTAAAGCACTAGGAAGTGGTGAAGGGCGGGTGTTTTAGGGGACTGTCTTATGTAATTTTGACGTTCAAAACGTGTTGATTCTCATATTAGTTTAAATAAATTACTTTTGATTTTAAGCAATTCCGTGAAGACCCGTCATTGATAGTTTAGAGAAACCGTTACTTGGGTGTAGTGTTTTCTCAAGATTTTACATAAGAATAGCAATATTTGTACTGCAAAGTAATTAAAATTAATTTCATATTCCCTCTTGAGATTTTATTCTCAGACGCCTTAAGATAAGATTGATTCAAGCCTGTCATCTGTCGTCATTTAAGAAGCTACTCGTACCTGTGGGCCTAAAAAGGCCACGTTGGCAAAATCATATAACAATTCATATCACGCAATTCATCTGTTTGACAGTTTCACACCTATATATCTTATACATATATCCCTGAAGGGTTAGGCAGAGGTGCACCTATAGCCTTTTACGAATCTCCATACAAAACTGTCATACAGATGAAATTGCGTGATATGAATTGTTTTATGATTCTGCCAAGGCCTCCAGATATGCACGGTAGTATCAAAAAAAAAAGAAAAAAAAAAGCTATTCACATCACTTTAATGCTTTGTAACTTACCTCTCCAAATTCTTAATTCTTTGTCGCTGTGGCATGCTGGCGTGTAACGGTAGAGGGCGGCACTTGAGCAATGTGAATAATTGAGCTAGTCTGTAAAATTAAATACTAAAATTATAGATAAATCTTATTCCATTTGTTGATCTGCCATTAAAAGCCCTCCAGAAAGGATTTTGGCCATGGCAACCAATCTCAGCGGAGATCAGCCTTCGGCGCTGGAGATATTATAGTATACATGTGTGTGCGCAGACACAGGTGCACTCTCTGTTCCCTCACTCTCACAGTCCTCAGGGGCGGCAAACCGACACTCGCGGAGACAGACATGCGCAGGAGCAGACGACACGTGCGCGCGAGCCACGGAGGGTATCACACCGCCGCGCGCCGACTTCCAAGCTCCGGGCTGTTACTTTGAAATTCCCAATGGAAAAAACCAAGGACCCCACGCTCAACAATCGCTTTCGACCACGAGACCAACGAATTAGTCCGTAACTGAGTCCATATCTAGAGTCTCCGAGGCGTGGGTAGAACTAACGCTCAGCAGTCCATAGCTTGGATTTATGCCCTTTTAATGGCAATAGGCTCGCTTCTTATAACATAAAGTTCAAAGGTGACTGGCGAAATGCGCATTTAATCATATGGCTATTCGGGGAATCCCCAAAGAGACAAAAAAATTTCAACCTACCTTTTTACACTTCCTATAGAGTTGCAGAACACTATGGTTCTACCAGGATGCCTTTTTATAATATAGTACAGGTACGCATCCTTATGTTCCATCGCGCAAGTGATGCGGGACTCGGTCAGCGTTTCTGCTGTACCTGCAAGTGACAAAGGATGATGGTTAGCCTGGTTTAAGGCAAAGAGCATCATTGAAATTAAAGTAAAAGTGCGCAATGCTGCACACCCCTACCCTATTTCAAGTTAGATAAATATCAACTTTATTTCAATGATTCTTAAGTTGATTTCAGAGTGACTAGCACTATTGACAAAATTATAAAAATGTTGAAGTTGTAGCGTAAACTGTACTTTATTGTGTAGGAATTAAAGTTATTTTTCCATTAATTCATATTTGTTCACATTTTTGGCAAATAGAAAGAAAAAACGTTTATTTGCGGTGAACATGACGCAAAAAAAAGAACATAAACACAAAAAATAAAGTAAAAAAAGGTAGGGGGGAAACATGCGTCACATTCACGCAAAACGGCTATCGCTCAGCATTATGCTGCGACCCTATGCAACAGCAAGACAGAGCCCCAGCGCTGGTTTTCAGCGACAGCCGGCGCCGACGTAATGACGTCACCCGGTGCAGCAAACAATTATTTGGATACTGTACCGGTACAGCGTACTTAAAGAAACATAATAAAAACTAAATTAGAAGTGATAAATCGCGAATGCACGGTAGGTACAGTGGTATTTTGAAAACAAGAATAAAATTCGTGTCTATTGTGTGAAAGATCCTGGTAATATTATAAAATAAGAGCTCTATCCTGAATCGTATTGGCCTCGCTTCAATGTTGTCCGTAGAATAAAGACTTGTATAAAGGATGATTTCCATCAAACGGCTCGCGCCGCATCGGATCGGAACGGATTTTACAATCTTTAAACGAAATTAAATTGTGTACACAGTATTTAAAGTCTATATTACCAAGCCGCGCACAGCAGCTTGACCGCGGGACGCGACCGTAGCCGAAAGTATGCTGCGACGCGCGTACGGCTCCGTTCGCCTGTCGTCGTATCCGATCGGAACCTTTCGGCTGCCGCGCAAATTTTTCTTTTCCTCTTCTGTGTTTTATGATTATTTTCTTCTGCTTCTAATGCAATAGCCAACAATACTACGTCAAAATCAACCATTTTCGAAAATTTGAACACGTCAACACGTTAGGAATAAAACTATTTGACTAGGCGCAGAAACGGATACGTTCGCAAGAGACGTTACGGAGCCGATCGTATGCGTCGACATCCTGCCGATTCCTGCCGAACGCGATCGGCTGTCACCGCATTCGTTCGTATCCTTTCCGATCCGATGCGATACGAGCCGCCCCTTTGTTGGAAATCATCCTTAACAGTTTTATATTCGAACTGTTAGCTTCCGCCCGCGACTTGGCTCGCGTGGATGTCGGAAATGAGCACGGGAACGTGCTACCGGGACAAAAAGTAGCCTATATCGTACCCCAGGATGCCACCCATCTCCTTGCCAAATTTTATCGAAATAAGTTCAATGGTGTCTCACATGATATTTGTGCTTTTAGTAAGTTGTGGGCAAAAACTTAGGTACCCTGCGGGCGGCGAAATCAGGGCCGTGACGTCGCTCGAGCAGTCAGGCTGACAGAGCTGGCACGCTGTGTGCGCACCCGTGCGGTCGTGGGATGGGCCGCACTTGGTGCCGGGGCCCGCAATCGGGGTTGCGGCGAATGTACAAGTATCTCCCGGGCCCTTGACTTATGGTACTAGAAGGAACAAGGGGTTTTTGTCGGTAGGAGTCAGACATAACTCTCCGTTCTTCTCAGACGGAGGGTATCTATGAGGATTTCCCCACGGAAAAAAAAAAAACCCTGCATCTGCAAAGGTGTTAAAGGTTTAAAACGCTAGAATAACGCGATAACGGAATGTTCTTACCTAAGTTCTGTGTAGTAATATCGACGACCTTGGGGTCTGACATGCCTATCATCTTGATGAGCCGGTTCACCTTCTGCTCCGGAGTCATCTTCTCGACTTTTCTGTTTAGTATCTTACCATGTTTAGTAACCTGCAAACATTCAAATTATCGAAATTAAGACAAAAACCGCGTCGAATGCATAACCTCCTATTTTAAAGTCGATTAAAAATAAGTTTGGTGCCAACTCTTTTCCGCAAGTAATCTTTTTAGGGTTCTGTACCCAACAGTCGACAACGGGAACCTATTACTAAGCCTCCGCTGTCCGTCCGTCTGTCTGTCAGCGGGCTGTATCTATGAACCGTAATCTAGACAGTTGAAGTTTTCACAGAGTGTGTATGTCTAATGCCGCTATAAAATTAAAGGGCGTTTTTTGCCCTGTGCTATGGAACCCCACGTATGCGAGTCCGGCTCGCACTTGGCCGGTTTTCAAATACTGTTGTGAAAAATCCTGGTAGTCACAACATAGGGAACCCTAAAATACGGACCAGTGCAATGAATGATGCAATTTTTGAACAATTTTAGTACTTCACCGGGTGATGTCACTAATTAAGACCTCTATTACTACTAAAATTAAGGCGAAACATACCTTCTTGCCCTTCATATGCGAGGGCAGGTCGTGCACCATGGTGAGGGTGGCCGAGAACACAAAGTTCTGTCGCGCGGCGCGTCGCTCGTCGTCCGCGTTCAGGCGCTCCAACAAAGGAGTTAGTTCGTCGAAGTGACCGCGCTCTATCATGCGGTCTGTTTCGTCTATTGCCAGGAACCTGATGGAGTAAGTAGAAATTGAAGCATATTTGGACGGGATTACATAAAGGGTTGCTAAACTGATAGAAATCATCGTTTTTGTTGATTTAGTCAATAGTATCGAGCGAAGATGATAACAATTGATTCATTCATTGATTAAATTCAAATCTGTAAGTTTCTGCTAGGCCTTTCTTAGCATATTACCTACTTGCAGATGTTCTTCGCGACCTTCGCGGAGGACCTTCAATGTATTCATGAACATACGATTGTTGTAAAATCAGAAATGTCAGTTTTTTTTTTAATCAGCCTCTATGTCCCGCTGTAGTTTCCCTTCCTTCTTAAGAGCGTTTACGATGTACGGCATTTCATACAAACTTTCAAGCTCTTGTTTTTCGAAATGAATTAACCGATTTTAATGAAACTTCATACGCATAAGCAGGATACAACAGTCTAAAAAGTTAGTAAAGAGTATTTTCGAAATGCCTTATTTAAAAAAAGATAACTGGAAATCTCTTTTTCTATGGAAACTTTAAGATCGGTCTAATTTGGCTGTAACACAATTTTTCTAAAATGGTCTTAATATGTAACTTTTAGACCTTTGTATCCTGCTTATGCGTATGAAGTTTCATTAAAATCGGTTTATTAATTTCAAAAAACAAGGGCATTAAAGTTTGTATGAAATGCCGTACGTCGTAAATGCTCATCGTCGTCAAAAAAGTAGATAACTTGCTGAATCTCTTGGTGGCTGTCGGTGATTCTTACTTGACCATATCCAACTGCTGCAGATGCGGCTGCCCCTGCCCGATGAGCTCCCACAGCCTGCCGGGCGTCGCCACCACTATCTCAGGACCGGACCGGAGCACACGCTCTTGTTTAACAGCAGCCATGCCTCCAACTATTGTGGCTACTCTGATACCTGGTGAGATAATTATGTAGTTATTTTTTTATGATAACAAAAGATTTATATTGAACGTAGCTGTGTCCACAGTTACACTAGTATGGATAAATTAATACATAGGTGCTTATACTTAGTCGAGAGCATAGGTCCCATTAAAATAGACGGAAAAACTTTTAGAAATCATTCAGAATAACAAAATAAGGACGACGGTAAAAAAATATATAAGAGACAAAAATTAGAGCCACAATGCCATCTATCTCCTTGCCAAAGGAGAATGGACAAGAGCATACCCAGAAACAAAGTTACTTGTAGAATTATGAACTATGTCGATCTTTTTTGCCTTCATGGTATAGTTTAATGAATCCTAAGACAGCATGTCTGAATTCACTTAGAGAAAAAGATATGTGAGGCCTCCAGAGTAAAAGATAAAATGTAAGGATTTGGGTGTTAAGAGTTTTTATTCAAGTTTCAAGTTTGAAAGTAAAAGGATAGATACAGTATATCCCCTATTTTATCAAAAGTTAAAGTATATAGGAAATCTTAATTTTTATAAGTGGAAAACAGTCAGCAACTATGGAAATTACCTGTATACTTAGCGGCGGCTATCAAATGCCTGCTGATCTGTATGGCCAGTTCCCTGGTTGGAGTTATGATAAGAGCGAACAGCGGCTTGCCAGTCTTCATCGACACATGCCCAGGGATCTCTATGTTGTCCACCACCTTTACACAGCCTATGCCTGTAAATAAATGTTTCATTTAGAGGTATGAAAAGAAGAAAATAATTGTTGAAATGTGGGTGGGTGGTACCTATCCGTTTGGTGAATACATGAGTGATGTTAAAATGTTTATGAAAATAAAAACCATGCACTAAAATTTAAATCATCTATGTTCTGTAGTTTAGAACTAAAATTCAGACTATATTTATGAGTTATTCTTCAAAACTTTTTATTCCAACTATTAAAATTCAGGGCTGATTTTTCGAATGCCAGATAATTTTATCTGAGGAATAATTTAAATTTTTTGACAGTTCTTCCATACAAAATCTGTCAGAACTCAATTTTATTCTAACAATGAAGGCTAACAAAAAATATATTACCTTCTTCATTCTCATTGCCTTCGTCAGGAACATCTTCATTTCCATCAGTCCCTTCATTACCTGACTCCTCACTCGCCACACTTTCTTGTTCATCACTCTCTACCTCATCATCATCTGTCTCTTCTCCATCACTATCAGCATCCTCATCTATATCATCACCACTAGCATTTTCACTGTCTTTCCTTTCATCGTCATCACTAGTTTCAGCCAAATCATCAGAATCCAACATGTCTGATAGATGGATATAATTGTCGTCATCATCACTGTCATTGCCTTCATCAGCTGAATTCTCTCTTTTTCTTACGGGTACTTCAATTTCTTCTAGATAATCATCATCTGTATAATCTTCCTTTTTTGATTTTGTATCATCAGCCTCATCATTGCTTTCAGCTCCACTACTGTAACCATCTTCAGAAGACTCTTTAGCTATAGGTACTTCAGCTATCTCTTCTTTTTTCTTTTCATTAAGCTTTCTATCTTTCCTCTTAAACCTTTGTTTTCTGTCTTCTTTTGATTCAACATTATTTTTCTTGGCCGAAGATTTTTTGTATGGTATGTCGTAAACGTCTAGGCCTTTTAACTGAGCCTTTTCTTTAAGTTTTAGTATACCACATAGGATTGGTAGGCCAAATGCTAGAGTTTTTCCGCTGCCAGTCTCAGCTGCGCCCAGGATGTCTCTTCGACCTGCACCAGAAAAATAGAATTGTAGAGTGTCACAGAATTAAGAGTTTTTGGTTGAAAATAACAATACCAGTAATTGTTTGTTTTTAGCCAAACAGTCCGAATTCTCCACTCTCCAGCCATAACAACATTAAATAAATTACATCTAACTATTATTAATGGACACCTAATTATTGCTTTTATTCAATTTTGTTGGTGTCCTCACTGAGTAATTGGCATATTTTTTACTTCAAAATTATCTGCAGTGAGAAAACAATAGATGTTTTAATTATAAACCTCATTACCCCGCGTCCTAACCAAAATGATCGTTCGCGCGAATACCTGATCGTCGCGTTCGTCATATTTTGGTTCGGAAACCGCTCTCTACACTCGATCGCACAAAACGCTCTGTCTCTCTGTCTTCGTGCGACGATCATTTTGGATAGGACGCGGCCTTAGTCTTTACAAAATCCAAAAGATTTATTTATACCATAAGCATAATCAGCCTATAATGTTCCCACTGCTGGGACACAGGCCTCTTCTCTGTGGGAGGGAATGTCCCGTAATCCACCACACGGGCCCAATGCAGGTTGGTAGATGTCACATCTTCGAATTTTTGGTTCTAGGACATTTCATAGGTTTTCTTACGATTTTTTCTTTCACCGTTTTGAGAGCAGTGGTGATGAAATGAAATATACAAAGTCAAATGCCTGCCTGGGTTCGAACTCACAACCTACAACTTACAATTCAAAAGTCGGGGCCGAGACTACTGCGCTGCCACTGCTCTTAAAAGATTTATCTATAAATGGTCATATTTACCATGAATAGCAGCAGGTAGCGTCAACTGCTGGATCTTCGTAGGCTGTTTGAAGCCCAATTCAGTCAAAGCCTTTATAATAGGCTCCTGCAACTTAAACTCAGCCCATGTGAGCATATCTTCAGGTGTCAAGTTTGTGGTTGACTGTGGTAGGTCCCCTAACTTCTGTTTTATTTTTTTAGGAATATTTTGTGCATTATCTGTGGTTTTGTTGCCATCTTTCTTTTTGTTTTTGGATTTCTTATTTTTGTTTTTAGGTTTTTCTGTGTTTTCATTATTTTGGTCAGGAGTTTCAGAGTTGTCATTATTTTCTTCGGTGCTAGAATTTTTCGACTTTTTGTTATTTTTATTTTTAGTCCTCTTTTGACTACTGTTGGCTAGTGATGGTTCTATAGAGTTGCATGGTTCTACAACAAAACCGTTGTCTAGTTTAACTTTTTTGCTAGGAACCTCTTTGGATTCGCTTACTGAAGATTTCCGCTTCTTCTTTTCTTCTCTCCTCTGTTTGATTATTTCTTTCTGTTTACTCTGGAACAAGATTATTAATTATATTCAACACTTTGCAGGACACTTAAAACCCATAGATATAATAACAATAAAACTTCTATTGTGTCTCGTTAAGTGTCCTTCAACCAATTAATAGACATTGGGATGCAGCAATCAATATTATTGTGAGAATAGTCAAAGAAAGAAAGAAAGAAAATATATTTATTTAGAACATTCTAAAAATACTTTACTTACTAAAAAAAATACTTTACAAAAAAAACTTTACTTTAAAAATACTTTACTTTAATACTTTTATGTACTTTTTTTTTTTCTGTCTCCTATACTCTTTCACACGCTGTCTACATCTCTCTATTTACTATCCTATTGCAGGTATGCTGGAAGAGATTTCTTATGAAATAAGCATCACCTTTGTACCTATTTTTCTGTTCTGTTTTTTCTTGTCTGTTTTATATGTGTACATGTGTACATATATGGTAAATAAATAAATAAATAAAAAGCACACAACACGATTATACTTACTACAAGTAAACACCAGCCAAGAGTGAGTTAGACTCGCACACAAAGGGTTCCATACAATATTTAACTCTACATATAAAATAATGTTATATATTTATTTTATTCTGTTTTTAGTATTTTTTGTTACAGTAGCAACAGAAATACTCATTTTGTGAAAATGCCAACTGTCTAGCTATCACGGTTCATGAGATATAGCCTGGTGACAGACAGACAGGCAGACGGACAGTGGAGTCTTAGTAATAGGGTCCCGTTTTTGCCCTTTGGGTATGGAACCCTAAAAATTAAAATATACATTTAAAAAGAAAACAAATAAAAGTGCATTTTGAGAAATTAGCAGGAAAATGTGCCTCGTCGCTGCACCTGTCCGGTTCAACCTGGTTCAACACACTGTTAATGTTTCATCTTTTAAACATCATCGCGAGTTCTTTTCGGACGAGTTCTATGGCTACCAATAGAAATTTCATCTACAAAAACGACGATGGTGAAACGGTATTTTCACTTTAAAGCGATAAATATTACAATCGAAATAAACAAACCCTTTTAGATTGCTTCTTCTCCTTTTCAAAACCATAGTCGGTGCACTCTTCTAAACCCACAAAACCATGGAATTTGTCTGTCATGGAAGCTGGGAAACCATCCATGGCAACCGACTCCCATTTCATATTGTTTAGTTTCTTACTCATTTTAATAGTTTTATTTAAGAACTCGTAAAAATCTCGTTATTTTGGCTCACTTAACCTCAATACAATGTAAATTACAATGTGACTTTGACGTTTGACGTTATATTTGACAGTTCTGTTCAGTAACTCTATTTGACAGTTACTTAGTAGTTCAGAAATATCGATTCATTTCTATAATGTCCCCAAAAGGGGAGGCAGAGTTCATTCAGAGTAGTTATTCCAAATGCCAAGGCCCAAGCTTTCAGTGAACATATTTTGCATTGCAAAGGTGCAAACACCCAAACAAACTTGTAATTGCTATAAGAGTGTTCCGGAACGAGGTAAACTGACGAGTATTTTTAAAATAAATAAAAATTCTAAAGTACATAGATAAGCTTTGATCTCTACGTTCAATATTTAAACTCTTTGACACATCACATGTTGTATTACCTGAATTTCTCAAGACTTTATCAAAGAAACGATGAATTGGATTGTGTGAAGGCTGATATTTACCTAACCCTTTAGGGCTTTATTTATATATACTTTATTGTACACCAGAAAATATATAACAAAAAATACGATTATTAATACAAAACATACAAAGGGCGGCCTTATCGCTTTCTGCGATCTCTTCCAGGCAACCTTGGAATGGACAGTGATTGCGTGGTTAGGTATAAAAAACAAAATAGATACATATATATATAAAAATATATATACGTATATATACAGTATGGATTCGACATACGGGCAATAAATGAAATCACGAGTTATACTCGTCCACAGAAGTATAACAAAATTTATTATTAAATTAAAAATCAAAAAATTAAGAAACTTAAATTTTCAAAGAAAATAAATGCCTATCAAATAAATTCAGTAAAAGTCAAACACTCTGTTTAGAGAATGTGGGTACAATAGCTGCTTACCTTGAGTACAGAATTCAAGGATTTAAGGAACAAAGTATGTTAGATCATTGACCTAGTGCTGCAATTCTACAGAGTGTTCAAATTTACTGAAAATTAAAACTATTTTTTTTGTTTAAACTACTGGACCGATTTCGTTCATTTTTTGCACATCGTCAGTAAACTCTGTGATCTCATTTATTGCCCATATGTCGAATCCATACTGTATATATATATATATTATTATATATGTATACACATATATATAATGCTGTATAATAGATACATAAATATATACATATTAAATATAAATATAAACAACGAAAATAAATGATGACTACAGATTATTGCACCTACGAAAACAAGATCACAACAACAAGTAATGCTCCTTCACGAGTCTCCTAAAAACAGCTAACGATTGCGCGCGTTTAATTTGAACTGGCAATGCATTCCATAAACGAGCGGCCTGAACAGAAAAGGATTTGTCGAAAAATGTTATATGTTTTTTATGTCCTTTTTTAGGTAGTAGGTATAACTCGAAAGAAAGAAAAAGCGTATGTCTCTATTTATTATCATTTTTAGCCGTTATTGTCCCACTGCTAGGCAAATGCCTCCATAGTCTCTTTCCACCTTTCTCTGTCCAGAGCGGCCAAAGACCAATCTTTATCAAAGGAGTCTAGCTCATCCCGCCATCTCCGTTTGGGCCTGCCGCGCCTTATAACTATAAAAAATAGAAAACAATGGGTCCAGTGGGTCGTCTAAGTTATACAATGATGACAGAGGATGAAATTGTTAAAATGGCGGCTGGATTAGGCAGAGATGAAGTATAATACAGAAGAATAAAAGATGTTACGTCGATCCAAAATAAATTCGGATTCAGAGCATGCTTTATCTCAAGAATTTAGTGATACAATAATAGACGAGACGTTCTTTGAACTTATTGGGGAAGCAACCTTGTTACGTATTTGCTGTGCTAATAAATAAATAATATACAATCTTAATCTGTAATAATGTATGCTTAGATAGTGAGATGTTATTGAGACGTATGCAGGTATGCACAAAATAATATCTATTAGAAGTGATCATGGATTGGTGGCAGTTGTGTTGAGGTGGGTCAGATTATTATTTATTTAATTTGAATAGGGTGTGCTAATTAATTAACATAGTTTTAAAAAGAAAGACAGAGAATACATTTTTATTTTTAACGTACTTAACCTATTTTACAATTTAACACTAGTTATTAACATTTAGTGTTAAATTGTAAAATAGGTTAAGTCTGTCTTTCTTTTTAAAACTAAGTTTCAACTCATTGTTCCTCAGGTGGCTTTGCCAACCCCCTCGTAGCGGACTGGTTCACCGACTACGCGAGAATAGTGTTCACCCTCTTCGGCGACCGCGTAAAATGGTGGCTCACCATCAACGAGCCGTTGGTTATATGCGATGTGGTCTTCAATTCTGGTATTTTGGCGCTGCCGATAGTAAGCCCTGAACTTGGGGCTTATTTGTGCAATAAGAATGTTTTGATAGCACATGCTAAGGCTTGGAGCCTTTACGATGAAGAGTTTAGGCCGAAATATCATGGTGAGTGAGGAATAAAGTGTTTAAAGATATTTTCTTTTTTATTGCAAAACGAGCGTGGTGTGAAGAGAGCAGTGGTGGCTCAGTGGTCGTAGGTTCGAACCCAGACAGGCACTTTGCTTTGTGTTAATTATTTCATCAAGACTGCTCTCAAAAACGGTGAACGAAAACATCGTGAGGAAACCGACAAGTCCTAGAACCAAAAATTCGAAGACATATGACATCTACCAACCCGCACTGGGAACTCGTGGTGGATTACGGCCCACTCCCTCTCACAGAGATGAGGCCTATGTCCCAGCAGTGGGAACATTATAGGCTGATTATATATGCTATGTTTATAGGCCTGGTGTTGACCTCGATCTAGCCTGGTGGAAAGCGAATGTTCGTTATTTAATACCTTACCGGTGCTTGTATCATAATTGATTGTTTAGTGTGGTAGCAGCTGGATGAGGGTAGCAAAGTATTTGAAGAGACCTAGGAGTATGTTCAGCAGTAGACTGCATCATAGACTGATGATGATGATGGTCTTTCTGGATCTACAAACATCAGAAAATATAGGTACCGTTATTTTTACCGTTATGGTACGAACCAGCGTAAAATTATATTGTGGTATCAATTTGATTACAGGTAAGGTATCAGTAGCCAACCACCACATTTGGTTCGACCCTTTGACGCCAGCAGATGCAGAGCTTGCAGAACTGGCTAGACAGACCTGTGTAAGTTACACTTTTGTACCTGAATTGCAATTTTGCTTTAGCTACTTAGTTTTTTTTTTTTTTTTTTTTTTTTTTTTTTTTTTTTTTTTTTTTTTTTTTTTTTTTTAATAATAATAAAAGTTTATTTGGAACAAGTATCAAGACACAAATTTACAAAAAGAACGAAGATAGCTACAAAAGTTAAAACTGTGGCGCAGCTATCAACGCCCAGGTCAAAAATATGGTTCATTTGTTCCAGACTAGTAAATTAAAAGAAGGAAAATAATTAAAATAAAGGTACTAACTAAATTGTTGTGTGTGTACGCGTGTAAGTGAGTGTGAGTGAGGGTGTGTGTGTGTGAGAGAGAGGGTGTGTGTGTGTGTGTGTGTGTGTATTGGGGGTATGCGAGAATTGATCGTCAGTGTGATGTTAATCTAACAATAATAGAGATGTTCAGGAATGTAATTGTTATGTTACCACAAGTTTTTCTGTTGCTTCGTAGGAGTAGGATTTAAGCAATTCTGACAATTTTTTCCTAACTGTAGTTCTTGTTAAAGGATAAATTTGAATGATCCTACTTATGTTATTGTAGAGTTTAGGGCTGAGGTAGTTAAAATGGCGTCTTACTACTGCCAATCTGGAGAAAGGTATCCTGCAAACTATGTCGGAACGACGCTTTTTAGAGAGGTATTGGGGATCGTACTTCGTGAGATCGTGCTTCTTGATAACAGTTTGAAGTATAAATAACTGTCTAACAGTGAGGACGTTACAGAGCGAATAGAGTTCCGACGTTGGGAATCTGGCAGGTTTCTTGGCCAGTACCTTTAGCACTGCTCTTTGTGCTCTCTCCAAACGCAGAATAGTAGTCTTGTGTGTACCACCCCATACTGTAATGCAGTAACCAAGGACTGACTGGACGAGTGCAAGGTAGATCAGTATAAGGCAAGGGAAGTCGGCAACCGCCCTTAGCTTTTTGAACACGTATATAAGTTTTCTTACACGGACCACCACTGAGTCTACCTGTTTTTTCCACGTTAGGCAATTGTCCAGTGTGACTCCAAGATATTTAATGTTGTCGGAGCGCTCTATCTGGGCACAGTTACAGTATATGGTGGACACATTATGAGAACAAACATGGGTTTTTATCTGAAATGACGTTGGTGGCTGTGTAAGAATTCCTGGTGTGAAGGGGATGAACTTTGTCTTTGCAATGTTGAGCGTGAGTAGGTTTAACATTAACCAATCCATGACCAAACTCAAAGCGATCTCCGCCTTCTCACGAGTATCAGGCCAGTCCTTACCATGCGTAATAAGAGCTGTGTCATCCGCGTAGGTAATGATTTTTGTGTTTGGAAGTGATAGCTGGCACAGCTCATTAACATAGATAAGGAAAAGTGTGGGCCCCAAAACGCTACCCTGAGGCACACCAAATGAGATGTCTTCCGGTGAACTTATAAATGATTCGACTTTGACAACCTGCTTCCTTCCCGTCAAGTAGCTGCGAAAGAGTTCGAGGGCATTTCCTCGTATGCCAATTCTTTCCAGCTTTTCTATCAGCTTAGAGACAGATACAGTATCGAATGCCTTCGATAAATCAAGGAAGATTCCGATTGCTTTTTGTTTATTATTAAGATGTTCGACTATTGAATTTGTGAGTGCCAAGGTAGCTTCTCCGGTAGATTTTCCTGCTCTGAATCCAAACTGGTTGTCGGCCAGGATATTAAATTTATCTAGGAACTTTACAAGCCTCGCGTTGATCACTTTTTCAAAGATTTTTGAAAGTGTCGTAAGTACGGAAATTGGCCTGTAGTTGGAAACCACGTACCTATCTCCCCCTTTGAATATGGGATGAACTATGGCAGTTTTAAAGACATCAGGAAAGGTTCCAAGGCATATGGACAAGTTAAATATGTGAACTAGTATTGGAATAATAGCGTTTTTGGTGGCTTTAATGACAATGGGTGAGATACCATCATATCCAACAGCACATTTATCTTTAAGGTTTAGTATGACGCTTTCAATTTCAGCATCATCCACATCAAACAACGCCATAGACTGTAATGGCGAGGAGAAAGAGTCAACTAAGTCAGAAGGAGAAGATAGTGGGAATTTAGAAGCAAGATTGCTGCCAACATTGGCAAAGTAGTGGTTAATAATATTGAGAGAGTGAAGAGGATCGTCACCACACTTTAACAATTCGGTGGGAGAGGATTTACCCCTGTCCAAATGGGATATTTGTTTGATAACCTTCCAGGTTGCCTTCGGATTGTTTTTGGTTCTCTCATAGTCACATTTTAATTTTTTTAGTAGATTGTTACAATAATTACGATAACGAAGAAATACAATTTTGTGGGTATCATTTTCCGGATTTTTTTTGGATATTTTATTAAGCTTGTCTCTATGACGGATGCATCTCAGAAGGCCAGGTGTGATCCAAGGCTTGATGATACGTTTTCTACTAGATATAATTGAGGACGAGGTATGCCGTGTAATAGACGAAGATAGGATAGACACAAGGGTATCAGCAGCAATGTTAGGATTATTAATTTGGAGTATGTGAGAAAGGTCTGTATTTTCAATGTCACTCATAACTTTAGTTATGTCAATTTTTGTGAAAAAACGCTTGGGAGCAGTTTTTAACATATCCGGATTGCAGAAAAGGAGAACCGGAGCATGATCTGTTAGATCACAATCAAGGACTATGGTAGTGTAGTACTCTAACGCGGACGCGATGCGTTAAAATTATGGTGTTGAAATATGGAACTTTCGACTTTCAAACCAATATTGTTTTTTAGATTATGTGTCCTGGGTTAGATAATGACGAAACAAGTAGATGGAATTTTGAATTTTTAATGTACACTGTCAAACAGTTGAGCAAACTCCACACGACGTTGGTATGGAAGAATGACTGACTGGTGTTAACCTTACCATGAGATTTAACAAGAGGTTTGAGGTTTATCTGATACGAGCAGCGCCAGCGGTTCCATCCGCATAAGTTTCGATCCAGTGGGAATATCGGGATAACAACTATCCTATGTCCTTTCCCGGGACTCAAACTATCTCTATACCAAATTTCTAAATCGGTTCAGCGGTTTAAGCGTGAAGAGGTAACAGCAGACAGACACTTTCGCATTTATAATACTGATATGGATAGTATTATATTATCCATGGTATGGATTATACAGTGTAGGTACCTACCTTTTAGTCTGTGCTAAATACATGTATTTTCTTTCAACAACAGCTGATGATGGAAACATGCATTATCCTTATAAAATCCCATTGTTTCCAGGTCGGCAAATACGCCCAATATTCTCCACAGCAGGTGGCTGGCCATCATCTTTAGAAAAACACATGGAGGAACTCAGCATAGAGAGAGGCTACAATAAATCCTCATTGCCAGCGTTTACCCAAGAAGAGATAGCGCTTGTTAGAGGTAATAATACCTTATCACAAAACAAATAAGGTTTAACTTGTTTCTTTAAGATAATTATGATATTTTAAGACTTTGATGGGATAGTGTCATAATCTTGATATAAAATGAGATACATGGATTACTTCAACAAATAACCTTGAGTGTCGTTTATTTAGTCGTAAGCGTCACAACTTTGCGTGGGATTTTTAGATTCGATCCTCGGACAAAGTGTCTTTGGGTTTCGCAGGAATCTGGAATCTCGATTTGTGCCCATTTAAGTAATACAACGTTATTTAGTGCTTATCAAATCATTATCTTGCTCTTATCCTAATTTATCTGTGGCCTTTTTATTCCATACTTCTCTATTAGTCGTCATCTCGGTAGTATCTAACCCTCTTCCCAGCCAAATTATCTTTCACGCAGTTTATCGTTCATTTCTTTGGTCTTCCACTACTCTTCACCATTAGTCATAACCATTCACATTCCTCAAAACTTTCCTCATGTTTAGCTGACCTGAGTATCAACCCCAGACTTCACACAAATCTTACTCATGTTTATTTATTCAGGAACCTACGACTTTTACGCAATGAACCAATACACGAGCCGTCTGATCCGCCAGGCGAAGGAAGGTGAGACCTTCTCCGCCTGGCCTCTCGGAGACGCTGTGGATCTGAATGGCCCGTTTCGAGTTCTTTTTGGTTCTATGTGAGTACTTACTGTAAACCTCAGGCGATTGACATAACACGCCGCGCACAGGTGCGGCAGGCATTGAAGCAGATTTCATGTCGCCTTGGGTTTTATGTAATCCGTCACATGTACACCGCCTGACTGTATGTACATGTTCCCCTCTTCCGCGCGGAACATCGCCATGTTGTAGGGCGACGCTTGGCACACGAGACACCACATTACAGCGCGGATCACTGAGGGATAAAAAAGTTTTGGGGATTTTTGAAAATGGATTTCGAAGTCCGCGCGGCGCACCGCTAGAAGACCATCCGCGCGGACAGGCGCGCTCACCGCGGCGGTGAGCGGCGTCGTGTGAAAACCGCATTAATTAGGTACTTCTGGCATTTTATATGAAAATTGATAAAAATAATCATTATGCTCCTCGCTCTTGACTCCGATCTCGACTGATGGTAAGTCCGCCGCTGTACATTGGTGTGCTTGAAGTAGTGATGAAGTCCACGAGTTATCGGAGTGCACCTAGATGATGCTTATTCAGTCTTACTTTTCTCTACTGTTGTTTCTTTTATTATTGATTACTCCGACTATAAGAAGCCAGAAATCCTAAGAATCAATGAATCTTGGCTAAAAACCAACGGCTCCAAAACTGGGGTTAGGTACTCATTATTTTAAGCGACATGATAAACACATTGTGTCACGCTACGATATGTGTTATTCACTGTCAGAATTTTGGTTAAAGATGTTAAACAAGATGAATCTTAGCTACAATACCAGCAATTTTTTTTTAGGTCTACCCCGAAGGTATACGTCGGCAGCTCGTCTGGTTGAAACAGCAGTATGGAAACTTGGAGTTCGTCATAACAGAGAATGGTCTCGCTACCCATGCAGGACTCGAAGATCAAGACAGAATCGATTTCTACAACAATTCCTTGAGACAGGTTTGATGATGAAAGAATGAGAGAGATGGGAGAAAATAAGAGCTGTCAAAGTTTTGAAGACACCTCAGAGGAATAATTTAATAATCAACGCAGAGGGAGAAAAATAAATAATAGGTATAAATATCCAATAATGTCCGGTAGTGTCACGAGCGGCACGCGTTAAGGCAGAGGCAATTGCAGCCGTCGACACCCGTAGACGGCCGCCGTCGACGTGTCGGCAGCTGCCATCGACAACGTATCGCTCTTGTATTTAGTACGATGATTGAGTATGACAAGTGCGGCACGTGGGCGAAGTGTGTTGACGACGTCGAAAAAAAAAAAAGAAATTATAGTCCACTTCCTCTCGAAGATAGCAGTATCAGCCTATAGTGTCCCAGTAGTGGGAACACTATAGGCTGATATGCTTATGTTTGACAACATGAATTTTTCGCAATAAATTATCTAAAGGATGGTGAAAACCGGATCAAAATTAATTATGTACTTTAGATGAACTAAGCAGTCACAGCAGACAGAAAAAGCGAGTGAGCTTTGTTATAGACTGTGTATACTATGAGGAGCGCTCTTTAAATTGCCCCGTTGGTCTCGTGATTGCATGCGCGACTGCTGAGCGTACTGAGCGTAGGATCCTGGGTTCGATTCCCGGGTCGGGCAAAGTGTTATTGTGTTTTTCCATTAGAAATATCTCAGTAACAGCCCGGAGTTTGTAAGTTGGTGATGTGAAGCCCCCATGCCTTGAATAGCACGTAAAGCCGTTGGTCCTGCGCCTGATCTTTCCCCGGTCGTGTCGGATTGCCGTCCCAACGGACTATGAGAGTAAAGGAGCAGAGAGTGCATCTGAGTTGGCGCACACACTTGTGCACTATAATATTTCCTGCGTACCCGGCTAATTTCCGTTGAGATTGGCCACCGTGACCGAAATCGGCCGGGACGATATTTATGGAGCACTATGGCTTGTCGTCTCTAAGCCGACTCGATCTCTTTCTCCGTCTGTTGGTTCGTAAAAGACAGCGATACCTACTCCAAGTTTATTTCGTGCCTAAAATAGTTCTAAACTAATTACAGGTCTTGCTGGCGATAAAAGAAGATGGCGTGAACGTTACAGGGTACACTGCGTGGACGCTCATGGATAACTTTGAGTGGATGGATGGCTATACGTAAGTGTATTTATTATGTATTTGGTATGATTCGTTATAGACCCCCAAAACAACATCGTTAACAGTACAGAACCAACAAATGAACATAATTGTAGATACAAGATAGAATATTTTTTAGACTCACACACGCATGGACAGAAGCATTTTGGTCCACTTAAATCAGAATCTGAAAAGTCTAGAAATTATTATCCTGAATCCTCCCCACCGATTTCGGTCACGGCGGCCATCTCAACGGATGTTAAAGTGCACAAGTGTGTGCGTAAACACAGGTGCGCTCTGAGTTTCTTTTCTCTCACAGTCCGATGGGACGGCAATCCGAGACGATCGGGGAGAAATCATGCGCATGACCAACGGCTTTACGTGCTATTCGAGACACGGGGGCTTCACACCACTGCGGCTGTTACTGAGACATTCCTAATGGAAAAACCCAATAACACTATGCCGATCCGGGAATCAAACCCAGGACCCCTCGCTCAGAAGTCGCGCTTGCGACCGAGAGACCAACGGGGCAGTCTAAAAATATTATCATCGTTATAGAATAAAAATATTTAGTGCTTGACATGGACCAAGGATTGCCAAGATGACCACGGTTGGAGATGGAATCAATGATAGATTTTTGTAATCTGTATTCGCGATTTATTTGCCAACAATGTAAACAAATATGAGTTTATGGAAAAATAACTTTAAATCCTACACGATAAAGTTCAGTTTACGCTACAACTTCAAACATTTTTATAACTTTTTCAATAGTGCTAGTCACTCTGAAATCAACTTAATTTACATTAAAATAAAGTTGGTATTTGTTTAACTTGAAATAATATTAATTTGAAACAAGTTTGAACAGACTTTAGTAAGAGCAGATAGGGTGTAATTCTTAGGTTGCTTTTGATGACATCCTACATACTACCCTACGGGTAGGCAGTGGGTGAAGTAATGGTTAGGACCATTACTTCACCCACTGCCTACCATGTAGTCTGTTTACAGTTATTTTATCCCTGACAGCAGCTATCTAACAGTAACCTCATTGTTACGAGAATAAAGATCACAATGATTTTGACAGACTTGTCAATGGCAGCAACCCAACAGCAACCTTATTACAATGAGAATAAAGATCATTGTGATTTGGACAGTGATGCAAAACCAGAGGTGAATAAATGTGAAAGTACTGTAAATTGGCACAGTTGCTGTCATCTGAGAATTCCTAATACAGCTTTTGTGACGAAAATGTATGATTGACAGAGTAAACTCTTAACTTCTAGGACAAAATTCGGGCTATACGAGGTAGACTACTCAGACCCGCAGCGCACACGCACTCCCCGGAAATCAGCGCGGTTCTACGCAGACCTCATAAAGAAACATTCCCTAGATCCATTCACTCTACCACGCGTTAAAGATGGGATGAAATGATGTGATGTTATTTTAATTGTTGTTAGTTTATGTGATGTTATTTTAATTTTGTTTGATGTTAAATATTGAGAAGACAACATGAATTTGTTGAAGTTATTCTCAAAAAGACAAAAGAGCCACTTAGGTACAGGAGAACATAAGATAACATAATTGTAATAAATTTATTCTAAGCAACGTTCACTGGTACAATACACGCTTGGTATTTAGTAAATATGATTTGCTAATTATACCTACATAATATTCCTTGTTTGTACGCCATATCATATTAACAACTGCGTCTACGCGGCATCCACTATGTCCGAAGCCAAGATCTTTTGGTAAACTGGACACCTGAAAAAATCCTGCATCTTGAAAGCAGCCTTGCTCTACAAGGCTGCTTATTAAACATACCAAGATAATTTCCTACCACTCGAAGTCCTAGCCACTGCAACGACGAATATTGACGAACTAGGAAAGTAGCAAAACACGAAATGTGACGAGCCAGTTTTGTTAAAAATCCATACTCGGTAATATTATAAATTCGAAAGTAACTCTGTCTGTGTACCTTTTCACGCCAAAACCACTGAATGGATTGCGATAAAATTTGGCAGAGAGATAGATTGCATCCCGGGAAAGGACATAGAATACTTTTTATCTCGAGACTTATGCGGGTGAAATCGCGGGGCGCTGCTAGTGTATTATATTATACGGTCCTGCAGACCGTGTTTCGGCCATGACAGCCAATCCCATTGGAGACTAGTCATCATAGATAATAAACTATAATGTTCTACTAGCCATCGATTCGGGAGATTCTAGAGTGCACAAGTGTGTGCGCAGACACAGATATATCTCACAGATCTCTGTTCCCTCGCTCTCCGATGGGACGGCAAACCGACAACATCGGAGAGAGATGAGAGGTGTAATTCTCGTAATTTTAAGAACGTTCACAGTCTGATTTCAGTCTCTAATTTCCCTAAATTTTGACAAGGTTTTGACATTAATTGTTTGTCGCCGAGACTGCAACTAGATTTCGAACGTTATAAATTACAAGAATTGGCCTTCTGGTGCAGGACCAACGGCGATGCTTTCCGGGGCACGGGGGCGTCTGTGCAAAGAGTCGAGGTATATCGGAATAAAAAACGTATTTTTTTAAATAATTATGTAAAAAATAATCAACAATAATATTATAAAAAATTTAACAGTCAACTAATAATATCATGTGCAAACTTAAAGCTCGTGCCGTGTGGTAGGTACATCCAAAGAGTGACTCTTTATGATGCTGGCGTAGTAATGCGCAGACGCACGTGCGGTGCGCTTGCGATTGGGATCGGAGAAGTTCACCTCGTAGAGACCGAACTTGGATCTGGAAGATAAAATAAAGGTCTGTTAAAAGATGGTATGGCTAGGAGTGAAGTGGATTCTGATATGACTGCCAGGTTCATTGAGTAGACTTGATCAGTCTTTTAGTAAAACAGAAAAGATATTGAATGTGGAATTCTGAATACTCCAGCCAAAGTTTGGAACTCTGTCAGCGTCTGTGTTTCCTTCTGCCTTCAAAGCAGACATACGTACCTATATCCAGACATCCATTCGAAGTTATCGATGAGCGTCCACGCGGTGTACGCTGTCACATTGATACCATCTTCTTTAATTGCCAGCAAAATCTGTTAACAAAGGATTATCTAGTAAGCAGAAGAGCCTGATAGGACTCGTTGTAAATGAATAGCTTTGGGGATATACGACTTGCATTACTTCTAAGTTTTAAGCATTATTTTCGATGGCTACATTTTCTGTCAGCCCAAAATACTAATGTTAAATTGGTAGCGTCTGATAATGTTTTCATAAACTTTTTATCGTGGCACGCAGGTATCTCAGGATTCTGCCTCGTGACAGCTGGGACTCTGGGACTCACCTGCTCCAAATAATCCCTGTAATACTGAATCCTGTTCTGATCATCAAGTCCTCCGAACGTAGCGAGTCCGTTCTCCGAGATTATGATCTCCATGTCGCCGTAACTCTCTTTCATCCAGACCAGCTCCTTCCGAATACCTTCGGGGTTTACCTGTGGAGTTGAATATATTGATATAATATAGCCTCATTATTAATCATCGTCTGCCTATTCTAGGCTTTTGGGGATCATAATGCCCGTATAGCTTCTTGGAAGTTATTTTAACGTACCACCATATAAGCCACATCAACCAACCCGCGTAGTGGATTATAGTGCACTCCCTCGTGGCTTACGTCTCAGCAGTGGAAACATTATAGGCTGATTATGCATTTAGCATAGTTATTTAGTCTAAATGAAACAGTATACTTACGAAAAACCAAGAAGAAGCGGTACTGCTCCAATCCTCCTGTTTCTCTATTTTAGCGTTGAGATCTACAGCGTCACCTAGCGGCCAGGGTAAGAACCGTTCTCCCTCCTTCGCCTGGCGAATCACTCTGCTCGTGTAGTGGTTCAGTGCGAAGAAGTCGTAGGTTCCTAAAAAGTTTAATTTAGACTTTTTTGCCTTGTTTCTATTATTCCCGATCAGTACTACCCCTGTCGTTCACTGGAATCGTCAATAGTGTTGATGATCGGGAATATTCGCTATAAAAAAGTTCCATTCGTCGACACTGTGACCGACAGGGTTAGGTACCTAATACTGATCGGAATATTTGGTTTCAATTATTTAAAACACAAATCTGCTCTCACAAATTCTTATGAATCTATTTGCTAATGCTATTTACCTCTAATCGTTTCAATCTCTTCCCGAGTGAATGCCGGGAATGTAGACCTGGGGTATCCTCTCTTTAAGCTTAGCTCCTCCATGTGTTTTTCTATGGAAGGTGGCCATCCTCCTTCTTTGGAGTAAATTGCATGAGCGTATCTGCCTGCCTAAAACCATAAAAAAAATCTCATTCATTCTTCTTTTCTATTCAAGTAAATTTTTAATTTTTTCAGATACTTATTACCATAGATATATGAAAGCAGCATTTCTATGGTCATTACATAATATAAGATGGTTATCATACTTACACAGTTCTGTCTGGCCAGCTCTACCAGATCCTCATCTTCTTTTGTTTTTGGATAGAACGATAGAATTTGATTGGCTATTGACACTTTACCTGTAAATTATTGGAAGTTAGAAAATATTTGATGTAGTAAAAATTAACTTTTGTTCCTAATTAAATATATTACAACAAATTGATTCGCTTTCATAAGAAAGTGAATGGAAAACTTCGAACACTGGTTAATCCACATTATCAGTTTCTTTCTTGCTTTCTTAAAAATCGTGCGAAGCAGGGGCAGGTTGTAGTTTGTTAACGAGTTAATGATGAAACTTATCCTTACTCACCATGATATTTAGGCCTAAACTCTTCATCGTATAGCCTCCAAGCCTTAGCGTGGGCCAGCAGCACATACTTATTGCACAAGTAAGCCCCAACCTCAGGGCTAAACAGGGCTGGAGCAAAGATCCCGGAGTTGTACACGCCGTCGCAGATAATGATCGGCTCGTTGATGGTCAGCCAGGTGTTCACACGGTCGCCGAAGAGATTGTAAAGTACCCTCGCGTAGTCCACGAACCAATCTACTATGAGAGGGTTTGTCCAGCCACCTGAAAAAAAAAGTTGATTATGATAAAACCATTCTGTAATGGACAAAGGACAATGTTGAAGATAGAGACTAAATACAGTTTGGAAATCACATTTAAGCAATAAATTATACCACATACGAGTACTTGTTGTCGCCTTTTCTGGCGATATACAAAAAAAAAAGAAACGTAGTCTGTGGCAAAATAAAATCTGCTGTTCCTTATATTTTACAACTTATGCGAACATATATTATGTAGGGAACAGCAGATTTTTTTTCGCGACCGATTTCGTTACTTTTTTGTACATCGTCAGAAAATGTGGTATAATTTATTGCATATATGTGGTTTCCATACTGTATATTCGACTGATGTGGAAGAAAGTTGATCATGTAAGGAAGGTTTGAGTATGAATGTGGATGACATTATGAGTAGGGGAACACTGAAGAATCGGTGGAGGGCTTGTGTGAATGTTGATATGGTTCGAAAGGGGGTGACTTTGGAGATGATAATTATAGAGATATAAGTAAGCAGCCTTTTCGCAACTACGTTGGGGTCGGCTTCCAGTCTAACCGGATGAAGCTGAATACTAGTATGACAAGGAAAAAAAATAAAAATGAAAAGGAAATGAAAAGGATGTATGAAAAGGATGTTGATGACTATAATTTATTGCTTAAATGTGATTTCCAATGTGATATTCCCTAGAAGTCGTAGAGGTTTACTGCCATATAAAAGCAGACTTCAAACTCAAAAGCCATTATTTTATTAATAAAATGGTTGTGAATCAGCATTTTTGAATGTCAAAATTACATAAGACAGTCCCCCAAGACGCACGTCCTTCACCACTTTCTAGTGGTTTAGCTGGGAAGAAGTGGCGCAACAAACTCCTCAGCAACACAGCTGTCTGTTCAGTTAGAAGAACTTGATTGTATACAATAGTAAGTAATTAACATTAAAAAAAAACACAAAACATTAAATTAATTTGGCATTTGTTAGCTAGCACACGTTAATATAAAAAACAAATTCAGATTACAAACGGTTGAAGCAACTGCGGGCAAGGAAACAGCTAGCACCTGCTAGTAATTATTTATGGCAGGCTTTCGTCACAGCCTGTGAATTGCAACGATTGGATACATAGCCGGACTTAAACAGTATCCTTTAGCCTATTAATCTCTAGTATTTAAGGAGTCTAAAAGCCAGTTTGTCTTACCAAGATCTTGAAGTGATTGTGGCAAGTCCCAATGGTACATCGTCACGACAGGTTCGATGCCCTTCTCCAGCAGTCCATCGATCAAGTTGTTGTAGTAGTTCTTGCCGTCTTCATTGATGTGGTTGGAGAAACCTGACGGAAGGATACGAGGCCAGGATATTGAGAACCTGGAAGTTGGGGAAATTAAGGTAACTATATAAACTTAAATTTCACTTAGCTTAAACTGAAGTGGAAGTGGGCTGGCCATGTTTGTCGAAAGCCCGATGGCCGGTGGAGCAGACAAGTCCTGGAGTGGAGACCGCGTATCGTCAAGCGTAGTGTGGGACGCCCCACAGCTAGATGCACCGACCTAAAGATGGTGGCTGGGACAGACTGGATGCGGAAGGCGCAGGACAGGGTGTTGTGGCGCAGCATGGGAGAGACCTATGTCCAGCAGTGGACAGCTATAGGCTGAGTTGATTGATACAAACAAACTTGGAAATACATTCAGTGAAATGCAGGGAGAACATGAAGAGCACCAACACCAAAGTGTTAAGCATTTGTATATAATCATGGCTTTAAGAAAAGACAGACATTTTGGACGATAATAATAATTATTATGATAATGATTATGGGACTTGGCAAGACATACACACATCAAAAGTGTCTAGGGATCAACATATATTTTTGCAATAACTTTTCTCCTGATTGATATTAATTAAAATTTTCTTTAAGGATTCATCAAATAAAGTGTTTTCGTTTGTCACAGTAACGATAAACAAAGTCACCTTTGCATTAATAAAGAAATTTGCCATTTTCCTAATAAAGGGATTTTTGACATTTGAACCACTAACACAAAAGTTCGAAAAAAAGACTGAAATAACAGTTTTCTTTAAAATTTTATTGGGTAACTTAAACAATTAATAATCCGTGTTTCTACCGCGAACACTAACAACACAAGAACATCGGTTTGGCATACTCAAAATGAGTTCATCCAAATCACGCTGTGGAATGGCCGCCCATGTTCGTTGCAACAACAAAAAAAGGTCTTCTTGCGACTGGATACCCTCCATATTCGGCAGAGCTCTTCTCTGTAGCATATCCCATGCATGCTCAATCGGGTTCAAGTCTGGCGACTGAGCAGGCCAGGGCAGGACATTGATGTTAGCTGCGGCGAGAGTCTGTCTTACAACTCTTGCGGTGTGCGGTCGTGCATTATCATGCATTAACTGAAATAAGGGACCGATTTGCACTTGTAGAGGAACGATGACGTCTGATACAATCGTCTCAGCATAAATTTGAGCGTTGAGGTTGCCTCTGATCCAAATCAACTCAGTTCTTCCGCCGATCCAAATACCCGCCCATACCATGATGGTTCCACCACTATAAGGATGGACTTCCTGGCAGGATTTTAATCGCTGTTGGCGTCCAGGGGTTCTCCAGTGTCGTATACGTCTTGTATCCGGTCTCATACCAAAACGAGACTCATCAGAAAAGCACACGAAACGCCATTGTTCTTCTGCCCAATTTCTGTGTTCAAGAGCCCATTGATATCGAATCCTACGATTGTGCATTGCTATAGGTGGTACCCGTAGCGGTCTTCGGGAATGAAGGTTCACTTCATGCAAGCGGTTTCTGACTGTTTGGTCGCTAATTAAGTTCCCTGAAGAGTGATGAAGCCTCACGGCTAACATCATGGCGGTTATTGTTGGAGCTCTTCGAGTTAAGATTTGAATGTATCGGTCTTGTCTCCGTGTGGTGCAGCGATACCGTCCTCCATGGCGCTCAGCCACGGTACCAGTGCTTCGGTAACGTGTCCAAAGTCGACTGATAACACTCTGACTTGTATTCAGAGCTAAAGCCACAGTACGTTGCCGGGAACCAGCTTCTATCATTCCCACGGCTCTGAGCATTTCTTCCCTGCTTAAATGACGTCGCCGCTCCATAATAACGTTGGTTTTAATCAGTAGTAGGGAAACAGTAGCACTAATAATGTCTTCAATGCGTTGTATGTTTTTATAGGGAAAATATTGACAGCTGATTTTCATCTTTTACTCGAATTTGATTCACAGTTCCTGATTCAAATTATGAAATGCACCAAAAAGGATCCATATAAATTTATAAAATCATAAATTTATTACAAAGCCACATCTCAATCTCAAGAAATCCGCATAAAAATGCTTGATCCCTAGACACTTTTGATGTGTGTATTTGCAGCATGCCGGACAAACTGTGGGCCGAAATAGCACAGTGCCTTGAGACAGTGACAGACAAAGCGGGGTCGCGACAGACCACGTACGACCACGGGACGAGCCGGATAGGTTCCGTCAAAACTGGAATGCAGACGCGGGCTCGTGAAAGATGGAAGGAGTGGAGGGAGGCATTTACCCAGGATTGGGACAGCGAAACCAGGTAAAAAAAGATTGTGTTATATTCATATGACTCTAAAATAGTAGAAAACAAAGTCCTCTACGATATAATTCAGATTTGACAGGTTTTTCACACTATCTATTATTAGATTATCCTATCTTATCATAATCCAATGATGCAAATGTTTTGCCAAATTCCAGACGGATAGAGATTAGATAGAGGTCCACCTCTGTCCTCTATCCACTATGTGACGAAGCAGCCAGCAAAAACTCGTTACCTATAAAAGTGCAGCCCCAGTTCCTCTGCCAGCTCGATGTCCCTCTTCCATTGGTGGTAGGAGTCGCAGGCGACGTCTCCATTGCTCAGGTCTGCGATCCTTCGAGGATCCTCGTGGACAAACCGGTCCCAGATGCTCTCAGTTTTGCCTATAAAGTATCATCATCATCATCATCATCTGCCTAGCCTTTTCCCAACTATGTTGGGGTCGGCATCAAGTCTGATGCAGCTGAATACCAGTATATTACAAGGAGCGACTGCCTATCTGACTGTTACGGCGCCGCCGCCGCCAGATGGCGCACGGCAGGACTTTCTAAAACCATGCCTGCGGAGCATACCGCGAGCCCGGCCGAGCCGGCGCGGCGCCGGCTGCGTCTCCACTTCGCGCCGCCATCGCCAGGGCTCTCTGAGTATTATGTTCTGTGCGCCAGGGGCGCCAGTCATAGTCGTCGTCTCGCCATCGCTTAGCAGACGTCGAATTCAGCTCAGATTATTTTATATTTAGATTTACAGAAATTCAGAACTTTTATGTATAATATTCATACAATACATTATGATGTATTGTATGAATATTATACATAACAGTCCATTATTTCGAAGCATAACACAGCGGCAACAGCCGAAACACTGACCTCCACAACCCAGTTACTGGATGCTCCATTTTATAGAATGTTTTCCAGCTACAATGGCGTGAGTCATCAATCAGCCAAAATTAAAATTAAGTTGAGCATGTTCAGCCATTCGACTAATAATAATATTAGTCCAACGGCAGCATATTATTTTTAAGTTTATTTATAATTTTAAGTAATGCTGTGTTCACTATTTTAAAGCACGCAATGTTGTTTTTTTTTTCTTGTTTAAGTTTACCTAGTATATAATTTATATTGTACTAGCTGCGCCCCGGGGTTTCACCCGCGTAAATGTCGATCCCGTGGGAATATCAGGATAAAAAGTAACCTATTATGTTAATCTAGGGTGTCAGCTACCTCCATACAAAATTTTATCAAAATTGGTCCAGCCGTTTGAGATTGAAGAAGGAACAAATATATAAACACATACACACACTCACAAACTTTCGCTTTTATAATAATAAAAAAAAGAAGTCTATATTCGACCTTTCCTCAGGGATTTCTTCTTATAACAAAAGAAAGATACAAACTAAAAGGACCTATTCTTACCACCCTCATCCCAGGCGCCTTCGACCTGGTAAGCAGCAGTGGCGGCTCCGAACCTGAACCCAGGTGGAAACGACAGGTCTGCACACCATGATACAGCGAGTACAGCGCTGTGGAATAAATACTAGTGAGCGATTTTATAAACTTTAGAAGAAAAGCGGCCAAGTGGGAGTCGTAATCGCCCACGAAGTTTGAGTAGTTTGAAGTTTGAGCGTTTCGGTCTTTCTTGGCAGAGTAGTCAGATAGGAAACGCCAACCTCACTTAGTTTTTAAAGTATGATTGACGTGTAAAAGTGTTTGTACAGACCTACTCACAGAAATAAAATCCTTTACTATTTAACCTAAAAAACTTTAAAAACAAATACACTCTCACCTCAACACGACTGCTCGTATCCAATACATGTTAAGAACTGCTTCAATCCGCTATCTTTATGACCCAAAACATAGCCACTATCTTTTTTTTTTAATCTTCTAAAAGATTAGGATGTAAACTAAATATAAATATATATGTACATAATTATGTTCAACTTATCCGATATTATAATCGATGATGTTTTGTTTGCGATCTAAAAAAATTTTTTTTTATCTATAAAACACTTATAGATAAAATTTTTTTTTTTGATAGTGATGTTTGCAGAGCAGTTTTAGTTTAAAAAAAACTTGGTCATGGAAAAATTTTGGTAGGAGTTAGGTACCTACAATAGGTATTTTTAATTATATCTATACATACACACACAAATAATATTTCTGTGTTTTTTTATATATTTTATAAATTTTGTCTGTATCTGTCTGTCCCGGCTAATCTTCGAAACCTCTGGACCGATTTTGATGAAATTTGGTATAGGGATACTTTGAACCCTGGGGAAGGACATAGGACTGTTTTTATCATCATACCACGGGGGAGAAGTAGCGAGCGGAAGCTAGTAAATAATATATTATCGAGTCATGTGTGAAATGAGAAAAAAAAATTGGATAATATACAAGACTTATTATTTTATGTACACTATAAAAATATATATCATAATACAGGTTATAGAAATAAAAGAGAGAAAGAAAGAAATAAAATGCATTTATTTGCAGTAAAATTATGACGCAAAGAACAAAGAGCATGACGCAAAAAAAGGAACAACTTAGGAGAAAATATGCGTAATTTGCGTTTTAAATAACATTTTTAAAGCCATAGACTTATAAAAAAAGATGGACTCTGATCGATCAGGTTTAGCTACGCTTGCCGCGGTTGGTCCGTGGATGGGCGACCATCTTTACATATCAAGATCCCTCCGTGCCTCGGAAAGCACGTTAAGCCGTTGCGCGTTGGTCCCGTCTGTCAATAATGGATGACGGAAAGTCTGACAACCAGTCTCACCAAGAGGTATCGTATTACCCAGTAACTATATTGTGAAGGTCAGATAGGCAGTCGCTTCATGTAAAATACTGGTATTCAGCTGCATCCGGTTAGACTGGAAGCCGACGCCGACATAGTTGGGAAAAAGCTGAGCAGATTACTTAAATAATAAATATAAATTAATAAATAATAAGTTTTAGCTGTAATCGATTTTTTAATCGAATTGGTTAGTTTCACACGGCAGTGGAACGCACAGGGATCGTCTCTTGATAACTTTCGAGTAGTATACCGCCGACTTGCGTGCCGTGCGCGTGCGCATTGGGTCCGAGAAGTCTACTTCGTACAAGCCGAACTTTGTTCTGAAACGAAAAATATAATTAATCATAAAATGCTGATGTTTTGAGGTTTCGCATAATCCAGTAACTGGGTTGTGGAGTTCAGGGGGCCTAAAAAGGCCACTTTGGCAGAATCATTAAACAATTCATATCACGCAATTTCATCTGTATGACAGTTTTTTTATGGAGATTCGTAAAATGCTATAGGTACACCTCTGCTTAACCCTTCAGGGATTTAAAGGTGTGAAACTGTCAAATAGATGAATTGCGTGGTATGAATTGTTTTATGATTCTGCCAAAGTGGCCTTTTTAGGTCCACAGATAGGCGGAGTCGCTCCATGTAAACTAGTGGTATATCAGCTATATCCGGTTACACTGGAAGCATTGGGGGAGTCCTATGGCCAGCAGTGATCTTCTTCTTGCTGCAGATATTAGTCAGGCACCTCAGTTAGCAGCAGAATAAGCAAGCTGAAGTGGCAATGGGCTGGCCATACTAGCCGTAGAACTGATGACCGTTGGGGTAGACGTATTCTTGAGTGGAGACCGCGAATCGGTAAACGTAAGGTGGGACGCCCTCATGCTAGGTGGAGCGACGATCTTCGCAGGATGGCTGGTAGCAGCTGGATGAGAGTTGCCGAAAATCAAGTTGAATGGCGTGCAATAGGAGAGGCCTATGTCCAGCAGTGGACTGCTATAGGCTGATGATGATGATGATGACCTCAGTTAGGGTCCCATCGCCAACGATTAGCGAAAAACGAGTAGAGCTAGCAACTACCTGTGTCTTCATTGATAACTCATCGCTGCGACAAACTAGTGCAGACAGAGTTCTCGCTCGGCTGTAAAAACAGTTAGCGATTAACTTAAAAGTTATATTTCATGTATCTCTTGTACTGACATGGGACACCTACACAGATCTACACCTATTGTAGGTACATCACCGCCGACGAGGAGATGAAATATTGTAGGTCTCGTGTAAGAAAAAGAGATACATTTATTTATAGTTGACTGTTCACACCGGGCGGCGCATACTCGTTTGTTGCAGCGACAGAGCTATCAAAGAGTTTTCGCTCAGCGACGCTCGCCTCTCACCGACCCTGATGAACACATAATCCTCCAGGAGAGCAATAGTGTGTAGTCGCTTAGTTTTTAAGAAGTCCTGGCTGGAGGCCTTAATTTATTGAGGCATCCACAGGCAAGACGACAACCTCTTATGTTGAACTTCGATATGACATTCCCAAAATAAAAAAGCGACACTGGCTTGGCGGGCAGAACTTTCACTGAGAGTCTCACGCTTGGTACACGGCTACACATCAAGCTATACATTTCCAGTTTTAGCTGACCTCGAACTGTATCAGCTTATTATGAAGTCAGCTTATACTGATTATGTATAGCTTGATGTGTAATCTTGCGTACTTACCTACCTTAGGCACAGATAACATAATACTTTACGGTTTAGGTGTTATTCGAGAATGTTGGCTTACTGATATCCGTCTGCCCACTCGAAGTTGTCCATGATCGACCAATACGCGTACCCGGTCACGTTGACGCCATCTTTGATCGACAAGATGACCTGAAAATTTACAAATCTAAATTGTCAAGAGAATGGCAATGGCGTACTAAAATAACTTCATACATTTCCGTAACACATTTTTAATCACAATCCAAAGAATTTTGAAGGAAATTGCTAATTCATTGCTTCATATGTTTGAAAAATTCGTCTGCTCAACAATTTTAATCACGCAATGAATGTTGATGAACTGTCGAAATTTAAGGCATTGTTAATGTGTGTTTCGCCATTATCCCGCTGGGAATCGGTCCCGATATTTCCCGATAGCAGCAACAACACTTGCAAATATTAGACCAACGACACAGGCAAATGTAGTATAATAATCGTAATTTTAATAACGAGTGTAAAAAGACACTTGGCGAACTCGAGAGTCACTTGTAGGTACTGCCCGTCATTGTAATCATTATTTTTGTGCTGGGCCATAACTGGGAACTTTCTGGTTACTGAGATATTGAAGGTCAAAATTCCAACTTTTACTGACGTTTTTTACGAAAACAAGTTTTTAATCATATAACACAACTTTAAATACCCCCCAAGACCCCTGTACTGTGCATCCATGCACCCATAGCACAATGTTTTGCGTGCGTTATTTTGCGCACTACCGCAAACAACAAATTTTTACACCAAAGATAAAAGTCGTTTCCCAGCAATTATTTTGTCCAATTTTTGATGTACAGAATGCATAGTTGACGGCTATGTGATGTGTCTTTTTATATTCTTATATAATACCTGTTCTAAATGATCTCTGATGAATGAGATTCGGCTGTCATCAGTGAGATTGGAGCCTCCATTGGAGTATCCATTCTCAGAGATAAACATCTCAATGTCTCCGTATTGCTGCTTCAGCCAAGCCATCTGCTCCCGTATGCCTTGCGGATATATCTGGTTGAAAATATATAAGAATTATGTAAGTACAGTTTTAAAAATAGTAAGGGCACTTATAGCTAGAGTATTATATTATCTGTGCTTATAGGGATCAGCGTCATTGGTGACTGGTTCTAGGGTGGTGCAACATCGACGCGAAAACTGTAAACATGAATCGTAGCTTAGAAATGTATTCAAATAAAATAATGTATGGAACTGATTTTTTTTTTTTTACAGCCGACGAATAACATCAACGCAGGGGAGTTCAGAATCATCTACTGAATCTATAGTAACAGGTCGATCAGTCGACGTCGATGTGTTGCCACCCTGTATGTATAAGTTTCTGAAAAGTAAACCTGCAAAGAACAGATCCGACACAGACCTATTTGCGTCTTCTAAATAAGTTTATTATGTAGATACAAAGATTCGATTGGTTCTATGATTTTGGATCACCTTTTTATTTAATAAAAGAAGTGCTCTTAATAATTTAAAGTTTTCAGATACCACCCTTCCTCAAAAACAATAAATTCCTTAGCATCGAAATTTCGTTCACTTACCGCCATAACCGAACTATAACCGTAGGTCCAGCTCGGGTCCACCTCCAGCATAACATCCAGGTCTCCAATGTACGTAAAGACTGAGTTCACGAACTGTTCCAAAGGTTTGCGTTTTCGCACTAGTCTGGTAGTGTAGTGGTTCAAGGCGAAGTAGTCGTAAGTACCTGGGGAGGTAGGGTGATTTTTACTTAAATTTATTTGAAACTACATGCAAAAAATCTAAAATCATAATTTTCTTGTTCTTATCCCAATTTATTTGGGGATGGCGCGACATATATGTCTTCTATTCCTATTTTTTTTTATTGCTCAATGTCCTCGATCTTGCCTGATGGAAAGCGTGAGGTCTATGATGGAACGACCGTCCCAGAAGATGCCTAAGGCATTGGAACTCCCACGCATCGACGAAACACAGCAGGCTGCTTGACGCCAGACTCCGGTGGGAGGGTGGTCGCAAACCAGGCGGACGTTAGCCATACCACCGCAAGGGAAGAATTGGCCATCTCATTATCTGCCAAGCCTTTTTCCAACTATTTTGGGGTCGGCTTCCAGTCTAACCGGATGCTGAATACCAATATTTTACATGGAGCGACTGCCTATCGTCAGACGTAACGACTCTAAATGATCCACGAATAACAGCCGGGACCAACGGCTTAACGTGCTTTTCGAGGCACGGAGGGGTCTTGGTATGTAAAGATGGTCACCCATCCACGGACCAACTGCGGCAAGCATAGCTTAACCTGATCGATCGACCCGTGCGGCTGTTATTACTTAGCCACATGTTGTAATTCGTTGCGTCTTTTACGCACGTGCTGTAACAGGGCTGTATAGGTTTGATTTAGTTTCGATTTTGGGCTGCTTATGATAAAATATTACTTCATCAATAAAACTAAACGCGATCAGCACTTCAAAACAGCGTTCAAGAGCTGTCAGTGCCAATATTCCACAAAAATGGTGACAATGACAGCTTTTCAATGCGGTTAACCTTAGGTATTATTTTCTCCTAACAAAATCTTACCTCTAACCAAATCAATTTCTTCTGGTGTGAAAGGCGGCAGCCTTGATTCTGTGAAGCCAAGTTCTTTGCTGACCCTTGCGACTGTCTCCTCCACCACTCGCGGCCATCCTCCCTCTTTTGAATATATGGGATGAGTATAGCGGCCGGTCTGAAATACAAAATTATAATAACAACTAGGACAGCACAGCTAGAAGGCGTCGCGGCAGACCCCGTAAAAGATGGTGGGAGGACCTGGACAAAACAAACGACCAGTGGCCCACTTTAGCCCTGGATCGAAAGAACTGGAAGTCATTTGGAGAAGCCTTTGCCCAGCAGTGGGATGATGAAGGCTAACAGCTTCTCCGTTTTCGCTCAGCATTCTTTCAGATTTATTTTTGTTTTTGGTCATCTCCTAAGGGTCTTAGCGTGAGGTTAAGTAGCTATCCTCAAGAATTGGGCAATGCAAAAAAAATTTTTTGGTTTCCATCATTGACATCATTCCATCAAATTACTTGAAATCATCGAGTTCCAGAGTTTAGCGCATTCAAACAAACAAACTCTTCAGCTTTATTATTTATAGTATAGTAGAGATATACGTAGACAGGCTTGATCCAGAAAGCGGTAATTCAGTACACGGCGCGTATCGTGAGGAGGGTCCTTTCTGAAGAGCCTTGACGGTAGCTTGAACCCTGTTCCCGATACCGGTGGTTTTGCCAAAAATCTTCCTTCATGAAGATTTCTGTACTGTTGGAAGTGTGAGCCGAGTTGGGAGTATCATTAACGACTTGCAAGTTTATGGTTTGGCGCCACTACAACTTGTCTACTGTCAAGGTCCACTTGGCTTGATTATGTGACGCAACTTAGTATCGCGTCGCATCGTAATTTTGTGTTTGGGCTTTAATATTTCACAGCTGGTCGCAGGCCTCCTCTTTTTCTGAACATCAAATTTTTTTTACACCGTCCACGTCCATGAGCATGTTTGCTTTGCTTTACAAACATCGACAAAATACACTTACTAAAAACTCTCTGGCTGCTGCAGTCAGCTCCTCATCATCCGACGAGTTTGGCTTTAGCCATATTAAGTGGTTCGCTATTGATACTTTTCCTGAAAATAGGTTAAAAGTGTTTAGTCCTTTTGTGCCATAAGCCCTTTAAAGTTTTGTGCGCAGTTAGGGTGCAGCTTGGATGTTTTAGCATCTGCATAGGGGCATCAGTGGGGGCATTGATGGTAAAAATTTGTGAAATTGTCACAGAAATTATTTAGACAAAACTAGATGGCAGTTACGATTTTTGCCACGCGCCATAAGATGTAGAAACGAGAGGCATTAAACGATAAAATAAAACAAAACAGAGAGTAGAAAACAAAATATAGATGACGATAGCTTCAATAAATTAAAATGAAACCACATACCATTAAACTTAAACCGGAACTCCTGATCATAAATATGCCAAGCCTTCGCGTGTGCCAACAGAAGGTTCTTGTTACAAATGTAAGGCCCCACGAAATAGTCCAGCCTTGGAGCCAGTATCCCTTGGCCGTAATACCAGTCGCATTCCACTAGAGGCTCGTTGATGGTGATCCAGGTCTTCACCCGGTCTCCATAGAAGGTGTATACGATTCTTGCGTAATCAGCAAACCAGTCGGAGATTTTAGGGTTAGCCCAGCCACCTGGAATTTAAATGATATATATACCTATATATTTAGCCCCTATAACGTGTACCTTGCGTGTACTTAATGACGTAGCAGATAGCATAGATTTTTACTTGTTCTCTGAGTGAGTTCACAAAAACCACAATGTACAGAATATGTTTATTTATTTATAAAGGTACACCAACAGCTTCTGTATACAAAATATCAAAAACCAGTAGGTAATAGTTATGTGCTTATACAGTTGCCAATAACAGGTGAACCAACATTCTCAAATATAGTGATAACCTAAGATAAAAACGAAATGTAAAAAAATTAAGTGGTAACAAATTATGCAAACAGAAATATAAAATGACATAAGTTATAGGTTACAGAGGTTGCAAGAAATACCTACATACTAATACAATACGAATCTTCAGATTGTGTGGGTTGTGTGCTTTAGGACTTTAATAATAAAAAATAAAATAAAATAATAAAACTGTAAGTATGGCCACTCTATTGAATTAGGAAATTCCTGTAATGATAGTGATGATGAGTTAATAAATAAATGATCGATTTTTAGACAGATTTAAAGACAGCCAGCGGGATCAACAACAGTAGCTCAACGGCTTTAATTTAGAATGTTCAACAACATTCTTTGCGTTATTTACGTTGTTGGGCAGACAAATTTTTCGAACATATGAAGCAATGGATTAGCAATACCCTTCAAAATGATTCAGATTGTGATTGATAGTGTGTTACGCAATAAGGATGCTGATTTTTGTGCATATAATGATGTTTAAATTTACACAACATATCACTTGCCGGATAAGTGAACATCTTCAAAATATCGCGCTTGTCCATTTCGCCAATTATTATCGTTTACGTTCCATCAGATCCATATAGTAGAGGATGATCTGATGAGCCATTAGCTGATCACTAAACCAGCCTCCGGGCTGCTGCTGGTATTAAACGTGGGAGTCGTGGGACCCAACCTTCAGTACATGCGCTTGCGCAGTCAAAAACGTTGTTAAATACCTACCCGAAAAATAAAAATGCTATCTGTGTTCCACATCTAAGTTTAGCCGTTTATGCGTGATTGAGTAACACACATTCTTACAAAATCTTAATTAACAAACATTCACATTTGTAACATTATTAAGGAATGTGAAAAATAATGTAGTTAATTGTTTCTTTGATATATTTATGTAGATAGATTATGCAAGTAGTATATTTCGGGCAGCATTGACCGAAAAAAGCCAAATACGTAAAGAGAGAATCGTTGAGCTCCTCAAGTTCTGAGTTGAGCTGCACGATTTTTGACAAATGCGTGCACTGAGGTCCGCTCAATCTGTGTGGTTCTTTCCACAAAAGACCATTTTAGACACCAATCTACATGGTCACATGATCTGACCAAGATTTTGTCTGGACTTTAAAAGAGACTGTGACCTCTAAGTTTGTTTCGACCTTTCTTATCAGAATAGTCAGATAGGAAACGCCGACCTCGTCTCGTTTAAAAAAAATATGGTTGACGTGTAAAAGTGTAGGTACAAACCTACTTACAGAAAATAAATCATTTATCAGAGATCTAAGCCCTCCTGGCCAACTCTATTGCATTATCTGTGACGGGGTATTTACAACAAAATTCTGTTTGGCGAGTCATAATTACATTTTAGGACACATGTTAAGAAATAATAATTTCAGAGAACAGAGTAGATAATCCAACTACTCTGGAACGGGTGGGTCTAGCAGGAGTGCCGAGTCGTTTCCTAGTCGGAGGTGAGGGTGAGGATTTGTGGAAGGTCCTCGTCGTCGGAGAAAACTGTTCGCCTTGCTCCCGGGAGTGGGTACTCGTCGGGTTGCTTGTGCACCCACTGCCCGAGCAGTCACACGTCTGAACTCTTTGCTCACCCAGTACATAGATCTGGATATCTTCAAGCCGTACCAAGTTTGTAAATATTTATATTTATTTCTAAGTAATTAGTATCGTAAGTTAGCAGTTTCTTTTTTTTCCTATAGTTTTGTCTACTAAAATATAAGTGATTTGGTCATAAGCACTGCACTTATGTTTTAAATAAATAAATAAATTAAAAGGGTCGCCGTTATCGAAATCTTTAAGGAAGATTATATTATTTCGCTTTAGATTTTGAAATAATATTTTAAAAATTTTATACCAATATCGCCGCTTATACTGGATGTGTTCGGTTGTCCTCGGGATGTACTCGGTTTTAATGTGTATATCCGATATGTCAGTGAGTGATGGCAAAGTTTTCTGTTTGTGTTTTGTTTATAAGACAATTTAAAAATGCACGTAATTGTTCACTTGTTTTCACTTCTGTCGGCACTCCCGGAGTGCTAATGTTTTTTTAAAATGTAACTACAAATTTCTTTTTTCTTTATTTGTGCAACATGACCTTTCTTCTTGCCATCTCTCATGATTCTAGGTCAACAAGAAGTACCCTATGCATTTTGATTACATTGAGAGTGTCAAAATATACGTTTTTTGCGGCATACACGGCCGTATCTTTTTTTACGTTAACATAGAAGTTTGGTTTTTTCACAGCTTCATGGGACCGCAGACCTGAGTATATGGTTTTAATTTCAACTCCATTCCTCCACGCGTTCCCGAGATAAAGGGTCTTGACAGACAGTCGGACGGACAGACGGACGATACAGTGATCCTATAAGGGTTCCGTTTTTCCTTTTGAGGTACGGAACCCTAAAAAGATAAATATTTCGAAACGAACCAAGATCCTGAAACATTTGCGGCATATCCCAGTGGTATATAGTGACGACAGGCTCGATGCCCTTCTCCAGTAGACCGTCGATCAGGTTGTTGTAGTATCTTTTCCCATCCTCACTAACGTTGTTGGCCAAACCAGTTGGTAGGAGACGAGGCCAGGATATTGACAATCTGGAAAAGAGGGCAAACCATTAATTGTCTACATAACATAACATAATCAGCCTACAATGTTCCCACTGCTGGGACACAGGCCTCCTCTCTGTGAGGGAGGTGGGCCGTAAACCACCACGCAGGCCCTGTGCCGGTTGGTAGATGTCACATGTCTTCGAATTTTTGGTTCTAGGAGATGCCTCTCGTAAGTCGCGGCAGATGCCACTGGGCCACCACTGTTCTCTGTCTTAATTAATGGACTGTGTATGCAGAATCAAATAAATTGGTTATAGGTAGCCTACCTGTAAAACTGCAAGCCCATTTCTTCAGCCATCTCGATGTCTCTCTCCCAAAGGTAGTAAGACTTGCAGGCATCGTCCCCATTGTTGCGGTCTGACGTCACTTCAGGATATCGGTGAGTTAGGCGGTCCCATTTGCTTTCGCCTTTGTCTGGAAAACAAGACCCGCTTCTAGTTTAGTCTGAGACGCCGTTCAAACACACGAGCGACACGCGTCGACGACAGAGGCAACTGCCGGTCGATTCTGTTAGAATCTCACCGTGAGAAGTTAGGTGAACTGAGCTGTCAGTCCATCTGATGCTATAGGGATGGACACTGATGACAGCTCATTTTACCTGAGTTATCACGGTGAGATTTTTACAGAATAGCAGTACTGCACCGCGTGTCGCGCGTGTGTTTGCACACTAACAGTTCATGTAGAGGATGTACAGAGGCCAGCACGTCAACCTACCCCAATCTGTCAAATTTTCCCAATTGCATATGAACCTTATTCCTTTGTGGTAAAGTTGAAAATCTATCAAAGAAATTTGACAGATTGGGGTAACTTGATGTGCTGGCCTTTGTACCTAGTACACACATACATACATCGACTCACGCCTCTTTCCCATGGAGCTAGGCAGAAACTACAGAACGCCACCTACGATCCTAATAAATACTCCTTTTGCTTTGTTTCGTGCAGGGGTTTCAGGCTTGATTAGTGTGACGACTACTTACTGTTGCATACTTGGCCATTGAGTGATGCAATGATTAGTCGACAATATACACATGAATAATAATTACAGCATGATCACCATCATCATCATCATCTGCCTAGCCTTTTCCCAACTATGTTAACAATGGGGTCGGCTTCCAGTCTAACCGGATGCAGCTGAGTACCAGTATTTTTCATGGAGCGACTGCCTATCTGACCTCCACAACCCAGTTACTGGATTACGAAACCCCTTGGTAAGACTGGTTGTCAGACTTTCGGGCTTCTGACGACCCGTAACGACTGCCAAATATCCACGAATGACAGCCGGGACCAACGAGCATGATCGCCACACTTTGAAAATGGATTTGATATCTTAATTGGTGGATAAAGGAATAGACAAGAAAAAAAACCGGTCAAGTGCGAATCGGATTCACACACGAAGGGTTCTGTACCACCATACAATAATTAACACTACATATAAAATAACGGTAAAAAATCACGTTTGTTGTATTAGAGCCCTTCTTAAATATTTATTTTATTCCGTTTTTAGTATTTGTTGTTATAGCAGCAACAGAAATACACATTCTGTGAAAATTTCAACTGTCTAGCTATCACTATCACGGTTCATGGGATACAGCCTGGTGACAGACAGACAGACGTCTTAGTGATAGGGTCCCGTTGTTACCCTTTGGGTATGGAACCCTATAAACAAAGGCGATGGCTGAGGGGTTAATACTGAGCTGAGATGACGATTTATTAGGATAATAGAAGAGAGGTGTAAGTTTATAGCACTTGCAATGCCTTTCCCAGGCAGCACGAACGATTTTTTTATGGTGCACTGGAATTTCAACTGTCGGTGTTAAGCCGAGCATTGAGAAACCAACAGACTGCATCCCAGGGCGTCAAAAACACACTGCTGGATTTTTAACTCTCGGCGCTAAGCAGTGATTTGAGTACGTTCTATTGAATCATGATTGGCCGAAGCACAGATAATATAATACTCTAGGAAGCATTATCTAAGTACACTAATATTATAAAGAGGAAAGATTTGTACCTATTTTTGTATGTTTGTATGTTTGTAATGAATAGGCTCAAAAAGTACTGGGCCGATTTAAAAAATTCTTTCACCAATAGAATGCTACATTCTTCCAATTTGACATAGGCTACATTTCATTTTGAAAAAAATTAGGGATCCTTGGTAAAATTTGAACAATGTAACCGAAGGTGTAGAAAAATGAGTCTTAAAATGTCTTTCGTCGAATGCGCTTCCGAAACTATTAGCGATAGAACAAAATAATGTACAACAATATTGAAGAACATCATAATATCTACAAAAAACTCCGCGGTAGCATATGTCCAACTATGGTAGTTATGTCACTACAACAACTTTTTTTATTTTAAACATTAATGAAAATGATAAAAAAATTCAAACCATGCTATTTATGTGTTTATATTAATCCTTATCCAAATAAATTATTTTATGGTCAAGACCATTTAACTACCTATAAAATAGTTTTTAAATTATTTAAATTGGACTTTCCATTCAAAAGATATTACGAATTAAAAAATTCAAACAGTAAACAAAATTTTTTTAATAAATAAAAATATTTGTGAAAAAAAGTGTTTTATATCCAAATTTCCAAAAATAAATAATTGTCTACCCCGTGCGAAGCCGGGAGGGGCTGCTAGTTGTTTTATATTTAGAGAACACGTTACCTAACATAAAGTGTGTACTTTCAGATAGGTACGTGTTTGAAAATATTCTTACGTACCGCTAACATTCCAGGCTCCTTCCACTTGATACGCTGCTGATGCTGCTCCGAACTTGAACCATGGAGGGAACTGGAGGTTACAGCCACACGACTGGCTTACTGATGCCCTAGGAAAAAGAGGAATGATCAGTTATCAAGTAGGTCCATGTACAAAAAAGAAAGAACGATATCCGATGAGATAATAAAGCATCTTGTGTAATCTGGATCTAGCATAAAGTTGGATAAGAAAGAGATTAAAACAGAAGAAGAACTAGCAGGGGATCGAGGAGGGGGGTAGGGGGGGATCTCAGGGGATCAGACCGGAATAAATCGTAGAAACGTACCAGAGGACGATTGCTGTCACCCACAACATATCTGACACTGACCGCCTACCAAATCATTTGCACCCTTTTTATATGAGGCCCGATCAAAATTTTACATGTTGCGGACGATTTGTGAAATTGGTGTTTTTCGTAAAAGCCTATATTATTAGAACAGCTGCTAAGGGGTGATTGTGTAACACACTAACAGTAGCAATCGCTTTCATTTTGACAGCGAACATATGAAGCAATGGATTAGCAACGTCCTTCAAAATTATTCAGATTGTGATCAAAGGGTGCAGATAACCGATTCTCGGATTTGAAAAAACTATTCATATATTTCATTAACAATGAAAGTAACTGATGACGCACTTCACGGTACGCGGGGGCGGGCTGCCAGGGATGGCGCTCGTGCTTCGGCCATCATCGGACAGACTCGTCTCCACAGAACATTAATACTCTCTAACGAGAGCTCGTCTCCGGCTCACGGACGAACGCACGCATTCTTATTGTCGCGCCGGTTTAAATATTGTAACCGTTTTTAATTTAATTTTGCAATAATATAATTCAACATAGAGTCCAGTTGTCGTTATTTCACGAGGCTAAGGTATCCAGCTATCAATATAGCGGACCGGGCCCAACAGTAGCCTAAGTTACTTTTTATAACATCAGCTATCTGCTGCTAGTAAAAGTCCCGTCAAAATCTGTCCAGCCGTTTCGGACATTAGATGGAACAAACAGACAGACAGCAAAAAAAAAACAAAATGGTTTTTTGTTGTTAGTACCGTACACTTTCATATGCATTTAGTAAAAATGAATAAAAATGGATAAATTATTAAACGATGAAGCATAATCAGCCTATAATGTTCCCACTGCTGGGACACAGGCCTCCTCTCGTTGAGAGGGAGTGGGCCGTAATGCACCACGCGGACCCAGTGCAGGTTGGTAGATGTCACATGTTTTCGAATATTTGGTTCTAGGACATGCCGGTTTCCTCGCACGATGTTTTCTTTCACCGTTTTGAGAGCAATGGTGATGAAATAATTTACACAAAGTAAAGCGCCTGTCTGGGTTCGAACCTACGACCTACAACTAGAAAGAAAGAAAGAAAAATAGGTTTATTTGACACAGAAACACATGCATACAAAAAGATAATACCTATTCAACTACTGTTCTCAATCATCATACATCTCGATAGTCACCCTTTCTAACCATATAGTTACAAAGGGCGTGAACTACCGAGATGTATGATTTTATGCTAATATTTTATATTTAGGTATATGAATTTTTATTCGTGGAATAAAATTGACGTCTGATAGATTTTAAGTATATGTATAATATGGAAGAACTGTCAAAAATTTGAAATTATTCCAAGAATAAAATTATCTGGTGTTGAAAACATCAGCCCTTTGTAAACAAAAAATCTCCTAAAAACCTAAAAAATATATATGTTTAGTCAAAAACTGCAGAAAAAGGTACAGAGGCCAGCACATCAATCTACCCCAATCTGTCAAACTTTCCCAATTGAATATGAACCTTATTCCTTCGTGGTAAAGTTGAAAATCTATCAAAGAAATTTGACAGATTGGGGTACCTTGATGTGCTGGCCTCTGTACATAAGTAGTGAATTTTTAACCGACTTCTAAAAAGGAAGAGGTTCTATGAAAGAGCAAATGGTTTTCGTGCAGTAGCATGGCCTCGGCAGTATTTATTTTAATATACAAAATTATTGTAAATATTTATTAAATTGTGCGTCACGTCTTGTATTTTATTTGGTTTTAATCTATATAAAATATTTCAAACAAAACAAAAAAAAACCTATAATTAACAATATTCTCTCGATTCAAAAATATGTATTTTCAGCTAATTAAATAATACGTATGTATATTGTTTAATTAGCTGCTAATACATATTTTATTTTTAGTATTGATAATAAAATATCTCATCTTTATTTATTGGTAGTAAAAATACAATTTGTAGCGTCATTGCATCTATCTTGTTATGACGATGGACTAGTAGGTAGTTTTGGTTTTGTACAAACAAATGTTTACTGCAGCGCTTCCTGGTGAGTTGTCACCGTAGCACCTAAGCTATCTAAGAACATGCACCAATCAAATTCAAACCCATCACTGAAAACCGCATCAAACTCAAAGAAGTAGTTTTGGAGATAAATGGCAACATTAGTTTGCAGTTTTTACACACATCCTCTCACCCCAAACGCATATACCGTCTCCGTACGGTCGTGGGTAAAAAACATAACGTCATAGGTAAAATACCTCATTGTCAATGGAACTGTAGCAAGGAAGACTTACCGCGCGATCTGCCACTTCGGAGGAATAAGAGAAAAAAGTAAACAAAACAAAAAACATCATTATTTAATGAACAATCTAAACATAATTTAATTTGGTAGCATCTTGAGTTGAGTGTATCATTCTATTCCTAATGACAGTAGAATAGTATCGTAGTAACGTGCTAACTCGCGCGGGGTTCGGGTGCCCACAGCGTACAGATCGTATTTTGGACTGAAAACAAAGAATAATAAGTTAGTTACAACATACCTACGATAACTTGTGAAAGGGACCAACCACGCTTTGGAAGCGATTGTCACAAGCAGCGTTGCTGTGTTCCGCTTTATAGGCGATTTCTATTTGGTCTCTGGTATGGCGACGTTTATCCTCTGGTCATTACAGATATTCAGAGGCACCGGTGACTATAGTCGTACTTTTAATTAGCTGCAGTAAAGTGACAGCTTATGTGTTACTTAAATGACTGAAATTGGCGTCTTTTTGTTTTTTTGCGGCCAAAAACTAAACCTTGGTTTTCTAGACAGAATAGTGTAACAAACGAAACTTATTTGACATGCATATCTCTAAATGCAGTCCGAAATGAGTTACTAAGAAGTGTCATTTTACTGCAGCTAATTGAAAGTCTGAGTATACTTACTATCAAGTGAGACGACGACGGATTCTTTGCCAAATTGCCATGCAACGCCAACGCCGACACACGCACTGACAGCTTTGTTGCACTATGGCGTAAGAAATCTGCCTCGCCTGCCTGCCCTTTAGAGCCCCCGAAACGATCGATCGCAATTGTCAAGTTTTACGTGATTGATGCACATTGATGCCCAAATTGATTGTATACCAAATGCAATTGAAGCAATTGACAATATTACTACAATTAATTGTAATAGATCGTTCCGGGGCTTCGGGGACCCTCTCGTACGTTGTTTTGCAATCGATAGCCTAGCGCTAGGCTGTCTGTCCGGGCGACATCGACAGACAGCTCGAGCTCGCTAGTGTATTTACTAACATAGGCTGAGCTATTTTGTTACTAAAATTGTTGACCTCATTGTAATTTGAATGAACAGTTTATTATTAGGTAATTACATTTTTTGACGATCAATTAGCAACCTCACTGAAACTTGTCGCGTATTTCATTGAATTATCAACAGGCAATTAAAGGCTTTGTCATTGTCTTGAGTGATTCTGGTTTAATTAAGATTACCTTGCCTGCAGTTAGTTAACTTTAGATTTTTTATAGCCGTTTAAGACTGATAATTCAGTCGTGAGAATGAGTTATATCAGTGTGGTTGTATTCAGGTAAGTATTAAGACATGTTTATCATAGTGTATGAATTTGAAGCGGTTTTAGGAATGTCAAACGCGAGATAACTCGCATGTTATTTATTATATCTAAGAGGCGAGAAGTCAAGTATACGCTTGTTTTTAGTGTTAAAAATCATGAATGAAGTTTTCGACGTATTAATTGTAAGAAGGTTGTACTTTAACCATTCGTTTATTAAATCAAGGTCATGTTGGGCGTTCTTTATGATGTTGTTTTATGAATTGTTTTGTCAAAGTTTATGCTTTAGACATGCCAAAATAATATTCAAAATGTTGTAAACGTGTGACCGAGTAAAATTACCTACTTACAAAAAAAACTGACCAAGTGCGAGTCGCAGTCGGACGCGAAGGTTTCCGTAAATACCACCGTAAACACACAATATAACACTAATAATTACATATTTTTTAAACACGTGTTTTTTAAATTTTTATTATTTGTACACACTGTAAAAATTTCAAGTGTTTACTTATTAAGGTTCAAAAGATACAGCCCTGTGGCGACATGCGACAGACGGATGCACAAACGGACAGCAGAGTCTTAGCATACGCAGTCCTTTTGATACGGAACCCTAAAATGTTATTTCTTACAGGATGGTGGAATTACATACAAAAGATAATATCTTTATTATTTTAAATCGGCGTAAGTTAGGAAGGTTACTAACCTGTTTATAATTTGATTGACCTACTCTTCATTTAAATGAGAAAATGTAATACTAAGAACCCATGTTTTAATTACTTTCATGTGCCTATCGAATGTAACAATCCAACAGAATATAAAGCGCATGAAGAACTATTGTGTTATAAAATAAATATTGTGTTATAGAATAAACACCTTAATTCAGGCAAATAAATGAATCAATGAATCAGTATTAATGTAATGCGCATTATCATTATAATTATGGTAACACCACCTTAGACTCCAGCAGACAGGCTCGACCTAGTGTGTTGTGCAAAATGCTTCCTTTCGCGTGGAGTTATCAAGTTGAAATCAATGTCAAATAGTCAGGGCTGCAGTCCCTTGAAGCAGTGAAAAAATCAAACTTCAAAGTCAACGTACCTAATCAAAAGATACGGGCGTTTATGCTCCGTTTATGAATCAAAACCTATAGGGTACTTCCAGTTGACCTCGAATCCTGAAATTTGGCAAGAAGCAATGTCAGCACAAACCGAAAACCGTAAATCTGTAGTAATATACCTACGGAACCCTCGGTGCGTGAGTCCGACTCGCACTTGACCGGTTTTTTTTTCATTTAAGCCTAGCTATTATTGTATGGAATAGTAAACATTGTTTTTGGCAAATAAACATTATCTTGTCTATTCTATTTTAAACCGACGATAAAAAAGGAGGAAGTTCTCAAGACGATGCGTATATTGTTTTATTTGCTTTATTTGCGAGCACCTAATAATTTTTTTTTTTTTTAAGGATGGGAAATCATCAAATGACCCCTCCCGCTCTGGGTGGAGCGGAAGGGAGTGTCAGACTCTTACTGACTAAAACCCATCCGTGTTCCTTCCTTAGCCCTTTATGTTCAGGGGCAGCGGTAACCCTTTCGGACAATCCCGCTGCCCACCTAGTAGTACCTTACTATGCATAATAAATTATTCGCATCAATAGATAGGTCTACGGCGTAGCAACATGTGGTCCACCGTAGACAGCTACGCTAGCGCTACGAAGATGCTACGACTTCTATGTTCTATGTTAGAGGATTTGGTTCCGCACATAGTCCTTCAAGTGGACCATTGTGCGTGGGGTGTTCTTCCAACTAGCCTCCAGAAGTTGTTACATCTCCTGGTCTATTAAGAGTGTTTACGCCGTACGGCATTTCATACAAACTTTCAAGCCCTTGTTTTTCGAAATGAATGAACGGATTTTAATGAAACTTTATACACATAAACAGGATACAAAGGTCTAAAAAGTTAGCAGAGAACATTTTCGAAAAATTGTGTTTCAGCCAAATTAGACCGATTTTAAAGTTTCCATAGAAACAGAGATTTCCAGTTATCTTTTTTTAAATAAGACATTTCGAAAATGTTCTCTGGTAACTTTTTAGACCTTTGTATCCTGCTTATGCGTATGAAGTTTCATTAAAATCGATTCATTCATTTCGAAAAACAACGGCTTGAAAGTTTGTATGAAAAGCCGTACGGCGTAAACGCTCTTAAGAACATCTGTGTAAGATCTGGGTGTCCCTTTTCTGTCCTTATCTGCGGACGCCTGTGCATTCAAAGCACATGTGCAACGGTTTTCTCAGCCTCCATGCAAGCTCTACATAGAAGACTGTCCGTTATGCCTATTGTGTGGAAGTGTTTGTTTAGGGAGCAGTGTAAAACCTATTATGTGTCCATGCGTAGTAAACCTGCCATCTAATGATGGCATGGCTTCCTTGGACTGCCTGCAGCCCGGTGTCGACTTTCACCATCTCTTCGCGTTTGCCTTCACGGATCCACAGACTGACGCGCTAGATGCTCTTCTGGTCAGTTTGTCAGCTGCGTCGCTAGTGATCCGCTGAGTCCTTTTATCCATTCTAGTGTCACTGTGTTGCGGTTAGATACCGTTGCTCGTTCTAGCGCATTGAGACATTCTAATATTAGTCTCGAGGTGATATATTTTATTAGGTATCCCTAAGGATTGGAGGACTGAGGCGCTGTCGGAGAGTGTACGAATATGGGTGACCACTGACCGTAACTCTCCTGGCTTACGTAAGCCGCTTGTATAATGCCTACACTCCGCTTGGTAGACGGTGTTGAACATTCCCAGCGGGCTGTTTATGTTAAGATCGTGTGAGAAAACTCCGACTCCAGTTCCGCAGTCGGTCTTTGATCCGTCAGTGTATACTCTCAACTCTTTTGGGCCTGAGCAGTCGCACTGTTCCTCTGTAAGTATTGTTAAATAATGCTTTTGAAAGTAGTGTTACTTTCGGGGCTTCGTCGCAGAGTGGTCGGATAGGAAGCACTGACCTCATCTAGCTTTAACCATTTTTTTTCTATTGACATGTAAAAGTGTTTGATAAAACTAATTGACAGAAATAAATATTATTTGTCTTAACTAATTTTAATGATTCCATCAATTTGAGCACACTTTGTATGAACAATTTGGATAACTATCGAAACCTAATTTCTAAGGCAATGAGGGGGTTTTTCTTTAAACGGTTACGTGAAACGGACTTCAGTGTAGTTTCATTCTTTTCATTCAAGTGTGGACTTTGATACTTGTTAGGAGCGTTTACGACGTACGGCATTTCATACAAACTTTCAAGCCCTTGCTTTTCGAAATGAATGAACTGATTTTAATGAAATTTCATGCGCATAAGCAGGATACAAAAGTCTAAAAAGTTAGTTAAGAACATTTTCGAAATGTGTTATTTAAAGAAAGATAACTGGAAATCTCTGTTTAAATGGAGAATTTAAAATCGGTCTAATTTGGTTGTAATCATTGAAATATATAGGTATTAGGTACTAATACTATTTTTAGAAAATGTTCTTAACTAACTTTTTTAGACTTTTGTATCCTGCTTATGCGTAGGTACGATGTTTCATTAAAATCGGTTCATTCATTCGAAAAACGAGGGCTTGAAAGTTTGTATGAAATGCCGTACGTCGTAAACGCTCTTAGGATTAATATTTCACCGTTATTTCTAGTATTCTGATCTGTGGGTCATGGAGCATGGAACAGCTGAAGTTTCCACCTTCATTCATGTTCGGGGCGGCTTCAGCGGCGTACCAAGTGGAAGGTGCCTGGAATGTCAGTGGTAAGTAATCAAATCCATTACATTGTGGGTTGTGATTTCGGTTTTTTTTTCTTCTTTGTCCACTATTTTTCCTTGTGGTGGCAAATCGTCAAAATCTGCCATGTTTTTTTTTTAATTTCGAACTGCCTGTGTCACTGGAAGTGTCATGATGATAAATCTGACACCTACATTTCACTGCTTTTGCAACAACTGGGCCCAAATCCAGACTCCGGGATGCAGATAAAAAAAGTAATTTTGGAAAACCTAATGATACTTTGCCTGACCTGGGCAACACTAGACAAACGAGGCAGTCAAATATTTAAACTCAAACTTAAAGAAAAAACAATTACAGGCACTTTTGAATAGCCAAGAGGTCGGTCAGTCAGAAAGCTGAAGCTAGTTGCCCATTCCAAAGCGTAGTAGGTTCCTATGGAGAAGAACGGGCAAGAAACATGGAGTTTCTTGCCCGTTCTTCTCCATAGGAACCCACTCTTTTAAATCAGAATATTTATTTTATTAAACTATTTAGGTACACTAGATACTAAATTAAATGACTATAAACTAACTTATTGTATAAATAAATACAAAAACAAAGGACACTTAGGCGTCGAAGTACTCGTCCTCATCGCTGTCATTCGGAAACGTGCCTAGAAGACTGGCAGCATTGCCACGTTGAATGGAAATGCAAATTCTTTGGCCAAAGAACGACCCACCCCTCAGGTCACGTGAAGTGTCAACCAGCCGGCGAGAAATTTCCTTAAAAAGAAGACGCGCACTCGGGCCCCATAACCTGAGCGTTTCGACCCCGAACGGCTCAAAGCTGTAGTTGCCTATAAGGTTACAGTATTTGCGCCGCTTGAGGGTCTCAACAGCCGCAGCAGCGGCGTCAGCACAGCCCGCCGTGCTAGGAACATGAGATGGCGCAAGGGTATCGACACACGTTGCGTCCCACAAAATATTGGTAAATTAATTATTAATATTCGTAACAGAATATTGGTTACATAATTCATGTTGATTGTCTTAAGAGAATGAATCACCCTGACGACCTTCGGAGCGACGGAAAGAAGCAGGTGACATGTGCGCTTGTCGCTTGACGCAAGTCGCGTTGCTTGACGCCGTGAACGGGGCCTAATGCTATTTATGATGATCCAGATAAAGGTCTCAGCATGTGGGACAAACTCTTGCACGATCGCCCCGAGCTGGTAGCAGATGGCAGCAATGGAGACGTGGCGTGTGACTCCTACCACCTGTGGAGGAGGGACATTGAGATGTGCGAAGAGCTAGGACTGAACATGTTCAGGTAGATCACTAAAAATACGAGGCATGTCTTCATCACTACCGCTTCGGCCGTCAAGGAAACCGGGGTTCCAAATGAAGACATGCCTCTTCTTTTTTTATATCAGTTTTATATCAGCCTATCCTAGCGAATATCGACTGTAGGTACAAGGAACAGCCAATCTGAGCAATCATCATTTGGAGTATGCTGCCGGCAGAATACCTATGCAGTTTGGAAAATATGATAATTTTTGTCTGTGCAAGATGGCTGGAAGCTGTTCATATTTTAGCTTTGATTCTTAATAGAATTGGTTGAAATTCATACGCTTCCATGACGATCGTTATCGTGGTATTTAATTAAGTATTTGATTTGGTTTCCATCTGTTAAGTTTGAAAAATATGTACTTACAGTTATTTGTTTCTCTTTCCAGATTCTCTATATCCTGGACCCGTTTACTTCCCAGTGGATACCCTAACCACATCAGTGAGGATGGCAAGAACTACTACAACAACCTGATCGACGGTCTACTGGAGAAGGGCATCCAGCCTCTTGTTACACTTTTCCATTTTGATCTGCCGCAGTCTTTGCAAGATTTAGGTAAGCATTTACTAGTGACTTCGAAAAAGGCTTGCGAAGAGTTAGTGGAACTTCGACAATCGAGTTGTTTAAACAGATAATCTGTCTGAGGTCTGTTTTACTGCTTGTACGATATAAAGATCACCGCGCAGTGCATCCTTTGTACTTGAAAGTGACGGAACTGACAAGATATTGAGGTAATCGAAATCAATTTTTATAACATTTGATGTTTCACATCAAAACTGATTAATCTTTGCCTTCTCCATATTATTATTAAACCCAGAACCCTATGCAAAGAACTCTCGCTTTTGAGGTTTTGTAATAAGAAAGTATGCTTATCGAATACTTTAATTACCTACTCTTACATATTTCCAGGTGGCTGGGCCAACCCACTTATTGCCGACTGGTTCGCGGACTACGCTGAAGTTGTGTTCTCCCTCTACGCTGACCGCGTGAAGTACTGGCTCACCATTAATGAGCCCTATATAACATGTGACGCAGGCTATGGGAAGCAAATGGCCCCATTCTTCGATGATCCGATGCTGGGCCGGTATCTGTGCAATAAGAACGTGCTGATGGCTCATGCTAGGGCCTACAGGGTCTATGATGAGTTGTATAGGGATAAGTATAATGGTAAGTACTTATGTCTGGTCTCTGGGTATTTCCTTGCACCTTATGTACGCCACGTCGTTTCTCCTTATATGTGCTAAAACGTATTAAAAAAATAAACTAAATATTGATTGATTTCCTTATAGTGGTATACCTCTCCACTCCTCATAAGCACATCAGGACATGTTGACCCCTTATCGCTACGACACTATGTGCTAGAGACCGTTTTCGGGGGTCCATTATTGAGTGTGTAAGTCACCCTTTGCCATTTTATGTGTGTAATTTATATAACAATGATCAGGCAGGGGCTATGTAAATAGTCTTTCGATAGTCATAGATAACCAGTTTACTTTAGCAACCCAAACCCATAATCTTTGTTCCCATACCCTGCAATAGTCCCGTTGGTCCGGGACCCCAGAGATCCGTGAAATGTCAAGAGATGTAAAAATAATAATAATAAAGTGAGAGTGTGAGTGTCATCATCTGCCTAGCCTTTTCCCAACTATGTTGGGGTCGGCTTCCAGTCCAACCGGATGCAGCTGAATACCAGTATTTTACATGGAGCGACTGCCTATCTGACCTCCACAACCCAGTTACTGGGTAATACGATACCCCTTGGTAAGACTGGTTGTCAGGCTTTCGGGCTTCTGACTACCCGTAACGACTGTCAAAGATCCACGAATGGCAGCCGGGACCAACGGCTTAACGTGCTTTCCGAGGCACGGAGGTGTCTCGATATGTAAAGATGGTCACCCATCCACAGACCAACCGCGGCAAGCGTAGCTTAACCTGATCGATCGACCTGTGTGGCTGTTATTATTTAGCCACGGGCCCTGAGAGTGTGAGTGTGTTTATTTTAATAAAGTGTGATCCCTGTTTAAACAATCCAAATGTAAGCGTCATATTTATCTCAATTGCTGTCTAATTGTTCACACACACGACCGGCACGTCAACAGCAGAGGCAACTGTAGCCGTCGACAATGCGCCGCTCGTATATTTAAGCACCATACTCAAATATGCGAGCGGTACGTTGTCGACGGCAGCCGGCGACGCGTCGAAGAGTGTCGATGACTGCAGATAGCCTCTCCCACTACGAATAAGTATATCTGTAGTGTATCTTATTCGTCGCTCTCCCATTAACGCGTGCTGCTCGTGTGTATATTATAGGTACACTGATTGACTTTTCTCTTATACATAATTAATCGAAAGTTTTCATAAAAAACTTACGGAATAAATCTACCCTTTCCAGGTAAACTGTCGATAGCAACACTGTTCTCCTGGTTCAAGCCATTCACTCCAGAAGATCAAGAAGTAACTGATCTCACTATTGATCACTGGGTATGAGCATTAGTGCCTGATTACAGCTATATGAGTACTTTTATGATGTTGATAACATCAACATCTGCCTAACCTTTTTCAAAGTATGTTGGGGTCGGCTTCCAGTGTAACGGGATGCAGCTGTGAACCAGTATTTTTACATGCAGAGGACTGCCTTTCTGACCACTACAAACCATTTACTGGTTAATGCGATACCCTTTTGTAAGACTAGTTGTCAGACTTCGGGCTTCTGATGACCCCTAACGACTGTCATAGATCTACGAATGACAGCCAGGACCAATGGCTTAACGTGCTTTCCGAGGCAGGAAGGTGTATAAAGATGGTGAAACAAGTCGCAAGCCCCTCAAAGCGTTTATAACGATTTGATGGTATTATTATCATCATCTACAAATTGTCTCATATACCCAAAGAAATTGGGTCAAGTTCACATTTTTTTCTTTTTAAAGGAAGGCCGATACGCTCACGCGATTTTCTCCAAGGAAGGTGGATGGCCACGAAAACTAGAGAAACTGTTAAATGAAAACGCGAAGAAGGAAGGCTACACGCATCCCAGACTGCCTCCTTTCACTCCCGAAGAAATAGAACTGGTTAGAGGTACGTGTTTCATGTATGGTGGGTAGTGCTGGGTGGTTACTGGCAGATAGGATTCTTTAAGTGTCGTAAAGTGTTGTTGTACCAGTGTACATTATCATCTATCTGTCCAGGTAAGCATTTGAGCACCGCCTGGGTACGGAAGCTCAGGAAAGCTATTAGTCTGTGCGAAAGGTGCAAGAGAAGGCATCAAAACAACGCAGCCCAAAGGCTACTTTGAAACTACCGGGCAGAAGTTTAAAATAGTGTAATAAAACCTCATTATATATTTATTGTTGACATTTTTTTAAGGAACCTACGACTATTTCGCGCTGAACCACTACACAACACGGCTGGTCCGCAGAGTGAAGCCAGGAGAACCACCAGGGAAATGGTTCTTTGACGGCTCAGAGGAACTGAACACTATCATGGATAAGGATCCTTCGTGGGAGACCACGGCAGTTGATTGGTTTGCGGTGAGAACCATGACACTATGAAAGTTCATCGTCTGCCTAGCCTTTTCCCAACTATGTTGGGGTCGGCTTCCAGTCTAACCGGGTGCAGCTGAGTACCAGTATTTTACATGGAGCGACTGCCTATCTGACCTCCACAACCCAGTTACTGGATATACGAAACCCCTTGGTAAGACTAGTTGTCAGACTTTCGGGCTTCTGACGACCCGTAACGACTGCCAAAGATCTACGAATGACAGCCGGGACCAACGAGCATGATTAGATACCACACTTTGAAAATGGATTTTATATCTTAATTGATGGAGGTATTTTTGACAGATGACAGACTGAGATCAGGGGCCTAAAAAGGCCACTTTGGCAGAATCATAAGAAAATTCATATCACGCAGTTCATCTGTTTGAAAGTTTCACACCTATGAGGTGTACCTATAGCATTTTACGAATTTCCATACAAAACTGTCATCTAGATGAAATTGCGTGTTATGAATTGTTTTATGATTCTGCCAAAGTGACCGTTTTAGGCCCCCAGACTGTAAACGTTTTTAACACATTGAAGGACACTGAACGAGACACAATAGAAGTTTTACTGTTATTACGTCGAGGGGCGTTTTGTGTGCAAAGTGTTAAAATTACGAGAATTTTCCCTCAGGTATTTATTCAAAAAGCACGGTTTATGAATTAGGTCACAATCAAAAATTTGTTTGCTCTTGTAGGCACAGTATAAGATTAATAACATAAATAAATGAGATCAGCTACATTTACGTAGTTAGGTGTAAGTGTAGGTTAAGTATTCATTAATCGGTGATTACGGGATGAAATAAGCAGTTCTTTAAAAAATACAAAACAATGATAATGATGAATTACCTGCGAAACAATGGTTTGGTAAAAAATTTATAGGTAGGTACTTAATTTTCTGTCTCAACTTTTTTTCGCAACATACAAAAATATTAGATTTTTATTAAATAATAATTTTAAAACTAGTTTATAAAAAACCAGCCAAGTGCGATTTGGACTCGCACACGAAGGGTTCCGTACCACCATACAATATTTTACACTACATATAAAATACGGCAAAAAAGTCACGTTTGTTGTATGGGAGCCCCCTTAAATATTAATTTTATTCTGTTTTTAGTATTTGTTGTTATAGCGGCAATAAAAATACACATTCTGTGATTTCAACTGTCAAGCTATACATTTAACAGTAAAAAGAAAAGGGAGGAGCTCAATGGGCATCAAAAAATTCGTCCGTATCGCTGTCAATGGAATAAGCGCCCAAAAGGATTGCAGCATTACCGCGCTGGATGGCAATGCGGATTCTTTGGGCTAAAAAAAATGGTTCAAAACAACACAGGTCAAAAATAAATTATGTTTTACAACTAATGATGATAATTAACTCAAGGTCATTATTTTAGGTATATCCGCAAGGTCTTCGCGAGCAGCTGCAATGGCTTAACTCCACGTACGACGTCAAGGAGATCGTCATCACAGAGAATGGAGTGCCCTCACTGGACCCCGGCCTGGTGGACACCCAACGGCTGAAGTATTACAGGGATAATTTGGAACAGGTAAAAATGGCGATGTGTTTGGAGGTTTTGGAATTACGTTCCGAACATTTGGATACCCAGTAACTGGGTTGTGGAGGTCAGATAGGCAGTCGCTCCATGAAAAATACTGGTTTTTTAAACATTTGGATTCAGCTGCATCTGATGAGACTGGAAGCCGACTAGGTAGATGATGATGATTTGCTAGGATACGGTAATAAAAAAAACCGTTTTTATTTTTTCACTTTTTAGTTGACCTACTTATTCCACACAAATTCATATACTTATACTACTTGCTATGTAAATAATATCAGTGACAGGAAGTTACTAAAACATCATCAATAAAAACTAAGTGGAAAAAATTCGTATTGTTGAAGCTAACCCAAAAGGCATACCGCATACCTACCATAAAAAATAAAAAAAGAATTTTCGAAATCGATCTACCAACCGATAAATCGATATCGCGTACCTAACATACATACAAAAAAAAAACAAGTACAGTCGAATTGAAAACCTCCTCTTTTTTGAAGTCTGTTAAAAACTGAATGGAACGGCGAGTTGCGGGAGTCTATTAGGTTTTTTGTTTTTGTGTTTTGGCAACTGAGCCGATGTCGACTATTTACTTGTAGTTGAAAATCAACAAATGGCCGCGATGACGCATGCGCAATGCGTCATCGCATGGTGTTATTGATAATGTTTAAATAAACTTTGGAAGAACAATGATATGCATTATATGTCGTTAGATTCAGTATTAATGGGGCTATTTTTAGCTAAATAAAAAATAGGGTCATCGCTTTAGATTTTGAAATAACCTTTTTTGAATTTTCAATTGGCGTAATGTAAACAAACATAAAAAATAAACATTTCAAAACAGTTTAAGTCATAACAAGCTGTGTAATTTTGCCTCTTCTCTCCCCTTGACTATACAATCATTAGTATAATAGCGGACCATAGAATTTTTTTGTGTAAGAGTCATAAGTAGCGAGAGTACCCGCGTGCCGTGGGCAGAAAAAAATGTTCATACGACGCGCGACGTCACGGTAAAACCGGGGCGCATGAGTGGGTATTATGTATTAGCAGGGTAAACGCGCAACGGCTTTCATTTTAACAGTTCAACAACATTCATTAATTGCGTTATTTACGTTGGCTGAGCAGACAATTTTTTGGACATATTAAGCAATGGATTAAAATGATTAAGATTGCGCTATCAGGGTGCTGGTTTAACTTACATTTACAAAAATCTGTCTGCCTCTTCGGGAAATAAAGACAACGACGTGATAGCTTATCTTCGTGTGTTATCTTTTACAACCCTTACTGGACTTGGTACTTTAAAGCCGATGACTACATGGCTCTCAGGTTCTATACGATAATACTTAATAATAATTTTGTGTTCTAGGTCCTACTGGCTATAAACGACGGTATCAACGTGACAGGTTACACCGCCTGGACGCTTATGGATAACTTCGAGTGGTTGAGTGGACATGTGTAAGTTTTATACTATACTGTATTACGAAATGCCAGCACTACATGGGACACAAGTTGAAGAATCGAAGTTTCTAAAAGATGAAAACCAAAGGTTGTATATGTGGTAAATTCTGGGCATTATGAATAGCTATGGTGATACCCACGACATACCCAGGAAGGAACATGGTTCTGACTGAAACCATTAACCTGATCTATTTTTTCAGAGCAAAATTCGGTCTCTACGCTGTGGACTTTTCACATCCGAACCGGACTCGAACGCCGCGTGAGTCTGCGCGGTACTACTATTCTGTTATAAAGAGTAGACTGCTACATCCAACTCAAGATAATATAATCTAACTAGCCTGTATTGTCCCACTGCAGGGCACAGACCTCCTTCTCCCTTTTCCACACAATTCTGTCTTTCAAGATAATACCAAATTAAATTATGTATAGATTGCTAATTGTAGTTTTCTTTTGTTCAAACAATTTTAATAAAACAAAGTTTTAAAAGGTCCACAAGTAAACCATTGATGAAACGGAATGCAACAACAAAACGACCGAATAAACGCAATGGAAAAGCAAAAACAAAACGTAGTTGCATTCCAGCGCGTCATGATATTATTTTTTCAAAGTAACAGTCTTACTCTTCTTTATTCTTCCGCTGTGTAAGGCGAATATCTAGTACCAATGACCTGTATTATAAGAGGTCAGTGTCTAGTACGCAGCAAGATAGATTTACTTTGAAAATTATTAAATCAGACTACCATGTTGTAATGGAATGTATAATGTCATTTTCATGTGACAAGTGTCAACCAACCATAAATGTCATTGAATAATTTGACATTCGCGTTGGAACTTCTCCTGTCATTGCATATTATCAAATAAAAATAACAATTTCATCAAATTAGAGCTATATTAAGTCCATATGTTTACAGTTATACACATAAATACCCGAAAACAACTAAATAAATTGCTCCCCACTTAAAATAACCTTCAAAAGAGTTGATAGTTTTCAGTTCTTGAGTGAATATTTTCGATAAAAAATGTCGAAAATTAAGAAGCTAACGGGCTCGTTCCGCTATACACAATGGGATCCTTGCTTGATCGTCTCGCAGATAGTGGCTATGCAGTCTGTGCTGTACTGCTCTTTATGTCTGATAATCGCCCTCATGCAGGACTTGACGGGATCCACCAGAACCTTGGACCATATCTTCGAATATCATGTAAGTTTGAACTAATTATTGTTATGAGAAGACCCTTTAGATGTCTAAAGCCATATCAGCATAGTTATCCTTGTTAATTTATTTAATTAAGTATTTGTGGTGTTAAATTGTCTGCAGTTGAGTCATTTTGGTAATTACTTTAAACAAACATCTGATAAATGTTTATCTTTAACAAGATTACTGTTTAAAAATATGTCAATTATAATTTTAACTACTTGTAACCTGGATAATGTTAAATTCTTGAAGGAAATGGGGCAGTTTTAAACTTTGCATCTTAAGTTGGCATTGCATCATTTCATCTGTTGACTGTCTAGGAGTTGACATCTATATACTAATAATAAAGCTGAAAAGTTTGTTTGAACGGCATAAACACTGACAACGCAAGTCAGATTTGAAAAATTGATAGCCTAATTCTTGAGAAAGGCTAACATCACGCTAGAACTCTTAGGGAGATGAGTAAAAATGAAATAAGTAGAATGCTAAGCGGAAACTAAGTACTAGCATGTGCAGGGGATGCAATGTGACAGGGTGGGTTGGGGGAACAAGAACTTTCACACGGACAAAATCGTGAGCACTAGATAGTAACTATATAAAATTCAAAAGTCCTGACTGAATGATATATCAACGCACACCGCTGGTCCTAGAGAGATAAAATTTGGACAGTGTGTTCTTTGTGAAGAGTAAGAATCCACTAAGAAAGGGTTTTTCGAAATTCCACCCCTAAGAGAGTGAATGGGGGGAGGGTGAAATTTCACACGGACAAAGTCGCTGGCAGGAGCTAGTGTATTATAAAGCAAAGGAAATCTATTTAATTTCAACCACTTATAAGGACTCAGCAGTCACAGCCACTTCATTCTCATTGTTTTTAATGAATAAATATAATAAAATGCAATATTTACGTATTGCAGGAGTTACATGTACGAGACAGTGAGGGTCGCTCGGTCATTTTTGCATTTGTACTGAATGCAATCATTGGAGCCTTCATTCTGTGGATGGTTGTTGGCAGAACTAAACTGTGCTTAGATTTTAGGTGAGTGATATTGTAATATATATTGTACATCTATTTGGCCAAAAGTAAAAATAAGCAGTTTTAAGTCATGGACTGTTTAAGGGACTTGTGGCTTAGTAATAACAGTCACACGGGTCGATCAATCAGGTTAAGGTATGCTTGCCACGGTCATTCTATGTATGAGTGACCAACTTTACATACCGAGACCCCTCCTTACCTCGTAAAACACATTAAGCCGTTGCGTTGGTCCCTGCTGTCATTCTTGGATCTTTGAAAGTCGTTAAGGGTTGACAGAAGCCTAAAAGTCTGACAACCAGTCTTTCCAAGTGTGTTAACCAATAACTGGATTGTGGAGGTCACAGAGGCACTCCCATGTAAAACACTATAGAGACTGGAAGGCGAACCAAACAGTTTGTAGATTGTAAGTCATGCAGTGTTTGTGATAATGTTAAAATCCTATGAGTGAGAAACTCTATTGACAACCAAACTTGTTAAAATCAATAACATAATTTGATGCACGTGCTCAACTAAAGTAGGCAGTTGTTGGGATCTAGAACATAATGATTTCTTTACGTTTTTAATGCAACTTTTTCTTCCATGGTGTAGGTACTTATTTTTTTCAGATACCGTTAACGAAAGCTGAAGTTAGCGAGTACTTAAGAGATGATGCTCTTCATTTAATTAACAAATTAATGTATTTATCAAACCATTCTTTTTTTTTCTAACATTTCAGTTGCACATACCACGGGATCCACCTCATCGCATGCTGGCTATACAACGGTTCCTTCCCCATATCATTCTCTTGGTGGGCACTGAGCGTCTCCTGTGCCTGCATCACATGTGTAGCTGGAGAGTTCCTCTGCCTTCGAACTGAACTGCAAGCCATCCCACTGAGTAACATTGGAGCTAAAGTGGATTTATGAGACTTGGTCAATCAAATACCCTTTGAATTGCTGATATTGGACAGCCTTTGTCACTAAACGGGGGAAAAGGACAATTTTCAGTCACTTTTAGAAATACAGAATTTTGCAATATTTATGCCACATTTAAAGCTATAATTAATAATAGACGGGTTTATATAATCGTTGCTGAAAGGTACGATACGTTTAAACCTTAAAAATGTATAGTTACAGTTGCTGATCATTACTTAAAGCAACGTTTATAAATAAAATGGTATAATACCAGCCTATTATTGTGCCATTGCAGGGCAAAGGCATCTTCTCATACCGAGGAGATACGAGCATTGATGCGAAGACGTCGCTTGTTTAAGACAGGTTGGCGATTTCAGACTATGGAAACAAAATCTACCCGTTTTGATTCTTACATAAAATTTTTAGGTCATGTAAAAAGGCTTAACTAGGTTTTTAGTTACAAAATCCTCAGTTTTAGCATTTAGACCTCATATTGGGTCAATTTTAGGTGTCCTAAACACAAGTTTTTAATCCAAAATAACTCCTTCAGAGACTTATGGCCTGAGAGTAGCTTTTTAGAAATTGTATTAAATAAACGTTCGAAACGAATTAATGACGAGTCTCTACTCGACTCTTATATCCGTACTAATATTATAAATTCGAAAGTAACTTTGTCTGTCTGTCTGTATGTTACCTTTTCACGCCTAAACCACTGAACGCATTTCGATAAAATTTGGTAGAGAGATAGATTGCATCCCGGGGAAGGACATAGGATAGTTATTATCGACATACCTCGTGGGCGAAGCCGCGGGCGGAAGCTAGTAGATTAATATTCGCAGATATTCTCAATAGTATAGAATAAAATACAGGGTGGCGTGGACATCGACGCGCAAACTGTAACCATAAATTCAGCACATTATCCTAGCGTATACATTTTTCATAGGTTACCAAAAAAGAATTTGCGTTTTCATTGAAAAGTTCAATACGTACGCCGTCAAAATGTATGGAACGGCAATTTTATTGAAGTGAAAACTTCTTTACGGGCGTTGGGCATTTTTTGAGATGGGGAAAAAAACCATTGAACTCGCGACACTGTTACCGACACCGCGCTACATTCGGATGTTTTCGGCTGTCCTCGGTTTTAATGTAAATCCGAAATGTCAGTAAGTGATGGCAAAGTATTCTGTTTTTGTTTTGTTTTCACTTCTGTCAGCACTCGCGGAGTGCCACTGTTTTTTTTTTTAAATAACTGACGAACCATTTCAACGCAGGTGGGTTCACAGAATCATGTACTGTATCCATAGTATCAGGATGCGCGTCGATGTCCTTGCCATTCTGTATACATACGAGCTTTATACACCCTGTATGTGTGAGGGAATTGCTTTCATGTGATTGGTGTGTTAATCACTCTCACATGAGCAAAGTATATGATGCAGTGCAAAGACGATAGTAAAATCTTAAGACGCTGCTCACTGTAATTTCACCTAATATATACTGTATTATAATGAAATTATTGTCTAATTAATTCATAATTCAAACATAAAATGTGGCAATTTAAAGGATAGTTTTTTATTTTTTGTATAGAGTTATTTTAAAATCTCCATTATTTTAGTAAAAGAACTGTTCTTCATTCAAGCTTGGCGCTCGCTTTTGATAAGGTGAGCCAAATAACAGGTTCTCATATTTTTAAAATTTTTGTTAGTCATAGTAGTATGTATAGCCAACCTCATAATTGTATTACCACTTTTGACAACAATTCTTATACAGTTAAATACAATGATCTTTAGGTGTTCAAATGACGTTGATAGAGGGTGCTGTTGGTAAACATTTGTGCAACTGTTTTGTGAAATGCAATGGGTTTCCTCACGATGTTTTCCTTCACCGTTTTGAGAGCAGTAATGATAAAATTATTTACACAAAGTAAACTGCCTGTCTGGGTTCAAACCTGCGACCTACAACTCGTAAATCGCGGTCGTTTCTACCACTGCGTCCCAGCTTAATCATTAGTAAGTGATGAAGGAGCAATCTTTTATTTTACAGTTATGTCATAAATTTCACCAATAATCTTTCTGTGTTAAAGGTATATTATTTGTACAATTGTTTTGTGGAATGTATTGTAAAAAACAAGATGGCTGCGTTAGTTCCGATTTTATCCACGCGGCATAAAAACCTTGTAGCGCTATAATTGGGTGTCAGTCAACCTTAGGGTGATAACGCGATTACGGGGTTGACTATACTACGTTTATGCAAGTATTTTCTTAACTGATCAATGATGACTTATATATACTATGTACCTATACTTAAATGTATGTAAATACTAAATAATTGTTAAATTGATGAGGCTAACATTGTAATATTCATATGGATTGTTTTTTATTTGAAGCCAAAACTGACTTATGTTTCAATGCTGTTTATCTATACTTATAACGGGTGTAAAACGAAGCCGAGTCACTCGCACTCCTCGTCACTGTAATATTTTTTTGTACTGGGCCATACCTGGGAACCATCTGGTTACGGAGATATTGAATGTCAAAATTCCAACTTTCACTGACATTTTTTTACGATAACAAGTTTTTAATGTTAAACAACTTTAAATACTCCCGAAACAACTTTAAATACTCCCACGTCCCTGGGCCGAATACACTAATAAGCACAATGTTTTGCGTTACATTCAGCAAATTTGCACATAGAAACCAAAAAACCTACCCGAAACTGTCAAATTTTCCCAATCAACTTTGAACCTTATGCTTTAGCGATAAAGTTAAAAATCTATCAAAGAAATTTGACAGATTGTAGTAGCTTGATGTGCTGGCGTCTACATAATGCGTAGTTGACGGCTATGTGATGGGTCTTGTTTACACCCTGTATATTATCTTTGCAGGTATAGAAGTAAGAAATAGTAATAAAATAAAAATTTAATGTACAGTGACTTAACTTGTATGAAAATCTAGAAATATTTTACTTTGAGGGGTTAGTTTAATACCTCTAACTAAATATGAGCTCTAAGTGCAAATTATTAAAGTCATTTTGGAATGGAGAAATTACAGGTTGATTGGAGCTCATAATAAAAATAAATATTAATGTATAATTCAATATCATGTAGTCTGAAAAAGACGAGTTGACGAGTGCGCGTCATGTGACTTTTACGTGCATTTTTATAAGGTTTAAATTACAATGATTGACGCGGTCTCGTGAATCTTAATTATTTCTGTAATATTATAACTTGGCTTGACACGCTAGTTAAGAACGATCTAATCGATGTCGACTTAAAAATTAGGTACTGTGAATAAATAAATGAGTGAAAAACTGTAAATATCTGTGATGGTCGGTATGCAATATTTATTCGTTGTAATAAGTGTAAATAAATGATTTCTAATATTTATTTTTGGATTTAACTTAGAACCTTGAAGGTATATTATTATACTTATCCTTTTTGATGATTTATTAAATTATATTTGGATCCTTTTTGATGATTTATTAAATTATATTTGGTCTATACTTTGGGGCTTGTGGCTAAGCAACAACAGCCGCACGTGTCGATCGATCTGGTTAAGATACGCTTGCCGCGGTTGGTCCGTGGATGGGTGACCATCTTCACATACCAAGACCCCTCAGTGCCTCGGAAAGCACGTTAAGCCGTTGGTCCCTGCTGTCATTCATACACACACACACATACATTTGAAACACTACACACACATACAACACACATCGACACATGAAATTAAAGTCACATTGGTACTTGCCCGATGAACCCTTGTGACCATATTTAATGTTTTTCTTCTACTTAACATGATCTTTTCCACTCTGCCTGTCTTATTGTTGGAAGTAAATAGGATACATGATAAAGAAAACAACAAAATAATTCACACTAACTTTAATAATAGACAAATCAAAAAACAATAACAATAGTTAGCAACGTAACTCATAAATATATCACAATATTCGTACAGCTAGCGAAGATTCAATGAAATCACTTGCAATGGCGTGCTAATATGCCTTAATACGAATGATTTAGCAGACATCTATATTATGAAAATGTTCGGTTCGCTTTGAGCAAAGCCAAGGATTTTTTTATGACATTAGATTATGAACCTTATTTTTAGTGTCATAAAGTTCTAACTCAGACTAGTTTGAACTTTATGACACTAAAAATAAGGTTTGCACGCTCAGGGATCCCCGAGGAACCTAATGGCGTCGGCGTCGATGTTCTACAACTTTGCACTTTATTTAACTGACATTAAAGTATATTTTCGAATATCACCAGAACATCTTTTGCTTGCAAAGTTACAGAGGTTGCACCTCAAATTTTTTTCACAACTTTAATACGATTGGAAATCCACAAGATTTTTTAAACTTCTCATTGGTTTATACATCTCAATAATGTAGGTAATGGTAGGCTACTATTTTTTATTTGATTTTTTTTTCAGAAAACTGTATCAGGGCTCCAGTTAGGAGCCCTAACAATACGCGCTGTCTAACAATACTGCTTCCAATACCAAGCGCTATTAAAATGTAATTTTTATGATGTCCACCAAAAACATTCGTTTCTAAATAGTTCAGTGCTCTAGCACTAATAAAATGGAGTGCGTGTCTTTATCGCTAATGCTTATATCAGACGCTTCACTTTTTATTGTTCATTTGATTCTTTCATTCGGCATCTTCCACTCTTAAGAGAAAAATCTGAACATGAAATAATGAATGCACCGGAATACGTAGCGTTGGAAGGCTGGGACGGCTTCCAACGCTACGTCTTCCGGTGGAAAGAGCATTCAAGGTGAACCGATGACCTTGTGAAGGCCGCATGAATCTGCTGGATGCGGCCAACAGAACCGGTCGAAGTGGCAGTGGCCTTTGTGCAACCGTGGACATCTTTCGGCTAAATGAATGAAAGGATGCATTAGTGAACTGGTCTAACGGTGTTGGATTGTGGCATTCGGCATCGAATGATTGAAAAATGAAAGGGGCAGGTGAATGTTCATTTCTATGCAATTTTATCGGTGTCATGTGAACGTGGAAACAAAAATTAACGTTTACTTGAGTGAAGCGTTTGATATCAGCTTAATATTCTAAGAATATAATACATATTCATCACAACACTTATTATTTAATAATTATTATGTATGCATTACTTGTTAGTGGTTACAATTTTAAAATATATTCATTTATCGTTGTTACATAAAAATAATGTGTGAGATTTTTGTAGATTTTAAATTGAATGAAAAGATTTTTTATTTCAATTTCAAATATTGGTAAAAAAATATCGTATAAGTAAACAATAAAACATGTTTTAACCCCTGGTTTAAAACAGTTTGACTAAGGCCTGAGTTCACCAACATTCCAACCATCGGTTAGGTATTTAAACAGTTAGAATGTTGGTGAACTCAGGCCTTAGGGTTAATTTCACCGATGAAACTGAACGGATTGAACACATCTAAACCGCGTTCAAGAGCTGACAGTGTCAATATTCCACAACAATGATGACATTGACAGCTCTCTGACTAGTAAATCTGCTGTCAAATCTCGTGGTATCTATTGTACAGTCCTTTCAATTATTTTATCTGGCAGAATTGTCGACATTTGCTCAAAAGCCAAAAAATAATATACCTATATTTTACCTCCGATTTTGCATCACTGTTTGTTCAAATCACAGTGATCTCTATTCTCATTCTTTTAAGGTTGCTATTGGGTTGCTGCCATTGACAATTCTGTCAAAATCATTGTGATCTTTATTATCGTCACAATAAGGTTGCTGTTAGTTTGCTGTTGTCACAGGTAAAATAACTGAATGGACTGTAATTGCTTGATACATGTTTCTCAGAAAGCAGGAGTTATCAGATTCTGAACATTAACTTACATACTGATTCATTTCGTTAAAATTAATAATAATAAACTTTTGAAGCAAAAGGCTAAATTGCAAGATGCAACAAATAACAACTGTCCATTATCTCTGGCTATCAAGCGACAAAAAAAGCAATTTTATTGCTCAATAAATAAGGCTTGATTTGTAATAGCATATTATGCTAAACAAATGTCTTTGTGACGTTATTGAACTAAATTGTTACATTTGAGTTGTGTTTAATACATAATTAAATATACAACATTCGATTATACAAAAAAACGTAACTATATAATATATAGCAAAAGCAACAAATTATACTTGAAATCAACTAGATAATACAAATTAAAAAGTTTTACAAAATTATATTTTTATAATAAATAAAAAAATCTGTACTTGTGTAATATGAACTTTAAAAAGAGTCAACAGTGCCACTAAAATTGATTTCTGACCTACTCTAAAAATTGCAGACAAACTATACTTTGTGAAGGCACTGCCATAAGTTAGTTTCAAAATATTAGAACAAAATGAGCTAGGTACTTATATTATACGAACATTGTACTAATAATAAATACTGTATGTAGGTATGTGTAAAAAATATGAATATACTTTTTGACTAAACTTTTTGACTAAACTTAATATGTAGATGTCGCCACTGTTACGCGTAGAATTTTGAAATACTAGCTAAATAAATAACTATCAGGTGCCATTTTGATTTCAGTCCGAAAAAGGGATGGTGCTATCGCTCATTATAGCTCCGTCTCTCTCTGTGTCACCATTTGTAAAATTTCTACAACTATAACTGTAATTTATATGGTGTATACTCTATTCAAGCTAAAATCATGATGGTATTATGCGTCAAATACGACACCTGAGGAGCAATCCTCTTAATTTAAGAACGTTTACAGTCTGATCGCAGTCTCAATCTGTCAAAAATAACTCTAATTTACCTACATTCTTGACAAGTTTTTGACATTGAATGTCGCTGAGATGAGATTGCGACTAGATTTTGATCGTTTTAAATTACGAGAATTGCCTTAGATGTTGAAAACTAGATATTTTGTTGCCAACCGTATTAGACTCATTTAAATATGGTTGGATGGCGTCGAAAGTCTATTTTTGTATCACTTATTTTAAACTTTAAATATTCCTAATTTTGGAGACATCTTACAGAAAACCTATTAAAACTATATAATTTCCATTTGGACTTGTTTTTTGGTAACTAACTTTATTTCCGATTTTACTGAGTATTTAAACATCAAAGCATAATCTGCTAAATTTACATCGATTATAATTATACCATAAGACTATTTCTTTCGTCGTGTCTTTAAAAATAATTGTCATAGATAGATTTGTGTGTGTATTTCGTGATTTGTGTATCATTATAGTATTACATAGAAGAGCTCAGCAGAGTAGGCAGTAGCGGTGTATTTGTGTTATAATAATACTTTTGAAGAGACTACATTTGCTACATTAGCAAGGCACGAATAAAAAACAAACATTGTGAAAGCAAATTGATGCGATTTTGTCAAACTGTCAATGTTTTTGATTTGACCAATTAATGTTACCGCTATGCTCAAAAGGATCGAAAATCGCATTTTTTACTAGGATTAAACGATTGATTTTCACAATAATATCGATAATACGACTCGATAGCGAGTATTTCGAAGCTTTTCGATATCGATTTCTATCGGTGTTGTGTATTTGTAAGGGGATTGATAAATTACTATTACTATTAAACTTATATTATTATGCGGCTGTACTAAGCTATCTAGCTGGTTATTAACTCTTATTGCTAGTTTGATTATTACATTATTATTATTATGTTATTATTATTTTGCCTTAAACCTATGAGCGCAGACTTAGCGCAAGTGTTGCGCAGATTTTGCGCAAAATTCTATATTCAAGGCGTTAAATCATAAATTCGCTTACCTTTATCGATTAATCGTAATATCTTGATTTTATTCTCCAAAAAATACTATGCACGATTTAATAATTAATACAATGTTTTTTTTTAATATATTATTAATATTCTTTGAGTATGGAAGTTTTGTGACAAAATACCTACTTTGTATTTTTGATTGATGATATGTGTGCTTTTGGCAAATAAGGACGATTGTTTTGTTTTAAGATAAAAGTGACACGGGATTGAAGATATTTGATAACTTAAGAGCGTATTTCTGGGAAAAGATATTTGAGAACTTGGAATATTTTTCTGAGAGAAATCTGGTATGTATACCTAACGTTCGGCCATATCAAATGCAACAAACATGTAATGTTTCTAAACAAGGGTCTAGATGTTCCCATAGACGTGTTAGCAAACGCCAATAGAGTTATATCTTCTAACAGACTTTTAGGTTTTTAGCTTACCTGACAACGTTGCCCGAGAAATTCTATTTGATGGAAATATGACCAATTCGAGGAAATATGACGATTTACAGGAAATATAATTTCGAGAGCAATATTGATAATGTTTTAAATTATTATAATTTTGTAATAAATATTTCGACATAATTGCCGTAAATTGAATTTTGATTAACATACAATGCAAAACAGCGCTACTTTATGAAAAAAATGAAGGTAATTTTTAACTTCGCTGGCTACATTTAAGGAATCACCTCAAAATGCAGCAGACCTGAAGTGAAAATCTCCCTAGCAAAACGATTTATTTGACAAAACAGATGCGCGATAATTTTATTACTACTCTATTAATTAAATGAATGAAAGATTTGCCAAAAACGATGACTGATAATGATTTTGATTCATGCTACCCTCGTTTTTGTATTTAAAAATAATGTCACTTTTATCTTTAGTCCACTTCAAGCTATGTAAACTATTTACTAATGAGACTTATTTAGCAATATCGGACAGTGGGCTTAGAAGCCCAGCAGTGGGACTACCCACAGATAATGAATGACATGAAATATTCACAACAGAGTAAGTTTATATTTAAGTTTATGACGGAAGACTAGGCCTATTTAGAGTGGAAACATGTACGTACTCTAGTTTGGTAAAGTATGGGCAGTAAAATTGATATTCAGCCGCATCTGGCCTGATTGAAAGCCGAATTCAATCGATTAAGGGTCTTAGTACACCTCTACCGTGAAAATAGTGATGGGAAACCGCTTTACGAATTCCGCTAAGAAACATTACTATATTATTAAAGAGTTATGAGGAACAAGGTGTAAATTTCTCTCATCCTCCATAGAAAAGGGAGGATCCTGCGACCAGACGGGTGTTGTGTCTGGCGGGCAACTGCACAATGATTCATATTGGTCCGTTGTATCTATGCTAGTTGCGCGGTAAACTCTGCTTGTGAGATGCAGGATTTTGCGTGACGTCAGTTTGACGCATTGTTCGCATGTGGCGTTTGTAGATACCGCTACGACTACATTATGTCGCGATTCGAGTCGCGGAACATCATAAGAGTCAAATGGATTGTAGCAATACTTCGGACCTGCGAAATAGAACGCGGCACCGCAACAAAATAGGTGTAACTGGCTTCCGAACAGATCGGCGAAATCGCGGGGGAAAGAGATAGAGTCATAATCAAATATATGCGTTAGAACAGGCAGTTTAGCTTTTGTCGTACAATGGACAAGTCATGGCGGAACTACTGCGGTTTTGCGGCGTCATTGAAATGTAATAAATACTGCTGGGTTGATTTATTTAGAATTCCAACAATATTCTTTCGATTCATCAAACTAAACCTTTTTGCAGTAGGCTTGCTTGACATTATTAGAGTATTGTATTCGGAGTGAACGCATTTTGTCACGTTTGTTAGTAGATTCAGTATTTCACCACTGTTTTTTACCAAGAAAGCCTAAAAGCAGTTAATACTAGATACTTCGAAATAATTTATAAACCACTATAGTGCTAGAATAGCGGTTGTTGACCCTAAGCTACTCTATACATGAGCAGTTATTGTATGGGACTGTAAAACAGGCACACGATGATATGCACTAACGTAGCTTGTCCAGTGGTCAGGCAGACCCATTTAAGGTCATCACTCATAACCGCATCGCTCCAGCACAGTAACCGCGTCGAAAAATTCAACCCGTTTGTCGCCAACGCGCCGACAGCTAGACGAGCGCTCGAAGCTAGCGCCATCGGTGAGGTGACAGCTTGTTGTGCACGCGCCGTTTACTAGTTGGAACATTAGTGAGTGTGAGAATTTGCGAGCCACGGGGAGACCGTCGCGGTCATGCGAGAAGAGCGCGGTCCGCGCGACGCGAGACAGCTTCGATCAAGAGAGCTTTAAGTAATCCAGTTGATTTAAATCCTAACTTGAATGACAAGTTATTTGCTGTATCGGAGCGGTGCGGTGATGAGTGACGACCTTTTTACTTCACCTTTGGATATCCATAAAACTTAAAACATGTTGAAATAACAATTTTTGTTTCACATAAAATTCAAACTGGAGACCTCAAAATATTTAATTTCCGCCATTCTGGCTAGTTAAAGCAACGACAATAAAAATTATGTCAAAATCATCGTTATTCGTTTAACTATCTTTCGCGGACACTATAGTGGGCTACACTACGTAGATTGGAATACTATGCATGAGGTAGATGTCTATTCCGATCTGATTTGATCTTTGATATAATTGAACGTAAAAATAGACGGAATTTTATCGTAGATGGCGCTACTGTAACTACTCAATTTAAACTTAGTATGACAGCGAAAAGTAATAAATATTGTAATAACGTTTTTTTCCAAAAAAAATCTTGATTAATAATTTTTTTTACTTTACAAAGTTACATTATGTGCTCGGCAAGCTAGGCAAGTTATAGTACCGCCATCTTTAAATGTAACTACATGAATAGTAAGTAATATTAATAATTATGCGTTTCAAATTTTTTTTACACAAAATCGATAATATTTCTAAAGTAGAAGGCGACGATTATAATTATATTGATCATAAGATATTCCTTCTCTATACCTTTCCTAATCTTCTCTCAAAATCAAGCTCGATTTTTTTCAAGTAAAAATATTTACCGACGCAATTTAAAGGCTCTGCTGGCGTGAATAAAAAGAGGGTAATTTGACGGTAAATTATGATCCCTAATTTTAGCGATTTTTATTCCCTCCCATTAATAAATTACTTCAATTATTTTCCTAAGCAATCCGCGTTTTTTTTTAAGCAATCCGTTCCGCGGCTGCGATGCATGTTCCCCCCCACCCCCAATTAGTTTTTATAATTTTTTTAATCCTATAAGCGTCAGTTTTAATACAATTAAATGAATTTTCTTTTTTCTTTCCGTATTCTAGATTCCTGCGGAATTTCTTTTTCGCGCACGGGTCGATTGTTGTAATCCAAAAATGTGTTTGTTTTTGACTCGCTGGGATGCGCTCTGTTGGATTCTCAATGCTCAGCTCGACACAGAGAGTTGAAAATCCAGTGCGTGATAAAATCCGAACATAAAATATTGCAATTAGCTGCTAAGTTTTCTAACCACTTCTACTATTAGACAGTATCCAGTCGCCTTCTTTACAAATGTAATTTCAAAATATTATTTTAAAATGTTTTTGACATATTATATCAAATATAGTTCCTACCAATGCGAATAATTTAATATCATGAGTCAATTTTTAACCAAAAAATCATATTCATTTATCGATGTTCTTTTTCAATATAAATATTGGTTATTGTTTACAAATCAATCACAGTCCAAACGGTACAATCTCGTAATTTTTTCACGCGGTACTTTTTGGTACCATTCGGAAAAACCATAATATTTTTTTGTTTACCTACCAACAAAACATGGTACCTTTATTTAAAAATAATCCCGTATTTCACGAAACACTTATCAACAAAACATACTCAAAAATCCACACATTGGTGCCTAAAAAAGTCTTTCCAAACCAAAATAACCTCCTGTTTTACAGTATGGTACTTTCTGAAAAAGTGTCAGAACGGTACCTTCTGTGGCGCTACATCTGGAAGTGTCGGTACCAGATGAAGCAGCCGTACAGGGAGGGTAGTTCTTAGGGGGATCCCTCGTCTACCTCGCGGATGACGGTATCTGATTCCCAGCGGGAACGCTCGGCAATTAGGGCTTGCAATTCCTGGGGAGAGGTTTTGGGTTTAATTTTTTAACTTATTTAAGTCGCCGTCCTAACCAAAAAGATCGTTCGCGCGAATACTCATTGGTTGCGTTCAAATGTCAATAATTTGTTGAAGGTGTGCCGAAGGTCTGTCGACGCGACGTGACAACCCGTTCGGGTTCGGCGAACAATTTATACCAGGTTCACACGGTTCGATTTTAGTTGATCAACTACGAAATTGAAAGCGATTTGACCCGTCTGAACAGAAGGCCAATTCTCGTAATTTAAAACGTTCAAAATCTAGTCGCAGTCTCATCTCAGCGACAAACAAATGTCAAAAACTTGTCAAAATGTAGGGAAATTAGAGGTATTTTTGACAGATTGAGACTGAGATCAGACTGTGAACGTTCTTAAAATTACGAGAATTGCCCCTCAGACTTTCAATCAAATTGAATTCAAAGTATTTTTAGTTGAGCAATAAAAGGTGTTCAACTAAAATCGAACCATGTGAAGCCGGTATTAGGGACATACGAACGCGACGTTCCCATATTCGCGCGACAGCTCGCTTTGGTTAGGACGCGGAGTCATACAGTTTCTCGGAAAGATGTAAGAATGTGCCCAGATGTTGTTCCTGATTTAAGTTCATGCTTTTGAATGTAAATTTAATTTGTAATGAATCAGATGTAGAAAGATATCACCAATGTATTTTATGCCCTCATATTGTTGAAATGTTTTACACCCAGAGGGAATAGTGGTAAACAGTCATACCAACTAATGAAAAATGCAAAAAATATGTATTCGTGCAAATGTCAACTTCCCTGCAGAGCAGCGCCGTGACTGAAGGCCTGAATTCCTGTTAAGCTGTCGTCGGTCGCGTGCGGGCAGTACCAGCATTCGCGCCGCTGACGTCAGCGTCGCAGTATGGTGCTATATAGAACACAATGTATATTCACACGCGCGACCGACGTCAGCGTAACAGGAATTCAGGCCTTAAATTTTTTTTTTTTTTTTTATATCTGAAAGACTTTCATGCTGTGTAAAAAGATAGACCTTAATTGGAGTGCCCTCCAAAAGTTAGGTGACATTTTTCCATTTCAGCTGTGATGCTACATAATGATAAAAAATTAATTAAAAAAAAAAACAGGTACTCCTAGGGGATTATTTGATTATTTTTTATGATAAGCCAAAGCAAAGGTAGTTCAGTAGTAGTATATATTAATCTAAGCCTATAATAGGATTATAATAATCTGGATATAGACTGGTATGAGAAATATGAGATTCACAGGCAAAAATAGTACTCTGAAGTTGAATCCATACTAATATTATAAATTCGAAAGTAACTCTGTCTGTCTGTCTGTCTGTATGTTACCTTTTCACGCCTAAACCACTGAACGGATTTCGATAAAATTTGGCAGAGAGATAAATTGCATCCCGGGGAAGGACATAGGATAGTTTTTATCGACATACTTCGCGGGCAAAGCCGCGAGCGGAAGCTAGTTAATCAATAAAAAAGTTATAGCATTTCAAACTTTTGGGTCACTAGATTTTTTTTTGTCACAGCTGATGTGGAAAAATGTCAACTAAATTTTGAAGGCCACTGAATGTGTATGAAGAAGAGCAGATACCACGAAGGTTATGATTTTTTAGTTTCCCAGAGACCATTTTCCAAAAAATACTTACAAATCATGTTTTTAACTTTGTTAACTAACATAGATGCTATCTCGCTAGCGACCAGGTTAACATGTTGTATACTTTAGTTTTTTCCATTTACTATAGGTCCGAGGCGATCATTATCCTAATTCATAAAAAAAAATTTAGAACATTTTGAAAAATAGGAAAGTATAAAATCTCTTTTTTAGACTTTGTAAAGTTCCTATAAAAATAACTGACTGTTAAAGAATTTTAGTATACAGGGTCAAATTAAATTAGCTAGCGAAACTCAATATTTAAATATGATAAAATAAAATAGTGCTTATGATTATTTTTTGAGGTCCGACCTCTTGTAGTACGAATTAAGAAGGTGTTTACATATAAAAAGTTAAAAACCCGTCACGTCTGTGAAGTTTACACAAAAAAAAAAACTTTTTTTAATCTGATATTTCAAGTAACTACACTACCAGAGGTTGATGACCCGAAAAAAAAACAAATCAATTTTTTTATCATGTTTAGATAATACAGGGTGAAATTGAAAACATGCGACAAATCAACATCGGACCAAACCAGAAATCGCGAAAAAAGAATCAGCTATTTCCTACATATATGTTCGCATAACTCGTCAAAATGTAGGGAACAGCTGTTTTTTTTTTGCGATTTCAGGTTTGTTCCCATAGTAAAAGTTGTTCATAATGATGAGTACAATCTCCCATTTCGATTTGTCGCATGTATTCAATTTCAACCTGTATATCGATACTTACCCATCACATTCGTCTTCATTCCAACAGTTTCACTAGCTAATTTAATTTGACCCTGTATTGCGTTAGTTGATTTAAAAAAAACTAAGATTACTAACCTCTGGTTTATTGAGTACAATGATCCTATTTTCAAGTTTAGGCGCCAGCTCACAGGACTGTTGTTCGAGATCATCCAGAGACGCTCGGCGGGTTAACCTGCGAATGTAATGGAGCATTTAGTGTTGCTGATAAGTTTTTCATATATTTGCTAAAAAAATCTAGAAATAAAATAAACTAGAACTAGAATAGATCTGTCTGGATGGTTTTAACTCGACTTTAAATTTGTCGTATATAGTCGGTACTTCTGTTTTGTTTTTTATTTAACGTTGGTACTTCTGACTTAGCAGCTTTTTGTAAGCATTGCGATATCAGCACCACTTCTTCAGCATGCGTTATACATTAATTTATTTTAATTATTAGGTATATAATTTACTTTCTTCGACTTAAAGATTTATTGACATAGACAACTTCTCATTGAATTATGTTAAGCGCTCATTCACACGAGCGACACGACGTCAACGGCAGACGCAATTGCAGCCGTCGACAACGTGACGCGTGTGTGTTTGAGCACGGTGCTCAAATCGAATTGTGTGTATGCACACTAAGATGGACCGAGGAAACAACAAAGATGTTGGTTACTATCGAATACATCATATTGATAGATCAATATGATGTTTTTAAACTTCTAACCCCAATTTAAACCTTATGAAAAAAGCGTTAAAATTGACTTTCAGTTATTATCTTTTAGAGTAATTCACTTACCTCGCCACACAAAGAAAAAATCACACAAACATTAATGGTAAAAAAAACCACAGTACAGCTAAAATATTCGTGAAAAATGTCCAAGAATAATAACACTACAACAAAAAGCTACTAATATGTAAAAACCAGTGTTCCGTGCCTGCATTAGCCTTACTTAGCATACCTATGCTGCCCGGCGGGCGCGCCCGGCTCCAGCGCGGCCGACGAGGCGCGGCGCAGGGCGGGCGGCCCGGCCAGCTCGCTGCCGTCTAGCATCTTCACCAGGCTGTGCCTGTTACATACAGTTTATTACACATCCGAGATTATTTATCAGTTTTGGAACAACAAACTTAATGTTATGCTCAACAGAGTTTAAATTCCATTGCCAGTCTGCTGCAAAATTTTTGAGATCACGTAGTTTGGCTGAGATATGTTCGTCCTGTATCTATCTTGCACTTCAAGTTTGATAGTTGTGCGATAATGACTGGACTAACGTTTAGCTAAAGTACGTGTTAAGCAACGTTTATAGATCTCGGCCTAATATTCACAGGCAGCTACTGGATATGAGCTCCTGGGTTTGATCTGTGTGTCAGGTATGCTATTTAGTTTCTTCACAGGATTTTTCCAGCAGTTTGGAATCTGGATTTCAATCCATGGCAATATACTCGGGCCATAATACATGGGACTTAAACATACTAGACAACTCTGCTTGTCGCTCCGAAGAGAACTGGCGTGATATTATGTGTTTAAAGTTTAGGTACCTCCTGCTGAGCGTGACGAGTGACTGTCGATGCTTGCTGGGCCGCGACTTGCCCGTGCGCACGTTTATAGCCGCGAAGTGGTTCTGTACCGCCATGCCGATCTCTGGACACATGTCTTCCGGAATCTGAGGGGAAAATAGGGTGAGGTTTTTTTGTTGTATCTAATAAGAATAAGTATGTGATATAAACATTTGAAAAATATGAAAATCACCATTTAATTTTGTAAAAAATGGTAATGAATCAAATCAAAATATTTTACTTCACATAAATTATACTATCTTTTTTTTGGTGGGATGTTATCAAATAACTTCTCCCACTCTGAGCGGAGCCACACAGACTTTCAGACTTTTACCGATTAAAACCCACCCGTGTTCCTTCAGTTATGTATCTCTTTCGAACAACCCTCGATCCTGGCAGAAATTATACTATCTTAAGAATAATGTATGTGAAATAAAAAAAATTGATTTTGTTCAAAGTGGTCCGACTTAACTGTCCACAAGGCGTACATTCTTTTTTTATTGCCAAGTTAGCTTAGTGGTTGCAAACGCGTCTACTGACCGTGGGGTCTTGAGTTTGATCCCCGGGCTGCTCAGTGATACTAGATTTTTTGATTGAGGAATTTATCTGCAGACTGGATGCTGGATGTGTGTCCTTTAGATGACTATTGACTCGCCTCCTATTTTATGGACTTTGGACCTTTCATAACTTACTTATACCCACCAGTTTAGGTGTATTTGTTCGTCTTTAGGTATTTGTCTATTTACCAAAGAAAAACAAAAAAGTCCAAAAAGCGTAACTATGAACAAAATCAACGAGAAATTCGGCTCCAAACTTCACTACATTCACAAAATACCTCGAATATTCGAAAGAAAGAACACACATGCAAATAAGCCAATCAGCTGCGCTCGCGTAAAGCGTTGTATTCCGGCAAGCGCCGTGATTGGTTCTGGTGCGCGGTAGCCTTTTCGGCAACGCCCACCGCGGTAAACATTTGCGTGGTGCCATTTTTGAGCTTGAGTTTCATTTCTTGACTTTTATTTTTATTATTCGTAGCTATATACTTACAATAACTTTGCACTGCGGGAGCATGGTGAAGCCGTCGTTGCCCTTCTGTAAGTACTGCTTGATTGCCAGGCGGTACGTTTGTTCCTTGTGAAGGTACTCGTCGCCTATTTTCACTACCTGCTCTGCTACTCTTTGGCCGGGCGGCTTTGAGGGGTCGAAGGCGAATGATACGCCGGCGACCTGTGAAAGAATACATTTTCAATACACTGCAGAACATAATTGGGATAGAAGCTCTAGCACAAACGTTACATAAAGGTAACGTAAACGTGACGCAAACGTAACGAAACGATTTTTTTTATAGAAAATACAGTTATCCTAAAGCATGTTCGTTTAAATGTTTCCGACAAGCACAATTAGTATCACCCATAGATATGAAGTCTAAAACTAAGTAAATCAAGCAATACTTAGATTTTTTTTTTTTTTTTTTTATTTATAGGCTTATGACTACGCTGTATATTTTTATATTTTATGTCTTTTTGCTATATATTTTTTTATTTTGTATTGTGCGTTTTGTTTGTGCAGAATAAACAGTTTTTCTTTCTTTTTTTTTCTTTTCCTTTTTCTAAATATTATGTGTGAAACGAGTATTTTCAATTACAAAATCTTTTTTATTTTACGTTGTGTGCGCGCGTTCGTGCTGGGCCCACAGGATTAAATATTGTCTTAATAAATAGTTGAAGATTACACATTATAGTAAAGGAAAGGATACCAAAAAGACTATGCTGATGAATGGTTTTGGGGAATTTCAGTAACTTGATTCGTGGAAATTCCTACACCATTTTCGATTTTCCAAATTAGTGTCAATTCGCACAAGATTAGGAGTTTTTGAGCCCTTTTTTAGAGTAGTTCGGCACAGTGGATTCAGTAAATTCAATTCAAGACGAGATTTTCTCATCCGCCATGTGTCTTGGATATTATCAATAGTCTTAAGCTCACCTGTGGGAACCTCCCCTCTAGACTAGGGTACTTGCTGACTGCGTTCTCTAATACTTGCAGGATGACTTCACCTTTAGCCTCTACAACGACTAGTGGATCGCGCATCGGAATGATGGTAGATAGGTCACGGAGAGTGAAGTCACCTGCTGCGTGGACCTGGAATAAAGATAAAGTGGTTAAGAAATGCCTGGAAATTATATTGATGAGTGTGTTCTTCGCAGTGGTGCACCAGTTAGCGAAAAACACGTAAATTATTATTATTTTTGTCTGGTTGCATGTTTGTTCCAGTTAATCTCCGAAACGGCTAGACCGATTTTGATGAAATTTATTATGGGGATACTTTAAAACCTGGTGAATTGATACTTACCAACAACACAGAGTATTAAGGTGGCACTAGTCGATATTTTTTCCGTACAAATTTCGAGAGGGTATTACTCCACTGTTTGACATTGTGCATTCAAAGTTAAACATGATATTGTTGTGACTTATTTTTTTTTTTTTTTTATATGTACGGAAACAGAATAGTAACATAAAAAGCCATTTAAAAGTTATGAGCCAACAAATATACGTTTTTGTTGCTATTTTTAACGTAACTTTGGGTGAAGGTAAATAAGTAATAAAAGAACTGTAAAATCTTCAAAACAAAGTCGGTACCGACAAAGCTCAGTTATCGAAGAGTTCAATAAACGTTATTGGTAATTGATTTATGCAATGGTTTTTTCATAAAGCTCGATTTTCCGAAGGACTGTTCGGATTTTGTTACGCGCGTTTCAGTTCGGAACGATGTTTGTGTGCGTGAGAACTAGGCGTTGTGCGTGTAGACTAGCGTCTAACTGCTCATCACTGATACTCTGTCGGATACGAGTCAGGTGAGACAGCGTGCTTTTTGGCCATAACTACTAGTGAGTTCAAACTCGCGACTAGTTCCACCTTAAGCATGATGGATTATTTGTTTTTTTAAAAAGATTGGAATATTAGAATTCCCTGACAGAGTATTCCTCACCTGGTCAGATCGGAAGGTTCCCGAGTTAACCACGACGAGGTCGGCTCCAGTGGCCGCGAGCAGTACGTCGCACACCCAGTTGCCGAGGTTGCACTCCTGGCGACGGATGCACGAGAACCGACCTTAGAAATTATGGTAAAACATTTAATCCATCCAATTTATAAATGCGAAAGTGTGTCTGTCTGTCTGTTATCTCTTCACGCTTAAACCGCTGAACCGATTTAGATGAAATTTGGCAAAAAGATAGTTGAGTCCCGGGAAAGGACATAGGAGATTTTTATCCCGATATTCCCACGGGATCGAGACTTATGCGGGTGAAAACCGCGGGGCGCTGCTAGTTAGAACGATACACTACAGCAGCGACAAGAGTTTAACGATAAATGGAAAAGAGTTAAGCGCCATTTGCACGATGCAAGTTTCTTGCATCTGAAAAATTTAAGCAAGAAATGCTTGCATCGTAAAAATTACTGAACACTGTTCAGACGATGCAATTTATAGAATTTGCTTATGGTATACCACAGGCAAGCAAGAAATCCAAAATAGGGCAAAACAAACATCTCACCTTCTAGTGGGACGCAGAACTTGCCCAAGATTTCGTCCATCTTGCCTTCAATCATTGCTGAAAGATAAACACAAAATAAATTAAGGTCTGTGTCTGTCATGGCTGAGAACATGGTCAATTATGTAATTCAAATCTTTAGTCATATTGATTACAGACCTTATAGAAATTCTCAGAAATATTGGTACCTACTTATCTGTAGATAGTTTTCTGTTAGAAAAATTTTCATGTTTTAGTCACCGATACCATTTGAACTGGAATAATGTAAACGATGATAGTACCCGAAACGAGTTATTTCACTAACAGGATACGTATAAATTATCAGTTTCGCCCAGTCAGGGTTCGATTTCGGTAAATGGCAATGGCCACTTCTAGCCTCCATCACCTTTGCCAATATATCGGATGCATTCAGAGGGACAATTCTGGTAATTTTAAAGAACGTTCGCAGTCTGATCTCAGATTTAATCTGTCAAAAATACCTCAAATTTTCCTAAATTTTGACAAGTTTTTGACATTTGTTTGTCGCTGAGATGAGACTGCGACTAGATTTTGATCGTTTTAAATTACGAGAATTGACCTTCTGGTGTATGACTGTGATGCTCACTACGGTAAAATGAATACTAATCTACAGCTCTGGCTGCACTGAGGAGAATCAGTCGCGGGGTGCGGGACGCGACTGCGCGCTTAATTTGTTGTAATGATTAAGAAGCCACGTGACTAAGTGACTTCTCCCATACAAGATAGTTGACACAATCGTCGCGAGCGAATTTTATCCCGCATCCCGCGCGGTGTTCGCATCAGTTTGGCCAGAGGTTAATACTGTGTTTTTTTAGGGTTCCGTACCCAAAGGGTGAAAACGGGACCATATTACTAAGACTCCACTGTCCGTCTGTCACCAGGCTGTATCTCGTGAACCGTGATAGCTAGACAGTTGAAATTTTCACAGAATGTGTATTTCTGTTGCCGCTAAGTATAACAAAAAATACTAAATACTGAATAAAATAAATAATTATTTAAGGGGGCGCCCATACAACAAACGTGATATTTTTGCCGTTGTTTTATATGTAATGTTAAATATTGTATGGTGGTACGGAACCCTTCCTGTGTGAGTCCAACTCGCACTTGGCGGGTTTTTACATAATTATATGTGTACTTACAAGAATATTTATCAGTTTTCTCCTTCAATACGAGGTCCTCAGCGAAGGCGCTGGTCACTCCGACCTCTGCGATGTCGATAGTGGTGCCCTCTTCAGTGAAGTTGATGCTGATCTTACTGAACTGTCTAAAGTCTGTGCCAGATTTGACTACGTATTTGTTGTTTATCTGGAATTAAAAATATGATACATTAATGTGAGTAAGTTTGTCAAAACAAAAAAAAAAACTTTTTTATTTTGCAAGAAATTGTAGCAGCAGTTTTAATATTAGACTGAGTGACAATGTGAAGAAAGAAAGAATCATCATCTGCATCATGCAGCTGAATACCAGTATTTTACATGGAACGACTGCCTATCTGACCTCCACAACCCAGTTACTGGGTAATAAATGTTTATTTGGAACATAAAAGGTTTCACATTTTAAACAAAAAAAGGGAAAAAATCTTACTGATGGTATACACGATAGTAAGTATACATTTTACTTAGGGCTGATTTTTCTATCGACAAAAAATTTTTTATTCGTCGAATGAAATTGACGTCTGACAGTTTTTGTATGGAAGAACTGTCAAAAATTCAAAATTATTCCTCCGATACAGTTATCTGGCGTTGGAAAAAATCAAGCGTTATTTCGCATATCTATAATAATATATAATCTTTAAACTAATGATAAAGCTGAAGAGTTTGTTTGTTTGAATGCTCTTATCTCTGGAATCTACACGTCGGATTAAAAAAAAAACTTTTTGCAATTGAAAGCCCAATTCTTGAGTAAGGTCTTTAATAAATAAATTTAACATCACGCTAGAGCCCCTAAGGAGCTCAGCAAAAGAAAAAAAGGCAAAAAAAAAACGCTAAGCGAAAACTATGTAATAGCGCGGGCTCAATAAACGAAAATGCAGAACCAACGACACCGACTTCCGAAATTAAAGTTATTTAGCACTTTGTAGTGTTTTTTTTTGGAAGTCGGTTGTTTTAATGTAAAAAAGTTTTTATTAATAAATTCATCTTCAAAATAGACCAATCCATCCATACTAATATTATAAATACGAAAGTGTGTCTGTCTGTTACCTCTTCACGCTTAAACCGCTGAACAGATTTAGATGAAATTTGGTATAGAGGTAGTTTGAGTCCCGGGAAAGGACATAGGAGATTTTTTTATCCCGATATTCCCAAGGGAAACTTATGCGGGTGAAACCGCGGGGCGCTGCTAGTAAACTATATTTCTGTTCTTACATGTAACACTTCGTAAACATGGTCGTGGCCGCCCAATATGAGATCGATATCGTTGCATCCCTCAGCCAACTTTATGTCGTTCGGTGTCCGCATGTGTGTTAGAGCAATCACATATTCACAACCCTGGAAAATAATTGAAATAATTAGGCATTTAACCACTTAACTGTTAACCGCTGAAAACGGATAAAAAAATAGGGGCATCGCTTTAGATTTTGAAATATCTTTTTTTTGAATTTTTAATTGGCGTAATGTAAACAAACAAAAAAATAAACATTTATTGAAAAAAATTAAAGTCATTTATAGTTACGAAACAAGCTGTGTAATGTACCCTGTTCTGTCCACTTGACGAGACAATCATTAGTTTAACAGCGGCCCATAGAATTTTTTTGTGTACGAGTCGTGTATAAGTGGCGAGACCACCCGCAGCGTGTAGAAAAAAAGTGTTCTGGAACGTTCTAGACGATGTCACGGGAAAAGCGGGACTTGTGACTGGTTAAACATATTTTGATATCCTGGTAAGTAAAATATTCTGTTGTGTTCCAATTACCAGATAACCTTTTTCCTATAAATGGTATTAGAATTTGGTTTTAAAGTTCAACATGTGGCAAATCGACATACCTACTTGCGTTTCATTAGTTTTTTTTATCGTATTTTATTTAATAATAATAATTCATTTTATTTGTCTGATCATTATCATAAACAGTACACAGTCAATTTTCACTACAAAGAGACTGGTGTCTGTTTTAGGTAAAACCTGTATTACAGATCACCAGGCTGACATTTATGTGACATATCTTATGACATATTAACTGCATTAAATTTACATCCAAGTTGAATTTAACATAATTAAGTAGGTAAAATAAAATTAGGAAATAAATTAACAATTTCAGATAATCCATTAATTAATAAGAATGGGTTATTTTTGATTTTGTGGAGCGTGTAGGTGTGTATGTGTGTGTGTGTGTGAGAGAGAGAGAGAGAGAGAGAGAGAGAGAGAGAGAGAGAGAGAGAGAGAGAGAGAGAGAGAGAGAGATTATTCTTCCCATAATAATAGTGTGAAGAACAACTTATGTGTAAGTATATCGTTCATTCAGTAAGTGGTGTGGTTTATTGATTGTTATACATCATTTTAAGGAGCGTAACAATCTCGATTTAATTCTCAAGTTTGTTTGTGTACTTACTTCTTGTTTCAATTGCGAGGCTAGTTTCGTGCCAGCTTGTACGAAGTCTATAAAAGTCACTTCTTCCGGGTTTATCGTTGCTAAGGTGTCCAGCCATTCCTGTGAAATAAATTATTACGAAAGTTATTTTAATTCAATCATAATGTTACGTTACAAAAAATAAATAAAGTCCTCCAAACCGAATTTCGACCTTGGCGACCAATCTCAGCAGAGACTAGCCATCGGCGCGGGAGATAAATAATTATGGTGTAGGCGTGTGTGCGCAGTGCGCAGACACAGCTGCACTCTCTGTTCCCTCACTCTCACAGTCCTTAGGGACGGCAAACCGACACTCGCGGAGACAGACATGCGCAGGAGCAGACGACACGTGCGCGCGAGCCACGGAGGGTATCACACCGCCAACTTTCATACGCCACTGTTACTAAGAAATTCTCAATAACAATTTGCCCGACCCGGGAGTCGAACCCACGCTCAGCAGCCGCGCTTGCGACCATGAGACCAACGGGGCAGTCAATGTTATGTTACACATGCTATGAAAGCATTTTATTTTCTTCGTGCGTTTGTATGAGGGGAAACGCTTTCGTGGTGATTCAGATATGTTGACAACGGATTGATCATAAAAGAGATATGTGGAAGACCATGTGTGAGCCATTTGCCCAGAAGTGGGACAGTCAGTATACGTGATAAGAAGATAGCACGACGTATTTACGTACGCCAGGAGACCGGTAAGGCTCATTGTAACTTGTCAAACTTAGTTTGTGCTCTGTAGAAGTCTGTTTTTCTCACAGATATACACAGGGTGATATTGAAAACATGCGACAAATCGAAATGGGAGATTGTACTCATCATTATGAACAATTTTTAATATGGGACCAATCATGAAATTGCAAACAAAAAAAAATCCAGCTGTTCCCTACATTTATGTTCGCATAACTCGTCAAAATGTAGAGAACAGCTGATTTTTTTTCCACCTAGTTCAGTTTACGCTACAACTTCAAACATTTTTATAAGTAACTTTTTCATTAGTGCTAGTCACACTGAAATCAACTTAATTGCCATTTAAATAAAGTTGATATTTGTTTAACTTGAAATCATATTAATTTGAAACTTGTAATTTTGAATAGACTTTTCACATATTCATCTTCACCTGTTCCACGAGACCGATGAAGCCAATCTTATGTCCGTTGCACATCAGCGCGTGTGTGATCTTGCCGTCTCCCAGCGGCCTGCCGGTCTCGTTGTCAATCACGTTCGACATCAGCCACGGGAAGTTGCACTGGGCTACTAGCCCTGACAGGACTTCTAGACCGAAATCTGAAAAAAAAAAAATCCGTTATAGCGGGTTTAAAAAGACCGTTAACGAAGCCGAGTCACTTGTTCCTTCCGTCGTCATGGTGATCATTTTTTTTGGACCATATCGCGGAACAGTCTGGTTTCGGAGATATTGTAGGTCAAAGTATCAACTATTCTTGAGGTTTTTTTTTTACAAAAAACACTACGGTTAGAATTTCTTGCCGGCTCTTCTCCATAGGAAACGACCAATTGGAATCGTGCACCTACGAGTACGTTCTGATGTTTCATAAGTGCCCATGTAGGTTTATGTGAAATAAAATATTTTGATTTTGATTTGAATTTGTCTTTTAACTGTGTTGTCGTTCATTAGGCTTAGTAATCGTTCACTACAACAATTTCTGATTTAATTTTGCTTATTGCATGCACATACAAATAATACATTCTTTAGATCATATCAGTAAGACTTTCACTCACCAAAGTCGTGGTTTCCAAACACGGCACAATGCGTTCCGATTTCATTTAGCACCGGTACCATTTGCTCGCCTTTTGTAAATGTGCTCACTGGAATAAGAATGCATTATTACCCATAATCATTATCGTCGTTAGCCACAAGTCAGTCGCAAGTGGCTAAAGTATTATTGGGTTTTTGAAGTGAACACTTCTTTAGGCGCGTTGGGCATTTTTTGAGATGTGAAAAAAGCCATTGAACTCGCGCCACTGTTACCGTAAGCGACATCGTTTCTGATGTGTTCGGCTGTCTTCGGGATGTACTCGGTTTTCATGTATGTATATCCGATGTCAGTGAGTGATGGCAAAGTATTGTTTGTGTTTTTTTTTTCACTTCTGTCGGCAATCCCGGGGTGCCACTGTTTTTTTTTAAACTGGAATTTCTCAGTAGCAGCCCGGAGTCTAGATTTGTGACCGGTTGATGGCAATAGGCTCGCTCTCTGTTACATGAGGCTGGCGAAATATGGGTATTATAGGTACACCTCTGCCTAACCATTTGAGCGGGAGAAAACGCCCAAGAAGGACATTAATTATTTCAGCCGAAAGACGTCCACTGCTGGACATAGGCCTCCCCCAAGCACCTCTACTTCGACTGGTTTCGCGCTTCTCGCATCCTACGGGTTCCTGCGGCCTTTACAAGGTCGTCGGTCCACCTTGTGGGAGGCCTTCCAACGCTACGTCTTGCGGCATGCGGTCGCCACTCCTGAACCTTTCGGCCCCATCGACCAACTGTTGCGAGCAGAAGGACATTATGGTGAACTTATTGGTGATGTTCTTTAGAAAGGTCAGGTGCGTAGTACTCGCAACCGACGTGCGTGTATGACCAGATGCGTGAACGTAAACGAAGCAAAAGAAATATGTAAGGATCGAAGCAGGTGGCGTTCTGTAGTTTCTGCCTGCCACCACGTGAGTTTATGTATGTGGTCAAAGGATCAATATTTAGGAATACTCTATATCGAACACCTAAGTTATAGGAGGTAAAAAAACAGTCCAGGAGAAAGGCTTGACCTTTTGTTATAATGCCGGAGTATCCCTTACGAAAAAAACAGTGGCACTCCGGGAGTGAAGACAAAATTAAAACCAATTACGTGTGTATTTTTTGAATCGTCTTATAAATAAAACACAAACAGAATACTTTGCCATCACTCACTGGAATATCGGATATACATTAAAACCGAGTACATCCCGAGGTACCGAACACATCCGAAGCGCTGTCGCTTCTAACAGTGTCGTGACTTCAATGGTTTTTTCCCATCTCAAAAAATGCCCGACGCTCCTAAAGAAGTTTTCACTTCAAAAACCTCGTTCTTAGAGATAGTTTCCAAAATCTCCATTAGATACTTACACATGCTAGGTGAGAACACATCTCCACTGAACAGTACTAAGGGGTTCAGGTGTTGGAGCGCTTTCACAGCCGTACTGAACCTTAAGGCACCTCCCACGGGCTCTGTGTCTGAAAGAAAATAAAATAATTATTTAATATGGTAAAATATCATTTAGTTAAAATACGTCCATCGCTGGACAAACTCCTACACAAGCGTCGCCACTACGCCCAGTCCTGTGTTTCTTGCCCTTCCTGAATGCATTCTCCGCAGTCTTGAACGGATCATTCAAGGTCTCCACACGAGAACTCGTTGGTTCGACCGCTACAATTGGTATTTCAGCTTAGCTGTCTTAGGGCTGATTTTACCAAAGTCAGATATTTTTTTGCCATGGGAAAAAATTGACGTCGGACAGTTGTAGTATGGAAAAACTGTCAAAAATTCAAAATTTATTCTCAGGATCAGACTTGTTCTAGGTATAAAAGTTTGGTGAAATTCGCCCTTAGTGAATAAGAACATGAACAATTGTAAAACATCTGAAATACTTACTTGTAGTCTGCTCGATGTTATACACATCGTTGAAGTGTATGATGACGACTTCATCAATCATTCCTTTGCCGGCCAGCTGACTGACGGCGCGCCTGCCCACCTGACGAACTTCTAGTGATGCCTGGAGTTAGCAGGAGTATGTTAGCATACGGGCAGGAGAAGACGCATAGTGATGAGGCGTATGCATGAAAAAAACTATGAAGATAGACGATTTGTGTTTGATTTGAGCTATTAAAGCCCGATCAAGTCCTAGGACCCGATGAAAGAGGCATAGTTTGAAGATAAGTCTAAAAGTATACGGATAGACGATTTTTCCTAAAGGTGCTAGATCTTAGGTTTTCTTTAGCTTGGTCAAGTGCCAAATTTATTCGGTCAGGGCACGCCACAGACGAATCATTTTCTGCGATGCTCGTGTCATACATAGACTTTGAAAGACAACATAAAAACATGAACATGAAGAAAACATGTCTTGTTCTAAATTGTACTTTTACCATCTTTTTATACCGTGTTTTTACGCAAATAAATATATTATTACTAGCTGCGCCCCGCGGTTTCACCCGCGTAAGTTTCGATTTAGGGGGATGAAAAATAGATGTTGGCCGATTCTCATAGATACCGGATAAGCACAAAAAAATTCATCAAAATCGGTCAAGCCGTTTCGGAGGAGTATGGCAACGAAAACTGCTGTGACACGAGAATTTTATATATTAGATTATTATTATTTAAAGAGTCGTTATACAGTATGAGGATAAAAGACGTCTCTGGATTTTAAAAGCCTGATCTAGTGCGTCTGCCCACCTACCAAACCGGCTCAACTTGAAGGCGGCAGTGTTAGGATGGGAAACTGGTAGCATGTATGAGAACAGATTCGATCCAGATACCTGCATGAAAAGCGTATATAAAGAGTAGATGATTGGCCCGAGTTCTTAGTCTCATTAAATCTGGTGTCAACTATTGTTGCAGGACCAAAATAGCAACAGTCAATCATAAGAGAGTAGGTTTTCAGGATGTCGAAACCGTATCGTACGTTTAACAGACTGCAAAAAGGAGTTGCCTTGCATTTCAAGAATCGGAAGAGTTGATAGGAGCAAAGATAGAATGCCCACATCACTGCAATGTATCATAGCAGAAAATAAGCCTTATAGGGGTCTTTGGACATATATATGTCGCAGCCAACTGGTTAAATTAGCCGTTCAGTTAACCGCCTAGCCTTTCAACTAAACGGCGGCCGTTCAACTAACGGCCTGAATGATATTCAATTACAGTTTAGGTTGGAAGTCTGTAACCAATCACGCGCGAGCCGAATTGGTCGCAGTAATTAAGGCATTGCACCCCGACCAAGTGGGTTAGGTTAGGTTAGAACTGCGATCAACCGCGTGCGAGCCGAGGGAGGAAGCGAGGCGAGCACTACTTCTAAAGGCCAGGCAGTTAACTGAACGGCTAATTTAACCAGTTGGCTGCGACATATATATGTTTACGCATTATCAAAATGAGTACTTAATCTCAATTAGCAAACTAGTGTCTATTTATACGACAAAGAACAGTCCTAGCCTTCTAAAAATATACATATCCTACGGATGTGTGATTCTCACAGCACTTATTCCCAGACAGGGACATCGGGAAGTATCGTAATAGCGGCTAGGGTGCAAGGCGAAGGTCATATCAATACGAGAGCGGATAGCAGTGTCGGAGCGGATTTATAACTGTATTGTACAGGGATTTGAGATTGAATTTTTTTTTTGCGGTAGGTACTGCGAATATGGACTCTTCTTCTATTCGAGTCGATGATTCAGTGGCGCTTTTTAGGTCCTCAAAAGTCCAGGTGTATAGATAATTTGGACAAACCAGCAGATGGGGCATGGTTTGGTCAGGAGCACCGCACTCGCACTAGGTGTCAGAGAGACCATGAACATCAGGTAATATTGGTTTTGTGCTCCCCTTTTAGCTAGGAATTTGGATTACTTACTGGGGAGTTTCTGTCCAGCTTACATACTAGCAGCGGTTAACCCATTGAACGACACTGAACGAGACACAATAATAATTATAAGTTTTATTGTTTTAATACGTTGAGCGGCGTTTAATGTTAAGGATAATTTTGGGGCTGTCTTTAATTGTGGACTTCCAAAACTGCTATACAGTAACTTGTTTTGATTTTTGCAACGAAGGATGATCTAAGTTCGCCGTTTGCTATATAATTCCCATGATGATAAAGCAGTCGTGTTATCATCGGAATGCATAGGCATGTTATGAGGATGATCTGATCATGATTTGAAGAAAAAACCGGGGCTATCTGGAGGCAGCAGGCCTAAGGTGTGGTAAGGAGGTGTAAGAGGGAGTGGACTGTAATCCACCACGCGGGCCCAGTGTTGGTTGGTATAGCATTGCATTATTAATTGCAGAAAATAAGCCTTGAACTCATTTGTAATCCCAAATTGTTTTTATCCGAATTTTCGAAAGAATTGCCGCATAGTTTTCAAGCAAGACAGACACTCATACTATAAAGAACCTGGGCCTGCAGTCTCGACATAGAAGAAAGATCCACGAAACAACCGGGACCAACGACTTAACGTGCTTTCCGAGGCACGGAGGGGTCTTGGTATGTGAAGATGGTCACCCATCTTTGGACCAACCGCGACAAGCGTAGCTTAACCTGATCGATCGACCCGTGCGGCTCTTTTTACTTAGCCACGAGCCTCTCTACATGTAACACTTTAATTAAAATTAATTTCTATCATGCAAGACAACATTGACAAGACGAGATTTATTTCATGCGTGGTGTGGTGTGACTGTTATAATACGAATAACGGTGATTTTCACAAGTCTAAGTATGTGCAGTCAGGGAAATTAATCTTCTTAGCTTATGGCAAAAAAAGTTATTTTTGGCCCAAAATTCAGCTGCGCGAACTCCGCTCACTGACGCAGTAATAAGACCATCAAGTGCACAGGGGACAGGGCCATGCCGCGCAGGATTATTTATTTAGCAAATTGACAGAAATTATCCGTAAATTCAAATCATATTGTCATCTTTTGACAGTTGTATGACATTGCTATTGCTCAGCAAATTGGCGTAGTGTGTCCATTTGATAACCAATTAATTTCCCTTTCTGTACTTTTATACTTTCGTAAATAGGTACTGAGAAAACGATGCATTGAATTTCAAAGTTGGATACCGACATTCATTCTAACGACCTATTCTATAAAAATCTCATGGGGAAAAGTCAAGTGAAGTGAGCTGTCAATAGTGTCAATCCCTGGGCATCAGTTGGAATGACAAGTCACTGCAAGCTCACTTCACGTTATAAGTTTTACCGGTGAGATTTTTACAGAACAGACCACGTGCACCCTCATCGCGTTACACACTTTCAATCACAATCTGAATAATTTTGAAGGATATTGCAAATCCAATGCTTCATTTATTCGAAAAATTTGTCTGCACAACAACGTAAAGAACACAATGAATGCTGTTGAACTGTCAAAATTAAAGCCATTGCAACTGACTGTTGGTGTGTCATGCAATTACCCCACTGATCATTTACCATTCAATATACGAGTAGCCGAGTAGGTGTTCTGTAGTGTAATTATTAATTCCATACATTTTTGACACCGGGCAGAGTTTTTAGCTCTCTTGTGTAATCAAAATTCCATTCACTCCGGGTTTTTACAGTGATAACTTTTTGGTCCGATGTCAGCTGACAAAAAGGCTTTACTGAACAGGGTCTGGGTTAATTCTACTAAAAAAACTAAAGTTTGATGGTCGATTCCAATTACAGGTTGTCCCAGTAGAGTAGTTTAACGTACTAAAATGCTTTGCACCGAATTAATAATTAACTTGGCCTTGGCGAGAAACTAGAGCCAAAATTGCCCAATCTACAGACTAAAAATTAAATTAGCTAGCGAAACTTCGCAGATGTGATGGGTATCGATATTATCTATCGACGATAAAAAAATCTATGCGTATAATTTCAATTAACTGCACGCAGCTATAGTTGCTTGAAATTAAGAGTTATTTTTTAACGTTTTTGTAATTCTATCGTAATTCAACTCATCTACGGAGTTTCGCTAGCTAATATAATTTGACCCGATACGGGGTGGCAGGGATATCGACGCGAAACCTGAACATGGATTCGATACATGATTCTGAACCCCCTGAACGGTTTGACGGTACAGTCGCCACCAAACTTGCAGAACCGACTCCTCTAGAAAAAAAAAAAAACGGTCGGCAAACCTACAAGGCGTTACCGCACTACAAAATAAAATGCGACCATCATTGAGCGCAGGTATGCAATTATAACGCCGGAAGTGCGAGATTATGAGCTAAATACGACAAGTGCGTGTGAGCATAACATTAAAAGCATAAATTATTCTACTTAATACGTTGGCGTGGTTGAGTTTGTCTGTCCCTTGTATAGGATTACAGTTTTTTGGGAGATAAAAACTATTGAGATTATTTCATTGCACAGTTTTTAACGAAAAACGAAAAGGCCAATTCTCGTTATTTAAAACGTTCAAAATCTAGACGGAATCTCATCTCGGTGACAAACAAATGTCAAAAACTTGTCAAAAATTTAGGGAAATGAGACGCATTTTTGACAGATTGAGACTGAGATCAGACTGTAAACGTTCTTAAAATTACGATAATTGTCCCTCTGCTGCCATGTCATAAACGAAACTTTGCATAATATTGTATAGAATCAAGTTCTTCTACCTTAATAGAGCTGTACTGCTGAGGAGTTTGTTGCGCCACGCGCCACTTCTTCCCTGCTAAAGCACTAGGAAGTGGTGACGGTCGGGCGTTTTGGGGACTGTCTTACGTAAGTTTTCCGTTCAAAAAGTTTTGATTCTCAGCCATATTTGAATAAAAGGGTTAATGATTCCGCAGAATTCAGTAACGTTTGAAAGAAACATATTTGTTACACAAAATTTTATCGTATCGACAATATTGTCACGAAGAATTTGCAAAATGTATTTTCCGCTGCTTACATACATTTTTGTGTGGGTGTCCCCGCAGCTAAGAATATATCACCCACATTATCTAATCTTATTTTTTATTCTAAACAAATGTTTATTTTCGTAGCGAAGATTTCGTAGGATATGTGCCTGAGGGGTTAATATGTAATACGGGCTGTTGTCCGCAACTCTACGTCAATGCGCGTATTTTGGGTTTTTGGGGATATATTGGCTATACTGAGAGAAATTATTCAGGAGTTTCTAGGCTGTATTGTATGGGATCTTTCAAAGAACTTTTTTTCGGGATTCAAATAATCAATCACTCAATGTCCAACCAGCCAAAGCAAGGATGAATTTATTGATGCTATGCTGATACATCGACAAGCCAATGAAATTGCAAAAGAAGGTTTTATCATAATCAGCCTTCTAATATTGCCATTGCTGGGGCTGGGACACAGACCTTCTCTCTGTGAGAGGGAACGGGCTGTAATCCACCACGCGGACCCAGTGCCGGTTGGTGGATGTCACATGTCTTCGAACAAAGATAAAGAAGGTTTTAATAAGGTAGAAATGAGGGCACATTTCAGCTGTATATCACGTGCTAAGTCTAGTACCAGTTCATTAAGAGGAACGGGTGTCCACATGTCCGCGTGGCATAGGATGAAGCTCCGTTAAAGTATTTACGAGCGTTTTATTAGATCGCGTGCCAACTTGTATTTCGAACATTTTTTTTTTTTTTTTTGTTTGGACCTAGTTTTCCTGAGTTCTTATGTAACCAATTGTTGGAATTAAATTAGACTTATAATTTGACATAATAAGAGCGAATTCTTTCTGAGTAGCAGCTGGAATTGTGCTCGGTTGATGGCAATAGGCTCGCCCCCTATTACATGGGACTTAAACATAACTGGCGAAATGTGGGTGTACTAATAGGTACATTATGTATGTACTGTCTAGTGCGTAGCCTATGGGTGGAATATTTTTAGTACTACACCAATTTTTTTGTCAAATCAATCATTGTCATCATTTCATCAAACACCGGTACGACAAAAAAATTAATACAAGCGAATGACTGCCAAATAATATACATTAGATAATAACAGCGTAATTTATGGTACCACGTGGTAGAAAAACTGCCAATATCTTCTATCAAGCATCTCATAATTTTGCGTATACTACCCAAATAAGCATGAGTTTTGAAATACACATGTTGGAGTATGATACCAAAGTAAAAGCTAAGCGAGGCAGCGGTTTTTATACAAGAGAAATATGAAGTTATTTTATGTATACTTATGAGCTAGCAATAAGGAATTTCAAACATATTTCATTGTCATCTGTCACTGATCTGTCAGCTAGCGAGTATTTAAAGCGAAATGAGAAATATGAATTAGGTGTCACTGGTCGTCAACCTCGGTACCTACAGCCCGATTCATAATTATTGCGGCTCGGAACTTGAGGCGAGTCGCTGCACAGACAGCACAGTAACAAACTCGTGGGGGTGAGGGGTGAGGTACTGCGCAGTGAGTAGCGCACTTCAGAGCCGCCACTTGAATCGGGCTGTACCTCATATTTTTTTACTCTAATTCTAGACAAAATTATTTGTAAAACGAAGGAAACATAAAATTGGCAAGTCGGTTCACGGGTAGTAGGTAATAATGGTGTACAACACTTCAAGAGCCCAGACAAACTAAAATCACGCCAACTGACACGTATAAATCTGCGAAGAACATCTTGAAGAGGTATTGAAGAGCGGCGGACGAAAGACACTGCTAACAACCCGCTTAGTTGCAGCATCTTATCACTTAAACATGGATGACATTATTAGGGATGATTTATGCTAAATCTCGCTGCGCTTGAGACAAGCCGAGGCCCGGATTTGGAAGCTGCACAGTTTGAGATGAAAATTAGTTTGTTAGTGGCTCGCTATTTCAGTTCAGCCTAGTATAAATCATCCCTATACCATCAGCCTACGCATACACAACCTTCGGTGCAGCATCGACATTCAAACAAAGAAATCCCGTGCCTGTTTCAGCCATCCGACGACAGACCGCACGCCGTCCGTCACTTCTCCTGGCACATCGACGCTCGTAGACTCTATGAGAGAGCTCCATCGAGACCGGAGCGCCGCTTGTGCCGCGAAAGACGCCATGGCGCGCACTGAACGCACTATTATAAGCATTGTGGTGTTAAAAACTAAGTATATTTTTCTAGGTTAAAGTTTTGTTACAACTGTTTTGCGCCCAGAACACACTGTTATAAGCATTGTGGTGTTTTAACTAACTGTAATACATATTTTTTAAATTGCGCTAGGTTTATTGTTCATTATCCTTAATTGTTTTATAGTCATTTGTTTTATTTGTTGTACTGAAGATATGGTGTCACTTTTACCCTAGCCGTTGAACATTTTTACACTGTTTACTGTATTACAGTGTCACATATACAACCCGCAAGAGTTAAGTTGATACTTGTCTCGTAAAGCGCGCTGTCTGCACGCATCGATGATAAGCGCGATAACAGCGAGGGGGTCGGGAAGGGTCGCTCGGGGGCGCAGATATACGACTTCTAATGATTTTAAATTCAACATCATGTCTAATCGACCGGACTGATTTCTTTGAAAAAAATAAATGTTATACTAGACCACTTGCTTCGTAATTTGATGTGTGAATATTTGCTATTATATTTTTTTAACATAATGTAATTAATTTGTAAAGTAATGTCTACCTGCCGGGGCAGCGGGATTGTCCGAAAGGGTTACCGCTGCCCCGGAATATAAAGGGCTAAGGAAGGAACAAGAATGGGTTTTAGTCAGTAAGAGTCTGACACTCCCTTCCGCTCCACCCAGAGCGGGAGGGGTCATTTGATGATTTCACATCCTTAAAAAAAAAAAAAAAGTAATGTCTACCGCGGACATAAAAACGATAATCACGCAAACACTATCGGGTGTATTTTCATAAAACTTTCACCATATAAAAGACAATTTAATTTCCTGGTTTTTATTTGTTTGGTGTTTGATAAATCAACAATAGATGATTGTTTCATATTTTGCAATAAATTACCAGCGTTGTGTCATCGCGCTTCTCTTTCTTTTCTATGCAGTCCGATAGTGACCGCGTTTTAGGTCATGTAGTCGCCTTAAGTCTTGCGGGTTGTATTGTTCTCAATTTAGGATGCAACTTAAACTGAGTACCTATTTAGGCACATGTTCACTATAATTTTGGCTACTTGTGTATTGATCGTGGTTTTTTAGTTGTGGTGTTTAGTAACTACACCTCTATTGTCTATACCGACTGATTTTTTTACCGTCTGGACAAAATCACGGAATAGAAGGCTATTATGGCACATTTTTTTTTTACAAATATGTAATAAAATAAAATATCTTTTTTTTACATTCAATTTTGATTGAAGCCGGTCGATGGTTTCAATCAAAGGATTGAAAGTCGCTATGAATTCATTGATCATTTCCGCGTAGAGAAGGGTGGGTGCCTTTAACTTGAGTTTTTATATTATTTGTCGATTTATTCGTTCTTTTGCTCCGTTCACTTTTTAAATTCTGTTTTTGTCCAGACGGTAAAAAACTCAGCCGGTATATAATACACTTTCACACAAATGCAGAAAGAATTAATGCTCTTAAACTCTAGTGAAGTAACATCTTCAGTTCGTCAGTTCAGTTTCAATTCACAATCAACCGTTTTATTAAGTTACAAAACTAATTCTATCATTAGTCCAATCAATGAGCCAGTGATTGTATTTTGACCCCTATTCCGAGCGAAGTAACGTTCTTAATACAAATTGACACCTTAAGACTTCGTTTCAACGTCAGTTTTAGCAATTACAATTTTACCTTTGTCGGAATAAAGTTTTAAATTGAGAAATTTCTCGATGGATTCAACTGTGTGTATATTTTTGAGAGATACATATTAAGTTAGTCACACCTACTTACATCCTATTAGTAAGTTCTGGATGCATCTACATTAATTACAATGTACCTTATTTTATTGATAACTTCTTATTTGATTGATAAGTTCTTATTTACTTTTGTATATGAATAATTTATTTCCTCATAGTTATGAGGAAATAAATAAATACATTTATAATATTAGTAACAACAAAAAAGGCAGAGATAAGATAAAATTAGAATTGACATTGACATTTAATTAGAATAAGTAGCTATTGTAACAAAAAACAACAACATTCTTGATTGGCAGATGACTCAGTTCCTTGTGCTGGGATAAGTAATAAAATATTAGTGTTTTGTGATAAGACTGGACAATAAAAATAAAGTCATTTAAATTACCAAAGTGTTCAATAGTTTATTCATAATTTTAGGTAGGTAAAGTCATGTAACTTGGCAAGGTTTTGGCACAGTGGGAGTAACTTAGTGTATGTACATTTAGAACATCATTCTTTTCAATTTTTTTTTTCACTTTTATGTCTTGTCCTTATTCTATGGTTACTTATTGCCATAATTTATTTTTGAACATATCTGTTTAGTTAGAAGTTAAAGAAAGAAGAGGACTCTTGCCAAGTTACGTGTCGGCGACTGTGACTGTGGCGACCTGATTTAACTACTTATTTTTTATTAATGGTTGAAAATTGCATTTAACACTAGGCGGCCATTTTTAAATTCAACTTTCTCTACCTCTAATGGCAAAGATAATATGGCTCAAACAGCCTATACCTACTTTTACTAGATTTCTATAAGATACACATACATACATAAGCTCACGCCTTCTTCCCATTGAGGTAGGCAGAATGTACAGAAAGTTACCTGCTACGATTCTTACATACACCTTTTGCATCATTTACGTTCATACATCTGGTCATAGATACACAAAATTTGTGCGTACTACCCACCTGACCTTTCTGAAGAACCAATGAGGTCATTATATGTCCATTTAGGGCGTCTCCTACCAGCATTTCCATTCACATCTGCCTTGTAAATACCTTTTTTTATTACTCACCTTTCATAAATGATAAATGATTTTTATTTTGTAAGTAGGTTTGCACAAACACTTTTACACGTCAATCATATTTTTTATAAAACTAGATGAGGTCGGCGTTTCCTATCTGACTACTCTGAGAAGAAAGGCCGAAACAAACTCAGAGGTCACAGTCTCTTTTAAAGTCCAGACATAATCTTGGTCAGGATATATGAAGACCATGTAGATCGATGTCTGAGATGGTCTTTTGAGGAAAGAACCACACAGATTGAGAGGACCTGTCCAGTCAGTGCACGCATTTGTCAGAAATCGTGCAGCTCAACTCAAAACTTAAGGAGCTCAACGATTCGACGAACAATACCAAAGAAAGGACATTTGGGTAGGCCACATAAATTACTCAAACTGCCAGACCTAAAAACTGGTGGATGCCAAGCTTCACAGCTTGGCTCATCGCCGCAATGTTGCCTGCTTATCAGTCTTCTACAGATTATACTTCGGTGAGTGTGCCCAAGAACTCCACGACCTCATTCCACCGGCCCCCTTCTACCTTCGGACATCCAGACGCACTGCAAGTTACCATCCCTACCAAGTTGCTATTCCACAAATTCGAACTAAGCGTTTTCAAATGACTTTTTTAATACGCACAACAAAAGAGTGGAACTCTCTACCTGCGTCTGTGTTTCCGAGCGCATACAACCCGAATCTCTTCAAAGTGAGAGTGAATAGGCTTCTTCTGGGTAAGCTCACTCCATCGTCGACTCTGTCTCTGTCACCTCTGACCTAGACTAGAGTCAAGAGCGAACCCATTTTAAATAAAAATAAAAAAAAAACTAACAGAACAAAGAGAATAATAAAAATTCAACAAAAAAATAATAATAAAATGACCCACATTGTCTTCACATGCACAATAATTAAACTAATATAATAAATGTCAATGTTTATATAAAATTCATTAATTAATGTCAATGTGTATATAGAAAAAAAAAAAAAAAAAAACATTCAGAATGTAAAAATTGGAAGCAACTCAATCCCAAGCCTTTTTGTCCTCAATATAATCCTTAACAGTATAAAAGGCTTTCTGGCACAACTTACGTTTAATGAATGATTTGAATTTATTAAGGCTTAGATCTTGAACGTGTCTTGGTAGTTTATTATAAAATCATACATCCTCTCAACATTAACAAACCATCTAAGCATATACTTTGAAATTTCTACAAGATGTTCATACCTACTTATTATAAAAGCTAATCATATTTTGGTCTGCATTGCAGTATTTATTTTAACTAGACTTTTAAGTATTTCAGGCACTAATCATTTCTTAATTAGCAGTTAGAAATACAATTTTCAGCTTTAAACCTTAGCAGTTAAAGTTCAATTTAACATTTTGTTAATTGAAAAACAAAATATTTCACAGACTAGATTTCTTTTGCTAGGTTTCTGTGACCTAGATTTGAAATATAGAATACTTAAATAACTAACAATCCAACAGTTTTAAGAAATTGCTTTGAGCACTGTATAAATTGTATGAATTGTCAATCTGTAATTTCCTTATTTTTTTTGTATGTAAGGGCTAAAGTATAGGACTTAAAGATCAATTTAAAAAATATACATAGTCCTAACAATGTTTGAACTTGAATCATCTGCAATGAGGTAACCCAGTTTACCTTGTATCCTTAAATCAAATTCATTATCTTAAGCTCAAGGTTACTCCAATATAATTAACATAAAATCTTAACAGATCATAGAATCACACTTATCATTGTTTTCATAAATATTAAAACAAAATCCTAAAATGATCAACCTTCATAGTTACACTAAAAACACCACAACACTAGTAGCCAAGGTCCTTTTCCGCATTCCATATTTGAATTTGAATAAGAGTTCTATACCACTAAAACCTGTGCACAATAAGTACATAAAAAATATTCACTTTTTTTTTAAACACAGCATAACAACATAGGGTCTGTTCACTTTTTAAACTCGTGAACTGGTTGTCCAAATCTGCATTAGAAATAATAATGGCACTAGCTAGGTCAAGGCGTCAAAAATATCTATTTTAGTTCACTAACGTCGGCCTTTTTTGTACTGTCACATTATAAAAAAAAAAACATTAACGCTAGAATTGTACGGTTGCAGCATGTTTCTTTTTGATTTGACATAAATTATGTCATAGTTTGTATTCCTTTCCTCTTTTGCATATTACACATATTGCATGTGACTTTAATAATTTTCTAAGAAAATGCGGAAAAATTACTTACCCAACAGAGTGATCTATCCGTAAATGGGAGTCGCCGTCTTTTATGATAACAAATATTATTTAATTCACAAAGTTCTTTATTTATGCCTTATTTATTATTAATTTACGATTTATTTTGTTAATTCAATAATCACACCCACAAACGGAATTCCGCGGTCGAATTGTCGATTGTCAAATTGGCATGTGTCAAATTCGATCGGCTCAGCTGTCCTGTCTTGGCTGTCTTGTCATAAGCGTTCCGTTTCATATATTATTTCATTTTGCGAAGTGAGAAATTATTGTATTTTTATGTACTAATCACATAATTTCTTCTTGAATAAAATTACATTATATTTTGATAACGCTAAGTTATTATACTTGTTTCCGTAAAGTGTGACATGTGATATATAAAAACTGTATTCAGCGACATCTAGTAGTCTTTTAGATTATCTGCATGAATATCTTCACACAAACGTTTTTGGATAATCAGTTTCAATCAAGTTTTAGCTATACATATATTTGAGTTGCAGGACTTGCAGGTACAATGTACCTATCTATTAAATTCTTGGCCAATCTCCAGAGTGAGTGTAGGAATTTGGAGGGCACTTTTTCTTTCAAAATAAAACAAAAAAATACACAGAAACATTACGCATTTTTATTATTGCTATTATTGATTGACCAAAGTAGGTCTTTTTTTTTCGTTTTATTTTATTATCGTTCGTATATTCGTTTCGTTTTATTATCGTTTCACCAGAGGTCTTTGCAAGCGAAATCAGCTTCAGCATCGTACCAATCAATCAACGTTCTATCATGCCACATGAAAATTCCTTTCAATTTCGGGGATGCATCCAGGATGAGATATAGCACAAGTTTGGCTGCATGGTCAGGTTCTACTTCACCTCCACCTTGAGCCATTTCAGTCTTCATGTGTCCTGGATGGACAGCATTTATGGAGATGTTCCTATCAGCATACTTCCTTTGTTGGACCTTTGTTAATGCTGTTAAAGCAATCTTGGATACTCTATGCTCCGCATGCTTGCCTTCATCAGCGAAATCTTTCTTATCAAACGTTCCATTTTTAACGCTTTCCAAATATTCGTCGACAAACTCGTTTATTTGTTCAGTAGTTAAATCCGGGTCTTGTAAAGTTCGAATCCAAGACTGTTTCTTCAAATTCGATAGATGACCACACGCACTAGAAATATTGACGACCCTAGCGCTATCTCTTAGCAAGGGATACAAGTATTTTTCAATAGTCAATATGCTTCTGTAATTTATGTCAATGTTTCGTTTTGCCGCTTCGTAGGTTGGATAAACTTCGTCCCAATCTAATATTGCAGCGTTATTTACCAGTACATCCAGACCACCGTGTTTTGTTTTGATAAAATCTGCCAATGTTTTTACACTTTTTTCGTCACTGATATCTAGTTGATGGAACAATGGTTTTAATCCGAGTTCGTTCAACTTCTTTACGGCTTCCAGCCCGTTTTTTTCGACTCTTGCGGTCAAGTACACGTGTCCATTGAATTTCTGACACAATCCTTTTACAATAGCAAATCCCAGGCCTTTGCTAGATCCCGTTACAACTGCAATTTTGTCCGCCATATTTTAATGCTACTGACAGTCTGACATGCACTCACTAAGATTGGAATGCAAAATAGAAGTTGAGTCACTTTAGTTATTGTTTACACACGAATTATAAGTTATCTATAAGCCTTGTACATTTAATGAAATTGTACTCTATTTTTTCCTCATTAAGTTTATTTTTCTATGAAAAGCAATACTCACCTATTATGTTTACTCAACCACAATGCAAATTCAGCTTTAATGCGACAGAATATGATCTGCTTTTATTTTCTTGACAAAATTGTTTGTATTTATGCGATTGGCTACACTTAATTGGCTGTCAAACGATAACAAACCTATATATAGTCAAAATAAATACTTTTATAGCTCAAATAAATATTTTTGATCGAATTCTCGATATCTAAAAGCCATTTATGATTTATTTATAAATTTAAAAGAATAACAATGAGATTGAACTGTTTATCGTTTTATTGACCTTGTAATAACGTTCAAGAGCAGATACATAAACGGTCATTTAAATTCTATGTGTAAAATAAAAATGCCTATTTTTTATTCTGGAACACCTATGATGGTCTTCATGTCATGTTATACTTAGTTCAGTAATATATTAGGACATAATTATATAAGAATGTGATTTATAGTGTTATATTGAAATTATGATTGCGGTTGGCCATTATCTCACCTGATGGTACCTAACGATGAATATGATGCGATCAATGATGGTGTACCTACGCTTGCCTATAGATAAGTTATAAAAAAAAAAAACATACAACCGAATTGAAAACCTCCTCCTTTTTTTGAAGTCGGTTAAAAATTATCGTGACGTCTATCAGTTAGTTTTTTGGCCATTGAAGGAATATTCCCTGGACGATTTATTCCCTTATTTAATCATAGTAGGTACTTAGGTATCTATATTCCAAAAACTTGAATCCAGGACAATGATTTATATGTCAATGATCCAGGACCTCCTAACTGTCAGCGTTAGTACTCTATTATAGTAATTCTGTGCTAGCATTCAAGCTCAGGACACTCCACCAATACTTATACGGCGGCAGAATCTCAAAAGTGAATAAGCCCATGAAACGGGCGTATTTTTATTGCAGATAATTTTTTTCGCGCTCTGGATTTTCAACGCCCAGAGTTGAAAACTTGACAGTGTGTAAACCGCGCTGGAATGCTCTCTATTGGATTCTCAATGAGTCAAGAGTTGAAAATCAAATGCGCGAAATTAAAAAACCCGGTGTTCCAATTCTGTATGGTAGGTAATTATTAGGTACTTATTCCCCGCGTAATTTTACCAAGTGCAAACCACTTATGTACGTTTGTCAAGCGTGGTATTTTGACAGTTTAAACTACGTCAACATGGCGTTCATTTCGCGCAGTTTCGTTCGTCGTGTCATAGAGAATACGCTATTAGCAGATGTCGTGTTAAGCTAAGGAATTGAATTGACGTGGTTTTGAAGTAAAGTGTTTATTATTTTAATTATTTGTTTATTCCCTGGACTAAGAACTTCCACAAAGTCACGTATCTGTATATCTGTCAAACAAAGCCCTTATAAATCCTCATGCAGTAAATTACTAACACGGAAAAACAACCGAAAAACACAGCCCAATTATTACGGAAGCATTTAATTCAATTCTTAACAAAGAAGAACAAATGTTAATTCTATTACGAGAATACAAATGAGGGCAGTGGGCACGTTCTTATTGAATCACTATATAGGATAATAACGTTAGATCAGGTCGTGGGTTTGTGAATGCGGAATTAACTTTGTCAAGGAAAATGTGGAACGGTTTTCTGTGAACGTTTTCTTGGTGGTTAAGGAACTTGTCCCACCGCTGGCGATTGTGAAGCGAGTAGAGCCAGCAACTAAAAACGCGTAAATAGGCGAGCAGAGAGCAGAGTGCGCGAGGGCAACGAGGGATTACTCGCTGGTATACGTCCATAGTACCATACGTATACCAGCGAGTACCACCACTACACTATACTATACTGGACTATGGGGCCACCTGCTCCATAACAGTAGTAGCTCAGTGGTAACGGCCGAGATATACGAGTTGTAGATCGCAGGTTCGAACCCAGACAGGCGCTCGACACAGGCCTCCTCTCTGTGAGAAGGAGTGGGCCGTAATCCACCACGCGGGCCCAGTGCGGTATGTGACTCCCACCAGATGTCACATACCGTTGTGAGAGCAGTGGTGATGGAATTAAATACAAAAAGAAAATTGCCCGCCAGGGTTTGAAATCACGACCTACTACTCTTTAAGTCGGGGCCGATATCACTGGGCCAGTATATCACGACGATAATATCGCCGCGATTCTCTCGCTCGTGGAGACGGCCCCGAAGGCGTAATGTGGGCGAGGGACTCGTGGCTAAATAATAACAGCCACACGGGTCGGCTAACTACTATATCTGCACCTCTGCTTATCCATTCGCGGATACTGGCGTTATGGAACATTACACAACCCATTATGCATTCTGTTTGACTCATCCCTTCAACTGTAAGAATACAATTAGAGGGATTATTAGCAATATGTATGCGAGTCGCGTATCTACTCGAATTTGCCCATATCCGTTAGTTAACGATCGGGCAAACTAGGTAATCGAATTGGTTTATAACTCGTACGTGCTTTACTTACATTAACTAATACTAATATACCTACTAATAATAAAGCTGAAGAATTGTTTCTTGACTTGCATCAACAGGGTCAAATTAAATTAGCTAGCAAAACTCCGCAGACGTGATGGGTCTGATAACCAGTCTTATCAAGGGGTATCGTATTACCCAGTAACTGGGTTGTGGAGGTCAGATAGGCAGTCGCTACATGTAAAATACTGGTATTCCGGTTAGACTGGAAGCCGACCCCAAAAAATTACAAAAAAAATGCATTTACGAAGCCTGTATATGCGTAAAACCAAAACTGTAAAAAGTAAAGCCCAAACTTTTATTTTGTCTTTTACTTTGTGTTTGATTGTGATTATTATTTTAAATATTGACGGTTGTTTATTAGTGCTTGCTCGAATATAATATTCTAATTTTTTTGGTTGACCTTACTTTCCCAAGACATAATTTTGTTTATTTTATTTGTGGTCCCAAAATACCACTCAATTGTACTACCTATAGGTGGAATCCGGGACCGCGGTCCCGGTCCCAAAAGCCCCCCGACCCAACATAGTTGGGAAAAGGCTAGGCAGATGATGTGACGTGTCAAATGGTCTACATCACATTGGACTTAAACAAGAATCTAATTAAATTGATCTGCTCCTCGTTGCCATGGAAAGAATAAATAATATGTCTTGTCTTCTTAGAAACGCGAGTCTACGGGTCGCCCCGTGCTAGCAGAAGAGATGTCGAGTTTTATAGAAATAACTTTGTTTAGTCTTGGTAGAATAGAGATAGAATTAGTCATACTACGGGAGCTGCAGGCTCAACATAGTCCACTAACTAACTATACTCCGACTTTTATTTAGCTGCAGTAAAATGACACTTGTTAATAACTCATTTCGGACTGCGTTTAGAGATATGCATGTTAAATAAGTTTCGTTTGTTACAGTATTCTGTACTAGAAAAACAGGATTTGGTTGATGGCCGCGAAAAAACAATAAGACGCCAATTTCACTCATTTAAGTAACACATAAGCTGTCATTTTACTGCAGCTAATTAAAAGTCCGACTATAGTGAAAAAGACATAAAATAGGGAAAAAGTCTTTCAGTTCAGGGCCAACATAAAATAGGGAAAAAGTCGTTGAGTTCAGTTTATAATTTGGTTTTCAAAACTGGAGAACGAACAGGACAGGACATTTTATTACAGAACGCAAAGTCGGCCCCAACAGTCTAATTTCAAAGTCCTTGTAACATTATTAGATATTCTATGTCCTTTCTTAGTTTCTTAAGTTGACAGATAATCAAATAATATGGACGCAGGAGTTTGCGGTATTGTTGATGTGTATTTATATGTATAATAAAGAACGTAATCATGTAAATCAATGGGAAGTTTCCAGGATAGCATGACATAAACATGATATTTGCTTACCTACTTCATTTGAGAGTGTAACTTATACAAATTACATAAATAAATGGTTTACCCACTGAGGATTCTTAGGTAAATGACACGACTAGGTAGGTACTTTGTATTTGCAAGCCACTATAAAACCTATGACCAAGACAAAGGAAAAGAAGCAGTTTATGTCATTTAAAAAAGAATTAAGCCAGAGTATTACCTATATGTCCATGAGCAAGACAGAATTATGGCATCTGAAAAGTCAAAGAAAAAAAAAATTGTCAGATTTCAAAATGTTCGAACACTTTCCCGCGTTTTCGCGGGAATTTTGAAAGCTGAATCAAAGATCAACCAAAAACTACTTTGTAGATTAATATAGTAAATCCACACGAACAATCTGATGAAAAGAAAACTTATTCAAGGAAGTTTGAGTGATTCGACCGAAATGCTCCCTAAAGACGTTTGAGCGTGTTACATCAGCATCCCAATGTAATCTGTATAAATAAAACATGACAGACCAGGCTGTACGCTACGAAATTCCTTTGCAGCTTGTCCTGAAAAAATAAGAAAAGTTTATTTACCAGAGACACTTTTTTGAGGCAAATTATTTTTGATTTATTTTTATTACACTTGCGAATTTTAACATAGGTTTCAGTTATTTAAGGTTTACAATAAAAGAGAAAATTAATTTCTGAGCCCAAGAAATATTCTAATTTGATGACCAATCAGCAGTGATTGGAGAGACTACAAAAGAAGACGCCAGCTGTAATAGGAGACGAGCCTGATTTATTATAAACCAGCAGGGTATTATAATTGCCAAAGTTGTCGACATAGCTCATAGAACAAGCAATCTGAAGTGGCAATGGGCCGGAGAACCGATGACTGTTGGGGTAGATGTGTTCTTGAGTGGAGACCGCGAATCGGTAAACGTAAGGTGGGACGCCCTCAGGCTAGGTGGAGCTACGATGGCTGATCTTCGCAGGATGGCTGGTAGCAGCTGGATGAGAGTTGCCGAAAATCAAGTTGAAGCGTGTAATAGGAGAGGTCTATGTCCAGGTTGTAGGCTGTAGGCTGATGATGATGATGATGATTGGGTAATTGCGTAACACACATAAAATAGCAATCGATCGCAATTCCTTACATTTTCAACTGCACACGAATTTTTCAAACGTAAAAGGCAATAGGTTAGGAATTTCCTTGAACATAATCTGCCTATATTCATTTTACTCCTACTGCTGGGGCACAGGCCCTCAGGTCTCTTCGAGAGAGAGTAGGCTGTAATCTACAATGCGGGCCCAGTGCGGATTGGTAGATGTAGCACTCGGTTTTTTTTCTTTAAAACCCTCGTATTGTGAAAGTGACAAAGAGTGCACACCTAATTCCAAAGTTCGGGCAGCTACTAAGAAAACCCGATAACATTTTGCCCGGATCGAACCCAGAATTCCACACTCAGTAGTCGCTCTTGCGAACGCTAAACCGGCGAGGGAGTCAAACACTCACTCACTCTCACTACATTATTAACAAATCACAAAGCTTTCTTACAAATAGCCCTGTTCCTGTGTCCCTATGCCTCCTTCACTGCCGTATATTCATTCAAAGTGTCTGAACATAAAACCTACATAGTTTCGCCCGCGGCTTCACTCACAAAAATTTGCTTTCCCGGATTTCCCAAGAGCACCATATGTTTTTCTAGGATAAAAGAATGTGCCCGTCCTTAGACTCAACATACATAATTCAAGCAATTCTCTAAATCCGTGGTACTCTGTGGAAGGGTGTCAAACCAACATACTTAAGTACTTACCTACTCCTTTTTCGACTTTAAGGGTTTCTGCCAACTTGTATTCACATAGCTTAACTCTAATATCTACCAAATCAATAGTTTGTCGACCTCATAATCGCTTTCACCCTATAAGTTTAAATGTCACTTGCACGTCTTAAAATTTCTCGAGTCCGAAGTTTATTTCTAGGCAGTCGTGCAATATCGTCGGCAGCATCATTGCTTACCATCAGGTGAGAAAGTGATCAGACCGCCGAAGTGATCCTATAAGGGTTCCTTATTTTTTCCTTTTGATCTTCAGAACCTAAATCCCACTATGCATAATAGAATCGTACTTCCTACTCAGGTTCACGTTTTCAATTGTGAAAAAAGTTCACTTCTAACTTCACTTAAGGCGACTACATGACCTAAAGCGCGGTCACTATCGGACTGCATAGAAAAGAAAGAGAAGCGCGATGACACCACACTGGTAATTTATTGCAAAATATGAAACAATCATCTATTTACACACTACTTAATAATAAATAATCCATCACTGAATGCAGTTTGACATTAGCAATTTAATGGTATATTTTTAATTATAATTAAAATTGTTAATGAAGGGATAAACTGCTTTTAAAGAAATGTCAGAGGTGTATTTGAAGATTTTTTTGATGCATTAATGTACGTTTAATTGTGATTTGAGTTCCATCACTGTTTTAAAATAAGACTTTTTTTCTTTTTTGTCAAAATTATTTACGGTTTAAGAGATACACTGCTTTAGAAACCAACTTTTTGACCATTCCGCCTTAAGTTATCACACAGTATGCACTTTCATAATTTCTAACGTGACGATATTATTGTGGATGTGGACATGAACGGCCACCTCGCGGCATCACTATAACACAGGGAATTAAAATTTATGTAATTTTATGAAGACGCTTTTATATTTACGTCCACGATAACGTTATAACGTCACGTATTTCCATACATTTTTTGAACGTGGATGTTCACGACAATATTGTCAGGTTACTTTTAAAAGCGCACATTTCTTTGTTGAACAAGAACACAGAGCCTGAAAGTCCTGACTCTCATGTGAAGATAGACTCATAACATAGAATACTAAAAGAGTTAAATGGTTTAAAAAAAATCTGAGCAAAACCTCACTTGCGCCTGTCAATTTATGAAAAAAACATGTTGCAGTTTTGAAAATTAAAGTGCGAATTATTATTGGCTTAAGTAATTATAGGTAGCAAGGTAACTTTCCCGTTAGTTAATTATTTGAACATCACACTATCGCACCTTTTTATAAAGAGTACATTCACTTATTACTGCCTTAGCCGATGACCTTTGTTGGATAAATCTGACTGAGAGCTCTTATTTTCAGCCAACGAACGCCCTAGGAGTACATATCGCTTGTTTGGAGAAACGTCGACGTAACTGCTACGTACCCAAAGGGTAAAAACGGGACCCTATTTCTAAGACTCCACTGTCCGTCTGTCTGTCTGTCGCAAGACTGTATGTCATGAACCGTGATAGCTAGACAGTTGAAATTTTCACAAAATGTGTATTTCTGTTGCCGCTATAACAACAGAATAAAATAAATATTTAAGGGGCATACAACAAACGTGATTTTTTTGTATTTTTTGTGTAGGGATAAATATTGTATGGTGGTTCGGAACCCTTCGTGTGCGAGTCCAACTCGCACTTGGCCGGTTTTTTTTTTAAGTCTTTGCTTTCCTAAACGTATAATACGCTTTCTAAGTGCTTTGGCATATTTAACTCATTTTTGGAAAAAAATTACATTTACGTCGATGTTTCTCCAAATGAGCGATATTATTATTTAAGTAAGTGACCTTATGAAGATGGTGTTATTCAGAAAGGTCTGGTGCGCGTGTGGTGGCACAGGGTGTGAGGATCTACCCCCGTGGGGAGGTGTGACTTTATGTAAAGTATACCTAGTCAGATATAAGTAGTCTTACAATGAACTTTTTTTTTATTGCTGGATGGGCTCCGCTCTTGACCTCGATCACGCCTAATGGAAAGCGATGGATGAGGTCTATGATGGAACGAGCGTGCCCAGAAAATGCTAAGGCACTGGAACTCCCACGCATCGACGAAACACAGCAGATTGCTTAATGCCGGACTCCGGTGGGAGGGTGGTCGCAAACCAGGCGTGTTTCGTGTGACTGTAGAAGATGCGCCGAGCGCTCGGTACAGTGGAGTACTGGCGAACAAACTGCTTCATCATGCATTCCAAAAACGAAAGAAACCACTGAATCGAATACCCGGAAAGAAATTACAGATTACACCTGAAGATTAAACCAATAACTCTCACAATAAAATCAGATGTTTGTCTGTATAAATTGAACCACCATTCTTGGAAAATTGATACTACATCGTGGACTCAAGTGTATAAAGTCGACCGTCCACAGCTATATAAGATGTGCATGGAGAGGTTCCCACGTATGGCACCTGTCATCAGGGCCGGCGACTAACGAGTAGCGAGTACAGTTAGCAACTAAAATCGACTTGGCGAGCAACGAGCATCGAGCAGCGAGTGCACGACGGCAACGAGCGATTACTCGCTAGTATGCGTATGTACCAAGCGTGAGTCTCTCAGTGAGTATTTTGCTCGCCAGGCGAGCGTCGCCGAGCGAGTTAATATTCTCTTTGATAGCTCTTGTCACTGCGGCAAACGATCGGTGTGAATAGTCAGCGATTATCTCTTTTACTTGCAAAGGACTTAAAAACTTTTGTACGTTTCATGAGCGAGAAAATCGTTGATTTGTTGGGACAGGTGCCTTAGCTGCGCGGTTCATTTATTTTGCTTGCCAGCCCAGCATTCTTGTTAGCGTAGCTAAGGGTTGCAGTGGAGAATCCCGCTTGTATTTTCATACAAAGCGAAGTTAAGTTCGTGTGCACAGCTTAGCCGTGGAGCAGCTCCTTAAGAATAACAAAATATACTTAAATAACACTTTAAAAAGTAAGCTTGCAGTTTATTTGCATATTGTATTAATGTAAACTCCTGAGATATTGCATTCCGATCAGTTTTTCACGACTCTTTGTTCAAAAGACAATCGATGCGTTAAGTAAGATAGATTGTTATAGATAGCCAGCAGCTTGATTTAAGTTTACTGCCTCCGTTGCTGTACCTCTGCTCTCAAAACTGTGAAGGAAAACATCGTGAGGAAACCGGCATGTCCTAGAACCAAAAATTCGATGACATGTGATATCTAGGTACCTACCAACCCGCACTGGACCCGCGTGATGGATTACGGCCCACTCCCTCTCAAAGAGAGGAGGCCGGTGTCCCAGCAGTGGGAACACAATTATAGGTTTTTTATGTTGCTGTAGTGGTTGCAATTTGCAGAAGTAAGGAGTTGCCTTACTTTTGCAAATTGCAACCACTTGTTGTTTCATACATTTTGGTCAAGTAGGTATTGAACTTTTGTACTAAACAGCAGATTTTTTTTTCGTGATTTCTGAGTTGGTCCCATAGTGAAAGTTGTTCATATTCATGGGTAGAACACCCTCTAAAAATTTGGATAGTGAAAAAAAAACTTCCTGTAGATTAGTTTAAATAAATAGATAAACACTAAACAGACATAACAAAAAGTCGGATGTAAGTTGTATTTAATTACTTCAAAGGGCACTTGCTACTGATGAGGATCTTGCTGATCAAGTTTTTGTATCGTTTACTACAAAAAATACCATCCTATATGAGTATACGTTTATTGAACTTTGCTTACACTACAAGGCCGTCAAGATACTCGTAGTCTGCATTTATCGTAGGTTGTACTAAGGTCCAAGAGTAGCGGTGGCCCAGTGGTAACGGCCGGTCGTGAGTTCGAACCCAACCTAGGCAGTCGCTTTACTTTGTGTAAATAATGTCAGCACTACTGCTCTCAAAACGGTGAAGGAAAACATCGGGAGGAAACCGGCATGTCCTAGAACCAAAAAGAAGACATGTGACATCTACCAACCCGCATTGGGCCCGCGTGGATTATGGCCCACTCCTTCTCGAAGAGAGGAAGTCCCAGCAGTGAGAACGTAATAATAAGTTGCTTTGTCAAAATACTGGTGAAAATGACATATTTAGTGTCTTACCGTAAAAATAACTATTCAAAATGTGTAATGGTAATGAACTTTTTTAGTATCCATTCATTCCGCCACAAAAATAAAATAAATCAGAGCCACAGACAAATGAAATTCCTTGTCATTTCGTACTACAGTAACTATAATATAATTCATTTGGAGAGAAATCCTGTCCCTCAAGTTTGTCAAACTGCTGATATAACCACAGAGCATGTAACCTTTTAGATATAACTTTATATTCGAGGAATAATTTAGATATTTTGACAGTTATTTCACACAAAAAGTCAATTTTATTCCTCGAATAAAAGTTATCTGGCGATGGATAATAATAATAATGTTAGATGCCTGTACTAGGATAAACCTGTATCACAGGCGGCATGAGCATACTTTATGGTAATTGAACGACAATAAAATTCATAACAATATTTAACATTAGAAATCTTGAAATAAAGACAAAATTTTTATAATTAATTATTTTATACCTAGTTTACTTAAATACTATTTACCTTAAATATCAAAATAACATGAAGTCTTACTACTTATACGGATATATTGACAGAAATAATTCAAAGACTCAATGCTGCCAGTCTTCTGGGCACATGTCCGGATGACAGCGATGCGGACGAGTACTTTGACACCTACGAGTAAGTGTATTTTTGTTTTTGTTGTATTTATTTGTATAGTTAGTCAGCCATTTAATTCAGTACCTAATGTAAATAGTTATTTCGCTATAGGTGCTCGTGGCTAAGTAATAACAGCCGCACGGGTCGATTGATCAGGTTAAGCTGTATTTGCCGCAGTCGGTCCGTGGATGGGTGGTCACTTTTATATACCGAAACCCGTCCGTCGTGCTTTGGAAAGCAAGTTTAGCCGTTGGATCCGGCTGTCATTCTTGGATCTTTGACAGTCGTTACGGGTCGTCAGAAGCCTGAAAGTCTGACAACCAGTCTCACCAAGAGGTATAGTATTTATTACCCGTAACGTAACTGGGTTGTGGAGGTTTGACGTTACTGAGTGCTTTAATCGTATTAAACTCTTTTGTTCATACAAGTTCCTTTATAAGTAAATACTTTTCGGTCTCTAAATATATTTTTATAGAGGTCCCTCGTTGCGGGCATCTCATCAGATTTCAATTAGTTTGGGATCTGCTCTAGAATGCATCATTCTGTCGGTTTTTCATCTTAAATCTTGATCTTTGGTACGTAAATTATTAAATTTTTCATTAAATTCTTGCACCCGTCAACTTTGTCATAAAGTGACGGGTGTAGTGTTTTAGAATTTGAAGGATGCTGTTTTTAAGCACTTATAACGTGAACAGGCGGCTCTACCAGGAGGTCAGATCCCATAACTAAAAATGTTCGAAATGTAGGTAGTCGCAATCTCATCTCAGCGACAATAAATGTCAAAAAACCGGTCAAGTGCGAGTCGGACTCGCGCACCGAGGGCTCCGTACTTGTAGGTATATAGTTTTTTTTATTTTTATTGTAATGTAACTACAAAACGGTTTTCGGATTTTTTCCTTCACTTGTGCTACATGACATTGCTTCTTGCCAAATTTCATGATTCTAGGTCAACGGGAAGAACCTCATCTTTTGATTGCATTGACTTAGAAGTTTGATTTTTTCACTGCTTCCAACTTAATAACTCAACGCATTCCTGAGAAAAAGGGTATTAACTGACGGACAGACAGACGGACAACGAAGTGATCTTATAAGGGTTCTGTTTTTCCTTGTTGGTGCGGAACCCTAAAAATTGCCAAAAATTTATGAGAATAAGGTTTTGTTGTTTCACGTCCACTTGACGCACTTGACGCATGCGTATCCGTCAAAAATCGCGCTAACACAATCGTTAACTTAAAGAATCCGTAAATAAGTAATTTTATGTTTATTAATACAGTTTGGAAAAACTATGCTCGATTATTAATAAGATTTCTATAAGTTAGTACAATCCATTCACAAGATATATTCAAATACGAAGGGTTATGAGCGTTTACGTCGTGCGGCATTTCATACAAACTTTCAAGCCCTTGTTTTTCGAAATGAATTAACCGATTTTAATTAAACTTCATACTTATAAGCAGGATACAAACGTCTAAAAAGTTAGTTCGAAAGGTGTCTCAGAATTTATTTGACGTGAAGAATATACTAGAACATTGTGCCATAATAAATAAGTGGAACAGTAACTTAAACACAAACTTTTGAATCTGCGGAAGAATGGAAACTACAGAAAGGAATGAAGGAATGAAAGTGACGAGATAGCGACTGTCGCAACCAAGTGCTGGGCATGCCACAATTGCGGCGATAAGTCCCCTCTTTGAGGAGTGGCAGGAGAGGCGCCACGGCGTCCTCACCTTCCGCCTAACGCAAGTCCTCACCGGACACGGCTGCTTCGGGAGGTTCCTGTTCAGGATAAGGCGGGAGGAAACGCCCGGGTGTCACCATTGTGTGGATCGCTCGGAGGACACGGTGTAGCATACTGTGGAGGTCTGCCCAGCTTGGGCAGAGCACTGCCACATCCTCACGACGGCGATCTCTCGCCGCCGGACGTAGTCCAGGCTATATATGGTACGGAGCGAGAGAGCATGGGAGGCCGTCGCCTCCTTCTGCGAAGCAGTAATGCTCACAAAGGAGGAGGCGGAGCACGTAAGGGAGAGGCTCAGAAGACCCCCTAGTCACCGCAGAAGACGCCCTGGACGTCGGGAATCGATAGCCGATTCCCGGCCACCTTAGGCGCGGACATGCGGACGGCGAGCAATGGGTAGCTCGCCGTCCGGTAAGGACCAGGCCGGGGTCGATAGCGCGTTACGTTCCACGTGCGCCTCAAAGAGATGTCAGCACTAACTGACGGAGTCCGACAGGCCCGATGCCTGCCAGGGTCGCGGGCACAGGCGGCTGAAGGAACACTGGTGGGTTTTAGTCAGTAAAAGTCTGACACACCCTCCCGCTCCGCCCAGAGCGGGAGACGTTATTTGATAATTTCCCACCCATAAAAAAAGGGGTCCAAGTGACCACTTAGTTTTTTGAAACCTCGCCAAGTGGTTAGCAGATTCTTCATGTGAAGAGGGCTGGCCTATTTTTTTGACAAAGAATCAGCATTAACGATGAATTTCAATTGATCAATAAAATTATCATCAATACAATTGAAGCGATTGACAATATTACTACAATTACAAATTGTAGTAATATTGTCAATCGCTTCAATTGCATTTGGTAGACGATCAATTTGCGCTTCAATGTGTGCCAATCACGTAAATATTGACAATTGCGAAATGGCAGGGAGATCATGATGAATCTTTGTTCCATAATATGGTTTTTAATGTACAAAAAACATTTATTACACACTAGCTTCCGCCCGCGGCTTCGCCCGCAAGGTATGTCGATAAAAACTATGTCCTTCCCCGGGATGCAATCTATCTCTCTGCCAAATTTTATCGAAATCCGTTCAGTGGTTTAGGCGTGAAAAGGTAACATACAGACAGACAGACAGAGTTACTTTCGAATTTATAAAATTAGTATGGATTGAATACGGAATTGTAGCTTAATACTTTATTAAGGATCACTAATTGTAGACAATGAAATCTTGTCGATGTATCCATCTTTTTGAGGCTGACGTGGATACACAGAGTTCATCTTTTGCGAACTTCGTACGGTCAAGTTTATCTGTACCTAATCTGTAGGTACTTAGGTAGTTACCTATATAGGTACTTATAAACTTGTTTCTTGATTAATACTGACTGACAAACAACGCACCATTGGTATAATTAATTACCAGTTGTTTGTTAATTACTTTGGCTAGCAGTCGCAAGCGGAACTGCTGAACGTAGAGCCATGTGATCGTGGGTTCGATTCCCAACTCGGGCTAAGTATTTTCGGGATTTTCCATTTCTCAGTGACCCAGACCTACAACCCGTTAATTGGATAAAACATTAAGCCAATGGAATCGAATCTTAATGATGTCAAATTTTCCTATCCACAATTTATTACTATGTCAGTATACTGAACCTTGCCCCCTAGCCACTTATCGGAGATTAACAGCCATCTCTAAGTCTGATCATCAAACCTAGGGCCTCGCGGTCAGCTACTGCATTTCTAACTAAGGAACTAATTAATAAATACATTATAGCCTGTACGGAATAAGTTGAGAAATTCCGCCTTTCGCTTGAGCATTTTTTATTTTGCTTTTCTGGTATTTAAGTTTTAGACCTTACCTACCTTAGATACATCGCAATTAAAATTATCTATAATTATCTTACTTTTTGTTAATAATTTATGATAGGTACATTACATGTGGTACATATTTATTTTTTGCAAAATCTTCAAATATACTTATAAAATTCTCGTGTCGCAATGTTAGTTACCATACTCCTCCGAAACGGCTTGACCGATTTTGATGAAATTTTTTGTGCTTATCCGGTATCTATGAGAATCGGCCAACATCTATTTTTCATCCCCCTAAACCGAAACTTACGCGGGTGAAACCGCGGGGCGCAGCTAGTAATTATATACAACCGAATAAATAAATATAACTATCGCAAGTCCTGACATAAGAGTCCGAACATTTTGCTTTAAAATCTTTCTTCTTGCAGGAATAATTTTATCTTTAGTCAAAGTTTGGTCAAATGACAATGCCGGACAAAATCCGGACGGTGCGGTGGAAGTTAGATACGCAGTCGCTCCATGTTACTCAGCTGCATCCGGTTAGACTGGGAGTCGAACCCATCACCGTTGGGAAAAGGCAGGCAGATGATAAAAACGAGCTGCTGACGATGGTATAAACGAGCTGGATTACGACATAGGATACTTTTTATCCCGGTAGCACAGTTCCATGGGCTAATTTTCGACCTTCACACGGGCGAAGCCGCTGGCATTAAGTTAGTCATTTGTAATTTAAATACTGCCTGCATCTCGCATAATGTCCGCAGTCAGTCGCAGACGCCGCGTTGTCCTTAAACTTGGTCCGCTAGTTGAGCGCATGCGTGTCGCGTAACACACGTCCGTACATTGTTCTGATTTCGAAACGCGAGCGAAATTCAAATCGTGAACCGTGTTTTTATTTTTGTTTTAAAAAAGAAGTCCTTTATAAAAAGGTTTTTCACGTGTGTGATTGTGTGAAAAGAGTTTTTGTATTTTTTCTAGAACTTTATTTTGATTATATTTGGACTTATTGGATGATGATAATTTGATTTTAATAAGGTATGTAGGTACGTCTACTTTTTATTGACTAACTCAGGTCAGGGACAAGTCTTTAAAAAGTTTTTTTTGTTTGTTGATAATGTAATTTTTGTAGTTGTAAATGCTCTTTTTCATTGTTTTTATTTCCTGTGCGTGTCCCAAATAAAATATTGTTTTTCAGAACTAATATGATTTTTTGTATTTTTGTCTGTTACGCTTTCACGCTAAAACGGCTGAACGGATTTGAATGACATTTGACACGTAAACGGCCCATAACCTAGATTAGGACATAGGATATTTTTTATTCGGATATTCCCACGGGATCGAGACTTAAGCAGAAGTAACCGTGGGGCGCAGCTAGTTTTTTATAAATCGACTTTTTGCCAAAATCATCACGCTTCCTTAGCAAACAGTTTCGTGATCCTAAGGAATGTATAGTATGAATACCCTGACCTTATCGCCAATCCTGTCTAATAAGGATCCATAAACAAGAGTTTCAGAAATTAAAACCTGGTTACCTACCAAGAGCTCTTAACGCGATCCACTTTACGACCTAAACTGAACTGTTCTTCTAATTCGTACCATGACGTCAGTTTAACGATTCAATTTAGGCCGTGCCATCTGGATACCTACCACGAGCTCTTAACGCTCATTCACTTTCGACGATCCAAATGTCGCTGAGTGTATTTGACGTCATGGTACGACTGTGAGCGATGCAGTTTTAGAACCTAAACTGAAATGTCTTGCTTTTGAATCGTTTTTAAATAGATCATCGTAGGCCTCCTGTACCCTAATTATGTAATTAACACACTATCAGTTACAATCTGAATCATTTCAAAGGATATTGCTAATCCATTACTTCGTATGTTCGTAAAATTTGTCAGTTCAACAATTACGTAAATAACGCAATGAATGTTGTTGAAATGTCAAAGTGAAAGCCATTGTTACAGTGTCAAAAGTAAATTCTATGGGGAAATAGATAATTGCTCTTTTGTTTATTTTTTTTCTCAGTTAGTTTTAATTATGATCTGGCAGTTTGAGTCTTTTAAGCGGCCTACCGAAATGTCCTTTTTTGTTATTGTTCGTCGAATCTTCGACGATTACCTACTGACAAATGCGAATGACATGACAAGTCCACTAAATGTGATTGGTTCTTTCCTCAAACGACCATTACAGACACCAATCTACATGGTCTTCACATAACATAATCCGCCTATAACGTTCCCATTGCTGGGACACAGGCCTCCTCTCAGTGAGAGGGAGTGGGCTGTAATCCACCAGGCGGGCACAGTGCGAGTTGGTAGATGTCTGTACATGTCTTAGTTAGTTAGTTTAGTCTGTGCTAAATAAATGTATTTTCTTTCTTTCTTTTCTTCGAGTTTTACACGACTAATTATACACTTAAGCAATTCTATAAAATAACCATAAACCACAACATCAACCATATCAGTCAACTTGTAACTATTTACATACTATGTGTAGTATATTTTTTATGTCAATTTGTTTATAGAGGAACCTTTTATAGAGGATTTATAGCATGGGTGTTGATAAAAAAAATATGATCATCATTTAGCCGAAAACAGATAATATTACAATATTTAAAAACAGTGATTAATTTCGTTCAATGTTAAGGCCTTAGATTCTTAAGTTATTGCCAGCTCTTGACCTTAACTTAGGCTAAGTTATGCCTTTCTCGATTGATTTGACCTTAGGTTATTTAGATTTGTATGATTTAAAAATTTTAAATTTCAATATTGAAAATATCTTCTACAGGTATAAGTATATATATTATTTTTTGGATATAAACATTAGTTTAAATTTTTTTTTGGATGCGGCCAACGAAGAAGACGTCGTTTACGATAAATCGCGATAGATAAATAAACTTTGCTTTATTTAATTAATCAATAATTTGACAGTACTAATATTACCTATGGATTATTAATTTTGTATTGTAATAAATGTTGACAAAATTTAGTTTTTTCTTTACTAACAAATACTGTATGGATTCTCTGCTGTGGTCTGAAATAAAGGCTTATGATTATTATTATACTAGCTTTTGCCTGCGACTTCATCCTCATTCTTCTCCATCGTGTGTAGTTTCTTGTTCCCCCGCCCCTCCCCGTCGCATCGCATCGCCTGCACGCGCTATTATCTACTTCGTTTCGTTTCGTTCCGGGAATCACCGCTAAGATTCTTAAGTCTTAGCGCGATTCCCCAAGAATTGAGCTATCAAATGCAATTTTTTTTTAAATCTTACTGGTGGTTCTAGAGATTTATTCCGGTCTGATCCTCTGAGCCCCCACCCCCCTGCTAGTTCTTCTTCTGTTTTGAAATCTTTCTTATCCAATTTTATCTAGGTTGCATTAATTTTGAAAGAGAGCCACACATCGCCATCTTGTTTTCCTGGATGGTGTGAAAAAAAAGTTTTTCTCCACTTACAAATTAAAACTTTGGAAGTAGATAGAAGCCAGTAGTAGGTAGTAGGCAATTTTTTTTTGTCTTTATCAAAGTTTTTTATAAGTTCAAGGTAAGTTCATAAAGTATTCCATTCCATCACGAGGCACTGAGATTTTATTTTTGTATCAGGTCGTGATCATGAAATAAAATCGGGTAAGAGCGAGTCGGACTCGCGCACCGAGTGTTCCGTACTATCACATGTTTTAAAAATTTTATCGGCGAGGCCTAGGTATATTCGTCAGAGAATTTTAATAATGCACATCTCTTGATGATTTCTGAACAAGTGTGCTATTTAGAGACATCGTTTTATTTTTCCTGTAATCTTTACATAAACTTCTATCACATAAAGTAATTTCAGATTTTTCTCTATGCAAACTTCTGAGATAAGACGCTATTTTCATAAATATTTTTTATGATACCTGACATGCTCTAGTAGGCCAGCCCCACTTCAAATTATTCAGACAAACTTTCAGTCCCTGCCATTTTGCAAAAAAAAAAACACAAATTTTTATTTCTTTCTTATTTGCAAAACAGTTGGTCAAACGTCATCTAAAACTATTCTAAATTTCTTGAGATATCCTGCTGTGACAGACCGACAGACAGACTGAGTCGCACCATAAGATTTCCTTTTTTCCATGTTGGTACGGAACCCTAAAAAGTATTCTAACTTCTTTTAAGCATCAAAAAAACACTGACGTAAAGGCTGCATGCAAGAAACAAGTTACCAGTATGATGATGCTCTACATGTCTATGGATGGTAGGTGTACGAGTGTGTATCATACATCTACTTGTTCAAAGCACAGGGGCAAGACGGGTGCCGCACGCAGCGGCGTCTTTGAATCGATTTGATTTTCCCATCACTAAATAGTGCTTGTAACGTCATAGTTGGTAGTCAAAAAATGGCACGCCTGTTTTTCACACAGATCGCGATACCTACTTGCGTTATCTAGGTCTATCTACAGGGTGACATTTTAATCAATGTTTTCCTCTTAAGGGGTCATTGTACTCATCATTATGAACAACTTTTACTATGGAACCAAACCAGAAATCGAGAAAAAAAAATCTGCTGTTCCCTACATTTATGTTCGCATAACTCATCAAAATGTAGGGAACAGCAGATTTTTTTTTTTTCGCGATTTCATGTTTATTTGTGGGCTGATTATCACGAGTTGGTTGTCACAAAACAGAAAAACACAACCCTGCAAATATCGCTCACTCCATTATAAGCTGTTGTAGTAGGTACGCACACCTTTCTAAGGAACATTGAACGCAGGCAGCCGTGTCCCTGACCTGTTCAATCTAAAGATAAAGTATGATGGAGTAAGTTCGGCGCTGGGGTAAGACCGTACGAATCAAATTTCTAGATAATTTGGCAATATTTGGGCAAGTTTACCGCAACTACCTTAGAAGTCTTATCCATACTTATAAAAGTTATTGCGGTAAACTTGGCCTCAACTTAACCGGTCGTAGCAACCTTGAACATTGATACAACTATTTTATTATTTAATAATTTTATTATATCCGTGATAATCTTGCCTTATTTTACATAAATGATTTTATGTCGGTAGGATTGTGCGGGTGTCCTGTCCTAGCAGCGGGGCAACGTGTGTTACACACTAGGCTTTTATTTAGGCGTAAAATTTTGTTTTTTTTTTCTATAATATTTATAGTTTACATTCTATTTATTGGTATAGATAATGGCGTGGTTAGCTGACATAATTATGGCAAATAGCTTAATCTTATGTTCCGTGTCTCGTAATATTAACTACTTTCCATATCTGTTTGTTTTAACTTAACAGACAGCTGTGCTGCTGCGGAGTTTGTTGCGCCACTTCTTCTCCCCAGCGAAAGCACTAGGAACTGGTGAAGGGCGGGCGATTTGGGGGACTGTCTTTGTCTTATATAATTTTGACGTTCGAAAACTGCTGATTCTCAGCCTAATTTGAAGAAATATGAGTTTTGATTTTTGAATAACAGTAGCAAAGGCTTTTATTTTCACAGTTCAAAAACATTCATTGTGTTATTTACGTTTTTGATTGAGCAGGCAAATTTTTTGAACATATGAAGCAATGAATTAGCTGTATTCTTCAATTTTTCATTCAATGATTCATTCAGATTGTGATTGATTGTGTGTAGAAATTAAGGCGCTGGATGATTTAAAAAATTGGGTTGAATATTTACGCAAGCAGAAAATTGATTTTATCAACAAAAATGAGTTCGTAATTCTCAAAGAAACTGTGAAAAAACAAAGTTGTGCCTGCGATTGTAACCGAAAACAATCTACGAGTACATCTCTCACAAACATTCATCTCTTGGTTACATGTTTTCATAATTTACGTCGATTTAGTGCCAATAGCGTTGGAAGGCCTCCCACAAGGTGGACCGACGACCTTGTGAAGGCCGCAGGAACCCGTTGGATCCGAGAAGCACAGAACCGGTCGAAGTGGAGGTGCTTGAGGCCTATGTCCAGCAGTGGGTGTCTTTTGGCTGAAATGATAATGCTGATGATAATGATGATGAGTGCCAATAGTCTCCACGTAGAGTAGCAGGGTGTTGTCCGGACAGACGGACATGACGAAATTAAAAGGGTTCCGTTTTTGCTATTTGGCATCAGAACCCTAAAAAACATTAAGGATAAAGACAAACAAAAATCAAAAATTTATAAATGACTCCGTACAATGTTTAACACTAGGTACATACCTACACATTTCCTTATCACGTTTTTTGTATGGAAGACCCACTAAAATTTTTAACTTTATTTTATTTTTATTATTTGTTGTTACAGCGGCAATAGAAATACACACTCTGTGGAAATTTCAACAGTTTACCTATTACGGTTCGTGAGATACAGCCCGCTGACAGGCAGTCGAACGGACGGACGGACGGACGGACAGCGGAGGCTCGAGGTCCCGTTGGCACCCTTTAAGTATGGAACCCTAAAAAGCAGAGGTTTATAGGTAATTTATTTTCTACTTGGTGTCGTTTATAATTTTTATAGCAGGCCATTTTAAAATTATTTGCAGTAGGATCAAACTATCAATGTCAGTTTAAATTTATTGCCGAATATCATGATAATATAATAATTATTATTATGTAGATATGACAGACACGCGATTCATTATTTGGCACGCTATTATAGACAGTTTTTTGTCTCACCATAGGTCACACTGTAAGTTTTATTGGCATCAAAGACCAAAAGAACCAAAGCATCTGCTGAGCATCCTAATGGCTGATTATGGCTTGGTTGTATAACCATAATCAGCCTATAATGTTCCCACTGCTGGGACACAGGCCTCCTCTCTACGAACGGGAGTGGGCTGTAATCCACCACGCGGGCCCAGTGCTGGTTGGTAGATGTCACATGTCTTCGAATATTTTGGTTCTAGGACATGCCGGTTTCCTCACGATGTTTTCCTTCACCGTTTTAAGAGCAGTGGTGATGAAATGATTTACACAAAGTAAAGCGCCTGTCTGGGTTCGAACTCACGAACTCGTAAGTCGAGGCTGAGCCACCACCGCTCTTCCTTCTATTGCCATCAATCGGGCACAAACCCAGACTGATTTTTTTTACTGGTTCCAAATTTTTACAGGGTGTTCTACCCATGAATATGAACAACTTTCACTATGGGACCAACTCTAAAATCACGAAAAAACAAATCAGCTGTTAAAATACCTACTTGACCAAAATGTATGAAACAGCAGATTTTTTTTTCGTGATTTCAGAGTTGGTCCCATAGTAAAAGTTGTTCATATTCATGGGTAGAACAGCCTGTAAAAATTTGGAACCAGTAAAAAAATCATTTTACTAACGGTAAAGTTCATAATATGTCTGCAAACTTGTAATGTTATGAAGATTTTCATTATTTCATTGACCTCTAGATAGAACAGTTAACAGTACGTAATAACATTGTTTAAACTGCTTCCCGCTTCATTGAGATAAAAATAATTGCTTTACGGTTCTGTGAAAAAATGTACGATGACAACCAAGCTACATAATTATTTATTTCCAGTATAAGCAGACTTCTCATTGTACGAAAAGTCTGTGCATTTCGAGGTCAGCTAAAACTGGAAATTATAGCTTGATATATCGTTTCTTTGTATGTTACGTGGATTTGAGAGCTATTTAGCCCGGAAAGAAAACCCGTTTTTTTTTGTTTAGTATTTATTACCTACGTGCTAAAATTGTTAAAAGGAAGCAAATTTATTCACGTTCATATCTTATTGTTCTCTAGAATTATTTATTAGTTTTTTGTGCTCTGTGTTTTTTTCAATTGATGAATTTAAGTCGAACATAATTATGACCTTCTCCTTTTTGGAAGTCGGTTAAAAAGGGGCACTCTTCGATGTATCTTAATGCAATTGGTTGAATAGGTCAATACATTTCTTAATACCTATACAAAGAAGAGATAATTAATTAATTGAAAACCAGATTTTCAAATGAAATTAATTTTTTCCATGGACCGTTTACGAGATTGGAAGCAAACTTGAGAATACACTTTTACACACAGGTCGATATTTTCTTATGATTATTGATTACGTAACTACCGGTATTTTACGACTTGACAAAATATGAAAAGTACTCTTTATTTATTTATAGAATAGAATAGAATTATCTTTCTTTCTCATCTCTCTTTTATAAAAAAGCTTTTTATCTTTACCTTTTTTTTTCTCTGTATTTATATTATAACCCCCTTACTAATAAACGTTGTATAGCGTCTGTATAGTTACAAAACGCATTGTCTTCTTCTTTCGAAATTCAAATTACTGACGACTGAAAGAGAGAAATCAGTGTGTAACTATTCATCGTTTATTAGTAAGGGGGTAATAGATACTTTATTGTACCTACACCACAAAAATACATAACAAGAAATAAATCGAACACTACAAAATATAAAACTTTATAAATATATTTTATTATATTTATTTAAGTTTAATATAAATGTATTATGCACAATAATTCTTAATATGACGGTGAAGACCACATCAAAATCCGTTGTGGAGTTTAGAACTGCGCACATGAATGTATAATGTGTAGAGATAATCAAAAAGGCAATACTGACCCAGCAGTGGACCTACAACTCGTAAGTCGAGGTCGAATTAAGAGTTGTCCGAACTCAAGTAGGCAGGAAGACTCCTAACCAGGCTTTACTTTGTGTAAATAATTTAATCGCCACTGCTCTCAAAATGCTCGCGAAACATTTCGAAGACTTGTGACATCTACCAAACCGCACTGGGCCCGCGTGGTAGATTACAGCCCACTCCCTCTCGAAGGGAGGAAGCCTGTGTCGTAGCAGTGGCTGATTAAAAAATAGGATAAATAATTTTTTTCAGGAAAGCTAGGTAAAAGTGGTCTTTAAAGGCCCGTCGTAATATACGGTCGTAGGCATGTCGGACGTATGTGTATTTGGGTCTTTTAACCTTTTAACCGCTTACCGGATTTATCCGACAAATATTTTCGTGTCCATTTCGCCAGGGTCGTATATTTACGACTAAATACTACAGCTCGTTTAATCTGCTTTTTTATTTAATAGATTACCCTGTATTCTATCAGGTTTTGTTTTTCTTTTTTTTTTCGTGCGCTTGGGCCACTACAATTGGGCGGTAAAAATGTTAAAAGGCCTGTCGCACTATCTGGGTTATGAATCAAAAAGGTACATTTGACGACAAGGAGATGGAGACAATTTCTGAGAATAGGTACTTACATAATTAAGTACATCATGGTGTGTTAGCTTTATCAGCGAATTTGCATAGGAATTTAATGAGACGGCGAAACAGTTGAAGAAAAACGTTTACCTACAGGTTGTTGATATTTTCATCAGGTGTAAGACTTTACGTTATCTTTACATGAAATATGTATTAACTCGAGGCAAAGCCGCGACTGATTACATAGAAGAAACGTCGCTTTCAGCGGTGTGGGTAAAGATAAGCAAAATGATGATGAGGCTTCACTTTAAATGATTGAAAATTCAGAGCACTGCTCGAAGGTTATAAAATGTGTCAGTTTCAGGAATAAAACATAAACATTACGCCTTGTTTCCTTGAAGGGTAAACAGAGGTATACCACTGTTTCTTATCTTTTCTCACAACGCTTCATAATTATAGTACACCCACATTTCGCCTGTTGTATACAGCATGTTTTTTTTCCCGTCTCGTTTTTACAGGCTGTTCTACCCATGAATATGAACAACTTTCAGAATAGACCAACTAAGAAATCACGAAAAAAAAACAGCTGTTTAATACAAAAATTCAATAACTGGACCAAAATGTATGAAAAGGCTGATTTTTTTTCGTGATTTCTGAGTTGGTCCCATAATGAAAATTCAGACAGAGTAATCGATATTCGTTATTTGAGATTAAATTCATCAAATTATTATTTTTTTGTATTAAATCATGTTTAGGTATCGACACCCATCACGTCTGCGGAGTTTCGCTAGCCAATTTCATTTGATCCTGTATATTAGTCTCGGGCTCGTTAACTTCAGACAATGTGTCATTAGGTTTTTCTTCAGGAACCAGTGCCCGGTTGATGGCAATAGGCTTGCCCCCTGTTTATTACATGGGACTTAAACGTAACTGGCGCAATGTGGGTGTACATACTATAGGTACACTTCTGCCTAACCTTTTGTGGATTACAAGCATGATGTTATGTTTATTTTGGCGTGTTTAGCACCTTGTTAGTTCGACCTTACCGTTGATACTAATAGAAGTGTAAGGCCATAGTCTCTAATGTAAGGTCGGCAACATGATACAATAGTAAATTATAATTAATTGCACTATAGCTAGGTATTCGAAACAGCTAAAAGTCACCCAAAGGGCAATAGAGAGTTTCCCTGCGAGATCGAATCAGAAATGAGGAGATTCGCAGGAGAACCAAGGTAACCGACGTAGCCCGAAGAATTGCCAAACTTAAGTGGCAGTAGGCAGGGCACATTGCTCGCAGAACAGATGGCCGATGGGGCCGAAAGGTTTTGGAGAGGCGACCGCGTACTGGAAGACGTAGCGTTGGAAGGCCTCCCACAATGTGGACCGACAACCTTGTGAAGGCCGCAGGAACCCGTTGGATGCGAGAAGCACAGAACCGGTCGAAGTGCGTGCTTGGGGGAGGCCTATGTCCAGCAGTGGACGTCTTTCCGCTGAAATAATGATGATGATGATGATTCGAAACAGCTACTGTAACTTTTTACTGATGTTACTTTCCAGATATCTTTCAAATTATTTTCATTGAAGTACCTTTAGGCATTTGGAAAAATTGTGTTTGTACATTTAACCATTAACTGGCCGTGTCTTTAAACAACCAAAATAATGTATTCTAAACAGTTAACGGTAGTTGTTTGTGCTCTCATTTGTGTCAAATTATCATAATACAACAATAATTAGCATTTATACGAGTAACTACCACTCAACAGAAAGACGGATAGGCAGAAGGTTCACGAACATTATTGTTACAGGCATTGATAGCAGTATTGGCCCAGTAGTAACGGCTGCGACTAACGAGTTGTAGGTCGTAGGTTCGAAATCGTAATAACAATAAGTAAGTGAGTAAGTAATGACAAAAGGTTATAATATTCCACCGAAACTACACCGTTACTCTTTTAAAATGTTTTATATTATGCATACATTCATTATTATTATACGAGTATGTGAAGTCGATGCACCTAAAATAAAATTACTATACCACAATTAGGTAAAAGAATTAAAAATGAAACCATGACATAATATGAATTAATTATGTGCTAGATACATGGTGCTCACATATGTATTTACAAACGTAAAAGAAGACAATTTTCATAAAAAAATTACAAGTTATAAGTCAGGGTGTGAGTTAAAGTAATTACAGAATGTAAATTAATGTCAAAAAAGAATAAATTTTACAATTAAATTAGCCACCAGTTTGATTTTGTCTAGACCCTAGATTGTACTATGGAGCAGGACCAGAATGTTTCCAAGCATTCTTATCTTAGCTATAATCCTGTAGCGTATATTATAATTCGGTATTAAAATAATACATTGTTTTAAAATAATAAAAATAATCACGACAATAATAAAGGAAGTATCTAGGAATAATTGGAGTTTGATTACAAATAGTAACGTAATGACAGATAATGTTTAATCCAAATAAATGATAAATCAAAAAAAATGAAATTTAAAACCGGTTGATTATGGAGCTCGCAACAGCACCATTAGGTAATTCTGGCTTCCGGCAACTTCCTGTTCTTTGTATTTGTTTGTTGTTTTTTCATATACCTATGTCTAATAATTTTTGATTATGATGAGAGGAAATTATAATCATTTTGATGTAAAAATGATTTTATCAATACAGTCGTATTAAAAACGGCTACCTACATTACTTTTTTCATTATTTCATAAAGAACAAAAAAGTTGAATCAGCTTACAAAATTCCGCAACAAATAAAAAATTAAACCAACAAAAAAATAATAATTTCAAAATAATTTAGGTACCTACTTTCTAGGGAAAGTCGGACAAAAAACAAATGTTTACAAAATTTACTTTTTAAATCACAAAGTCTTTCTTTGACAATTGTATGAAATAGCTTCGTCACGGGAAGTTGACGTAGTGTGTCAACTTGTCAAAATTTAGTCTCTTAAATAGAGCTATTCATTCACAACTACACCGACAGGCTATCGTATCGATAAGGACACATTTCGATAACCAGATTTGCCTTGCCCCCGACAGCAAACACCTGTCGGATGAATAGCGGTTGTCTTTTTAATTAATGATTTTTCCAACGCCAGATAATTTTATCGGAGGAATAATTTAGAATTTTTGACAGCTCTTCCATACAAAAACCGTCAGACGTCAATTTTATTAAACAAATAAAAATTTTCTGTCGATTGAAAAATCACCCCTTAAACTGACAAAATTTTAGGGTTTTGGATTTTTGAACAGCATAGGACTCCTACGATAATATTGATTGATGTTTGATACGGTACGGTGAATAGTTATTCTTAATAAACTTTGTACAAGCACATCATTAAAACTGTGGTCACACACTATTACGATTATCTATGAAACTTAGCCTTCTATCTCTCTCATTCTTGTGGCATAGTGAACCAAAAACAATAAATTTCCCTGTCTGTGTATCGAAATCGAGGCGAACGACCACACAAGATATCGTTAATTTATAGTAGCTTTCTTGTTCCTCTATGCTTTCTTGTTAAGTGGAAATCAACTATGTGATGTGATGCGGAAGAATGAGGAAAATGCCTTAAGAAAAGTTTTGATTACGAATGTTGATGGCTGTTGGAGGAGACCAAAAAAATTTTGAATGGACTGTGTGAAAGATGACATAGCGAAAAAGTGTGTGACTACCACTGAGATAAAGTACTACGTAGTAATAATAGTTCTATGGTGACTACCTAGATGACGACTAATAGAGAAGTATGGAAGAAAAAGACACGTTGCACCGATCACAAATTACTTGGGATAAGGGAGAGCTGGACATTCGAGCTACCTTGTTACCTTGGAAGTCTTTAGACAGACTCCGGACCCAGGTTGGCCGAAGCAAGGAAAACCTGTTCAGTTGGAGATTCATGGCCGACTCAGCCTTGGAGTGTAAATGTGGTTTTGTTCCACAAACGATGTTACTATCGTGTCCTGCGTGTCCTGTCAGCTGCTCGTTACAGGAACTGATGGACGTTGGTGATGGCGCCAAACAAGTAGCCGATTTCTGGTCCGAGTCCATTTAGATTGCTATCGACACGCTAAGAAGAAAATAAGGGAGAGAAAATGACAATACTAAGTACTTCTTTCATTTCAGAACAATGTCGAGGATGTTCAAGATAGTGATGGCGGTCGCGTTGTTGATCACAGCAGCTGATCAAGCACGAGCGGCTACCTACGGACCGCGCGCCGATTATGGATACCCAGCTGGGTTGATACCTGATTGTAAGTAGCTTATAAAGAAACTGTTAGATACCATGAGTTCAGCAGAATGACAGCTCATGATGCTAGGACGCACCAAGTTGAAAATTCAAGGTCAATAAAAAAAAAGTGCTGTTCTATACCTACATTTTGACCGTATGGCAGTGGTGGCAGTGGTAATGGCCGCAACTCACGAGTTGTAGATCGTTATAGGTTCGAACCCAGATAGGCGCTTTAGTTTGTGTAAAAATTTTCATCACCACTGTTCTCAAAACGGTGCAGGAAAACATCTTGAGGCAACCGGCGTATCCTAGAACCAAAAATTCGGAAACATGTGAAGAATGAAAAGAAAATATAATTATAGAATTTGTGTTGTTGTTTGTGTTTTTGTGATCATGTGACAGCTACCAACCCACACTGGGCGAGTGGTGGATTACAGCCCACTCCATCTCGAACAGAGCAGACAGAAACATTATAGGCTGATTAGGCTAAGGTGATTTATCACCATTCATCATCATCGCCAAGCCTTTTCACAACTATGTTGGGTTTGGCTTTCAGTTAGATTTATAGGCAGCAATAGCAGCCTATGTAAGCATACAGCCAGTATATTCTGTAGAAATCTTACCTTGAAAACTTGAAGTGAGCTGACAATTAGTGTCATCAAGTAGAATGACATCTCACTTCATGCTCACTTCAGATTATCACGGTGAGTTTCTGCAGAATAGATCGACTGAAGTGGCAGGGGGCTGGCCATGTTTGTCGAAGGACTGATGGCTGGTGGAGCAGACGAATCCCGGTGTGGAAACCGCGTTTTGGCAAGCATAGCGTGAGACGCCCCCCAGCTAGATGGACTGTCTCGAGCGGTCGACCTTAAGAAAGTGGAGTGGCTGGGACAGACTGATGCGGAAGGTGGAGCACAGGGTGTTGTGGCGCAGCCTGGGAGAGGCCTATGTCCAGCAGTGGACAGCGATAGGCTAGGTTGATTGTTGATTGAACAGCAGCTGGCAGTTGATCGATATCTCATCACAAAGCAAACACTCAGACAAACGCGGATTTACTTTTATTTATTGTATATTTTAGAGATATGATTAGTAACTTTTGAACTTTGTACAATTAAAACCAAGTTTTGACTTAAAAGTCAAGCCCACTTTTTCTAAATTGATTCTTGAAATTATGGCAAAGAAATAACTTGTACATTTGCGTCAGTAACTTGAACGTAATCTTGAAATCCAACATAAAAAGTAATATAATGTCAAATTGTTATTTCTCAAGTAACGAGTAAATCGACAGAGTTGTTTCTTATTGACAAAGGTACTTACACATCAATTTATTTGCGTTTGAGCGCAATAGGAATTATGTAAAACGTTTCTTTATTGACTGTGTTAATAAGTCTGGAGAAACAATATTTTATACGCTTCGTTCGCTATTAAACTTTAACCCTTTTAAAGGTTCTGTACCCAAGGCTAGCCAACGGTACCCTATTACTAAGGCTTCGCTGTACGTTCGTCCGCTAATCTGTCTGTGTGTCTGTCACAGGCACAGAACACTATTACTCCTAGCGGAGGTCACAGGGCTGTATGTTTTGAACCGTTATAGGTAGACACACACACAACGGGCCCTATCCAAAGAGTAAAATAACTAGCCCTATCAGAATACCAGCTCTGCGAAATTAATTTTTTAAATGTCGCAGCATTATGCTGTGACAGGAGCCTTTTGGCCTCGTATAGGACTTTCTGTTTCATTTTTCTTTTTGTTATTTTTTTATTTAATTCGTTTTTTTTAATTTTTTGTCTGTGTTTAGTTTAGTTTCTGATCTTCCTGTACGAGTCGCAATAAATACTCTTTCTGTCTTTCTCAAGTGTCATGGCCGACGTGATAACAAATAATAAAAATAATGTAAAGTTTAAAATTAAAGGAGGTCCCCATACTTACAAGAAACTTGTTGCTTTCGGCGTTCTTTGCCTTGTGGAACGGATGCCTTCGTGTACGAGTCCGACTCGCACTTGGCCGATTTTTATATATGTTTAATGCATTGTGCGTCTGAGTGCCTCTAATTGTCTAAGGAATGTTCTTTCCAGTTTCATGTTTCTATCGTCAGTCGATCTATCAGTCAGTTATAAAACTGCGTTAAATGTACCGACGCGACGCCAGCACACCAAGCTACCCGAAACTGTCAAATTTCCCCACTCAGCTTTGAACCTTAAACTTTGGCGATGAAGTTGAAAATCTATTAAAGAAATTTGGCAGATTGTAGTATCTTGATGTGCTGGCGTCTGTATCTATAACATAACATCCTGCCTGTACTCCTTGAACAGTAAGGCACAGGTGTACTTATATTATAACACCCACACGTTGAGTTCCTTAAGTTCTGAGTTGAGCTGCACGATAATAATGACAAATGCGTGCACTGACTGGACAGGTCCACTCAATCTGTGTGAGTCTTTCCTCAATAGACCATTTCAGACACCAATCTACATGGTGTAGCGGTATCTACAAACGGTCTTACTGACGGTCTTACTGACGTCACGCAAAATCCTGCATCTCGCAAGCAGAGTTTACCGCGCAGCTAGCATATATACAACGCCTCGACATTAATCATCGTGCAGTTGCCCGCCAGACACGACTTCCGTCTGTTCGGAGGATCCTCCCTTTTCTATGGAGTATGAGTGAACTTTATACCCTGTCCCTCATACCTCTATAATGGTTTTCCCCAAGATTATGACTGGAGTATAAATGTTTGTACAAACCTACTTACAGAAATAAAATCATTTATCTTTTACTCTCCTCTAAGGCACAGGTGTACCTATAATACCTACAACACCCAGATTTCAACAGTTACGTTTAACATGCAAAGGGGCGTGCTTTTTGCCATCAACCGACACAAATTCCGACTCCGAACTGCTCAAAAGAGATAAGTTGGACAATATTTTCAGGAAACCTTTCTTAGACCAGTTTAATAAAAAAGAGAATTAAGAGAAAACGTTTATTTAAAAAACAGAAAATAATCTTCATATCCACGCAAAATGACCATCGCTCAACATAATGCCTCGATCTTATGCAAGGCAAAGTCCCAGACAAAGTCCGTGATGACGTCAACCGCTGCAGCATACAATAAGACAAAAATAAGAAATAAAATAAATACACAATACCTAGTTTTAAATGTTTATATAAATGTAATATTTATAAAATGGTAATGTTCCGGGCAATGACTCACGAGCCTTTTTATAATCTGTGCGCGCAACTGTCATAAAACGATAGGTTTGACGTTTCAAACCAAACTCAATCGCAATCAAACTTGCAAACTGTACAGCACACAGGTATCTAATATTATAAATGTAGCAAGGTTACTGCCTACTGAGCGATACTATTCGGTCACGGCTCGCCAGTTAGATTCACGTTATATGACACTGATATATAACGTGCGGTGACATTATATTTAGACATTGTAGCAGATATAACAGTAGCACAACTGCCTCTGTTTAACTTGGATCAAGCCTTCTAATACCATTATAATAAGAGAACAAATCCATACTTAATACTTATAATATAAATGGAAAATAATTAATGCTCATATACATATACACGAGCGGCACGCGTCAACGGCAGAGGCGTTTACTGCAGCAGCCTACTCTACGGCTGCCGTCGACAACGTGTCGCTCGTGTATTTGAGTACGATGCTTTAATACCCGTGCGGCACGTTGTGGACGGCAGCCGTCGACTCGTCGGCGGCTCCTGTGGGATAATTTCTGACCATCGGGCGGGCGAAGCCGCAGGGTAAAGTATGTTTCATCCGAAGGGGGAAACCTTTATCTATTCCGGGATAGGCGACGAGGCGGTCTAGGCAAAGAAACAAGATTCAAAATCGAATGACAGTATGTGCAAGATCGTTAGACCTTTTTTTCTTTCGAAAGGCTGTACGCAGTTGTGCTTTAGATTTCCATCCACTATGTGGTCATCGTGATAATTATGTTATAAAAACGATGGAACCTCTTAAAAATATTTAACTAATCTGTGACAGTCGTACCGATGTTAGCTTAGAAATGTTTTGATCGAGGTTGGTACAGTGCCAGCACATCAAGCTACTACAATCTGTCAAAATTATTTAATAGATTTTAAAATTTCGTCCGGTCCGTTCCTCACGATGTTATCTTTCACCGTTTGGAGAGCAATGGTGATGAAATAATTTACACAGAGTAAAGCGCCTGTCTGGGTTCGAACCAACGACCTACAACTCGTAAGTCGCGGCCGTTACCACTGGGCCACCACTGTCTCAAGCATATCAAAGTACAACTCTAAGGACATGGTCGTGATGGCCAAGTGTTTAAGACCTCGCATCTCATGCACGAGGTTCCGGTTTCAAATGTGGGCGTGTAGCAATGTGACTGTTTTAATCCTTATACTTCTCCATAGAGTATAGACATATTATACGTTTTGGAACGGGCAACGAGCTTTATTTTTTTTTAATTGAGTTAAAAATGTGTCATCCTCCGATTTGATCAAAAACCTAATTTTATGATAAACCTGCGAAATTTAAACTACATAGAAATAAATAAAATTGAAGTGTCTGCTTGTAATGCCAATGCTAATGCAATCGTTATCGGTGATATAGTGTATCAAGTTAAGTATTCACAAAATAGCCGTGTTAAGTATCCACATGATAGCCCGGTTATGTATGGATACTTAACCGGTCAACCTGTGTCTGCTTAACCAGGCTATCTGCGAGATGATATTAAAAAAAAACAATGACCATGAAGGTTCTACATAATTATCAGCTAAATTTCTCACATAATAAAAATCCTAAGCATCTTCAAGTGAACATATAATTTATAGAGTTTATGGATGAAAAACAATAGCGAGGAAAAACAAACAATTCAATCATTTAGTTTAATGTATACTTGTTTGTTACTTGCAAAGTACTTGTAATAAATACTTACTTGTTGTACGAGTTTTTCTGCATAGGTAATATCTTGATGAGCAAAGGTCGACATTTATAATTTTTGTAGATTGTATGTATTTTTAACCGACTTCAAAAAAAGGAGGAGGTTCTCAATTCGGTTGTATTTTTTTTTAATGGTTGATACTTCAGTACGCGGCTCATTTATAAGTCGATTTAGATTTTTTTATTTTTTTTCATTCATTCATTCATTTATTTCATCAAAAAATTTACATTGTATTCGAATTTTACAAAATAATAACATTTCAAATCTAATAGAAGCAATAATCAAATATAAAGCAAACAAAAATAATTAAGAAAAAGAAATTACTATGTCATCACATCAATTAAAAACCGTTTACAAATCAAACCACAAAAACAACCATGTCTATAAGTACCATTTTACGTAAATCAACTGAGAATTAAATGTCAGTTAAATTACTGTTTATATGGGTATATACTGTTTATATTAAAAGGATATACTTCCAGATTGGTCCCATTTTTGCCAAAATCCAGTTCTGATGATGGGATCCATGAGGAATTGAGGGAACTCCTCAAATATTATAGGCACACATATAGAAATTTTGGGTATTTACATCAACAAGTGTAGGTAGTATGTGTTGCAGTAGTTTTTTTAGTATCAATGTGCAAATTGTAAGCGCATATCTACCTATGTGCAACAACATGTACTGTCATGGTTGTCCCAAAAGTTCTTAATTTTTCTATACAAAATATAAAACAGTCGCTTTAAGTGTCGCTGTTTGTCCGCTTTTTATTTATTCTAAACTACACCATTGATTTTGATGCAGGTATTTACAAAATTTATTCAGGATGGTTTATGTGTTAATGTAGCACATAAATCTCGATATTTTAACATGTCGCCACATCAGTACATTACACCCGTGGGTATATAGTTGGAGTATCACACTTAAGTAATATTATAAAGGTGAACCCTCCCCGTGAAGGCCTCCCCCAAATTAATTTTAATATCGAAAATAAATTAAAGATTTTTTCAAACTAATTATTAGTGATCTCCACATTATATAATCACTAGCTGACCCGGCGAACTTCCTACCGCCTCAGAATCAATAAATACAAAATGTATGAGAAAATGAATTATATATTATTTTTATTATACATTAATTATATTTTTTTTTACATAATTTTTTCCGATTGTTTCAATAGTTATTCTGCTATTCTGCTATACAAACCCAACAAATCAAAGATCATAAAAATCGGTGCAGCCGTTTTTGACTTTGTTTTCAAAGTCAAAGTCAAAGCATTTATTTCAAATAGGCACATAAAAGGCACTTTTGAACGTCAAAAATTACAATGAAATAGAATTGATTCTAGTCGCCCCTTCCAAAAGGTAGTTTTCGTATGGAGAAGAATGGGCAAGAAACTCCACCGTTACTCTTTTAAAATGTTTTACAATATTTTGCATACATTCATTATATAATAAAATAATATGTGAAGACGATGCACCTAAAATAAAATTACTATACCACAATAGGTAAAAGAATTAGAAATGAAACCATGACATATAAATTAATAATCTGATAGATACATGGTGCTCACATATTTACAAAAATGGAAAAAGTAAACGATTTTGATAAAAAAAAAAAATATATATATATATATATATAAAAACTATTTTAACAAGTAATAATATTTATACATAGAGATAGATAGAGGAAGATAGATTACACCACTGCCTTACGGTGGACGAAAACATAGTTATCAAACCTGAATCTAGTAGTATGAAATACCTCAAACGACCTTTTAGGTTAAGCTGCTGCACTATCTCTACAGATCGGAATCCCTCCCTGACACAATGAGTAGGTAGACCTTTGTCTCCTGTTTGTCTCTCCATAAAGACTGTTTAAACATTTTGAAAGATCTGCCAAAACACATACTAATCGAGAGGCCGTTAGACATTTTTAAGTTATGCAATCAGGGCTAGGAAAGGCTAAGCTGATGACAACATGATAATATGACAATTTTTACCTCCTGAAAAAAAAAATTGGTTTCGCGCAAAAAAATTCATCCTATGAAAGACAAGTTGTATTCCGATTCTGATTGGTTTTTCTCCCGTGTCTCCAGGTCCAGGGACCCACAAGAACGCGAGCATCAGCCCCAGAATGATGAACAACTTGCAAGTGACAATGTATCGTCTGACCAGCACGGGGCAGATCGTCAGGAAGATGATGCCAGTGGAGTCTGCACACAAAGTCATTGCCAGGGATAAGAGCATTGGTAAGGAGACTATCAAGTATACTCTTATCGAGATGGAACCCTTGAAAACGTGGTCGCATTGAGTTGCAGGACCCGATTTAATGTCATAGCACACGTATCAACTCTGAAAGGGATCGTCACCGTATCAACTCGAGCCATTCAGTATTCTTTGTATGAAACTCCCTACTGCAACGTACACTAATCGGAATCGAAACGTAATCGCCTCGCCTCGGGACAAGCTCACTTGCAGTTCCCGCGCTTACGGCTCGTTGTACCCGCGCTTAGAGATAAACTACGATAACATGGCGCGCCCCTCCAAATTACTGTTTCAATGTGTGTAGTGACATCCTTACGAAGGAGTTTGTATGTAGTTGTAAGTTTTTGTTTGACGGCCGTCTCATTACGCACACATGCGTTGTGAATCTTGGTTGTGCATTGTAAATACTTTCAAACGTTTTGGATTTTGGAGGGGCGCGCCATGTTATCGTAGTTTATCTCTACGTCTCTTCGTCCACCCTTGCCCCTCTTACCCCTCCCGCGTCCTGCCTGCAGCACCTTCAACCAGCGGTCGGCGAGCCGTAAGCGCGGCGTCGCCTAGCCGTTAGCCGAGTCGACGTATCGGAGCTTCTGATCCGCTTCGGTTACGTGTTGACGCCTGTTTGACGGCGAGGCGAAAGGCGATACGGTGACGATCCCTTTCCGAATTGATACGTGTGCTTTGACCTTCAGTGAGCACTAGTTTACAGGTACGAGATCTGGCAATTTCGTATACGCCCGATAACCTCACGCTTGTGTGAATGTGTTCTCCGAAGGGTTATTCAGAAATGTAATACTTGAATACAACTAAAACCTGTTATGTTATAAGTTTCATTTTACAGAGGCTGTCCCTGTTATTCGCAATAGGCCCTCGCCTTTTGGCATTAGTCACGACGATTTTGTGTATGGACAATTCCCAAAATTTTTTTGCGAAAAGTAAGACTGTGATCTTCACATAATTTCAATGTTACAATAAAATACCTTGTGATATATTGCAATTAAATGAAAGAAAATTTAAAACTTGCATTAAACGTACACTTAGTAAACAAGCATACTATAAATTAGAAGATTATATCCAGGATAAGAACGCTTGGAAACATGCTGGTCCTGCTCCATAGGACAATCTAGAGTCTAGACAAAATCAAACTGGTTGCTAATTTAATTGTAAATTTATTCTTTTTTTCTCTTTGTTTACATTCTGTATTACTCTTAACTCACACCCTGACCTATTACTTGTTAAAATTGTTTTTATGTTTTTTTTTAATGAAAATCGTTTACTTTTTCCATTTTTGTAAATATGTGAGCACCATGTATCTATCAGATTATTAATTTATATGTCATGGTTTCATTTTTAATTCTTTTACCTATTGTGGTATAGTAATTTTATTTTAGGTGCATCGTCTTCACATATTATTTTATTATATAATTAATGTATGCAAAACATTGTAAAACATTTTAAAAGAGTAACGGTGGAGTTTCTTGCCCATTCTTCTCCATACGAAAACTACCTTTTGGAAGGGGCGACTAGAATCAATTCTATTTCATTGTAATTTTTGACGTTCAAAAGTGCCTTTTATGTGCCTATTTGAAATAAATGCTTTGACTTTGACTTTGACTTTGAATGACACGCCGATTAAGTTGCGTTGCAGTGGCAGTTAAGTTTGTTTGAGTGCTAAACGGTCTTTGTATTCTTTGTAATGTAGCACGCGGTCGCGTGACGCAAGCTTGACACAAGCATATCTGGCAGCGGTACCCTCCGCGTCCTAACCAAAACCGATCGTCGGTGTCACGCGAATACGCGATTGTTGCGTGCGTATGTCACTTTTGGTTAGACTGGAAGCTGACCCCAACATAATTGGGAAAAGGCTAGGCCGAAGATGAAGTATTGGTACAAACTAATTACTAACTTTTATGACCAACACGGTCTTGAAAGTTAGTAATACATAGTCAGACATTTGACATGCAAAACATCATATTAGATGCTAGAGTATAATAATGTCTAGTGGCATGCCATAGAATTATAAAAAAGATGGACTCCGCGCCACGTATATCGAAAGTGAAGCACCGTACCGATCTATGTGTGCGTGAGTGACGATTGACGCTCACGTGTTACGTAATGGCCGGTCGGCATACTATGATTTAAATGTGAGCGTGAGGCGTGTTTGTACAGGCATACTTACTGTGCTTCACTTTTGATATGTGTGGCGGAGTCCATCTTTTTTATAAGTCTATGTGGCATACTTAAAATTCTAGTTTCTGTTATTCATAATTTTTTCAATATTTTAATTTTAAACAGTATTTTTAACTGGACTTCTTTTGTTAACTGACTTACTAGAGCATCCATGAATCCTTGCATAGCAAATTTGTTTGCCTTTTGCCTGTAGTGGAACATTCCAGGTTTGTTTTCCGGTATCATAGTAGACCAATCTCTGGCAGACATCCTCGAGATGAAATTAAGTTATAATAAAAATAAAAGAAAACTTTAAAATACTCCATTATTACTTTATTACGTACCTACTAAACAATTTAATTTATTTCTTCCTCATAAGATTAACTATGTTTTACCGCGTTTGAGGCACAATGCTTAATCATTTTAGTAATTTACTGCTATTTTACTACATATTCTCTCATCCTTACCTCGACGTGGTCATTTAATAATCTCAACAGTTTATTCTCAATGAGAATCAAGATTATTTTTACCATGATAAAGATAATTGTAGACAATTATATAGTATAGCAATTACTTTGATGTGACCTGACATCCTAGACGCATAACGTCATTTTGTCTTAAAAAGCTGTCATCATCATCTGCCTAGTCTTTTCCCAATTATGTTGGGGTTGGCTTCCAGTTTAACTGGATGCAGCTGAATACCAGTATTTTACATGGAGCGACTGCCTATCTGACCTCCATAACCCAGTTACTGGGTAAAACTATACCCTTGGTAAATCAGGAAATACAACTTTTTAAAGGCTACCCTCACAAAGAGATGTAGCGGCATTTACATCGCCCCATGCAAACTACGCATCACACTGACGTCACGAAAATTCCTGCATCGCGCAAGCAGAGTTTACCGCGCAACTAGCATATATACAACGTTTCGACATCATTCGTCGGGCAATTGCCCACCAGACACGACAACCGTCTGGTCGGAGGATCTTCCCTTTTCTATGGAGGATGAGTGAAATTCACACCATTTCTCATACCTCTATAGAGAGTTCTATCTGAAAGATGAACTGGTATGATGGGATACAATGACATGCACAAACATGAAATAATCTTTTCAGCCATACGATTTTGATGACATCCGACGGATAGCCACTATCAAAGAGCTATGTGTAAGAATGGCTGCTATCCTACCTTTACTACCAGCCCAGTACATTTTAGAGGGGCGTCAATTGATTTTGGACAAAGTGGAATCTGTTTATACCGATAAAATGCAAGAGTTCAATAATTATTACAAGAGGCAATGGTCCCGTTTGAGTCTTTAAATTTTAAATTGTGCCAGCCAAAGACATCGATTGAACAATGCATCAGAAGGATGGCATCACAGAATTATTAACGTACTAATCCCAAAGCGACCAACTCTGTTCAATTTTATTCACAAGTTGCGTAAAGGAGCCCACCATTGCAATATTAGGCTCCGTAATATGTCAGCCATTTCCAATCTGTGCGAAGAAATCGTCGCCGGTACCGCGACATAAATTTTGACAAAAAATACAGTAAAATTGTCAAGAAACTACAAAGCGATGAAATATGGGTCGATTGTTTTTTAAAGAAAATAACTGACCTTCAATTGTTTCTTTAATCTTTATTTACTTTCTAATAAGTACCATTTTTCGTTCTATTTTTCAATGTGATTGTTTAAGAGCGTTTACGACGTACGGCATTTCATACAAACTTTCGAGCCCTTGTTTTTCGAAATGAATTAACCGATTTTAATGAAACTTCATACGCATTTATGCAGGATGCAAAGGTCTAAAATGTGAGTTAAGAACATTTTCCACCCACAGCGGGAGAAGTTATTAATGATTACCCATCCTTAAAAAAAAGCCGTGTTGGACCCCTAAATGTTGTCCACGTTAAACCCTTCTCAGGGTGAGATTTTTACATTATATCGGCAGTAATTCTTTCCCTCTACAATCATTCCTGCATTACTTACATCTCCTGCCGCAGTCATAGCAAGATAAATAACTGTCAGTATTAGTCCTGGCTTGACCCAGATATAGCGAGTATTTGTCAAAAAGATAAATAGCCACTTATTTAGCCATCGGTCTATCGTTTTCCTTAACGGGAAACAGGGAGGAGGAAACGGTATTAGATGCATTCTTACCGGGAAAGAATTGTGTTGGATTTGGAAATAAAACGCCTAAATGAAAGGAGGATCGGTTGGTGATTTATTTTTGACATGAAGATTTGATTGAGCGACATCTTCATAATTCTCCTGTCCTTGTCCCAATTTATTTAGGGTCGTCGGCGCAACATGTATTTTTCTTCCATAGTTCGCTTTTAGTTGTCATCTCGGTAGTCACCCCCTTTCTAGCCATATCATCATTCACACGGTCCATCCATAGTTTCTTTGGTCTTCCCCTACTCTTATAGCCATCGAAATTCATAATCAAAACTTTCCTCACGGCATTTTCCTGATTCCTTCGTATCACGTGACTATATGACAACCAATTTCCACACAACTTTTTATTTACCAGTGCCACTTTCAGACTTCCTCTTATGTAGGCACTCATTTCAAATACTATATATTTGCAGATAATTATGTCTATTGATAGATAAATATCTAAATCGGTTACGGGCCATGTTGGCTGAACCCACTCTAAACACAGTGCCAGTGTGAAGCCCAATTACAGGATATCCAGGCCTCCTTAGTGCCCATCATGCGGAACTGCACCAGGATTTGAATGAAGCCAATGGATTCTGAAACATTTCTAGGACATTCGGTTCTCCGATGAACGGTTCGCCGACAAAACAATGTCTGGTTTTCTTTTTGATTCTGTTCTCCTAAAACTTCTGTTACAATTTCTGTTCATATTCTCATAATTTTCATCATCAGATTTATTTTTTGTTGTTCTAAAGATTTTTCGACGAAACACACAAGAGTGAAACGTTCTTTCGGCGAAAAACTTATTTACGAGCGTTTACGACGTACCTACGGCATTTCATACAAACTTTCAAGCCCTTATTTTTCGAAATGAATGAACCGATTTTAATGAAACTTCATACGCATAAGCAGGATATAAAGGTCTAGTCGGAGTCCGGCGTCAAGCAGCCTGCTGTGTTTCGTTGATGCGTGGGAGTTCCAGTGCCTTAGGCATCTTCTGGGCACGCTCGTTCCATCATAGACCTCATCCATCACTTTCCACCAGGCGTGGTCGTGATCAAGAGCGGGCCTATTCAGCAATAAAAAAAAAAAACTGGTCGGACAAAATGAATCAAACAGACACTCAAAGAAAAAGACAACTTGATAGATATCGCACATTACGGGGTTTTCCAGGATTGTGAGCATTATGTGACCACCTTCAGTGGTCATTCATCCTTTCTCCTCGTGCAATCCATGTATTGACTTAGAATGAAATCGTAGGTTCGTAGATTTACATTTATTTTGTATCCCACTGCTGGGGCGCAGGTCTTCTTTCGGTGACACGGAATGGGCCGTAATCAACCACGTGGGCCTAGTGCAGGTCGGTAGACGGTCACGTGTCTTCGATTTTGTGGTTCTAGGACTTAGTGGTTCCCTCGCGTAGATGTTTACTGTCTTAGGTAATTTTCTACAAACTTAAAAATAAATATTCGTTCATTCGTTGGAGCCATGATTAGGGGGATAGGGGACACTGTGTCAAATCTAGCTGTAGACGGTATATGTACATCTGTAGGCACAGTTTGTCAGTGGTAACAGTTTTGAGCTGACGTTTTTTTTTTAGGATGGGAACTCATCAAATGAGGTCCCGCTCTGGGTGGAGCGGAAGGGAGTGTCAGACTGTTACTGACTAAAACCCATCCGTGTTCCTTCCTTAGCCCTTTATGTTCCGGGGTAGCGGTAACCCTTTCGGACAATCCCGCTGCCCCGGCAGGTTTCGGTCCTCATGGGCCCCTTCTTTGACGCTGATCTCTTTGAGGCGCGCGTGGAACATATACGACATCTTGGCTGATCTGATATTGTATCTATTTCATTCCTAAGTAACAAGTTCATTCCATGAAACAAAATCGATATCGATTACGATAAAAAATATCGCTTTGATCGTAGGACATACCGTAATCTTCTTTTATCAAAAACTCGTAGCCCTCTATTTTACTCTACAAGAACTTTCACGTTTCTTTGAGAAAAACTCGCTAAATTGAATAGTCGCCGTGAGACAGCGTGATCGACGAATAAGCTGGCTACTCATATATTATTCATAGCATGATACAAATTTGTAAAATTGTTCGCCAGCTATTACTTTAGGGCTGGTACAGATTGGGCGCGTTTTTGAGCAGTCGCGTGACGCGTTAACTGTCGCTTTGCTATGTTGTCTAGCTGGCCTGTGTTGTCCTACTGCGGGGTAAAAACCTCCCCTACCTTTTCCACAGACTGATGTTCCCAGCTGATGCAAGCCAGTCTTTTCGTCCCGTCATTATTCGCTTTGGTCTACCAAGATGTCACCAAAAAGTGAGTGACAAAAGTAAAAAAAATAAAACTCTTTATTCTCAAAACCGGCTTTTACCGATTGCCAAAGATTTCCAAGTAAAACCTAAGATTTACCAATATTTGGGCTTTTACAGTAACAAATTGTTCACGCGAAGGTGCCTCTTAGGATCAATTTCTCAGTAGCAATACTAATTACTGTGCGTGCTTATAAGCACAGATATATAAGGTCGTGAGAAATAGGTAGCGTATAAAAACGCGCTGTAAAAACGCCCAATCTGTAAGAACCCTTACAGGCTATGCGTCGGGGCTTGTAGTAACGACATGATATTATCTTTGGGATGGCATGTAAAATGTGACTGATCTCGTATTCTACATGAAGGAGTAGGATTTTTCTATTTTTTGATAGGTTATAGCTCCGGTAGTAGATGTCCCTGGGTTTAGGTCAAAGTGCTGACAAAACTTGGGATCAGGGACAAACTCAGGAAAGAGAAACATTATGAAGGATGAAATTAAATAAAGTCATCGACAGTCGAGTCATCGAATAAAGTAAATTTAGAGCATGTTATTAAAGAAAGGGATGCACATACGAGTACCTACATGCGCCTAGGCAAGCGATTTGCAACGTCCGCGTCGTCGCGCGTTCTTTTTTTTTTTGTACGATCCCGAACGGTCATACCGTTAGTTTAACACGTTGCCAACTTGCTTCATGGTTTGAACTCAGCGATGAATGGATTGCTTATCGGGCGCGCGTTAAAATTTATACTTTAATTTTATTATTTGTTTTGAAGATTTTGAAAAAAAAATTAACTGAAACGACATTAATTCGTGTCTACTTGAAGGCAATAACTTAGTTTACATTATAATTACACGATTTTTTTTCAAGAATTTAGATTTGGAAAATGACATTTTATTATGTAACATTTGCTGCTCGACTAATGAGAAGCATTGAAGATGAAGTTATTCTGCCCCAACCCAAAATAAACTGTAATAAGGAATGATGATATCACCGCCAAATAACAACAGCTGAGATATGATAGTCATTTGTCATTTACTGATATCAGAATTTCAGAAACTCATAAAATATTATATGGCTAGAGCAAGACAAGACGGTAATGGTATCTTTCAAGTCTAGCAAAAGTATGATTGGGAAAGTCTAAGAAATATTATCACCCAGTTCGTTCAATCGTAAATGTCTGAAACACATAAAACTCACATGTGGTCCTGTTTACGATTCACAATATTTTTCCATATTTTTGAATAAAATACTTTTGAGCTCTTGATACAGGAAGATTTTTTTATCACCATCCAAATTTTTATAGGGTGTTCTACCCATACGAACAACTTTCACTAAGGGACCTGTTTGAGATTGCCGACGGTGTTGGGTTGTTTTAGAGAAACACTTTTAGCACACAAACACACCTTTTAATTTGCTTACTAATAGACACTTCACAATGTTATTATACGTCGATTATTTCCACTTTTCTTTAAATTATTGTGCAGAGCGCATGTATCGTGTATGGCTGTACCAGAGAGAGACAGAGAGAGAAAGAGTAAGAAAGAGACGGATGTAAATATTATATAAATTAGTATGGCAATACTAAACATTCTCACGCCCTCTTTTAACAAACTGCACTACTTGAAAATTTACAAAGCAAGTTGTTTTATAGTTAATTTAGTGAGTAGGTATGTTAATTTACAATTTAGGTAATGGTGAGTTATTATTTGGGTATGTTAAGGTAGGCTATGTTAATTATTATAATAAGTATAAAATATGTAGTAGGTGTAGGTATAGACCTCTATAGGTATGTAGTATAATAATTATTTATGTTAGCTATTCTGTTTCACTTTTAAGTTGAAACATACAAAACTATTGATGTAAGCTAGTTATTATTATTACATTGTTGTAACAAAATCAATTTATGTATGGGCCTAGTATAATCACCCTTGGTTGTATGTATGGTTACAGATCTTATTAAGTTGTCATTCTTGTTTACATTTGTAGATATAACTTTGCCTAAAGGCCACAAGGTAGGGGGTGTACATTCATCTTTGATTATTACAATGTCTCCTACTTTTAAGTTTTTCTTAATATCTAACCACTTATTTCTACTCTGTAATTCAGAAATATAAGTAAAATAAAATTGCTTCCAAAATCTTTGCTTAATTAACATTATTTTTTGGTACACACTTAATCTAGATTCATTCAAATCTAGCACACTAGGTTCTGGTATGTCTGTTATAGAAGTTCCTATGATAAAATGGGCTGGAGTTAGACAGATAACATCATCCGGAACATCAGCAATTGTACATAATGGTCTAGAATTTAATATGCCCTCTATTTGGACTAAAGTTGTATATAACAATTCGTAAGTTAATTTAGTAGAAAACAAATGTCTTTTAAGTAATGACTTTACTGATTTTATACCAGCTTCATAAATACCACCCATATGACTGGCAAGTGGTATTGTAAATTTATAATCAATTGAATTAGAAACACAAAAATCAATTATTTGGCTGTAAGACTTATCTGACTTGAACATTTTATAAAGCTCATGTAATTCAGTCTTAGAACCTCTAAAATTGGTAGCATTATCAGTATACAAACATGTTGGAGTACCTCTTCGAGATACAAACCTTTTCAAAGCACAAATAAATGCCTGGGAACTTAAATCAGTTACGAGCTCTAAATGTATAGTAGCTCGAGTCGCCAGACATACAAATAGACATATGTATCCCTTTGTGTACTTACAGTTTCGAGTCATTGAAGTCCTGATAGCTATTGCACCACTGAAATCAATGCCTACATGAAGGAACGCTCTTGTTAGGGTTACTCGGGGAGAAGGGAGACTAGCCATTTGCTGACCACAAGTTTGTGCTCTAAATCTGATGCATTTAACACAAGAATGAATTATCTTTTTGACTTCATTTCTACCATGTATAATCCAGTATTTTAATCTTATATTATATAAAGTGCTTTGTATTCCAGAGTGTAGCAACTTTTGGTGATAATGTTTAACAATTAATGATGTTATGTAATCTTTAGCAGGTAGTATAATAGGGTGAGCTTGACTATAGGATATGTTTGATTGTTGAATGCGGCCTCCAACTCTGATGAGCTTGTCTTGGTCTAGGAAGGGGTTTAGTTTTCTTATGGGACTGGATTGGAATGTATATAGTTTTTGTTTAGGTAAGTCTGTATTATCTGATTGACTGAGTGATGATAATTCTAAATATTCTCTTGAAAAGGATTTAAGTTGTGTTATTTGAAAAATGAAATTAGTAACTCTGTTGAGTTCTTGTACAGTTAAGTAAGGAGAATAACTTAAGCCCTTGTTTTTGAGTTTATTTAAAAATCTAAACATGAATGCAATGATTCTTGTTAACTTTGTGAAGTTAGATACTTTAACAAACAAATCATAAAAATATTCATAATTAATAGGAATTTTATTCGACATTATGGATGTATGACATAGTTGTGTACATGTATTGTGGACAGGAGTAATTACTTGAGTGGTAACTACTTGGGGTACTGTTATAGGCCAAGTAGATTCATCCTGTTTAATCCAGGTAGGGCCTTGCCACCATAAATCACAAGTGGGCAATTGTTTGGGCATAACCCCTCTAGTTATTAAATCTGCTGGATTTTGTTTGGTGTTTATATAGTACCAATCTTCCATGGCAGTTAATTCCATAACCTGCATTATACGATGAGAGACATATGTGTCATGTTTATGTTTGTAAGGGGCTTTTATCCAGCTAAGAACAATGGATGAGTCTGTAAATAGAAATTTTAAATCAATTTCTATATTATTTTTTGTAGTGTTAATAAATTTATCATATATTTTTGATAACAATAGTGTTCCACATAACTCAAGTCTAGGAATTGACTGTTGTCTTTTAATAGGAGCGACTCTAGACTTGGCCATGGCCAAAATGCAAGTAGATTTTTTGTTTGGATAATTTGCTTTTAAATATAAGCAAGCACCATAGGCTTTCTTAGATGCGTCACAAAACCCAATTAGGTATACACTAGTAGGTATATCAGTAAAATACCATCTTGGGATCTTAATAGATTTTAAGTAATTTAATTGATCAATAAACCTTTGCCAAAGATCTTGTAAATTGATAGGTATGGGACTATCCCAGTCAATGTTTTCTTTCCAGATGTCTTGCATTAGAATTTTAGGAATAATTACTGTAGGTGCTAGAATACCTATTGGATCAAACATCTGTGCTATCTGTGATAATATAGATCTTTTAGTGTGGGAAGTGCTTATGATTTCAGGTATGTGAGTATGGAGTATGTCCTGTGTAGGTAGCCACATTAAACCTAAGGTCTTAACAGAGTCTGGCTTGTTAAAATCGTATGAATTGTTTTGAGAACTAGAATTATATTGTGAATTATGTTCACTAGATGTGTCCATAGTGTGACTGGCAATCTGTGTTAAAATGTGAGGGTTGTTTGAAGTCCATTTGTGTAACTTGAACCCAGCTTTATTAAGCAAATTTATTAGTTGTAAACAGAGTTGAGTACACTGTTCAAGGGACTGTTGCCCAGATAAATAGTCATCCATGTAACTGCAAGTTTCTATGCATTCTGCAGCTAGACTATGAGTCTCTTTATTTTTGTAAGCCAAATCTAGCATTGTGCGACATGCAAGATAAGGCGCACACTTAGTGCCGTATGTAACTGTTGCTAATTCTATGCATTTGAGTGGAGTAGATTTAGATTCTCTCCATAAAATCCTCTGATATGATCTTTGATCTGGATTCACAAATATACCTCTGAACATTTTAACTATATCACAAGAAAAGGCATACTTGAATAGTCTGAATTTCAACACTATATTTAGTAGATCATTGTAAATGTTAGGACCTTCATGTAAAATATCATTCAAGGATGTGCCTGTTGATGATTTGGAGCTAGCATTAAAAACAACTCTTAACTTTGTTGATCTACTTTCAGATTTTATGATAGGTAAGTGAGGTAAATAGTATGTATTGTCTTGTGTAGGGGTGCAATCCTTTACATAATATGCATGACCCAATTCAATATATTCATCGATGAATTCTTTATATTGAGTGAATAAGGAAGGATCTTTTTGAAATCTAGACTCTAACTGTAATAAACAGCGGTAAGCAGTATTAAATGAGTTACCTAAATCTTGTAGTTTGTCTGTCTGTAGGGGTAGATTAACTGTGTATTTACCCAAGTGATCTTGTACTGTAGTAGACTTGTATAAAGTTTCACAATATTTATCTTGTGGAGATATTAGCTTTTGAGGTGTGATTTCCTCTTGTTCCCAGAAGCGTTGTAGAAGCTGATCTGTTGATAACAAAGATACATACATGCTGACGTGACGGTCAGGACTACATGCATGTAAAGGCGTGTCACTTGTGAGTGTGCCTGATACAATCCAACCAAATACTGTATCAATCATGACCGGTAAGTTGTGACCTAACTTTATGCGGTCTGTTAGTAAAAGCGAATAGAAAAGCTCGGCCCCTATGAGTATGTCTATAGTGCTAGGTATAAAGAATGTGGGGTCTGCTAGTTTGCACGTAAGCGTGTGAGGTATATTCCAGTTGCTTGTAGCTATGTAAGTATGTGGTAATGGCACTGTAATGTTGTTCATTACTATGAATGTTAGGTTATAGTTACAATCATTGTATCGAGAAGAAATATTAGCATTTATGTTTAATTGTGCAAGGCTGTCTTTGTTGCCCACACCTTTAACTGTGCATGCATGGTAGCTGTATGGAAGCTTTAACACACTTGCAAGCCTTTGTGTTATTACACTGACTTCACTGCCCGAGTCTAATAATGCTCGTGCATTTACCCAGTTTCCCATAGCATCTTGTATTTTTATAATAGCTGTTGATAGCAAGGTAGTATTATGTTTAGCGTTGGAGACAAGAACTGTTGGTGAGTTCGATTGAGAGTTTGTTTCACATTGGACATTTGGATTAGCAGTATTGTGCTGTTGCACGCAAGAGTTCAGTGAGGCAATAGTAGTAGGTACCTTAACTTCTGCTGTGGCAGGGCTTACTTGTTTAGGATGATCCATATGTATACTTGTATGATGTTTGCGACGGCATGACAAACACTTCAGTTTCGAACACTTATGTTTTGCATGGTAAGGCTGTAAACAGTTGAAACACAAAGTTTTAGACTTTATAATGTTAATACGATCAGGTACACTCATTTCTATATAATTAGGACACTTATGTAAGTCATGCTTTTGTTGACATAACAAACAATCTAATTGACGTCTCATTGAAGTTGACAAATGTGTAGTTTTAACAGTAGGCCTATCACTAGGCTTGTCATTGAGTAATTCAAATGCTGATCGCCTTATGTTTAAGAAATCTAGCAACTCAGACAATGTAGCCAGAGTACTTTCTTTTTTGTTTAATTCCCACGCTGCTCTCAACGAGTTGTCCAGTTTATGAGAAATTAGGAATACTAATAGCACATCCCAACTGTCTACAGGCAGCTTAATAGCCTTTAGGGAATCTAGACTTTGTTGTAAAGTTACTAGAAATTCTTTTAAGTTATGTTTGCTAACAACATTGTAATTAGTAATAGCTTTTAAGTGAAAATTAACAATCATAGTTTGGTTCTCATACCTTTTTGCTAGTATATCTAGTGCCTTACTGTAGTTTTCCTCCGTTATGAGAAGTGAGGTAATAAGCCCAGCTGCTTCTCCTGACAGGGCGGACTTCAGGTATTGAAGTTTGTTCACTGTTGGAATGTCTACACTGTCAACAGAGGCATAGAATATGTTCTTGAATGCTGGCCACTCACGTATATCACCGTCGAATTTTGGAAGCTCCAGTAATGGCAGCTTGACACGAGGCTTCCTTGCTGTACAATCATGTAACGAGGTAGAATTTAAATGAGATTGCTCCATTACTTGTTGCGATCCTCCTGTTAATGACGCAATTTGTGCTTTAGTAGAATAATATTTTGTTTCGGTTGTCTCCCGATCTTGTTCGTTGGCTTGTTGCCGGTCGGGCGAGTCCAACATCTCAATATTGATTTGGATTTCCTCGTATCGCTCCATCAGTTTGGTTAATTCTTCTGATCTGACCTGTAGGTCGTGTTTAGTGGACTTTGCAGGATTGTAGTTCTGCACGTAGTTCGATATTCTAGTTAATTTACCTTTAATGGCGGCACGTGCCGAGCGCAGGTTTTCTATTTCTTCCATCTTCTGTGTTGGATGGAATCACGCGATTATTATTTACTATTGTAAGATGCTCTTGTGAGCTGTGATGCTGAAAAAAATGTTTTGTGTACTGTTGTACTATAGAAAATATGCAACGCGTTTTTTTTTCTTTCTGTAGAGTATCGAGTTATCGAGTAGGCGTCGGAAGAATATATTACTATTGGCTGCTTCTCTCCGGCCCTGTCGGTAAAACAGCACTCTTGTCTTCGTAAACGGCGCTGGCGATGTATGCCGAAGAGGCCCGAGGTGGCACGACGCGACCCGAAGCTATCCGACTTTCGTCGATCTTGTCGATGACTTCCTGCCGGCTTGACGTAACTCGCAAGCCACGCCCCCCACACCACCAAAAAAATGGCGTTCGGTGTAGCTCGATGGACCAAATTTATGTTTGAGATTGCCGACGGTGTTGGGTTGTTTTAGAGAAACACTTTTAGCACACAAACACACCTTTTAATTTGCTTACTAATAGACACTTCACAATGTTATTATACGTCGATTATTTCCACTTTTCTTTAAATTATTGTGCAGAGCGCATGTATCGTGTATGGCTGTACCAGAGAGAGACAGAGAGAGAAAGAGTAAGAAAGAGACGGATGTAAATATTATATAAATTAGTATGGCAATACTAAACAGGACCAACACTGAAATCACGAAAAAAAAATCTGCTGTTTCATACATTTTGGTCAAGTAGGTGTTGAACTTTTGTATGAAACAGCTGATTTTTACTTGAAAAAAGAAAAACGAGATTTCTATGCTTCTACTCCGTTCACCTTTTATACCGTGTTTGTCAGATGGTAAAAATAGTCATACGGTATTGAATTTTTAAAAAGTATTGACATAACATTCTTTCTCCTTCCAGACTTAAAGAACAAGAAGACGGTACTGTACGGCGTCGGGTTTGCTGACAGCTCGGTGTTCCCCTTCTCCCAGGCGATAGGCACCGCGTACTCCAAGAGAGGATACAACGTCTTCATTTCTGAGACCCTCGACTTCCTCACTTATATTTATCCTAAGTAAGTATTTACTTTTACTTAATAAATTTACCTTTAATAAGAGACCAGTGGTGGCCCAGTGGTAACAGCCGCGACTTACGATTTGTAGGTCGTAGGTTCGAACCCAGACATGCGCTTTACTTTGTGTAAATTATTTCATCACCGTTGCTCTCAAAACGGTGAAGGAAAACATCGTGAGGAAATCGGCATATCCCTGAACCAAATATTCTAGGACATGGTGATATCTACCAACCCGCACTGGGCTCACATGGTGGATTACGGCCCACTTCCTCTCACACAGAGGAGGCCTGTGTCCCAGCAGAGGGAACTTTATAGGCTGATTACGCACGCGGGCCCTGCGCGGCTTGGTGGATGAAAACTATAAAGATATTTACTAATTCACAGAGTTGACAAATTCCATGCACTTTGATCTATATTCCATAGGATACAGTAAATATCTTTTTATCTCCAGTTTAATATCTTTGACAAATAGCACTTACGGAAAAACAGTAGGTAGGTATGGGGTTTGCACACGAACCCAATTTTCTGATAAAATTCTTCAAACATCTCTTGAGTTAAGTAGGTACCTACATTGTATCAAATAAAGAAAGTGTTTGTATTTCCTGGCTTCCTGAGGGCATAAAATTGGCAACAGTGTCTTTCAGTGTCTTCTAAGCACGATGATTATGCCTGTTTTCGTTTTATGTTTTTGTGTTTGAGACTTTTTAATTATTTCAGACAATAAGTCCATAAACAACACACATTACAATTTTATACACAAAAACATACATATACATAAAAAACACATACCTACACAAAAGATACACTAAAAACAACTTAATTTAAATATTGGAATGACGCACGATGAGTGGTCATCCAGTGCCACATCATAGGACTGTCTATCCTGTCGGCTACTATAGCCACCAAGCTGTTAGAGCTGTCGCGCACTCGCCGCATCAGGGATGCTATCCGTGTCCGCATCAGTGCGTAAAAATCTGGCACGCCATTCTCCGAGAACATCCCCGATGACTTTGCTATCAACCACAAACTGAATAATTTTAAAAATTTGCCTGCTCAACAACGTAATTAACGCAATTAATGTTGTTGAACTTTCAAAATGAAAGCCATTGCTACTAAATGTGTTACGTAATTAACCTGTATTTTGAAATGTAGTGAATGCCAAGATGGCGACTATAAAGATGTATAGAGAAAAAATACGTGTGCGGGTAGAGGCCCCCGTCAGGAACAAAGGTACCTTCGCGATACTGCACGCAATACACACTCGTATAAAATAGAAAGAGACAGAGAGAGGAAGAAAATGAATTTAAATACGCGTTTTTAATACAGCCCCCCTAGTGAGCATTTAGGGAGTTCTTCAGAACAGTCAGGTGCGTAGTACTCGTAACTGGCGGCGCGCGGCGTGCGTGTATCACCAGATGTAGGACGTAAACGAAACTAAAGGAGTATGTAAGTGGTGTTCTGTAGTTCCTGCATAGCCTCATGGAAATAAGTTGTTAGTTTATGTACGAGTATGTTACGTTCATCTTGTCCATGATGAATGAATTTGTAGACTTATACATATAGCACAAAATACAGAGAGTACAGAACTCAATCTACATACAAAGTGCGCTCGAGCAACGCACACATAGACACCGCTCACGGACATGATATCTCGGACCGGTTGGGACCAGCGCGAGCGCGAGTGCCATCCGCTTGAGACACGCGTCTGTGAAGTGTAAAAATAGTGCAACAAAAAAAAAGTTGTTAAAACTGTTCAGTGGACGGTTGTTTAAATTCAACATTAAACGGTGAATTGTCGTTTTTTAAGGTACCAGTTGTTTCAGAGAGATGTAGGTGTTTGCTTGTATTTCGATGGTTCGTTTTAACGTAACACAGAATAGTTAGGTAGGTAAGCGCTTCCTTTTCTTCATATTTCATTCTCAACAATAAATAAAACAACTAGATACGAGTGCCACTACCACGATAGTTTTTTGTGCATAAGTCAAAGTTGACAACCCTAGCGCGACCGCCGAGCGTAGGTATGAAAAGTGAAGCAGATACACGTGATTGACTTCAGTACCTTTCTGTTTTGTGCTTAAAGACAGTCATCCAGTCAATGGACTCTATAAAAAATTCACTCGCACTTGTTTTTCGCTATCTATGACTATTGTTGCTTGTGTACGTGCTTGAACTTGACTTGAATTGGCATCGAGTGTGCATCCATTACATTCTATTAACGGGCAGGCATCTTAACATACCTACCTACATGAAGAAATAATAATGGAATGTTTATTATAGAACAGTTCATCAATTTCATACATTTGAAACCAAACATATAAATTAGTAATTTTTTACTCGATGACCCTTTAGGTGCTACTTTTGATGTTTTTTTTTGTAACATTAAAATGATAAAATATGCACAAATTACCTATGCATTAGTATTTTCATTTATTGTCGTCTCCACGTTGTTAGAGAAAAAAAAAAACGGTCCGTAAAAAACCGAAAGTTCGAAGGCATTGCGACATCCACCAACCCACATTGGACCCACGCCACGTGACGGAATACGCCCCATTCCCTCTCGCAGAGAGGAGGCCTGTGTCCCAGTAATAAATAGAGCAATGGGAACATTAAACGCTGATAATACTATGCCCAAATTATACACACATGCGATTAGTCGATTACAACCCGTCGCTGCGACAATCGCTCTTGCAACTTCCGCCTTATCCCCATAGATAACCAATTCATTCCTGTATGATTTCCTAGAACTATAATATACTCCAAATTTATGGCCCAAAGGTTGCCAGTTCGAGTCCCTGGTCATAAATTGGGCCCCAGTTTGGCAGAGGCCAAAGATATGGAATTGTATTAAGTTGATATCGGCATGTCCTTTAAACTAGGAGATTAGGGATGTAATTTGGAGGATATATTTTTTGTTAAGGATCTCCTTCCCGAAGCAACTTGATCTTTGCACATAATATACTAAAGTTTTATTTGATAGTTTTACGGAAAAGTTCGTCAATAACAGTTCTACTTCTTTTCATATGGGTATCACTGCTGGGACACAGGCCTCCTCTCTGTGAGAGGGAGTGAGTCATAATCCACCACGCGGGCCCAGTGCGGGATGGAGGATAGCAAGTCTTCGAAAAAAAAAAAATACAAATACACTACATACAATACGTACATCAAGACAAAAAATCAATAGTTATTCATTCAAACTACGCTAAGAATCAGCACTTTTTGAATGTCAAAATTACATAATACAGTCCCTCAAAAATTCCCGCCCTTCACCACTTGCGAGTCTGAAAATCATAAAAATTTTCATGATTATTAAATCATTGCTTAAATATTATTATTACCCCTGACGTGTGTGGAGTTTCGCTAGGAAATCTAATTTGCTCCAATGAAATCCAATAGTACCTACCTTCTTGTCAAAATCATTATCGTAGTTTATGGAAGTAGCCAACGATGTCACTCACAAACAAACCTTTTCTCTTTATACGCTGGTTCGAGAAAACTGCCAAAATAGTTACCCATTCGTCATAACCTATCGCACATAAATATCAAACGAAAGAAATATGGCGGCCAGTAGATTATGGAAACGGTCGTTAGCGACTCGTCGATGGGCATTTTTATTGAATTTCGACCTAACCTTTATTGATGGTTTCAGGATTTCTGACGCGTTTGAAATATACTTCAAATAACAGGTTAACTTTTTAGGTTTTCGTAACCAAAGGATGCCGACAGGACCCGGAGCCCTGTGACAGTTGGACGGATAGCGGGGCCTTAGAAATAACTAAGACTCCGCTGTCCGTCCTTATATATAATTATCTTTTTTAATCAATTATATTTTTACAAAAATATTATATAATTAATTTTGAATTCGCAATTATATGTGAGAACGATTGAAAAAAAAACCACGTACACGCTAAAAGCGTCCAGAGTACAGCAAATAGTAACAAAACAACAATCCAAAAATAAAATAATAAAAAATAAGCCGAGGCAGCTAAGTGATGACCAGCCCCAACTGACGGCGCCCGTTCACGAACATATATGACGCATGGATCAGCACCATTCAGCTCAACTATTTTGAAGAGAGCTAAATGATCCAACACACACGCCACCGTCAGCAAGACATTTGTGTGAGCATGACATACTATCAGCCGCCAGGGCACATTCAAGTCAATGAAAGACATTTACCCGGTAAATGGTAGCTCTATAGTACAGAGGCCAGCAAATCAAGCTACCCCAATCTGTCAAATTTTCCCAATTGAATATGAACGTTATTCCATTGTAATAAAGTTGAAAATCTATCAAAGAAATTTGACAGATTGGGGTAGCTTGATGTGCTGGCCTCTGTACATAGAACTCACATCTGTGTTGCAATTATATTATACAAAGGAAATTTTGTTTATACAATGCAAAAATAGTCTTACAATCTTCAGCAGCTCCAACATTATTTTCAAGTGTTAATCAATTAGTTGTGGTTGTGGAGTAGGACCAGCACTGGCCAGGCATTTTTATCAGCGATGTAATCCCCTAACTTATAATATGCCTGCCTGCATAGTGTGCGTTTTATACAAGACTTAAATTTTGTCTCATTTAGTTGAAGAATGTGGGGAGGTATTATTATGACATTTTAAACAGTACCCCATGAACGATGAGTCTACTTTAGCCAGTCTGAAACCTGGTTGAACTAATAGGTCCCTATTTCTAGTATCATAATTATGTCTTTCACCTATTTTACTAAAAAGATGTAAATTTTTCCTTACATACATGATGTTTTCGTAGATATATTGACAAGGCACGGTCATGATGTTAATATCCTTAAACAGTTCCCATAAAGAATCGCGCCTGCGGAGATTATATATAGCTCTGATGGCTCTTTTCTGCAGAATTAAAATAGAATCGATGTCTGCAGCCCATCCCCAAAGTAAAATAGACTAGCTTTGAGGTATCTACATCACTAAATAGACGTGTTTTCCTGACAGCATAAGCTGCTGAAATTACCCGTCCTGCAAGAGATGTAAAATGAGGACCCCATTATAGCCTTGAGTCGAACGATCCCCAGGAAAACAGTTTTATCGACGAATTCTATTGTAATTAAAGATTAATATCACTCTCTAATAATCCGTTCTACGTTCAAGGAGCCGACTTACAAGTGAATTACTACCTATTATATAATAATAATCATTACCAATCAGAGCGATATTCCATCTTATAATTATATAATATTGCTTGTGAACTGTTCTTGTGTTAAAGCTAGGTACAGTACAACACAACTTAGAAGTTACATCGTGTTAATTCGTCAAACATGAAACCTAATTTTTGCAAAATGCGACGCGAGACGCGAGTTTAAATTTTAACGAACTTATGCAGGAATTCCCAGGGTCAGAATTCGTGAGTGGAAAGAAAATAATGTCATTGATGTTCCTAATTTTTACTCGACTACGGCGAAGCAAAAAGGAGGGTTATGGTTTTGACCGGTATGTATGTATGTATGTTCATCTGTTCCCTCATAACTTCTAAACTACTTGTCATAATTGGACAAATGAGGTTCTTTGGAATATGGCGCCCTCTAGCGGACATAGGTAAAGGTATGAACTAAAAAAAAATTTAGTCATGCCGTGTTGTGATTGTTTGATAAGATACAGTCCAGTCAACCTGTTATCTATACTAATAATAAAGCTGCCATGAAGAGTTTGTTTGTTTGAACGTTATAGGCTTTTTACCACGCTACAACCCTGAGGAACCAAGCAAAAAGATAAAAAAAGTCAGAAAGAACGCGGCGATGCGATGCGACGGGGTGGGATGAGAGAACAAGATATTTCACGCGGACGAAGTCGCGGGCAGATGCTAGTGTATTATACAGGGTCAAATTAAATTAGTAAGTGAAACTCTGCAGATGTGATGAGTATCGCTATCTAAACAAGATCAAACAAATACGAAATTATTTTGATGTTTTTTTTGAGGTCATCAACCGCATGTAGCGTAGAATATCCTTTATTTTTTGTAGAAACTTTACATGTTATGAAAAACCTGTTTACTGCTACGATATAGGTAATATAGTAATCTCCCCTGACCGATTTCGGTCACAGTGGCAATCTCAACGAAGATTAGCAGGTACGCAGGAGATATTATAGTGCACAAGTGTGTGCGCAAACACAGGTGCACTCTCTGTTCCTTCACTCTCATAGTCCATTGGGACGGCAATCCGACACGACCGGGGTGAGATCAGGCGCAGGACCAACGGCTTTACGTGCTATTCGAGGCACGGGGGCTTCACACCACCAACTTACAAACTCCGGGCTGTTACTAAGAAATTCCTAACGGAAAAACTCAACAACACTTTGCCCGACCCGGGAATCGAACCCAGGACCCCACGCTCAGCAGTCGCGCTTGCGACCACGAGACCAACGGGGCAGTGCTACGATATAAAAGTGCAGTAAATGTCACTTTGTTATTATATGTCTGAATTGACTTTCAACGAAAGTTTTTTTGGAATAGTTTTTAAGCAAAATATTAAAACAATAACTCAATGGTTTTAAAATAAAAATAGCATACACGAAATGCTGGAACATGTAGTCTGTCAATGAATGATGTTACGTACAAGTCTAAAATGGGTAAAACCTTTTGAGTTAGTTTAGTGCAGTGTGAGTGAACTTTAAACTACAATGCAAGTGCTGACAATTATACATAACACGTGAATCAAGTATCTTCCCCTTAATTTAGTTAATAAGAAAGACATTATTGGACAATTTCTTAATATTATAGTTACTTTGCAGCTCAAGTTATATTAAAATTATTTATCAGCTAATAGGCAAGATCGTAGTAGGTACCACCGACTGTGACAATTTATAAAAAAACACGCAATTTTATTGACAGTGTTACCTACTCATAAGTCGACTTTCGTGTTGGTGACAGTACATACCTACATCGATGCAACCTTTAACTTGGGTCGTACTGTACTCGTTGAGTGCCATCCATTGTTTCCGAACAAACAGGTATCAGCATCATTGAGGCTTTCAGGAATTGCTAGTGAGGGGACATGCCGATATCGCAAATACATTCGGCGGATATTTTTATTTTGATGATGGTTTTAAAAGTGTTTATTTACCTTTCACCTTCTTCTCATTAGTTGCAAATGTCACTTAATTTAAAATAGGCATCTCAAATGCCAGTTATTGCGCCGAAATTAATATTATTTTATAGTGGAACAGAGCAGCGCTATTCACTAACATTCGATACGTTTCCGTGCCGAATCGACCATCAATCAATGTTATCGAAGGAGTCCTCTGAACGTTGTTTACAAATCCAAAATCCGAAATATTTGTGAGTTTTATCTAAATAGACGATCGCTATTCTTCCGACGGCTATTAGCTGCCGGGGACTAGGCAAATCAGGTAACTGAAAATGTATCATTTTCGATTCGGAAGCATGTCGAGTGGTTGTGAATACAGTTTGGCGTTCGTATCGTTTCCTACCGAAAAATAATCACTTTCATTTTGCCAATTTAACTGAATACATTGCGTTGATAAAATGATCCAACAACCGGACAAGTGTTAGTCGGATTCGCACACCAAGGGTTCCGTACCACAAGGCAAAATACGCCCCTAACTAAATATGGACAGCCACCGCCCTTTAATTTTTTTCATTTTATTTTTATTATTTGTTGTTACAGTGACAATAGAAATACACACTATGCAAATTTCAACTGTCTATCTATTACGGCAGATATTTTATGGTTTTCGGTCATTATCCGCTGCATGAACATCCCTATTGTATCTTAAGCTCATGATCTGTGTGCTCAGATGCGGATTATTGCCTGTTATTGTGTATTACTCTGACAAATTGAGTTGAAGACAGTTCTGACAGGAGAAGGGTGGGAAGAGCTTTTACTTATATTGCAAAGTTCATCACAGTGCACTCGACTGTGAGTGATGTGATTTGATTGTTTTAATTAAGATTGATTCAGAATAAGATTTGATTCCTTGAGAATTGATTAAAATTAATTACAGAGAGATGTTTTTGACGATTTGAATGAGGTTTTCATCCTTCTCTTCATAAGACATTGTTACACAAACTATACCTATAAGAAATAGTGGTAAAATATTACCCGAAGACCAATTCAAGTAATTAAAAACGTTAAAAATCTAGTCGCAATCCCATCTCAGCGACAATCAATGTCAAAAAATATAGGCGTAATCAGAGGTATTTTTGACAGATGGAGACGGATCAGACTGTGAATGTTCTTAAAATTACGAGAATTGCCCCTCTGGTTAGCAATATGTTGGCGCCGCTGACTGCCCGAAGTCAGGTTGCTGAAGGATGTTGACCACAGATGGAGGCTGTTTTAATACCTATGTTCAAGCAACTAGTCTATGAGGGGCTTGTGGCTAAGTAATAACAGCCGCACGGTTCGATCGATCAGGTTAAGCTACGCTTGCCGCGGTCGGTCCGTGGATGGGTAACCATATTTACATACCAAGACCCCTCCGTGCTTTGGAAAGCACGTCAAGCCGTTGGTTCCGGCTATCATTCGTGGATCTTTGACAGTCGTTACGGCCCGAAAATTTGACATCCAGTCTTACCAAGGGGTATCGTATTACCCAGAAACTGGGTTGTGGAGGTCAGATAGGCAGTCGCTCCATGTAAAATACTGTACTCAGCTGCATCCGGTTAGACTGGAAGCCGACGCCAACATAGTTAGGAAAAGTTTAGGCAGATGATGATTCAAGCTGCTGGTTGATTACTATATAGCCAAACACGCAACAACCATAAATGATGTGTTCTAAAAAATCTCTTATAATAGTTTTTCTCTATTTTCCAGGTCTGTGCGCCTAACAAGATTCATCGGCAAGAAGATGGGGGAATTTCTAGTCCGACTTAACAAACTCGGCTTGGAACCAGAAAACCTGGAACTAGTAGGTATGAGTCTAGGAGCTCATGAAATATCATATGCAGCCAAATACTTCTACCAGATTACAGGGAAAAAACCCTCAAGATTGACTGGCTTAGACCCCGCTGGACCTTGCTTCAGGAGTTTAGGTCCTGAGGAAAAATTATGGAAAACAGATGCAGAAAGAGTCGATGTGCTTCATACGAATATAGACGGTTTTGGCATAGCAGAGACTTTAGGACATGTAGACATTTATGCGAACGGAGGTGAGTTCCAGCCAAGCGACCTCCCCGCTATTCCTTGTTTAATAATCTGTAGTCATATTCGGGCGATGATATACTGGTGGCAGGCTATAGAGCATCCGAAGAAGTTCATAGCTGTAAAATGCAACTCCGTTCAAGAAGCTAGATTTGCACAATGTTTTAACAATACTCCTACTAATTACCTCGGTCTGGAAACCCATTTTGATAGGCCTGGCATATTTTATATGGCGACGAGTAATGAGTTCCCTTACTTCTTAGGTAAGGAGGGTTTAAAAAAAGAGAACGAGATCTATACTTCTGTTGTTAAGAAGATTAATGACGACGATGGTTTTGTGGTGTAGCGTTTAACCGTGATTTTACAGGGTCATATTAAATTTGATAGCAAAACTTTAATACTTAATATTCAATTGTTTTTTGCATTTCACAGTGTGTACTTAGGTGGTAACTTAACATTTTATGAGATCGCTAACCCGTCTTGAGCAAGCATGGTGATCAATGTTTGTGCCCTCTCTGTATCTTTGGCATAGTGGGACAATAATAGCCTGGTATTTTCTATACTACCAGAGGCCATTTACTTGACAATATGAGTTAAAAAAAAATAAAAATTGTAGTCATTATTTACCTGCCTGCCGGTACCCATCACGCCTGAGAAGTTTTGCTAGCTAATATAATTTGACTCTGTTTTTTGTATATAAATAATATGTAAGTGTTAAGAAGAATTGTGATTGCCACCGTAAAAGTGCTAGAGATTTTCCTGTTAGTGAAGTCACTGTGAAGGCGACGCTCCACAGCAACCCACGGTTAAGCTACACACATGTAATCGTAATTGCTGTCCTTTTATACCTCTCAACTTACATCACTCTCAAATTTCATAGTGATCTTTATTTTCTTTTCAATAAGGACACTGTTGGATTGGCCTATCAGATCCATACTAATAATATAAATTCGAAAGTAATTTTGTATGTCTGTCTGTCTGTATGTTACCTTTTCACGTCTAAACCACTGAACGGATATCGATAAAATTTGGCAGAGAGATAGATTACATCACGGGGAAGGACATAGGATAGTTTTTATCGACATACCTCGCGAGCGAAGCCGCGGGCGGTAGCTAGTGTTAAATAATTGTGAAAGGACGGTTGTGTCGCTTTGTATAAATATATAGGCGGGAACGTCCACTGTGAACCAGGGTCACGCTAGTCATAGATGCATGGCTGGAAAACAAATGAACCGCTCAGCTAGCGTTGCAAATCTGTCCGTGCATATCACATGTAACAGTAGACCGTTGAGTGGGATATCAGCCTTACACCTGTCTCACCGCCAACAAGGAAGCGGCTAGCTCTCAACGATTTTCTCGCTCAAGAAAGGTACAAAAGATTAGAGGTCTCGTACGATCGCTGACTGTTGACACTGCAGGTGAGTACTCGTTTGTGGCAGTGACAAGAGGTGTCCAAGAGACTATTCGGTCAGCGACGCTCGCTTGACGGTTAGGACACGCACTGAGAGACTCACGCTTGGTACATATGCATACTAGCGAGTAATCGCTCGACTACGTCGCGCACTCGCTGCTCGCTGCTCGTTGCTCGCCAAGTCGATTTTAATTGCTAGTTCTACTCACTTCTCGTTAATCGCCAACGGTGGGTCAGTACCTACCCTGATTTCGTAATACATTATCAATCACAATCTGAATAATTTTTAAGAATATTAATAATCCACTGCTTTGTATGTTCAAAAATGATGTCTGTTCAACTACGTATATAACGCAATGAATATTGTTAAAGTATCAAAATGAAAGCCAATTGATAGTGTTTTACAATCATTACATAATGAAAGGGATGGAACAGTTTATGAGGAATTTTAAGTACATAATTAAACATAGTTATCACTTTGTTAAATGTCTGTGATGAAACTTACATATACTTAATTATTATTGTGTGTAAATAATGTAAGAATAATTAGAGATGAAATAGTACATTATTGAAAGTGCCATCCATGAAGACGCGCCCCACTCTTCTTACTAGGTAATCGCTGTGTATTTAGTTTTTTGATACACACTAAGTGCTCACTAATTAGTAATTACTGTGTATCGACAAAACTACAACACTAACGGAATGTTGCACACTTGTGCTGTAAGCGATTAGGAAGCAGAGTGTTAGGAAGCAGACTATCTGTACGATCCATGTGACTGAAGTAGTCCAGCGAGGGTGCTAAACGCAGTGCATTAATAAGTCTTAAGTGCTTAAGAGCGTTTACAACGTACAGCATTTTATAAAAACTTTGAAGTCCTTATTGTTCGATATGAATGATCCGATTTTAATGAAACTTCGTACCCATAAGCGGGATACAAAGGTCTAAAAAGTTAGTAAAGAACATTTTCGAAAAATAGTGTTACAGCCAAATTAGAACGATTTTAAATTTTCTATAGAAACAAAGATTTCCATTTATCTTTTTTTTAATAAGATATTTCGAAAATGTTCTTTACTAACTTTTTAGACCTTTGTATCCTGCTTATGCGTATGAAGTTTCATTAAAATCGGTTCATTCATTTCGAAAAACTAGGGCTTGAAAGTTTGTATGAAATGCCGTACGACGTAAACGCTCATAAGTCACACGTATCGTATACCATTTTATAGCTCGTGTGACCTAAACCCGCAATTAAGGAGCTACCTCAAATATCGCAAATCCTAGAAACCTACAAGCGAGCGAAAGTGATGCAATTACTTTTGAAACGCAAAAGAAAAGTGTTGGCTATAATGTGCGTGCGCTTGGAATAAAACGACGTATGTGTCAAAACGAATTTACTCCTTTCTTAACAAAATAAATTAATTACATTTAAAACTACTAAGAATAAATTTTGAAATGATATTTCTCTATGTTTTAAAGTAAATTCCATTGAATAACTTAAGCGTTACGCCGTGATGTCGTAAAAGGGAAAAAAAAAAACTGACCAAAGAGTCAAAAAACATGTAGCATAATTTTAAATCCCTATTCCACATACTTAACAACTTCCACATAATAAAAAAAACCACATTTTTTTCAACATATCCCCCTTTTTTTTTTAAGGATGGGAAATCATCCAATGACCCCTCCCGCTCTGGGTGGAGCGGAAGGGAGTGTCAGACTCTTACTGACTAAAACCCATCCGTGTTCCTTCCTTAGCCCTTTATGTTCCGGGGTAGCGGTAACCCTTTCGGACAATCCCGCTGCCCCGGCAGGCTTCGGCCCTAACGGGCCCCTCCTTTGATGCCGACATCTCTTTGAGGCGCGCGTGGAACACATACGCGCCGTCCGGCACGGGCCTGGTCCTGATCGGATGGCGAGCTACCCATTACTCGCCGTCCGCAGGCCCGACAACATATCCCCTTAAGTCACGCTTTTCTGTGTAAAAATGGACTGTTTAGGTCCCATCAATGCGCGACTTAAGTGCGGATTTAGGTCACAGAGCTATATAAATAAACTTGTACCTACGTGCCGCTACAATAGCGACATTAATTTAACACACGGGTAGGGCTAGTGGCGGGCCAAGTGCGAGTTGGACTCACACACTAACACACAGCCTGGGGACAGACAGACAGATGGACAGTGGAGTCTTAGTAATAGGGTCCCGTTTTTACCCTTTTGGTACGGAACCTTTAAAAATTATAACAACATAAAATAATTCGTAATTTGAAAACCACAGCCTGCGTCGCTCGCCGACATAGGACTCTCTCTTTCCTTCAATTCGCCTACTGTTTGCACGTTATTCGTTTTAATTTCATTGATGCAATGTTATGATCTGTGCTGTGACCCCGGCAAATGACTCCTGCGCTCCTGCTGCTGATTGTAAATAAATATTAACGTTTAATGAAATTAAAATATATTCTAATAAAAACGCGGAACCGTGTAGGCACGGGTGTTAAATTAATGTCGCCATTAAAGCGGAACGCTGTATGCTGCTTAAAGTAAAGAAAAGAAAATGTAAAGAACAAATATAGTAAGAATCCTTATTTGCAATAATTATTATTTCTATTACATAAGGGGTTTGAAGATTTATATGCCTTACTTACCCTATAGTTACCTATAATTCCGCGCCATTTTGAAAATGGCGACTATGCATCACACGCATGAGACCGACGTTCAACGTTGATCACGTGACTCAATCATCAACTTTGAACTGTAATACTCGTATCTTGGAAACGTGACACTTTACGGGGTTTGGTCTTTTTTCATTTTCTATTTGCATTGATGTCAACTATGGATTTATTATATAGATATCATGCGTGGCCATTTTCAAAATGGCGCGACAGTAGGGATCTTCAAAGTCCTATATGTGTAGAATTTAAATGTACAAAACTGTGATTTTAGTTTTTAGTTAATACAATAAAGTCAAACTTATTTATTAACTTGTTTGTGTGTTTGATTTTGTATTATTTTTACTCTCCCCTTAGATTAGGTTTTACTCGCAACGTGAAAGATCTATACTTGAACCATAGACATTGACATTTAATCGTATTCAGTAACTTAATCAACTCATAGAAGGAAATTAAAAGTATGAGCGAAATTCAATGAACTTTATTAACTACTAGCTTCTGCCCGCGAATTTTCTTGTTCCCCGACCCACTTCGTCGCATCGCATCGCCTGCCTACGCTATTACTTTGATTTAGCTTAGCGTTGTTTCTGACTTTTTTGTGTTTGCTCGGATCCTAATTGTCCTAAGTCCTAGGGTGAAGTTGATGGCCTTCCTCAAGAATTGGGCTATCAAATAGAAAAAGATATTTTCAACTCCGACTTGTTCCAGAGTTTATCGCGTTCAAACAGACAAACTCTTCAGCTTTATTATTTGAATTGATAAATACTTATTTGAACAAAAAAAAAGTAACTCAATCAAATTATTTATGGTTACAAGGTGACTGCGACATCGTCACATTAATAATTTCGAACATTGTGCTGTGTTGTTGTGTTACATGTCTACATAATACCAATTAATTTTGGATGTCTACTTTTTGGAGGTCCGCAGAAAATTTGCCGAGCTGAAAATAATATAAGGCAAGAGCATGATTTTTTTATTGATCTTAAAACTGAGGGGCAATTCTCGTAATTTTAAGAACGTTCACAGTCTGATCTCAGTCTCAATCTGTCAAAAAATGCCTCTAATTTCCCTACATTTTGACAAGTTTTTGACATTTTTTTGTCGCTGAGATGAGACTGCGACTAGATTTTGAACAATATGACTCAAAAGTGAGATGTTTCAGTTAATTTCTGAACCGATCCAATGTTGAATTTCGGCACTCGGCATCTTTCAGTCGCCTACCGAATGATTGAAAAATTAAATGAAAGGAGTAGATGAACGAACGTTCATTCCTATATATTTTTGTGGGTGTCGTGTGAACGTGGAATGAAACAAAAATTAACATTTATTCGAGTGAAGCGTCTGAATTCTCTTCGTGATTCAAATAGTTGGTATCGAAAGATTATTTTGAAGGTATACTTATTTGTAGCATTTACCTCCCTTGATTGCATATGGGTCCCTGAAACGATCAATTGCAATTGTCAATTTTACATGATTGATACACAATGATAGATAAAAAACCGATAAATAAAAACTTGATTTATCGTAAAACAAATGAACGTGAAAATTGTTAACTCAATTTTATTGATCGTCTACCAAATGCAATTGAAATGATTGACAATATTACTACAATCAGAATTGATCAATTCCCGCGGACCCATTTAAGAATAGCCGATAGTCCCCATGGAATCACAGCATAATACCCAGTTCTGAACAATTAATGTAGGATCCGAAAATGAATATTATAAGTACCTACATCTGCACCAAAATATGCAGTCAAAGTGACCTCTGCGCTGCCACGCAATGGAAGTTTTGGGCTAACAAGTAACACGAAAATTAAGAAGACCGCAGCTTGTCTAAGCCGCAGTCCACCCGCAGCCAATGACGGGTGACTACTTTTTACGCAATTAATTTTGTTATACTGTTAAAATGAAAGCCATTCCTAGTGTTGGTGTGTTTCGCAATTACCCCGAGGAAAGAGCGCAAAGTGCACCTAAAGAAGTTTTCACCTCGATACAGAACCCTACACACAGAACCCTCAAAAAAAAAAGCATTTTAAATCATCCAATTTGGTAGGTAATCCCGCGTACAAGTGTCGTTCCCCCGACATCGGTTGTATAGATTAAAACGCGAGCCGTAATGAATTCAAAATGTTTTCATTTCGTCACGTTCTGTTGTGACTGTGTTGAGGTCTGTTGGGAATGCCTGGAGTCGTATTGTTGGCGCCTGTTTTGTAGATAAATGATAAGGCTTTGCGATATTGTAGAGGACTAACTTTTGTTAGACGAAAACTAATATAATTACCTATAGTGTATTTTTTCTTACATCAGGAATAAGGAAAAAAAAAACGAAACTATAGGTACCTAGATAGCTGTTTTTATGCACCATATTTCATCCGTTTTCAGCAAAACAAGCTACTTACAAAAGTAAGTTTATTTCAGAAGCTTACTGCATCAAACTTGTTTAAGTTTGCATGACTTGAATACTGAAAACGTAATAAAAATTCAGATTTTGTGCTATTGTCAAAATGTTTAATTCAGTTGTAGTAAAAATTATTTTACAGTTGAAATGTCTGTAAAACAGGTTGCGGGGGCTATTTCGTGTAGTGATAGCATCCAGATAGGATCTGTAAGAAATTAACTTCATTAAGTGCATCGTGTAAGCTTTAGTTCTGTAATTTTTCTGCCACATTTGTATATGTTAGATGTTGAAGTTGTATGTGTTTTTTCTTAGGGAAAACAAACAGAAGTACTAATAAATTAAATGGGAAGTAACTAAACCACTACAATGTCCGGCGGACGACAGTTTATTGTGTACGAGGCGTGTATAACTGGCAAGGCGCCCCGTGGCGCGCCGACAAAAAATGTCCTGGGACATTCTAGACGACGTCACGCGGAGAGCGGGACAAGTCAGTCAATTACAAAAAACTTAACAAATCGAGAGCAAAATCTATATAAATACTGGATGATTTTTTTTACAGACTCGCATTTTTTTCAGGGTGTGGTACCCATGAATATGAACAACTTTCACAATGGGACCAACTCTGAAATCACAAAAAAAATTGCTGTGTAATACAAAATGAGTCTGATTTTTTTAATATATCAACGCACAGCCGCTGGTCCTAGAGACATGAAATTTAGAGGGTATGCACTTGTGTGTGTGTTTTTCGAAATTCCAACCCTAAGGGGGTGCATAGGGGAAGGGAGAAATTTCACGCGGACGAAATCGCGGGCAGAAGCTAATTAATTATATGAACAAAAGAAACTGAACCTAACAAAATAAAACTCTTGTTTGTGTGTTGTATCCTATGAGTCTTACTATAATAATAATGATTTACTAAAGCAACAACGTCTTCAGGATGCTGATGCGGCTGCCTCGCTATTGTAGTGCGTCCGGAATGTTTGCGGAGGCGCGAACGGACGGCTTTCATGCGGTCATATGCAAGAAAGTAGCCTCCTTGTTGCGGCGCGTGCGAGGCAGTGGCAACAGTATCCTGCAAATGGTTGTATCTCGTGCGGATTGCCCTATCCAGAACAAATGGATGCATATTGTGATGGGTGTTGACTAACATAGTGCATAAGATTTTACTAACACTTTAGGTACCTATAATTGTAATAACTTATTTCCCTGTGTTTTATTTATTTATTTATTAATTACTTACTATGTTTTTTTTATTTTTTTTATTTATAAGTAATTTGTAATTGTATGGATTGATTTTATCTGAAATAAATTGATTAATAATAAAAGCATAAGGAGTCTACTGCTGATCCCTCAGAATTTCAGCTATATTATTATGAATTATTACGACTATAGTCATACCTATTGCCATTTGAACACGTAACAGCCGCCGTCATAAAATGTTTACTTCCCGTAGCGGACTGTGGCTCAATCGTAAAACATTTGAAAGCGAGCGAAAAACACGCCCCGGCTAATGAAACGGTGAATTATGAATCGACAACGATCCCTTTATTAACGTTCTTTCTGTTAATCTTTTGTATTGTATTGTTAAATAATAAGCCACACGTCGTCGTCACAAGATAATTATTTATTTGGTCCCCCCCTCCCCCCTCCGCCTCGATCACCTGCTATTCCTTCTTCTGTTTTAATCTCTATCTTATCCACTGTGTTTACTTATTCAGAAATAAAATAATATGTGCGTTATTTACGTACATTTATTATTTTATTTCAACTAATACCTAATTAATTCATAAAAATAAACAAAACTAAAACTATTCAACAAACTAAAACATAGCGTCGAAAAACTCATCCGCTGTTGTGAAAATATAATTACCGATAAGGTTGTTATACTTTCGCCGCTTGAGGTTTTCCGCAGCCGCAGCGCAAATGGCGCATGCGCATCTTTTCCAAAATGTCGACACACCTTGCATCACACACTAAAAGCCTACCCACCTTCCATGGAAATAAAGAAATGCCGTCCGGTCTCTTGCCATCATCGCGTGCCAAGCCATTGGGTTCTAATTCAGCTGGAACTGGAACTCTGACGGTGACAAGAGCTCGTCGGATAATATCGTTAATGTTCGCGCACTTCGGCGCAAGACAGATCGTGGTGTCCGAGACTGTTGACAACTTCGCCACAGTGACTTGTTTACTAATTTATGAGATATGTTGTACCGATCTTTTTCTTTTATTGTTTATCAGTGGAAAGTTGTGTAAATGGCCTTCATTTTCATATTTTTAACCGACTTCCAAAAAGGAGGAGATTATTAAGAACACTGTCATAGGTTAGCGATTATATATTAGCTACAATGTGTTTTTACATGCCATTTATATTAGGCCCTTTGTACACACACGTTTTTATTGCCGTGAAAAACTACGGTTTATTCGCCGTGTGCACTGAGCTCTCTCATCACGTCGCCACACCCCTCCCGCACCGCGCTGCTACCTCAGGCAACGTCTCAGTTAAGCGGTCGGCCTACAGTTCTATTTATTTTTAAAGAAAACTCGATGTCTCCGATAATCGAGTGAAACATAACTCAATATTAGGAGCGGTATTCGCTGTACTGTCGGAAGATTCAACGTTTTAGTATGACGGGAGTTTTTTTGGTTAAAAATAGCAACTTGGTCTCCTGCTTGGTTTTACTCGACCTCTAAGGGTCCTAGCATGATGTTAATGAGCATATAGCCTTGCTCAAGAATTGAGCTATCAAATGCAAAAATATTTTTTTGTAATCCGACTAGAAGTTCCAGAGATTAGCGCGTTCAAACAAACAAACTCTTCAGCTTTATTATTAGTATAGATTATGTAGATATCTCTTATAATTATGTTTGTCTCTTGTTTAGGCAATAAATTATCATTACAATGGTTTAGCTTTTACAAATCCAGACTACGGGCTGCTACTGAAAATTTAATTAATTAATAACAATCATTATGGCGTACAATAAATCTTTTTTTTTATATAATATCTAGCTCCTGATAATATAGTTAGGTTTTTGAAATCGAACTGTGCAAATAAAAATTCTTTTTTCAAAATATTCGAAGTACCAAATGTGCTTTATTTTTAAGAAAATATTGTCTTTTTCCGATACGGATTGTAGTAAATAAGTTGATAAATTGATGATGTTCGTCAAACAAGACGAGGGTTTGTGTGTGAAGGGCTCCATCTATAGCTGTGTGTGGAGCACATTGTAGTGTCTGGGTTCACTGAACCCAGACGCTACAATGACTGACAGGCTGATAGTGCGTAACTATATCCGTTTATTCCATTATTTCGCTGGCGACTTGTTTACCAACTGTACATTTAGAAAATTTGTTTTCTTTTACGTTCTTTTTCTAGCGGTGACCGTCTACATAGCGTCCGCAATTTACCGGCGAATGACGTCACTGAAACGTTTTTTATGAAACTAAGTTGTTGTGTTTTCCTAGAGAGCGTTTTCGACACCGTAAAGTCAAACCCCGCTGCCAAAAGATTTATATCGCTAGATTTGCAAAGAGTGAGTTCACACATTAATATATAGCGTTTCCATGACAATCAAGTCTTGATGTGTCAAAACAAAACAGAAACGCGTATCTAGCGGTATAAATCTTTGCCGCTGTCATAATTTTCATGACAGCTGTCACTGACACCGTTATGTGCGGTCACCACTTTTCTAGGACATCGTAGCTTAAGGCAAAATAACGTTTAGTTGCCTGGCCCAAACTTTTAAGCAAGCATACACAACATCTACGATGTTAACATCATTGATTGTTTAACTTATCCAAAACAAACGATATAAACTAAAAGCCTAACTAAAGTTTATAAAGCAACAACAGAATACAAGTTAACTAGTGACGCCTGTTGCTAATTTTAAATCTAGGAAACATAAAATTTTACAGCAGATTTACTTCTCAGAAACTCTTGCAGCTCGTTAAAACGCAGCGTTCAAGGCACCCAGTGCGTATTCTAAATTAGATACAAGGAATTTCTGTCTCTGGAGTTAGGCAAGTAGACTAATAACGTGGGTTTTGATGTTATTTTTAGATTAATTGGGCGAAGACAGGAAATGGGAAGGAAATAAGGATCCCTGTACCCTGTTGTGAATCAATAATTGCTTATAATAATTTGGAAAATGTCGACAGGAAAGTTTTGAATATGACTGTGGATGGCTATACGAGTAGTGGAAGACCAAAGATACGATGGATGGACGATATGATTTTACTCAAATTATAATTATGTCATATCCCTATGTATTTTACTGTGTGAACATAAATAAAAAAAAAAAAAATGATATGGGTAGAAAAGGAGTGACTACTGAGATGATGACTAATAGAGAAGTACCTTAGTATGGAAAATAGAAGTGTTAAATATCCGGAAAAACCAGGGAGAACGGTTACGATGAGTTAGGTAAAAGTTTCTGAATCTCTCTCTCGTTGGTCTTTTGGTAGCAAGTGCGTCTGCTGAACACGTCTGTGGTCCCGGGTTCGGTCCCTACGTCGGACAGTGTTTTAATCATTTATGTACACACGTATAAACAGAAAGGTGAGACAGTGAAGCAGGGTCACGGCAGAACACGTTGGAGATCGCGATTCCTTTGACAAAAACAGACGTGGTTTTATGTTTTAAATAATTTACAATGTACAGTTTTTAAGCGATTCGGACGTCAAAATATGAGTTATCGCGAGGCTGATGATT